>JAQQTP010000082.1:79900000-81215000 GCA_029884605.1 Ormosia emarginata
TACGTGCATGTAAAGGCAAGGTGCAGTCGATTACTACATCGAACCACAATAATGTCACATTTGATAAAGGTCAACACAAAACAGGCAATGTGATTGCCACTGGAAGCAGTCAAACCAAGGAGTCATCGAGTAAGATTCATAGTCCATTACGTGTAGCACGTAAAGGTCACCCTCGATTAAATAGGAAAGTATCAAAAGTTGACCAAATTGTGAGGAAAAAGAGAAAGACAACACATCAAAGTCTACACATGTTCACAATTAATGTCAGTTCAATTGGATATATTTTCTTTGTGTATGGAACAACTGTGTACTGTTAACTCTCTTGGAAAGAGCGCATATATTCTGAAATGTGTTTTTAACTTATTTGTGGTAGTTTATGTAGGAGTGTATTGAGGGAAACATGAGTCAGATCAATGGAAACAAGTTACATGTATGCTCATCTATGGAAATTATGACTCCTAGTGAACGAGATGATGACTGTACCGTGGTGTGTGTGGGCACGAAAATTAAATTTAAATTATAATTAGTGTTGAAGTGATTGTTATGATTTGTAGTAGTATTGATGGAGTCATTCTTGTAAACTTTTATAAGAATTTATAATTTAACTTTAGTTATATTCTTCCCTTACAGTCAACAGCTGTTAACCTCAACACAAATGTTGATGATTATAAAGATAGTTGTTGGACTTCGCAGCTGGCAGAAAGTCCAGCACAAAGTTTTCTATCATTACTTGCAAATTTTCAACATGATGTCACTAGTGGCCCAAAGACATGTGAAACATATGCTAAATTTTAGATTCTACAAGTGATTATAGTTGACTTTTTTAAATGTTTTTTTTAGGCTGCTAGTAGTGAGATTTCATACATGAATTTTGCCATGAGTAGTTATTCCAGGTAATTTGAAAAACACGAGCTGAGGGACACTGACGTTGTACTTAACTCTTTTAATTAATTATAATTTTTATAGTTTTTATTGGGGTTAATGTTTAGTTTGAAAGACTAAGGCAATTAACTTTGGTGTTGCAGGTTAATGGGGCAACTGTCGATTTAGCTATAATGGGTTCAAAGATTAGTGCTAGCAGAAATCAGAATTTTTTGGCAACTTCTGATGAGAAACGTGGTAGTGGCAATGGTTGAATTGTGATGACATAACAATATGTTAGATCTTTTAATTATTTGAAACATTTATTTTGTTGTAAGTAAAGCAACCAACCTATGTATTTTTTTGGAATAGGTTGTTTGTATAGTTTAGTGAATGACACAATACTTATAATGTGTAGATAATTATATAAGGTTATGTAAATGGTCAGGTAGAACAATTTTTTTAGTACAGGTTTATAAGGTATCTAATGAAAATTATACATGTATGAAGCAGAATTATATCTTGTGGTACTTGTTATGTGAATGTACTTGTTTGGTTATTTTTGTTTGATTGGTAAAGCCATTTTGATTTTTAAACGAATATTACTCATTCCAAGATTAGTTCAATGTCGATTACACACACCATCAATGCCAATGATAAGTATTCAAAGAGTTGGCTTGCTCATGAGCTCATTACCCATTCATTTTTTTAAGGCTAAATTAGTTTTTCATGTTTTCAAAGGAAAATAATCATTTTGACTATTTCTACGCTTGTGGAAAAAGTTGGTTAATGGCGAACGAAAAAGTGGTTAATGACTTACAGAAGTTGATTAATGGGGTAAAGGCTGGAAGGATTGCATTTGTGCATGCCTATTAACTAACTTCCATAGGTCAATAACCACTATTTTGTTCCTCATTAACCAATTTTGGTTAACAGGGTAAAGGCTGGAAGAGCATATTTATACTTGGTTAATGGTCATGCACAACTTAAGGCAACTCTTCCATCCTTGACTTCGCTAACCAACTTCTCTAGGCAATTAACCACTTTTTTGTTCTTCGTTAACCAACTATTTTCAGAAACATTGAAACAAAGTTAGTTAATCATGAACAAAAATGTGATTAATGGGCTACAGAAGTTAGTTAATGGTCATGCACAACTTAATGCAACCCTTTCATCCTTGACTTCGTTAACTAACTTCCCTAGGCAATTAAACACTTTTTTGTTCTTCGTTAACCAACTATTTTCAGAAGCATTGAAATAAAGTTAGTTAATCATGAACAAAAATGTGGTTAATGGACTACAAAAGTTGGTTAATGGTCATGCACAATGCAACCCTTCCATCATTGACTTTGTTAACTAACTTCCCTAAGCAATTAACTATTTTTTTGTTCTTCATTAACTAACTATTTTCAGAAGCGTTGAAACAGGTAGTTGGTTAATCACGAACAAAAATGTGGTTAATGGGCTACAGAAGTTAGTTAATGGCCATGTACAACTTAATGTAACCCTTCCATCCTTGACTTTGTTAACCAACTTCCCTAGGCAATTAACCACTTTTTTGTTCTTCGTTAACCAACTATTTTCAGAAGCATTGAAACAAAGTTAGTTAATCACGAACAAAAATGTGGTTAATGGACTACATAAGTTAGTTAACGGCTATGCATAACTTAATGCAACCCTTCCATCCTTGACTTCGTTAACTAACTTCCTTAGGCAATTAACCACTTTTTTATTACCAAGTGGCTTTCAGTACTTAAGAGGGGGAGGTGAATTGAGTATTAAAGGTTTTCGCAAAAGCGTAAACAAATTAATTATGCTTAGAATAAAATGTTAAAAAGGCGTGAAAATAAAAGAAGAGAAGAAGAATAGCCAATAAGTAAATTGTCTGGGGGCTACAGAAGTGACCCACGGTCTCTATTTATAGAGTTTTTAAGCACAAATGCTCGTTGGAAGCATTTAATATGATAATTAATGCTAAAACGTTTACGTATGAACTCAAATTTTAAAAGAGAGTCTCGTGGGTTATTCGAATACCAACATAAGGTATTCAAATACCACTGTTTTAATTTCTTAAAAAAAAAACAGTTTAGAGACAGGTTATTCGAATACCACAGGGGTGTATTCGAATACCTCTATTTTAAACGCATTTTAAAAGACTGTTTAAAAGAATGTTATTCGAATACCTATAAGGGTATTCGAACACCTCTGTTTAAAAGCAGTATTCTGTATTTAGGTATATTCGAATACCACATGGGTTATTCGAATACCTCTTATAAAAACGTATTAAAATGAGGCATGTTATTTGAATACCTTAAGAGGTTATTCGAATGCTTTTGTTTGAAAAGCCATTTGAAAAATTTGGAAAACAGATTTGGTGATTTCTGAATTGCCACAAACCTTTTGATTGTTCAAAGCCATATTAAAACTTTAATTTGGTTTGTAAGAAACTGATTTTTGGATCTTTTCAGACAAACAATGATATATCATATTAAAGCTCTGTACAAGAGAGATCCTAAGTCCTAAAGTTATTCATGAAAATCTTGGACTTGGTCTTCTCATCATCTTCATGTTTGTTATCATCAAAACTCATCTTCATTGTTGCATGGTAATCACATTCTCTCCTTTTTTTGATGATGACAAACTATCATTGAGAAAAACATTAGTTCATATGTATTTGAATTCAAAAAGATAGGTTACGAGACTTACTCTCTTCTTTTTCAAAAGAGGTAATTTAATATCAAAGACAAGCACATTCTCTCCCTTTCTGTTGGAATCCAATAGCCAGTGTTAATCTAGTTTTTAACCTATTTTTTTCTCAAATAATATTGGTTAATTTTCTCTCCCTTTTGGCATGATAAAAAAGGATGCACATATACAATTTTACATGTAATAAATAGTAAACAATTTAAAATGCAACAGATTGAATAAAGTACTTTTTGCATTAAATATAATTAGGCCAAGTACATATACAATTCATAAAAAAACAGCCAATACAATAAACATCCAAACAAACTAGAACTAAGCAACCTATCCAAAGCGAATTCTAGAAATAGGGATCTGGTGGCAGAGGAAGAGAGGCAGGTTCGTTTCCAGATAGCAGAGCTCGAAGTGCAACTTGTTCACGCTCAACACCAGCTATTCTGTTAAACAGAATGGTGAAGGTGTTCTCCACCTAAGCTCGGTTGTCCAACAAAGAAGCCAAGATTTGCTCATTTGTGACAGGAGCAGGAGCAGGAATATCAGCAGAGGCAGCAAGATCAGCTGGATCGTCCTCATCATCTTCAACTTTAACTGGGAACACCCAACCTTCATCGGTCTTGATCATCTTCATTTTATTCAGAGTGAAGGGCCCAAACACATGATGATGGGTCAGCGGAGTTGCGCACTCAGTTTCGAGAATTTGAGGGTACTTGCCTAGGAAGGCAATGATTATTCGACCATAAGGCAGCTTAGATTTCTCTTTCCCTTTTGCCCTCATCATATGCTTCATGATGAAGATGGGTCAGTTAAGCTGGTATCCTCTCTTTAGGATCCACAGCATGAATACATCATCTTCGTTCAGGTAGGCGTAGTTCCCACCTCTAAGAGCTAGGATGTGGGCATAGGCATAATGTAGGAGCCTGTCCTGCCTTTTCATTATGCCTCCTTTGACTCCCTTTTGAGTTGCAGGTAATGCCGTCTAGGCCTTAGAACATCTTCAATCGCTCTGTTCTTGTTGAAGTCTTGGAGGAGTGTTTCTTCATCTTCTTCAATGTTGCGGCCAATGGACTGCAACCCAAACATCTGAACCCAATCGTCGGATGTGATCACAATGTGTTGATCACAGACATCCGAGTGTAGCTCCTGACTTTCAATCTTCAGGTTGCAATAGAACATTTTGACCAGATCGGGATATAGAACAGCTTTGTAAGAGCAGAAATGAAGAACGCCTTAGTGATTTAGCCGGTTCAGAAAGTCAAAACAACCTTCCCTTTCGAAGAACCCCAAGTCGAGGTACTTCGATGGCACCAGATTACGCTCCCAGAATTGTGAGATGAAACGACCAAGCTCTTGTCGGTTGGATGAGAGCCTTAGAAGGTCCAGAGGGTTGCTGTATGGAGTCGTCTTAGTGCGGGGACGTTTAGGGCAAAAAGAGGAAGAAGCCATTGATGGAAGTGAGATGGAGGAGATGGTAACGAAGGTGGTGGATGGAACGAAGGTGAAATATGAGAGGAAAAGGGAGGGCATGGAGAGAAGAGGGAAACTAGAAGAGTTTGAAACAGAGATAAAAGAGAGAAAGGTATTCGAATAAACGAACGGATACGAAGGGGGGTATATAAAGAATCCCCAGAGTTATTCGAATACCTTATGAGGTATTCGAATAGGACAGTTGGGAAAGACCAAAGGATGCACCTTTCTGATAGAAGGTATTCAAATACTTACCCAGTTATTCGAATACACATAATGGAATTATAAACAAGGAAGAGCAAGTATTCGAATACCTTGAAGGTTATTCGAATACTCCAGAGAGCATGTGAACAATACTGATAAATATGTGTCTCTGGTTATTCGAATACTTGTTGAGTTATTTGAATACACCAGCTTATAATATTGTTGTACTGATATATGGTATTCGAATACCTTATAAGGTATTTGAATAGGACAGTTGAGAAAGACCAAAGAACGCACCCTTCTAATAGAAGGTATTTGAATACCTACCCAGTTATTTGAATACCCATCATGGAATTATGAACAAGGAAGAGCAAGTATTCGAATACCTTGAAGGCTATTCGAATACTCCAGAGAGCATGTGAACAATACTAATAAATATGTGTCTCTGGTTATTCGAATACTTGTTGAGTTATTTGAATACACCAGCTTACAATATTGCTGTACTGATATATGGTATTCGAATACCTTATGATGGTATTCGAATAGACCTATCAGAGAAGAACATATTTTAAACGTACAAAGCAATGGTATTCAAATACCATAGGAAGGTATTCGAATAACTTAAACATAAAAACACATATTTTACGTCCAGAAAGGTAAAATTTGTACTTGGTTAATGGCCATGCATAACTTAATGCAACCATTCCATCCTTGACTTCGTTAACCAACTTTCCTAGGCAATTAATCACTTTTTTGTTCTTTGTTAACTAACTATTTTCAGAAGCATTGAAACAAAGTTGGTTAACCACGAACAAAAATGTGGTTAATGGGCTACAGAACTTGGTTAATGGCCATGCACAACTTAATGCAACCCTTCCATCCTTGACTTCGTTAACTAACTTCCCTAGGCAATTAACCACTTTTTTGTTCTTCGTTAACCAACTATTTTCAGAAAGCATTGAAACAAAGTTGGTTAAGATCGAACAAAAATATGGTTAATGAGCTACAGAAGTTGGTTAATGGTTATGCACAACTCAAATGCAACCCTTCCATCCTTGACTTCGTTAACCAACTTCCCTAGGCAATTAACCACTTTTTTGTTCTTCATTAACCAACTATTTTCAGAAGCATTGAAACAGGTAGTTGGTTAATCATGAACAAGCCAACTATTTATATACTTGTCGTCAAGATTGGTGGCGTGTGTAATCGACATTGAACTGATCCTAGAATGGATAATATTTGTTTAAAAATCAACTTGGCATTACCAATCAATCAAAAATAACTAAACAAAAACATTCACATAACATGTACCACAAGATATTAGTGACCTTCATACATGTACCATCTAAAAAAAACTAAATTCAACAATGTCAAGTTCACGACATCAATTATCAATACATCAACTATTTGAAACTCCTCAAAGGAGTCACCTCCACCAAAAAAATCAAACAGTCTACACACAAAGATATAAGAAAAGTCTATAATTACATTACAAAGTTCACATCCGAATATCTATTAACCATCAGTCAACCAGTTACTACTGAGTCTTCTTCCTCTTCCTTAGCTCATACACAAATGGAGATCGAGTGGATGCACTTTCCGAACGCTTCCTCGGAGCAAGTTTTGCTCGCGTGGCAATGTTTGATGATGGCTTATCGGTGGTAACAGCCTCAACATCAGCTTCAGCTCGGAGGTTATTTCCATCTATGTAACAACTAACCTCAGGTTATATGCTAAATAATTATGTATATATAAAGCAATTGAGGCAGTGGAAAAGAGGTTTGCACAATTACCTGCAACATTCTCTTGAGGTAGGCTTACCAATGATTCACCTAAACAGGAATGTCGATTTTTAAAAATTCCTACAAGAAAGATATGGTAAGTCAAACAAAGGAGAAAAAGTAACGTAATAACCATGCAAATCTAACGTTAATCAAACAACCCTCACCATCATTCCGAGCAGCAGTATGACTGTGAAGCCGTGGGCTTCCTACTGTCAAGGGTAATGCACGACTAAGCCTTTGCTGAGAACTGCCTTCATGCCTGTCACTGTCACCATAGAATGGCATCACAAATGCATCACTTTGTCGATGTATGTTTCTAAGATGATCCGAGGTAGCAGTTGAAGTTAAGGGAGCCGTCGCTGAACGCTGAAGCACTATTTGTTTCAGCATACCCAGTTCTTGCTCGAGAAAGGAAATCCTCTCCGCAAACTGCCTATTCTCCGCCACCACCCAACGAAGTTCACTAGTATGGTCCTCCATATCAAAATACCTTGCTCGATCATACCCATACTGGGGTTGTGCCTCGACCAATGCTTCTCTGAGTATGTCAACCCGTATCTCTTCAGTCATTGTAGCCACATCCTCGATTATTTGATAATGCACAAAACACACAAAACACACAAATATCAAAGGTTGACGGAATAGTAGCATACAAAAACTTGTTGCTTGCCAAACATGTTACCGGATCCTACTATTTGAACCATACTTACCAAATTGTGTCGAAATGTCCCATCAATCTTGGCCTTGCTGATTCCCACGTTTTGCCAATTCAGAAATCGTGGAAAAGGAAATAATTGGGGGTTACTGTCTGTTTTCCACATGGACAGGTAGTCTAAGGCCCAAATCTACATCAAGCAATTGTCAAATTTAAGTACATTGTTTTACTAGGAAGGCTAATATAAGTATATGCTTATAAAATTCATGCATGGGAAAAGATGAAAGACAATTTTAAAAATATTATAAATATATACCTGAAGGATAGTTGCACATCTTGTTATGTGTCTTTGGCTTGAATTCTCACCCCTTTTCACAACCGAAGCAGCTAGGCTTAAATTGTCGACTAAGAAATCATATACTGTTAAACTCCAGTAGTAATTACCAAGAGCATCCAAGTCATCCAACATCTTAATCATGCCATCATACACACACCTCCCTGTTCTTGGAAAATAGAACACGTCAAATGCAAGGATTATGTACAGTCTACAAAAATCATCCACTTGATGATCATCTTGATACGCATAGAGCAGTTGGACAATTCTATCAACGGTGACAGCTGCACCCCCGAACAAAGACAATGTTCGACATTTCCTTCCATCGTCAGGTTGGACACGTTCACCAACGATGCGCAGTCCAAGCGCAAAACATACATCAATGGGATTAAAACTGACCACCCGACTTCTTACTCTGAACCCCCTACTTTGGTCGTCCTGCCGGCAAGCTAATTCCCACAGTAGTATGCCAGAGATTTGCAAATTATCTGGTATATTTACAAGCGCTTTGAATGGAGTGGCCTCAATTCGGGTTCGTTGCGCAATAGACAAATTGTTGTTAATGTCAACCAACACACTGGGCACGCAAGCATGCCTCAAACGTAGCCGAAAAGTGTAACAATAAAGTTCATGTTAGTAATAAATAAATAGCAGTCAAGCACATAATAAAAGCAGTTCATGTGTACTATACATTTTCCTTGTTTGCCATGCTCCAAATTTTTTATTCAACCAACACACTTTACAAATGAAGCAACAACACCTGCAAAATGATGGAAAGCATTTTAATCTACCCTGCACCACAACTGAACCCCAAGCAATCAATAGAATGGTATGACAATGTTCAAGGATTAAACTGTAATTATATATCTATATTAATAAAATATAAACCCATATAATCGTATAATATATCACAACTAAACTAACGACCTCCGTTATAAAATGCCCATTGTCCATTTTCAAGCCAACAAAACTATACAATATCCAGCTTAGATAATCACATAGTACTTTCTTTAATTAGTCCATCCCAGTTGACTAACTTCAATCCAATCCACATAGCAGCAAATTCACAAGACTAAGTAATAACATTCTTTTTAATAAAAATGCAAATATATCACTGCTTTAACAACTTAAGAAATTGTAACTATGAAACCTTCTTAATTCCAGCTTAGGCCTAACTACAAAAGACCTACTTTAGAACTTGAATTTCTTAAATAGCTAAGGGGAACTAGGAGAATATAAGAAAATCCCAAATTTTCAGCTCATTCATTGTAGAGTCACAAATGCAAGTAGCCCTCCCACAAGTTATTCATCAATCTAACTAGAAAAAGCTTTATAGAAAACTATCTATATCACATAATTTTCATATCTAATACTCAAATAGCTCAACCTCAAACAACCTTTTTTTCACCTTTTTATTATTTTGCTAAGACATTTTCAAGTGCCTCAGAAATGAAAGTAAGATTTAAAAGGATCAAAATAAGTACAAACTAACTACATTTACATATGATATTCCAGTATCTGCATTCTGCATAGAATTAATAAATGTTCTACAAAATGATTTTTATTGTTCTATTTAGTCAAAAACCAACGATAGAACCATAAAGAAAGAAACCCAAAAAAAAAATTGAAAACAAAAACTCAAAAAAAAGAATTATTCATTTCAAGAAGCAAATTGCATTTGAAGAGCCACAAACGCATAATAAGCAAAGGAATAAGGAATATTCAAGCTATTTGGGAACTTGAAACTTATATGAGAAAGATTCTTATGAAAAGACAATGTTCTTTCATATTATGTATGAGTTAGAGTTATAGTAAAGAGAAAGGAGTAGAAGTGTTAAGGCTTGGATTAGAAAAAATGACAAAATGTCACTATTGTTTTACATCATTTTTTGCTCTTGGTTAACGAAGTAGAAATTTGTGGTTAATAACGTATACATGTTGGTTAATGGTGAGATTCGTGGTGAATGGTTAAGCCGTTAACCATCCAATATACGTCATTAACCATAAATTTATACATCGTTAACTAAGAGCAAAAAATGAACAATGTGTATATTGTACGAATTGAATATTATTCAATTATGCCTACATCTGTTTTGCAATAAGGGATACGGCCAGAGTCTCCAAGTTTCAAACATGAAGGTATAGGAAGGATTCCTTCAAGATGGAATGGAGTTGTGGTGTTATGCCATCATAATTGAAGTGCTCTTTGTAGTTCAAAATGTGATTGGCTTGTTTGTAGAGAGTGTGTGATGGCTGTGAGGCAAGAGTCTGATTATCTTTTTCTCTTTTAAATAAAGCAAAATTAGTTTTCTTCATTTGGGCTAAGATGGATTTTGGACTTCTTTAGTAATCAGCTATATTGTTATAGCTATACTATTTTTGCTTCCAAATTACAACATTGTGAATTTGGGATACTTCAACTTCACAAATTGTGCAGCCATTTGCCAACTCCAAAGAGGAAAAGGTTGTAATAATCTTGTCATCTATAACACTTAGAGATTCCTCCCAAACAGCAGTTGAAATAGCTCAATAATCAAACAGTGCTGCTCATGTGGAGGCCGAGAGTGAAGTTAATGGTATAGGCCTGGTGAAGTTGATGGCTAGAAGTGCATGGCACATTGCTCTAAATGCAATGCTTAGAAGCCATATATTGATTGTTGCCTAAATCCAGAAATAGATTTTTACTTGGAAGGAGAAGGAGGGCTCTTTGAATATCTTAACCAACAACTGAAGGAAAAGGGGCATGCAGTGCTTGTAATTGTTGAGGGTGTGATAATCACATATTTTATTCATTAAGAAACCCTTATGTTTAGTCATTTACACTCTCCATATTCTTAATTGATTGAGTTTGGTATGATTTTGTGAGTTTGAGCTCAAATTGGTCATAATTGAATATTTTCAGCATTATTGAGATTTGACACTATTTCTGTATTTTGGCCATAACTTGAGTTCCTAATATCTGATGAACATGAATTTTACCTTGTAGGAAAGCTAAGAGGAAGCTCTACAACTTTGATGAAGAGCTCGAAGTCCGATTCAGATGTCTAAGGGACCTAAGTTTACATGGAAGTCAGAATACGGGTTCTGTCAGTAGAATCCGAATAGTGTGCACTCATAAAATCATATCTCAAGATGTAATAATGTATATGGGCTGAAATTTGTACAGTGGATAGTCAAGATCCAAATAAACAACTTTCATGAAGAACACATTTTGAGAAAAAGAAGTCTAGTAGGTCATTTTGAGCTTGCAAGTCGGAACAGAGGTGCTGAAGTTGGGTTTGAGCAACCTATGGTATTTGGGACATATCTTGGGCTTAAGGAAGCCAAATTGGACGAACCAGCTATCTATTTTATAGCCAAGACAAGGATCTACAACTTTCATGAAGAACACTTTTCGTGGTTCTGAAGTATAGTGGGTCGTTTTTCGCCTCCAAGTCAGACACAAAATTTTCATCCTCAACCACCCACTCATCCATCCACTAATCCACTCATCCATCCACTAATCCACTCATCCACTCATCCACTCATCCACTAACTCACCCATTCATCCACTCATACACTAATCCAACCACTTAACCACTCCACCCATTCATCCACTAATCCATCCACTAATCCATTCACTCACCCATTCATGTCCATTATTTCCCACTCACCAAAAGTCCTTTGGCATTTTTTCACTAATTCAACCACTCAACCATTCCACTCACTCATCCACTAAACCAATCCACTAAACCAACCCACTAATCCATCCACTCAAACACTCCATTCACTCATCCATTCATCCACCCACTTCCCTTTGTCATTTTGTTACCTTAGACTTCTATAAAAGGCACCATTTATCATGAACAACATGTAATTCTCCTTCATTTCTCTCTAAGTTTCTTCTTGCTTCTTCATAGTTTCTCATAGTTTTGTATATTTTGATGCTCCCCTTCATGGTAATGGAGGGCTAAGCTACTTTGGGTCAATTTAGAACTCTTGAAGAGATTGTGGTTTGGATTCTTGAGACCTTGGTTATGCATTGTATTTGATTTGTAATTGAATTCCTCTTTTCTTCTTCTTTCTTCTTCTTTCTTCTTCTTCTTGATCTTGAATGCATGAATGGTGATTCTATTTATGTTGATCTAATTTGATCTTAGTTTAAGATTGAGATTTGTAATGAAACTTAGAACTAATTGATCTAAACTAATCACATAAATGAAGATTGAGATTTGTGATGAAACTTAGAACTGATTGATCTAAATTAATCACTTGAATTGAAGAGGTTAGGTTATGATTTGTGCCTAAGTTAATTGAATTCGGTACTTGAAATTAACATAGATTTTCATGAATGATGCGATTGCGGATTTGTGTTTATCACTTGTTAATTGAATTCTAGACGATCGTCTAGTATGAATTCGGATTTGATGCCAGAGATCTCGGTTAGATCCAAATTAACAATTCAATTGCGCTTCAAGTGTTCTATGAAGGGTCTATGATTGAATCCACCCAATCTTGGATATGTTTCTAAATTGACTGCTCTTTAATTGTTATTTCTTCCTTTAATTTTGTTAAGTACAATCTTAAACTGTCAAACCCCCCTTTTTGCTAACTTTCACTTGATTTGATCAAATTGCATTTACGATCCTTGAGGAGACGATCCGGTGTTGTCACTATGCTACAAGCTTAGGTAATAACTTCGGTTATAATTTTGACTGAGTTCGGCGCTCGTCATGGTGCTGGCCAGGATATAATATAAATACATAGAAGGAAGAAAGAGATGAATTTGGGAACCCAGTCTTCTTAGATGTTGGCGTGTGGTTGAAGTCAGAGCTAAACAAGTGGTGGACTAGGGACCTCCCAGATGAGTTTGTTTATAGTACATAGATTATTTAAGGAAAAAGAGCTATATACATTATCATAGCACTAATCCATTTATACGTTCTATACACTATACCTCAACAATTAAAGGCTCTAATTTATCTTTTATTGGCATTTATATATGTTAATTAAAATATGAAAGAATTATAAAACAGGACACAATAAACAATTGGAATATTATTTGAGCTAGAAAATAATAAGAAAAATTATTGACACTAAATCAAGAGACCTAAAATCTAAATATACGTATCAAAATACCAAAAAATTTTAGAGTTTCCAACATGAAAGGTATATCCCAAAACCCAAAATCTGGTAATCAAAATTGGGTATATTATTAAACTTAATCTCTCAACAAAAGAATTCAAGCCAACAACTTAAGCATGGAATTAAATTTTGACACTGAACAATTTCATCAAACTAATTATATGAGCAAGCAAGTGAAGCATGCAAAAAACAAAGGTTAGAATCATTAGCTAAAGCCAAATATCAAATCTTACTCGACTATAATAATGACAAGAGTCCAAAAAAGTAAAAAAAAACTACCCTAGTTATCCGTTGATTCAAGCCTCCACTTGTTGAAATAATCAAACTATATATACATATATATTATCAAATCTGGTTCATAATGTGTTTTCTCATCAACATAGAAAAAATCAAAGCAGATAATACACAACAAGTTCTCTGGCAAAAAAAAAAAAAATGTACCATAGATTAGATAGGTAGTTGTGACTCCACTAAAAGCTTATAACATTATTAATTCTATCTATCAAATGAGTTTCTAAAGCAGAAACTGAAGTCAAACAGTCAATCCTTTCAATTATCTATGATGACTTAACTGTGCTATTTGCAAAACCAGCTATAGCTCTCAACCTTAACGTCATGTAACTGGCATTGAAGAGAAAGTACAAACTAATTTCACAGTATAACATCAATCGCCTACCTTCCATTGCATCATCAACTGCTCAAAAATAAATATTTGAACCAACGTGGATGAATTTCCTCAAATCCTTAAAGACAAAAATATCAATCCTAAACACTGCCCAAAAATTTTGGGCAAGAAATTCTATAGTCTAGATTTAAAATTTAAATCACACTATCAAAAGCTGAAACACAATCTATAACATATGACCTATTACGTTTAACTGTAAACATAGCATCTACAGTTTCCAACATAAATTTACTTCACTAGGCACATAAAATGGCCAATTTTCCTAACATACATGGACAAAACTTTCCAATTGTTAGCGAGATGACTATTAAGCAATCAAACAAAATATCTTACATATAGGGGGAAAGGAAACAAATAGACTTAGCAAGCATCATTCCGGGAAACAATATTAACGAGTTACTTGGTATAACCACTTGTTATAACCAGACGTGCAGCAGACAATAACAAGAGTTAAGTCATCAGAGTTTGAAGTGGTTCAGCCTAGAGTGAACCAAAAAATTCACTATGATCGATTAACATGACAAAAAGTAGCTAATCAAAACTCAAACCCTAACTACTGAATTTACAAGATATCAAACCGTGAATTCGTCAAATCTGGGTCACATGATGGTCAGGACCAAAACTAAATACAAGCCACATATAACACCAAAATCAGCAAAAGCTACAACAGAGAAGCACATAGAAAGGAACCATGGTAAGCCATTCAGCCTGTGGCTATGCTATGTACAGCACATTCCTAAATATCACAATAAAAATCAATGCCACATTAATATGCTAATTGGTAAACAGCTGCCGTGGAAAGATCCCAATTCATGATAATGAGAAAAAAAAAAGCAAGGAGAGGGGGAGAGAGATAATATATAAGTCAGAATTGACATTTACCAAATAAAATCTTAGATTTAAATGAACTATGTATACCTGTTTTATGCAAAGGGTCGCTAGCGCGCGAGAGATGGGGGCAGCGCAATGAGATTGGGGGAAGAAGACGAAGACGAAGCCGGTGCGTGCTCTTTACTAACTGGGAGTGCCAACTGCAACCTCAGACAGTGAGTGCGCCTGCGTTGTCTTAGACGGACAGTGGGAACAGGGAGAAAGGGAACGAATAAGGGGAAGTGACAATGCCAAATGAGAAGGATGAAGGGACAGGAGAGAGTGACAACTCCGGGTTCAGAAATTTTGGGAAACAAAGATGGAAGAGCGTTGCAAGCGGAGGGGGAAATGTGGAGAGAGTAGGAGAAATTAGAGAGGGAGAAAGGGACGGGAGAAAGGAGAATGAGAGGGAAATGAAAATGAAAATGAAAGGAAAGATACAGAGGTAGGTGTGAAAGGGAGAGATACGGGCTTCGTCCGTACGTAGAGTAATATGGTGTGTATGTTGGTGTGCCACTGTTCGTAGTAGGATTATCATGATTGTATTTATAATGCCAAGCTACATATCACAATCAGGTCCCCATTACTTTGTTAAATGTTCCCCATACTTATGTATGTCCAAGTGAATATTGCAACCCGCATACCAAAAAGAATGTAGGCAAGTTAGTCCTAAGGATTGCCGCAGCATTAAATAATCATGTACCGAGTGACTAGATGTACATTCAAAAGTTTAAATTTTATTACATTAATTTTTAAAAATCAAGTTATAGAAAATATTTTTGTGAATATTTTAATCTTAATATTAATAATCTATTTTTTATAGTATGAAAAGATAAATTAATTAAAATATGAGAAAATTGATATAAACATTTCTTACTTGACAAACAAAAAATGCAGGCAAGTTTCACCAAGTTTATGGCAGTCCTTTTCAAGTTTGATATCATGCAGGACAATATCTAATATACACTCTTTAGAATATGATGTATGATACACTAATTGTTTTAAGCCCTTGATTAAATGATTAAAAAAAAATCATTGGTTGAGATTTAAGATAGTGAACCATCTCAACAGGTAAACTCCAAACTCGTCGAAGGAGACAGTTCGCCAAAGTTGACGATGGCGTGAAGGTGACAAGGATACGCTCTGATTCAACCTCTGTCATAGTCACCACTGCCTTCACCCCTGTTGAACCCAAACCACGTCATCATCACCCTGGACCCAGATCTGACCACCACGAACTGGCCACCAGCCTTTGCAGCCTAGATCTGGCCACCGTGAATTCCACCAACCTTTACCGTTGTCTATTGCAACACCAGCCCTTCACCTCTGGTTTCAGGGGCAGAGGAACGAAAGAAACAAAAAAGGCATTTATGGCTTCTACAGGAATAGTGCCAGCCTAGTAGAACAAACGGTGGTTGAGGGGCGGGGTCCGACGCGATGGAGCGACAATGGCGGCGCATAGCCGTGAACCACCATTGACTAACTTGTGTCACCACGCTCAGTCGTTCTGCCCCAGATCTGGTCGAATCGAGCCCAAATCTGGTCACCAGCCCTTGCCCAGATTTGGCTCGTCGATGGTGGATGGTAGTCGTGGGAGAGGCAAAGGGGGAGGAGGTGGTGGAGGGGTGGGTGGATGGGTGGTGGCGCACCCTGCATCTGCCATCCTCAACCAAATTAGGACCACTGTGTCTCCCTACGTCAACCTCAAACTCAATCACCATATCGCACCACCATGCTGCCAGGACCCACAACGACACGATCCACCATGTCGTTCATCGCCGGAGCAACACCCCGCAACCTAGCCACTGTCAAAATGCCAGGAAGCTCGAAGGTGGAGCGGTGTGGGACGACGACGACGAGGATAAACGCAGAGAGCAACAATGGTGGTGCAGGTTTCGCGGGTAGCTCATGGCATGGAAGAAGGTGGTGATGGTGGGGTCGAAGAGGTGGAGGGAGGAGAGACGGTGGTGGGAGCGGAGAGAAGATGGAGTGTGGAAGAGAAAAACAAAACATAAAACTGAAATAAAACTGGTTATTTTCGGTTAAAAAGCAATGTATATGGTACACCAAAACATATTAAGGAGTATCATAACATCCGCCATCATGCAGACTTAAAGTACATACATACCCTATACAGGCGGGTGTTATAGTGCATTTTTTTATTTTTGAGTGCATTATACATCTTTGATTTTACTTGTTGCTATAGGTTTTTTTTAGCAAAATTTTTTATTTATTATTTTTTTTATTTTATGTTTTCTTTATACATCATCACTACCACTGTTGTTAGCCGACAAATGTCCACTGTTAGTCGGGCACCATCCACCGGCCATCACTTTTTTTTAAAGTTATACTATTTATTTTTTTAAGTTGCATAATTATGTAAATAATATTAGTTAAAACTATACTAGTTCTTATATTTTTTCATAAATAATTGTATACTGAAAATTCTACAAATTTTAATTGGTAATATTTTCACACAATAAAATCTGTAGAGTTTTCAGTATGTACAATTATTTATGAAAAAATATAAAAAGTAGTACAGTTTTAACTGATATTGTTTACACAGTTATATAACTTAAAAAAATTAAATAGTATAACCTGAAAAAGGTGGTGGTCGGACGGTTGCCGAACAGTGACCGGTGGTGTTGGACGGTTGTCGAACAGTGACCGGTGGTGTTGGACGGTCGTCAGAAGGTCGTTGGAGGTGGTCAGAGGTGTTCGGATGGTCGTTGGAAGTGGCCAGAGGTGTCCTACCGGTCGCCGGCAGCAGCCAACGGTGGCAGACGTGGCAGTGGTAAAACAAATTAAAACTAAAAAAAATAAAAGGTTATAATAGAGGTGGCAAAACGGGTTCAACCCATTAAGTTAACTCGCCAAACCGCTATTTTTTGGTGGGTTGGTTCAAGATTTCAACCTACTTTTATTTTTCAACTCGCATAACTCGTTCGAATTAAGCGGGACTGGGGCGAGTTGGTCCGTCGGGTTGAGTTTTTTTTAAAGTATTATAAATGAGTCTTTTTATTTATGTTTGTGGTATTTTTATAGGTATGATACTAATTTTATATTTTTTTGGTTTTTTAGTATCTATAAATTATTTTTTTTTTTTTTTTATTTTTTAGGCAAATTAACCCGTTAACTCGCTAACTTTTTCTTATTTTTTCTTTTAGGTGGGTTAACCAATCAATCTATCCTAAAATAGGATGAGTTAACTCTTCCAATCTATTTTTTAAAATGGGCCAACCTATCCCGTCTTGTATTTTGACGGGTTGATAACGAAATAGATCGAGCAAGACAAATTAACCTACTTTACCACCTCTAAATTATAGGTCATCAATCCAAATTATTAATATATTTTTTAACATAGTCAATAACAAAAATTAATAAAATGTACCATACATTAGAATTCACCACCCTATACATGCTTCTTTAGCAATACCTTTCCCTGCCTCTCCCATATAAATGTGCGTGATGAATGGCCGAAACACAAAATATTTCGTAGATCGTGTCACTAACTATTGGCCCTTTACCTTTTCATCTTTGAAACACGAGATATAATTGACATGTCATATATCTGTATGTATACTATTATTTTGCTGAAAAAAGGCAATTCACAAACTATAATTGATAAGTAATGCATTTGTTTTTTTAAACTTATTAGTATAAATATCACACTTTAACTAGTGTAGATTTACTGTTAGGCTTAATTTTTTTAGAGTGTTTTAAACTAGTGCATGTCCCGTGCAACGCACGGGGCGATTTTAAAAAAATTTATATATGCTAAAGATCTACGTGAAATAAAAGATTAAGTAAGTGATTGGACACCAACATGAATACTGGATAATATTGAAAGTTTGAATTACATGTTTATAAATATACATACATGACAGGATAATTAACACCTGCAAAGTGAAAAAAAGTAAATATGAGTAAAAGAAATATTATCTGATTGATGAAAATAAATGGATAATTAACCAATCAGTAACATTAAAGCAATAATTGATAATTAATTTACCTTATACTCGAATCTTTTGGAAAACTTCTTTATAAACAACATTCTTCGTTGTTTGACATAAATTACCATTTTCATCCAAAATAAGAATTTTCAAACCACTCCTTGCCTTGACTCTTGAAACTGCTACATACAATTGACCATGTGTGAAAACAGGCCTCGGTAAGAATATTCCAACATGTGACAGGGTTTGCCCTTGGCTTTTGTTAATAGTCATTGCAAAACAAACAGTTAAAGGAAATTGCCTTCTTTGAAATTTTATTGGCATTCCGGGATCTGATGGTATCAAATTCATTCGAGGAATATAAATTTTCTCACCAATTTGTTTCCCTGTTACTATTGTTGCTCCAATAACATTCTTTCCCAAGTCATCAACAATCAATCTCGTCCCGTTACAAAGACCTAATGCTTGATCAATATTTCTGAGAAGCATTACAGAACTCCTTTTTTCAGGGTGAGTCTATGATTTGGCATACCTGAACACTTTATCTCATTCAAAAATTCTGTTGTGAACCATTCTGCTTCTATACCAACATCTTCATCAGCTACTGAGATAGAATCTGAACTAAGATATTCCTTAGCGTCTGTAGGAATAGTGGAAAGAATGAATTGATTAACTTGTTCCACAACTTCAAGAGTTGGTGCAAGAATTGCTCTATCCTCAAAAAACTTAAAATCTTTCATATTTTCAATCAAATTGGGATAAGCAAAATCAACAATGCTTGCAATATGGTTGTCGATTGCATTATCAAAAGATCATGTGGGATTTCTATTTCTGCTTCCCCATCATTGTCACTTCCTAATTCACCATCCCCAAGTTTAATAATCCATTCTGCAAAAGACTTAATCTCATCAAGATTTAAGTTATTGGATCCTGTTTGTAATCTCATGTTCTTAGTCAATGTTAAAACCTTGCATTGATTCCACAACTTTGAAGAATTTACAGATTGCCATGACAATATCTTCTCTGCTGCCTTTAGGAATAACTGGTAATATTTGCCTGAAATCTCCTCCAAGAACAACAACTTTTCCTCCAAAAGGTTGGTGACTATAAATTTCATTACAAAATTTCATAATATCTCGCATAGTTCTGTCAAGAGCCTCAAAAGCCCATTTACTTATCATTGGTGCTTCATCCCAAATAATTAAACTTGTATGACAAAGCAGTTCTGCCTTAAAGCTACCTTGTTTAATATTGCAGGTTGATTCTTCAGTGAGAGAGAATGGTATTGAGAATTTTGAATGAGCTGTTCTTCCACCTGGAAGAAGAAGAGAAGCAATACCACTTGAAGCTACATTTAGAACAACTTTTCCTTCTGAACGAAGAGCTGTTGACAAAGTTTTCCATACAAATGTCTTACCTGTACCCCCATATCCATAAACAAAGAAAAAACCTCCTTTTCCAACATTAACAGCATCAATAACTTGATTATATATACTTTTTTGCTCATCTGTGAGAAGAGAAAAATACCTTTGATGATCTGCAAGCATGTCTTGTCTATTGTAATTTAGCTCATTGACCAATAATTTATTCTCGAATTGATTTATTGGAGAGTTTGAGGGTAATGGCATACAATCAAAATCCTTCAATGATCTCCCATTTGTATGCAGCAGATTTTCTATCTCAATCAAGCACAAATTCTTCAAATCATCATTTCCAATTTCTAAATCTGTAGAAAAAAAAATGATAAGTATAAACATTATGAAAAATAGATGTGAAAATAAAAAAAAATATAAAATACTTTACCTTTGTTATTCAACAGATTTCTCCTTTGGTAAAGTATTCCATCAGCTAAACATTCCCACGTTTGCTCCCAGACAAAAGATGGCCTACTCATTGTGTTTGACACCAACAATGTTACAAAAAGATTCCTTAGATAATTCCCAGATGCCATTTTTGCAGTTTCTTTGATCCCATCAATGAATTCTTTGTCATCTGATAACAATCCTAGAGCAAAACATGCTTTTTGAAATGTTTCATAAGTACGACCATTGACTGTCCTTATACTTTCAAAAGTGGTACATCCTATTTGGAAGGTTAATAGAAGTCTCATGTAATACAACTCCCCAGTACCTGGAGGTACAAAATGTAACCTCCCTATTGATTGGCCCTTTTTCCTTGGAAACCATTGACGCTTCTCCTTATTATAAATAAAATGGATAGGAAATTGACCATATGTCAAGTTTCTTCCCTCAGGATAAAATTTGTTTGCTTCCATCCAAGCTAAAAACATTGTTGACTTTTCCTTGTTCTTTGTAACAACTTCGTCAATATTATCATTGTCCTTGAAGATAATTGATTGCATATTAGGAAGATGAAAAGTCAATCTTTGTACAGGAGGCCATCTACTATGAATTTCAAAACCAAAAATTCTCCATACTGACTCACATGGAGATAGATACCTACAATCATAATATTGTTGAATCTCATCAACAACATGGATGTGTTGATCACGATCAACTTCAGATGACACTGAAATAGTAACTCGATCTGGTCCTTTATTCACATACTTGAATAAGTATTTGATTGAGTTGGATTTATTGCAAAACTCTAGATTAATATGAGCTTGATATTTCATGAGCAGCTTTGGGTTGTAAGGAACGACATACCTATTGTCTAGTTCTACTCCTTTTCTTGAGGTTGTGATTCCTGTATCTCTTCTTCGATATATTGGATATCCATCAGCATCAAATGAAGTTTTTTCTACAAATTTCTTTGGGAAAAACTTCGAACATTTGCCTTCCTTCATGCAAGGCGAAGATCTATTTGCAGCTCCACATGGACCATGCATCATGAATGAGGAAACAACATTAAAAAGTTTAGGAAACTTGAGTTTGTCAGGCAATTCAGCAGAAATGACATTATCAATTAAATCAACAGTTTCCAACTTGTCATCTGGGTGTAACCATAGCAAAATATGAGCATGAGGGAGTCCTCTCTTCTGAAACTCAATGGTATACATACCTGTTAAACAAAATGAATTATGTTATTTCTAAAATATAATTTTATTTTATGAAATATCACACTTAATGAACATAAGTATGAATACGTACCAGCAATGACTTTGCCAAAAAAAAGACCTCTTTTGAAATCAGACATCATTTGGTCTAATTTAATCCGGAAAATTCTACATGAGATATCTGGCCTATCATCTGCTGAAAGATTTCGAGAACAAACAAATCGACGAATTTCTGGCCATTGTGGATTGCATGTCACAGTGATGAATAAATCTGGATATCCAAATTTCTTACAAACTGCCATTGCATCTTGACAGTTATTGAACATATATCGCATGCCACCAGTAAAAGATGAAGGAAGAATAATACGCATTCCAATTGTAGCAGAATTTGTTTCACCTCTGTGGACCGCCTCTTCTAAACCATTAAGGATATCTGATCTCAATGAACTTTGATTAGTTCTGATAAAAGATAATCTTTGAGCTTCTACCATTGAGTAACTGTCAACTAAAAATTGCTGAAAAAGTCTTCTAGCATTTACAATATTTCCAAACTCAGATTCTCTCTCTTGAATCCTAAAAGCAACAAACTCTCGTAGAGAAACTCTTGTTCTCTTTCTGTTTGTATCTTTTTCCATACATTCTCGAATAGATATGTCCTCTTGATATCCATCCTCTCCGTAAGGGAATAAAATTGGATATTGTAATGGGATAAAAGCTGGATGAGTTTCATGTATTCTTTTCAAAACACCATTGTGACATTCAACTACAATATCTCTTCCAATGTCAGAATTATCAAAATCTCCAACTATAAGAGCTGCAACCTCATCAGCTGTTGGAAGATTGTACATTCTTGCATCTCGAGACCGGTTTCGAAATAATCTCAAAGATAACTTTATGAATTGGCTAGATTCAATATGGTCTTTAACCCTTCTAAAGGAATGGGCTAACACGTTATGTTCATCTACCATTTCTTTCAAATCTTGTACTATAGAGTGATCCAGAAATTTGGTGTTGCTGCTAGCACTGCAACAAAACTAAGTATTAGATGTATAATAGTGTATAATGGATGAAATTAGAATAAAAAATAATCATAAATTCAAGGAAAATATATTTGTTAATTGCTTACCTGAATGGTGTCATTCTGTTTGAAATCTCATTATCAGTATCATATATATACAGTTGAGCAAACTTTGGTTTGTTGCCTTCTTGTGGAAGTAATGATCCAATTCTATGATAGTTTTGCCCACTGATAATGAATTGGGGAGGTCCAGAACCATCATTTAAAGAGTTGTCAACTTTACCCCCAATTGAAGTAAATGAGAACATGCTATTATATTGTCGAATATTTTGAAGGAAATTGAAACTTCTGTCATCATTGTTATTGAAGAGATTCCAAAGCAGATCAGGAGGTTTTTGTAGCAATGGCAACTGTATTTTTCCTTTTATACAACATATTGAGAAGTCTGGTTTCAGTGGTCTTTTAGATTTTTCAGATCTCTCTTGATACCATACTAAAGCCCCACAAAACTCACAGCAATAATTGCAATCTCCAAAGTCACAACATTCTTGAATGGAAAAAAATACAGTATAAATATTTTGAACAAATGATTTATTCAAATATATCCGAACTTAAAAAATAAACAAATTAAAAGTACCTTGTTGCTCACTTTCTGCGAATAAAACATGATCAAAAGTTAACTTTGACCTTTGAAAGACATTATAAGAGCTTTGATCAATATTGAATATTTGAACATCAACAACACCTGAGTTGAAAATGTAAATCCTAAGTCCAAATGGATTTTGAACAAAAAAGGTACACAACAGTATTCAAATAAATTTAAATTTTTTAAAAACCTTCATCACTACTTCGTGATAGTATTTTATCCCTTCCATTTAGAATAGAATCATCAGAACCATTCCACCTTAATCCATTAATGATAGAACTTGTTTGTGAAACATGCTTTACTAATTTGACTTTAGAAGTTGGGTGAAATAGACCGGATTCGAGTGGCATAACCTATAGAAAATACAGAAGTATCAATTTAAAATATAAAATAATAGTCACAAATTAAGTAACAATAGTCAACTAATAAAGGACAAATGTATAACATAAACTACCTTCAGTGTTGAGTGAGGATGATGATGAAGGTGTTTCTGTTTTTGAAGATCCATTTAAACCATTCAATATAGTTTGTTTAATAAGTGTACCCTTTGTTATGGTATACTTTCCAGAGGTAATTGGAGATATACTTTCAATCACAACTGGATTTGTTTTCGAATTCCCTGATTGAAATAGAACAATATAAATATATCGAAGAAATAATTGAATAAAAAATTTCTGAACTTCAAATAGATAATACCTTCATCTGTACTTGTTGATAGTATTTTATCCATGCCAATTTGAATGGAATCATGAGAACCATTGCACCTTAATCCATTAGAACTTTGGTGGAAAAGCACAGGTTCTGGAGTTAGGTAACCTTTAGTAAACACAACAATAAATTCAAACTATTAGATTGTAACAAAAAAAGCAAGTAACAACATAGAACTAATGAACACCATAGTAAAATTGATACTACCTTCAGTGTTGAATGTTGATGATGATGAAAGTTTTTCTTGTTCTGAAGATCCATTTAAACCATCCAATGTAATTCCCTTAATGAGTGAACCAAATTTTATGGTATACTTTCCAGTAGTATTTGCAGATATATTGTCAATGACAACAGGTTTTGGTTCCGAATTGCCTATAAAATACAATGCAATTTGCATTTAACAAAGATCAGTTATTCTTAAATTAAGACATCAATGTAATTCACGTTTTCATAAAGACACTTACTGTTTGAGATATCAGTTAATGGTGAACGGTTTTGAATATGCCATGGTAAATTACTTTTCAACTCTTCCTTCTCATTTGGAACATCTATCCCTGTAAAAGTTATTGAAAGTTGTCACATCATTTACTCCTTAACCACATAAATACATAAAGGAAATTTATATTGTCTTTGAACATGAATAAAAGAATATGCACATGGAAATTATCAGAAACTGTTAAGGAATTATCATACGCATATTATGTAGTATAGTTTCATTTGTTTGAAAATAATCAATCCATATGTTTTTTACATGAATATATGAAGAACCAACATCTGGAATGTTAATCATCCATTACATACAAACTTAAGAGACTAATTCATGTAACGAAGATGTGTAAAAAACAATGAAAGACCAAATATGTAACAATAGAAGCATCATACACGATTTGGAATTAATGACAGAGGTGAACTAAATATAAGAGTAGAATTGTTAATACCATTTACATTACTGGTTGAGATGTGAGATTGAAACAATTTTTTGGTCATTGCTCTCTTCTTGACTCCTGCATTTTTTATAAAAAAAATTGTAAATACAAAGAAAAAATTGTAAATGCAAAGAGTAACAATTTTATAAATACCCACAAACAATGAACATCAATTACCTTCATTTTTCGTGTTGATTTCCCCTCTTGCATTTAAAATTTGTTTCCTTTTCACCCTTAAATCCTTTAAACCATCCGAAGTTGGTTCCTTCATGTCTGAGAAAGCTACTATTTCAAATCAGAAAGCTCATACGCTCACTAAAATATACTTTGCTTTCATCCCTACTTGAAAATACACGAATAGACAACATCGTAGATTAATATCCCATTTAAAAAAAATAAAGTGTATCCCAGTACATAATAGACTCAGCCAAGTTGCTTGAAATAAAAAGTGGAAGAAGTAAACATATTTGTATCAAAGATTTATCCTAAAGCGCCTTAACAGACTGGTTGAAAGAAGGGAAACGAAAAATAAAAATAGCAAGGACACTGCATTTGGTTCATGATGGATAGTTTTAAACTGAAAACAACATTGCAATACAAAATTTAAAAAGAAAAACTCACCTCGTTTGCGATTGAATGAGAACAATGTATTGGTTCCAGGCAGCAATCAACGTTGCTGGTTGAATGAGAACCAAAAGTTGGCTCCAGGGAAGAAAAAACGTTGCCAGTTATCAGCAATGAAAGCAATAAATGGTTACAGACAATAAAGCATTGGTAAAGGAAATGTATGTAAAGTAAAAGTAGATTTTCCCGTGTGTTCAAAAGGCATATGCTTATAAAACGTTGAGGACATGCCAAAATTGCCCCTAACTTTTTCTCTCTTTTCTCCCTAATGTTAATATGAAGTGTACACACGGGAAAGGTCAACTATTTATTGTTTGCCTATCAATTACTTGAAGTTAAAATTGTGCAAATATAGTTCTCGGAGGTTTATATAATTTAAATTAAGAAAATTGTAATAATTAAATCATATTATTAATAAGTTGGTTAATTGTTTGGAAAAATTAAATCATTTTCGGGCAATAGATATAAAAAGTTATAGCATATGAATAACTTGGGAACTTTTTTGAAAAATAAAATTTTTTTTTTGGCAGATTAAAATAAATTTTAATCTAAAAATTGTTTTAGCATATTAATAAGGTGTTGAATTTTTTGAAAAATAAATAATTTTTTGGGCATTTGAAAATAAAATTGTAATAAAAAATTTGGAGTTGGATAAACAGTAAATAAAAAGAAAAAAGTTGTAGTATTCATAAAATAAAAATCAAATTTATAATGAATAATTAAAGTATTTTTAAATTGTTCTGATTGCGTAATGACATCAGAAAATAATCTAAATGATCGAGAGTAACATGAATGAAAAATATTACCACGAAGAACAATCTAATGGGATATTTGAGCATCAATCAAGTTAATAAAATAAACTATAAATTACAGCCAAAAAGTAGGACCATTTAACTTTCCTAATGAAACATGGTGTACAAACCATATCAATCCAAAAAGTAAAAATTACAAACGAAAAAAAGAAATATTTAAAAACTGCAAGTTTTTTCATTACATCAGTCAAATTATTTAAACTATGGCAAATATTAAAGCTTCATCTGCCTCATGCACAAAAAGTTGAACAACAGAACCACCCTTCAAATTGTTTGCAACACAAAATTGAACCCATGATTTGGTTATGAAGACTTATGTGTTGTTCCTTCTTCCAGTCCACCTTAAATTGCAAATAAATCTCCTCCCCTTCCCATCTTGGATAATACATTTTGTAGGTTTACTCTTAAGGGCTTCACAGGCGAACTCCATAGGCAGATTCTAACGTAAAGAACAACATTAAAAAATTAAATAAAAGAACCAAATGTATTATGTTTAAAATTATGAGCAACATAGACATCAATCACTTACCATTGAATTATTAGTGGTCTGTGCTTGAGTCAGAGTAAGCACACATTTCTTAGGCAATCTCACGTCCATAGGAACAGCTTCAGGGAGTTCAGAACTATTACTATCATCATCCAAAAATGTAATTCCAACTTCAAAAACAGTTGGAGGAAATGGATACTGGATCTCCTTAAATTCTCTATCCTCAACTGTGATGTCAAATTCTGAATTCCCAATATAAAAGAACTTCATCCAACCACCATTAGGAAGGTGGTAATTGTTGATAATATCAGACCATCCATGGGTAAAGTAAACAGTTTCCTCTAACTTAGAAATAATCAATTGGATAACATTTCCAAGAGGGTCCTTTAAAAAAACACGACGTTGGAGGTCATTTTTAAAATCCTTACAAAACATTTTGGGTAGCTCACCAAGCTCCTGTGTAATAAAATTAAATGAATTGGCTAAGTATTAAAAGTAAAATATTTAAATAAGTGATTAAAGTAAACATAGAGTATAATTAGGACAAATTGAGTAACTTACAACATCTGGATCCAATGGCATCATAAACCACCTGTAACGCTTGTTGGATGCCATAAAGTACCTTTAAAAAAAGATGAAGTAAGAATAAATTTATGAACAACATAATAACCAATATTCCTTTATGATTTTTTTGTACAACACCAAAAATATAGAAATAGATTATCCAACATTGAGAAAAAGGTAATATCTGCTTATATGGTGTTTAAAAAAGAAAAATTACAGAATATTATATTCAGAGATAACTATTAAAGATAGAAAACATGGAAACATATTGTAAACACGAAGCAAAGGCAAAACTTTTTAACTACATAATATCATTTTTAGAACACATAATAAAAACACAGAGACAATTTGTTTAATGAATGACACAATTGATATATACGGAAACCAAATATGTATCATCAAATGAATAATTATTAGTGTGATTAAACTAACATATGTATATATCAATAGCCCAACAAAAAATAATAAAAAACAACAAATCATTTGTGAATTGCATATTTGATGAAAACGTGTATATGTGAATTGCATAAAACAACAAAACATTTGCACATAATGAAAAATCTATTACACGGAGTAAAGAACTAATTATTGTTTAAATGGGGATATACAAAAGCAAAAGAGTTATATGTAAAGAGATGGGTACAAATTAGGATAGGTACAGATTGTAATACCTAAAAAAAGTTTGAAGAAATGTTGATAGTAGTTCGAGTCAAGGTACACTTACGGAGGAGATTGAAGGCAATGGGAGAGGGTGGAAGACAACAGGTTGAAAGGAACCCTATTTTCGACAGCAACAGAGCCCTAAATAGCACCGGACATTGATTGAAGATAGATGTCGTTTCGGATGGCCACCGTGGGCAAAAGTTTGCAGATGAATCGTCCGTCATCGTGATTGAGAATATAGGCGATTGTAATTAAAGATTGTGATACATTGATTACAACAAATATCGGAAACTGAAAGAGAAAGTAATGGCAGCTTGGAAATGAAGAGTCGATGAGTACAAATGAACAGAACACTTAGAAGAAGAAGTTTAAAGGATGACACTATTTTGGATATAAGTGTAAAATAAATATTTAGCTAATACTTATACAACTAATATGGAAAATGAAAAGACATTTGTATCGTAAGATATGTCAATTTTTAAATTTATTAGTAATCATAATATAATCGTTGTAATAATTAGAATATTTAAATATATATAAAATAAAAGATCAATATTTTTTAAAGTTATTTGTAAATATTAAAATATATGTTTTAATATATTAAAGAAAAATATGTGCAATATTTTATTATATAATCAAGAAGGAATGTAAATGTCAATAAATAAATAATTTCGGAATGTATTTCTTAAATTAAAACATGAATAAATGCTGCACAAAAGACATCGATTTAAATAAATTGATTAATTATAATTGATTTGAAAAAATGGTTTACGTTGTATAAAAAAAATACGTATCTATAATATAGTAAAATAAATTGAATAATATTAATCAATTGTATACAACTGGACAATAAAAATCATATAATAGGATGCTAAAATCAGATAAAAAGATCATTCATACATAAATATTTCAAAATATTATATTTGTTAAAATAAGCACATTTTAATACGTATGGACTTGAGTACATTAAGTAAAAGTATAAACACATAAAAAATAAAGGATACTTATGGGCAATATGGGTAAAGTTATTTTATCGGTAATAAGTCATTTGAAATAGTGACTTAAGATGAAGGAAATATTCAAGAATTCAATTTATGGGCAACGTTTAAAATATTAACGTTATTTTACAGTTATGATTGCTAAAAAAATTACTCTAAAAATTATTAACATTGATTGGTATTAAATTTGGGGGGAGTTTCAAAATTGAAAGTGTTTGTATTAATAAAAGATGAAATTTTAATAATCATTAATATTTGTTTTTTGGTGAGAGATGAATACAGGATTAATTTGCTAATTTTGATAGTTGAAAGCTTAAAACATAATTGCAAATGCTTTGTATATTATTATAGTCAACTGTAAGACCAAAAAAAAAAACAGACGTAAAACACATTAATTGAGATAAAGAAAAGATATTTATTTAATGCTTATAATAATTTTTTCTTCTTCTCTTACTTCAAGCAACTTCTTAAACTCCAAGCTGAGTAAAATGAGATTAAGAATTCAAATAAAAAACTTCATTGATATATGAAGATTACAAAATATGAAAATTGATAAAATGGGTCTATTAAATTACGGATAGATTGTATTACATCAAGTATAGGTAAAAACAATAGCCACTGTTACATGAAGTAATCCTATATACACAAATGCTACTTATAGTCAAGCCAAAAAAAAAAAATACTGAAGTACAATACATTGATTGCGATGAAAAAAATATGTATTTAATGCTTAGACTAAGTCTTATATTCCTAGTCCAGCTTCAAGCATCTTCTTCCACCTCAAGCAATTCCATATTCCAAAAGGAACTCCGAGCCCTATGAGATGTTAACAGCAAGTTGATGTTAAACATAAAAAAAAAAAGGAACAGGTACTAAATATAATTTTGTTAAGAGATGAATGAATTTAATTTACCTGTAAAAGATATCCACATCAGAAACTTGTAAAACAAAATGATATACTTCAACATATTACATTAGCAACATAATAGAGTGAGATAATAGTCTGCCAAACTTTAATTAAAATAGTAATGGTCCCATTTACTGCCAATAACCAACAGAAATACATAATTTCAAAGTTCTACCTCAAATAGGCATTCAATGTCCTACAAAATACTCAAAAAGGAAATCACATCCCTGTTCCCATACAAGTAATGTCCAATCAAAATTCATACACCAAAAAGATCAAAGTGTTCTGATCAATCCTTTTCAATTTTCACTTGCTTAAACTTTGTGGTAGACATATCAGCATTTTCATTGGCACTGTACTCCTCAGCAGACCTCTTATCACCACATACATTCAACTCCATGCACTCAGGTTGGGAATTCAGACATGTCTCACTGTCACAAAACTGTGACATTAAATCCTATAAAAAATCAATCACTTAGTAGTATACAATACATATAAAAATTGAAACATGAAAGGTATACTAAACATATACCTTAGCAACACCAGAATCAACTTCTGGTATGTCAGTAGCAATGTTAATTTCACGACAGAAACACCTTCTGTCATAACAGCCTAGACATATAAAGTTTAGCCCAATAGTCAGAACAACAGTCATTAGTAGGAGAGGAAAAAAAAAAACAAAAATAATAATATATAAACTAAACCTCCTTTGGGGTCATTGCAGATTCAGACAACATGAATTTGGTTATGATTGCAACATCATCACACACACGTCTCACACGAAAAGATGGCTCAAACTGAGAAGCAGTGTTACATTTTATCTCAACCTTAAAGAGGAATGATTTGTCAATCCAGACGTCAAACTCCGGAGGATACAGGGAATTTTTTTTATTCTGTTTATGAATATAAAAGAACAAAAATTCTAAGAAAAGGGTTGATACTAATTAAGTGAATGCAAAAATTAGTGTGATAAAATTTGCAATTAATTACCTTCTGAAAGAGATCCAGCATCTCAGTGCAGGACCTCTTCAGCAGATAAGAAGCATCTCGGTCAAATAACACAAAGGTTGCACAATCAGAATCATCAATCACTCTTAACTTAATCCTATACCTAACAAACATAAATTTAATGAGTCAGAATAAATTAAAGAACTTACAATTAACAAAGCAAACTATAAGTCAATATTGCAGAATAGAACATACAAACCTTGGAAAGACATGTACTACATGACAATAGCAGGAATCACAGTAATACATGCCACTATCAGGAGTTACTGCCTTGTTGCATTTGCATGCAGTATACCACCAATCACTACCCTTGATTATGTGTTTTGCAGTAGCCAGAACAATACAAAATCCCTCCTAAAATTATTTAAAAAATATAATATAACACATTACATATCAGATCATATGTAAAAATATCAAAATCCATATGCAAACAACCACCTAAAGAGTGTAACAAATACCTCTTTAACATCCTTCAACTGTTCAATAGACATCCTAGGGGTCAATCTGAGGAAATCATCCTCCACAGAAATATTTGGAGATTCAGATAAATGGGACAAAGCTTGGGAAGGTTCATCTCCAAGCAAAGGCAACCTAAATGAACATAATTGGATTATAAAAAGATCATTAATTCGAATTGGAAAAAAAATACAACTAATAAATAACAAATTAACAGAAAGTAAAACCTTTTTCGAAAGTCAGCAACCTCTGGAATGTCAGGATTGAAGAGAATCCTAGTTGCATGCATTACATTTTGTAAAACAGTCTTCCCTAATAATTGAAGAATGATAGCACAAAAAATAATGTTAGAGATTGATACTAACGATTATCAAGTTTTAATTAGGATCAATAAGAATAGAAATTTATAAAAAAAAACCTTTGAAAGTTTTAACTTTGGCAAATTGGATAATGAGTACAGGTTGCACAACATCACCAGCAGCAAGGAATGCAGTTAAATCATCAACATAGGATCCGAACAAAGCACACTCAATTTTCACACTGAAATTATGAAATTTAGATTAATTCAACATTGTATTTGACAGGATAACAAAGGAGATAAATAGTATTTCACAACATATATATTAAATCCTTACCTATCAACATCTAACTCAATCACAATCATCTTTGTTCTTTTTCCATAGTTGTCATATTCTCGTTCAAGTCCCAACCGCAGACAACAATCCAATAACATCTGATAATTGTAAAAGGTCAATTGTAATTGAAGAAAATATACCAAATATCAATGAAAATATAAAGTGAAATGGAGATGGAAACAATACCAACTAAGATTCCCATTTCGCCATTGGAACCAAATATATCCTCTAAGGATAGTAAAGACAGTCCATATAAGGGGATCAATACAGAGTCTGAAGGCCTCACAGAGGTTTTATATTGAAAATTCAAACGATATTTGTGCTTTGTGGTTCGGAATGCACCACTATTCTCACCAACTCAAAAAACTCACATACATAAACATCACCTTCATTAAGTAGACTCTTGAATTTGTACACCAGAGTTTTCCTCACGAAGCATGAATCTTGCATCCCTGTTTAGTTACAAATGATAGTATCAAAATTTGTTCTTAATGTATTATAAGAAATGAAATATAAAAAACATAAATCAGTGAGAATCATACATATTCATCCATAAAAACCATTTCAATGGAGTTAGTCATTGCAGGATTGTTGAAGTTTGGAAGGAACCACAGACGAACAACCCTAATTTTGATCCTCCAAGACTCTTTTTCAGGTGATATTTTGACCAAAGGATCGATGGGAGGAGCCATTTCAGATTACAGAAAACAGGGATTATGAGTAATATGACAAATCAAATTTGTAGGAAGGCTAAATAGTGAAAATGCACGAGGAATGAAACAATGTTACCTTTGTATTTATAGCCTTCAATGGGGGGTGGGAAATTAGGGATTAGGGTTTGCTGGTGAAATAATTACCGCCGGAAAAAATACCGCATGCTTCAGTTGGGAAACAGACATTAATGGATGAAAGGAAAGCAAACGAAGGAAATTCATCGGGGCAAGGACACATCGTGCAAAGGAGCAGACAATTCACATAGAGGAGATGAACAGTTGATGAAGCGTGAAGAGAGAAGAGGTCTTCAATGAGATAAACTAAACAACAGTGAAGAGAGAAGAGGTTTTCTTTGAGATTAGCTGAACAACACGCGTGTGGAAAGATGTAGTCTTCATTGAGATAAGCTGAACAACACGCGTATTGGATTGAAGAAAAAAAGGGTTTGGGCACCTAGTCTGACTGGTAGGTTCCAGCTATTGCATTGTAAGTGTTGGAAATAGAAAGTTCTTTTTGAGTGACTTACGGAGATAAAACAAATTTTGAAAAAGTTATTGTATGGGAAACGTTTCATTTTTTTGTTGATTAGCATAGAAATAACTGTTACTTGTTATTATGAAGTTTAATAAAATATGAAAAATGAATTTATGCTTATGCTAGTTCAAAAAAATTACTTTAAAATTTATTAACATTGATTGATATTAAATTGAAGAGAGTTTTGAAATTCATTTGAAATGCATTAATAAAAGATGAATTTTTATTTGTTATTTATGAACTTTAATAAAATATGAAAAATGATGCATTAATAAAAGATGAATTTTTATTTGTTATTTATGAAGTTTAATAAAATATGAAAAATGAATTTATGCTTATGTTAGTTTAAAAAAATTACTTTAATATTTATTATCATTGATTGAGAATAAATTATGATAGAGTTTCGAAATTGAGGGTCAAACGCATTAATAAAAGATGAATTTTTATTTGTTATTTATGAAGTTCAATAAAATATGAAAAATGAATTTATGCTTATGTTAGTTTGAAAAAATTACTTTAAAATTTATTATCATTGATTGATAATAAATTTGGATAAGTTTCGAAATTGAGGGTCAAATGCATTTATAAAAGATGAATTTTGCATTTATAAAAGATGATTTTTTATTTGTCATTAATATTTATTATTTAATTTATATAAATGAGATAGTGGAAAGTATTAAAAATGATTGGGTGAGACCGAAAAAGGATATGACTAAAAGATCCTTGAAAAATTGGGCGGGAAAATATTGCATGAGAGAATGACATCTGTCTTTTTTTTTTTTTTTAGTTCTTGAAGATGGTTTTGCTTTGTATATATTATAGATTTAAAGTGTTTTTGTATGTATTTTGTTTAAGATTAATTCTCACATTAAATATAATAAATTATTGAAGAATATTTATATATAAACTATACCTTTTAATAAATATTTTATAACATTGAGATAAATATGTAAATTTAGACTTATCATAATACACACGCACCTCAACCCATCGCGTCTCGTTCGCACGTATATAAACTTTGTTTGATTTTACCTTGAATTTATCTTTTATTAATCCGTTTAAAGATTAAAATATTTTTCTGTATCATACTTACTTAATAAGTTATCTTGGTTTATTAGTTTGTTCCACCACTAGAACCCAATATACACTAGTCTGATTACTTAGTTAACTTCTCATGCCTCTCTTTGCTCTCAGCACAATTTATCTCCTTCTTCTTCTTCTTTTGTTATTATGTGTGTACCTGCTCAATATATTAAGATTATTGTTTGAATGAATTTTTGAACAGATTTATATTTAATCTTGTAATATTACTCGTCGAGGCCACTTCTGCTGAGCATAACTTTGGATAAAGCAAAGATAAATCATTAAAGATACTGTCTAACATGATTTTTTTGATATACCTATTCTAATCATTTATTTGTTCTTATTATTTTCTCTGATTGGTTCTTTGTTCTATTTTTAATATTTACAGTAGGTAAAATATTAGTACTCAGACTTATATTTACAATATTTTCTAAATTAGGCATGATTTACGGATTCAAAGCCACCTAATAACTATTAAAAAAAAATGTCTATCTGACTCATTCTCTCTTATCATTTTGCTTGCCTTCTATATTCTTATCCTTATTAGGATAAAACTTTAATCTATATATTTTATGCCACTCGTTGAATTACATCATCTTTTGAAATGTTAGAGTAAACATCTCGAAAAATTGATTAGTCCATGACCTTTTTGTTAGAATTTTTATTTATGTATTAGCATAAATTATATTGTACTTTTATAAAATTTAGATTAATTAAATATCAAAATTAATAGAGTATTTTGTTTAGTTTAAATTATGATCGATATTATTAATAAATATATTATTATTAAAGTATTATTCATATGTAAATTTTATTTTATAAATCTTGTATATGAATTTGTTATAGTGAGTAAATTTAATTTATTTTGTTTATTCTATATATATATATAAAAATTCTTATTCTTAGTCACTTAATATGTATAATTGTCTCATTAATACTAATACATAAATAATTATCATAAGATATGAATAATATATCCCTTTCATTAATATTATTTTTTAAACACTTAATAATAATTTTCTCATCGATATATTTTTAAAATAATCCTAATTTTTTTTATATAAATATTTAATATATTATAAATTTTGTGATTTAATAGATTCAACAAAAATTTTATCATTTTTTGCACTATGCTTTCAGTAATTTTGGCTTGCTTTCAGTAATTTTGGCTCTCCGCGAAACTAGCTAAAATATCTATTCTCACTTTGTCCTTTCCCTACCGTTTGTCAGTTTGTGCTACACCCAACCCAAGTGGGCAATCTTGATCAGCTACTCCATTTGAATCCTAGAAAATACTTGGTCTTTTAGCATCCTGCCCAGTCCCTCCGCTTGAAGTTGTAAATAAGTGTGTGTTTAGATTAGAGTTGGTAAATTTAAATTTAGTTAAAAGTATATTTATAAATATAAGTTTAAGTAAAAATAAATTTATAATAATATAATTTATGTTTAAAAAATTTTATTTCAAAAATGAGTTGAAATAATAATTTTAACACAAAAATAAAATTTTTTTGTTTCTTAGCCAATATACATTTACCTTTAAATTATGTTGAAGCCAATTGAATTTAAATTTTTTTAAATATAATATCACGTTATTCGAAAATTACAAATTTTAATTTATTAAACGTAATTGATATTCAAACACGTATTAACACTTTGTTTAGATGAGGAGAGAAAATGAGAAGAGAGAAAATGAGAAGAGAGAAAATGAAAAGAGAGAAAATGAAAAGAGAGAAAATAGATATAAAATGGATAGAAAAATAGAGAGAATTTTAGTTGTTTGGATAAAGAGAAAATAAGAAGAAAGAAAACCAAGAAAAATTAAAAAATTATTTTTTCCTAAACAAAAATCAAAAATAAAAAATGATATTATTAAAAAAATCTCACCCCACTCCACTCCACCTATTATCAGTCACCTACCCACCCCTCCTTTCTTCCTCCCCACCCCACCCCGCCTCACCCCACCCCCCACCCCACCCCACCCCATCCCACCTACTTCCTTTGTCACCCACCCCTCTCCTTTCTTCCTCACCCACCCCACCTATTCCCTCTGTCACCCACCCCCTCTTCTTTCTTCCTCACCCACCCCTTCCCCCATCCCTTTGTCGAACCAAGAGGAAAGGAAGTCATGGTTGTTATAGTGAGTACCTCTGTCTCATCGTTCACCGGTAACTACACGCCGCTCGACCCAGATCCAAGTCGCATTGCGCGAATCCTAGCCGTCGTCGACCGCCGCCGCTATCTGCAAACCAGACTAGCTCGAACCAAAACCCTTGCCGTCGACTGCTGTTCGTACTCAGATCCGATCAGCAACATCACGCTCAGCAACCCAGCGAACCCAGCCATCAAGCCGTCGTCTGCTCGCGCCGCACGCCTTTCCTACTCCAACTGCGATCGGCACGTCAATTCATCGACTATCTCACCCATGGTGGCGATGGGAAAAGAGAAAAAAGAGAGAAAGCTTTTTTTTTATAATAGTTATTTTTATCCCTTCAGTTGCAGTTCGGCCATCATTTCTTGTTTTTCTCGTTGTTTTCTTTACTGTTTAGTGAATAAAATATTTTTGGTAAGTCTCACACTAATTTTTTCTTTCTTTTCAATTTTCTCATTTTTTCTAAATAAAAAAATAAAATATTCAATTACTTTTCTCTTCACACATTTTTTTTCCTATCATTTTCTGTTGTTTCAAACAATGGGTAAGTGATGTACCACATGCTTTTGAAATTATTTGAGAGCACACTCCATAAAAGCTACTTGTCAATCAAAACCTCATCCATGTGAGGAAGTATTAGAACTATAAGAATTAAATATGTAATGATCAGAAGTGCAATATTCCTTTCTTATTTTCTAGTCACCTTTTTGATGCTGACAACTTGCATATCTTATACAATATTTTGTTCAAAGATTATCAAACGAGATCATCACCCATATCCAGTCTGAAAAAGTATTTTTTGTCGTCTAGTTGGGCCGACTTATTTAACCAGTTTTCCATTCTCGCGTTATTGCACTTTCCAATATCGCTGATGTACGTACATTTTACGGCGGGGTTTATAATGTTCTGAAAAGAATTTGAGTACCGATGTTCTAAGTTGTTTGATTGATGATCGGAGGTAAAATTGGATCAATTTAACTGAAGAAATATGTTCTTAATTATTTGCTGATTAGCTCACATCTTTTGTTTTTTTCCGTCTGTTCCATGAGGCCTATTGACATTTTTATTTTTATTTTTATTTTTATTTTTAAATTTATTTTTATCTTTATATTTAAATATTTAACTTTTACTTAATTCAATTGTTTTGACTGAGCTTTATTTTTTTTAATGATGTACTATTTTTTTTATGATTGAGTTAATGATAAATCTTATCCTGATTCATTCTCATTCAGGAAAAAAATGAGAAGAAAGAAGATAAAAGTTACTCATACTAATATGAACTAAAATAGAAAAAGAAAAAAATAAAAAACATAAGTTTTTAACCTTATACTATTCATATTCAAACAAGTAAACCTTTGGTGAATAGTAAACTCCAAAAAAAATAAAAAGTTCTAACTCAAGCAGTTAGAATCAAACTTTAGCCAACACTGAACTTAAATAAAATGAAGAAATGACAAAATTGAGAAGAATACGGTGAGTTGAGTTCAATGTGAAAGAATTAAGTGAGAAGATAACGATAAGTTAGATATTCTTAAAAGTGTAAAACAGATACAAGAGAAGAAAAACAAAAAATTTCTCAAGCCACCTCCCACCAAGTAAAAGGAAAATAAGATGAAAATGGGTGAGAATGGAGTTCTCGATTGGGAATGGGAAGGGCCAGGAGGTGGTGGGTGGGGGCCAGGAGGGGGTACATTATTTGTGGTGTGTGGAGTGTGGGGTTGGGTGGGGAGGAGAGGTGGTGTGAGGTGTTTTGCAAATATCACTGAAATAATATTATTTAATTAAAGGATTAAGTTTATAAATATTCATGCTAACTTGTTCAATAATTTGCAAGTAACACATCTTTACTTTTTAATTTTTTAAATCATTAATCAATGATTTCAGATTTGTGAGCATCATACTCTCACCATATTTATGAGCATTGAAGAAATTGCCACATTTTACTAGTATTACATCTGGCCAATTATATGATGCAAAGAAGAGCAAAATCTGCAACAAGAAAAGAAGGACATAACGCAAATTAGTTGAAATCAAGACAAAAAGGCAGGCTAATGGCCGGGCCTAGCATATCTATAAATCTATAATATTGTTCACTTTCATATTTTCCATTTAAAACGCAACCAAACAGCTTCTAAAACACCGCCCACATCACACTATCACCGTCATGAATTGAATCTAGACTGATCACAACTATAAACAATAAACAGTAATCATTTTCAAAGGGACATAAAATCTGAGCAAATATGAGTTTGACGACATTTTGAATATTAATGACTGAGACTAATGAGACGAAAGAATTAAAAAAATTGAAAGGGGTTTCATGGCATAACCCTTCTGCATTATTAGCCAAGCATACTGTTGTCAAGACTCAGGAGTACGAACTCTGATAGTTATTAAGTTTTCATCAGTAGTTTAATTTAGAGTTTTTATGACCAAACTTCATTGTAGGAAAGTGAGGTTCAGTTTATAAGACGGGATTCTCATCTTTATAGTGCAATCTAAAATTTCGGTTATCTAAATGCTTCTGAAAAATAAATACGATTTTTTTTAATACAAGTACTTATAATGTTCAGCAATAAAATGAAAGTGTTTGAGACGGCAGCTTGTGGGTTACTTATATCTATCACTTGCCATTTTTAAACTGAGCATTTGATACAAACTTTACAAAGGAAGATCTAATTAGAAGAGTTTGAGAGTGGGGACCGACATTTTGACAAAAAGTAGCTTTTCTTTACATTCAAAAAGTTCCAAAAATTTTTTAGGTATGGTATATCACAATAATTGATGGCTTAGAATGTCCCAATATGAGCAAGAAAATCGTGAGCTTTACGTTAAGACATTTTCAATATATCTTTCCAGATATTAGGATTGAAAAAGATAATTTATATTCCCATTCTGAACTTTTAGAGACACCTTGTTGGTGGGGCTTCTCTGGCTATGTCTGCTTGCTTGGTCAAATGGTCTCTTAGTTTTGCATTTACAGATGCCATGCGGCCCATGCCAGCCGTAACTTTGTTTCCTTCAAATTCTACAGTAACACTAGTAGAGCAGAATAAGTTGAAAAGCAAATAATTTAAAATTCGAAAGCACATCTACATATACCAAAAAAAAAAAAAACCCTGTTTTGGTTTAAATACGTAAAATTGAAATTTGATAAAGCATGTGTTTGAAATCCCCTCCATTTTTTTTTGTGAATCTGTGTTTGAAAATTTTAAAATAAAAGAACACGTTTAATTTATAAATTATTTGTGGTCTATAATTTATTTAAAATGATATTCTCTTAAGAATTTAATTAATGTATAAGTTATTTTATATGAGATATTTTACAATTTCATTAATTAGTTCATTCAAATGCATTTTTTTAATCTTAAAGTGTTCTAAATACTATTATTTTTATATTATTTTCGCGTCATATTCATCTACATGAAGTTTAATTTCAGTCAGAGCAAGAAAATGAAGTCAAACAGGTGACTGAGATGAGTTACTTACTAATTACAAGAGAAATTCTTACATAAATATGATTTATTACAATTTAGTGTATTAAATCAATCAAGACTTAATATTTTCATAGATCTTTGTGTCTCATAATTAATTTTACGATATTTTATAAAAATATTAAATTCTGATTGACTTAATACACTCAACTGAATATATCATATTTAAATAAAAATTTCTCAAATTTCACTTATGTGATAATCAATAAAGAGAAATTCTTAGGTGGGCACGGTCTACCACATCATCACTTAGGCACTCAAATCATTATTTGACATGTGTAAAAGTATTGTTAATGATTGGTGTAATTCTATAATGGTCCCCACTACCTTACACATGTCAAATAATGATTTGAGTGTCTATAATAGACCGTGCCTACCTAAGAATTACTCATCGATAAAATGACACCTTAGAGACTTTGGCTCAAATTATGAGTAAAGACTTTGGTTGACATAGGTTATAATAGATTGCTTTGAAACATTTAAGGGATGGCAAGCCTAGTGGTTGAGAATCTTCAGCTATTAGAATTAATTGAGAACGGATTGTATCTAATTCAAGCCCAAAAACTAGTTGAAGTGGAGGTTGCTCAAGTCATTATAAAGTCTATTTTACTCGTGTAGAGATCTTAACATCAGCAATGTCAATGTCGTTTAAGCTTTGGTCACCGAAATAGCTGACATTGCTTAAGTAATCAGCACCTCTCTTTCTCTCTCTCTCCCTCTAGGGAGTAATTGCGTGTTCAAAAGAGTGATTATTTATAAACAAGCCCAACATCAAAACTGGAGCGTTCGAATCAATAAAGGAAACAGATAATGCAGGCCATGCCTCCAAGTTCAGAAACACTCAGAACGAGAGTGAAAGCTTTTGGTATAGAATAATAGCCCAAAGAGCCAACTTGCTTACTCCCTCTTTAATCAAATGCACATGGAGAGAGAAAAAAGAGATAGCTATGCCAATGGCATTCGTCCAGAGTTCTCTCAAAGTCAGAAAAACACTCAATACCCCTGAGCCTAGCTGTTCTTTCTGGACCCTAATGCCAAATCGCCCATAATTCTTTTGTCCCCTTCCCCACTTGGCTTCAAAACCAATCTCTCCAACATTCAAGAAGCACGTTAAAGGAGAGAAGACACAAACAAGCTCAAAGTGAGAGAGAGCACTAAGAGAAAGAGAGATGAAGATCCAGTGTGATGTATGTGACAAAGTGGAGGCCTCTGTATTCTGTCCAGCAGATGAAGCAGCTCTTTGCCATATCTGTGATCGTATCATCCACCATGCCAACAAGCTCGTAGGCAAACACACACGCTTCTCTCTGCACCACCCTACCTCTAAAGACTCTCCTCTTTGTGATATCTGCCAAGTACAGTACTCATTCCTTCTCTATTCCTTAGCTATGCTTAAAAAATCTGGTCTTTCTAATTCTTAAATATATAAAATCATTCATATTTCTTAACTAAGCAAACTGTTAAGTAAACGCATATGAATAATTTTATAGAGAAATTAGTATTTAACAATTTTATAAATTTTTATGTAATATAATTAAAAATATTAAATAGACGTAATACAATTAATTAAGTGTTTTAAATTTATACCAAAATTTATCTGATTTTATATAACACGAATTAACCATATTTTTGTTGCAGAAGAAGCGTGCATATCTGTTTTGCCAAGAAGATAGAGCAATACTTTGCAGAGAATGCGACCTTCCAATCCACAGAGCCAATGAGCATACCCAGAAACATAACAGGTTTCTTCTCACGGGTGTGAAGCTCTCTGGCACTTCTTTGGACCCAGCTTCATCATCTACCAATGGCACCGATAGAGTCACTGTCTCTGAAGTAAGAAGCTCTCGTTCTAAAATAAACAGATCCAAATCAGTTTCAAATGAAAATGTCAGTTCTTCTTGCAAGGTTGAAGACAACTTGGCTAGCGACACTGGTTCAGTCTCAACAAGCAGCATTTCTCAACACTTGATTGAAACAATACCTGGTTACTGTTTCGAAGATCTTCTTGATGCTTCATTTTAACCTAATGGTTTCTGTAAGGTTTGTATTTCTAAGAGAATAAGAGCCGGATACTTATTTTTCTTCTGGGATTTAACAAGTTTAAATGGTGTTTGTTGTTGCAGAATTATGATCAATATTCGGCGTTTCAGGACCAAGATCTTGAATTCAGCAAATGTTTATTTCCATTGGTAACGTGGCTACCTCAAGCTCAAGTTCAATCCCCTCAACTTAGCACTTCAAGTCTTCCCCAGATTGGCTCTGGGGTTGGAGTTAAGGAAGTACCAAAAGCGAACAGTATCAAAGGGAACTGGAAATGGAGAGATTATGGCAGTACTGTTCCTCAAATTAGTACTCCATTGATCAAAAAATCTAGACGCTCTCAAAAATCAACTATTTGTAAAAAAAACAAAAAGTTGTTAACAATATACTTTTATACATATTTTTTTAATACTTAATTTATTATTATTTTAAAAATCAATATTGCTAATACTCTAGGTATATATCCTCTTGGTTTGTTTTCTGGTTTTCTCTCTTCCCATCTACTGTTTCGGCCTCTTATTTTACTCTTCTTTATATATATATTGAGGGAGGATCGATTTATATCAGTGTAAGTCTTTTTTGACTTACACTCATTTTTAACTATGAGATCCACTTTCATCTAATGGTTGAGATTATTTCATTAAAAGTAACCATTAAATGAAAGTGGATCTAACAGTTAAAAATGAGTGTAAATCAAAAAAAACTTACATTAATATAAGTTGATCTTCCCTCATATATATATATATTACATTGATATGAATTACACAACCGGATATTACACTCTACTTTCTTAAAGTCGAAGTCAGCTAACACCTTTTAGCATTTTGTGAAAAGACTCAAGCTTTATGCACATAAAAAAGTTCTTGATCTATCTGTACAAGTTATCCTTGTATTTTCCATTATATAGCAATCAATTTTGTCATAATTCATAGTCAATGCTAAAACAACCGACAGTTTTGCATACTTGTAATACGGCGTTGTTTGATTATGATGGATAGAAGGATTTTTCAAGTTGTTAATATTGATTGCCTTGGGGATGTTGAGAGGAGTACAAGCTTCAAACCGAACTATTATCTACCTTAAGACAATAAGTCTTAAATTTATTAATTACATGAGACTTGCAAATCCCTTTCAACATCACTAGAGTTTTCATATTGAATCTCTAGTTCAAATTTCAAATCAATTATGCTATACACATTTCACACCAAAATTTATATTTCGCGTATTTTTACATCAATTATCTAACATATAAATAATTAATAAATAGTTATTGATTAATAAATGATAATAAATTAATATATCTTATCATCACATAATATACGCTATTCACCAATTGTTATGTGCATGTTGATCACTCTTCACTAGTGTAGAAGTGGTGTCAAAAAATTGTGTGTACAAATATGTTTTTCAAGAGTCAGATTCACTCGTTAGAAAGTAGGCCACCTCCTACTTCACCTTTGAAGAGGTTTTCTCAGGAGGCCCATCTAAGTTTGACCCAACCTGGTGAGGACGATGCCTTTACCACAAATGCTCTTATTTCGCTTTTCTTGAATGAAGACCAGAATCATGTTAATATTCGATAACCAGTGCATATGGTTTCAAATTAATATCAATTACTTCAACGTAAAGTAAGGTTTAAACAAACATCAACATTGTTTTTCTGCTCCCATAAAATGATATTAACATCATGAGCGTAATCTGTATCTGTTTTGAAATGAGTTCAGAGGATACCTGAAATAGGTACATATATGGTAGTTTCTTCCTTATGCAGCTGTAGCCAAGCGAATGAAGCCCAAGGGGTGGGTACCTGCAATGGGACTCCAACGCTTAAGTCAGACAATGCCCAAGTAGATGTTAAGTAAAGGAGAATATATCAGATAGTCATAGATCTCCCCCTTTTAGGTTTACTTAGCCTGATATATATAGAGAGTGTGGCTGGAATCCTCATGCAATCCACGTAGGACGAAGGTACATCAGGATCGTGCCTTGGCAGAGGTTTCAGCCCACGATCGTTGAGGTCCGTTTCTGACCTTGTCGAGACTGTCCTACGATCGTTGAGGTCCGTCTCTGACTTTGTCGGGACTATCAAACGATCGTGGAGGTCCGTCTCTGATTTGTCAGGACTGTTACCTTGATGGTCAATCCTTGTTTGGGGGGAATTTGCATAGGTCTGGCTATCGTAAGTGTCCGATGCCTTGGACCGAGGTCATGAGGCTTTAGCCGGGGTGTCTACAGAGGAGTCCGGTGGTTCGTGTGTCGGGTCGATCCTTCAGGATGGGATCCCGGACCACGGTCCAGAACAGTTGCCCCCAGCTTGGCGCTTGGGTAAGACCCAAGCGTCAAGGTATTGTTGTGCTCGAAGTGGGCGATATCCTAGCTTTGAGGCCGGGCTTCGCGATGTCTCACGTTGGCCGAGGTCCGTGATCGAGCATGAGACAACTCGGCGGTTGGGATGTGGTTTGGAGGCCGATGTGGGTCCTTACCTACATCGCCATTCCTTGGTCTCGTGGCTTTCCTTCGGTTGCCCCCGAATATAGTTCTCAGGGTCTTTCAACTTGCGGCATCGTCCTTTGGTTGGTCTTGGATTCCCTGGATTCTTTGGAAACCGTCGCTTTGACCTCATCGAGAATGAACGAGTCTTTAATAGGGAGCGTCAGCTTTGTGCAGTTTATAACCGTCTGCTGCTCTTGCAACCAATGGGAAAGGAGGGGCATTTAATGCAGATTTATGGTTTGACATGTTCTTCAGTGCAAGGAACTAACCGAAGCGTTCCATTCTCTCTATAAATAGAGGGTTTTTGTGTTTGATCATGGCATTCCTCTTTGCATCTTCATTCTGGAAGTGACTTATCTCAAAGAAATGGTTCTTTTCTTTCTTACGCGTTTCTGGAGAGTTTTGCCTTTTTCGAGAGTTTTCTTCTTGTTCTTTCCCAAATTTCTGAAACTTGGTCATTTCCATGTGAGTGATCTCTTGAATAGATATCTCACTTTCTCAGTGTATTAGTGGCAGATGTCTCACTTTCCCAGCGTACTGTGGTTGCTTGTTTGATACTTGCAGTTGTTGGGGAGGTTTGAGATATCCGTCGTGTTGGGCGGGCGTAGTTGCAGAAGGCGAGTCCAAATTCGCTTTCCTTCTCAGTAGAGCCTAAGAGCAGTCAGATATGCTGGAGGGACTATTGGGGCTGCTCCTCGGCTTTGAGGCTGCTTGGGGTGATTAAGGTTTTCGGTGAAATGATCTTCCCATGAAAAAATTGTGCCCCATTTACCAAAAGAAAGTGCGCACCGATCTTTTCCTGCCTGGCGAAGAAGGAAGTGAAGAAAAGTGGCGGATACTGAGGTTCAGAAGCAGTGTTCCGCTCCGGGCTTCGAAATTAATCTACTTTTTCAAGATACTGCTTTGGGGGGGGAGACCGGTGCTAGTTCTTGGAGGAAATATAGATGCGACATGACCCGGGATGGCACTGATGTTAATAGCGGTTCGCACCTCCGGGGTTTCTTTCCTTATATGTTCCATGTCTCTATACTTTCTTTTCCCTCTTTTGTTGTAAGATGATGTATGGAATGAGAAACTTAATAAAATTACTCATTTTCCTTTGAATTCTGTGTCTTCTGCTTTCCTTTCTTTAAGCTGTGGTATTTATATTATACCGGGGTGAGTCCAACGCTTATCCTGACCACGCTTATCCTGACCACACGATATGTTAAGTTGCCCCCAGCTTGGTACTTGGTCGAGGCCGGTGAAGTGCCAAGTTTAGATACTTGATTCCGGGGTCTCAGTACCTTAGGGGGAACTATTACCGGGGTCATATATTTTCGGGGTCCAAGCGGGTTTCCCGAGCTCTTTTACCCTGCGGTTGCGTGTTCTTTAACCTGCTAGATGACCGTAACGTGAACTGTCATTACAGCAACGTGGGCCACGTGGCGCGCTCAGGTTGGGAGGACGTGCGTTGTGCTCCGCGCGCTATAATGGGTGTCTTTTGAAATCTGAAGTGTTTGGACGGAATTGCCCTCTAACCGCAACCCCTATAAATAGGGTGTCAGCTTTTGTGTTTGTTTCGTTTGATTTTTATCAGAAACTTTATGGTTTTGAGTTGATTTCTGATGGGCATTGCGGCGGTGCGAAACGATTTTGCTGGACTTCACAGGACTGACCTACCTCTTCCTTTCTTCAAGGTACTCACAGAACTGGTGTTTTCATTTGCTTCTGCTTCTTGTTCATTTGGTTCTTGCTGTTTCAAGAAAGGGAGGGAGGAAGTGTTCTTTCCCCTTCCGTCAATGGTGTTTGCCCTTCTTGGAGCACCTCCTCTATCGCACCATGTGCGGCAGAGGTGTCCTTCTGAGGCTTTTTGCCTTAGCAGGTGCGGAGGCCAGAACGTTTGGATCTCCGAACTTGGACTGGTTCTGACCCTGAGCCTCTGTGTGTCTTCCAGGAAAAATGGCTAGAAAAAGGGTGTTACGAATTCAAGAACCTGCCCCGGTTTCGGAAGCTTGTGAGCCGGGAGGCCAAGAAGCCGAGGAGGAGTTTATTCGTATCAGACGAGATCCGGGGTTACCTTACACCTGGGTTGCGGATGACGCTTTTGGTAGAATTTCCTGGTATGAGCTCGCAAGTGAGCTGGAAAAATTAAAGGAGTACCTGGAAACCACCGAAGGGGGAGCCCGGGACAAGGAGTTCTTGATTCTGTCCCCAGGAAAAGAACGGGTGTGTTTGATCCATCAATCGGGGGAGCACTTCATATTTCTCTACGAGGACTTCTTCACGAGGTTCGGGCTCCGCCTCCCCTTCAACGATTTCCACATTGCTATACTCCATACTCTTTATGCTGCCCCCAGCTAGATTCATCCTAACGGTTGGGCTAACATCCTGGCCTTCGAGAGGATTTGCGGGCTGCTGGGGTTGCGATGCTCAGACGGGGCATTCTTCTATTTCCATACGAGGTATTCTGTTCATGGTGCTCGCGCTCGTCAGCAGTCTTGGCTGTCGGTGAGATCCCGGCAAGGAAGAACAGTTTTCCTTCCCTACTTGGAAAGCTATAAGGACTTCAAGGAAAAGTTCTTCAAGCTAATGGCGGCCGGCGACACTCAACCCTTCTGGTTGGGGAGTGGCGGGGAGCCAACATTCAGCCTGTACTGGAATCCGGCGGCATGGAGCATCCCCACTCAGTCGTTTGAGAGGGAAATTTGTCAATTAGACGATGAGGAGCTTGAATGTGTCAATTTCTTCAAGATGTGGGTCGGCGAGGTCGATAAAATCTGACCTAAGGATATACTAGATACCATGGATGATGTGGAACTTTAGGCTGTGCTAGGTAGCATAGGCCTTTATTCGTGTTTTATTTCCTTTCCTTTTTCCGCTTATATGAAAACCAGGCTTATATGGATCTGATTATTTATGTTTGTGTTTGCTTTTCAGAGAGCTTGGCCGAGATGTCTGAGGAAGGGAACACTCTGGCTATTCTTGAAGCTCTGAGGGCTAGGAGTGAATCGGGGCCTTCAGATCCTGCCGCGGAGACAGTTTCAGTCCTATTGCCTTGTCGAACTGAGGTGCCTACCACGGAGGAGGAGCCAATCCAAGTGGAGGATTCCCCCCACCCATGGGGCGAAAAAGGAAGGCAGGTGGCGAGGGGCCGTCGAGTGGCCGGAATAAGAGGACCTTGGTTGAAGAAAGCGCCGACCCGAATGGTGGGAGGCCTATCAACCTGTACCTCGAGAATTCGGATTCCCGTGAGTTCATTGATAACTTCCTCCTGGATGACGAAGTAGAGGCGAAGCTGACCCCGCGTAGTGGTACGAACACTCTCTGTGGCTTCCAGGTTCTTGGGCTTCGTCTTGCCATGGAGGCTCGGCACTTGGAGCATGTGATTGAGGACTACGAGCGGAGGGTTGCTGCTGCGGAGAGGGGTGAAAACCAGGCTCTTATGGAGAAGGAGGAGGCTGTACGGGCCAAAGAGGAGGCCGTGAAGTCCAAGAATGATGTTGAGGCTTTGAACCGAGAGCTGAGGAATGAAGTGGCCGGCTTGAGAGATGCAGTGAAGGAGAAGGAGGCCAGCTTGGTGGACGTCAAAAGGGGTATGGCCGAGTTGAGAGCTGAGAATGAGGGCCTTCGTGTTGAGAACGAGCGTCTTAGAGGCCATGTTACCTCCCTGAAGGGCGATGTTGGGACTCTCCTTACTGTTTGTACTGACATCAAAGAACAGCAATTCTGGAATGCCATCAAGCAAGTTCAACTCTTCAATCCCAAGGTTGACCTAGTTCTCAATTCTCTAGACTCTGGGAAAGTAGTCCAGAATGGCCAACTCGTTGTTCCTCGCCTTGCTACTGCGGGTCCAAGCACGGGGGATTCTTCTGCCGAGGTTCGCAGTCCTAGGCCTCTTGCAGAGTGATTCATATGTTTTTATTTTTGTCCCCTGCGTGGGGTTTTATTTTTGTTCCCTGTGTGGGGTTTTATTTTTTGTATGGACAAGTGTTTTGCAATTAAATTGTCTTTTCGTTGTGCTTCTTTGCTCATTTTCGGGGTCCAACGCCCTTTGGAAATTTTGACGAGACCGCAGTCTGGGTTTAATACCCACTTCGGATGAGTGGCTTGTGGCCCCTTTTAGGACTTTGTGTTATAAAATATTTTATAAACCTTGGTTTGGGATTTAAATGTCTCAAATGGTTTGTTGTTTGAGATTCGAGCCATAGGTGAAAAACCTTGTCCGAGGTCTATTGCCTTTTGTTCAAGTATTTTGGATGCCTCGGGACTTTGGTTTAGGGACTGGTCCATGCCGGGGTCTTTAGTGCCCGTGGTTTGGTGCCAAAATTTTTCCAAGTCGAGAATTTTCTGTTGCACGACCTACCTAGCACAAGACAACTTCCTGGGAGGTACCATGGGTCTTTCGTGCTCATGGTTCGGTGCCGGAATTTTCCCAAGTTGGGATTTTTCGATTGCACAACCTATCTAGCACAAAACAACTCCTTGCTTGGTACGAAGCGGTTGAAAACTCTCGTAGGACTCTATTTACTAATTTGGGATAACCTTGTGATGGATGTTTTATTAAATATATTCGGAAGGATAGTGTTTGTACAATAATTGGAGCTAAAACAGAAAGAAGACTAGGAGACTAGGCCTTAAAAGACACTTAGCTGTAGTACTTTCTGAGTTTATCTGCATTCTAAAAATTCTTCACTGGCTTGCCCGTCAATGTTTCTAGGGTATAAGCTCCTTTTCTGGTACTTATTACGATACGGTAGGGGCCTTCCCAATTAGGGGCTAACTTCCCTTGGGAGGCATTCCTTCTGCCGATGTCAGCTCTCCGGAGTACGAGGTAGCCTGGCTGGAATCTTCTGGGGACGACCTTCAGGTTGTACCGGGCTGCCGTTCTTTGTTTGGTTGCAGCATCGCGTATGTTGTAATTGGCTAGTTATCATAGATAATGGTTTTGATGATAACAAACATAATGAAGATGATGGCAAGACCAAGTCCAAGACTTTCAAGAATAACTTTAGGACTTAGGATCTTATGTACAGAGCCTTTCTGGATATCTCATTATTTTTGCATGAAAAGATGAAAATAGTTTTAAATTAAATATCTCAAAATTCAAATCATGGTTTTTGAAAGCATTTAAAAGTGTTAAAAGCTTTTTTTCAACAGAGGTATTCAAATATCATTTAGAGGTATTCGAATAACATCATTCTAAACCGTTTTTACAAAGCTTTTAAAACAGAGGTATTCGAATACCTCTGATGGTATTCGAATACCCCCTGATGGTATTCGAATACCACAGGAATCCTGGTTTAGAAACTAACGAACATATTTCAAATTTAATATTCATTCAATGATTCAAACGGCTCTTTTTGTCAAATGCTCTATAAATAGAGACCTTGGGTTTCTTCTAAATGTTGTCCAACCACTTGAATTATTTTTGCTTGTGCCAAAAATGTGATTCACTATTTTTCTCATATTTTCTGTGCTTTTTTTGCCAAAACTTTAAGATATCCTTAAAGAGCTCCATAGTGCTTCAAGTTGTATTATTTACTCTTTGTGAGGTTTCTATTTCATCTATTTTCTACTTTTGTAAAAGGGTGATGTATCTCTTAGTGAATTTGTGAGGGTGAGGTATCCCTCAGTAAAAAGGTGAGGTATCCCTTGTTGTAAAGAAGGTGAGGTATCCTTCATAAGGGGTGAGGTATCCCTCTAGTAAATAGGGTGAGGTATCCCTGTTGTGTAAAGGTTGCAAGCACCTGTTTTAAGCTTGTATTGAATAGTGAAAAATCTCGAACTGTGTTTCGGGGACTGGACGTAGGCCACAAGTGGTTGGTGGTCGAACCAGGATAAATATCGTGTTTGCTCTTCTCTCCTTTATCTCTTTATTTATTACAATTTATTTATTATTGTTTAATTGTTTATTTTCTGTTCTTAAAGCATTTTATCATCTTTATATATTCATTATATTGCTTCAAGAAATTTGTGTTAAAAAGGGTTTGCGAAAAAGTTTTTAAATACTCAATTCACCCCTCTTGAAATCTTGAAGCCACTTGGGTAACAAGTGGTATCAGAGCTAGACTCTTGTATAAAGAGCTTAGCCGCTTCAAGAGTACATGGCTTCATCAAATGGTTTTTCAGAAGCAACTTTCATAAATCGACCACCCTTTTTCAATGGGGATGGTTATGCATATTGGAAGGAAAGAATGAAAATCTTTATCGAGGCTATTGATCTAGATGTGTGGGATGCTGTCGAAAATGGCGTATCTATACCTACATGAGTTATTGATGGTATAAAAACTGAGACACCTAGAAATGATTGGTCTAAAGATGATAAAAGAAAAGTTCAAAATAACTTGATAGCCAAAAACATCATTACCGCAGCTTTGGGGCATGATGAATTTTTTAGAATTTCAAATTGTAAAACTGCTAAAGAAATGTGGGACACTTTACAAGTTACCTATGAGGGTACTAGTGAAGTTAAGAGGTCAAGAATTAATTCTCTTACTCGTGAATATGAATTATTTAGAATGAACCATGCTGAAAGCATTTAGGAAATGCAAAAGAGGTTCACCCACATAATAAATCATCTTGCATCATTAGGAAATAATTTTTCTAATGAAGATTTAATTAACAAAGTGTTGAGATGTTTAAGCAGGATTTGGCAACCAAAGGTAACAACAATTTCAGAATCAAGGGACTTGACAACCATGTCCTTAGCTACCCTATTTGGCAAACTTCAAGAGCACGAATTAGAACTCAACAGGCTTGACCAAAGTGAGGAACACGATAAGAAAAATAAAGGGATTGCACTTAAAGTCACCACCTCCACTATCAATAATGAAGAAGAAGACGATGGAGATGACATGGACAACATTGAGTTAAATGAAGAAAACCTCAGTCTTCTAGTGAAGAAATTCGGAAAGTTTCTCAAAAAGAAAGGAACTCAAATAAGACCGCCTCTTTCCCCAAAGAAATTTGAAAAGAAGCCTTCAAAGGAAAGAAAAGGAAGAAGAGTCTACATAGCTTAGGATGACAATGACATGGACTCATCTGATAGCTCAGATAGTGAGGATGTAACACCCACCGTAGGATGTCACATTTATGTTACTTTAATTACCCAAATACCCTCAAAAGTCATAAAGTGTGATATTGTGATAAAAATATGAGTTGTAATTTTTTTTTAACAATAACAATAAAATAAACTTAGCGGAAAATAAAACTATGATACAACAATCTCACACATAAATTACATCATATACATATTTCACACGTGCTGTCAGGTTTATTTATTACAAACCATTTATTGAAACAATAAACACACTTAAATAATTACAGACATAACTTATATCAGAGTTCACACTCGCCCAAGCTTAACTAAGCAGAAGACCCCTCAGACGGGTCCTCCTCAGGTTCCTCAGCAGGTAGGAATCCATTATGACGATTAGCCCTACGGACAGGTGTCCGGGCTGATGACACTATGCTGATTTCCGTTGGGACATAATTTCTAGTGTCCCAATGTCGCCTGATATGCAACGGAAATTCAACATGAACAAAGATCGTCACACAGAAAAACGGATCCCCACGATACAGCCTACTAATACTAACAGTCAGGTACCCCTCATAAATAAGTCCTCGCTCATCTGGACTTGTCCTCCACTCTCTAGCTCCTCCATGAAACTGTAAACGTACATATCCGAAGAAACTAGCTGATGATGACATGTTGTCGAACTCTGCGGATTCACGATGTGAGAAGTAATTCCTCTTCTCCTTCTAGTACCGTATCTTTCTCAACGTCTTCACCCAATATAAATACAATAAACAGATATACATACAAAGAGGTGAGATCACCTACACCAATACCAAGAGCATGATAGCACGAGAGATAATACGAGACAACATATTATGCAAAAATATCATATCATGATCACAATTATGGCATCATCATAGTGTAAAAATAATTACCATCATGCCATCATCACTTTGTTCAAACCACAATTAATTACAAGTAATACTACCACATATGTATATGTTAAATTCATGCATGTGAACATAGACTCAATGTCCTACTCCATGGAGCTAATACTCAAGTCGGAGAAATTGATCGAAAAGATCCGCTGCGTATCTCGTGCCTCGGACCAAGTGCTATAATTATATCTTGCACATCTAGCACATACACGATCTTTGTCGATCTCGATTAAGAATAGTGTCTCGGTCCGGATCATCGGTGTGTTGCATCGGTCTAACTCACGGTGCAAGAGAAGAGCTACCAATCGCCCATTGCGAGCAACCCGCACCCCGATGCCCCCAAGGTCAACCTAGTGACCTACACTACGCATATCGCACCCACTCAAGAGTGTACGTTTCTCCTAGGCAATTAGCCATATTCAGTCCGTTGGACCATTTTCAATGCATGTGTAATGCACCAATTACCAACCAAAGGTAAATCACATAATTTCTCATTCCAGATTCGATATCTTGTTTTTGTTCGTAAAATGGATTAATGCCAATTACAGCAAACTTCTCAATTTCTTGTACAAGTATTCATATACTACTTTTAATTGTATGATTTCTTGTATAATTAATGATTAAATCACATTCTTGTGTTTTTCTCATTCGCAAAATATTTTTGTTACGTTTTTACGTAAAGTAATGATTTGTAACATTTTCTCGTTATGTTTAAAAATCGCAAAACTATTTTCATCGTATTCTAAATTGCGTAAAAATGATCTTTTATTTTTAAAATGTATAGCAATGTTTCCACAATATTTAGATCGTGTAAAATATTTAAACGCGTTACAAATCGCGTAGGAATAATTTAACATTTTGATTTTTTTAAATCGCGTAACTTAAAAATTACGTTTTTCAAGTTACGTAAATCGTTTTTCACCATTTTACCCTTCACAAAATATTTCTTAACTTTAAAAATATTATTTTGAACATTTCCCATAAAAATATAATTTCTTACGTTATTCTCTTTCTATTCTAAATCAAAAATCCCTTCCGTACTATATTTTCTAAAAATCACTTTTTATTGATTTAATCTTACCAAATCATATTTAATTGATTTAATTACTATTTAAATTTCCTAACATTTTTCAAAACCCAATACTTAAATTCTAACGTTAGAAATTTTAAGTTACAACGTTTCCTTTTATATTTCTAAATTTCTAAACTTTTATATTAAGTTAAATCATTTTTCTAAAAAATTAATTCTTCTTAAGATAATTTAAAGTTCAACACTTAAATTCCTTTCCAAAATCCTTATTTGAAAATTCTTATATTTTGTTGCATCAAAACATTTTTTTTCTAAATTATCAAAACCTTATAGATGGTCATTGGAACCATGAAATATTTTTCTTCTAACTTAAACAAATTTCATTCTTGTTTCTACACAAAATAAATTCATGAAAATACTACTTAAAAACCGTGTACACTCATTTTAGAAAACAAACCCTCTTGTTTATTTTCTTTACTTCTCTAATCTTTCAATTTTACCATTTATGAAAATATCATTTTTGTGAACACTAATTTAATTGGTGTCTTGGCTGAAATTTATTTAGTTCAAGGACTAAAAATCAACTTCATTGTTCTTGAAAAATTTCAATAAAAACCCTAAACTTGGAAGCTCAAAACCGTGACCTCCTCCATGGCCTTTGGAGCCAAAATTTTGTTTATTTCAACATATATCATCATGCTTCCATCATAATATATTCAACATATATCATCATGCAAATTTTAAGCATACCATCTAAACAAATAAAAATTATACTAAGCATGCATACACAAGTAAATCATGCAAAGCATATCAAACATATCAAGCATAGGCAAAAATAATTTAAAACACATAACACACACACAAATTATTACATGACCATGGATAGGAATCCTCACATGGATTCACCATCCATCAAATATAAACCTTCCTCACCACCATGCTTGGTTGGTGAGATGAATCTCCTCTTACCTCTTGAAGAACCACCAAAGAGCTTGTTGCTTTGTCTTTAGAGCAAGATCTCCACCAATACAAGTTCTTAAACATGAAACAAATACAAGAAAATTAGTATATCAAGCTTGAACAAGAAGAACCATGGATCAAACATGGTTTAGAACATGAAAAAGAAAAGAATAAATGAAGTTTTCTTACACTTCACCAACAAAAGCTCTAGAACTTGATCTTGGTAAAAGTCCTTCAAAATGGAAGAATTAGAACTTGGTGTGAACTACAAAGGTTCTTAGAATGATGAAAGGATTCAAGAAACTAGGTTGTATGAAATTAAAAAGTGATGGAAGAGTGCTTGGAGTGCTTGGCGAATGGTATGTTTTTGGGAGAGAAATGGAGTTTTTTTGGTTTGGTTTCTTTGAAAGTTGAAATGATAAAGTGAAGAGGTGATAAATGAAATATAGAAATGAGTGTTTTTAGTCTTCAAATTGCATTGCCGTAGCATTGCAATTAGAGAAACACAAAGTGGAATTTGAAGAAAACATAAGCATTAATGATCAATAGTAAATTATCTTGACATTTAATTTGCCTTCACCTTTTCTATTTTTTCTTTGGCCTAAAAAGCCTATACTATCTTGTCTCCCTTCATCCTTGCTCTCCAAACCGTCCCCCCCTCTTCATGCATGCAAAATATGACAAATTAATATCCATTTTTGTTTTTAGTCATTTTAGTTATTAATTTAAAGCATTATAGGTAAAATAGGTATTAATTAAAAATTAGTCTAGGTAGAAGACTATTATTATGGACCATTGGATCACTTCTCTTTAAACCCCATCCCTTAGATGTGTCTCCAAAAATGAAGGGTCAAGATTACACCTTCAAACTTTACATCCAAGGGTCCAAAATGGTTGTAATCATTTTTGATGACTAAATCTCCACCATTGATCTAAATCCAAATCCAATGGTCATTAATGATCCATTCCACCATTGATTAAATTTACATCCAAGGGTTGATAATGGTCATAGCCATTTAGAAGATTAAATCCCTACCCTTGATTTAATTTCAATCCAACGGTTATAATTGATCCTATTTACTTTTAAGATCAAATCTCCACCGTTAATTAAATCAAGATTAAATGTCTAACTCAGTAATTAAATTAATAGTGGATATCCAAACCACTAATGTTATCTTAATAATATTTTAATAATATAGAATTTTATTTTTATCCATTATAACCTCACAAAAGTATAATTATCGTATTTTTATCGTCGATAATTAAATACAAGACAAAATACAAGATAAAGTAAAAAGAAATTTTCTAAAAGTGTTTCCGGATTCAGGTTTAGTAAGATCCCCTGTCTCCGTCTAAACAGTACAAATTTTTCTATACGTAGAAAAATTTTTCATTTTGCGGGACCCACCTGGGCCCACGTATGGCCACCTGGGCCCACATATACCTCGTGGGGCCCACGAACAGTAAAAATTCCAAAAATCACACATAAAATCATAAAAATTACAAAACTCACAAATATCAAATCAGATTACGTAAATTAATTAAGACTAAACAGTAAAAATTAATTTACGTAGATTTTTCCGGCCCGAAAATTATTATTTTCTTGACACGAAAGCAAATTACTCAAAACGATCAAATATGCGTAGTAATATTCAAAATAGCTTTTACAAAGACACGTAAATCATAAACAAGTAGTGCTATCTCGGGAAAAGACTATAGTACCCAATCGTCAATAAAACTTCTTATTTCTGGGCCAAGATGCTTCAATCTTACTTCGAAACATCAGAAATCAAATGCCCTAAAAATTGAACTTTCAAAATACAAAATCACACTTGGAAGTTTGGGGTGTTACAGAGGAAGCCTATCTATGCTTTATGGCCAAAGGAGAAGAAGAAGAAGAAAGCGACACTAAGGTAATTTCTAACTTTGACTTATCTCCTTCTTATGATGAACTTCAAGAAGCTTTCGAAGAATTGCATGACGAATTGATAAGGCTCACAAAATTAATTTCTTCATCTAAGAAAACTATTTCTTCTTTGGAAAATCAAATTCTAATTTTAAATGAAGAAAGTAAAGAATTAAAAATTGAAAATGAGACATTAGGATTAATTAATGCATGTTCAACCTATATTTCATATATTTCTACATCTTTGTCTTGTTTTTCATGTCATTTGCTTGAAAAAGAAATTAAAAATTTAAATAACATTCTTCTAAATTCACTCTCGGAAGAGATAATTTAAATATCATATTAGGAAAACAAAGGGTTGTTTTTGAAAAAGTTGCAATTGGTTATAACCTGAAAAATCAGCACAAACCGTATAAAAATTTCTTTATTTATTCAAGTACTTCTACTAGCCCATTCACTAAATGTTTTTATTGTGGGAAAAAAGGTCATAGTGCATCAACATGCAATACAAAGAAAAGCATTAATACAAAAATTGGAACTAAAATGGTATGGGTTCACAAGGGTACTATTCCCAAAACTGACATTCAAGGACCCAAGAAAATTTGGGTACCAAAAGCCACAAATTGAAATGTGTTGTAGGTGTGCTTGAAGGCCAAGAGCTGACTTTGGCATTTTGAAAGTGGTTGCTGCAAGCACAAGACTAGAAATAATTCCAAGCATTCCTTCTTGTCTCTATCAGGCTTGGACTTGCATTTGTTTTACATATGAGTGTTTCCATCAAAAGGTAAGTTTTCATATCTTAAATATACCTTTCTGGACGTAAAATATGTGTTTTTATGTTTAAGCGATTCGAATACCTCCCTATGGTATTCGAATACCATTACATCTGTACGTGAAAATCTATGTTTTTCTGATATATCTATTCGAATACCATCATAAGGTATTCGAATACTATATATCAGTACAGTAATATTAGGTCCCCATAAAGCTAGAGTATTCGAATAACTAATATAGCTATTCGAATACCCAGAGACTTATCATATCAATATTTCTCACATGCCTCTGGAGCATTCGAATACCTTCCAAGGCATTCGAATACTTGCACCTACCTTGTCTTCTTTTTTGTGATGGGTATTCGAATACATCAAGAGGTATTCGAATACCACATGACTGAAAGCCAAATTTACAGCACGATCTCTGTTTTGTTTCTATTCTTTTTTATGCAAATGCAATGTAAAAATATTTGACTCTCTGGATGACATGCTTTTGATAAAATATATCTTATTTCTTTTGAGCCTAAATTTATGCCTTAAATGAAAATTAAATGATGTTCTTAAATGCATATTTCTTAACTTGTTCTTGCTTCTTCTTTTTCTCAAGAATATGTTGTACATTTAAATTCTTTGTAAGGTAAATGCTTAATGTAATTGACTACTATTTTAATAAATATATGAACAAGTGCAACAAGTGGTATCAAACAAAGTGGTATGAACGTAATAACAAGTAGTAACAAATGGTAACAAACAAGTGGTTAATTGGCCAAATTAATCAATGAAATATATTTTGCCCTTGTGAACTCATTTGTTATTTTGCCTTATTATTTTGAATGATTATTTACTTATGAGTTTGGCTAACCTCTATGGATCCAAAAAATTAATGGATACCAAAGAAAATGTTTTGAATTGTTTTGTAGGGTTATAACTATCTCAACCAAAATTTTAAATGAAAATTATTCAACTTGAGGAAAAATGGATGAAGAGGAAATGAAGAGACTTTCTTCAAGTACATTGAAATGGAATAGTCAATGGAAGAAAAGCTCAAGACTATCTTAAATGCCTAAATATTCTTTCTTACATAAGTAGCATGCTTAGCATTAACAAAAGTGCCAAATTAGGTATTATCTTGCTAATGTTGTCATTGAATATAGGGTAAATAATGTTAATTCTATACAATGCTCTGATCCCTATAGCATATTTCATCAAAGTAAAATATTTAATATCTATGATTCTCTTGATATATGGCAGATTCATAAGAAATTCACAAAAAATGGTTATATTTGATAACAAGTGGTAAATGTTTTACATTTTGATAACAAGTGGTATCAAATATAAGTAATTCTCTTGGTAAATGTAATGACTGTTTTGATGATAATACAATGCACTTAGCTGTTCTATGAATGAATATATCTTTGATCATGTGCTTATATTGCTAAATTTATAAAATTAAACTCTGTTGCTATTCTTGTATGTTACGAATGAACATATCTTGTTGGACTAGAATATACTCTGTTTAGCTTTATGCTTTATCTTGCCCCATCTTTTTGATCATGACAAAAGAGGGAGAAAAAACTTGAATTTTTTGTTTGAGAAAAGTCAGAGGGAGAATAAGTAAAAGTTTGGTAAGACAAAAATGGAAATGAGATTCCAAAAGTAAGGGGGAGCTGTTGTGCACATTTCTGATATAAATCACCTCTTATGAAAAAAAGGGAGTAAGTATCTCTAAACATCTTTGTGAATTCTAATTTATATGAACTAATTCTTTTCTCAAATGTTAGTTTGTCATCATAAAAAAGGGGGGAGAATGTAATTGGCTAGTTATCATAGATAATGGTTTTGATGATAACAAACATAATGAATATGATGGCAAGACTAAGCTCAAGACTTTCAAGAATAGCTTTAGGACTTAGGATCTTATGTACGAAGCCTTTCTGGATATCTCATTATTTTTGCTTGAAAAGATGAAAATAGTTTTAAATTAAATATCTCAAAATTCAAATCATAGTTTTTAAAAGCATTTAAAAGTGTTAAAAGTTGTTTTTAAACAGAGGTATTCAAATACCATTTAGAGGTATTCGAATAACATCCTTCTAAACCATTTTTATAAAGCTTTTAAAACAGAGGTATTCGAATACTCGAATACCTCTGATGGTATTCGAATACTCGAATACCTCTGATGGTATTCGAATACCACAGGAATCCTGGTTTAAAAACTAATAGACATATTTCAAATTTAATATACATTCAATGATCCAAACGGTTCTTTTTGTCAAATGCTCTATAAATAGAGACCTTGGGTCTCTTCTAAATGTTACCCAACCACTTGAATTATTTTTGCTTGTGCCAAAAACATGATTCACTATTTTTCTCATATTTTTTGTACTCGCCAAAACTTTGATATATCCTTAGAGAGCTCCATAGTGCTTCAAGTTGTATCATTTACTCTTTGTGAGAGATTTCTATTTCATCTATTTTTTGCTTTTGTAAAAGGGTGATGTATCCCTTAGTGAATTTGTGAGGGTGAGGTATCCCTCAGTAAAAGGGTGAGGTATCCCTTGTTGTAAAGAAGGTGAGGTATCCTTCATAGGCGGTGAGGTATCCCTCTAGTAAATAGGGTGAGGTATCCCTGTTGTGTAAAGGTTGCAAGCACCTATTTTAAGCTTGTATTGAATAGTAAAAAATCTCGAACTGTGTTTCGGGGACTGGACGTAGGCCACAAGTGGTTGGTGGTCGAACCAGGATAAATATCGTGCCTGCTTTCTCTCCTTTATCTCTTTATTTATTACAATTTATTTATCATTGTTTAATTATTTATTTTCTGTTCTTAAAGCATTTTATCATCTTTATATATTCATTATATTGCTTCAAGAAATTCGTGTTAAAAAGGGTTTGCAAAAAAGTTTTTTAAATACTCAATTCACCCCCCTCTTGAGTACTGAAGCCACTTGGGTAACAAGTGGTATCAGAGCTAGACTCTTATAAATAGCTTAGCCGCTTCAAGAGTACATGGCTTCATCAAATGGTTTTTCAGAAGCAACTTCCATAAATCGACCACCCTTTTTCAATGGGGATGGTTATGCATATTGGAAGGAAAGAATGAAAATCTTTATCGAGGCTATTGATCTAGATGTGGGGGATGCTGTCAAAAATAGCGCATCTATACCTACACGAGTTATTGATGGTATAAAAACCGAGACACCTAGAAATTATTGGTCTAAAGATGATAAAAGAAAAGTTTAAAATAACTTGGTAGCCAAAAACATCATTACCGCCACTTTGGGGCATGATGAATTTTTTAGAATTTCAAATTGCAAAACTGCTAAAGAAATATGGGACACTTTACAAGTTACCCATGAAGGTACTAGTGAAGTTAAGAGGTCGAGAATTAATTCTCTTACTCGTGAATATGAATTATTTAGAATGAACCATGCTGAAAGCATTTAGGAAATGCAAAAGAGGTTCACCCACATAATAAATCATCTTGCATCATTAGGAAAGAATTTTTCTAACGAAGATTTAATTAACAAAGTATTGAGATATTTAAGCAGGATTTGGCAACCAAAGGTAACAGCAATTTCAGAATCAAGGGACTTGACAACCATGTCCTTAGCTACCCTATTTGGCAAACTTCAAGAGTACGAATTAGAACTCAACAGGCTTGACCAAAGTGAGGAACACGATAAAAAAAATAAAGGGATTGCACTTAAAACCACCACCTCCACTATCAATAATGAAGAAGAAGACGATGGAGATGACATGGACAACATTGAGTTAAATGAAGAAAACCTCAGTCTTCTAGTGAAGAAATTCGGAAAGTTTCTCAAAAAGAAAGGAACTCAAAGAAGACCACCTCTTTCCCCAAAGAAATTTGAAAAGAAGCCTTCAAAGGAAAGAAAAAGAAGAAGAGTCTACATAGCTTGGGATGACAATGACATGGACTCATCTGACAGCTCAGATAGTGAGGAAGCCCATCTATGCTTTATGGCCAAAGGAGAAGAAGAAGAAGAAGAAGAAGAAGAAGAAAGCGACACTAAGATAATTTCTAACTTTGACTTATCTCCTTCTTATGATGAACTTCAAGAAGCTTTCGAAGAATTGCATGATGAATCGATAAGGCTCACAAAATTGATTTCTTCATCTAAGAAAACTATTTCTTCTTTGGAAAATCAAATTCTAATTTTAAATGAAGAAATTAAAGAATTAAAAATTAAAAATGAGACATTAGGATTAATTGATGCATGCTCAACCTGCATTTCATATGCTTCTACATTTTTGTCTTGTTCTTCATGTCATCTGCTTGAAAAAGAATTGAAAATTTAAATAGCATTCTTGCTAAATTCACTCTCGGAAGAGATAATTTAAATATCATATTAGGAAAACAAAGGGTTGTTTTTGAAAAAGCTGGAATTGGTTATAACCCGAAAAATCAGCACAAACCGTATAAAAATTTCTTTATTTATTCAAGTACTTTTAGTAGCCCATTCACTAAATGTTTTTATTGTGGGAAAAAGGGTCATAGTGCATCAACATGCAATACAAAGAAAAGCATTAATACAAAAATTGGAACTAAAATGGTATGGGTTCCCAATGGTACTATTCCCAAAACTGACATTTAAGGACCCGAAAAAATTTGGGTACCAAAAGCCACAAATTGAAATGTGTTGTAGGTGTGCTTGAAGGCCAAGAGCTGACTTTGACATTTTGAAAGTGGTTGCTGCAAGCACAAGACTAGAAATAATTCCAAGCACTCCTTCTTGTCTCTATCAGGCTTGGACTTGTATTTGTTTTATATATGAGTGTTTCCATCAAAAGGTAAGTTTTCATATCTTAAATATACCTTTCTGGACATAAAATATGTGTTTTTATGTTTAAGTTATTCGAATACCTCCCTATGGTATTCGAATACCATTGCATCTGTATGTGAAAATCTATGTTTTTCTGATAGGTCTATTCGAATACTATCATAAGGTATTCGAATACCATACATCAGTACAGCAATATTATGTCCCCATAAAGCTAGAGTATTCGAATAACTAATATAGTTATTCGAATACCCAAAGACTTATCATATCAATATTTCTCACATGCCTCTGGAGCATTCGAATACCTTCCAAGGCATTCGAATACTTGCACCTGCCTTATTTTCTTTTTTGTGGTGGGTATTCGAATACATCAAGAGGTATTCGAATACCACATGGCTGAAAGCCAAATTTACAGCACGATCTCTGTTTTGTTTCTATTCTTTTTTATGCAAATGCAATGTAAAAATATTTGACTCTCTGGATGACATGCTTTTGATGAAATATATCTTATATCTTTTGAGCCTAAATTTATGCCTTAAATGGAAATTACATGATGTTCTTAAATGCATATTTCTTAGCTTGTTCTTGCTCTCTTTTTTTCTCAAGAATATGCTATACATTTAAATTCTTTGTAAGGTATATGCTTAATGTAATTGGCTACTGTTTTAATAAATATATGAACAAGTGCAACAAGTGGTATCAAACAAAGTGGTATGAACGTAATAACAAGTAGTAACAAGCGGTAACAAACAAGTGGTTAATTGGCCAAATTAATCAATGAAATATCTTTTGCCCTTGTGAACTCATTTGTTATTTTGCCTTATTATTTTGAATGATTATTTGCTTATGAGTTTGGCTAACCTCTATGGATCCAAAAATTAATGGATACCAAAGAAAATGCTTTGAATTGTTTTGTAGGGTTATAACTACCTCAAGCAAAATTTTAAATGAAAATTATTCAACTTGAGGGAAAATGGATGAAGAGGACATGAAGAGACTTTCTTCAAGTACATTGAAATGGAATAGTCAATGGAAGAAAAGCTCAAGACTATCTTAAATGCCTAAATATTCTTTCTTACATGAGTAGCATGCTTAGCATTGACAAAAGTGCCAAATTGGATATTATCTTGCTAATGTTGTCATTGCATATAGGGTAAATAATGTTAATTCTATACAATGCTCTGATCCCTATAGCATATTTCATCAAGGTAAAATATTTAATATCTATGATTCTCTTGATATATGGCAGATTCATAAGAAATTGACAACAAGTGGTTATATTTGATAACAAGTGGTAAATGTTTTACATTTTGATAACAAGTGGTATCAAATATAAGTAATTCTCTTGGTAAATGTAATGACTGTTTTGATGATAATACAATGCAATTAGCTGTTCTATGAATGAATATATCTTTGATCATGTGCTTATATTGCTAAATTTATAAAATTAAACTCTGTTGCTATTCTTGTATGTTATGAATGAACATATCTTGTTGGACTGGAATATACTCTGTTTAGCCTTATGCTTTATCTTGCCCCATCTTTTTGATCATGACAAAAAAGGGAGAAAAATCTTGAAATATTTGTTTGAGAAAAGTCAGAGGGAGAAAAAGTAAAAGTTGGGTAAGACAAAAATAGAAATTGAATTCCAAAAGTAAGGGGGAGTTGTTGTGCACATCTCTGAAATAAATCACCTCTTATGAAAAAGATAGGAAGTAAGTATCTCTAAATATCTTTGTGAATTCCAATTTATATGAACTAATTCTTTTCTCAAATGTTAGTTTGTCATCATCAGAAAGGGGGAGAATGTAATTGGCTAGTTATCATAGATAATGGTTTTGATGATAACAAACATAATGAAGATGATGGCAAGACCAAGTCCAAGACTTTTAAGAATAGCTTTAGGACTTAGGATCTTATGTACGGAGCCTTTCTGGATATCTCATTGTTTTTGCATGAAAAGATGAAAATGGTTTTAAATTAAATATCTCAAAATTCAAATCATGGTTTTTGAAAGCATCTAGAAGTGTTAAAAGCTGTTTTTTAACAGAGGTATTCGAATACCATTTAGAGGTATTCGAATAACATCCTTCTAAACCATTTTTACAAAGCTTTTAAAATAGAGGTATTTGAATACCTCTGATGGTATTCGAATACGATATTCAAATACCCCCTGATGGTATTCGAATACCACAAGAATCCTGGTTTAGAAACTAACGGACATATTTCAAATTTAATATACATTCAATGATCCAAACGGCTCTTTTTGTCACCGATCGGTGATTACCTAAACTCTTGGTGCTTGCCAACTTGGATAAGAGATCGACCATGGGGTTTTATTCCTGGAGTATGTGCTCCACTTTAACCAGCTGGAAGTTTGGGAGGAGTTCTTGCACCTTCGCGAGGTATTTCTGCAAGAGGGGTTCTTTGGCTTGATACTCGCCTCGGATCTGGGAGGTTACGAGCTGGGAGTCACTGCAAAGTTTGATCTTTGTGGCCCCCAAGTCTCTGGTCATTGCCAGTCCCGCGATGCATGCCTCATACTCTGCCTGGTTGTTGGAGGTGGGGAATTCGAACCTTTGTGAATTCTCAATACTCACCCCTCCTAAGTTCTCCAAGATTACCCCGGCGCCGCATCCTTTTGGGTTTGAAGACTCATCCACTAACACTGTCCAGAACAATTCTTCGGTGCATCCGGGGTCTGAAGTGAATTCGACCAGGAAATTAGACAGCGCTTGTGCCTTGATTGCCAATCTAGGCTTGTAGGCAATCCCGAACTCGGAAAGCTCAATGAACCAGGCAATCATCCTTCCTGCTAAGTCTGGTTTATGCAGTATCTGCCGGATGGGCTGATCAGTTCTCACTTTCACGGGATGGCACTGGAAGTATTGTGTCAGGCTCCTGGCCGTGATGATGAGTGCGAAGGCGACCTTCTCTATCTTTTGGTATCTGAGTTCGGGGCCTTGCAGTACCTTGCTTGCGAAATAAACCGGCTGTTGTCCCTCTGGTGTTTCTCTAATGAGTACCGAACTCACGGCTTCCTCGTGAACGGAGAGATACACGTAGAGTGTTTCTCCTGCCTCTGGCCTTGTAAGGATGGGAGGGGATGCCAGAATGTTTTTCAGGGATGTGAAAGCGTCTTCACAGTCTTCATTCCATTCGAATTCGGTCCCCTTTTTCAATAATTTGAAAAGAGGGAGGGATTTGTGAGCGGCTTTGGCCAAGAACCTGGCGAGAGTCGCGATTCGTCCATTTAACTGTTGTACCTCTTTCACGTTCCGGGGGCTATGCATATCGAGCACCACCTTGCATTTGTCGGGGTTTGCCTCTATGTCGCGGTGGGTCAGCATGAACCCCAGGAATTTCCCTGCTTGGACCCCGAATGCGCACTTTCATGGATTGAGCCTCATGTCGTGCCTTCTCAGCTCTGCGAACACTTCTTTCAGGTCCGAGGTGTGTGATCCGGACGACGGGGTCTTAACTATCATATCATCGATATAGACCTCTAGCATTCTCCCCATATGTTCTTCAAAGACTCTGTTCATCATCCTCTGATATGTGGCCCCGGCGTTCTTTAGCCCGAACAGCATTACCTTGTAGCAGTAGCTCGCCCTTTCGGTGATAAAGGCCGTTTTGTCCTGATCTCCGGGGTACATTAGAATTTGATTGTACCCCGAGTAAGCGTCCATGAAGTACAGTGTCCAGAAACCGGAGGAGCTATCGACTAACTTGTCAACGTTTGGGAGGGGGTATGAATCTTTGGGGCACGCCTTGTTCAAGTCGGTGTAGTCCACGCACATCCTCCATTTCCCGTTTGTCTTTTTAACCAGGACGATGTTCGAGAGCCAAGTGGTGTACGAGATTTCTCTTATGAAGTCGGCGTTCAATAGCTCCTTGACTTGCTCCTCGATGACTTGTTGTCTCTCAGGGCCAACTTTTCTTTTCTTCTGGACGACCGGCTTCGCATCCCGTTTAATAGATAAACGATGGCAGATGAAAGTGGGGTCGATTCCAGGCATGTCAGCGGAAGTCCAGGCGAAAAGATCTATGTTTTCCTGTAGGAGCAGTATCAGCTGGATCTTTTCTTGTTCCTCGAGGTTTGTTCCTATCATGGTGACTTGGTCGGGTTTATCGCCTAGCTGGAGTGGGATCAGTTCTCCTTCAGGCTGGGGTCTTGTACCCCGGATCTCTTCACGGACATCCAACTCCATCATCAAGATGTTGACTTGGTCGTAGGTGGTGCTGGATGTTCGTGTCTTTGTTTTCCTGGAGGTCCTGCCGATCTTCAAGCTCTCATTGTAACATTTGCGAGCTGCAATCTGGTCGCCCTTGACCATGACCACTTCATTGTTCCTGTTGAGGAACTTCATGGCCTGGTGGGCGATAGAGACCACAGCGGCAATGCCATTTAGCGTAGGGCGGCCCAGGATGATGTTGTAGGCCGAGGGACAATCCATGACTAGAAACCTCACCTTCACCGTTTTATAGGTGTCGTCGTTACTCAAGGTAAGGAAAGTTTCAAAGTCACCCACCGGGGTTACCTTTTCTCCGGAGAATCCGGTTAGCTCACCTTTATATGGTGTAAGCGCAGACAGAGGGAATTCCAATCTTTCGAAGGCGTCCATGAACATGATGTCCGCTGAGCTCCCCTGATCTACAAAGATACGACAGACTTCGGTGTTGGAGATTATTCTGGATTTGACCAGGGGGTCGTCGTGATCTCGGATAATGTCGCCGAAGTCTTTATCGGAGAAGGAGACGGGCGGTGCGTCCTTGTATTCCACGTGGGGCTTTCGGGAAGAGGAGCTGGACACGCTCAGGACCGCAGTCCGGAGTGCCTTTTTTCTCGAGTTATTTGACAGACCGCCCCCTGCAAATCCCCCTGAGATAGTGCTTACGAGTCTGTCCTTCCTGTTACCCCCACCTAGAGTATCACGTTCTTGGTCCTGCCTGTTCTCAACATTGCGGCGTGGAGGTGTTCGGGATCTACGGGTAGGACTCCAGCTTTTCCTTGTGCGCTGGTTTGGGCTCCGCCTGGGGCTGCGGCTTCGTCTCCGGTCCCGACGCCTTCCGCGATCTTCCCCTCCTCGGAGATCGCTGATGTACTTCTGCAGCCGTCCCTCTTTGATCAGGGATTCAATTACATCCCGGAGCTGGTAGCAATCCTCCGTTTCGTGGTCATAGCTCTTGTGCCACCTGCAATGTTTCGAAAGGTCCCTCTGGAATTGCTTCTTTATGGGTGGTGGCCTCTTGATATCCTGGAACTCGGTTTGAAGGACCTCCTTTAAGATTGTCTCTCGAGGGGTGTTCAAAGGAGTGTATTCAGAATACTTGGGCCGATACCGTTCATTCTTGGAGGACTCCCGGGGTTGGTTGTTGTTATGGTTCTTTTTCTGGTAGACCGGCTCGCCTTTCTCCAGATTCTCTTTTGCCCTGGTGACTTCCTCTAGTTCGACGTACTTGTCCGCCCATGAGTGAAACTCATCCAAGCTTACCGGCTTCTTTTTTGCTAGGGACATGAAAAAGCCTGAGTCAATTCGGAGTCCGTTTCTGGCGTAGTGCAAAGCTATCCTGTCGTCCAGGTTCTTGATGCCTACACAAGCTTGATTGAACCTTTTAACGTACTCGCGCAGGGATTCAGAACTTCCCTGGCAGATCCCGGAAAGTGAGTCGATCGACTTCGGTCGTTCCCTTGCGGTGGTGTAGTGCTACAGGAAACGTTGCGTTAAGTCTTCCCACCCGGTGATCTTTATGCGTAAAGTGACGAATCAACAGAGGGCATCCTTCTTTAGGAATAGGGGAAGGCCCGGTATAACAGTTCTGGGGTGTACCCGTAGAGTTGCATGCACTAGGTGTAAGCATCCAGGTGCTCCTGGGGGTCCGTGGTTCCGTCATAGGCTTCCAAGTTGCTCGGAGGCTTGAAGTTTCTCGAGATCCTGTATGCCATTAGAGCATCCGAGAATTGTTGTTGTCGGTCCGGGGCCGAGTTATGGTTTCCATAAGTCCCGGCGCTGGCATGCTGAATGGTGTGCTCATTACGAGTCGCATCTCGTTCTCCGTTATCGCTGTCCCTCCTCACCGATCTTTCAAGGTTGTCCAACCGACGGCGTTGTTCTTCCAGCTGACGTTGGCCTTCAATGAGTGCTGTCTGTTGACGCAACAACTCTCGAAAGTCATTCTTCGTAGTGAGACGTATGGTCCGCGTTATCGTGGGAGATCCCTAAGCGGGCATGCACAGGGATCCTGGCTTCGCAGTTCGTATTGTTTGCTCCACCGTGATGGAAGATGAGCCCGTTATGAATGGAAACCCTTCGAGACGGGGCAGGGCTTTCAGAGGCTGAAGTTTCGTGTCCATCGTTGAGAGTTTCCACTATAACGTGCCCATTTCTGGCAGCGGAGGTTTCTGGTGGTGTGATGGAATGAGGGTCACACTGGGCTGTTGGGCCCTGTGTTTGGCCAGGGGCAGCATGCGCAATGCTTCCCTTCCTCTAGTTGTGTCTTGTGCTCACTATAGTTAACGTAGGAATAGAAGTTTATCGAAAAATTTCCCACAGACAGAGCCAATGTTCTGAAATGGGTTCAGAGGGTACCTGAAATAGGCACGTATATGGTGGTTTCCTCCTTATGCAGCTGCAGCCAAGCGAATGAAGCCCAGAGAGTGGGTACTTGCAATAGGACTCCAACGCTCAAGTCAGGCAATGCCCAAGTAGATGTTAAGTAAAGGAGAATATATCAGATAGTCATAGATCTCCCACTTTTAGGTTTACTTAGCCTGATATATATAGAGAGCGTGGCTGGAATCCTCATGCAATCCACGTAAGATGAAGGTACATCAGGATCGTGCCTTGGCAGAGGTTTCAGCACACGATCGTTGAGGTCTGTTTCTGACCTTGTCGGGACTGTCCTACGATCATTGAGGTCCGTCTCTGACTTTGTCGGGACTGTCCTACGATCGTGGAGGTCCGTCTCTGATTTGTCAGGACTGTTACCTTGATGACCAATCTTTGTTTGGGGGGAATTTGCATAGGTCTGGCTATCGTAAGTGTTCGATGTCTTGGACCGAGGTCATGAGGCTTTAGCCAGAGTGTCTACAGAAGAGTCCGGTGGTTCGTTTGTCGGGTCGATCCTTTAAGATGGGATCCCAGACCACGGTCCAGAACAGTATCAGATTTAATCCGCAAGCAAGGCACCTATTATAGACTGTAGGAACCTCCCCCAAATGAGATTACTTTTTCACTAGAACAGTTCCAATGTTGAAGATTGCAGTCATCAAACGTTCAACATAAGAAAGATGATTGAATTTGGGTAATTATCCATACAATCTGAATCCCCGAAGCCATCTTCAATTATCTCAAAACGGGAACTCGAGCTGCACCGGCAAAATGGTAGCAAATCCTTCGTTCTAGGACAGTGTATATTTTTGGATTAATAAAGCGCATCAAGGGGAGATTATTCTGTTAAAGAAAGAAGTTCATTAAGTTACTAGCATAAATTAAATTGCTAAACATAATCAAGTAATTAAATTTTAGAGTAAACCCTCAACTTGGTCATCGGAATATCAATCTCGTCATAAAAAAATTAGCATATTAAATTAGTCCTCAAACAATGATTTTTAGTGACAGCATAACATCTATTTGGTCCCAAATCTCAATAAATAGTAACTTTTGAATTATTTTAATGTAAAAAAAACTCCATTCAAGGACCAAATTAATGTTCTAAAAATCTTTCAAGGACCAAATGGAAATTTACTCTAAATTTTTAGATTTCAGAACGAGTGAAGCTTATGATGAAATTCACAATTCATGCATTTTAACGGACAGAAGAGAATCTATGTGATTATTGACATTTTTAAGCATCTTACAAGCCCATTTTACAAAGATATGTAGTGATATTTAAAGTTCTAAACAAAACTCTAGACCCCCTATAACCAATTATCAGGAACTTATAAACATCAACATTCACCTTATGTATTTGACGTTTCTAAAAACACTAGATAACTTTCGTGCAAGTTCGTGAAATTTTCGATAAAACACCAACAAAATGTCATAGGTTCCAAGCTTGACCCTGCCATCCCATTATAGATTCGACAAATGGAAAAAAAGTGTTTGGATGTGTAGCAGTGCACTCAGTATTAGAAACATACTGGGTATGAAAACACGTTGCAACTTGCAAGGGCAGCAGGAGAGGGTCAAAAACTCAGAGAAACCTTACTGTTCTTATACTCAGCAAAAGCCATACAGAGGATGGACAACAAAATTCTGCTGTATTACATAAAACAAACATACATTGTGCATATGTACTTCAGCAGTGCTGTTTACATCTTGTCCCTTTTTACATTCTTTCTCCGCACCCCTTTGTCTCCCCCTATTATACAGTTCCCCTGGGGTAGAGTAAAAAAAAGAAGATATTGATATACCTTTTAAACGGTTTTACATACAGGCAAACTAATAAAAGAATTGCACCCGTAATTGCAAGGAATATATTAATGAGATAGAGCCCTGCAAAAATTAAAACAGCCAAAAATGAAAATGCGTTAAAATTTTGTACTTGTACAGCATTTGAATAGGGTTCATAATATATTATAAGATAATTGCAAGACCTCTGTTCAAAGGGTCAAGATGTAAAAGCAAAAAGCCTATCTGTAATATTTGTGCGGCATATTGGACATTCTGAACAAGCAAGTGAACAAGATTTACACACTGCAAGAGCAAACAATAGGCTGTAAGTATTCAGACAAAAAATTGTAAATCCAAAGGGAAATCACCAAGAATTTGTGAGGATAAAAGATTCAGACAAGTTTGGAAAGACTTACAACAAAAATGTCGGCATGGAAGAAGAATTGCTGCAGTTGGAGATTCAAAACATACTTTACAAACATGGGAATTGGCATCACCATTCCCAAGGTACTTGAGTTCTTTTTCCTTCATCTCTTGCATGCGTGCCTGACATCAGAAATTACAGCTCAAAAACTGTATCTCTGAAGACCTTTTTGTTTCAGCATAGGTTATGAGAATGTGCAGTAAATATCAAAGTAATTGTCAGACCTAATCACCCAACAAATTTGAAAATAATTTAGAGAAAATGAAAGTGGCACTATGTTTTGTTCAGGTGATCTAAAGTCTAACTACAGAAAATCAGTTCAAAATTTTCCAGGACAAAAAACCATAGAGATGACTGTAGAATGGTGTTACCTTAAGCCGAACAAACAACGGTTCTTCCTTGCGAATTTCATCGTCTGGCTTTGATACATCCAAAACCTGCTCCTTGGTGACAATATTACTTTCAAGGTCATTAGTTTTTGGATCATTCATGTGTTCTACCCCATCATTCTTTTTATCAATGTTTGATTCTAGGACAGCACCCCCTTCTTTTTTTAACTTAGCAACAAGGACCCACATATTTGCTAAATCATTCTCCAAGGCTTCTTCTCTTTTCTTGGCCTCTTCAGCCTTTTTCCTGTACTCCTCTTCCACAAATTCCTTCTCAGCTAATGCAGCTTCAAGAGCTGACTCTCGTTGTTTCCTAGCCTGCAGTTCCATCTTCAAATCATCAGCATCAAGACTCCATGACTCAAAGTCATCTAGACCAGTTCCAGAAATTTCATTAGCACGACTAGAAATCCTCCCCTTCCTCCCAGATCTTGCATCATTGTACTTGCGGTTGACACCATTCACCGTTTGCACAACAGCACTACGAGAGTTGGCCAGGTCTCGCACAGCCATCAATTCTTTTTCCAACTTTGCATTCTGCAATGAAAGTTTTGTCACTTCCCCAGCCAAATTCTTCAGTTCCACAGCTGCAGCAGAGGCCAGTTCTTTGGCATAAGAAGCTTCTTCAGAGAGTTTCTGATTCTGCACCCGCAAGCCACTATTCTCTTCTGACAAGTGAACTTGCTCTAGCTTCAGTTTTTCATTTTCAATTTCCTGAAAACAGGGAAGAGAAATGTCACTTTAGTGCAATCAAATGCAAAACAGTAACTTCATACAGAAGCCTTGAAAATGATTTTAAATAGTAATCCTAAAAAAAGATTTCATTAATAATAATCTATTGAGTAAGGGCAGGGAAAGTATTTTGACAAGCAGGGAATACAAAATCATAGTAATGAAGGAAAGGGAAACCAACAAAAACCAAGTGAATGATATTAAATAGTACATAATCCATTCAACTATGCTACTTCAAAAGCAATAAATTCCCAGTTACCTGGGATTGCATTTTCTTTTTCAATTCATCAATGTGTTCTCCAGATGCACACTGTTCAGAAGACACTAATGATGTACCACTAGTAGCTGCTGCCAGTTGCTGCTCTAGCAGCTTCACCTTTTCTTGCAACTCTCTGTTTTCAGAACACTGTCAACAAAAGCAAAACCAAAGAGGGAGGATTTCAACGTAGAAAATTTCATAATTATAAAAGGCTTGCAGCATCTTCAACTTTAGGGAGGGAAAACAAAAAGAAAAGGATGACAATTCAAGTAAACTTAATTAGATTAAAAGAAAAAAAAAAGGAGAAAATGGGCAATAGCACAATCACATACCTTATCATTTAGCTGTTCCTGAAGGACACGGTTGTCTGCAGATTTTATCTACAGATATTTTAGAAAGACATATTAGTTATTATGTGAATGATCAATGTTGACCATGGAGCATGATGAACTTGTATAACGCAGCGACCAAATACTAGGTGGGAACAAAAATCTGGATTTTGGAGATAAATTGATTACTCAAAAAACACTCTAACATAGCTAAATACTACTTACCTCCAACTCAAAGGCTTTTTCGTTACACTGAGTCATTAATCTTGTGACTGTCTGTGACAAGAAACCCACAAAGAAAAACAAAACTATAAATGAGCTTTATCGAAGCATTTACATAAATATGCAGCCTTCAAATATATAATATTAACTCCAATACCAACGTCACTACCTGCTGCATTTCAACTAGCGATGAGTTAGCCATTGAAGATTCACCACTCTCAATTATTCTTTGTTCTAACATCCTCATTTGCTTCCTTTTTTCTTGGATCTCACGTTCCAAGTTCTCAATCTGTAATTAAGAAGGCATCTTCTAAGAAGAATACAAATCAGCAATACATGCATTTCTATTAGAGTTGAGGACTGCATTTTTTTGTTATAGTTTTAGCCACTTGAAAATTGCACTATGAGGATAGAGGGCAAAATGCGAAGGCAAACAGAGTAAAGGACTTTTGGTTACAGGCTAACATGGCACATCCATGCCCCATAAACGTGTACAAAACTGTTTGACTGGCATCAGTAAACACATCAAACAAACTTGATTGGCACTGTAGGAACATATACTCGAAGACATCAGAGCTGACGTATATAAAAAGATTAGAGAGAAAGTTACTGATTGATAATTTCTTATTGCTTTTATACCGACACATTTCAAAGCAACATTATTTGAAAACAAGACAGAATACCTGAGTTTTGGAGCTTTCAGGGTCATTTACAGACTGCTCCATCAAGCGCTTCAGAGTGCTGGTACTGAAAGCAATATCTCCAGCAAGCATCTTGACTTGCTCAACAAGAAGATCCATCTGATCGGACATTGTCATCCCTCCCTACAATTCCATGAGCAGTCCAAGTAAGAATTTTAATAGAGCATGTAGTAACCAACCAAAAAGTAAGAAACTACAATTAAATACAATTGTGCCTGTACAACATCTTCAGTATTTAAACCTTCAGTACAATGGAACTGTAATTTTCAAATGAAGGTGATAAAAACAAAAGGGAGGGTGCATTGCTGTCGCTATCATGGGAGATTCTGTCCGTATGAAAGATAAAAGCTAGAAAATGTGACATGAGTCACAAGGGATTCCATGATTCGTCCTAACATAATAATTTTGCAACGCTATGATTAAGGTTTCAAGAGCTGTAACACATTCCCATGTAATGGTAATTCTCGTCTAATTTTTTTGGACCCACCATCAGTCCATCACCTCCACTCATGTCATTCTTATACATGCTCAAACCATCTTTGGCAACCCTGGTAGTTGAAACATATTTCCACTCAAGTTTTGCTAAGCTGTGTTATGTATGTGATTGGCTGATTGCAATCCTACTGATAAATGCCCTAGGATGCTATAACTTGGCTACATGCTCTACAGCCCTAGTCCATTGCTCAGGGCAATGTCATCAGTATAAGGCAAAAAACCAACTTGACTCTCAATAAAATCTATGAAGTTACTTAAGAACAAAATTGTAAAACTAGACTCTGGACTGATCCCAATGCAGGTGGTCCAGTCACCACATCACCTCTCTGAGAACTTCATCGTGACAATAAAATAAAAAATTGAGACAAATGATATAAAAATAAGATTAAAAAACAACAGATATTGTTATGGAGGGGGGAAATGAATTTACCGCTGCCAGTTTTGTTCTGCTGATCAGTTCACCAGCTTGTGTTGATTCAGTAACAGTACTGCTAGTTGGGGAGAACTCTTCGTTCCATCTACTTGATGATCTTTTATGTCTAACATCATGAAACAGATCTGATGACACTGCAGAAGCATCTTTTTTACTCTCGTTTTCAATCAACATACCATCATGCAAGGCATCATACTTCTGAAAAAAATAAAAAAGAATAACCACACTTTACATACTGTTTAACTTTCTAGAAAAAAGGCACGCAATGAAAGGTTCATTTGGAGGAAAGATATCTTTCTGATAAATGACAATACATTTGAAAACTGATAGTTAAGCTGTCAAAAACCAACTCAACCTAAAAGCTTAAACTGTTAAAGGGACACCCACGAATGGTTCACATGAAAGCCCTTTAGGCTTGAAGCGTCTCAGCCCAAGAGTGGTTTATATCTCTAACATAAGAATATGATACAAAAATTTAAAGGTTTAAGTACGAAATCAGTGACGGAAGAAACAAAATCACTACCTAGCAGAACTTAAATGGAGCCCAGCAGTCAACAGCATAAAATTTTTCAGCTATGGAGGTTTAGAATATGAGGAGAAACTTAATCTGCTAAAATAGTTTTACTGCAAATCATAATAAGGAGTTCAACGTACTAGCACTTTCAGAATGAAAATTGAAAAAGACAATAAAACACAATCTACACTAAATTAATTGAAGGAGGAGCTCACATCATCCTCGCCAACAGAGTGACTTCGCTGGTGGCTGGGAACATCAGTTAGATATCCAGGAATTGCATTCTTTGAGGAAACCAGAATAAGTTTGGTTAGCCTCTGGATCCTACTCATAAGAGCAACCTTGGCTTCTTCCTCTTCTTCCAATCTTGATCGCATTTTCACTTGACCTTCTTCCAACTACTCATATACAGAAAAATAGAGAAGCAGATATGGTTACACAATCACAGAAAGCCTTTGTAACAATCACAATATGAAATAAATATGAGAGGAAGCTAAAAACCTTCTGCTTTAAGCTCATAATCTCCTCGTGATTGACACCAACTAGCATCCCCTTCTTTAGTTGATCAAGTTCTAGTTTGAGGACTGAAATTTCTCTCTGGTATTTCTTAATTAGAGATTTTTCATCAATAATCTGTTAAACAAATAATTTCACAGTGAATCAGGAACCTCAAGTACATGCTTATAGGCATGCAATTCTATAGCTAATTAATAGTTCCAGCCAACCTTATTACGCGAGGCATATATTTCTACTCGTTTTGCCCTGCTGGCAAACTTCAAGGTATTATGAGTTTCCTCCATATTACTGGATGCGGGAGTTACTGTGCATATAAGCTGAAATTTTCATGTCAAAACAAATGTTAATATGGTATTCATGTATTAGACATAATAAAAGGGATAGCAAAATACAGTCAAACCATCTAAACATTGAAAATGCTGTAGAATCCCAAACTCACTGAAACATGGCCATGCCCACTAAGAGAAGATTGCAAGAGACGGGTTAGCTTTGAATCTCGATATGGAACATGAGATGCCTTCCCCTCGCTCAATTTTCCTATAACCTTCACATTAAAACCATAAAATCAAGACATCAACTAATGTATGTAATTTCATCGATTCCCTCCAAAACAAAAAAGGGAAGCTTTTACACCACGAAGCAGGACTTTTCTTTCTGGCTCAGTGTGACAGATAATTGTTTCATTTTTAACAGAATTAGATCCACCAATACAATTATTTCTGGCTGCTTGTTTACCCAAAAATTAAAGTTGCAAAATGCATTAATTTCATGCAGTCATAACTGTATCTTTTACAAAGATATTGCATGTTATACAACTAGTGGTCTCAGGTGCAAACAAAATGTCATAACAAAACTTCTCCCTAGCCAAAAATATAGAAATCGTAAGACACCTACAGTTCCAAGTGTCAGAAGACTTTTGTTGATGTAAGATCCTTCTTTTCTTCTTAATCCAGTTGTTTCAGTTTTTGAGCTCTCAGATCCAGCCAAATCAATCAAGTTCTGAAAGAAGAAAACAAGCAAAAAAATTGAGAATAGTCGTCCAATAATTATAAATATGGAAACTTCCGTAAAGTAATAAATAATTTTCACTTACAAGCTGAGAGAAGATCACTCCATCATAATCATCACCATGGGCACTGCTTTCGATCATCTGCAAATGTATTAGAAAACAATAAAGCTTAGATGTACTCAAAAGTGTTGGCCAGATAAGGTCCGTGTCATAAAGCCAAAATACATTAACTGAGAAATCATTAAACATTTTGGTCAAGCATTTCATTCAATCATGTTCATGAATCAGCTTCCAACAAGCATGTAGAAAAGGCAAGTACAGCAATCTGCACGAGCACATACATGCATGCAAGTCACTACTTCGCCATTTAAAAACTTAGAGCCTCAGGCCGTGATTTAGATATTATTTCTTTTTACAATTGAAGCAAGTGTAGAAGGGGTTGTTTGACACCAATTTTAACGCTACCGTATCAAGCATGCTTACTAGTGTAAATATCGTGTGACTCCGGCTGCTAAAGAGATTAAAATTGTTCGATCCAACATGACGATGCTCTGCCATAAAAAACAAGCTTATTAAAGAAAGTTTCTCAACCAACCATTAGTCATGAGTCCTATATTATTTATTAAAAAAAACAATTGGGACGGAAATATGTGACTCTCATTGTCAACATAAGTACCTTCTCCAGCAGCAATAAAAGAAAGGGCATGTCCAGGAGATAAAACAACTTCTTCCTTTATACCCTCCACATAAGTTCCCTGAAATACAAGCCAGCATAAATATTCAATTATATCCCCAATTAGACTTAAGAAAACAAGAAATTGTCTCAAGTTCAAAATTGACGATAATTTCCTAGATTTTCCTCCAATCACAAATGTTGTTGTTGACTTTTCTTTAACGGAAATTCTAACACATGATTTTAACATGGGAATGAATATTTTTATTTAAAACACAGAAGAGGAGTGTAATATATAAAAACTTAAATCTTCTAACAATGAACACCATCACAATTACACTACTATTGTAAGGGTAAAAAGAGGAGGGTGAAAAAAAAATAATGAGTATAAAAAATCTGAATTGACCAGCAATCAATTTATCATCAATGGTCACACCAAAGCAGTTTTAATTTAAAGTTCATACATACCACATTCCAAGATGATTAGAAATATCAGTGTTCATGTATTGAAAGACAATTGAAAACAGAGTAAACGATTCATCATTTACAGATAGATATAGAAAGAATTAACCAATAACTATAAATAATATTTCAATTAAGGTAAGAATAAAGTAAGAAACCTGTGCATCTTCTCGAACTCGCAAATTTTGGCCAGTTGGGTCAAGCAAATCATTTATCACCTGATACCAAGCAGACACAGCCAAAATATCCCTATTAAAACAGAAATATTTTTTTTCTGAAAAAAAAACATAGACAATATAACAAGCAACAATGTGCCAAACAATGCCGCATAGTGGTAGAGGCTGGACAAAAAATTTAAGGCAAGACAAAAAAGAGTTGTCGTAAACATATGAATTAAAGTACTAGAACATTTTCAGCACACAGATGATGGAACAGAGAATGTTCTGTTAACTGTTACTTACCTCATTGTATATTTCTAGATATGACACTCGGAGTAAGAATTCTCTTCCAGGAGTCTGCAGCAAAAATGCAATTAGACATTCCAAGCAAGTTGCTGTAATATAAATTTAAGACGGGATACTTCCATAATCATGCCACGTTGAAGCAGCAACTATTAATTATAATTACCAATCAAGACATAGAGCTCAAGTATCCTTGTAAATAACTAAATGGACGTTAAAGACTAATTAAAAAGGGAAAAACATAACAATGAAATTCAACTATTCAAAACAACTAGATGGCCGCAGTTACATGAGAAAGTAAGAGTCACACACACACACAGAGACAGAGCAACTATTAAAAATGGGTATACAGACACTGCTTGTACTTCAAAGTTCAAAGCACAATATTATAATGAACGACAATGGCACAATGCCGCAAATGTAATTTAAATAACCAACATTTATTAAGTTTGCAAGAAAGCTTACATCTTGGATCATGCTGAAAACATCCTTTATAGCCAGTGGTATGATACCAGGAGAATTCTGGTCTCCCTGCACGTATTATTATTGAAAACAAAATTAAAAACATAACTGAAGAACGATCCTTAACCAAAATACTGCTTAACTAACTAAAATCATTTTTTCAGTTACAAATTTTTAGCTCTGCCACCACTGCCATTTTTCAGTTTCCACTAAGAACGATCCTAATCCTATAAGTTGTTTCATGTGTAATTGATTGCTGCACGTAGCTAATATAGTACTTAACAGTAGTTTACCAGATTGTGCAATACATAAAACTAGTTCACTGACTGTCCTCTGTCTGGAGAGACAACTATGTCGACCATAAGTAGATCAAAATCCTTTAAACATCACCCAGAAACTAATCTTCTGAGAAGTTATCCTTAGCCACAGAACAATCAAACAAGGGCTGGAATAATACTATCACCTATATTCTTCACAAAAATAGTATGAGAAGTCAATGCTTACAAGTAGCTGTCATGTGGCATATGTGCTGCTGTGTTCAAAAGTTGAAATCAACACAAAATTACTAACTTATTGACACAGACATCATTTGACAAATACCCAACACTATATAACAAAAATCTTTGTAATCTACAAGACAAACTTTAAGTTGCAATATGATGAAAAGGTGATACAGGACAGTTTGGCTTTCAGCACAAAACATCAAATGAAAACATAAAAAGAAATGCATTAGTTAAAGAATGACACTTACATGCATAGTATGTGTCTTACCACTACTCGTCACACCGTATGCAAACACAGTTCCTGCAATGTTTAGAGCAAAGTTATCTTAGATCCACCAGGGGAAAAAAAAGTTGTCTTCCAAATTCAGCTGACCCCATTAGCCACTCTAACGCTGACTAAACCAGTATATAACCAACCAGTTCGACCTAGTTATTCAAGTAGAAATAGTAGATGAAACTAAGACAACTTTCATCAATCAATCCATGAAAATGACTTGGCGGTACCAAATCAGACTATGCTCACACATCACATTGTCATTTGGTCTTGAATCCAGAGATTAACATTTCATACCATTGACGCCCTCCATGGCAGCCTTCACCACAGGTTTAGCTGCTACTTCATAGACCTCTTCCGAATTTGTATGTGGTCCAAAAACTCTATCTGCCACAAATTAAATCAGAATTCTAAAATCAACATCCATAATTTCTACAATAAAGGCAAAATCATAGTCAATTTCCCAGTAGAAGCCTAATCGCCCTCTATTGATTCACCACAAAAATCACTTCCAAGAAAATCAATCAAAACAAAACAAAACAAATCAAACAACATAACACGAGGACAATACAATACAATACCAAATGCATAAGCTGTAGCTGGATTATACTCATTTCTGACAATTTTGTCACCATCCGCATACCACGCGATCTCGTCCCCTCTCTGATACTCCCTTTCACTGCAACCGAACCATCCAGTGACATTTAATCTCAGATAACACAAATGCCAAAATTGAACGATTCAATCTCACAGCGAATGGATCTGAAACCATAACCTCAGATCTATGCATTACCTCAACGGTCTAAACCGAATCGTCACCGAAATGCTATCCCCGGACCTCGACGAATCCACAGGCTCCGCAATCAGCTCCTCCACTCCGAACGCCACCGGGGAACGGCTACCGTAACCGCGCGGGGCGTGGTACGTTGACTCGGTGCGACCGCGACTCGGAGTCATGGATCGGCCACCGGAGTTAAAAAACGACGACGTAGAGGAAGAGCAGGAGCGAGGCATTAACCTTCCGTTCATGAAGGAGGAAGAGGAAGAAGTGGATGAGTAAGGAGTGGAGGATTTCCGGTGAGAAAACGGTGAGCTACTCCTTGCTCGCGAGGATGATGCCATTGATGAGTTCACTAGCCGAGTTGATGACTCAGTAGAAACCAGCAGCAAAGTGAACTCTCACATGGCTATTGAAATAAAAGCGAGCAACATTTGGTTCTCTTCGCTTTTTTATTTTTCTGAGTTGTTTCCCTTTGATGCCTTAAGATATTAAGATATTCTTCTCTTACACAAATAAAGAGAGATTGTTTTGTCTTGTTTAAGACAGAGGAAGTTGCAGTGAGGAAGAAGATCAGTAACTGGTGAGAGAGACGGGGGGGGGGGGGCGAGAGAAAGGAGAAGATGGTCTGAGTTTAAATTTAATTTCTTTTTTTAATTTTCAGTTTTTTTTTATATGGGAAGGGTTTAAAATAATTTCCCTAAAAATTTATTAGTAGATTTAATTTTACCGGTGATGGCGTGGTGGATGAGAGAAGGGATTTAAACTGGTGGAAAGGAACCACCCGCGCAATAATATAAGCGAGTAGCGACGAAAGGCTTTCAAAAATAAATTGTGAAATTGAGCGGGAATAACTGCGGCCGCCTATCAGGAATAATTCAAATAATAATGACAAAATAAAAAATGTAGTTTGAAAATTTGTTAAGAATTAAAATAGTGTAATAACTATAGTTAGAAATTAAATTATCATTTAAGGTTGTTGATTATTTTAAAATTGATTTAATGAATAATAACAATGTGTAATGAGATTGTACCCAAAAAAAAAACAATATGTAATGAGTTCTGTTATATCTTAAAAAGTCCCCCTAAAAATATTATTAATATTCAATAAAAAAGTAAATAAAAAATTAAATATATTTAATATTTAAAAAATAAAAAATAATTAATATTTTCTATTTAATAGTTAAAAAATTAATAAGAAGATTGATTACAAAAATTTAAAATTATTCACATGAAATATTAATCATTGAGAGTATGTTTGAAAAATGAGATTTATTATATTTTTAAAAAAAATTCTCTTACTAATTCTCTTAATATTAAATAAAAAAATAAATATATCTAATGTTTTTAAAATATAAAAAATATTTAATATTTTTTATATTTATTAATTAAGATCATTAATAAGATGATTTGATAAAAATATTTATAATTATTCTTAGAAATAATTATTTTTTAGAGAATAATTAATTTTTAAAAAAGTTTTTGAGATTTTTTTATAAATTATTTTGAATATAAAATAAAATAATTCAATCATACATCAACTAAAGTTTTGAATTTTCGTTTTTCTATTCGTTTTGGCATTATTGTAATTTAAAAGTTACTTGAATTCATTTTGGTTTTTACTTTAAAATTATTTCTCTTAAAATTTTAATTTATCCAATAATAAGAACTGAGATGTGTTGGATTTGGTCATTTTGGTAATTTACGCGTTACTTGAAATGAATTTGACGGTGAAAGTGCAAAAGGATGGTCCGTTGGCTTTTTAATATATTTTGGTTAGTGATGTTACGTTTGTTAGCAAAACGGCGAAATGTTCAAAGGCGAATGAAAGAGAGAGCGTTCCAACCACGTTGTCGAAAAAAATGAAAGAACTAACAAAATTGTATAATCGTGACGTGACGAAGGCCAGCGACAAAAGGAGCCTCGTTAGAAAAAGTTTTCTTGTCCATGTATTGGATTCTACGAAGCACAGACGTAGATATAGACATAGATATAGATATAGGACATAATACGAATATAGATATAGAGATATATTAATTTTAAAAATTATATGATATCTGATTAACACGGTATATATATATATATATATATATATATAATTTTAAAATTTAAAAAAAATCATAATTCATTAATATTATTTTTATAAACTGAATATTTATAATATTTTAATATATACGTCATATATATCAATATTTGTTATCTCTAGTAAGTTCTCTTAAAAATATATGGAACATAATTTTATGACATAATCTAAAAATCTCCTAAATTAACTTCTCCTAATAAACTAATCGTATGCAAGTACATGCGCATAAAAAAAAAACTAGAGGAAATATTGGTGTGAACATGAGCAGTTCTTCACGACAATAAAGTTGATGACTTGCAGCACGAGCGAGAGGTAGAAGGAGCGGATGAAAATAGTGTTGTGTGAAAAGATAAAACTTAAAAGCCTAATAGTGGCGTGTGAAAAGATAAAACTTAAAATCTTGGTATGTGAAAATAGTGGCATGACGTCACGTCATGTGAGGTTGAATGAGCCATGTTTTACTAATCAACGTTATATCGTAAAACTAAATTTTTTTAAAAAAAAAATATTAATGGGTCGTGTTCAAGTCGTGTCAAAAGTGTTCGAAAGACGTGTCAGAAGTGTTGGCGTGTCGAGACGTGTCTAAACCGAAAAAATAATCTTTTTAATCGGACATATTGGACACACATGACACACGTGTCGTGACGGATGTCTCCATGTAATGTCGACACGTAACACGCTGTCGACACATGAACACGCCTCATAATCGACGTGTCCATGTTTCATAGAGTGGATTGGATTTTTTTTTTGTAAACATCGGGACAACATGTTCAAGAAGAATTAAGAAATTACATTACAAGAAGAAGAAAAAGAAATAACACTTGCATCAACAAGCAGAACAAAAGAAAGAAACTGAGGCATAGCCTCAAAAGGTTGTAACCCAAGAGCAAGAGAGCATGATCATATAAAAACAAATTTTTTTATTAATGCATGATCATGTTGTAAAATAAAACAAATTTAAAACAAACAAGCTCTACATATACCAAATTTAATATACCCAAAAAAAGTTACTTACATCATCATGTGCAAAATTATAATTTAATCGAAACACAATTTTATAGGATGGAGCGATTAAAACTCATAATTATGTATTTATTCTCCAGTAATTAATAGTGTCAATAAGATTACTCAAAATTATAAAATCTAATAACTACTAGTTATAAATTTATTAAGCTTTGTGTTATTTATTAGTATTAGTATATGTAATGTTTCTTAATTGTACGGGTGTTCATAGTTTGATTTGGATCGATTTTGAGTTAAAAAATCAATCAATTCAAATAATATTATTTATATAAATCTAAATTATATTAAACTTGTTACATTTTGAAAATTAAATCAATTCAATTCGATTTAAATTGATTTTGATTGAATCAGTTTAATCGATTTTTTACTTTGGTGAGTTAAAACAATTTAACCTATTAAAAATAAAAAAATACAATAAAATACAAAATAGAAAGTAGAAATAGTTTATTTTTACATGCCTAAAATAATATTTGATCGCATAAAATATGATAAATATATGAAAAATTAAAATTATTATAAATAAAAATATAAATTTTATAATAAAAAAATATATTATATAATATTAATTGATTTGGATTAGATTGAATCAATTTTAAAAATCAAATTTAAAATTCAATCAATTCAATCAATTTCAAAAACGTAATTAAAAAAGAACTAAATTTATTCGACTTTAATTAGATTTTAATTTTTTGATTCAATTTTTAGTTTAGTTTTCGGTTTGAATTGAATTTAAATACTACCTTAGTTATACAATAGTGATATATTTGTATTAGCTTTTGCATTAATTAAAAGTAAATCTTTTTTTCAGTAATTTTTAACGCACCCTCCATCAACCTAAAACATTTTGATAAATTAATTCCCTTAAATGTCGGTTCAAAATTTGAACCTAGTGTATAGGAATTATTTGTGTTTATTTTTTTTTTAAGTGATCATATGACTTTTAAATAATTTTTAATCTTAATTATATATATATGATTTTTTAAATGATCATATAATTTTTAAATAATTTTTAATCTTAATCATCTATATATAATTGTATGATAAGAAATTTATTTATTTTATTTTCTCACAATAAAAATTTTTCTCACTAAATATATCATTTATATATATAATAAAGCTATTTGGTCACTGTACCAAAAAAAAAAGTCTATTTGGTCATACTTTTCAATTTTCAAATACGTGTAGCATTAAAAAAAGCAAAATAAAATGATGGCCCTTGTCGTTGTTGAACGCATAAATTATAGGTACATGGCATAGTTTGCTCTATCTAAAAAAAAAAAAAGTCAATGCGGGTGTTTAAGCATCCATTTTCTGTTTCAATCGAATGCGGGGGGGAATGTTACTTGATAGATACGAGGATGTGTTATTTAATTGGTAAGTGTACTAAATAGTTAAAAAAAAATATTATGTTAATATTATTTAGACAATTAGAAATTGAGATTAAAGGGGACTTTAATTAATTTTAGCATGAACAAATTATTGCAATATAAAACAATAAATGCTAACAAAGAAACAACTTAACACTTCACTTAAAAAGAGAAAGATATCAAACTGAAATGCTAAGGTTTCAACTTCATTTGTCTCTTCCGAAGCAAATTTCAATTCTACCTTAATCAAGTCCAAATCCAAGATTGATGGTCAAATTACTTAATGTAATTAATATTCAATTCTTTGATATATTAATCATCTTCTTGTTAATTAGAGTCACCTGATTCTTTAGTTTAACTCTAAATAAAAAAGATTTTAACTCAAGCAATAGAATTTTAAGTAAAGTCACACAATTTACAATACTTATTCTTAGATATTGAAGAAGTTATTATATTTATCACAAAGTCTAAGATTATGCACAAATTTCCCTATCCATACATGAACCTTAGAATAAATTTATGATTATTGGTCAAGTCTTAAGAGGATAAATAAACACATGAAATAGAGACTTAAATTAAGAATCAAAGTTTTATCATCCAAAGTCAAACTACATAATCACCCTAGCCAAAAGAATTTTTACATAAAGAAAAAAAGGAAAGAAAAATAGAGAAATGATCAAACTCCATGGTCTAATGATGAAAAGATGAAAAAAAAAAATCTTCAAATCTTCAAGCTTGAATGACTTATTTCCAATTTAAGACAACAACCGCCTCTTCCTCATCCATTTTCTTCAAATCTAAGGATTCTTTCACTTTCTCCTTTTTATATGCAAAAGACACATGTCAGCACATTAAAGTCACCGCTTAAGTAGTGAGTGTTGGGCGCTTAATGTAAAACCCTAATACCATTATCTCGATATAACTACTTATATAAAGATATACAAAGCATTAACCATGTCACTTCTACTTGCTATGTTCTTGATCATATATAACTAAACAATTTATTATGGAAAGCCACGATAAAAGTAGGCTATAAATATATACATCAAAAGTCTCTAAGGGCATAACGTTATATATATAACACACTACAACTCAAATGTAAAATAATACAAGAGTTGTTCATAAAACAAAAACTAAAAAAACTATATAGTCTTGTTTCTCTATCTTTATCAGCTTAACCCCCTTGGAAAGGTCTTGACTTGCTTTTACCATAGAAACACGAAAAGATGTGAGAACATAAAATTTCTCAGTAATTAAACATGTATTTTCATGGCACTCAATAATTTAAATCACTTATAAATATAACTATTAATCATATTAATACCATTGTATAATGTATAGAAATCTAATGTATTTCGATATTACACAACTGCCTATACAATTGTATAATATCAACTAAACTTGGTAAATTGTTTAATTCACTTTAATGTCTAACTTAGGACTTAGCTCATCTCAAGACTCGTGTTAGTAAGTTTGACTCACTTTACTATACTTACATAAGGTTGATTATATTCCTTACGTTACTTGACAAATAGTTTAACTCATTACTTTGTCTTAGGTAAAGTGTTGTACTGACACTTTTCCTCTCACAATCACCTCATAATTAAAAAGTTTAACTCACTTCTTTAATAAGGATAATTGTACCATGACTCCACATAAATTAGGTATAGGAACCCACTCTTAACTAACTTTCATTTTCAAGCAATTCTTAACTCTAGAAAAGCTTAAAAACAATTACTTGTTTTTATATGCTAAGTGGTCAATTCCTTTGGAAAACTTCCCTAAAAGTGTCTTAATACACTTAAGATAGCATATACTAATGATCCCCTCAATTTAGGAAACTCAAAGTGTCCAAGAAATGAAGTTTTTCACGTCTGGAACCAGTGCCTAAGTGCTCATTCTCCAGCGCCTAAGCACTGGATTGACAGAGCAATGCTCTATTTTGTTCTAACGCTTAAGCGATGAATGCCCTACTATGCGCATCAGCTCTCTGGGCTACTCGCGCCTGGGCAGTCAGATACTAGTGCTTGAGCGTTGGGTGTATTTAAAAAAAATTATGCAGAATTCTGCAGAATTGGTTACTGTTCCATTGGAACAGAACTGAAATTCAACCATTCAAAAATTGTTCCTAAGTGATTTTTAACATCATGAACAACCTCTAATCATGTTGTAATACTCAGTTTAATTATTAACTCTCTTAGGTATGGATTAATGACAAAAAATCATAATCTTAATAACCTAATCATCTATGTCCAACTTGAGGAACTATCTCACTTTGTCCAAAGACAATTTCCGTTCTCATGCATCCAATAAGGCATAAACATTCTAATTTAACACCTGGAATTAAAAACCAAGATCAAAACCTAGATTTGCTCATCAAATCCATCTTTGACAAGTATGTATCCTAACTTTAACTATAAAGAGAATAGAAGAAGAGGGATGAAGATTTAGGTTAGAATCCCCGACCTCAAGTCCTCTATGATGATGGTTGTTCAATCTTTGCCTTGCCCTTAGTTTTCTTGCTATTTTCATCTTCTTCTCCCTTGGTTTTCTCCTATTGTCTTCCTTGTTTCTTTGCTCTACGTTGGGTTGCTGTTTTTGTGAGAAAAAGGTAAGTGAAAAGTGATGAATTGTTGAGATAACTCTCAAGTAATAAGGTTGCTTTCCCGTATAGCAATTAAACCACTTGACCTTAACATTGATACTTCCTAATCTGCTAAAAACACTTAAATTTAGCTAAATCAAATTTTCTATCTTCTAACAACTTTGAAATAAATACTAGGATTCATTAAAATTATTATTTCACTATTATCTTATTTTTTCATATCTACTGGGGGTCAATCCGGCATTAAAAACACAACTAGTATGCTTAAAAAATACCAAACTGGCTCTGATTATTCTCAATTTTTTTTACTACACCTTACTTAACTTATTTGTGACTTAAAAACAAACTCTCTAGGTTTATTTCCCTCAACTTAGCAATTTATGCTATTATCTGAGTCATTTTAAGCTACTTTTCAACTTCTGAGTTGCAACTAAATGCCTAAACTAACTCAGTTTGTCACAAAAATATATAGACATGTAAAACAAGTGTTATGTTACCTTTTGTAATCATAAACTAGTCTAACATGCTAAAAAGGAATTGTTACACTTAAGCGTTGCTTGACAAAATTTGCTTGTTTTGTAAAATGTTCCTAAGTGTAACACCCTCCGTAGGGCGTCACATTTAAGAAAAATAAATAAATAAATCTTAAAACTAATTAAAATTATTTTATAAAAGTTTTGAGTTTCAAAATATAGATTTTAAAATTTCTTATCGCGGAAATACAAACTTACCGAAAATTTTAAGTAAAATGGAAATTAAATTTAACAGATTAACATATACATCACCAATTATTTCATATAGTTAAAACGTAATATTTACAGACTCAGAGAAACAGTAGTAAACCCAAAGACGGGTACTACCAATAGCACGGTAACAACACTAACGAGAAAAATTCAACCTACATAGTCTGTTTCTTCATCAACTGCATTTTGTTGAAACTTGAAAACCACTCAATGACGCCGCCACCATCTTGTAATATTGTCTCCCTAGGGTTAAGAATGTGCTCTCACCTACTATACGAATTCGAAGAATACAAACCAAACAAAAACAACACAGAAAGAGGTGAGATCCCCTTTCACCAAGATCAAGACGGTAGTAAAGAATAATACGAATGACAAAGTCATTCCATACACACAGATAATCACAATTATAGTCATGTTATCAATTTACAAATATTTCTAACATACATATAACCTAATAAAATAAACAAGTAATAACATTATCGATAGATATAACAATTCATACCATATAAAATATCATAACAAGACAATATAAAAGAAAGATCAAATGTCATAACAACATAAATATCACAAATGGAAGGTCACAGATAAAAATCACAGATAAAAAGCATAAATAGAAAGCACAAATAAAATCACAAATAAAAATATCATAGATAAAAGATGACAGATAAAAGAAATAACAAATAAAAGATAATAGATAAAAATAACAAATAGAAGATAATAATGCACCACATATCAACATATACAATAAGATACAATCCTACTCCATGGAGCTAAAGAAAACACAAGTATCAGAGAGAGGAATGATTCGCAAAATCTAATAGTACCACGGCTGCCCCACCAACTATTCCGCGGTCACACGTTGCGTCTATAGCCCCACGACACGAGGAATCCATCAATCCAAGCGTGGTGTAGTTCACGGTCTCACGTTGTGTCACTATGAGGCAAATGTACTACTAGATTCCACCAATCTCGATTAAATATAGTGTATGTCGAGTACCATAGTGTGCTATCGGTTTACCACGCGGCCAAATGGAGCGACCAACCGTCACATGTGGATCCCGTACACTAAAGTCTCCAAGTTCATTAGAACAATGAACCACACTACGTTTATCGCATCGACAACACGATGTGATTCGCTCTCAACCAATCCACCAAATACATGGTACACATAATGATAGATGGAAAGCACAACGGGTTCACATTTTTCTCAACAGATATAGTCTTAAAAGCCTCAGACGGGTTCACATTTTCCCGACAAAGATATAAATTTTAAAAGCCATGACGGGTTCACATTTTCCCGACAATAAAGATTTTCAAAAATAATCAGACGGGTTCACATTTTCCCGACAAAGATAAAATAAATATAGTATCGTTCAATCGCGTAGAAATTTTATCGTATTTTCACAATTTCATCATTTTTACAAACGTTTACAAAACGCGTAAATATATTTTTCTGTTTTCAAAATCGCGTAGAATTTTTAATACGTTTTCTCAATCGCGTAAGATTTTTAAATCGTTTTCTTGTCTAACTTCCTTAAATAAGCTGTTTTAAAAAAGCATGTAAATAATATTTAGTACTTTCAAATTACGTAGAATATTTTTCATAGCGATATTGTCTTTTGGACATCTTTTCTATCTTATTTATCCGTTTTTACTAAAAATTGACAAGATTTTGTTTAATAAATTATAATAATGGTTTCCTAAATTTACCATTTAAAAGTCCTTTTCATTTTTATTAATACCAAATAATTATACTTTTGAAAATTCCTAACGTGCTTCAAAACACACGATGAGCTATACGTTAGAAATTTTATAAAGCTACTGTATTTCTTCTTACAGTAAAAACCATTAGTATTAACCTCTTAAACTTAATTCTAACTATTTTATTTCTTTAAAACTCATTGTAGAAAATTTACTTTAACTTGTATTGCTTCTTCTTGATTGAAAATAGTTTGGAATTAATTTTTTAGAAATCATGAATGTATAATTTGGCATGTTGTCCGAATTTGATAAAAACTTTGCATTTGATTTCCAAATTATTTTTCACCTTTTAAATACATGTTTAATCTCTTGTATTGTCTACATTGATTTAATCCTTACCCTAAAAATAGTTTTAGAAATCAAAGTGTTGAAGTTAGACATGTTGAATGAAAATGTAAGGTTATGCCATTTAATTTCCAAATTCATTTTTCTTAATCTAAACAAATGGATATCTTACCAATTCTCTTAGGTTAATTAGGTCACTTTTTAAGAAAATTAAGAGAACATTTTGGTTCCCCATTTGGATCATGGCCGTGAGCCTTGTTAATGTATTCTTTGGAACACTCATGCAATCCTTGACATATTATTTGCATCCTATATATTATCATGCATTTCTAACACATGCCATATTCTCAAAGCTTGTAGACATGCAAATTAAAGCTTGTAGACATGCAATTATTACAAATATCACATAAGAAGACTACTAACAAATACACAACAACCTACTAGTAAGCACCAAATTATCAAACATACAAATAACAAACACACAAATAATTAACACATCAAAACAAGCACAACCACATATATTCCTCACCACCAACACTTGGTTGATGAGGGTAATCTCCCTCTTACCTCTTGAAGAACCTCCAAGTCCTTTGTATGTCTCCTTCAAGCAAGCTTCCTCCTCCAAGAGCTCCTTGAAAACAAAGAAAACATACAATATTAATACCTAAGGCTCTAAACTAGAATAATCATGGATTAAAATCATGATTAAAACTTTAAAATGGATAGAAACATGAAGATTAAAGAATTTCACCTTCATGGTTTCAAACTTGAGCTTTGAAGAACAAGGTAGAAAATGGAAGATTTAGGAAAAACTTCCAACATGAAAGTTCCTTAGAATGGTATGGAGATTCAAGATCTATGGTCATTTAGAATTTTAGAAGCTTGGAAGGTGATTTTTGAGGGTTGGCCGTGAGCTTGAAGAAAGGGAGAGATATGAGTTTTTGTGGTTTTTGCTTGATAGGAAGATGAAGATGAAGGAATCTTGAGAAATTCCTAACATGAAAGTATCTTGGTTTGATGAAAGGATTCAAGAAATGATATTGGTAGGATTTATTGAAGTTTGGAGAATGGTTCTTGGTGATTTGGCCGAAATCAAGGGAAAGAGAAAAGGAGAGAATTTTGGTTGCTTGGTCTTGGTTCTTTGGAGAAAATGATGTGTAGAAGAGTAAATGAGGTGAATGGGTGGAGATTGTCTCCATTTGGGAGCCATGGCCGTGGAGCACATGGAGAGAAAAGGAAGGTGAGAGCTTCTTGCCAAAGTTGAAAATGAGCCAAGGCTTTCCTATTTATAGACTCCAGGAAAAAGATGAAGGCTTAGGATATTTTTCGGTTTATCATAAGCAATGAACAATAATTACTGCTTATAAAGTTAATGTCTATTGTCTAATGGGTAATAAAATATACATAGATTTTTATTTTAAACTAACAGAATAGTAATTATTATTAATCATTTTTCTTCTACTGATTGCTCTTGATGAGTCATATCATCAAAGAGAAATTTCTAAAACATGTGACTCACTATGATGAGTCAGTATGATGAGTCATCGTGGAATTTCTAGAACGGGTGAGTCGACGTGGCGAGTCGGCGTAGATATTTTCAAAAGATGAGTCGGCGTAGATATTTTCCAAAAGGTGAGTCAAGCATGGCGAGTCGGCGTAGATATTTTCCAAAGCGGTGAGTCAAACATCTTTGAGTCACCGATCGCATCACAACCGCATCATTGGTCGCATCATCAATGGTGAGTCACAGCCACCGAGTCATCATCGAGAAGCTTTCGAACTCGGGCGAGTCACCTGCGGTTGTGCCGAGTCAAGACTTCCGGAACCTTCTAGAAGCTGCCGAGTCATGATCGAGGTGTCACGCCACGTGTCATCGTCCTATTGGCCCGTTGCGATGAGTCATAGCCACCAATTTTGACCAGGCTCCTCATTGGTCCACGTGTTGAAGACTTGATGACTAAACGTGGGTCCCGCAAAATATTTCCGGGTCCGTCACTTATTTATACCGACTAATAAAATAATATTATAATAATATAAAATTATTTTATTTGAGCTTAAATCCTAAAAATTAAAAGATTAATTTTAGGCTCATTCAATGGGTTTAGTAAGATCCCCGCCTCCGAATAATTAAAAACAGATTTTCCCGGTCCGGAAAAATATTATTTTCCTACCCCGGAGCAAATCACACAAAAAGTCCATATAAAATTACAGACAAGATATCTGGACATTAAATCAAGAAGAAAACAATTAAAAACAAAGCAAAAACAAAGAAAAAAAACATGACGTTCGGGACGTAACGGTCATTTTCCTATTTTTTCCCACAACGTAGGTAATCATCCAAAACGTTCAAATAAAATATCCAAGAAGTATTATATAGCTGTATATCTTTCGAGAAAAATTAATACAAGAAATGAGAAAAATTTTTATTTCATTGTCTTGAAGAAAATACGTAAAACGATTATATAAAATACTAGACAAGATATTATACATCTGTTTTTGATACAGAAAAATTTAAAACAGTAATTTGATAAATTTTTTATTTTACTGTATCGAAACAAATTAGGTAAAACTACCAAATAAAATAACAAACAGTATTATTTTTCTGTATTTCATACAGAAAAATAAGAAACAGTAAAATAGGGACACAACGGTCTTTTACCCAAAAGTTGGGATGTTACACTAAGCGCTTAAGCGAGTGGATGGCAGAACTTCACATTTTGTTGCTAATTTTTGGGTGCTTAAGCGATGGAGTGGCATAATGTAATCCTTGAGTTTCTAGTGAGCGCGTAAGTGGTGGGACTTGGGTGCTTAAGCACCCAAGTGGTATAATCCGTTTTTCTTCTCTTTTTGCACATTCTTTTTCTCTTCAAGCTTAAACTCTTTTCCATTACTCAACCATTTAATATGAAGCACAAAGAAACTCAATAAACACCTAATTTGAAGTAAAATATCGGTTAAACATTATATATCAAACTTCATTTCAAACCATTGCAAATATGAAAGACATTACTTAGACAAAATTAAGCTAGGAAAGCTTAATCTAATGCTAGATTGAAGATAAAAGCAAAATTTTACATAGAATAAACACATTTTTAACAAGCTCATCAAGATGCAAAAGGAAACAATGAAGACAGAGAGAAATACAAAAATAGAAGGTCTATGCATTCCTGATATTGTAAATTTGTATCAATCACAACACTCCAAATATGTTTACATTTGACAATCACATTCATTCATGATTCATCGCTATTTAAAGTCTCTTACGTTATATTGGTATTGATAGAATACTAATTATTTCTTATTGGCATATAAATAGAAAAATAAAAATTGATGGAAGATTTATTGGCAGGAGTTTGAATAAGCTATTTTTCTAGTAGAGACTGAAAATATTCCTATAAGAAAGTTATACATATAAAAAGAAAGGATTTCCAAAAGAATGATTCCTTTCAAATATGAGATTTCTTGAAGAATGATTTTTTGAAAGAAAGTATTTTCATTTGGATTTTTAGTTTGCTAATATTTTATTGAATATTATGTAAAAGTGTTGGAATATATTTATGATATTTAATCATTATTATCTATATAAAGTATACTTATATTATTTTTGGTTAGTGGCACTTGAGTGCTCTTGTCACTGAGTTATAAAACTTATTTCATTATGTTTTATTTTTAGAACTTGATTAGACGTTTTTTATACCTCCAACTTAAAGAACTTATTCACTTCTAAAGTAAGATATGTTTATTATTTGGAGATGACTTAAAGGTATGGATACTTGGATTTGCAATCATAGGGTTGGGTCTATTTATCTTGCATAATTTATGTGCGTCTGTAGTCAAATAAGCATTTATGAAGTTTGATATGCTTATGTGTGTCTAAGTTATTGTAATTGTATTATCATATTATGTTGAATAATGAGAAGCTTCCCATCTTCGGGAAGGCATGACCCAGGATATTTATATGTTTATGTTTAAGTAATGTGAGTTTTGTCATAAATAATATTGAGTTTTGCAAATGCTTGTGAGACTTCAAGGATTAGAAGTATTTCAACCCATTCCTTGGAATCAGGTTGTGACATATTACATCTAAAGTTACGTTGTTTCGTTCTGCACTTGCCAATCGGGGAAAAAAACTCATCTTGCGTTTCAAATGACAAGTGAATAATGAAACGACATCGTTTTAGTTGTATTCATTTAGTTATCTTTTTTAAAATTGTCACACTAGCAAATAACGATGTTACATCATATCTAATATGACATATCAGGATCTCTGTTTATTAGATAACACTTACATAGACATATAAATTAAATTAAAGTAAATTCATAAAAATTAGAAATTAAAGTGAGAATAAAAACAAATGTATGGAATCAAAATAAAAATTTAGTCTTAAAGTTATACATATGCATTACATGGTTGACGGCACTTGAAAAGAATATTATGTTTTTTCATATTATTAAATTGGCTTTTTTTTTAATATGTATATTTACTTTCATGTTTATGTAGATTTTTTTTTTTTGGGTACATGAGAAAAGAAAAGCAAAAACAAAGCAGGGGCAAGAAAACTAATCCCTTAAGAATAGGACCAATTACAGCAAGGGGAGAAACCAAAGTTGTCAAGTCTTCGTTACAGTTAGCTCCCATTTTTGCAAAGAAGTCTGTACTGCTGTTTCCTTCCCACAAAATGCGATGCACATAGACTACCCAATCCATCTCCAAATTATATTGACTTTTAACATAAATCTATGTATAATTTGATAATTATGTAGATATGATTGTTTATACTTTACATTTTGTCTTCATTTTCATTACATAATTATAATGTCTGGTAAATTAAGAAAAATCAAAATGTATAATTGTGCATAAAAATTATATCATTAGCATTACATTGTCGTTAGGATAAATAGAAGGTCTATACATTCCTGTTATAAATTTGTAACAAACACAATATTCCAAAGGACAAAATTTAATTCAAGTTTTTTATATTATTTTTTATCTAGTTCTTAAATCAAATAATGACATATAGGTAAAAAAAATTATTATTGAGTTAAGTGTGTATTGTTGAGTTAGAAAAAAACTCATGTATCATTGTTTAATTTAATATATAAATAAAAAGAATAAAAGAAACTTGAGGTTGAGGGTAAGATCTGAATGATAGAAACTATTATTCTTCTTGCCACTAAGAATCTCCAATAGTAGTACACCAAAGCTAAATACATCTGTTTTGATTGACACAACTTCATTCATTGCATACTCTATAGACATATAACCACTGCAATGATAGCAACATGAACGAATGTTTGCATAAAGATATATAAAAGACATAGAAAATCTTGAAAATGAATTATCATTTATAAACTTACTATGTACCAACAACTCTATTTATGTTTTCTTCTGATCCTCTTAGACCAAATATTCCAGTCATTCCAAAGTTAGATATTTTAGGATTCATCTCTTCATCAAGTAATATATTGCCTACTTTCAGGTCCCTATGTATCACTTTAGTCTTGAATACTTGTGAAGATAAATAAGTTCTTAAGCAATGCCTCCAATGATGTTCAAGCGTATTTTCCAGTCTAGCAAATTCTTTCTAGTTGAATCTGTTTTGAAGTAAGGATACTTATTAACATGCCATATGCTAACATTTGCCAGATTTTAATTTTGTTAAGATAAAAGACAACCTACCAAATAGGTAGAAGTTTAAGCTCTTGTTTGACATGTACTCATAGACCAATATTCTTTCATCTATCTAGATGCAAAACCCTAAAAGCTTTACAAGATTAATGTACTGGAGTTTGACCATGAGTTTAGCTTCATTCTTAAACTCTATCAGCCATTGCCCTGAACTTTTAGAAAGTCTCTTTATTGCTACCTCTTGCTGATCACTTAATGTTCCCTAGAAGTATTATTAATTATACCAATTCTTATCAAGATAGTTTCAAATTTAAGTATGCATATATTACCTTATAAACAGGACCAAAACCACCTTCTCCTAGCTTATTAGCAATTGAGAAATTGTTTGTGGCAACAACAATGGTTTCAAAACAGAATATTTCGACCTCATTGCTTGTTTTTTTTTCCTTTTTCTTACTTTTTCTAGCTTTGTCGTACACCATCGAAAGCATTGTATTACCTCCAATCTCATGTAATAGCTTCTTTTGCATCATTTTTCTTTCCACTAAAGGTGTGCCATGAAAATATAAATTATAAATAGGCCATAAACTCATGATATCGTATTTAAAATTTATTATGCGATAGTTACATTTTGCTTTGTATTTTCTCCACAAGGCACGATATAAATAGAAGATCACAAGTATTGCAAGGGTTGCTCCCACCCCAATGATGAGCCATATCCACCACATGTTTACTACAACTCACAGGAAGATAATTTTCAACTCTGAAATGGATGCTGATACAATTTTAAATGGAGGTTAAAGGATCTATTACTTAGGTATTCTTAATTTATATCCTAGCCAGGTAACTGATCTAGAGCCAATTAGCAATTTATGTGTACTAGTAATTTTGATTACTTATTCTTATTATTGCTCAAGTATATTCAATTAATCTTGACTGTTCATTCTCTTGTGTGGAAAGCTCCTCTTTGGGTCGAATCCGTCGGGTTCGGGGGTACCTGCAAGAATTCTGATAATCAAGTCAATAATAAGTATAAGAGAAGATGTTAGGAAAATATAAAGTGTAGAGTGAGAAAGGAAAAAACTGTTTTAGGCAGAGGAACAATGCCTATTTATAGTAGTATAGTTAGGCCTGTAATAGATCAAACTATACTACTATAAAGTCAATTATATAGTTAGGCCTGTAATAGATAAAAAAAACTATCCATTGCGGTGCTGACACATGTGAAGAGAAATATAACTACTAAAAAGACTAATTTAAGCATAATTACTCGTATCATATGCGTGCACTAACTGGGAGGAATTGACATTCTTGCAAGAGTAGTGAAGATAGTTTGAGTTCCATATCCAACATATGCACAAATTGTAAGGTTGTGGGAACTTGAAGATGTGGTGTAACTAATGTACATGTTGCTTGAATTCTCACATTGCATAGATGGACAAATAGACCAGTCGATTGGTTTAAGCTTGGATGACTCACAAAATAATCTAACAAACAGAACTAAGCAAAAATATTAGCAGAAGAGCCAAGTATTCCACATTTTATACATAACACGGTAAAAACAATTGTATATACTCACGTCTAGTTTTTCGTAGCATCACTGTTACTTCTCACACAACCATTTGCGGTGTAGACATAAAAACCATTTGGAACAATCAAAGGGTAGTCCAATGAGTCATTTCACACCATCGAGAAACAAACTGTCCAAAACCAGAATTACTCAATATTTATACATATTGCATATATTTGACTATGAGCTGAACATAAATGTATGGTGTCCTATGAGGTGTCAAATTGAGAAGTACAAAATATATTACTGTAGAAAATTATCTGGAAAATTAGAGAAAGCTCATCTCTTTTATTAGAGAAAGAAAGAAAGAGATAAACCTGGTAGGGGAATATCCACAGTTCGACCAACCAGAATATCTGGATTATAAAGAGCATATTGGTTCAAATTCCAGATGTTATACGGTAGGATATCGTACTCCTTAGCTATTTGTTCCAAGGTGCGCCCATATTTCAGTGGCAATCCAAAGTGAACCACACTCATCCCATTCATCTTATCATAGTTACAAGGGAGTGGTATTCGCAACTCTTGTCCCACCCATAAACTGTCTAAGTTCATAATATTGTTAACTTCTTGGATTCTATCTGAAGTCACCAAATTCGAGAACACATTCTTTCCCATATAAGGAATAGTATCAGCCTCATTCACCTTGTATACGGGCAGGTTAGTGGGCTCACCTAGCTACCACCTGGTGCAATTGCACTCAAAGGGGACCCAGGTAACTTAATTCTCCTTCACCGTGTAATTGTTGGGTCGGGTCGCTCCCGGAAGGCCATTAGTGGCAATAATGTCAGCTGCGTGAATCACGTTGAAGAGGCTTTGGATGGTGTCTAAGGTGGTGGAGAATGGAGACTTGTAACCAACCAGGGCTTGACATGTGGCTTTCTCCCAGCAGATGAAGTTTGCAACCATTGATGTGTAGATTAATGTGAATAATAGCAACACGCGGAGAATAGAACCAGAACACATTCTTCTGAAAAAAATTGGATGCAAGAGCTGGGCGGTGCAATAGAGCTATGTTATTTCACACAACGAGATTTTGGACGAATGCCCCACGAATCAAGATGGACCAACAAGATAAAAGAAAAAGCAGAAAATAAGGGGAAAATGCAATGGGTGGGTAGTGGGAATAAACTGCTCCCAATTAAAGCTTCGTAGAAAATCCACAAATCTCAATTCGTGAAATCTAACATTTCTGGGTGCAATAAAAAAAAAAGACAGAGTGAGAGACACAGGGGAAGAGGAGAATCCCTGTTATAGTGAATGAGAGAGATTTTGAGAGACCGACCAAGAAACATAGAGAAGACTGTTCCCAGAGAACACACAGTTGAAGAGTGAAGAATTCTGTGAGAGAGATTTTGAGAGACCGACCAAGCAAACACAGAGAAGGCTGTTCCCAGAGAACACACAATTGACGAGTGAAGAATTTTGTGAGAGAGATTTTGAGAGACCGAGTAAGCAAACACAGAGAAGACTGCTCCCAGAGAACAAACAATTGAAGAGTGAAGAATTATGTGAGAAAGATTTTGAGAGATCGAGCAAGTGAACACAGAGAAGACTGCTCCCAGAGAACACATAGTTGAATAGTGAAGAATTATGTGAGAGAGACTTTGAGAGACCGAGCAAGCAAACATAGAGAAGACTGCTCCCATAGAACATAATTAAAGAGTGAAGAATTCTCAGAGAGAAATTTTGAGAGACCGAACAAGCAAACACAGAGAATACTGCTCCCAAAACACATAGTTGAAGAGTAAAGAATTCTATGAGAGAGATTTTGAGAGGCCGAACAAGCAAACACAAAGAAGACTATTCTCAGATAACACACAGTTAAAGAGTGAAGATTTTTGAAAGACAGAACAAGCAAACACAAAGAAGACTGCTCCCAGAGAACACACGTTTTGTTGTCCTTTCATCTATATTTCCAGCTCATTTTCTCTCTGATCGTGAGTGAAAATGGATATAAGAGTTGGGCGGTACAATGAGTTACTATAAATATTGGTGAAAAATATAATGAACAACACAACATTGACAAAGAGAAAATTGCTAAAAAGAAAAAAAGAGTTACGTGGAAAATAGATTGAACACAACATCATGATTTGGATGCAAGAGTTGGGCGGTACAATGAGTTACTATAAACATTGGTGAAGAGCAGTATTGAACACACAACATTCCAGAGAGAAAATTGTTGAGAAGAGAAAATGAAGACCAGTATTGAACACACAGTTAAAGAGTGAAGAATTCTGGCCAACTTGCTTTGTTTCTGTTATGTTCACTTCCACTCGTGTATGACCCCACCATCTCATGCCATGCGTTTTGTTGTCCTTAAGGTTAGTTTTTTTTTTGGGTTTTTTTTGGCTAATGTAACCATTCATTTTTTTTAAAATAACAATTAAGAGATTTGTTGAAATGATTTTACATAGATATACACTTATCTAGTTTTATCATTCGTTGTTCTTCTATATTATGTGTCTTCCAATTTTGTAACAGTTGAAGTCATTTGCATTGACTTTCTTCCCTCAATTTATGAGTATAATTGCATCTTCTATGTTTTTTTTAGTCTTATATTTGTTTATTTTATGTTATTTGTATTGCAGCTAATTTGTGTTAAATGTGTCGAAGAAAGATCTACAATCATTTGAAAGGATCTTGTTTCTTGTGGAGTATGCACATTGGTTTATGAAGATAATTCTGTAGAAAATAATCCATCACTGAAGTCATTAAATCTGAAGGAGATCATTTCTTTACATATCCTTACTACATCTGTTTTGGTTTTCAGTCCTATCTCTTAGAGTCTAATTATAATAATTTATTGAGAATTCTTTCATGCATTGTTTTCTTTCCTACTTTTCATTAAACAATAGGAAAAAATGGTATGCTATTTTATTTTGGTTTAGACATGGAGGTGAAATAGAAAAAAGTGAGCAAAGGACATGGATTGCTCATTTCAAAATTTTTAATTTAGAGATAAAAAGATAATGCACAATAAGTGATTAATTCTTTGCTCTATTTTATTTTTCTTTTTGATTCATTTTTTTCTTTTTTCTTTTTGTTTTTGCAAAGGGCACCTGCACACGTGGACTTCATAACCACAAAAAGTTTTCTAGAATGAGAGTCTCATGGGATTCGAACCAAAAGAAAATAAGTAAAGGAAATAAAAGAATGACAAGAAAGACATGATAAGAACATGAATGCCAAGAACATAAGAAAAGGAAATAAGGTATGCTGAGATCCACAAAAATCCATTACATTAATGTTTCAAGAAAATTTAAGTAAGTTCAAGAACCCCAAACGGTTTTAATGATTGAACAATCTTGGAGTTAATACAATTAAACCATCATTTCATGATAATCACTTGACAAACAAATCATAAAACCAGCTGGTCAAAAGTTTCTTAATGCTGGAGGATTGCAAAGTACTGTTCATTCTCAATAAATAAAAAACAAATCATCATTCAGTTGAGCTTTTTGAAGTTTCCCTCGTAAGCATTTGCTCTCATTCCTTGATTTGGAATTGGATTGCTAGTAATGGCAGGCTCTTTCTTCTCTTCAAAGTATAGTTTTCCACAGGTAATCAATTTCCTCACTGTTGTCTTAAATAGTTCGCAATCTTCGATTGAGTGTCCTGGGATATCCATATGGAACTTATAAGTTGCATTAGGATGTGGCAGACTAGGAATAAGGGTACCATGGGGCGAGAAGGAACACATGTGACCAAGTGTGCATCGAACAACTGTTGAAACAAATCAGCATTGGAGATTGACAACTCTGGAAAATGGGGTAGATTCGATGGAGGTTGAGCATACCTTTGGTTTCTTGGATTTTGAGATGCGGGAGGATGATTGGTATAAACAGGACGAGTTGGGATATATGAACGTAGCGAGTCAACATTATTGACTTCGTATGAGGTTTGGTAAACATTGACTTCTGGCTTTTCGTCCCTTGTCAGTTCCACTGTCTTAGGAAAATTACTTTCTATATTTCCAGTAGGTAACTTATTTAATCTTGCAAGGTTCTCAATGATTTCTCCAGCTGAAATTAAGTCATAAAAATCCCTATAGACAACCCCTGCCATCAACCCAATAAAAAGTGCTCATAAGGTCCCCATAAAGTACGAGCTTATTTCTGACGAAGTCAATGGTGGTTGAACCTAGGCTGCCAATATTCTCCATCTTTGAGTGTATTGCTTGAAAGTCTCATCATTTTTCTTTTGCATTGCCCCTAGATGTTCTCGAGTATGTGCAGTGTCAATGTTGAATAGATATTGCCTCAAGAATAGATTTACCAAATTATCCCAACAAGAAACCTTTGAATGGTCAAGTTGCAAGTACCATTCTAAAGTTGACCCGGTCATGCTTTCATGAAAGAAATTGATTAAGAATTTTTTATCTCATGACCAAATGGCCATTTTAGTGATATAAGTCTTCAAATGAAACTTGAGATTGGTGCTTCTATCGTACTTTGAGAAATCTAGAATTTTGAAGTCCTTAGGAATATTAGTTTCAATCTCCAGGCATAGTTCATTGATTCCCATCAAGCCATACGGATTAGGGCCTTGAATGGCTTTAATATACTCTTTCATCTTTCTAATTAATTCATTATTAATTTTTCTTTTTTTGAGTTATTGTTCCGGAATATTTTCACTGGCTGCTCATGAGTGGCTTCTGCATTGTTATTCTCCTATTCATGTTCATCGAATCATCCCCTTCATTTGCGTCTACTCTAGTGTTGGCAGGGATTCCATTTGTTGTTCTAAGGGTTTCAATTAACTGTCTCAGTAAATTCTCGACCATTAGTTGTCCTTCTAGCATCGCATCAATGCTTCCCCTCATTTCATCCATCTCTCGACCCAAATTACTTTTCGAGTTTGACATGTTTTGTAGCCTAGTTTGTGACCTAGTCTTGAATGTTCGAGTTTGTGCGATTTGTGTTTTCCGAGGACGAGCTATGACTCAATTTTTTTTTAAGAATATTAATATTAATAGAATATTAAAAACATTTTTTATTTTTTTAAAAAAATTGAAATATACTATAATGCATGATGATTTTTTTTTATTTCAAAATATAGGATGAATACAAAAGTTAGTCCTTTGATAGTGACTTGCCCCCCCTTTTTTGTATAGAATTTTTTTTAAGCAAAAAACTTTTTTTAGAGGGGTATCATTATGATTTTTTACATTAATGAACCACACTACTTATGATGTATATGTATAACATGGATAAATCTAATGATAACGAAAAGATACGCTCCCTTTGTACCTTAAGGGATTGCTTTAAATTTAAGGAGTTCTATCATAAGGATCTATGAATGTTTCTGATTCGTAAAAACTCTCATTAGGTGGCTCTACTATTCTAAAGGTCTCTAGAGCTAAGTTTTATTTCAGAATGTTGACCACAAATAGTAGGTAAACCACTAAGTGTGGGACATTCGTGAAAAAAAGGCACACTCTAGATAAGATTTTTGCGATAACCAAACATGATGTACATCCAAAATGGCTACCACTAGCAACCTTTACCTAACTTAGGCTTCACTCAGACTCGGGTATAGGGCCTCACTCGAATGTATGTGAGAAGCATATAAGTGCAGTGTGTGTAGGGAACATGCAAACCTTCATAATTTTAAAGACTACCCACATCTTGCAAAACAAAATAAATGCAAAAAAAAAAATTCCTAAAAATCTTGTATCTTAAGGTTTGCATAATAAAATAAAATCATAGTTCAAATAATCAATAAATAATTTAAACAAAATAAAAAACAAAACAAAAACAAAAAAAGTAAAACAAACATATAAATGTCACAAAATTTGCATAATCAACTTACAAAGGCTTGACTCTCAAGTGTCCCCAGCGGAGTCGCCATCTGTCGCAACCAAGATCGCGGTAGGAGTGGCGGAAAATAAATTATTAGGAATGGAATGGAGTCGCCACCAACTTTATTTAAAATAGAAAAAAGTTAGAAAATATTTATTAGATTGGATTCAGGAGTCGATTATGTATAGAAAATGGTAAAAATTTAATCTCACAGCACTCCTAACACACTCATCCTGAGACAATACCTTAAGTCAATTGTGCAAATTCTTGATAACTCTTGAAATTATTTGTTTTACCCTTTTTGTTAAAAAAAACTAAATAGATAAATAAATCATAAAAATTTAATTTTGCCTTGACAGAATTGAGATTCTGCTCCTACATATCTTCGAATGCAACGAGGAATTCAAAGTCACGTCATTCTTTAGAAAAATGATTGTGGGTTGGTTGTTTTAAATTTTGAAAAGATTTTTGTCTTGAAAATTTATTTGATTTTTCTTTTATGTTTAAAAAAATGTTCGAATCATCAAGTTGCCACAACTTAAACGATTCTAAGAGTTACAGGATTAACAAGTTGTCACAGCTCAGTTAATCCCATTTTATTCTTGAATTAATTTTAAAATAAAAGGCTTACAAATAAATAAATAAATAAATAAATAAATAAACCAAACTAACAAATAAATAAGCTAAAATGAATAACACATGTATATAATGAAAAAATATTAATACAAACAATAAAAAAATAAAAATAAACAAGCTTACCTCCAAGACGTATAAAAATGTTATGCTCAAAGAAGTTGGTGCACAGGGCCTCACGTGTTCTCTGCAAATCAAACCTTGAAAAATAACTCACTTGCAAGAAAATTTTTTATTAAAGTCCTCGAGCTCTTATACTTGGTAATAAGTCCAAGTGTGTAATTTTTTTTTTAGATGCCAAAATAATTAAGAATCACCCTTTTATATAGGATGAGGGAACGGAGAAGGAGCATAACTTCTCCAATGTGGAACTTAGTGATACAACAAATCTAGATACCTTATTTTTTTCCTTTTTTTATTATTTTTTTCAGATTTTCATTCATTTTTTACAAGTTTTAGATTTTTAGTGGACTTGGGACTTTCTAATTATAAATATTTTTTCATTTTCTAAATTTTTTTATGACCCAGACAAAATCAAGTGTTCACAAGAGTGAAGAATTTTGTGAGAGAGATTTTGAGATACCGAACAAGCAAACACAGAGAAGAATGCTCCCAGAGAACACACAGTTGAAAAGTGAAGAATTCTGTGAGAGAGATTTTGAGAGATCGAACAAGCAAACACAGAGAAGACTGCTCCCAGAGAACACACAGTTGAAGAATAAAGAATTTTGAGAGACAAAACAAGCAAACACAAAGAAGACTGCTCCCAGAGAACACGTGTTTTGTTGTCCTTTTATCTTTGTTTCCAGTTCCTTTCCTCTTTGATCGTGAGTGAAAATGGACACAAGAGTTGGGTGGTACAATAAGTTACTATAAATATTGGTGAAAAACAGAATGAACACATAGCATCAATAAAGAGAAAATTGCTGAGAAGAGAAAAAGAGTTACGTGGAAAATAGATTGAACATAACATCGTGAATTGGATGCAAGAGTTGGGTAATACAATGAGTTACTATAAATATTGGTGAAAAGCATTATTGAACACACAACATCCTAAAGAGAAAATTACTGAGAAGAGAAAAGGAAGACCAATATTGAACACACAGTTGAAGAGTGAAGAATTCTAGCCATCTTGCTCTGTTTCTGTTATGTTCACTTCCACTCGTGTATGACCCCACCATCTCATGCCACGTGTTTTGTTGTACTTAAGGTTAGTTTTTTTCTTTTTGCTAATGTAACCATTCATTTTTTTAAATAACAGTTAAGAGATTTGTTGAAATGATTTTACGTAGATATACATTGATCTAGTTTTATCATTTGTTGTTCTTTTATATTATGCGTCTTCCAATTCTGTAATAGTTGAAGTCATTTGCATTGACTTTCTTCCCTTAATTTGTGAGTATAATTGCATTTTCTATGTTTTTTTTTGTCTTATATTTGTTTATTTTATGTTGTTTGTGTTGTAGTCGATTTGTGTTAAATGTGCCGAAGGAAGATCTGCAATCATTTGAAAGGATCTTGTTTCTTGTGGAGTATGCACATTGGTTTTATGAAGATAATTCTGTAGAAAATAATCCATCACTGAAGTCATTAAATCTAAAGGAGTTCACTTCTTTACATATCCTTACTACATTTGTTTTGGTTTTCTGGCCTATCTCTTAGAGTCTAATTATAATAACTAGATTAGCACATGTGTGATGCACGTACAAGTCTCATACGATACATCTACTTGTCCCATATGATACTTGAGATAATATTAAAGATCATATAACAAATAAAATTAATATTAAGTAAAAAAAAATTAATTTTATATCTTTATTTATAGAGAATATTTTGGTCACACGAGATAATATTAAAAGTAAAAAAATTATGAAATAATACAAACATAATAAAATAAAACTTATAAATTCCAAATTTTTATTTATTTTTCTAGTCTTTAAATTTGTCTTCCAGCATTGCAGGATTTTCCAATATAACGACACATGTACACTTTTCATTTAAATTGTAACATGATATATCATATGACAGTTTTTGAAAGTACGAATTAGACACATGACAATGTTTTATACATGCATTATCATGTCAAAGTGACACATGTCATGATTTAAAGGCAAGTACCTTCTCTTTATATGTTATATGATTAATCTGCACATCAATGGCTACAAGCTTCAACTGCTGGGAGAGCGCCATATGTCGAACCCTGGTTGGTTACTGGTCGCGAGTCCCCACCACCTTAGGCGCCATCCAAAGCCACTTCAATGTGATTTGTGCAGCCGACATTGTCGCCGCTAACGGCCTCCCGGAGTTGACCCAACCCAACAATTACACGATGGAGGTTAATCGGGTCATTCAAGTCCCCTTTGAGTTTAGTTGCACCAGGTCGTCGTCGCGTGGTCAACCCACTAACCTGCCCATGTACATGGTGAAGACCAGTGAAAATATTTCTTATATAGGAATGGATGTGTTCTCGGGTTTGGTGGATTCAAATGATATCCAATATGCTAACGTGAACTTATTAGACAATTTACGGGTGTGATTAGGGTTGCCAATACCACTCCCTTGCAACTGCGACAAGGTGCAAGGGGTGGGTGTGGTTCACTTTAGATAGACACTGGAATATGGGCGCACGTTGGAACAAATAGGTGAGGAGTACGATATCTAACCACATACTAGTTGGAATTTGAACTAAGTTGCTAATCCAGATGTTCTGGTTGGTCGAGCTTTAGATATTCCCTTACCAGATTTATCTCTTTCTTTCTTTATCTAATTCTTTCTCTAAAAAAAGATATGGGCTTTTTTTGTTAGTATAAGATGGACTTTATATAACATCAGTGACACTAGGAAGATGCTATAAAGTAGAAACAAACTTTCCAGATTAGGCTTTGGCCCCTCAATGTACCTAACAAACACAAAAAAAAACCAAAAAACAAACATGCCACAAATATTGCATTATGAAATAACATAATAGTCAACTTAATTATTTCTAGTGCCCATTTGATCCTAATTTTTTTTGGCTAATGTAACCATTCATTTTTTTAAATAACAATTAAGAGATTTGTTGAAATGATTTTACATAGATATACACTTATCTAGTTTTATCATTTGTTGTTCTTCTATATTATGTGTCTTCCAATTTTGTAACAGTTGAAGTCATTTGCATTGACTTTCTTCCCTCGATTTGTGAGTATAATTGCATCTTCTATGTTTTTTTTTTGTCTTATATTTGTTTATTTTATGTTATTTGTATTGCAATCGATTTGTGTTAAATGTGTCGAAGAAAGATCTGCAATCATTTGAAAGGATCTTGTTTCTTGTGGAGTATGCACATTGGTTTATGAAGATAATTCTGTAGAAAATAATCCATCACTGAAGTCATTAAATCTGAAGGAGTTCATTTCTTTACATATCCTTACTACATCAGTTTTGGTTTTTAGTCCTATCTCTTAGAGTCTAATTATAATAATTTATTGACAATTCTTTCATGTACTATTTTCTTTCCTACTTTTCATTAAACAAAGGGAAAAATGGTATGCTGTTTTCTTTTGGTTTAGACATGGAGGTTAAATAGAAAAATGTGAGCAGTGGACATGGATTGTCCACAGAAATTTATTCCTAAACTCAAATTTTCTAAAAAACTTTAATTTGGTAAAAATTTTGGTTGCCCCTCAAGAGTTACATATTCTATTATTCTCTCATGCTCACATTTTGAGTTTAGGAATAAATTTCTGTGGACAATACATGTCCTCTACTCACATTTTTTTCTATTTCACCTCTATGTCTAAACCAAAAGAAAATAGCATACCACTTTTTCCCCTTGTTTAATGAAAAGTAGGAAAGAAAATAGTGCATGAAAGAATTGTCAATAAATTATTATAATTGGACTCTAAGATATATGACTAAAAACCAAAATAGATGTAGTAAGGATATGTAAAGAAGTGAAATCCTTCAGATATAATGACTTCAGTGATGGATTATTTTCTACAGAATTATCTTCATAAAACCAATGTGTATACTCCACAAGAAACAAGATCCTTTCAAATGATTGCAGATCTTCCTTCGGCACATTTAACACAAATCGACTGCAATACAAACAACATAAAATAAATAAATATAATACCAAAAAAACATAGAAGATGCAATTATACTTACAAATCGAGGGAAGAAAGTCAATGCAAATGACATCAACTATTATAGAATTGGAAGACACATAATATAAAAGAACAACAAATGATAAAACTAGATCAATGTATATCTATGTAAAATCATTTCAACAAATCTTTTGACTGTTATTTTTTTTTTAAATGAATGGTTACATTAGCCAAAAAAAATAAAAAAAAAAACTAACCTTAAGGGCAACAAAATGCGTGGCATAAGATGGTGGCGTCATACACGAGTGGAAGTGAACATAACAGAAACAAAGCAAGATGGCCAAAATTCTTCACTCTTCAACTGTGCGTTCAATATTAGTCTTCCTTTTTTCTTTTTAGCAATTTTCCCTCTGGATGTTATGTGTTCAATACTGCTATTCACCAATGTTTATAGTAACTCATTGTACTGCCCAACTCTTGCATCCAATTCGCGATGTTGTGTTTAATTTGTTTTCCACTTAACTCTTTTTCTCTTCTCAGTAATTTTTTCTTTGTCGACGATGTTTGTTCATTCTGTTTTTCACCAATATTTATAGTAACTCATTGTACCGCCCAACTCTTGTGTCCATTTTCACTCATGATCAAAGAGGAAATGAGTTGGAAATAGAGATGAAAGGACAACAAAACACGTGTTCTCTGGGAGCAGTCTTCTTTGTGTTTGCTTGTTCTGTCTCTCAAAATTCTTCACTTTTCAACTATGTGTTCTCTGGGAGCAGTCTTCTTTGGGTTTGCTTGTTCGATCTCTCAAAATCTCTCTCACAGAATTCTTCACTCTTTAATTGTGTGTTCTTTTGGAGCAGTCTTCTCTGTGTTTGCTTGTTCGATCTCTCAAAATCTCTCTCACATAATTCTTCATTCTTCAACTGTGTTATCTGGGAGCAGTCTTCTCTATGTTTGCTTGCTCGGTCTTTCAAAATCTCTCTCACAGAATTCTTCACTCTTCAATTGTGTGTTCTCTGGGAGCAATCTTCTCTGTGTTTGCTTACTCAGTCTCTCAAAATCTCTCTCATAGAATTATTCATTCTTCAACTATTTGTTCTCTAGGAGCCATATTCTCTGTGTTTGCTTGCTCAGTCTCTCAAAATCTCTCTAATAGAATTCTTCACTCGTTAATTGTGTGTTCTCTGGGAGCAATCTTCTTTATGTTTGCTTAGTCGGTCTCTCAAAATCTCTTTCACAAAATTCTTCACTCTTCAACTGTGTGTTCTCTGGGACCAGTCTTCTCTATGTTTGTTTGGTCGGTCTCTCAAAATCTCTCTCACTCACTGTAACAGGGATTCTCTTCCTCTCTCACATCTCTCACTCTGTCTTTTTTTTATTGCACCCAAAAATGTTAGATTTCACGAATTAAGATTTGTGAATTTTCTACGAAGATTTCATTGGGAGTAGTTTATTCCCACTACCCACCCCTTGCATTTTTCCCCTTGTTTTCTGATTTTTCTTTTATCTTGTTATTCCATCTTGATTCGTGGGGCATTCGTCCAGAATCTTGTCGTGTGAAATAGCATAGCTTTATTGCACCTCCCAGCTATTGCGTCCAATTTTTTCGAAAGAATGGGTCCTGGTTTTGTTCTCCACGTATTACTATTATTCACATTAATCTGCACATCAATGGCTACAAACTTCATTTGCTAGGAGAAAGCCACATGTCGAGCCCTGTTTAGTTATAAGTAGCCATTTTCCACCACCTTAGACATCATCCAAAGCCTCTTCAACGTGATTCACGCAGCCGACATTATCATTGCTAATGGACTCTCTGAATCGACCTGACCTAACAATTACACGGTGAAGGAGAATTAGGTCATCCGAGTCCCCTTTGAGTGTAATTACACCGGTGGTGGCTGGGTGAGCCCACTAACCCGCCCGTGTACAAGGTGAAGTAGGGTGATACTATTCCTTATATAGGAAAGAATGTGTTCTCGGATTTGGTGACTTCAGATAGAATCCAAGAAGATAACAATATTATGAACTTAGACAATTTATGGGTGGGACAAGAGTTGCGAATATCACTCCCTTGCAACTGCGACAAGATGAATGGGATGAGTGTGGTTCACTTTGGATTGCAACTAAAATATGGGCGCACCTTGGAACAAATAACTGAGGAGTACGATATCCTACCACATAACATCTGGAATTTGAACCAATATGCTCTTTATAATCCAGATATTCTAGTTGGTCGAGCTGTGGATATTCCCCTACCAAGTTTATCTCCTTCTTTCTTTCTCTAAAAAAAGGATGAGCTTTCTTTAATTTACCATATAATTTTCTACAATAATATATTTTGTACATCTCAATTTAACACCTCATGAGATACCTTACATTTATGTACATCTCATAGTCAAATATATGCAATATGTATAATATTAAGTAATTCTGGTTTTGGACAGTTTGTTTCTCGATGGTGAGAAATGACTCATTGGACTACTATTTGATTGTTCCAAATGGTTCTTATGTCTACATCGCAAATGGTTGTGTGAGATGCAACTGCGATGCTACGAAAAACTGGACGTGAGTATATACAATTGTTCTTACCATGTTAGGTATGAAATCTGGAATACTTGGCTCTTTTGCTTGGTTCTATTTGTTAGATTATTTTGTGAGCCATCCAAGCTTAAACTAACTGACTGGTCTATTTATCCATCTATGCAATGTGAGAATTCAAGCAACATGTACATTAGTAACACCACATCTTCAAGTTCTCACAACCTTACAATTTTTGCATATGCTGGATATGGAACTCAAATTATCTTCACTACTCTTACAAGAATGTCGATTCCTCCTGGTCAGTGCACGCACATGATACGAGTAATTATGCTTAAATTAGTCTTTTCAGTAATTATATTTCTCTTCACACGTGTCAGCAATAGAAAGTTTTTTTCCTATTATAGGCCTAACTATATATTTAACTTTATAGTAGTATAGGTTGGTCTATTACAGGCCTAACTATATAATTGACTTTATAGTAGTATAGTTTGGCCTATTACAGGCCTAACTATGCTGCTATAAATAGCCATTGTTCCTCTTCCTAAAACGGTATTTTCCTTTCTCACTCTACACTTTATATTTTCCTGACATCTTCTCTTATACTAATTATTGACTTAATTGTCAGAATTCTTGCAGGTACCCCGAACTCGATGGATCAAACCCAAAGAGGAGCTTTCTGCACAAGAAAAGGAATCGTTAAGATTAATTGAATATACTCGAGCAACAATAAGAATAAGTAATCAAAATTAATAATACACATAAATTGCTAATTGGCTCTAGATCAGTTACCTGGCTAGGACATAAATTAAGAATACCTAAGTAATAGACCCTCTAACCTCCATTTAAAATTGTATCAACATCTATTTCAGAGTTAAAAATTATCTTCCTGTGAGTTGCAGTAAACATGTGGTGGACATGGCTCATCATTGGGGTGGGAGCAGTCCTTGCAATACCTGTGCTCTTCTATTTATGCCATGCCTTGTGGAGAAAATACAAAGCAAAAGGTAACTATCGCATAATAAATTTTAAATATGGTATCATGGGTTTATGGCCTCTTTATAACTTATATTTTCATGGCACACCTTTAGTGGAAAGAAAAATGATTAAAAGAAGCTATTACATAAGATTGGAGGTAATGCAATGCTTTTGATGGTGTATGGCAAAGCTAGAAAAAGTAAGAAAAAGGAAAAGACGAGCAATGAGGTCGAAATATTTAGTTTAGAAACCATTGTTGCTGTCACAAACAATTTCTCAACTGTTAATAAGTTAGGAGAAGGTGGTTTTGGTCTTGTTTTTAAGGTAATATCCATATACTTAAATTTGAAACTATCTTGATAAGAATTGATATAATTAATAATACTTTCAGGGAACATTAAGTGATCAGCAAGAGGTAACAATAAAGAGACTTTCTAAAAGTTTAGGGCAAATGCTAATAGAGTTTAAGAATGAAGCTAAACTCATGGCCAAACTTCAGCACAATAATCTTGTAAAGCTTTTAGGGTTTTACATCCAGAGAGATGAAAGAATATTAGTTTGTGAGTACATGTCAAACAAGAGTTTAGACTTCTACCTATTTGGTAGGCTGTCTTTTATCTTAACAAAATTAAAAATCTAGCAAATGTTAGCATATGACATGTTAATAAGTATCCTTACTTCAAAACAGATTCAACTAGAAAGAATTTGCTAGACTAGAAAATACGCTTGAACATCATTGGAGGTATTGCTCAAGGACTTATTTATTTTCACAAGTATTCAAGACTAAAGGTGCTACATCGGGACCTGAAAGCAGGCAATATATTACTTGATGAAAAGATGAATCCTAAAATATTTGACTTTGGAATGACTCGAATATTTGGTCTAAGAGGATCAGAAGAAAACATAAATAGTGTTGTTGGTACATTGTAAGTTTAAAAATGATAATGCATTTTCAAGACTTTCTATGTCTTTTATATATCTTTATGCAAACATTCGTTCATGTTACTATCATTGTAGTGGTTACATGTCTCTAGAGTATGCAATGAATGGAGTTGTGTGAATCAAAACAAATGTGTTTAGCTTCGGTGTATTGCTATTGGAGATTCTTAGTGGCAAGAAGAATAATAGTTACTATCATTCAGATCTTCCACTCCTTTATATCTTAAAGCTTGATATTGATTTGGTACACGAATTAGTTAATGAATTTATTTTATGTTAAAATGATTATCTATTGTGCTAAGTGATTCTTTTTTTTCCCTATACTTTTTGCTTGCTCTTCACTATATTTTGAATATTTATTATAGACGATTTATAAATTTAAATTTTTCCTCGTATGAATAAATAAAAAAATGAAACATACGTTGTTTATTCAATTGATAAATTAATGTAAAAACTAAAAAAAAATGTTCAAATTTAAAATATGTTCTTAATTTTTATGACAATTTAGTTTTGTCGATAAGTAATAATAACATAATTTAGTCATCTGTTACACATATTAATGTCCTAGTATGTTTACATTTGAGAATCACTTTCATTTCACTGCTTACAGTTTCTTACGTTATCCTAGAAAGTATCTTGTGTATTCTACATGTTTTTTAAAATCATATGGAATCTAAATATCTAAGTAAATATTTAAAAAGGAAAAATATTTTCAATTATATAAACATATGAATTAAAAGAGAACAAATATTTAAAATTATAATAGAGATATACATAATTAATTAAAAAGATAATTTAAATTTGAATTAAAACAAAAAAGCTATCATTCTGAGAGAGAGAGTGAGCTCTCAAAAGATTATACTATAATTTATTATATAGAGGTGGATTGACATCAATAGGATACAAATAGTTTTTAATTGACATATAATATATATAAAAAAAGGTAAAATAAGTATTTGGGTCTCTTATTTTTATTTTTTCTAATATAGTCCTATATCATTTTTTTGTCAATTTAATTCTTTATTTTACAAATCATTTTTAATGTGATTCTTTCATTAAAATTTCGTTAGTTCCTAATAGAAGTGACGTGTTATTAATTAGTAATAGTCACATAATCACCATATCATAGACATATCATTATCATGTTAGAAATATGTCATCACCGTTAATGATACGTCTTCACTTCTGTTAAGTGATAACTAAACCTTAAGGAAAGGATCATGTTATAAATAATTTATAAAATAAGGGATCAGATTGAAAAAAAAATGATATATGTATATATAGAAGCACATTGTAAGAATCTCTCTTAATAGAATACGTCAGAGTGAAGTGGACCGAGCGGTTTGGGTGTTGGGGGTGTACCGCTGTAGGAGGAGGACTATTCATTGACAAAATGGATGTTCGTCAGACAAAATGCTAGCCCAGAACCTTACATGGCCCGAATGGGCCAAGCCCGAATCGGCCAAGCCGAATGTAGTGCCATCTTTTTATACTACATAAAGCTAAATATCATTTTGGTGGCAAAATATCAGTCTAAAATTTACGTGGCTCGAATGGGCCGACCCGAAAATAACCCGAGCCCGAATGGATCAACCCGGCTCGTTTTGACACCCCTAAGGACCATGGTTCCACTTCCACTTACCACAAAAGTCCCTACCCATATTTTTTATGTTTGATATACGGCATCAGATTCACCGGGTCGTTTTATCGTGGACCTTATAAATTAGAGTTCATGGATGGACCTTGTCATTATAACCGTTGAATATAATGAAAAACAGATCAACGGATCAAAAATAACACAGTTCACCTGATCAACCGATTTCCTTACTATTAAAACACAAAGCCCTGTGAAAATAGTATTTACAACATTGTCACTAAATTGAATTTTGAAACTCATTTCGAAATATGATATCGGCATCTCTCTCTCTAGGCGGTGATTCTTTATAAGTTTTAATATTTATTTTTCAATTGTCATTATATTAAAAAAAATATTATACAGATTGATATAATAACAAATAAAAATTGCTTTATGAGAGGAAAAAAAATGTTTTTATTTATAATACAAAAAATAATTTTTTGGAATCTTGAAGAGAACAGGAGGAAGAGTGGCTTGTATTTGGCTAAAATGAATATTTGTTTTATTTTGGTTGAAATTATTTTAAGTTGAGAAGTCTCTCATTTTAATTGCTTCTTCTGGGATGGTCATCTTGCTACTTGCATTTGAGGACGTCTTGTTTAGGAACGAATTGTGCAGAGACAGACAGGAAAGAAGATCAAACTTGATGCCTTTATGAATTTGTCATGGCAATGGATGAAACGGGAACTTGGGTTCGTAGTCCGACTATCGAGGAGAGATTTTACTTCTGAATCTGCTATAAATTATTTCACTTCAAAATAGGAGAAATTGATCTCAAAAATCAAATACTTAAAAAAAAATCAGTAATAAAATATATTGCCCTTTCTGCAAAATTTAAAACCTATAGTCTAAGTTTGATTGGAAGGTCTACAATAAAACAACCCCTATTTGGGGTTACTTGTCTCCGCTGATATAAACAAAGCCTCTTTGAAATTACTTAAAATTATTCTACTATATGGGTCGTAAAAAGAAATTTCTCATAAGATAAAGTGTTGGAGGAGCAGGAGGGTAATCGGTGGGAGATGTTATGGGAGAGGTGGTAGTTGAGGTGTGTTACAGAGGATGATGAACAGAGACCCCTATGTGCAAATATATATATTGTAATGATGTTTATGTAAAATTTAAAAAACTTATTAACAGAGGTAAAGTCAAAGGTTCATAACTGAACCTTTGACTGAAGGGATCAGCATAAACGCACCCAGATTCACCCTCTCGCGGTTGCACGCACAATGCGCGCTGATTCCTTGTGGTTCAACGCTTTTGGGGACAAGCAACCAAAAGCAGAGAACGACGTAGGAATTGATATAGATGGATAGATCAAATTTAACGGCCTTAGCTAATAGCTACTCACTCGTGAATAAAGACATGCCCAGCATGTGATTTGATGAAGAGGTGCATCTTTATCTATGTGAACCGAGAGGTGGCATTGGATATTTCAAATCTCAATCGTGAATCTATCTTGCTTTATCTCCCTCTCCTCTCTCGGTAGTCATTATTTTCATCCCAAGTTCCCAACATATTTTCATTGGTTTACCTCATTCATTCGTAATATGTGATCTCCTAATTTCGAAATTTCGACTTTTGAAGTTGTTTGGGACCAGTACTTATTGTGTTTATTGTTAGTTATAACTTTTGATATAATAATGAAGATGATGTTAATATGAATTTAATAAGTTTGGATCTATTAATAGATTATTTTTTAATTTGATAATATTTATATGTAAATTTAGATGTATAAAAAATTATTAATTAAAATTTATAAATATTTATATATATAATTATTTGTTAATAAAAAAAATAATTTTATTAAATTTATGTACGGATCTAAATATTAATAATTAAAATTTATTTTTTAATTTAAATTATTAATTTATTTTAATAATAAATTAATAATTCAAAAATTATAATTCATTTATAAATTATTTTATAAATGATCTATATTAAACATTCCTAAAACGCTATACTTAGTAAGTGCTGAAGTTATGAGTTTGATTCTTTCAAAATAATAATAATAAAAAATTGTCCGAGTCAGGTGTTGAAAAAGAGAGGGTTGGTGCTAGATCAAGTGTTTATTCCCGTATCAAAAATTATAACTGAGACATATAACATGATTTTGAGTGAAGTACTATTGGAGAACGTTATTATGTTTTTATGAATTTAATTTTAATATATTATTAGTATAAAAAAATTTATATCATCAATTAATTATATATTATTATATATGTGATTTTTAAAATAATTATTATGAAAATTAAATATTTTTAATAATATGATAATATATGATTAAATAATAATATAAAAATTATTATAATGAAAATACGTTTAAATTAAATCCTTTTTTTATCCATTTTTTACATTATTTTCTTCTTTTCTATTTTCCACATGTAGAACTTGGCACTTGCTGGCAATGCTGCTATTGATGTAAATATGCAGTTCGAACATCGCGGTCATGTATAAATTACGGCTACAAAAGCCATTAAACGGTACTCCTGTACAAATGCACTGATCCTCACCGTACATTTCCTGCAGCTTGCAATATAATGTTCAGTAGTTGGTTTTTTACTTTTTTTCTTTTTGGGGTGTCCTAACGTTCTATAGTTAATTAAGATTAATTAAAAGTGCCAACTGTGTAAAGATTTTGCACTCCCAAACTCTCTTTTCCTTTCATCGTCCAAAAAAATAAGAAAAATAATGTCTCGTCCACATACACTGTTGGAAATGTTTATATATCACTAAAATATTAAAAGTTCAATTGATTAGAGGGAATGAAGTAAAATGGAAAGAGAATGGAAATGAATTTGAGTCGTTCGTACATAGAGGTGATAAAATGGGTTCAATTCATTAGGTTAGTCCACCAACTCGTTATTTTTTTATGGATTAGATTCAAAATTTTAATTCATCTTTAATTTTTAACTCGCATAATTTTCCGCATAATCGGCAATGAGGTTAAGCGAAAGCGAGTACTTGGAATTACGTCGAGAATGATTTTTTTTAAAAAAATTATAAATTAATTTTATTATTTATATTTGTGATATTTTTATGGATATAATACTTAAATTTATTTTATTTTTTATTTTTTAATCTCTATAAATTATAATTTTTTATTTTTTTTTTTTTATGATTTTTTTTAATTTTTTATACATTTTATTTTATTTTTTAAAATCAACTCACTTACTTTTTTTTTTATTTTTTTCTTTATGCGAATCAACCCGCTAACCCGCACTAAAGCAGAGTAAGTTGACTCTTCCAACTTATTTTTTAAAACGAGCTAACCCGCCCCGCCTACATTTTTTAGAGTTGAATGCGAGGCGGGTCGAGCGGGATGGGTTAACCCACTTTACCACCTCTATTTATATGATTAGCTAAACTCTTGAAAACATAAAGATCAAAGGGAAAATTTGGAAGATTAATTTGAAGTGCAAACATCATTTATAATTTACATATTAACAAAATGTTTTGAACATACATATATGGACACTATTTAATATATGTACAACATTTTTTGTTTTGAGGGTGCGACCATCCCTTAAACCTCAAAGTAATTCTGCCCATTATCATTCCCTTTCAAAATAGATATTCCTTTTATTGGAGGAGTGGCTATTTCATTAAAAAAAACTATCAAATCATTATTTCATTTCAGCAAAAATAACTATTTAATATTATATAGACAAATCCATGCATCTAAATATATCCTAAAGATATTCGGCATTTACTTTGTCATTCAATTTCAAACAGTGGTAATTTTTAATAAGTTGAAAGAGGAAGACGTGGAGTTTTTAAAAAAAAAATAGAAGAAAGAAAAGAAAAGATGTTGATTGCGAGTACTGAAAAATGATTGGTTTTTGCTTTCAATTTAAAAGACTAATAGTACTGAAAAATGATTGGTTTTTGCTTCCAATTTAAAAGACTAACAGTCATAATCCAAATCCATCATTTTCTTCCACCGGTCCGACCATTGATGATGATTTGTAAACTTAAAAATGAGAGAAAAAGCGTAAGATCTAATTGTGGGGTCGTCTTAGAGGAAAACAAGCCTAAAAGATGGGTTTGTTTCAACTAACCAACAACTATGCATGCATTAGTAACAAAAAAACTGAAAGGATAAAAGAAAAGCACAGACACCAAATTAAAGCATTAGGATTTGTTGCCAATTCCGTTTGGATTTTTTTTTTCCTTGCTGCCTATATCCTGTATATGAAAGAGTACAGCAAAGAATACAAAGCAAAGGAATTAATTGATTTTCACTTTTACTCCATCTTGTGGGGATACTAGCTTTACGGCACGTGCACGAGGCAACCTTTTTTATTTTCTAGTGGTCCTTTTCTATAGTGATGCTTGTGACTGTGTCGAGAAGCTAGGTCCTAGCTGTCACCTTCATTTTGAACCATACTAGTGGCTCACATGCAACTGGGGACATCTTCAGAGATCGGGCAGTTATGTGGGTTCTAACCCAAAGTTAGATTAATATGCTATTTCATTCGAAAAAAACCATCTTAAACCAAAATCTCCTGCTTATTTTAGAAAATTAGAGTCATAAATTTTTTTTTTTCTAGAGATACGGACCTTGAGAGGTAATTGTGTCCGTACGATTTATACCTTTGGGCATTACAACATTTTCCTTATAATCTTCTCTATCTTTTCCAAAATTAGAATGTTAAATTGGCTAATGGGACAAGAAAGCAGGATAGAATTTGCGAAAAAGGGCCTCTATTTCTGTTTAAAATGTTCTTCTAATCCTCTACTTTTTCGGTCTTAATTAATTCTTCCATTACTCAAGAAAAAAAAAAAACATGCGACATGTCATTGCTATAAATATGTAAAAGGCCCAATGGGCTTATTCTGTTATCATCCCACTGTTCTGTTGGGCCTTATCATACCATGGAGAAACAATAAGAACTCGACAATAGGTGTTGGCGCAGGTGAGATTTCTGTTTCTCTCGTCTAGAGAGAGGGAAGAAATACACGACTTAGCAAACACTTATGTTATCGACCAAAAAAAAAAAGCAAACAATAATGGGCGTTTCATTGGCAGATTTTATTTATTTATTTATTTTGGAAAATCCTTACATAAAATGCTAGATTATTATGACTGGCATAAGATTTAGAAAAAGTTCTCAAGTAAAAATAATTACTAAGAATATTTTTTGCTTAATATTCCCACACTTTGATTCAAATAGGAAGGTGGTTTCATTACATTTTCATGGCATGAGAATAATTTCTTTGTGAAATATTCAAAATGCCTTTCCTTTTATTAACCACCAGTCACTGACGGTTGCTGCAATCTGGTCTTCCACTGCCATCGGCAATAGACAGTGACTGGCAACAGCCAAAGTCATTTCCAAGAATATTTAATCAACCAAACGTGATAATCAACATTTTTTAAAATAATATTTCTAAAATAAAAATATTATATTCTCCTATTTAATTATTTTAATACAAAATAAAAAAATATTAAATAAAAAAATAAATATATTTAATATTTTGAGAATAAAAAAATATTTAATATTTTTTTATTTAATAATTAAAAAAATTAATAAAAAAATTGTGTAGGAAGATAAATTATTTTTCTTTTTGAAAGTATTCTCATGAATATTTTTTGAAACTTGAACGAAATGCTCTCCCTCTCAATTCTCAAATTCAGGACAACCAACGCCATTTCGTTTTAAGTCCCCAATTCTTATAAAGTGCCACCTTGTCATTGGACAAGTTTCATACTGTATTATGTAGGAGATTTGCTTTTGATAATTTTCTACAAGACTTACAATGAATATATTTCAGAATATATGGTTTGCAAGGTTTTCGTGATACTTCTATTTACAAAACCTTTACAGGCTGCAGTAACTTCCTCTAGAAACTTTGTTGAACTTAATCTTTAACCAAGGAAAAATTTTAAAAAATTCTTTGACTTAAATGTGATGTGCACTTTAGTCTTATTATTTTAAAAGTGTATAAAATGAATCTATTTCTTTGCAAATTATGTATGCTGTTATAAAATAGTGACAGATGTTAAAATTTTGATAAAAATGAGTATGTGAGTGATACATTTTAGACGTACATATGAGTGATAAATGTTTATTTTTATCCAAATTTTAGTGTTCATTATTATTTTGTAATAGTTATAAATTCTCCTCTAGGAAATTCTCTTTAAGGTATATATATTATTATGACTACGATATTATGATAGAAATAAAAATAAGAGATAAATATTAATAATTTTGTGTATATTTTTTAATGAATATATACAAAATAATTAACCTCTATTTATAGAAGAAAATTATTATACAACAAAAGAAAATAATAAAATATAATTATGTCTTAAATCAATTTAATTTTATACTAAATTAATTTCAATCATCCCTAAAATCAATTGTGATCAATCATAAACTCAATTATAATTAATTACTCTAACATCCCTTCTCAAACCCAAGTAGGTATAGAAGAAACCAACTTGAGTTTGAAAATCAAAGTGTGAAATTAGTTAGGATGATTATTAAAGGAATTTCAACGGGTCAAAGCAGATCTATTCGGGCCCCAACTCGGGTCAAAGAGATCGGACCATGTTAGTTTTGAGTTGATATTTTGCTGACCCAGCCCGATCCATCCTAACTAGATTAATGTAATGTTATTAATGCGGACTGGTTCGACTCATTTGAGTTTGGCCCATTTGAGTCATTTTTAATTTTTTTGTTCACTTTTGCTAGCATAACCCTTCCATTTTGTCGAGCTATTCGAGCCGGTCCATCAGACTTTGTTCATTTTGACGGGTCTAATGATGATTGAGTCTGGAACTTGGAGTCTGAAATCTAAAAAAGAATCTAGAATTTAAGACTAAGTATGGAATTTGAAATTGGAATCTGGAATCTAAGACGAAGTCTAGAGTCTGAGTCTAAAATCTAAGGATTTGACCGAGAGTCTAGACGCTCTGATGCCAAGTTAGAAATTCTCCTCAAAGTAGATACCATGATAGAAACAAAAATAAAAAGACAAATATTAATAAATTTATGTATATTTCTAAACAAATATATACATGAAAATTAACATTTTTTTATAGAAAAAATTGATGTACAAAAAAATAAAATAATAAAATATAATTATATACTAAATCAATTACAATCATTCTTAAAATTAGTTATGATTAATCATAATCTCAATTATAACTAATCACGTGTTAATGAGTTATAACTAATATGTTAACAGTAATAACATGCACAATTTACAAAATAATAAGTCTATTTTATATATTTTTAAAATAACAAAATCAAAATACACATAACCTATAATTAATGAGTTTTTTTAAGTTTTTCCTTAATCAATGAATGAATATCCTCCCTGTTGAATAGAAAAAATAAAATAAAATTGAAGCACTATTCATGTTCCATTACGTGTTAAGTTGACGAGGATACAAACAACAATACAAATGGATTCAAGTATCACGTGCCGTGGAAAAAATGGTATAACAGCTTGAAGACCAACAACTTGCTTATGCACTCAACCCCTTCAAATCGTTAAAGAATAATAACCTGAAAAAAAAAATAGTGCTGCGTAGTTAAACTTCATAAATTGGGAATTGCTACAATACCCTGGATTTTTTCTTGAGCACTGGTATTCTAATTAGTTGTCAATCATTTGATTGGTGGTTGGTTCTAACAATAGTCCACAAAATATGATAACAACCAAGAGAAAATTTGACAACTAATAAGGGTATAGGCAGTAAGAAAAATACTTAGGTAGAGGAGTAATTCTCTGTAAGTTTCCATCATCATCAGCTCCTTAGCAGTTCTCTTGCACAACTTGTGGACAAATCTGAACCTAAGCATCTTTCAACTTTTCCAGTTTATACTGGCCTTGCTCAGAGTAAAGCATGCCTTTAGGAGAGAGAAGGCGCCGGAGAGCAAGGAAGAATCGAGCCTGAAAAAAGCCTAAGTATTTAGAGAGGGTTAAAATTAAAAGTAAATAGGTTGAGTTTGATTGTGTCAATCTTTACCCATTGAAATCCTACTAGAGCACACCAGCAACCAGACAAACCATAGCCTCTGCTACTCACAAGCTGACATAAAGAAAGAAGCATAAGTTCAAGCAACATGAAAAATGACTTCAGGACAAATGTTTTCTGTCAGTAGATATATACCAATAGTAAAAGCGCTCCGAGAGAGAAGCATCCACTCATCGATAAGCTAATAAATGTAAGGTCCCTGCCAGCCTGCATAAGGAAAAGAAAACATAATACTAGAACAGACAAACTTTCTACATGTTCATATGCACCTAAATGCTGTTACATAACTATACTGAGAACAATTAGGCAAAACAAGCAGGAAATAGGGAGCATATCAGTAATGAAATAGTTACTTATTTTGGAAACAAGGGGATAGCAGCAGATATTTAAGGATTTATTTAAAGATGGAGTAACTGTAAATCAACATGCCAATGATAGGATCTATCATGCATAAACTTCCATTCAGCTTTATTTGATGCTTATGTCAATAATTGAACAAATAAGATAGAGGCGATCACATCACCTAAAAAAAGTTAGAGCCGATCAGAAAAATATATTTGATTTTCCTTAAAATTCCCCCTAATAAAATTAAAAAGGAAAAGAAATCCATACTAGAATACGGCAAAGGAATTACAATTATTTTAACTTTAAGAATTCATTCTCACGATAAGATCACATCATTAATAATTTAATATTGGACATATGAAACAATTAAAAAAGAAAGATAAAAAATACCAATAATGTACCCTCGAGGCTGTGAGTACAGGGCGCCACAGATAATGCAATAAAGAACAGAATCAACACATTGTGCATCTGCATTAAAACAAAATTGAAGTTAAGTGTCGATAAAAATGAAAAAGAAAACGATTCTTTAAACTAATAATAACTCTGTTCTTTATAAAAGTTTAATCTCGTCGCATCAAAGGTTTCAATTTATTGCCTTCTTAAAATAAAAAATTTCACCGACAATCAAGTATAAATCATTTACAAGATTTGATATAATAAATGTTCTTAAAATTTTGAGATAAATACAATCTATCACGTTATTATTTAAATATTTAAATTATTATTTAATATATATAAAAATATTATTAATAATTAATATAATTTTATAATAATTTTTACTATTTTATACATATTAAATAATAATTTAAATATTTATGATAAATCATATCAACTTAAAAATTACTTATAAAGATATCTACAAGTCATTTGTCAGTCACTTCTTGGAAGTAACAAAACCCAAATTGACTTAATCCAGTGATTCTGACACAAACTACAAGTAGCACAAGTTGACCCAGTAGTAAGTAGGTATCACAAAAACTTAGCTTTATTCATGAGGAACAAACACGAGTCATTTATCCAGCTAAAGTTACAGCATACTGCTAAAAATGTGAAGACCAAATAGCCAGAAGGAGGAAAAGCCAAAAAAGTAACTCCTGTAAGTTTTGAATAACTAACCTCTTGTATGACCTTAAGATCAGGTGTAAAGATGTTTGGCAACAACCAAGGAACAGACATTCCGACGAACCCAATAACTAGTCCTAGTAATACGCCAATAATCATCAGTGACTTCAGCAGAGTTCGTGCCTGTTTGACATTCCTAAACCTTTAGAGGACATAAAGAAACAGACCCCATTTAAAAGATAGATGCCACAACTCAAGGTCCTTTTATTCCATATAATTAGCTCAAGATATCCCTTGCCAGTGAGTAGTGATATACATGTGCGCAAACACACAAACATATAAGTCATGGAATAACACAACTTTTTGGACATTAGATACGTGATAGTGGTAAGTGACAATGACCAAAACATGCAGTATGATCTTATACGGCACTTGAACTTTACTAACCTTCTCCAAATTTCGGTTGAATCCATATAATAACTCGGGCATAAATGATTGTGCAGTTTGAGAGAGAGGCTCCCCCCATACTACACACATGCTATACATCTGAATCATAACCTAGTGAATGGTGAATTGATCATTAATATATGAAAAACAAATTCCCATGCATAGAAAGATGTAACAAGGAAAATGTTATTGTAACTTGTAAGTAAAGCCAACCTGATGAGCTGCAACTGTATGAGTGCCGATATCTGTGGCGAGATATGTAATAAGAGAGTAGAAAGCCACCTAAAAGCACTGAAAGAATCTCAGATGCATATACGTACGTGCAAGCCAATTCAGGTATAAATCCAAGAAAAAACCTAATCAACCTTTGTGAACATCGTCAAAAACACAGGTGCAGCAATCTCAAATATTTGCAAAAAGTCAGAGAATGATGGCACTGAGATGGCAAAAGCATTATATCCTTTCCTGTTCAGTGCATCAATCATCATAAAAGCCGCTACAATCTGTAAAGAAATTAGACAAATGAGGTCTTGGAAGAATGCAGGCCAGCCAAAAAAGGGGGGGGGGGGGGAGAAGGTAAAAACATTGAGCCAAATCTCATAACAAAGGCTTATTTTACATACTTGGGATGCCATTGTTGCCCATGCTGCACCCTCTATACCATACCGCAGAAAACTGCATAGTATTACATGACCAATGCCATTCACAGCACTGGCAATGAACAAAGCCTTCAGAGGTCCCCAGGAATCTTTCATGCCAAGACTAAAAAACAAGAATAAAATATTATTAGAATGCAACATGACAATATAACTGCTGATTTATTTAACACCCCTGCGGGTACTAACTAGACTCAAAGTAAAAATTCAAACTTATAACAAAAAATATAGTGAAATGCATTCTACAGCACGAAGTCCATGCCACTTGAAGAATAGGATACCTAGTTTTGCCTTTAGTTTACATTCTATCCATCATATGGGCCTAGTGATGATTAAAAAAAAAAAAAGAATCTTCAAGCCAAATTATTTTGAATGGCGTTTGCATGCAAAATTTCAATTACAATTTCCAGTTGGCAAACATGCAATCAGTAGTCTCGACTTTAGATTAATAAAAACATGAAAATAGTTTTTAAGTGCCAAATAATAAAACGATTTCTGTACCCCAAAAAAAAAAGATTTGTTTTTCCCCAGAGAAATTCAATAAATTGCTGTTTGAAATGAAGTGCCATATGAATGCACAGCATTCTCTAAGTCTAGCTAGGTTCAAAATGAAGTGACAAACTAACAGGAAAAGCTATCAAAAGCATATAATACACAGCATAAAGATAAAAAGAGAGAAAGTTGCTCCATGTAAAGTCAGTATATGCTGTATGGTCATTGCTTATAGTACTAGACCGATATAAAACCTCACAATATGATGAGTTAATGTAAAATTCATAGATCATAGTAAATAACAACCCTCACATGCTTATGGACTCAGAGTTGCAGGTGATTAATAGGTGACACATGAGAAGAAGCACACCTTGCACTTTGAGCAACCAGTCCGTAAAGAACAGCAGGCCATGCCAAGCCACGAATCTATCAAGACAAATTCTCTTTTTAAGTCAAATATCTTAGAATCAATCTGAGGATCAGGTGCAAAAGATGCTATTAAGTGTTAAGTCAAGGTACTTGTTGAAAAACATGATTAAGAATAAGAAGTATACGTTATGGCTACCACTTAAGAGAATATAATTCTCTCAGATGATCAAGTGATCAAATTGAAGACAGATTGGGGATTTAATAGAATGAAAATGAACCTGAACATATTTGCTTGCTGCAGATACAATATGCACATTCTTTGGCCCAGTAAAAGCTGTAAATGGAAAATAAACAGTGTATCGTTAATATTTTACCCGCCCTATTGAAGCTTCGTCTTCACTATACTATATTGTTATTTTTTTGCCGTTGCTCTATAAAGTGATTAACTTCTGAAAGCAAGTAAAATGTAAACTATATATATGTGTATTGTGTAGTGTTCAGACTTCATATAAACATAATATTTATGTGGATTACTAACCAGTTAATGCCCATGAACCGAGAAATTTTGTAAACAAAAGCATCAATGCCCCACATAAAAAGCCAACAAAAAGCATAACAGATATTTGATGCTGCACCTCCTTTTTGTCCTGCACCGTTAAGTTCATCAATCTATTGTCAAAAGTAAAGTATGATTGTCTTTAGAATGAATAAAAATATAAAATAATTTGATTTGATTTAAAAATTAAATTTTTTATTTAAATTTTTTTTTTTAAAAATATGATTTGAATTAATTTAGAATTAAATTTTATATTTAGAATTTATTAAAATAATAATTGATTTAATTTAATTTTATTATTTTATATTTTAATTCTTATGAGATGTTAGAAGTAATTATTAAGAATAAAATAATCTATTTATTTTAAATTAAATCAAATCTTATCAAATTTGATAGAATTTTTAAAACAAAATGAATAAAATTCATAAAATTTTAAGAATCAAATCATTTCATGTTTTTTATCATTTTAAATACAAAATTTAATTAAATTTAATTTATAAATCAAATCATTTAATTTTTTTTTACATTCCAAACACATTAAATAGAAATTAACTGCCAATGTTTAAGTTATACAGCCTCCGCTCTAAGTCTGGAAGCAGTAAAACAGAAAATCCATAATGGTACTAAATTTGACATCATGGAAGATAAGGACCAAAATAATTATCATAGCCTCTATCTGGTGATGGATGCATGGCATGATACCGTAGAAACAGAACGTATGAATGATGAACCATTAAGAATAAGTTTGTGATATTAAGACAGTGGCATTGATTAAAAATAATTACACCATTGATTATAACATGATATATAGAACACGCATCAAAAGCACAAGAACTAACCCTTTTTGCGAGTGAAGTAGCAACCATGTTGGAAGTTGCTATTGAAAGGAACATGAACAAGAGGTTCATGTTATCACAAAAAACCGTTCCAGGTCCTGCCCATATGGAACAACATTTTTTTAAAAAAAATTAACGAACTCAAATCGAAAACATGAATAATCAAAACAAAATGCAATAATTAATATTAATTCCCCAATATTTGGAAGATTACCTAATGCAGCAAGCTCAGTGGAGCTTCCCCGACCAACGACAGCCGTGGAGATGAGACTCATGAACGGCGCACAGATCCAGAGCCCAGTGGCAGGTCCCGAAAACATTACAATCTCCTTCATTTGGGCCCATATGCTGTGATTCGCCAATGCACCCTGTCTATTACTATTACTATTAGAATTAGAACCTGCTTCTTCTACATCGTCGTTATTATCATTGGACATGGCAACTGACTCGGAATTGCTCGTATTTTGGCTCCGAATTTCAAGATGATTGACGTTGCTAGCGCAAGCTGTTACTAATAACTTGAAGTAACGGTTCTGCAGCGAAGGAGTTTGAGAAGAGAGTGATAAATTTGAAGGTGTAGGTGGACGAGGAAAGAGTAGAGAGGGTTGAGAGAGTCGTTGGAAATGAAGGTTGTTGGGAAAGGGAGGGAAGGTTAATAGGGTATTGAGCTGCATTGTTTTTTCTTTTTGCAGATAGTGAGAGAATGATGAGAAATTATGTGGAAGAAGGAACAAAAGAGAGGAATTAGCGTTTAAAAAGAAGTCGAAAACGTTTTGAAAGAGACGGGTGGAAAGTGGAAACTAAACGAAGGCTTCGCGCGGTTTTGGCACTATCACTTGCCACCGCGGTTACGTACCGTCCAACTACTTTTTATTTTATTCTTTTGCGCGGCATTCATATTTCGTTAGCGGTGATCTCGTCTGCACGTGACCAACCGATGTTCTTAACTTCTTACTCGTTCTACCAGTTAGTACGGAAGGTTAGATATTAAAGGTATTTGGTTTAATTGTGAAAATTTAATTATTTTAATAATTAATAATTATATAAAAATTTATTATTATAATTGATTATAATAAAATTAATATTATATTTAGATATGTTAATTTAAAAATAATTTTAAGTTAATTTGTTTTATTTAAATGATATAAAAATAAATCACTTTTATATATATATTAAATTACTAAAAAATATATAAAATAATTAAAAAAGTTACATAATTATGGACAAAATGATATTTATATTTTAAAATGAATGAAATAATTTATAATCATATATTTTAATCTTTAGTATTATAAAAAAATTATAATACATTAAATTTTATATAAAAGTTAAAATTAATTTTACAAATATGTTATAACACTATTAAAACAACTTAATTGTTTCCAAACACATACTTAATTATTGAATAATGATATTTATGAACATTCAAACTCATATCCATCATCAGCACCTATAATGTTGACGATAAAAAGGAAAAGAGACAGGGAAATAGATGGAAGAGATTATAGGTATATAAGATATGTTATATGCATATTTAACATTTTATTTAATCTGCAAACAGAATAGATTCATTTTGATCGATTTTTTATTTATAATAATTACATGATTTGAGTTTAAATTGAGTAATCTTCTCTTAATAAGTTATATGTATTCTAAGGGTATATAAAATAAGATTTTATTAACCAATTCATATACTCTTCGAGGAAACAAAATTTAAAAAAAATTAAATAAAAAACATTAATAAGTGTCCTAATAAAAATACTCGTTAGTAAAATTCTATAAAATATATCAACTAATACCGAAAAGGTTAAAGTTTTGTAATCATACATATTTAGTTATTTACCAATTAATACTCTATTTATGTAGGTGAAAAAATAATGTAACTTGTATATCTAGTATAAATTTTGTACGGACCAGCAGGAGCTACATGCGCCAACTTTTGTTCGATTAGAAGAAATTCATTTGATTGAGAAATACAGGAGAAATTCATTAGCTTATTCCTTTCACGTCTTATATTATTGGATCTTTTGGAAAGTCATACAATGACAATTGCATATTAGGATGTGTGCTCAAGCCTCAACGGAATTTCTCTTTAATAGCCACCTCACCTACCATAACAAGCAATAAATAGCTATGCTATTTGTTGTGACTTAAATATATACACTAACTTTTTATATGCCCATGTAATAAGATGTGTTTATTGTCATTTTTATTTATCTATCGTCACTTTTATCTAATTGATTTTGTTATTATTTTTATAAAACGACCTTTATTTTTTAATGAATGTATTATTAATAAAGGGTATTTTAAGAAATAAATAAAAAATAATGACAATAAACAAATAAAAATGTCATTAGACACTCCCCATGTAAAAATATATTTTTTCCGGTGATACATGTAATAATATTTAATCTTATTTAAACTCACATCGAATTTATTAAACTTTCATTACATTCACTTGAAATTTTTTTATCATTCGGAATTTCCATAGTAGGGAGTATTTGGTTAGTTTTTATTTTAATTTTAACATTATATGTTTTCATCAATAATTATAAAATTTGTATATTATTTTTATTTTATTTCATATTTTTAAATTTTTATAAAAAAATAATTAAAATAACACTTACTTTTTAGTATGTATGGACAATTATACATTATATATAAAAAAAACCTTCTCAAACAAATAAGAAATAATGAATGCTTTTTTTTTTCATGGTATGTGGGCTTGCAAAATATGTGTTTTCAACCGGTTACCGATAGACTTTAATCGAGTTGCGGCAAACCTTCAAATTAAAAATGGGCCTCAAAGATGAATTTAACATGCTGTGAGTTGATGACAAAAAGAAAAAAGGAGTCGCGTGAAGATGGAATCCGTTGAATATTTGAAATCCTCCTTGGCAAAAGAAGAAGAAGATATGAGACTGAATTGAGATAATCAAAATTAAAAATTTTATATTTATCATAACAATAATAAGTAGATTTGAGAAATTTAAAGTCACTTTTTAGATTTTTTTCCAAAGATTACAAATCTAAAAGATATAGATAAATTTATTTGAAAAAATTTTAAAAAGTAAGAAAAGTAAAAAAGTAAATGAAGAGGGCTATTGTGAAATAATATGAATGATAACTCTTAATTGGAAAAATACCAAAAAGAAGGGACTAAAGCTTCACGAAAGAAAAGAAAAACACAATAAAGGGTGAGAATTAGAGCTGACTTATCTTTTAAAATTATTTTAATTATGATCATCCACCTAAGAATTAAAGACAAGCCACCTCTAATTCTTTATAATCGTTCGAATTAACACTCGTGCAATGCACATAATTATAAAAAAATTAAAATATTTAAAAATAATATATAATAATTATTTTATTACTATAAAAAAATATATTTATAATTTTTATGAGTGATCACGAGATATAAAAATTTTGTGTTTTGCTTCAAATTTTTATTTTATTTTTTAGGTTGTTAAATATCAATTTTATATACAACATTTGGATAATATTTTAAAAAATTTAAAAATTATTAAAAAAGTGTTTTGAACTTTAGGATTTGCAGTTATATTCCCTTGACTTCATGTATATTATAATATGATTTAACACCATAATAAAAATATTTTTTTTCATAAAGAAATATATAAAAAAAGTGTTCATTAATATATTATTATATTAATAAGATAATAACAATAAAATTCAAATTCAAATTTATAATGAGACAATGGTGACACAATTTAAAAATGATACTTATAAAAAAAATCTTAAAATAATTTATATTTTCCTTAATTATTTTTAATAAGATAATAATAAAAATCAAAATTGATGGTACAACTTAGAACTAACACTTGGTAGAATTCTAGAAATCAAAATTCTCTTTTTTATATATTATTATACTAGAATAACACATAATGCGATGTATGAGATTATAAAAAAATTAAAATATTTAAAAATAATATATGATAATTATTTTATTACTATAAGAAAATATATTCATAATTTTCATGAGTGATCATGGGTGATATAAAAATTTCATGTTGAGGTTCAAATTTTTATTCTATTTTTCTTAAGGCATCAAATATCAAGTTTATATACAACATTTGACTAATATTTTAAAAATTATTAAAAAAGCGTTTTGTGCTTTAAGCGGCATTACTGCTAACTCTCTTGACTTTCATATTTATATAATATAGTTTTGTTTGACACTATAATAATTTTTTTTATTTTATAAATAAATATTTCAAAAAGTTTTCGTAAATATGTTATTATATTAATAAGATAATAATAATAAAATTCAAATTTGTAATGAATCAATAGTGACACAATCTAAAAATAATATTTGTAAGAAAGAATCTTAAAATAATTTATATTTTTCTTTAATTCTTTTTAATATGATAATAATAAAAATTAAATTCAAATAATATTAATGACACAACTTAAAATTGTCACTTAATAAAATTCTACAAATAAAGATTTTCTTTTTATATATTAATATTGATTGATTCACCTAAGGATTAAATAAAAACTAGAGCTCTACTATTTAAAAAATAAGTGAATGATCATAATTTTGTATGTATTTTAAAGAAATTAAAATTTGAACATTAGATTCATTACCATTAAAAAAAATAGATACATTACCATTTACCAATAATATATATAAAAAGAGTTTTGTTATATTTTCTTAATTTTTTTTAATAATCATCTTAATACTTAATAAAAAAATATTAAATAAAAAATAAATACATTTAATATTTTAAAAATATAAAAAATATATATTATTTTTTATACTTCATAAATAGAAAGATTATGAGATAGATTATGTAAGAAGATTGATAATTATTTAAAAATTATAAATTAGATAAAAAAAACCACAAATATTATTTACTAAATATTGATTGCAATAGAAGTGGTAAAATGGTTAATCTGCTACATTTCATTCGACTCGCTTCGCTTTCAATCCTCCAAAAAATACGAGTGGGACGAGTTAGCATTTTAAAAAATGAAGTTGGAAGAACCAATTTACCCCGCTTTAAGATGGGTTAGCGGATTTTTGCCATACTAAAAAGAAAAATGAGAAAAAATAAGCGGGTTGGCATGGTCAACCCGCTTAAAAAATAAAAATAAAATGTATAAAAAATAAAAATAATAATAATTTTTTAAAAAATAAAAAATTATAATTTAAAAATAAAAAAATAAAAAAAATTAGTATACTTATAAAAATACTACAAACACAAATAAAAAAATTTATTTTTAACATTTTTTTAAAAAATTTTAACCGGACGAACCAACCCATCCCGCCTCGCTTAATTCACAAATTATATAAGACGAGTTATGCAAATTAAAAAATAAAAATAAATTAAAATTTTAAATCCAACCTATAAAAAAATAGTGAGTTAAGATATTAACCTAATAAATTAAACCCATTTTGCCACATGCAAGTACACGTTTTCAGCGTGGCACTCGCGTCTCGCGTTGCCTGCATAAACAAATCGGCCCCAAAGAAAATAATCTAGAAAGGCAAAAAAGATGACAAATTTAGCACATTAATTATTAAGATGTCAAGATACCGAAATATTACATGTACACTTACCAATAATACCAAGTGCAATGGCCTTCACATAAAAACATTTTTCCCCATCTCTTTCCTGATTAATAGTCCCTGGTTTTTTCAACGATTTTGCGCTCAAACCCATCCAATTTCAAAAATTACCAATATTCATTCCGACGCAACGCCATAACACAGTTTCGGCCATCGAAATCAAATTCTTAGATTTCGATTTTGCAAACTTTTTGTGGTAAAAATAATGGGTAGTTTGGGAGCGATTGTGAGGCACCCCGATGACCTATACCCGCTGCTGAAGCTGAAAATGGCGGCGAGGCAGGCCGAGAAGCAGATCCCTCCGGAGCCACACTGGGCGTTCTGCTACACCATGCTCCACAAGGTTTCTCGCAGTTTCGCCCTCGTTATTCAGCAGCTTGGCACCGAGCTTCGCAACGCCGTGAGTTCCATCTGGTTTTGCTTTCTGGAGTTGACCTTTTTTTTTTTTTTTTCAATTGTAACAACAATTTCTTTGATTTCGCAGGTTTGCATATTTTACTTGGTTCTTCGAGCTCTTGATACCGTTGGTTTGTTTGTTTTCATATCTTAAACGTTACGCTATTCCTTGTTCTTCTTGAGTTAAAACTTCCGAGTCTCATGGAATGAACTTTGCTTATTGGAAGCAACGGTTTAATCTGTGAATTATACAAACTGTTCTAAACACGCCTATAAATATCTATGAATAACATTTATTTGAACCTCAAATTTTTTTTTATGGGAAATATTTCTTCTACACCTGAGATAGTACACCTCCCATTCCCATACACCTTTTAACTACGTCTAAATTATTGGTTAACGTTTATTGATTGGTTTTCCAACTAGGAATCGATTACTGATAAGCTAAGAACAAATTACTATTTCGATAACCAATCAATATACATTGTTACCCAATAATTTAAACATCGTGTATCAGCGGTGTACTATCTCAGGTGTAGGAATAATAGAACTGTTTTTCTATTTTGTTTCTCTCGGAAAGGTGAAAGAATGAAAATATGGTTTCCATGGACAAAAAAGAAAAAAGAAAAAGAAAGAAGATCAGGAAAATAAATAAATAATTTTAGGCTTAAAATTTGGTGCTAGATCTGTTTATAGGACGATATTTAAAACTAAAAATGTTAATAAGAAATCTTATTGCTAATCCCTTTCCTCCTTTTTAAATCTTAACCTAACATTCTTCAGTAATTGAGATTGTGTCTAAATTCTAGACTATCTATATTGTCATAACATTTTTTCCTCCTTTTCACAGAGGATGATACTAGTATAGCGACTGATGTCAAGGTGCCAATACTAAAAGCTTTTCATCATCACATATATGATCGTGATTGGCACTTTTCATGTAAGTGTATCTTCTTTTTCTCCTTTTCTCTTTTTTGTCCTCTTGCCAAGTAAGTAAGATATGATCCAACATAATTTTATCAATCCCCTTTCCATCGTGTGTTTTCGTCTTATTCAAGTTAACAATATCTAATTTGTTGTACTTCTACCAGAAATTTGATTGAAAATTTTGAACTGCATATTTCATGACTTTCCATAACCATTCCTATTAGTGATATTTAAGTCAACCTTCATCAATCATCAATCTTTAGAAAAAATGGTTTTATGGAACCCATGCCTCAAATTTTGTTTATGGTGATCCGCATGCTGATTCTAATTGTTTTTTTATTTATCAAGGTGGCACAAAGGAGTACAAAGTCCTCATGGACCAGTTTCATCATGTTTCAACTGCTTTTTTGGAACTTGGAAAGAAGTCTGTTCTTATTCTTGTACATTTCCCTATATAATGAACTTTAACCTTCTATGGTATATGTGATCTTATGCATCTTTTACAATGATTACTTATTATATTGATCATTGACTAGACAATGAATGGATAACCTTGGTGAATTGTCATTTGTTTCCATGTTATATTATATTATATTATATTTTATATATATATATATATATATATATATTTGTATCTGTACATTTTCCCTTAAGATTTTCTACTGTTTCCAGTGAGCCACTCTCTGTAATGGCCATCTTGTTAAGAAAAGTATTGGTTATCAGTCCATTCCAAGTAATACTCCACTGGGTATTTGGTAGGATGTGTTAAATGTTTTTAAGATTTAAAGTGGTCTCTTTCTCTCGTTTGTCTCTTTGTATTTGTCAATGTCATTTAAATTAAAGTGTTTCATAACTGAGCTCAGGTATGAGACGTGCTCTATGGGCTTCTAATAGCTTCTCTTAAGTGTATATATGATTAGATTATTGTTTTATATACTTTTGGTGAACAATTAAACAATGGCCAATTACTTCTGCAGCTATCAGGAGGCAATTGAGGATATTACCAAAAGGATGGGTGCAGGAATGGCCAAATTTATTTGCAAGGAGGTTTGTTATGCATGTCTTATGTCCTGTTATATTCTTGACATTTTTATAACTGTGCTAGCTTAATTTCTGTTAATATGGTTAACCTCTATAACTGATGGGACGTTATATCTAGTTTGTTATTCCTTTGAACCTGGCTTGAAAACAGAATATTATTTCATTGTTAAAAATCTTATGTATCTATGAACAAAGCTTTGTGTCCAAAGTATGACTTTGCACCATTTTGTTATTACTTTTCTTTTACACATGTACCCTGTTGTTGTTAATGAAGATGTGGCTATCTGGTAGTTTCTGGGCTTTCAATGCTGATTTGAAATGATTTTTTGTGCTTCGAACTATCTTATCAAGATTTAAAACAATATAATGGTGGTCTAAAAAACATATAGTCAAGTGGTACTTACTTCTTTGCAACATTTTCATAATAATTTACTATTATCAGTGTGTCTATCATGAATTCTTACTTCTAAAAAACAACATGATGCTTTACTATTATCAGTGTGTCTATCATGAATTCTTACTCGTAGAATGCTATGCTGCTCAGGGATTTCTGCTATGTTCTCAGCATAGAAATATCGTCTTGGTTTACACTTTACACCAAAAGATTTTTCTCCAATTTGCAGGTAGAAACCGTTGATGACTACGATGAATATTGTCACTATGTGGCGGGACTTGTTGGGCTAGGCTTATCTAAGCTTTTCCACGCCTCTGGTTCAGAAGATTTGGCTCCAGATTACCTTTCCAATTCAATGGGTCTGTTTCTGCAGGTATCATGATAGCAATATGTCGACAAGCAGCATGTACACAATTATTCAGAGTTTTCAGTTGAGAACATTTTGAAATTGCAGAAAACAAACATTATTCGAGATTATCTCGAAGATATCAATGAGATCCCCAAGTCGCGCATGTTTTGGCCTCAGCAGATCTGGAGTAAATATGTGAACAAACTTGAGGTTTGGCTTTATAAGAATTTATATTTATTTTAATGTAATTAATTCTTTCACTGTTTTTTTCCCCTTTTCATGAATGAATTTCTTATCACTGGATGGTATCATGATTGAAACAGCTTTCCTGTCATACTACTATGTTATGCATTGCACACATCATCAATACCTTTCTTTTGTGTTTGAGTTTATATGTCTATGATTTTTTCCTTTGTAACTTCAATTTGAGTTTTATGATTCAGGATTTGAAATATGAGGAGAACTCCGTCAAAGCAGTGCAATGCTTAAATGACATGGTCACTAATGCTTTGTTGCATACCGAGGATTGCTTAAAATACATGTCTGCTTTACGAGACCTGGCTATATTTCGCTTTTGTGCTATTCCCCAGGTGCTTCTCTTTTCCTCACTTATTTCTGATATAGCTGTTATGTTTCTCTTTTCTTGTAATGATATCAGATCATTCGTCAGCAAGTTTTATGCTTGAAATATTTTTTACATACATACCACACTGTTTTATTAGAGTCCAATTCCTACTTGAGATCAAACAAATTACAAAACAAGTTACAATGTTCTATCATTTTTTTTTTCAAGTTGTAACACCAAAATATATATGTCGAGAACACTGTCATACAAATCTTTATATGCATTGGGTATTTTCAACAAAATGTAGTGATGAACCTTGGAGCAGAATACTTGACTTTAATTGTAATTTCATGTGCAATTTATATGACAAGACCTTCTTCCTATGGCTGATAGGGGTGTTGTTATGCGTAGCTATATAACCTTGCTGATGTTTGAGAAGCAGAAGCTGCTTAGGTCTTAGGTGTTGTTCTCCCATTTAATTTAAAAGAAGTTATAGTACTTTTATTGAGGGTTTGCTTGGTTTCATCTGGTGTTACTTTATGCAGTGTGTGTATGTATGATATTGCATTCTTAGTCTTATTCTTCTTCATACACTTAGACAGTTCATTTCTTGGTTAGTTAGACTTCATTATTATTTCCTGTTGTTATGTGTTCTATGTTTAACCGTTATATGTATAGCAATAGCTATTTCTGGACTTTCTTTCCAGGTAACTTGGATGCTTATTTGACATTTTCTGTCATAGATCATGGCAATTGGAACACTGGCATTATGCTACAATAACATTGAAGTCTTCAGAGGTGTAGTTAAAATGAGGAGAGGTAAGAGGATGACTAATTTCCTCATAATTTAATTTTGATGCTTGTTAAACATATAGCTAAAATTGTTATAGAATAAAGGAAAAAGGGATATGGAAGTCTTATAAATACTGAATTGCTGCAATTAGCATTCCATGTTATTTTATGTAGAATAGTCTTCTTAAAATTTACCTCTTGGAGTCCTTTTGTTATGGAATTTAGATATGCAGTAATGTATACTTGCTGTTATCTCTTCATTTTGCTTATGTTATATAGGTCTAACTGCGAAAGTCATTGACCGAACAAAGACAATGGCAGATATCTATGGTGCTTTCTTCGACTTTTCTTGTATGTTGAAGTCCAAGGTATGAAGGATGCATGGTCGCAGGTGTGATTATTTTTGCATCATAAGAATGTGATGATACTCATATGACATTTATTTTACACCTGATCATGTTATATTCATTATATGTTTTATAACAGCATAAACATTATAAATGCCAAATAAATTTTTGGAAAATTGCTTTGAGGATGCGAGAAGAGTAGCTAATACATTGACTCCGTTGTATACAAATTGTCATATACATAAATCCCTTTTTTCTTGAAAAAATAGTGGTAGCAATAGAAATGTAGTAAGTCCTTGACAGTCCTATGCAGTTTGTGGGCCTAGATTGAATTGCAAAGTCAAGTCTTCCTCCCAATTGCTTTAATCAGTGCACATGGATATAGATTGTAGTCTGGTTAGTGAGATCGGGCTGAATATATGCCGGTAAGGTTATTCTACTTTGAATAACCTGTTAATGGACCACAGTTTTCTCGTATCCTTGCAATTAGAAAACAATACTTGCTCAGTCTTCTGAAGTTTGGTTCATCAGTGACTTGACCCACACAATTTTCTGAGATTAGGTGTGTTTACTCATTTTCCCACAAAAACCGTAAATAACTCTTAAAATCCTCCCCTTCATTCCATAGCCCTAAAGGAAAGGAAGAATGTTGAGTCTCCAAAATTTTAAAATGCATATATTGTTGCAGTATGTATTTATCCGTTGCACATACCATGGCACCAAATCTATTTGTCAGTTTAAGGACATCTTTTTAAAGCTCTCTTTTTCCGACTAAAAAAGTTCATTATTTTTCATTGTAGGTTGACAACAATGATCCCAATGCAACAAAAACATTGAGCAGGCTGGAAGCTATACAGAAAACTTGCAGGGAATCTGGTCTCCTAAGTAAAAGGCATGCACATATCCATGTAGATTCAAAAATATCTTTTCACGATTTACAGTCTGACAAATTGTTCATTGATTTAAGCAGGAAATCATACATACTGAGGAATGAGCCCAGCTACAGCTCGACCATGGTAAGTTTTTCTTTGTTTATGTATCTTGGTCTGACATTTCTTAAACATACGCTGATTTAAAGTCTCACTGCAGATTTTCATACTTGTCATCATGTTGCCATTCATTTTTGCTTATCTCTCTTCTAACCGCCAAAATATCTGGTGTAAGTTTTATTGACGGTTTTAATTAATAAGAAATCAGCAAGAATCATCAGTTATCCCTTCTGATGAAAATTTTCACTCCTTTCATTTTTGTAGTATTCTAGCTTTCGTGCCTTTCCGAGCATGGATAGCAAGGCAGCACCAATAGCATTTCGCGTTCCATGGGATATGGGTTTTCACGCTTGCAAGCAATAATTTGATGCATGCAGTTGATTGTATATTCTAATAATTGAAACGAATAGTTCACCGTATAGCATCCTGTGTTGTATTTGACTCTTCCCTCTCACGCTGCAAATTATCATTATTGTATGTGTTATCCTTGAATATAAAAAGGATAAGGTTGGAGTGCTAAGTGAATGGCGAACTCCTTATAATGCAAATGACCTTGTCTCCAACTTTAGAAGCCGAGCGAACAGCTTTTCTAATTGAATTTTACTTCTTAATTGATATGTCCTTATATTAATCCTATTTTAAATTTTAAATCAATGAAAATTCACAGAACTGTTAAAAGATGTTAGATCGTACGGTATCTTGTTGTCTCGAGTTGAATTTGTTGAGATAGAGAGAATTAAGTATATGTTTGAATTATTTGTGATAAAAAAAAGATTATTTTAATTTTTAATAATTGATTAAATGTATAATTAATTTTTTTATAATTGGTTATAATAAAATTAGTTTTGTATTTAAATATGTTAATTGAAAAGTGATTTAAAAAAAACATACTTTGTTTAAATAGTATAAAAAAATATTTTTATATAATTAAATCTTAATAAAGATTTTAAATTCTAATTATAATAAAAATAATTATCATCAAAATGCTCAAAAAATATTCTTTTCCAAAGAAGCTTTTCTAGTGTAAACAAAATAAGTTAAAGATTATAATCAATTTTATCAGTCTTTTCCTAACATCTCAAGGTATGTTAAAAACTGCTTTTATGAAGAAAAACTGTTTTAGGAAAAAACAGATCTTGTTCAAACATGTTCTAAATTTATTGAAAACTATTTAAACTGACAGAAGGGACAAGTTCAAGAATCACTTACCGTAATAAAAAAATCACGGGGATATATCGAAAACTACATCGTTACTTTATATCGAGACGACGCTTTGAAAGGTCTTCTATTATTATAAAAAAATTATTACCTAATTGATAAATTAAGCTCGAAACTGATTATATTGGTTTAAAAAACTGTGTTAGTAACTTTATCTAAATAGAACAAAACTAAGTGCTTATGGTAATAAACAAGTTCATATAAGTTAAAAATAAACTCATCCAAAGGGGCCTTAATCACAAAAATTTGTTACAGACATACACTGCAATTGCAATACATACTTGCTTACCAAAAGAATTTGTACTATTGGGCCTGCATACTCCAATGCGATGAAATAACGATCAATAAAAGAGAATCATATATGTAACCCAAAAAATTAAAAAAAAAAAAAAAAAGAAAAAGAGAATCATATACCAATGGATAATCACACGGGAAAAGTTGTCATCTATATCACAAATCAATTTGTTGTATGCTAAGAACACGTTATCCACCGATAAGCACAAAGCCAAAACATACACACAAACAAAATCCCTTGGGCAAGAAACCAACCCAACAGGAAAATTCAAAACACTTCAGCCACCTTGCTTGCAAGAACTCGCTCCCTTCTTTCAATGTAACCAAATGGAAACCAACCTGCTTTCCCTTTGCATTCACCCTCAGCCCATCCATTGTTTGTCACCTGTCAAAACCAAAGTCATATTAGGAACAATTTGAAATATACAAGGATTTTTATGGTAATCTGTCCCCACCACCACCAAAAAACTTTCTTTTCGTTTCAATGTGCACATGACAAATTTGGCAAACAGTCAGGTGAACCACAATTGCTTTAAAGTTGACACACGGAAGCCACAACACGGGCAGATGGCCAAACAATCATTTAGTGTTGAATCAGTGACCACTGACTTAATCAATCATGTTCTGACATCATATTAGATTACCAATTCTGTCTGAAGCTTAAACTGATGGGAAAAGGGTCTGACTATTACATACTAGTATAATTGTATTTTACTTGTTCTCATGTATCAGTTTTCAAAATTTCAAAATTTGCTGGTTGGAAAATACCAAAGCGATCCAAATATGAAGCACCCTCGCCAACCAAAAAGAAAAGAGAAAGAGAGAGAGAGAGAGAGAGAGAGAGAGAGAGAGAAAATCATTTAAATAAACTGAAATAAAAGGCATTCTTTGGCTTAAAAAAAGCTACAATGATATTTTAGAGTCATCAAGCTACAAACCTTTCGAACGACAATATAATCCCCAACTGATAGATTCAGTTCAACTTCAGACTCAGCATGGTATGGAAATAAAACCTGCATGAGTAAAATGTACAATAGAAAGTAAAGTAAGCAGTCACTTATTTTTCAATAAGCAATATCTGTAACCTTCCTACAATAACCAGTCTAACCTCTCCTAAGAAGTAACCCATACTATCTGTTGAGCCATTATGTGTCTGAGAAGCATAGACACCATTCACTTCTTCATATGATGGGGGTGGTGGCATACTGTCATCCACATTAGGTGGAGGAGGGGCTTCAATTCGTTGTCGTTCTGATATCATCTATCATTAAATATACATATAGCACATAATCATATGTTGATATCAAAAGAAAATGACCTAATAGCCAGATGGCATGTTTGACTTCTATATGGAGAATATAATGGAAAAATGACCAAGAGATACGATTGCCTACCTCTCCCTCAAGCTGATCAAGTATTTGGAGTACTCTCTGATGATAGGCACGCTCGGCTTCAACCTTCATAATCAGAAATAGAATGTTGGATTTAAGTAGAAGTAAACATTTCTTATTACTCAGATTCAAGATTTCATAAAAACTGAAATTGTAGCATCAGTAAAAACTGCAATACCATAGCTATAAGACGCTGGAGGGTTAACCTCTGTTGCTGTGCTTCAACAGCAGTCATTGCTGCAGCCGCTTCCTTTCCCAATATGGCCATGTTTGTCTTCAGGTCTTGCAGCTTTGCTTCAGCTGCTTCCAGTTTCATAGCATTCTCAGCATTGCCTGGTGTTTCTCTTACTTTTGCCTGGCGTTTGGAAACTTCAATAGCCTGTCTAGGTTTAAAAGACAGTGTAATTACAAAATCCATAGAAGAAAATAACATCATTAATGAACTATTTACTTATTCAGACATGTACCAAAAAAATAAGCCGGTGACAAATGAAAAATAAACCTAAAAAAGATTTAAAAAATCAAATGAAAGATAAAATTCCAGATACCTGGGCTTCAGCTTCCTGTCGCATTCTATCATAACGTTGAGCAAGATGGCGAGCATCCTCCAATGGAGCTCCCATCACCATTGCTCTTAAGGGCTCAGCAACCTAAGCATTAAGCAAGACTTCAATGTTCACTCACAGAATTATTAGGTCAAATAAAGAAGATGACAAGCACACACTGGATAAATTAACAATGAGTCAGCATATAAATACAGTGAGAAAGATTAACTTGATGAATGTATATGGCTATTAAGTTCGATTCAAGGTTGGACTTGGACCTGGCCTACATATTCCATTTTCATTAGATTAAATAGATATAAATATCTGTATATCCCATTCAGGTTAGTTAAAATGTTCAGTCGGGGGAATCTGAGCATTACATCTGTGAAGCCAGATTTAAATATCTGCATATCCCATTCAGGTTCATTAAAACAGTTAAGAGGAAATCCAAGCGTTACATCTGTGAGGCCATATTTGAATATCTATATATCCCATTCAGGTTCATTAAAACAGTTCAGCCAGGGGGAAATCCGAGCATTACATATAGAAGCTAAATTTGAACCCCACAATCACTCAATTATATGTGGTTGAGTGATGAAGTCATGCATAACACTAAGGAAAAAGTCTCGGTTAATGTCAAATCTGACCCTTTTTTAAGAAATACATAGTACTTACTATTTCAAGTGAACAAACTACTTGAGTCTGTAGAGCATTCAGGAATTGCTGAAAATCTCAATTCAATAAAGAAAAGAAAGAAAGCATCCTCATGTGTTTAGTCAGACTAGGTGGAGCTTGGATTAAAAAAAACGAAGTAAAATTAAAGGGAAAATAAGTTACCCTCCAAGCAGTGATAATTCATTCCTAATCCTGGTCAATGGCTATTGGCCAACATGCTTTGAGCAACATCCTCATCTGGCCCAAATGATCAAAACCACAAGTATTGGCATTTTAACTTCAGAACCCAACATTGATGCACTATACAACATTGGGCCTGAATGTGTACCTGTGTGCCAAGAGCTTTTAGTAAATTTCGCTCCTTCTCCATTTGCTCATGCAGACACGTGAATAACTTTACTATCACAAATAACATGTATTTTCTGCACCATACATCCTGACCATTTCATCCATAACATGCATAGCAATCCATATGGTATACATCTCTGTAAATCTCTCCATCATTTTGTATGATGGACCAACATTACTTAAACCTATTTCAACTTTGGTATGGATGATTTCCAATTTTACCTTCTAAGCTACATTACAATATCCCTTTGATAATGCTGAATACATTATTATATCCGTCATTATCAGCCAAGAAGGGAGCCACGTTCTTCCAAACATAAACAAAAATAGAGGATTAGTACAGAAGTTTATAACCTCTCTCACTCTCCAATAAGACTATATCATTCTGATGTTGTTGAAGCTCTATGTCATCAGTAACCATGTTATCAATCGAAACATCCAAGACCAAGGTAAAAAGATAAGGACTCAAAGTGACCCTTGGTGCAGATCCTATAGTTATAGAGAACTAATTGTGATTAACACCTTAATAGAGGTTTTAACCTTATCATACATATCTTGGATGGCATAATAGCAATAATGAACTTTTTTCTCCAAAGCCTTCCACAAGACTTCTCTCGGTACCCTATCGTAGGCTTTTTCCAGATCAATGAAAACCATGTGGTTGAGTGATGAACTCATGCATAACACTAAGGAAAAAGTCTTGGTTAATGTCACAAGCTGCTACCCTTTCTCCCTTACAGAGAAATACATAGTACTTACTATTTCAAGTGAACAAACTACTTGAGTCTGTAGAGCATTCAGGAATTGCTGAAAATCTCAATTCAATAAAGAAAAGAAAGAAAGCATCCTCATGTGTTTAGTCAGACTAGGTGGAGCTTGGATTAAAAAAAACGAAGTAAAATTAAAGGGAAAATAAGTAGTACCCATCCAAGCAGTGATAATTCATGATTACAGTGGTCAATGGCTATTTTAAAATGCTTTGAGCTACATTATTTTGGCCCAAATGACAAAACCACAAGTATTGGCATGAAACTTAACTTCAGAACCCAATGATGTGTGCGTGCGTGCGTGCGTGAATGTGTACCTGTGTGCCAAGAGCTTTTAGTAAGTTCCCTCGCTCCTTCTCCATTTGCGCACGGGCACGTGAATAACTTAGTGCTGCTCTTGATAATGTACTACCACTGGTACATGTATTTTCTGCACCATATTTCCTGCTATCTTCTGACAACTTAGTTCCTGATAAATAACATGCATAGCAATTCCATAACTATACTAAGTTCTGTAAACCAACTGCAAAGAAAATTTCAGGAAAGCTTCACCAACCAACATTTCTTACCTATTTCAACTTGCTTGGATCCAGTAACGATATAACCTTCTACACCACGGACAATATCCCTTTGATAATGCTGACATAACAATATATTATATATGTCATTATCAGCCAAGAAGGGAGGGTATAAGTTGAGATGAAACATAAACAAAAATAGAGGATTAGTACAGAAGAACCAAGTAACCTTTCCTGCACGTGTTGATATATAAAGTTTCTCAAGTTTCTGATGTTGTTGAAGCTCTATCTCATCAGTAACCATGTTATCTGAACCTCCATATCCCCCAGCCCCAAACTGTTTCAGCACAGCCTGAATAGCAATAATTGTGATTAACACCTTAATAGAGGAAGCAAGCAAAAGTAACTTATTTGGCATAAAGCAAGTAATGAACGATTTGCCAGTTCATTAATCAAATTCCAATCTATGCAACAAAGGTTCCAAAATCGTTGATCAAGTTCAGTCTATATGCAAGCTAAGGCACCAGCTTACAATTCAACTAATTCTCTAAGAATTTGCCGAATCAAACAATACATCTTTTCTTTATTCATTTCCGCAACGCAAGTGCACAAGACGGTTAGAATCGTTAGATCCAATACTCTGCGGCATCATTATTCATTATTTCACGAGAACAAAATTATAATCCAAACTATAAGTAAACTATCGCCGCAATCTGAAGAATAAAATCATAACAGGCGAGGCGAAACTTACATCAGAAAATAGTAACAAACAAGGAAAGAAAATCACGAGTAACATGATTTCATTGGAATTAAGACGAAGATGAAATAAATTGAAGAGATCTATTTGTTTTGATCGGAGATAGATCTGGCGAAGAATAAAATAGGTTTTATTATGACAGAGAGAGAGAAGGCAGGTTTTACCTGTTGTTGGCGAGCGACCTGTTCTCGAAGCTTGGAGGCTTGCTTTCTGATAGCTTCCATTCACGACCCTATGGTATCGATTCAATCTCTAACCGCAGAGTATCGATTTCAGATTCAGACTGGAACAAACACCACCAGCAAGCAACAGAGCTTGTATATTGTATTTACAAAAGAGAGAGAGAGGGGTGAGGTTTTTCAAATTTGTGTTGGAATTTTATTACAATGGTTCCTTCCTCTAGACACATGTTTGTTTGAATATTTTTAAAAGAAAGAGGAATCATAATAAACATTTTCCCAAAAAAAAAAAAATAGATTACTAAAGAAGAGGTACTGTAAGTCTGTAACTATTTTTTTTATTAACGTTACTAATAAAAAAATTAAACAAATGTTTATAAATTTCTTTAAATATTACTAATTACTAATTTAAATTTAGTGAGATATTTATTAAATTTTATTTGAAAAGACATAAAATAATGTAGATATTACCTATTACAAAATTAACTATTTAAGGAAACAAAATATACAACCAGCTTAACTTATACAATCAAATGTAATGCTGCATAAAAAATAACTTGTACTTAATCAAATGACTTTATGTAATTATTATTTACATTTTTTTTAGCTGATATTTCTTTTAATTTTTATTAAATATCTTATATATAGCATTCATGCCATTTCCTACTTCCCAATTCACATATTGACTGTGAAGATAATTTGTTCAAGAAAGTATACCAACTGTAATAATATTTGAACTGTGTCTACAGTGTACCTTATTCAGTTATGAAGTATAGATGTATTCTAAGTGTTATTTATTATTGGGGGTTTCACAGATTTATTATCCGGTAAACCTTTTTTTTTTAATTAACAAACTCAAGTTGGGTCTTTTCCAAATTGCATGTTGACCCGCGTGTAGACAAGTTCTGCCATGAACGGAGGAAACCAGACACTAAAAGCTCAAGAATCATGCGTTTTCTTGTGCGATTTTCACCTAGAGAAGAACACTCATGATTTTCGAATCAAACCCAAGATTAAACTCATGGTTTCACGTGTTGTTGAACGAAAAGGAAATGTGAACTTAGTCATTCATGTCTAATGAGTTGCAACGCGAAAAGGGGGCTTTCTTTGGTTCAATTTAATGGTGTAAATCAGTCCATATACATTCAAATACCATTATACAATTGATTGTTAAAACAACCAAAAAATGATTTAATATTTAGGGCTTTCAAAACCCTAGGATCAAACCACGCGTTTGAAACACGAAATTCTCTCTCATTAGCCTACAACTTCATTTGATTATGGTGTCAATGAATTTCTCATAACATAATTTACAAAAGCCCTAATTACTGCTTTAATCATAGCTACGACACTTGAGAGCAATGGAGTTCTTGCTGTGACTAAGTTTGAAGGTTGCGTTTTTGGGTTAAAGGAGGAGCAATGTTGTTGTTGCTCGCAGGAATGATAGCTTGTGGGTTGCCAAAAACAAGGGCATGGTGGTAGTTGAGGTCGATAGGCCGTGATCGGGGGAAGATGACTATTGGGTTCAACTATGACAGGTAGTAGGTCGTGGGGGTGCGATTGGTCTGATGAATGTAGTTTTTTTGGTTAGGTTTCCGGTTGAGTGCTTGACGGTGAAAGGTGGAACTACTGCAAAGCCCATGGCCATCACCACCCATCTCTATCAAGATCCAAGCTAAACAACTACTAACGAACTCTAATCTTGTCGCTGCCAACAAACTCAGTCACCTAAGCCCCAATGGCTAGAGCTCCACTTCAGCTTAAGCAACTCCATCAAATGAACAAATTGCTGGTTAATAAATCTAGTCATTGGTGTAATTTTGACCAAAATCTACTGCTCAAATTGAGGGAGCTTTGGTGTTCTTTCATGACAAGGAAGCACTATAGACACCGACATAATATATGACATGTGTGAAGTCTTTGTGATTATTAGAGGAACAAATGAACAACCTTTCCTCCCACACAATGCTTACCAAAGAACATTAATGATCAGTCAAGTTTTTATTTTATTTTATTTTTTATATTTGGCATTGTAATAAAGTGGTATCTAGGTTAAAGGAAGGTCATCATGTTGAGACTAAGAGATTCATAAAAATATTTCTTGTAAGTTGATTCTGAGAAATTGGTGTAGCTGAGTGGGTTTTCAGCCTTCACCCATAAGAAATTGTAAAAACAACTTTGTATGTAACTATGTAATATATATAAATGAAAAGCCACAAATCCTGGTTCAAGTATTTTATTTTTAAACTTTAACACCCTACCATTTTTTTTATACACAACAGGGCAAAAGCCCAAAAACAGAAACAAAACTACATAGCTACACGACGAATAAAGGAAACATTGCTAGCATCAGCAAGCAAGATAAGATATAAAAAAGAAGGAGCAGAAGCAAAACTATGCAAACCAGGGAGAAGCAAATGTCTATGTTTAGCCATAAGATCCGCACAAGAATTTCCTTCGCAATAAGTATGAAGAATAAAAACCTGTCAATCTTCCAACAAGAGTCTTTTGATCCGAGCAACAATATGTGCACACGGGTGCTAAGAATCCAAATTAGAGTGAATAATATTAAGAGAACTTCTAGAATCTGACTCAATCATCAATCTCGTAATCCCCATTGCACGAGTTAAAAACAAACCATTCAAAAATCCATACAACTCCGCCATAGTTATGGACATGGTTCCAAGATTAGCAGGAAAACTATACAGGAACCCACCAAACTCGTTTCTAATAATACCCCCCACAAGTTGCAGTGCTGGTATTTCTAATGAAAGAGTCATCCATATTCCTTTTCACCCAACTAGAAGGAGGCGACCCCTAAGAAACAGAGAAATTCACAGAAATAGGAACTCTATTATGACATAGGTCTCTAGAATCCAAAGTCATTTGTTACTCTATAGCAAGATTATAAATTCTATAAAGCCAATATGAGACAACATCTCTAGGGCCATTAAAAATTAATTTATTCCTCTGCTGCCAAAAAAAAAAAATTCAAGTGGTAGAAAATAACAAATCCCAATAAACATTAGAAGATCTACCAAAATCTCCCTTCAAATTGGCATTTATCCAATCACACAAGCCAAATAAAAAAAGACACCATGGAATTCTTACTTCACTAAATGAGACCAAGTCCTTCTAACATCCCCACAATCCCTAAGAGCATGCAAAATGGTTTCATCATTCAAACCACAAATGGAGCAAACCGCCGATTCAGCAATATGTCTACGTCTCCTAAGGTCATTAGTATGTAAAGCATTATTACCAGTAAGGCACAAAAAATATCTCAACCTTTGGGAAGCATTTAATCTCCATATATTTTTTATGAGAGGACCAACACCATAATCCAATCTATTAGAGTAAACATCATATGTCGATTTCATAGAGAACCTACCATTATGGGTCGGTAGCCAAGCAATAGAATCAGTAGGAGCATCTGAAGAAGGCGTCATATGAGAAAGAATCAACTCACAAAAGTCTTGTGGAAGAACAGAATGTAACTTAGCAATGTTCCAACGACCATCAGTGGTAAAATCAACCACTTTATCATTAGCAAGAAGATCCTCAGTATTACAAATAGAAAAATCAGCGAGTATGTTAACTCCAGGGAGCCAATGATCAAACCAAAAACTTGCTCGAGACCTGTTACCAATCCTCCACATAAGATTCCGATTAAATAACTCCCAAGTTAAAACCAAACCTTTCCAAACTCGAGAGGAATTAGTTTTCCGCTGAACAACTGGGATAAGGTCATTACTACCATCATACTTGGCATGAATAACCTTAACCCAGAGAGCATTCTGTTTATGAATCATATCCCAATTCAACATCATCATATAAGCTTGATTCAAACTACGAGCTTGACGAAACCCCAAACCACCATCTTGCTTTGATATGCAGAGGTCCTTCCAACTGAGTAAATGAAGTTTACGATCATTCTCTGAAGATCCCCAAACAAAATTCCTAACAGCCTTATCGACCTAATTACAAACACCCACAGGAAACAAAGCAGTCTGTATGGAATAAGAGGGAATGGAAGCAACAACACTCTGGGCAAGAGTGGTTCTCCCAGCTAAAGAAAGAGTGTTAGCCCGCAAACCATTAATTCCAAAAGAGACCCTATCAATAATGTATTTATAGGTATGCCTAGATGACTTTCCATGCAATAAAGGAACACCAAGATATTTACCAAGGTCACTCGTAAGCCAGACACCAAAAGCTTGACTCATTTCTTGTTTCTTAGATAAATGGACATTTCTAGAGAAAAAGATACAAGATTTCTCAAAGTTAACCTTTTGGCCAGAGCTAGTACAGAAAATATCAAGAATATCCCGAATAACCTGAATCTGATCCCCATTCATCTTAGCAAAAAGCACAATGTCATCTGCAAAGCAAAGATGAGAAAGTTTGGGACCACTTCTGGACAAAGAAATTGGCTCTCATAAATTGTCCTTCACAGCCCTATTAATAAGATGAGACAATCTTTCAACACAAAGAACAAAAAGATAGAGGGAAATGGGGTCACCTTGCCTTACACCTCTAATCAGAAGGAAAGAAGAAGTTTTATTACCATTCCAGAGAACTGCATAGAGGGAGAGGAAATACAAACCCAAAGAAGAGACACCAAGTTATTCAAAATATCGATATCAAGGAGAGTATCTTTAACAAAATCCCATTTCAAACGATCATAAGTCTTCTTAAGGTCAATCTTTATAGCCATAAAGCCAGAATTACCTCTTTTCAGACGCATAGAATGAACCACCTTCGGAGCAATCAAAATGTTGTCCCGACTTTGCCTGCCCGGAACAAAACTACATTGCGTGGGCTCGATAAGCTTCCCCATAATGCTCTTTAACCTAGAAGCCATAAGTTTAGTAATCAACTTATAACACATGTTGCAAAGACTAATAGGCCGAAAAGATTTCATATGATCAGGAACATCGACTTCAGGAATAAGGGAGATAAACGTTTGATTGGAATTTCTAATCAAATTAGGCTCCTTAAAGACATCTCTAACCCACTTAAGCAAAGAAAACTTTACCACTTTCCATTGAGACTGGAAAAAAATAGCATGTAACCTATCCGGGCTAGGAGCTTTAAGGCCTCCCATAAAAAACAAGGATTGCTTCACCTCAACCATAGAGACCTCACCCTGCAACATTTGAAGCTCTGAAAGAGTAAGGTTAGGGAAACATCCTCTTAAAGGAAGAGCCATTGTATCACCATCATCCAAATACAAACTTTTATAAAACTCAACCCCCATAGATTTTAGCTCATCTTTATCCATAATAAGAGAACCATCATCAGTTTTAAGGCTTATAATCTGATTCCTCTTCTTACGGGCTATTGCAAGGCCATTGAAATAAGTCGTATTCTTATCACCATGTTGAATCCATTTGCACCTAGATCTTTGCTTCTAAAGTAGCTCCTTTTGCCCTAGAATATTTTCATAATCAGCCCATAAAACCTTCTGAAGGTTTTCAAGGAAAGGATTCCCATGAGTAGAAAGCCTCTTAGAGATTCCTTCCAATCTTAACAAAAGCTGATTCTTCCTTCTGAAAATATTTCCAAGGACCTCTTTATTCCAAATTTTAACCTTGGAAGTGAATTCATCAATCAATGTTAGCTCACAGAGACACATTATTACTCCAAGCATCACGGACAAGAGCTGGAAAATTATCATGCAATAACCACAGAGCCAAAAATCTAAAGGGCTTAGGATGAGAGCCAGAGCCAATCAAATCTTCAAAGCAAAGGAGAAGAGGCACGTGATCAGATTTTAATCTTGGGAGATGCCTTATATGAGCATGCTCAAATTTATTACCGCAAGTAAGATTACCAATAGCTATGTCAAGTCTTTTCCTAATAGAGCCTCTTTGCTAAGTATAGTTTTGCCCACTAAAACCTAAATCACAAAGGCCATAGAAAAGCATACAGCCTTGAAATCTCATATAGTCAACACTGCCCATAGAATTTTCATTCGAATCCCCAGCATAAATAATAGTGTTAAAATTCCCAGCAACACACCAAGCACCATCACAATCTGCAGCAATAACATTTAGGAGATTCCAGAGCTCTCTCCTAGGGCCCACATGAGGACTCCCATAAACAACAGAAAAAGTCCAAGGAACTTCACTCCCTCTAGTGACCTCCATATGAACTAATTAACGATGCGAAGAAAAGATTTTAACAGACCAAGTATCAGAAAACCAAAGACACCAAATGAACACCATCAAAACCCAACTTCTGAACTATGTTATCAGCTCTAGAACCACCAACATGAGTTTCAAGAAGAATAAAAAATCTAGCTTGATACCAAATCACCATATCTCTTATCAAACTTGTAAAACCACGACCACCAACTCCTCTACAATTCTAGATCACAATATTCATTGATAAAGGAAAAAGAGAAGCAAAAGCAAGCTATAAAGAAGCAGCAACTTGGGACTTAATCCCTTCGCAAGGAGCAAAATGCTCATCCTGCCCAATGGGCAACTCTGCCTACAAATCAACAACGCCCCCATGATCTAATTGAGATAAATCAGGCAACTTTTTAATATCAGAATAAAAAAAATAACTTTATCAGGAGGTTGAGCTAACAACAATTCTTGACTAGAATCAGTCATGACTTGCATACTGGGACTAGAATCAGCATGATGACCTTCTTTGAAATTCCTCCAATCATCCAGTTGAGTGCGCCTCATTAAATCCAAAACAATTTTGTCCTCTTTTGCTTCTTTTCTGGCCACACGAGATGGATCTCCCAATTTCTCTTCCCTCTGGATGGGTGCTTTGGGTTTAGCTTGCACATTGGAGTGCAACGACTTGGCAACCTTTTTGAGTTTGTTAGGCTTCTGCACTCCAAAGCCAAGAAACTGTTTAAAAGGCTTTTTTGAATGTGGGCCCTTACCTGAAGAAGCTTTTTTAGTGCCAGATGGGCCAAGGACATCTACCATATTAGCATCATTAACAACTAGGCCAGAGTCTTCAACTTCCTTAGCTGGTGAAATCACCACATCTGTAGCCTTCTCATTGGCCTTATGGCCAACCTCATTTAGCATGTCAAATTGACTCCTTGATTCTGCATGCTTCACATGCATAGAATTCTCTTAAGAAACCATACGTTCTTGCCCAGACCGACGCCGGGGTTGCCTCTTGACAACCATCCAAGGTCCAAAATTATGATCTTATTCCTGGTACCGTCTTCATAACTCATTATCTTTCAAATAGATCTTGAATTCTCACCCAAAAGCAAATGTACACAAGCATATAATGGTAAGACCCATAAATCATGCATCTGGCTGGCCAAAATTTGATAAGCCTCCTCGTGCAATCTTTTTCAATTATCATGGACCATTGGACTCTTTGTATCATTCATCAGTTAAGCTATAGCCCCTCTCTCTCTGAGATACACGCGTTCAATCCCTGTTATTAATCTTTTGAAGTAAATGGAGGATAAATGTAAATTTTACCAAAAGCAATAGAAGTTGAACTAAATTTCCGGTAAGCAAAAAAAGTGAAAATGAAATGCATCTCTTTAGTCCTTGGTCTAAAAAAAATTCTAATAAACTGACATTGACAAACTGGCTAGTTAATCATTTTGAGTCTAGGATCTTTTGCGTTCAATAATCATGGCTGGAGATTTGGAGGCATTTGAGTGTAAACTGAACAACCAACATGACACGGTCTTCCAGTTTTATTCAAGCTTGACAAAGAAGAAAACTAAAAGTCATGTAATCAAATCAAATTCCTTACATTTTACGCCATCTTTCTAATGTTGCATGGTCACGCGTCGTTAACTTCAATGTTTATTATTATGGTCTCTAGTTTTGGGTCAGAAAAGAACTAGGCCAAGCCTACAAATGAAGTTAAAAACAACGTCTGCAACGAGTTAGCTTATTTCTCAACAGCAAAACGGAAATTAGGTAAAGAATGAAAGAATCACAGGTTCATAATAAGAAGAGGATTATTACAAGCTTTTACTTTGTAATGGAAGAGGTCATACATAAATTTCGTTAATTTTCTGCTAAAATCCGGTGCACGTTGGCGCATATATATATATATATATATATATATATATATATATATGGTCACGCGTCGTTAACTTCAATGTTTATTATTATGGTCTCTAGTTTTGGGTCAGAAAAGAACTAGGCCAAGCCTACAAATGAAGTTAAAAACAACGTCTGCAACGAGTTAGCTTATTTCTCAACAGCAAAACGGAAATTAGGTAAAGAATGAAAGAATCACAGGTTCATAATAAGAAGAGGATTATTATAAGCTTTTGCTTTGTAATGGAAGTGGTACATAAATTTCGTTAATTTTCTGCTAAAATCCGGTGCACGTTGGCATATATATATATATATATATATATATATATATATATATATATATATATATATATATATATATATATATATATATATATATGAAAGGGTTTGAACTTTGAAGCTGAATTTGGAAACCTAAATACAAGCAATAATGTGCTGCAACGAGCTGAATAGTAATAGAAATTTTCAAGTAATATAATTATTTTTTATTTAAAAGTGGACAAGATCAATGTAATTAATATTTAGTAAATATAAGAATGTCCTATTAGTTGGAAATGACATGATTAATTAAAATATAATATTTATTTAAATTAATTTAAAAAAAAAATATTTTTATTTTATTTAATTAAATTATGAATATAAATTACATGCTAAAATAAAATTAAAATTAAATAATAATTCAAATTAAAATACAAAATCAATCAAAAAACAATTTCAAGATCTCGAATTCATCACTAACTATACAAAGATAAATTTAACTTGAATATGAATTAATCTTATTCGATAGAATATCTACGATTACAAATTTTAATCACTACTAAAAATCATTAAAATTTAATTAATGACATAATTCATCTAAAATAATATTACCTATTCAAAATATGACATAAACCATTATAACATAACTTATTTAATTTTAAATCTCAAAAATAATAAATACTATTGCACAACTCATACTTAAGATTATAAAAATTAAACATGTGATTAAAATATATAAATTTAAATTTATTAAATAACTATAAGATAATCAATAAAAATTAAATTAAATAATAATTAAAAATTAATAATCATCAACATTGTATAATTATATAACAACAAAAAATATGTCAAATAAAATTAAATCATCTAAAATAAATATTAAAGTTTTATTTCAATTTTAAAAAATAAAAAATTAATTACTAATAAAGAAGAAAAATCTATTTGATGAAAATTTTCTCCTTGACTGCGTTTGTGCCTGCTGCGCTGTCCTTCTTTTCTTTCGCCTCGTGCCGCGTGCACGTTCTGACCACTTTCTTTCTTTGTGTTTTTTTTTTGCGGCGCTCCAATTCCTCCTCCTTCTGTTGTACTAACTGATGTCCTTTTAGAGACCTTGCTGCCCTTCAATTATTAATTACGCTTGCCAATCTTATTAATGACGATGGCCTCTAAGCTTCATGGCCCAATATGCATTTTTCCTCTTCATTAAGCCTAGCCTCTTATTACACCCTAGGCCAGGCCGTTGTTTCTTTTTACTTCAATTTCAACTAAATGCATGGTAACTCCTAAAGGCTTTAATTATACCACTTGTACGTAACTTTTTTTAAATCTTGTAATTATAATAATAATAAAATAAAATAAATTTTTTCAATAATTAAATAATAATATTAAAAAAATAATAAAATTAATTTTGTTTAAATTATAATAATACCTCATTTTAATATAAAAATATATATATTTTGAGGCTATTATCAAATAGTTTCCTCCCTGAGATGCATCAGGCCATGGTACTCAAACATCATCTGCAGCTGGTGTTCTAGTAGACAATGCAAGCTTCATGGAACTAGCAAAAAGGATCGGCAAGAGGATGCTGCTCCATCAGCTTTGTTAGCTATCTACAAATTTGTTGGTCTACTGGGGGCTGCAGCTCAGTTCACCTTCCTGCAGTATTTGATGGAGTTGACATTCTTTCAGTATCTCTTGCCACATATCATCCATTTCTTACTTATGTTGAGGATGTGCTGGCCATTGGTTCCTTCCATGCTGTAGGAGTTTCGGACCTTTCGGTAGTATGCTCTGGTGGCAATGCGGGCCCATATCCGCTAACTGTCATCAACACTGCCCCATGGGTTACCGTCTCTACAAACACTATGACAGAGAATTTCCATCAATAAACTATAATTATCATGGGAAACAATTAAACTCTACAGGTACTCTTGCCATGTATAAGTTTGTCTGTAAAATTCTTCAAAAGCTTATTGAGAGAAAACTGTTATTATTAAAACAAGGTACGTCTTGCCGTGTATAAATATAAGTTTGGAGGCGTTGCTGTGTTACCTATACAAAATTATGGGAACTAAAAGTCTAGAATCCATGCTGATGTTGACAAATGAAATAATAACACATGGATAATGATGTTAAGGTAAGTTTTTTATAACCTTAGTTGCAAATAAATATTTTTTTAAAAAAATTACAAAATAATCCCTTCTGGTTTTATTTTTATATTAGTAGATTTGAACTAAAAGAAAAGAAATCACGAAGTCATGATTACAATTTGCAAAGAAGACAGAGAAACAGGTAGCTTATGATGAAATAGGGGTTCGTGGTTGCAAAGAAGAAAGAGATCTGATCCATTCTAATATCTAAAACAGATTTGGATTAAAATAACCTCAACTTTTTTTTTTTGTGTGAATATATTGCTTATGGTGCCTTGGTGGCCAAAATATTAATAACCAATGGAGGTCAGAGTGAACTTGAAACCAAAAGCTTTGGCCACTAATCCACATGCCAAGTTTGAGAACATTACATCCATTTAAATATTTGCGCAATACTTTTTATTTCATTTTGATTATGTGAGATGTAATATTGTTAGGAGACGTTTACAATGTTCCTAAAATTTTTTTAAACATCAATGTTCAATAAATTTTATCTATTATAACAAGTAATTTTTTTTTTATTTTTCCTCTCTCTCTCTCTTTTTATACAAAGTCCACTCTTTCTCTCCAACCAGTTAGTTACTTATTATTATTATTACAGGTAAATCATACTAACCATTAATTAAGATTTGCACAAGTTCAACGGTGTTTGATGCATAGAGCATCCATACTCGTAGATCTTTTAGGAACATAAAAAACGTTTCCATGTTGTTATATATATCTTTGGAGCATCGATGCTCCACACCTTTTACCAGTTATAGTCGGTTCCCACAGTTTTATTAATTTTTAAGTGTACTTCGTTATAATTGATCCTAGTCCCTGGTGTTTCAACTTGCACTGTGTTTGTCGGTCTTTCATAATGCACGACAGATGACATCTGCATCATGTTTCCATCCATGGAGCTCGCAAGTTGACAATAATGGTGGCGAGTTGGCTCACTGAGTTGCAGAGGAAGAAGAAAGTGAGTTATGGTTGAATAAGGAAACGAGTTGACTCACTGCTGTGTTTGTCATCGGTCTCTCACGGTGCACGAAAAATAGCATCTGCATCATGTTTCCATCCGAGGCATGTTGGTTGATGGAGCTCGCAAGTTGACAATAATGGTGGCGAGTTGGCTCACTGAGTTACGGAGGAAGAAGAAAGCGCGTTATGGTTGAATAAGAAAAAGAGTTGACACACTGCTATATTTGTCATCGGTCTCTCATAGTGTACGACAGATGGCATCCTACTCATACTTATCATTCCCCAAGCTACCACTTGAACCGATGTTCTTTTTGCCTGATAACTATTGAGACCAAGAAGCACCCTCACTGATCTCAAAATCTAATCTTTTCTCACTTTAGGGAACCTTCTAACTCTTGTTCCGTTGTGACTCTAAGATTCTCTGCTTCTCCAACTCTACACTCACTTAGTAGAATGGATAAGTCCTTAACCTCCTTTTAAACTTCGCATGCTGATCTTCAATAATATCCCTTTGCTCTAGCTTTAGGAATTCCAATTCCTCTGCTTTCTATAACTCAAGGGAATAATACTTATCTAGAAAAGTAACTCTAAACATCTCTCAGGTGGTTCAAGTACCAACCATCTCTAATAACCTCTTTGCTTCAACTCATTAGTTTTTGGTTTCTCCTACTAACTCTTATGAAGCAAGGTCATCTTATGTTCATCAGCACACGTCATGGTCTCTAAGATCTCTTCTATCACATGAAGCCATCTTTCGGCTCTGACTGAACTAAACTATCCCTTGAAAAAACAAAGGAGTAACTTTTCTGAACTTTGAGGAATACTTATCTCTTATAAGTTCCTCATCGTCTCTCGCAACTTACTAAGCGAGTCCTTTTTTTTTAGTTGTTCTATTTCTCTTATACTAATGGCAGTCTGCTCTCTCAAACGATAGTCATTTCTCTAAGAGTTCTGGTTATCTTCTCCTTTATCAGACTTCTAACCTCATAGGTTCGCTCGGTAGTTGACCATAAGCTCCTGTACATTCAGTACAATACATATTGAGTTAGCTAAGCTCAATAGCATGTAACTAAAAGACAGTCACCATTAGCACACATACCTAAGACTAGTCATGCAATCCCATCTGCATATCTCAAAATAAGACAAAAGAATGCATAACACTTAGCGGAAAACTCCAATCTTAACTATGCTTAGTCAGTCCATACCCCGGCTCACAGGATGACCTGCTCTGATATCATAATGTAACAACCTAATATCTGTATCCTAGTATATCTAACATATACCTAGACAGGTAGTATCAGACAATGTTCACTACTTGCAAAACTACTCCTTTCATGAAGCACTCAGGTGACACCACTTTACTAGGCTTACCCGGCAATGCTTACTACTTAGATAACTAATCCTTTCATGAAATACTCCGGTGTCACCACTTTACTAGGCTTACCCGATAATGTTCACTACTTGGATAACTAATCCTTTTTAAATAAAGGAACTAACTCTTGCCAACTAGGTCTTATGACACTCAACTATTACCAACAAGACACTATGACACTTAACTCTTACCAACTAGGCCCTATGGCGCTCAACTTCTACCAACTAGGCCCTATGGCGTTCAACTTTATTGCATAAAGGAGCCAATTTACTAGAGTTCAACCTTATTGCTTAAGGAAACTGGGTGCTAGGGTTCAACCTGAAGGGAACCAATCTCTAGGTTCAACCCGAAGGGAACCAATCTCTAGGTTCAACCTGAAGGGAACCAATCTCTAGGTTCAAATCGAAGGGAATCAATATCTAGGCACAACCCGAAAGGAACCAATTCTAGGTTCAACCCGAAGGGAACCAATCTCTACTAGGTATTACTTTCCATCTTTGCAATACTAACTCTATCATAACTCTATAAGAGTGTGTATGCACTAAGGCATTTGTCTGAAGCCAACTTGGCACTATGGCTATTAACTCTGGCCAATCAACTTAATTTACTTGTGTCTAATGTTCCTTTTTTCTCATCACTCACTGGTGATATCTAATGCAACACCATGTTTTTTAGGGAATTAGACACTTAGTCATGGCTATCCATAGTTAATAGAGCCACATAGTTTCCTTACTTTCTCTTGTATGCAACTTGGTCTTGCTCTCTTAGAAGTCCTCTTCTTAGGACCTTAATAAGCTTAAAAAGTCATGAACAAGGGGTAAAACCCACTTGAGTAGCTCAATTGTGCATAAAAACTAGTTTGCTTAATCTCAACTTTTGACCTTTGCTCGGTAAAATGAGCATAACTTGAGCTACATAAGTCGAAACTGGACGAATTTTATGGTGTTGGAAAGCTAAGAGAAAGGGCTATAACTTTCATGAAGACTACAAAAGTTAAATCTCATTCCATCTTGGGACACAAGCTGTGTTTTGTGACACGGCCCCCTCATGTTGTTCTCTGTCTGCACAGTTTCAAGAGATTGAGCTGGCAGATAGGGACACGGCCCACCCCGTGTTTTTGGACACGGGCCATGTTTCTTTGACAGAAACACTGCAGAATGTCTCTGCAAGCTGTGGCACTGTTTATGGTCCAAAATCTTACTTCCAATCACTCTTGATCGAATTTCTAGTGATTTCTAGTACCAATCTAAGTCCCTAAACTTGTTATAACTCAATTACAACCTATAGATTTTCTTAGCCATAGATCTAGGTCCAAAATCACATAACTCCAACCATTATCCAAAACCTAAATTTATGGATTTTAATTGTTGATCTTGAGCCATAAATGGTCATCTTAGTTTTACTAAGCTCAAACTAACTTAACTCAACCCTTGGAAACAAGAATCAAGCTAGGAATTCAAATTTGGCTCTCCAAATTCCTTTTTCTATTCAAAAACCCTAACCCCCATTCAAAGAGAAGCTAAAGGGAAAAAGATGAATAGAAACCCTTACCTCTTGATTGGATGAAGATCTTCAAGCTTGAGCCTTGATCCTTGATCTTTTTCTTCCTCTTTTCCCCTTCCTTTCTTCTTTTTCTCCCCTTTCTCCTTTCTCCCCCCATTCTTTCTTTTTCTGTTTTTCCTTCCTTTTGCCGAGAGAGAAGAGAGAAATAGGGGGTAGGACGTGGAGGGAATTAAGGAAAAAACTTAACTTAAGTTTTTGCACCGAAACTTATATCTGCTAAGGGCACTTGAATTATGCTAATTCAAGTTTTTCAGCTTCCAACAACTTTAGAATAAATACTAGGATTCATCTAAATTGTTGTTTTACTTTAATTCTATTTTTTCATATTTACTAGGGGTCAATCCGGCATTAAAAGCACTACCAGTATGCTTAAAAATACCAAACTGACTCCGTTTGTTCTCAAATTTTAACTGCACCTTACTTAACTTATTTGTGACTTAGAAACAAGTTATCCATATCTGTTTCCCTCAACTTAGCAATTTATGCTACTATTTGAGTCATTTTTTACTACTTTTCAACTTCTGGGTTGCAACTAAGTGCTTAAATGAACTCAGTTTGTTACAAAACTTAACTGACATGTTATATAAGTATAATAGTACCTCTGAGACTATATACAAGCCTAACATATTTTCTCGGGATGTTACACCTAGGCGCTTAGGAGATAGCACCTAGGCACTGAGTGAACAAAGTGAACTCCTTTGCTTTGCTTCCAAAAATCTAACTCCTCCCTCCTTGGATGTTTTCCTACAAAAACACATTAGAATAGTGATGATTCTTCTTCCTTTTGATCAACTATTTTCAATCACAAACCAAAACACTTTAAATCTCAATTCATGTTTATATTTGCAAGATACTTGGGTAACAAATAAATAAAAGAGTAAATTAGAGGGGGGGTACTAAATCAACTTTTCATGTTGTAAAGCTATGTCTTTTAAGTGCTCATTACTCCCCCAAACTTACCCTTTGCCACGTCCTTGGGCAAAGAAACAAAATCGAAACATAGAGCAACCAAAGCCATTTTATTTTAAAAGAATAAAGTCTTTTCGAACAAATATAGTGCTAGAAACACGAATACAGAGTTCAGATCACGGAAAGAAATAACTAAAATGGTTACTTTCCTCCATCACCACAACTCCAAGCACAGAGTAACTTTGCACGAACACAAATTCATATGTGAACAAATTTAAACATTTTTGCTCTCTTCACTCAAGTGTTTAGGCTCTTGTATTTTCACTCCTTCACAACATAAGCACACCTTACCATAAGCTTAGTTCATCTTTACTAATCTATTATCAACACGCATGCATGCTACAAGTCAAGAGGTCTTTTATTCGGGATTGTAATTAGGCTGAGGTGAGGGGTGGATATATAAAGAGTGGTTGGGTTAAATCAAAGGAGTTATAGACCGAAAAGAACTTAATTCTACTAAGAAACTCAATGAACTAGCCCACACTCCATGCTCCATCTTTCATTCCCCACATTCACATTTATTCTGGATCCTTTTTTTCTTTTTCATTTCTTTTTCTTCTTTTGATTTTTTTATATCTATTTTTATTTTTATATTCTTTTTTTTTTTTTTTTTTTTTTATTTTTTTTTTACTAAAAATAATGCACACCTTCTTTCACAATAAACTCTATTAAACCCATCATTTCCCAATGTAAACATTATGCACCCTTTTCATCCCCAAATCAACACTAATCTATTAACTCCTTTGGTTAGTTATTTTCATGGTTTTACGCTTAAATGTTGTGTTGAGCTAAAAAGAATGGAATGGTTCTCAGGCTCAAGAGGCTGCACTAGGGAAAAATTGTAGGTAGTCTTTTGGCGAGAAGGTTATCAAACAAACAATGCATCAATCATGCCTCATGTATGCATACGTGCCAACAATTTCAAAAAGAGAGAAAACAAGTTCTGAAAGGTATTCATATGAGTGAAATGCGCACAATCAAGAAGAAATGAATGGGTGGCTGTGTTCCCGTTCATGCATCAAGGCTCAAAATTCACTTTGGGTTATCACTTACATGTGAATTGCACACACAAAGTTACCCGACCCTCGAAACTACGGTGAAAAGGAGCTTACTCAAAGCTAGTCCCTCAGTTACCTTGATCCTTCTTCATGATTGGCAACAATTTTGACCTTTTTTTAATGAAACAAACTTGCAAATAAAAGAAATAGAGACTAACAAAAACAATGGATGGTCATATAATCATTGTTAATGGCATGAAAACAGATTCTTCCCTAAACTTACTCTTGTGCTCGCTCTCAAACACTTGAAAAGTGGACCCTAAGGAAATTAGGAAAACTTAAACAAAAGTAAACAGAACAAAAAGAATAAAAATGAAAAAAATGAGAATAAGAACTCCTCCTCGTAGACCACTATATATAGGATACGCGCATGGACACTCAAGCATCGTTGTCCTCGCTATCATCTCCATCAGTGTCATCTCCTCCCTTGCTCTGCGATGTTACCCAAGTGGCTTTAATACTCTAGAGGGGGGTGAATTGAGTATTTAAAAACTTTTCACAAAAGCGTGAATAAATTAAATATGCTAAAATAAAATATTAAACAGCGTGAAATAAAGGAAGAGAAGAAGAACAACCAATAAATAAATTGTAAGAGATATTAAATTGAATGCAGATAAATAAAGATTAAGGATAAGAAGAACAAACATGATATTTATCCTAGTTTGACCACCAACCACTTGTGGCCTACGTCCAGTCCCCGAAACACAGTTCGAGATTTTTTACTATTCAATACAAGCTTAAAATAGGTGCTTGCAATCTTTACACAACATGGATACCTCACCCTATTCACTAGAGGGATACCTCACCCACTTTGAAGGATGTCTCACCTTCTTTATAATAAGGGATACCTCACTTTTTTACTGAGGGATACCTCACCCTCACAATTTCACTAAGAGATACCTCACCCTTTTACAAAGAACTAAAATATAGACGAAGAGAAACTCTCACAAAGAGTAAATATTACAAATTGAAGCACTAGGACGCTCTCTTAGGATATCTCAAAGTTTTGGCGAAAAAAGCACAAGAAATAAGAGAAAAATTAAAGAACACATTTTAACACAGGCAAAGAACGATTCAAAAAATTGGACAACCTTTAGATGTGACCCAAGGTCACTATTTATAGAGCCTTTAAGCACAAAAGCCCGTTGGATGCATTTACTATGATAATTAATGCTAAAACGTTTACATATGAATTCAAAAGTCAAAACAGATTCTTGTGGGTTATTTGAATACCATCATGGGGTATTCTAATACCACTGTTTTCATTTCTTATAAAAAAGAGTTCAAAAGCAGATTATTTGAATACCACAAGGGTGTATTCGAATACCTCTATTTTAAACATATTGTAAAAACTGTTTAGAAGGATGTTATTCGAATACCTACAAGGTTATTTGAATACCTCTGTTGAAAGTCATTTAAAAACACTTTAGAAAACAAAACAGGTGATTTCTGAATTTCCACAAGCTTTTTAATTTTTCAAAGCCATATTAAAACTTTAGTTTAGTTTGTAAAAAACAAGTTTTTAGATCTTTTAAGTCAAACAATGAGATATCCTATAAGAGCTATGTACAAGAGAGATCCTAAGTCCTAAAGCTAATCTTGAAGATCTTGGACTCGGTCTTTTCATCATCTTCATGTTTGTTATCATCAAAACTCAGTGTCCATGACGTCTAGCCAATTACATGCGAGTCCTCCTCGGGAAGTGGCATGCCACCTAAAGCGTCTGGATCAACGTTCAACTGGATGGCTAAATTCCACAACATCATTTCTAACGCCTAGTTAGATTGGATAACATAGTGCTCAAGATACTGAATTTGTCTTTCCACTCCACTAGAGGAAGCCTCATGGCGTTGACGAGGTGGCTTGGTTGCACGAGTTTGAGCTGCTGGACGGATCTGAGTGGGTGGAGAGAGCAGTTTATCATGGTCACATCCACGGCCGAAGCAGTCTTAATTGTTGCATCACCGCTGGTGTCCACTCTGGCTGCCCGACATAACTGTGTGATGAGGCTGAGGTACTATAATCTCGACCTTCGAGTCTGACTCTGCGCCAGAGTGTGGATGTTATTTGAAATCAGTAATCCTACATCCACTAACCTCTCAGTAACAATAGCAAAAATGAGTAATGTGCGATCCCACGTGACCTCCTGATGATGAGAGTTAGGAGACAAGCCTGCTTCCGAGAAGGTGCACCATGCCTTACGAATTAGGAGCAAATTAGACTTCTTCAGGAACTTGGGATAATTTTAGGAATCAAAGACACAACTTGTATAAAATTACCCTAAAAAAATAAAAGTCGTGGTTGGGAGCCACTATTTCAATAAAAAATAATAATAAGTCGTGCTTGGGAGGCACAACTTTATTGTACTGTAATTAAAAAAATTAACAATTGGTAAGTCGTGGTTCGTACCAACGACTTACTCTAAAAATTAATAAAAAAATAACCAAATGTAAGTCGTGGCTCTCAGTCATGACTTACTATCATACACTGTTCATTTTGCACTATTTTAGTAATTATTTTTTAAGTTGCATTTATTTAGTAAATTTTACTTTTATTTACACTATAATGGTAAATGAGTCACTTGATTTATTTTCTCTATTTTATGAAAATTAATCACTAGGACTTGTCTTGTCTAATCTATTTAGCAACCCACATAATAATAATTCCTCAACCTCAGCAAAACTTATAATAATTAATCAATAAGACTTATTTCTTAAGTTTTTTTAGAATCTCGCTTAGCAATTATTCATTGACATGAACCAAAATTGGAAAGGTCTCTCTTAATCTTAATTGCATTATGTGAACTAAATTTAAAACTAATTTTACAATTCCTATAAAATCATTAGGAATTTTCATATGATATTGAAATCTGTACCATACTAATCATCTTCATTTTGTATAACAACACATCAGCCCGCGTCGCTGCTCTTGTTCGGAAAACCCTAGCTACGCAACCGTATGGAGAGAGCACCAGAGAGCTTTGGCAGTGGGAGATCTAAGGAGGAGGAAGACTTAGTAGATAGAAGCACAAAGGAAGTCAAGATGGACGGGTTCCAGGTAACAAGTTCATCAGTTGTGGAAGGGGTGAGCTTGGAGAAGGGGATTTCGACTGCAAGTCCCGCCACTCTTTCCTACAAGGGAGTAGTGTTAAGCAGAGACATGATTGTCAATTTGGAACCAGAAGATATTGCAAAAGTTGTGGTTGAGGATTATGTGGCAAATGATCTCTCTGAAGAGGACATGGATGAAAAGTCTCTTTTTTTTTTTAAATCAATCCTAGCATAGAGGTTTCTCTGAATGAGTATGAGGAGTGGTGCAGTGATTGGAAGCAAACTCTGATGTTAAATTGCTAGGGAAGAGGATGTCGATTCGTGCCTTTGATAACTGGGTGCAAAGATCCTGGGCAAGGAAAGGTAGTGCCAGAGTTCTCGATCTTGATGAGGACTTCTTCATTGTCCGCTTTGCTGATGAAGGGGATTATCGTCATGCCCTTTTTGAGGGTCTGTGGCTCGTGGCTGACCATTATCTGCTTGTCCATAGATAGAGACCCTTATTCAAACCAATGAACGAGGAAGTAAGGAAGGTATGGTTGTGGGTGCATATTCCAGCCCTTCCGGTGGAACTGTACAACTGGAAGTTTCTGTGGAGAGTGGGAGCCAAGCTTGGAAGCATGCTCAAAATAGATGAGAAGACGTCGGTTCATTTGCGTGGATGTTTTGCGAGGATCTGTGTTGAAATAGATTTACGTAATCAATTAGTGCCGAGCTTCTTCGTGCTTGGCCAAAATTTCAAGGTGGAGTATGAAGGTTTGCGTTTCATTTGTTTCAAATGCGGAAGGTATGGGCATAGGCAGGATAGGTGTATGGATTTTTATTTTCCATTGGAGCAGCAGGTGATAGAGCCTAGTTCCCATCAAGTGGCTATCAACGAGAGCATGGAGGTGCAGGAGGTTAGTGGTGAGGTAACTCTTGGAGCTAATGTAGCCAACAATAAGGGGAGTCAGTTGCTAACTAATCCTCATTCAAATTTAATTGTGATAAATAAGGAAAGCTTGGAGTCAAATAGTTTAATTTTTGGTCCTTGGATGGTTGTTAGATGTCAGTCTCGGCGCAAGCAGGAAAATAGGAAATCTAATCCAGCATATGATCACTCGAGATCCTATCCTGGTGAGAAATTGTTAAAGGAAAATCATGCAAGTTCTACATGAAGATATGATGCTCTAAATGTGGTAGATGTTGAGGCCCACGTGCCTGCTGAGAAAGCTTCTGGTGGCCCCGCAATGTGATAATAGAATTAATGAGAATAATGGGCCAACCATTTCATGTAGGCCTGCTGAAATGGCTTTTGGTGGCCCGCACTTAGACAAAGTGATGGACAAACATAATGGGACAACCGTTTGTAGTACGAGTAGAGCTCTTACGGAGAAGAAAACTAATAAACCCAAATTTGCTTTAGGGGTCCAAAAAGCCAATAAGACAAAGAAATCTTCCAAGGCTCTGACGTTGAATTCCCATAACAAAAGTAAAGTTGTGATTTTGGCAGAGCAAGTGGAAGAATTGAAAGTTAAAGGTAGCAAAAAAGGGGCCTACGAAGAAAAGCTTGTGGAGAAGTTAATGCGGAAAGCTCAGGCAGATGCTTAGAAACAACATGTTAATGGGGATTTTATCGATATTAATCTTGGGTTACAGATCACTCCCAACGTCCATCATGATTCGAACCTCTTTCGTCTATTGCTGGTGAAGGACATAGCGGTGGAGAGGTTAAAAAACCTCCAGATGAAGGTGTTTCTAATTTTACTAGCCATGGTTCCCCCATTTCAGATTTGGTTGAGAATACTGTAGCTCAGGACTTTAGCTGTGTGGTTGTCAAGGGGGAGTTGCCCAACCCTCTTGAGATTTGGTCTTTGCTCACTTTCTTTTTCTTAATTCCATCATGAATGTTATCATTTGGAATTGTAGGGGTGTTGGAGGTAGAGGTTTTGTTGGTTTGGTGAAAGATATGTATCGTTCTCACCTTGTTGTTTTGCTTAAAACTCACATTAATGGGCGTCGAGCAGATTATGTGATTCTTCAGTTAGCCTTCGATGGGATTCATCTTGAGCATGTGGATGGTCAATCGGGAGGTATATGGTGTTTATGGTACAAGACGACGTGGTCTGTTCAAGTGTTGTCTTCCCACCGTTAATTGGTGATTTTGAATGTAGCCAGGAACAATGAGGAGTCGAGGTTCCTCACTGCTGTATATGGTAGTCCTCAGGTTGGCACAAGAAGAGAGCTTTGGATCCAGTTAAGGGATATTACGGATTCCATTAGTGGTGCCTGGATTGTGGGTGGTGACTTTAATTCTACTTTAGAAGCTGAAGTTTCAAATGACACTAGTTCAGGTAGTGTTGATTTTTCCCGTTTCCAGTCTTGTATTCTGTCTTGTGGGCTTGTGGATTTGGGCTTCTCTGGTCAAAACTTCACTTGGCAAAGAGGCTTGACTCGTAAGAGGTTGGACAAGTTTGTGGCAAATATTGCTTGGAGCAACAGGTTTGAGGTTGCCTATGTTCGTCATCTGCCTAATCTTAAATTTGATCATGTTCCTCTTCTTCTCTATCTCTTAGAGGACAGGGATCTTAATCAGGGCCTACGCCCCTTTCGTTGCCTTGCCTCGTGGTTGATGAATGATAGCTTTCCTGTTGTGGTAGAAAATTCTTGGAGTGATGATCGGGCACTTCTAAAAAATATTGAGAATTTTGTTTCGGAAGTTAGAATTTAGAATAAAGATGTCTTTGGGGACATTCTCAGGAGGAAGAATAGAATCTGGCTTCACCTGGAGGGTATTGCTAAAAAACTAACCCTTCATGGTAACCCTTTTTTTTAGAAGCTTCAACGTAATCTGTGGAAGGATTATGAAGGTATTCTTTGTCAGGAAGAGCTGTTATGGAAGCAACAGTCCCGTTGCAAGTGGATCCAGCATAGGGATAAAAATACGAGGTATTTTCATGGTCTAGCTAAAGCCTGTAAGCGCCTGAATAGTATTATGTGCTTGAAAAATGATAATGGTGAGTTTGTTTCAGACACAGAGGACTTGAAAAGTTTAGGAGTTGAGTACTATGGTAATCTTTATTTTGATGATGGTATTTATGAAGAGTTTGCAATGTCAGGTGGTTTCCCGAACCTTTCAGCTGCTGAAACTGCTTTGCTCGATGGGGAGGTGTCCATGGAGGAGGTGAAAAGAACTCTGTTTGGTATTAGGGGCTTGAAGGCTCCGAGTCTGGATGGGCTTCATGTAGTTTTCTATCAGTCTCAGTGGGAGGTGGTTAAAAAATCTCAGTTTCTTTGGGTCAAGGACATTTTTAAACATCCAGAGATGATTAAGGATGCGAACTAGACTCTTATTTCCTTAATTCCGAAGGTGGAGAACAATTACCATATTAAAATGTTTCACTCGATTAGCTTGTGCAATGTTTGTTATAAGGTAGTTACTAAACTGATTACTTCCAGGTTAAAGTCTGTTACCCAATGTAGTTTTGTTCCTGGTAGGCAAAGCTCTGATAATGTTCTAATCGCTCAAGAGGTCATCCACTCTATGCGAAGTAAGAAAGGCGTTGTGGGCTTCATGGCTATTAAAATTGATTTAAAAAAAGCATATGACAAGATAAAGTGGGAGTTCGTCAGAGATACCCTTATTGACATTGGGATTCCTTAGAATTAGGTTAACAATGTTTAGGCTTGTATTTCTTCTCAATCGATGCAGCTTTTATGGAATGGGTAGTGTACTTCTGTTTTCCATCCTGTAGGGGCTTAAGACAAAGTGACCCAATCTCTTCTTATCTTTTTTGTCCTTTGTTTGGAAAGATTCTCTGTCGCGACCGGGATCGCGACGGGATAACGACTTAAATTAAAAAATTTAAGGAGTCGTCACTAATTTTATTTTCTTATTGGAAAAATTAGAAAACCCCAAAAAGATGGTCTACATTCAAAAACTCAGATTCGGGAGTCTAATTATGCACAGGGAAGGGTGGAGACTTAACCCCACAATACTCCTAATACATCCGCCCTAAGACGGTTATCTTAAATCAATTGTGCAAATTTTATAACTCTTAAAAATATTTATTTTACCCATTTATTAAAAGACAAACTAAACAAACAAATAAATTATGAAAATTTAATTTTGGCTTGACAAAATTATGATTCTACTCTTACGTATCCTCAGATGCAATGAGGAATTCAAAGCCACGTCGTTCTTTTGAAAACAATTGTGAGTTGGTTATTTTTTAATTTTTGAAAAAAATTTTGTTTTGAAAACTCATTTGATTTTTTTTTATTTAGAAAAATGATTCAAATCATCAAGCTGTCACAACTCAAATGATTCTAAAAGCTGCAAGATTAACAAGCTGTCACAGCTCAGCTAATCTCATTTTATTATTTTTTGTTTAAATATTTGAATCATCAAGTTGTCACAACACAGATGATTATAAAAGTTACAAGATTAACAAGTTATCACAACTCAGTTAATCCCATTTTATTTTTAATTTTATTATTCTTACGCTTTTTTTGTTTTTAGATTTTTAATCCAACGAGCCCATTAACTTTCTACTCTAAAGCACACATAAAGAAAAAAAACTGACTAATTAAAAATCACCCCTGAACTACCATTTTTTATACCTTCAGTTTTCTTTTTTTTTCGTTTTTTGTTTTTCTTAGTTTCCAACAGTGTTTTTTTTTCTTTGATATAGGCTCTTATGTTTTTTGAAGGCTCAGACTAAAAACACGCAAAAAAAAAAGATTTGAATCTAAAAAAAAATAGAAAACAATGCTCACAGTTCAGCAAAAAAGGGTTCCTGTATTTCTTTTCTTTGCTATCTTTGCAGAAAACAAACAGGGAACTAAGGGAGAAATTGACACCGACGGCGAGTGGGTCAAAAGGTGGACGCGTGAGACAGCGACCCGAGCGGCAGTGTCACAGTCAGTGAACCAAGCCACAGCATCACGTGTGCTCGGCGGCGTCGCAATCTGGACTCAGATGGGTCCGACAGGCGCGACTCGCAATGCGGCTTTTGGTTCACAGATCGAAGCAGTCAGGTTCGACTCGGCGGTTTCGGAACCGTGGGACTGTTGTGTGGTGGCTGGTCCCGTGGTGGCTCACGGCTGGTTGGGCGTGGGCGGCTTCGGTGATGGTCCCGTGGTGGAGGAATAGGCTGTTCACGGCACGAGGTTACTAGCTGCGGATCTACAAGGAGCGGCGGCTGAGAGAGGCAGATCTGGTGGTTTTGGCCATGGGTACGCGCGAGGTTCCGTTGGGTTCTTCCTCTTTTTTTTTTTTTTTGGTTTATGGTTGTTGAGTTATTGGTATTTGCCGATGGTGGTTTATGGTTGTAAGGGCTTGATGAACTTGTGGTGAAGATGGTGAAGGTGGAGATGAAGGTGTGGTTTAGAAGTTGAAGGTTGAAGAAGATGGTGAAGTGAAAGTGAAGGTGGTAATGGAGGAAAGATGAAGAAGATGATGGATAGTGGCTTTGGTGAGTTTATAAGGGTGGTGATGTTTATTGATGAAGGTTCTTTGGAAGATGATAATGGTGGTTTAGAGGGTGTTACTGTGAGGCTACTCTCTGTGTGCATTGGAAGAGAAAAACGGAGGAAGAAAATGATGTGGTTGCCCCCCTCCCTTTGGTTGTTGCTGCTTAGGAACTTATAGAGAAAAATTAGGGTTTGAGGGTTATGGATTTTGGGCTTTGGGTCATGGGTAGAATGAATATGGGTTGTCCCTTATTTGGTGGGTCAAATTAGTTTGGGTTTAATGTAAGATATTGGGTCATCATCTTTTTATTTTTTATTTTTTTTGTTTATTTATTTATTATTATTTTTTTGCCCAGACAAAATTAGGTGTTCACATTCTCCCACCTTATTAACTTGGTAGTGGATAATATTATATGGGAGTCAATCTCCTTGTCTAGGGGAGGGCCTCATCTCTCCCACATTTTCTTCGCAAATGATATTGTCTTATTTTCTAAAGCCTCCTTGGAGCAGGTTGAAGTTTTACAGGGTGTGCTAGAGTTGTTTTGTAAGAGTTTTGGGCAAAGGGTGAATTATGATAAATCATATATTTTATTTCCCAGAAATGTCCATGGGTCTAGAAAGCTGGAGATGAGTCAGGCTCTTGGTTTGCGGCTCACTATTGATCTTGGGAGATACCTTAGTGTCCCTTTATTGCATGAGCGTGTCTCGAGATACACCTATAAAAATATTATCGACAGGGTGTCCTCTAGGCTTAACGGCTGGCGGGCTAGTACTCTCCCTCTTGCAGGGAGGGTTACCTTAGCTCAAAGTGCAGTAGCTACAATCCCTACTTATAACATGCAGACTTCCCTCATTCCGGTTTGTGTTTGCAATCAGGTGGATAAGGCTATAAGAAATTTCGTTTGGGGAGCTTCAGAAAATGAAAATAAAATCCATTTGGTTAGCTGGGGTAAGTTGTGTAGATCCAAGAAACATGGAGGTCTGGGGTTTAAACACTCTTGCAGTCTCAATTTAGCTTACATGATGAAGTTGAATTGGGATCTTATCCATCGTCAGGATGTGTTATGGGTCAAGGTTTTCAGAGCCAAATATGGTACATGTAATTCTTTAATTCCTAGGATTAAAAGGAGGGCGAATTCTTCTCGGGCTTGGAAAGGAATTGTCTCTTCCTGGAATAGATTCAAACAGAACATTGTCTGGAGGATTGGTGATGGCAGAGGAGCCGGCTTTTGGTTTGATCATTGGCTTCCCGAGATAAACAGGTAGGCAGATTTCGCATTACAGAATAGAGATCACTTGGATGAGAAGGTGGTGGTGGCTGATTTTGTTATTAATCATGGTTGGGATTTGGATAAGCTGAGAAATGTCCTCCTTGAGGATTTTTGCAACATTGTCACCTCTTGCCTTGCCCCCACTCAGGACGCTCCAAATGATTCTATCGCGTGGCTCCCTACTCAAGATGGTAAGTTCTCTTTGAAAACTGCTTACGAGGTTTGTGATGGTATTCATTATGACTCCCTTTTTATGCATATTTGGAAGGTAAGGGTTCCCCAAAGGATCCGCTCCTTCCTTTGGCTGTGTGGGAATAATGCCCTCCATACCAACTCTCTCAGACTTACTAGAAACATCTCTGATAGTGCTTTGTGTGGCATCTGTGGGATGGACGAGGAGTCCACGCTGCATGTAGTGCGTGACTGTCCTGCCGTGAAATGTACCTAGTCGCGGCTTATGGCTCCTCACAGGCAGTTTACTTTTTTCAGCTTGGATCTTTAGAATTGGTTGCTTTCTAATCTCTCTCAACCATTTGGTTGGCCTTCTAATATTGATTGGGTTTTAATGTTTGCCACGACATGTCATTTCTTTTGGGGCCAAAGAAACAAAGCTCTCTTTCATGGTCCTATGGATGCCTTTGCCACTTGGATCCCCAGGATTTGTGTAACACCCTTGTGGGGATGTCACATTTATGAATTAAATAAAATAAAGATAAATAAAATTCTACCCAAGTTGTAAAACATTTGTTATATAATAATACGGGTTGTAAAATTTTTTCGGTTAAATAGAATATTACAAAATAAAATAACACAGAACATAACATAAACAAACTATTCTCACACATAATATACATATGTTTTTGTTTTAAGTAGTACAAATAATTTATAACTACAAATATTTAAACCAAAACAGTAAACAAAGCAGTAAGAAGTCTATATATACAAATCGCAGATGCTCCCAAGTACACATCACAGAACTCTAACCCTCTGAAGGATCACTCTCAGATGAAACTTCAGGTGATAAGTATCCAGGATGCCTTGACCCTCTATGGACCCTAGTCCGTGCTGTCGACACGTTGCTAATCTCACTAGGCGCATCGAACATACCACCCCAATGACGCCTAAGAGATAGCGGTAGCTCCACATGTAAATATAACACAGTAGAAAAGATAGGCACTCCATCAAACTCTGTACGTATGGTCACAGTCAGACGCCCTACATACGTTACCGAATCTCTGTCCTCTCGCAGTCTCCAGGCTTCAGAACCTCTGTGAAAATCCAACCTTACGAAACCAAAGAATCCTGGTAGTGTCATACTCACACAATCAATCCAATGGATATGGATGATCGGATGGTTCGCCCTCGTTAAACTGGTCCTCGATTTGCTGCTGTTGCTCTTCCTCCTCGGGGTATACAAAATCAAGAGGCTGTTCCTCTTCCTCAAACTCTTCTTTTATAACATAAGTTAAAATACAGAAACAATACGTACAAAGAGGTAAGACAATCTATATCAGCACAAACATGGTAAATAAGAAAACGACAATACAACAGATAATATAACACATAATATAACACAGAAACAGCATCATATAATATTACAAATAGATAAAATATTACATATAATAATATTATAATGCACAACACATAATCATATGTAATGCGATTCAACGCTACTCCATGGAGCTACAACCACAGATATCAGAGAGAATGACCTGCAAGTTCTATTAGTACCTTAGGCTGCCCAACCAACTATTGCACTGTCTCACATCGTGTCTATAGCCCACTGTCCAAAACATCGTGGTGTAGTACACAGTTCAAACATCGTGTAACTACAGGCATTGTACTTATATAGTTCTTACAAGACCTTGATTAAGTATAGTGCGTGTCGAGACCACTAGTGTGTTACCAGATTCATGGCCCAAAGGAGCGACTTAGCCATTGTCCGTATGTGGAATAATCCGCACATTAATGCCTCCAAGTCCATAAAGAAATGAACCACACTACGCTTATCACACCGACAACACGATGTAATTCACCTCGTCAATCAATCGCCAATTCCAAAACGAATCAACTTGACTCTAAAAATATGAACAGAACTACAATTACCAAAATACCCTTCAATCTCGAATAATTACTAAAACACCCTCAAACATCAAACGCAGTACGTCCCACTTGACAGTACTGTTTCTCAATCTGTCCGGGTCCACCACTTTGGCCCGACAGCAAACTTACTGTTTTCGTCAATCGCATAGAAATTTTATCGTGTTTTCATAATTTCATCATTTTTACAAATGTTTTTAAATCGCGTAAATATATTTTACTGTTTTTGAAATCGCGTACTATTTTTAAACCATTTTCTCAATCGCGTAAGATTTTTAAATAATTTTCTTGTCCGAATTCCTTAAAAAAATCACTATTTAAAAAAACAGAAATAATATTTAATGCATTTAAATTACGTAGAATATTTTTCATACCGTATACAATATACTGGATATCTTTTCTATCTTATTTGTCTATTTTTAACAAAAATTGACAGTATTTTGCTTTGAAAATCTATAACAATGGTTTTCTAAATTTTTCTGTTAAAATTTCTTTTGATTATATTACAACCATCTAATTATACTTTTGAAAACTACTAACGGGCTTCAAAACATAAAGTGAGCTCTACGTTAGAAATTTTACAAAAGCTACTGTATTATTTCCTAAACAGTAAAATCATTAGTTTTAACTTTTTAAACTTAATCCAATCACTTTTATTCCTTAAAACTCATTGTACTAAAAATCTTTTTGACATTATTACTTAACCTTGATTGAAAACAATTTTAGAAACTAAAAACACTTAACTTTGACATGTTGGCCGAAATCCATAAACTTGTCATTTGATCTATAGATTTGTTTTTCTTGCTCTAAATCAATTTGTATCTTGTCAATTTACCTAAGTTAATTAAATCACTCTTTTAGAAAATGGTTGAGAACATTTTGGTTCCTATTTTGTGTTGAGGCCGCGAGCCTTGAATTTGTGCTCTTTGGAACACACATGCAAACCTTGCATATTATTCACATCCTACTACTTATTCATGTATTTCTAACACATACAATATATTCAAAGCTTGTAGACATGCATATCAATACAAATCACAATTAAGAAAGCTATTACAAGAAGCACACAAATGAATCCTTATGGATTCTACAATCACAAACAAATCCATTTTCCTATCACCACCCAAGGATGATAAGATTTAAGTCTTCCTCTTACCTTAAATGAAGACAAACTCTTCTCCTCTCCTTCCTATAGATTTCGGTTTCACCCTCCAGGAACCTAAGGATCTTAAACAAAATTTTAAAGAGTTACTACTATAAGAGAAAACCATATACCATGGATCAATCATGGCTTATAATCTTAGAAATAAGATTAGAAAAGAAAAACAAGGATTTTCACCTTCTAGGTAAAATCTCCAAAGTAGTTTTTCAAGCTCAAGATGATGGATTTTGAAAGAACTCACAACTAAAGATGATCTTAGAATTGTGTTTAGGTTTAGAAAAGTGAGGTAGATAAAATTTTGGGTGAATGGATGTTGGTGTAGGAGTCTTGGCTGAATGGACCTTCAAAGGAACATCAATGGTGTTTCTTGTGTTTGATGAGAGAAAAGCTTAAGTTAAAAGATAGAAAATGAAATAAAAATTGACTTCCTAAGGCTTATGGCCGTGGAGCTCACCCTAGGGATGTGTCCACTTGGTTGGCTTCATCCAAGCCTTAGAAATGATCAAAGGCTAACATAAACCCTTGGCCTCCAAGCTTAGCTCTTATTGGTTGATGAAAACCTAGTCATTGCATGACTAAGCTTGTTCTTGAAAGCTCTTGGCTTGCCTTGTCATGGCTTGACCGAAATTCACCAAGGAGAAAGCAACTAAGTTTGCTTCTTCTTAGTCATTTAGTTACACTTAGGTGAAACAATCTAGTTACTTGTCTAACTAGTTAGTTACTTAGGTTAACTTAGTTAACTTGGTACTAATAGATTTTTACTAACTTAGAAACCAACCAGATAGTTAAATAATTTACTATCATATAGTTACTTAACAAGTCTTCTAAACTAATTTAATTAGGTTTCAAACTAACTAGCTTAGGTTTTCTAGTTATAAACTAATTAGTCTAACCACTTTTGTTGACTTCTTCCTATTGGTTAGAAATTTCAAGCCTACTTCGTTGACTCACTCTTATTGGCTTAGAAATTTCTCTAGCCAAAATCGTTGATTTGTTTCTCTAAACGTGAGTCATAAACATTTTCTTGGGTCATTGTCATTTATTTATACTTTATAATAAAATAATATTATAATAATATAAAATTATTTTATTTTAGGATAAAATTCTAAAAATTAAAAGATTAATAACAAGTCATTCAAAAATGGGTTTAATAAGATCCTCAATGTCTAGAATAATTAAAATAAGATTTCCTTGGCTCGAAAATTATTATTTTCCTATCCCTATTTTTGTGTGTGGGAGCAAATCACACAAAAAGTTCAAATAAAATTACAGACAGTAAAATAAAACACTGTATCATACAGAAAAATAACAAACAGTACAATTCAGGACACAACGATCATTTATCCTAAAGTTTAGGGTGTTACAATTTGCACTCTCTCCTCGGAGTATCAATGTACACTTTCGGTTAAGAATTTATGTGTTTCTAGGATTCCCGCCCAGCGTCTCTTGGTGGGTTGGAATCCCCCTGAAGCTGGTTGGGTGAAACTGAATGTTGATGGTTCCTACCTGACTAACCTGAAGAATGCTGCCTGTGGTGGCTTGGCTAGAAACGAGGTTGGGGGCTTCCTGTTTGGCTTTTCTCAGAATCTTGGTCATGCCACTATTACTTGGGCAGAGTTAAACGGTATTCTTTCTAGCTTATCCTTAGCTTTTCAAAAGGGTGTCTTGAGATTAATTATTGAAACGGATTCCCATTGTGCTCTGGGTCTTATCTTCTCTGATCTCCCTCCATGGCACCCTTACGCGGTTGTTGTGTCCATGATTAGACAGTTTCTTAGGCATGATTGGCAGGTCAGGTTCGAGCACACTTATAGATAAGGTAATAGCTGCGCTGGCTTGCTTGCCAAGTATAGTCACTCCCTTAGTTTGAGTTTACATCTATTTGAGATTATGCCTTCTTTTCTTTCTGTTGTTTTGCTTGTTGATGAAAGTGTTGTTTCTTTCCCTCGTTCTGTAGTGTCTTAGTTGCTCTTGGGCTGGTTGCCCCGTTGTTTAATAAAAAAAAAAAAAAAAGTCATTGGGAAATTGAGGACTTCATTAAAAATTTGAGTAGATATTAACTTTAGTCTCCAAAAATGTAGGTGATTAATCCTTATAATGTCTTATTGACTTAATTAAGTTTTATGAATTATTGCTAATGCCCCCCTAAAATTGGATCTTGGAATTGAAATTGATCCTACCAATTTAAATTTTTGTGTGTGGTAGGCCTTTTGTAATTAGAATTGTAATGTAATCCTAAGTACACTTTTAAGAAATTGAAAAACAACCAACTTTAGCTCTTCTCAATTGGTCCACCCTAATAATTATCAATTCTTACACTTCATATTTAAAACCTTTCTATTTCATATCTCAGCTAACTTATTGAACAAAATTTTTACTGTATTAATTTTTTTATTTCTTAAATAAAAACTTTATTATTAAATTAATAATTATAACTTGAGATCCTATAACTTTTAACAAAATGAAAATTATTATATTATAAAATGTTATTCTTGCATTAATATTTTTATTTTATGATTTATTTTTTTACTATAATTTAGTATAAAGGGGTGTTTTTTTTTTCATTCCAATAACATGATCAACTAATAATCTCAAGAAAGATTTATAATAAGTTCATAGATTGTCCACCAACAGATAGCCTTAGATTTGATAAGTCTAGGGATGGCAATGCCAACTCATGGGGCGGATAGTGTTTCCCCCTCACCCAAATTATTTTTTACTTGTGGTACCCATTTATAATTCCGCGGGTAGTGGAATGGAATATCATGGTATCATGAATTATATTTGTAAGGTATTTGATATTTTAAAATAAAATTTTAAAAATTATAAAACAAACATAAATAAAATAAATTTTAACATCACATACTACAATTTTGTTTAACAATATAAAATTCTTACAAAATTAAAGATTATTATAAATAACAAACTAAATCCAATTATATTTTATAATAATTAGTTTACATAAATAACTATTACATAAATAGTATATATTTTTTCAATAAGTTTTATCATTATGGATTTATTTAATAAAAATATTATTTTAAAATAATAAAATATACGTATTTTAAATCTCATCTTAAAGTTAAAAAAAAAAAGAATTATAATATATGATATTTATTAAATAAAATATATATACTTAAATTTTTTAAATGAAGATCTGTGTGTCGCGTCTTATAATCCCCGCCCGCCCCCATTTATTAAGAGTATCCATCCTCCCCGTCATGCGGGTAATCCATCAGATCTTCACTCCTATTCTCTCGGTCGACATGAAGTAATTTTGCCATGCCTAGATAAGTTATGTGTAATTAATTTTGCCATGCCTAGATAAGTTATGTGTAGTTATACTGACTGAAAGCTCGACGAGATGAGCCAACTCATGTAACTTTTATTTTATGACTTTATAAACAAATTATTTTTTTACTTTCAAGTTATATATTATATTCTTAGTGTAATTTTTTTATTGTTAAATATTACAATTATTTAAATATTACAAAAAACTTACTTATAATTAAAGATTTTAAGGTATTGAGGACTCACTTTGTTTGGATGCATAAGAGAAAATGATAAGAAAGAAAATGGGAGGAGAAAAATAAAAAGAAAATGTTTCAATGAAGAAAAAATAGAGAGAAAGCAAATAAGAATATTTGTTAACTTTTCGTGACAAAATTCTATGAAGGTATCCTATCCTTGATTATGTGGCTAGTTTTATTTTCATTTTAACCCCATTGATGATAAAAAAAAAAATAGAGTTGTTATAAAATAAGAAAAATTATTAAAATGTTAATTTAAAATTTTTGATTTCTAAATATGTGTAATTAAAAATAATTAAATTTTTAATTTGATGATATTTTAAATAAAAAACATCAAATAAAATATATTTTAAATGAAGATCTCCCCCCCAATCTCTCACTCTTACACTACATCATTCTTCCCCAATTCGCCAACACCTATACCCCTTCGCCATCCATGCAAGAAGCATAGCAACCCAATTCAGTGCCTTCACTCCACCTTTGCAATGCAGTGGATCCATGGCAGTGGTGCCCTCACTTCACTCCTATTCTCTCGGTCGATCCATGGCAGCAACATCAGCCAACGTGATCATGAACTTGATTTTTGCTGGCACAACTCTTCGTTCTCCATTTTTCTAGGCTCTCTTGTCTGGGTAAGAAAGAGTGAGAACAAATGAAAATACAAGGTGAGAAAGGGGGAAGTAGGTGTCAATGAGGGACAGGGCGGAGCTCACCCCCACCGCAATCGCTGGCTGGAGGCTTTCCGTTTCCCAACCCACGAACCAACCAGCTTTACGTACACCATGGACGAAACTTTCAGTTGCAGTGACTTATAAGCTAAAAAGCAATAACTTAAGGCTTCTTTAATAAATAACAACAAACACATTATAAAAATTTGTATATCCTAACTACAACTGGTTATCACTAGAAAAGCATCCATGCTCCAAAGATAGTGTGGACTGTGGAGTAAGGGTGTTCGCAGGGTGAGTGAGTTGGGTGACTTTAACATCATTTTTGGACCCGACCTTAGGGATGGCAACGGGACGGGGTGGGAATGGTTAGCAGCCCCCTGCTCCCCGCCCTCGCAGATAATATCTACCCCCGCCCACGTCCTCGCCTCTATATCCACACGGATACTCGTTTACTATTCTCCTGTGGGTAAATGGATACCCGCAGATATTCGCAGGTACCCAATAAATTTGAAAAAAATAAAATAAAATTCAATTTTTTAAATTTTTTAAAAAAATAATATTTTGGTAATATTTAAATAATAATAAGTTTTTTTAGTAATTTTATATAGAGGTATTTTGATAATTTTAATTGCGGATACCTGCGGGTATGGGGGGAATCATCCCTGCCCCCACCCCGTTTATTAAACGAGTGATAACATAAATGAGTATTTATATCCATAGAAAAAATTAAACGGGTATTACCCATCCCCATCACGGGTATTACTCACGAGTAAAATTGTCATCCCTACCCGACCCGTTCATCAGAGCAATGAGTTGAGTTAGGTTGGGTCAATGAGATTTTTTCACTCAACCTGACTCGACCCGACCCTTTCAAGAGTTGATTGGGTTGCGTCGAACCCATAGGTCCGATATGTTTTTTTTTTTAAATATTTCTAAAAAATATTCAAAATACAAAATCTAATAAATTAACATCATAAGTCTCAATCTAAAACATAATAAGTCTCAATCTAACAAATTAATACCGTAAGTCTCAATCTACTAAATTAACACTATAAGTCTCAACGGACATTACTCAAACATATACGTCTCAATCTTAAATAAACTAAATACCATAAGTCAATAAGTGCATAACAAATTAATAACTAATAAGTCTTACTAAGTCTGAAATAAACAAAACAAAGTTATTCATAACTCAAATACTTTTAAGAAAACTTCCTCTACCCTGCTTCTGTTCTCTAGCTTTTTTTAAATGCATTATAAGTTTATTACTATACAAATTTTTCTAGTAAGTAGAAAATCTCTTCTAAGATCTTTCATCCAGTTATGAAATGTTAGTAAAACAAGTATATTATTTTGTTTGAGTTATTTATTCCTTTTAATTGGTTTATAAACATAAATATATGCAATACACAATTCTGATTCAATGTTTATTGTGTTCTTTTAATCTTTTCAGAGAGTTTGTTCTCAAGAATATGAGTCAATGTTATAAATAAACTTAATAAGTCTTACTAAGTTAACATAAATTTAAAATAAACTAAAGCAAGCTAACATGTCCTAAAAATTATAAATAACAAATCACATTAACTAATTGAAGTCAATGTTATCACATATAGAATATGAATTGACATAATCATTTACTCAATTCTTAATTTTTTCATGATACTCTTTATCATTCAAGCGATTAGTTAGATTTTCATCGCATTGGTCTGTCAAACGCTTTATGAGTTTCTAATCATTATTTTCTTGGTTGCATTCTCAATGTGACTACAATGTCTACGCCTAGACTTAATTGACTGTATAGAAAAGTCATAAGAAAAACAACATGAATTGTCACTATGGCTAAATAGTTTTTACAAAAAAAAAACTACTTGGGTAGGTTGGATTTGTGTGGATTGACACTTTCTAAATCTGCCACCTGACCCGTACATTGTGAGTTAGAATGTTTTCTGACCCAACCCAACTTGCGGACTCAACTTAACCTATATTTTGTGAGTTGAGTTGAGTCAAAATCTGTAAATTTATAGGTTAACCCAACCCGTTAGATAACCCTACTGTGGAGCATAGGAAACGCTTCCTTTTATCAATGCCAGTCATGTAGGTTCAAGTTGAATTCCATTGCCCCTTGTTTGTGTGTGGTGTGGAGAAGACATGGCAGTTTTAGATGCAGATAAAGAAAGTTAGAGGTAGCAAAACGGGCTAACCCGCCAGACCCGCCTCACACTGTCTCAATCCGTCAAAATGCGGGGAGGGTTGGGTTGACCCGTTTTGATAAATGAGTTGAAAAAGTCAACTCACACCGTTTTAAGGAGGGTAGGCGGATTGACCCGCATAAATGATAAAATGAGAAAATTTGAATGAGTTGGCAGGTTAACTCGTTTAACTTGCTTAAAAAACAAAAAAAAAATATAAAAAAATAAAAAATACTATAAAAAAAGATACAAAAATAGTGAGTCATGGTTCCTCACTCATGAAAAGAGTATATGCAGATTTAGAATGGAAAGAAAAAAAAAAAAAAGTAAAGAGAAAAGAATTAAAAAAACCAAAATGGAAATGTTTAAAAAAAACAAACAATCCAACGGGTTGACCTTCACCCATCCCGCTTAACCCGCGGGTTAAGTGAGACGAGTTATGCGGGTTAAAAAATAAAAATAGATTCAAACATTGAATCTAACCCGCTTAAAAATAATGAATTGGTAGATCAATCTAACATATTGAATCCGTTTTATCAACTCTAAAGAAAGTGCAAGGTAATACACCTTCCTTCTCATTGGCTTGATATCTATGTATGTGAAACCTGATGACCTGTGAAATTAAGTGCATACCCGATTGCATTCTGCTCAGGAGCTGTGATTCAGGAAGCCTGAATGCCATCCACCTTAGCTAAAGGAAAAGCAATTCTGTGTTTCCAGTCTCTGTCACTGAGGTCAGCCACAGTTGCTGTAACGACTGTAGTGGAAGGCCGGGACGGTGGTCTCATATTTTTTCGCTTTCTCAGTTTCCTACTAAGTATATTGCTTTATCGGGGAGGGTCCCCTACTTCCCTATGTCCAAGTCGACTTCATAACTGGAACATATATTATGATACATGGAAGCAACCAGCTAAGTACGTTGATAAAGCAATATCTATTTTTTTATGCAGAGTCTGAAAATATTCAAAGACAATAATGCAGGTTCATTCATTTATATAATACTCACGCTTACTGGAACATTTGTCACTTATTGCTTGTCTAGATCCAAATGATGTTTCAATTGTGAAATGACTGCTGTCCGGATACAGTTACTCATCTCTCCTCGTAGAAAATGAAGGCAGTTGCATCTATTACTCTCTCTCCTCTGATAATTCAGAAACCTTAGAAGCTGGAATTTTCCCTGCTTTGCTGTGCCATCCCCTTGAACACTTGGTCCCAAAGATTGTAAACTCATGTTCCCAATGGTCACAATAAATATTTGGATAAGATTTTTGGTTTGGGAAAGAACTAACATTGTTGACTTGAATCTTGGTTGTTGAGACTTATGGTTTTTTTATTCAAGTGTTATCGATGAAAATTATTTATTAAAATATTATTATTTTAAAATTATTTATTAAAATATTATTTTTTAAAAATTATTTATTAAATTGTATTTTTTTTGTATGATATGATATTTTTTATTTTTTTATTCACGTAAAATATATTAAAGAGAGTGACACATTCACATAAAAAATACCAAATTATTTAGAGTTTTTTATGTGGATATGTCATCTGCTGTGATATTTTCAATGTAAAAATGTAAAATTATTTGAAGTTTTTAATGTGAATGTGTCATTTTCTTTGACATTTTCTATGTGAATAAAAAAATGAATATAAAATAATACATACCTCATTATTTTTCAGCTAATCAAAGAACTGATAGTAATAGTCAAGTACGCTGGTTACAGTATCAATTAAAACTTTATGCTTACGTCATCTATTTATAAGTCAAAGTATTATATTGTCAATGGAATAAGGGGCAAGCTAGGATAATCTATATCATGCCTAATACGGCAATAAGATGCAAGCCCTTTCAATCTGGCATGCCTTGTAGTCCGTAATTTTGTAAAACTCTTTATACAAGTACGTCAAGACTGCAAACTCCCAATTATATGTCCCAGCAACAGCAAAATTCTCCAACAACAACGGAAGGAATATCAAGTGCACATACTTGCTATAATATGATACCGATGGATAAGGCCAGTAACAGTAGCGTTGTCAATAGGATGACTCGGTATGATACTGATGTATTCCAACGTTATGGAACACTCTCCAGTAGGGATGTGCAATGTATGTGTCTCTGGGCGTCATTTCTTATCTAACGCAGTAATCAAGGAGTGCGAGATCTATGTGTAATGGGTTAAGTGTCTTAAAAGCACACTTAATGTGACATTTTTTATTTTTTTTATTCACATGAAAAACGCCAAAAAGAATGGTACATCCACGTTAAAAATTCTAAAAGATTTGGCGTTTTTACACTGAAAAAGCTACAGCGATAGCGTATCCACATAGAAAAAGTCAAAGAGGATAACACATTCACGTGAAAAACTCCAAACGATTTGACTTGTTCTATGTGAATGTGTCATCTTTTTTGGTGTTTTTACGTGGACAAAAAAATGTCACATTGGATAAAATAGTGACAGTTTGATATATAATTTTAAAAAAATTGATATTTTAATAAATAATTTTAAAATAATAATATTTTGATAAATAATTTTGTCAACGTTGACAATTTGGTAAAAAAAGCCAACTTTCATTAAACGACGTGGTTTTGGGAGCATGGCTGAAGTGTATCTAGCAATGGTTGAAGAGTGACAATGTGACATTTCTATATATTTTTTAAGCGTTTCTAAACAAACAGCTAACTACTAAATAGTCTGTCAGGAATACTATAATATTAATTAATATTAGAATGACCAAACAGTTCTGGCTTCTGGGGCAACAGATATCCCCGGACATGGCGTTCTCCATGGCATGCCTCCACATATCTGGTATCGTGGCGCTTATGGTTATGAAGATTATCAATTCAACTTGGAGCCCTGTTGCTAACTCTGCGCTGGTCGCAGATTGAGACGGCGATTAAAGGAGGTGGGGTGGTTGTTACTTTGTTTACTCCCCTTGGTTTCCATGACTTCATGGACCCAAAAACACAGCTAGAAAGCAGAAATCAATGCATGACCGTGTAGATCTTCCTTACAGCTGTTGGAGTTGGTGGAAAATGGTTTTAACTAGCATCTACTCCACAAAACTTGAAAATTAGTGATACCATTTAAGTGCCAGAATCTCATCACATGCGGGTAAGACCCAGCACAAAGAATTTTCTGAATCTTGTCCGTCTGTTTTATGACTATGAGACAGCAAAAAAATATACCTCTCAACTTTCGTTAGCCCATTAGCCTTTGGTGTACGGATGATTTCTGATACGTGTAAAATTAAACATAAGAACATAAAAACTATATAAAGGCACATATCATATCATATTTATTGCTGGTTTTCATTTTGTTAGTTTTATTTACGAAACTAAAGAAGTATAACCCAATTAATTATTCAGGGTGCAGTTAATATGAACTAAATCAGATAAATTTAACCTTAAGCTCAAGCAGAAATTAGTTTCATTCACAGTGTAAAGACACTTTGTGATCTTACCCCAAAAAAATCCGCACAAATTAAGAGAAAAAAGTGTAACGTTTAAAAAACTACTATTTTATTTATTTTCGATAAAATACTTACAAGACGTTGAATTTGAAAGACAAGTTCTCACTTAATAATTGTTGAAAAGGGGCGAGGGTCGGGAAGAAACAAACTTTGATGAAGTATATTTTTAAATTGAACAATGCTAGAAAGTCATAATTCTTTTATTAATTCGTTTTATAAAAAATTTAATATGCTCATTGATTCTTAAATGAATAAATCCTCAAAGTTATAACATATAAATCAAGTTGAGAGAAATGCTAATAATATACTCTTTTAAATATTTTTTTAATATTTGTTTTACTATAAATTTAGTAACATACTCTTTTAGACACTTCTTTCAACACTTATTTTATTAGTGATTCATCTCATACACTTGAAAAGATTATTAAGAGAGAGATTTGAATCCTCTCATGTCATTTTCTCTCTTATGTGATCAAGTGGAGAAGAAAAATAGATACAAAAAAATTATAAAAGAAATTCTACAAACTATGACTAGATCCTACTAATAAATATATTTATGTCTATCTTTTTCCTCTACTTGACCACATGAGATAAAAATGACATGAGATAATCTAAATCTATTAAGAGAGATATACTAGTAATACTTATTTTTAGACTAATAATAAAGCAAGTATTAAAAAGAATATTCAAAAGAGTGTATCACTAATATTTTTATTTTACTATTAGTCTACTTCATACACTTAAAAAGATTATTAGGAAATAAATGCTAATAATATCAATTTTTAAATCAATAATAAAATAAGTATTAAAAAAATATTTAAAAAAATGTATTATTAACATTTCATCAAGCTAAATTCTATCAAAATTGGGATTAATTTTTCTATCTATTAGCATTAATCTTTTAAATGTCAAATGTGAAATGCCTTGTAACATCACCTACCACCTAACGCATGTCCGTTTACGATTTAATGGAGAGATTAGTAGATAAGCACCACTATTAGATTTTATCCTAAAATATCATTTTAATCCTGTGTTTATTTTTCCTTATAGTCTTTCGGATTTTTTTTAAAAAATTCTATATATGTACTTACTTTGATTCTATTTATTTGATATAGGAAAAAAAAAAAAAGACAGTTGATCAAGAGTTATAGTTTAAGTAACACTAAGCGTTGGTTTGGATAGAGAGAAAATGGAGAGGAAAGAAAATGGGAGAGAAGAAAAGAGGTTGATTTATAAATTTTTGCTACATGAAGGAAAGGAAAAAAATTAACGTGAGTTCCATGCAAAAATTTTCTTCACCTAACGTGAGTCCCACCCAAAATTTGTCTTCACATTGAGGCCAAGAAAATGGATAGAAAAGCACTGATGTTGTAATTTTACTACTTAACTTGCCCACAATATTTTTCTCTATCTGCAACATGCTAATACAGTGGCTCCACACTCTCATTCAACACAATAATTAAACTAACAACATAGAATTAGAGCAAAAATTCACCAATTGAGAAGGAAAAGGAGACAAGGGAGAGGAGAAAGGTAAGGGGGTGGGGTGGTTAGAGAGAAAAACCACCAACATCTTCTCAGGTGTTATAGAAAAAATACTCAAACATGAATTTTTTTACTTTTTGGCAAGGACTACTGTGCACCATGATGACCGAAACATAGTAATTGTGGTGGAAGTGAACTCAGTCACAACAAAAGATTCGGTGGTAAGATTTGCTTTGAAGATAGTGACAAAGGATAAATAGGAATAAAACTAAAGAAAGAACTGATTCTCTGCTTACAGTTAAAATATAAAGGGAAAGGGGGAGGGATGACGACGTTTGCTATTTGGAGATAGGGACCGATGGGGCAAGGGGAAGAAGAAGTTAAAAAGGATAGGGGCTGAAATATAAGGGAAATGAGTTAAAATATTATATAGGAAAATCTTATTAAAATTTATATATTTAAGATAAGGACAATTATTTTATTAAATAATATTAAATCAAATTTTACAATTTAAATGTTAATCATTAATTTTAAATTAATATTTATTATAAATATATTTATTTATATAATTTATAGAAAAAATGTTTAATTTGAAAATATAATGTAAGATAATATACATCATTTTATATAATTGTATTTTCTTTTTTTTAACTCTCATTTTTTATTTTCTCATTTTCTCTTCATTCAAACATATACTTTTCTATCTATTTTCTACTCTCTTATTTTCTTTCTTCTCATTTTCTTTCCTTTAATTTTCTCTCATGCATCCAAACAAAGCATAAAGTTATTACATTAATATTTGAATATTTAAACTTAACGAAAATTTTATTATTTTAATCAACAACAAATTTTATCTTTTTTAGTGTTTTAGAGTATTATCTCACTCGATAAATGAGAAATTAATCTTAAGATACGATCAAATATCTAAGTGTAGACTTCTTATAATAATATTATTTTTATATACATAAATTTATGTATCAAACCTAATACTATATATTTAAAAGATTTAAATCCCTTTTATTCGGACACATTAAAAAATAAAAAAATATTATAAGAATATATTTTTTAATATTATAGAAATATTTTTTTTCAGATCAAATAAAAGACAATTTTATTTTTTTAATCAACAACTACTAGCTCTTATGACTTGTACTTTAATGCTACCATGTACCATGAATCTGGTTCTCAACTCCACTCTCCTAGTGCTATAAATGATAGATTTTATGAATTGAAATGACTCTAAGCGCAGACATATTATATTTGCGCCTTGAAGGGTCATGCGGACAGGTGCATGCTCATCTGGACAACCAGTGTCATTTTTATCAATTTGAGTTTAGTTGGACCCTGAGTTTCTTTGTTTTTTTTTTTGGTCATTGAGTTTTTTTGTCTATGTATATAAATATAAATTATAAATTTCAAATTGAATGAACCATCCACGTATGCACGTGTTTGTTTGTAGTATTTCTCTCGTCAATTTCGTCAGCGTCAGCCAAATTTAAATTCAACTTTTGATTCGAAACCTTGTGGTGTGGCAATGGAAGACAATGGTGATTAGTGAAACAATTACTATCGAAATTGGTTCTAAGCAAATACTATGTACAAAGAAAGAAATATATTTCTCTTATCAATTTTTCATTCTTTCTATTTTTAGGCCATAATATCACTCTTACAAGTTGCAAGTCTTAATTTTCACTCTTATAATTTCATGCATTTTTATAGCCTGCATGTGTTATTTGAAAGAAACTTTTTTTCTTAATATTATTTTAGTATGTATCCGAGATAATTGTAAAAATTTGATTATTTTAATAATTAATTATTATATAATTTTTTTATTATAATCGATTATAATATAATTAATTTTATGTTTTGATATGTTAGTTGAAAAATGATTTTAAACTATTATGTTTCGTTTGGATAATATAAAAAATTATTTTTATGTATTAAATTATTAAAATAAATATAAAATAATTAAAAAAATTATTTGATTAATAATAAAATAATATTTATATCTCAAAGTGTAAAGAATAATCTAGAATCATAAGTTGAAATTTTAGTATTATAAAAAAATTTGTAATGCATTAAATTTCATACAAAAATTAAAATTAATTTTACTAAACATGTAAAAATACTGTTACAATAATTTTTCTTCAAAAAAAAAAAGTTATTTAGTTAAGAAATAATCACAAACAAATATACTGTTAATGAAATAATTCATACAGAGCTGTAAAACTGAAAATTAATACTAATATATTGTCTATATAAAATAAAGGCTAAATTATGATTTAGTCCTTAATTATACTTTCACTCAAAATTTTAATTTAGTCCCTAAATTTTCAACAATGCAAAATAGTCCCAGTTAGTTGATTTTGTTCCCTGTTTAGAGTGAAACTATAGGAATTTAATAGAGATCATTTTTTATTGTTTAAAAATTACAGGGACTATTTTATATTATTTGAAAATTACAAGGGCTTACTTAAAGGTTTTTGAACTATAATAACTAAATTGAATTTGGAATAAAACTTTAAAGACCAAAATGAGTAATTTAATCATAAATAAAACAAAAAATGACAACACTTTTTTTCTCATATTTATTGTCAAAATAGGAAGAGGGTGTGTTTTATAGATTCTTAACGTCTAATAATGAAGTATTTATTTTTTTATTATGTAATGCAAACTCATGGCACAAGAAGTCAATAACGCAAGGTGTTGGGTTAGTGAATAAACTACGCGTGATTTCTTTATATTATTAACTCTTTTTTTTTCTCTGATAAAGTGTACTTATACTTTTTAGAAGTGAAAATAGTCCTGATTCGGGGTCAAATAACATGGGCTTTAAGTACAAAAAATAAAAATTGCCACAAAGTATTTTTATTTTTTATTTTTTTGTTATAAAGCCACAAAGGACTTTAAATAAGATTCGGATTCCTCATTTTAACTAATTATGAAAAGAAAAAACACTCACAGAACAATAAAATTTAAGCAAAAGTTATTATGCTTATCTATAATAAGCAATACTATTCACAAAAAAAAATCTATTATAAGTAATATTATACTAGTTCTTATTAATTTTGCAAAAGAAAATACGTAGTACACAACTTCTACGAGTCACATATTTTTATATTTGTTGAAATGATAAAAATAAGAAAATAAATATATAAAAAATAAATTGAAATCAACTATAATTATATAATAAAAAAAAAAAAAAATATAAGAATTCAACTAGATTACTTTTATCTTTTAACGAAATAATAATTAGAAAAATGGATAACGATTGAAAAAATATAAAAAAAAACTTATCTATGTAAACCGATCTTCTCTCAATAAAAAATATACAAATATAAAATATATGTGTAAGTATGTATATAATTTCATTATTTCATAAAAGTCTTAATTTTTTTCATTTTTCATCTTTAAATTTTTGTAATAAATAAGGTAGAATACATGAAATCCAATTATTAATGCTTTTGGGAAAGTAATAAAAATTAATGCTTTTTAATTTTAATTTTAAAATAAAAAATCAATTTAATTTTTTTTTTCTCTTTCAAAATTCTTTCATCGCAACATGTTCTAATAAAAATGATATTAAATTATTAATTTATGTTTATCTGATTAAAAAAATTAAATTTTTTAAGTATATAATCATAAATTTAATTTCAAAATTTATATATAAAAATAATATTATTAAAAGAATTTTTTATTAATATATTTGAATATATTTGAGAGATTAATCTTTTATATATATAATAAAGGGATTAAAAAAAAATGAAATCAAGTTTTTCCCCCGCTTGGATGACAGCTAAGAGTCCATAAAGCATAAGGAACGCGCCAAGGATGGATGGTTGAGGACAGGACGTAATGCCTCCAAAGTCCAAACATGAAAGTTGAGGCCACGAATCTCAAGCGCTTCACACTTTTCTTTTATTTAAAAGTCAAATAGCCTTCGGATGAATCACGCGCCAAACAGTCAACAATATCTAACTTGCCTGATCATCGATTCATTGCAGTCTCTACAATCACATATAAACAGAACAAAATAGCGGGAAGGGAACGATGAAAGATTATCCAAAAATTAACCACTTCATGAGGCCACGTCAACGCGGCGAAGCAATCATTCCTTACTATTCTCTCGTAAATGGAAAAAGTCCTGACATTGTCTTTAAATAAACATTTAACTTTAATTTTTTTAATTGATTAAATTTTTTATACATGAATTAGATAAAAATAGTTTATATATAAAAGGTGAATATATTTTTAATTACTTATTTTAAAATATTTTTTTTTTGTAAATACCCAAAACTGTAGTGCCAATTTTTCAAACACCGAAAAAAGTTGCACAACACAAACGTTTTCTGGGCGGTTTCCTGTGCAGTTCGTTCGTTATGGTATCTGTTTTTTGAAAACTGCTAGCGCCAAATTGCGCTTTAGCAACGCAGACTCAATCCCGGTGGCTGTGGCTGGGATTGTAACAGTCAAAACCGGCGTGTGATTTTAACATTTTTGTTTTTACCAGGCTGCATAGTTGCATTGGACCGGGCCAGTTTTTTTTTTGGCATGATATAAGAATCATCGCAGAACTTTAAATTTACGGAGCCATCGAAGATCCATTCAAAATAAATATATACCAATAATAGTCAAACCCCACCATGTGACCAAATGTCACACGCTTGCTGCATCACCCTCTCTAAGGAAGATTTGGTACTTGCATATATTTTATTTAAATTGAAAAATAGTACAGAACAGAGGATAGTAATAAGAGAGAAAGATAAAGTTAAAAGCAATACCACAGACAAGCACTAATTTCGCGCACGAACCACCCTTTATTTTTCGGTGCTTCAAACCTAACGAAACTCCTTTGCGGTTTGCCCTTTCGTTCTTCTTGACAGGTAATAAAAAAAATTAAAACCAGAAAAAAAAAACGTTCATGTTTACCTTTACTAAGAGAACTGAAAATTTTGCGACTGTTTGAATTTGAAATCTCGTTCTGAAAATAATGGTTGAGTTTGTGTGTAGAAGAAAATGGAGTTTGCGGTGGCCAGAGCTTTGAAACCGAGTTTGCGGAGAGAGTTTATTTTCCAGCAGGCGATTTGCGAGGAGATTTTGTGCATGAACGCGAACCCCATGGCTGGTGGTGAGGATTTCTCCGTGGATGACCTTCTCGACTTCTCTAACGGCGAATTCCAACATGGCTCTCTTCACTACGAACAACAAGAACAAGAAGAATACGACGAAGAAAAAGACAGCTCATCTATTTCCTCGCAGTCACAGGACGATAGCAACTCCAATTCCACCGGCGTTTCCTATGACTCCATTTTCTCCGGCGAATTAGCCGTTCCGGTAAGTCTCTCTCCGTTCGTTCTTGGCTTTCACAAATTCTGTGTTCTAATTTAAATTAGGTTTTCCACAGGCTGATGATTTGGCAGACCTGGAGTGGGTTTCTCATTTTGTGGATGATTCAAATTCTCTCCCAGAGCTCTCTCTTCTATACCCGGTTCGTTCGGAGCAAACCAAGACCTGGGATGAACCGGAGCTTAGACCGTGTTCTGCGAAGAAAACTCCTCGTTTTTTTCCCTTTGATGTGAAAATCCCTACCAAGGCGAGAACCACAAAGAGTAGAAAACCTAACGCTCGCGTTTGGTCGTTTTGCCCCTTGCTCTCGCGCCCGTCTTCGCCGTCGTCGTGTTCTTCTTCCGTGCTTTCGTCGACGGCGCCGCCTGTCGTCTTCCGCGAGACGCCGGCGAAGAAGAGGAAGAAAAGGGCCGAAGGCGAACCCGCTGGGGCCCAGTTACAGCGACGGTGCAGTCATTGCCAGGTGCAGAAGACGCCGCAGTGGAGGACCGGTCCGCTAGGCGCCAAAACCCTTTGCAACGCGTGCGGGGTTCGATACAAGTCCGGTCGGCTTTTTTCAGAGTATAGACCGGCCTGCAGCCCCACCTTCTCAAACGATATTCACTCCAACAGCCACCGTAAAGTGTTGGAAATAAGGAGGAGAAAGGGGATTATGGCTGGACCGGAGGCCGGTTTGGCTCACACTCAGATGGTTTCGAGTTGCTGAATTTTCAGATTAGGGATTAGGGAATAGGTATACATCCGCCCACCGGTTTGAACCCGGTTCGTCTTTTTATACAATATTTAGTGGTTTTAAGACTTTAGTGATAGTCAGCTAGTTAGGCAGGTAACGGATATTATTAGGAAGCCATTTATTGTTTGTATCCCATTTTTCCTAGCGTTGTTAATTTATTTAAGGGAGAATTAATAGGGAGAATGGTTAACAATATAGAATTAAGGGGAAGAATCAATTAACCATTTCAAAGGATTATTGTATTGTTGACGATTCTTTTGGTTAATTCTCTCTTTATTTAATTTAATATAGTTATAGTTATTTGGAAGAAGAGCAATTTAAGTATGAAGGTATTTTGGCCACTATTCAAGTTGACTGTGTTTGATATTCTACTTGCCTCTCTATCAAATTATCTAGCATTTGATTGAATCATTCAACTTCACAGGAAAAAAAAGATTGAATCGTTCAACCTAGTCCAGCAGTGTATTTTAAGATTTCGTGAGAGAGCGGGAGAGGTGGGTCACAATCAGAGACTTGGAGTGATATCGAAGCATCAAAGTTGGGTTGCACTCATTTGAGACCACCGATCGAAAATGTGCTAGTGCCAAATGGGAGTGGTCAAAGTGGGTGGAGGTGGATTGATTGATCTCTAGCATAAGAAATTTTAATATGTTTTTGAATCACGATAAATGCATATTTTAGAAAGATTTTTTATAATTAATTTTAAATAAAATTATATAAATTCAAATTATTAATTTAAAATTAATGATAGATATATATATCTAAAACATATATTTATTATACTCGAACAATGTTTTTGTTCAAGTTACCCATAGACTTATCGAGGGGTTGATAAATAGTGGGTCAATAAAGGGTCATCTCTGCGTTGATGGCTTGGAAACATGGGTTCCGCTCATGGATCCTTCTTGTGGATTATACTTCTAGTGCAGTAGGGAAGTGTTTTTAAGTGCTTGCTTTTAGGGAGTGTATGTTCATTGCAATCTAAGGTGCGTGCATGTGGGTGAAATTGTTGGTGGTGGTGGGGCAAGAAATTATTTTTAGGAAAGGACAATCTACAGTGATGATGGTTGCAGCAGTCATTCAATGAATTATGTGCATCGGATGGATGAGAATGAGAATGAGAATGAGGATTGAGGATTATTGTTAGTATTGAATCATTGGACTTTGAAACCATCCAAATGGAAAGGAAAAAGATCTGTGCAAATCTTTTTTACATTTTTCTTACATCTATATTTGTTTGGAAAAAAATGTATATTAAAAATTACATTTTTCTTATTTTATTACTTAAAAAGAAATTGATATAAAAAAATTAAAATGAAAAGTACATGAAAAAAATGAAAAGCTCAAGGACCATTCTTTGCACATGACTTACACACCAATTTGCAGATTAATATCTATTTGTTTTAAAATAATACTTCTTGCACATCTTTATGACGCATATTAACTAACATCAGTATTTAGTGACATAATGAAAATAAAAGTATGAAAAAAACAAAGTAAAATCTAATAAAAATTGTAAAGATATAAGATAGTATGTATATAAATAATAGTTTTATGAGTAATATAGCAACTATCCACTTTGGGATACGATCACATTTTAATGAGTGTTGTGATGCCTAGTAACTGCTAAGTAAAATTCGTATAAATGAAAGGTGTAGGAGTACTAGTTTCCTTTTACATTTATACCCAATAAGCAATTTCCTTTTTTCCGAAATAAAGTGTAATATTCTTTTCTATTTTTTTTTATTTCTCTCTTTTAATGAGATCCAAGGTTAATAACACATGACTGTTTTCTTTATTAAAGTTGCAGCTTTGATGTGTGTGTACATATATATTTGCAACTAAAGTAATTTGATAATCCATACCCAAAAAATAAGTAATTTGACAATATATGTGATCTTTCTTTTTTTAATTGTAATGAGGACCGGAACTTGTAATCTTTTACAAATTATTTAAATTTTTTATTTTGATGTAGAATTAGAAAGTGTCTGAATGGATACGTGTATGGTAATTTCTTTTTTTTATTTTATACAGTTGCAGCCACCAAGAGTCTTGAACAGGGAAGTTGGGTACCTACAAAAGGACTCCAACGCTTAAGTTAGACAATGCACTAAGAAGGTATACACCGTGAAAATAATAGTTACCTTGTTAGATTGTCATAGCCTAATACTTATAGTGCATTCGTAAAGTCTTCAAGCATTCGTCATAAGTGCAGGTACATTGAGATCATAGCCTAACGGGGGGTGCCTCCCACCCACGATCATTCAGGCAGAGTCTTGGCGGAGAGTGCTTCCCTCTTACGATTGTCCAAGTAGATCCCTAGAATCTCGGGATTGTCACGTTAGTGGTCACCTGTCGTTTGCAGGCACCCAGGCAGATATGGTCTCCACGCTCTAAATGTTATGATTGGCAATTGTCATAATATGTGCAGACCTAGGGAGTACCATTAGGGCCTACGACCAATGTCCGTGTACGGATGGCCTACCGGGCTGATGATGCCGGAGTCTGGTGGTACGCATGCCGGGTTTATCCCTTCGGGCGGGATCCTAGACCACGATCCAGAACAGTTGCTTCCAGCTTGACACTTAAGTGGAACATTTAAGTGTCAAGGTACCAGATTTTGGACGGGGTACGCGACGTATAAATAGATGTAGGAATCTGTAATGGTTGATGTTTGTCGTTTATGGCGTACCTCTGGAGTCGGCATGTATCACCGTCCCGTCATCCGAGGTGTGACCTTTGCCCCTGCGCATGGTTTCGCAGGGTCTTTTGTCGTTTTGCGTACTTTGCAAGAATACTAGGCTCCATTGGAAAACTGTTATTTTGACTTTATTGAGAATTAAAAATTCTTTATAAAAGAGACATTAATTCTATGATGTTTTCCAATTGCACGCTTCCCCTTTGCCCAATTAGAATCGAGAAGCATTAAAGCGTAGCTTACCTCATGCATTTGGTACGTTGTTCTTGGATCCAATCGGAATGCTTCGCTTCTTTTATAAAAAAGGGAGCGTCTTCATTGAAGCTGACACTCCTCCTATTTCTCTTGCCTTGTGACTTTGCTTGCGATCTTTCTTTCAAGTGATGACTTTCTTTGCATTTCGTTCATATCCCAAGAGAGTTTTACCCTCTGCAAGAGCTAGATTCCTACTTTCTCCAAAATACTTGAAACTATTTTGCCATTCTGCAAATGTCCATTCTAATAGGCGATTTTCTTTCCCAGTGTAATTATAGAGGGCAGTTTACTTCTCCAGCGTACTGTGATTGCTTGTTTAGTATTTGTTGTTGCTGGGAAGGTCTGAGTTGCTTGCTGTGTTGGACGGGAGTCTTCGAAGCAGGGGTGCTTCACTCTCCTTGTTCTTTCTCGGGGATGTAATGGATGCTTCGTCCTGAATAAGTCCTTGGGTAAGCAAGAGGGACTATTGAAGCTTCTTCATGCCTTGAAGCAACTTGGGATAATCATGAGACCGGTTAAGGCTCCGGTGGAACGTTCTCCTTCATGAAAGGTTGCACCCCGTCCAATGAAGGAAGATGCATCCTGGCCTTTATTGGTGGAGGCAATGCAGAAGATTTGGCGCCCTGGGTTCCTGATATCAGTTTGCTGAGGTTCTTCAAAGCCAATCCATTTTTTCAAGAGGCCGGTACGAATTTTAGGGGGTTGTGGTGGTGACAGCGACTCTGCGTGCTGCGGAGGAAATGTGGATGTGATATAGTCCGGCTCTTTCCTTATATGCTCCATGTCTCTATACTTTCTTTTCCCTCTTTTTTAATGTAAGATGATGTATGGAATGAGAATAAAAAATCTTATCTTTTCGAATTTTCGCCTTGTATCTTCTTTTCTTATTCATTTCTGTTGTCCGTAATCTGTTATAACTGGTCGGGGTAAGTCCAACGCTTACTCTGAAGTAGCGTCATTTCTTCTCGTCTGTTCGGAACCCTTCATCATTGACCGGGGTAAGACTAATGCTTACCTCGAAGTAACGCCATCATGCCCCCAGCTTGGTGCTTGGCTTGAAAAGTCAAAGTAATGAGCTCTAAATCCTCAATCCAGGGTATTTGCACCTAAAATTGAAAGTGACTTCTCCTTGGTGGCCACCGTCCGAATTGAGACTCTAAAACTGAAAGGTTTAGGCCGGGGTTCAAAGTAAATGTTTGGACTTAGCCATCAAAAAACTACGTGACCTTTGAATTGCCGTGCAACTGTCTTTTCAACTACGCAAAATGTCTTTTCAACTGCGAAATCGTCTTTCCAACTGCCTCTATAACTGTGAGGACCACGTGGTACGTTTTGACTGGGTGGACGTGCTTAGTGCTTCGCTCATCATGATGAGCGTGTTTTGAATATTGGGCCGTAGAGATGAAAATGCCTCCTAACTGTTTAGCTTTTATAATAATGGTTAGGGGTTCATCGTTCACCTTTTATCATTTCTGAATATTCTTCTGGAAGCTTCGTGTGGCAGAGAAGGGTGGTTGCAACTGTTTTCCGTTTGTTTCAAGTTATTGTTCAACTCGTCTCGATCTTTACACAAGGTAAGATTCCTCTAAGTTCATATTTCTCTTTTCTCATTTTCTTTCTACTGGCACTGAGTTGTGGGGTATGTTTCTACTGTTTTACCTTTTGCGAAGTAACGCTACGATATTTGGGTTTCTTGCGATGGCTTGCTCCTTGGGAACTCCATCTCCACCGCACCGTGCGTAGAAGAGGTGTCCTTTCTGAAATTTGAAATTTCAAGAGAAGGGAGGTCAGTATATGGATGCGAATCTTTCTGTTTGCCCATTTCCGTGTCTGAATATTCTTTTCATATGATTTTGACAATTACTTATCGGCCTCTTTCAGTGTTCTAAGGACTTTTTTATTGCGTGGGGCAGGAAAGAGGTCAGAGTCGGGGTACCGGTCCCTGAGGTCCGTGAACCAGATAAGGAAGGTCTTATTCGAATCCGTCGTGATCCGGGGTTAACATACCCGTGGGTAGGGGAAGATGTCTAGAAACATATTTCTAAATTTTCGTCTGAGACCATCCTTCAGTAGTGGCCGGATTACCTTCATCTGACAAACAAAAAGGCACGAGAAAACGAGTTCCAAGTTGTGTACCCGGAGTGGAATGAAAGAGTGTGCTCAAGCCGAGAAGCAGGCTCTCATTTCATGTTTCTGTACGAACCTCTTTTTGTTAAGCTTGGACTGCGGCTTCCTTTTTTGGACTTTTAGATGGCTATCCTCTGGACCCTGCGTGTAGCCCCGACTCAGGTTCCCCCAACACATTCTTTTACTTTTATCATCGGGTGTGCCCCCAAGGTTCGACCGCACAGAAGAACTGGCCCACCATCCGTTCTAAAGGTGGTCGTAAATCCTTTGACATCTTCCAAAACAGTTTCAAAGGATTTAAGACTAGATTCTTTAAAGTTATGGCGGCGGAAGGGTTTCATCCATTTTTCCTAAATGCCGACGAGGAGCTGAAGTTCTCGTTGTATTGGACTCAAGATACATATAATACTCATACCATCCCCTTTGAGAAGGAAGAGAAAGACCTGAATCCGGAGAAGCTCAAAACTATTAAGTTCATATCCCAGTTTGCTAAAGATCACAGGAATATTAATATCAGAGACGTTCTTGATATCCCTGGTGATGACCTTCTCTATGCTTTATTAGGTGGGAAGTAGGATATCGCTGTCCACCTTAGGCTTGTTGCATTTTATCGTTCTTTATATGATTTTGTTCTACTTGACTTCTAACATGTTTCTTTGTCTTGTTTCAATGAGTAAAGACATGTCGTCCGTATCTTCTATGGCTACCCTGCGGGGTTTAAAGGCCAAAAGGAAGGGAGAGGGTTCCTCGAGTACTCCTTCGGCCGCCGCTCCAGTGCTTTCTGGCTAGGGTGTGGTTATTGAAGAAACTCCTGAGAGGCGGGGGTCACCTTTTCAGGATCAACAAAGGAGGAAAATGAAGGTTGTTGAGCGCTCTTCCGACTGAGGTGATAAGACAGCTACAGAAGACGTCGCTGAGGAGAGGTTGAGCCTCTTTCTTGTTATCACGGGTCATGCTAACCCTAGACCATTTATTGATGAGTGGCTTATGAGTGGCGAAGTGATGGGGCACATATCCCAGCAGAGCTTAGCCCAAGTCATGATCGAGCTTTAAGCTATAGCACTTCGTGCCACTGTCAAAATCCACTACATCGAGAGTTTTGTTCAGGAATCCGACATGAGGGTGGCAGAGGATTTCAAGAAGAAGGACGAAGAAGCTGGGGAGGCTGCCTGGAAGCTCGATATTGCCCTCAAGCTGAACGAGGACGCCTAGGTGCGGATCGCCAATTTGGAGAAAGCTCTGGCCGAAGCTGAGTTAGCCAAGAAAAAGTTTGAGGCAGAGATGGATGAGTTAGGAAAAGATATGGATGAGTTAGTCGCGGTCTTTGAAAAGATTTGAGGAGAGCAATTTCAGAATGTTGTGACTCAAATCCAGCATTTCAACCCTGGTGTGACCTTGGCCTTAGAAAACCTTAACTCTGACAAGGTCTTCCATGACGACCAACTTATCTTTGTAGAGGACGTCCCTCAACCTGACTCCGAAGTTGGCCCAAAAGCTACTCAAACTCTAGCCGGAGGGGAAGCTGGAGCTTAAGTTTTTCCTTTTTTTCTTTTTGCCCCCTGCGAGGGGTTTTAACTTTGTAAAAACTTGTGACATTTTCCCGGGTTTCAGGGTTTTATTTATATGTCGTATTTACTTTGCACTTATTTGCCTATTTTTCCTCAGGGTCCATGTTGGGTCCAACGCCCGGTATGGTATCTATTGCAACCATGGTCCAGGGTCCTATACCCATAACACCGAGTATGTAGCTTCCCTCTTGACATAGGTAGAAACAATACCGTAGTCTTCAATCCAATGCCCATTTAACGAGTACTTTGGAATCTTGGACTTAGGCAAATTTTAACACCTTAGTTCATAATCCAATGCCCATAAGCATTTGAAATTTTGGACTTAGACAAAAATCGTGCCTTGGCTAGGGGTTTAGTGCCTAAGAAAATTTGGTTCTTGCGATCCCTTTTACCTTAAGCATGTATTATTATTAGACTTTGCCCGTGGTTCTTTGTTAACCATTTTGGTTTAACGGGATCCTGTCTGACTTAGGTATAAGGATGGATCGCGGGTCATCAGATCCATTGTGCCACTTATTTACTGCCTTTAGAATAGTCAATGTCAGGCATTGAGATTGGGTGTTTTTAATTCCTTATGGGAGAAATAGTATTTGAATAACTCTTATTTCATTGATAAGTGTTGGAAGACAAGGGCCCATACAAAGTTGAATGAGGACAGATGAAACATTAGTTTTACTAAGAGACTAGGCCGTTATAGGCATCTAGCTATAGTATTTTCTAAGTTTATCTGCATTCTAATAGTTCTCGATTGAGTTTCATGTTAAAGTTTCTAGCGTGTAGGCTCCCTTGCCGGTGCTGATGATGATGCCGTAGGGGCCTTCCCAGTTAGGGGTTAGTTTCCCTTGGGAGGTATTTTTCCCTCTGATGTCCGCCTTCCGGAGTACTAGGTCTCCTGGTTAGAACTTCCTTGGGACTACCCTCCAGTTGTATCTAGCCACCGTCCTTTGTTTGAGGGTGGAGTCTCGTATGTGGGCCACGCGTCTTCTTTCTTCTAGCAGGTCTAGGTCTTTCCTGATCAATCAGGGGTTGTTGCTTGGTGAAAATTGCTGATGGCGCCAACTTGGTTTCCCTATTTCTATCGAGATCATAGCTTCGCATCCGTAGGTGAGTTTGAAAAGAGTCTCACCCGTGGTAGAATAGGAGGTGGTCCGGTAAGCCCAGAGGACGAGGTTGAGCTACTCAGCCCAATTCCCTTTAGCTTCATCCAGTCTCCTCTTGATTCCTCGAATAATGATCTGGTTGGCGGCCTCAACCTGTCCGTTCGTCCGGAGATTTTCTATGGCGCTGCAATGATGTTTTATTTTTAGCCCAGCCAATAATTCTTCAAAGCCCTTATCCTTGAACTGAGTTCTGTTGTCTGTTACGATGTACTTCGGAATACCAAATCTGGTGATGATGTGGCGCCAAGTGAATTTCTGGATTCGGGCTGTAGTGATCGTGGCTAAGGATTCTGCCTCAATCTACTTCATAAAGTAATCCACCGCTACTACTAAGTATTTTAGCTTACCTGAGGCTTGGGGTAGAGGTGGCAAAACGGGTTCAACCCGTTAGGTTGGTCCGCCAACCTGCTATTTTTTTGCGAGTTAGGTTCAAGATTTCAACCCATTTTTTATTTCTAACCCGCATAACCCGCCCCGCATAACCCGCGGGTTAAGTTTTTTTAAAAAATGTTACAAATTAGTCTTATTATTTGTGTTTGTGATATTTTTATGGGTATGATACTAAATTTATTTTTTTATTTTTTTATTTTTTTATTTTATTTTTTAATGTAAATTATAGATTTTTTATTTTTAAATTTTTATGATTTTTTTATTTTTTATACATTTTATTTTGTTTTTTAAGATCAACTCACTTACTTTTTTTTCATTTTTTTTCTTTATGCGGGTCAACCAGCCAACCTGCCAACCCGCACTAAAGCGGGGTGGGTTAGCTCTTCCAACCCATTTTCCAAAGCGGGCTAACCCGCCCCGCCTCGCATTTTTGTGGGTTGAATGCGAGGCGGGGCAGGCTGGGCGGGTTAGCCCATTTTGCCACCTCTAGCTTAGGGGAATGGGCCAAAGATATCCATTCCTCATTTGTAGAACGGCGAGGGCACAAATATCGTCGACAACTCCTCTAAAGGGGCCTTGTAGTGATCTGAGTGGCACTGGCACTTATCACAAATCCTGACATATACATGAGAATTAGCTTCTATTGTTGGTCAGTAATACCCTGCCCTTAGTCCTTTTAGGGCCAATGTTTTGCCTCCCAAATAGTATCTGCAACTTCCCTCGTGAACTTCGGCCAGAATGTATTCTGCTTCTTCCAGAGTGAGACATTTGAGGAGGGGAGAAGAGAAACCATGTAGGTATAGACGACCGTCATAAATAGTGTACCACACTACTATCTTGATTAGTTTTGAGGCTTTTTTGGGATCTAAAGGCACGACTCCGAACTCCAAATATTCTTTGATTGGGGTGATGCAGGATGGTCCTTCCGCCTCTACTTGAAACACATTGTGACTCGTGATAGAGGGTTGAGAAATAGTTTCTTAGATTTCTGACATGTTGTTGTCGGGGCTTTTGGTGCTGACAAGTTTAGATAAGAGGTCCGCTCTGGAGTTCTGCTCTCTTGGAATGTGCGTAATCTTAGTTTCTTCAAATCCTTTGAGGAGTTCTTAGACCTTAGCCAAGTATATTTGCAGGAAAAGCTTTTTGGTCTAATATTCACTCCAATTTGGGAGGTAACAAGCTGGGAATCGCTACAGAGTGTGATCCTAGTTGCCCCCAAATCCTTTGCCATTGTCAGCCTAGCAATGCATGCTTCATACTCGACCTAGTTGTTCGAGGTAGGGAATTTGAACTTTAAGGAATGCTTCAGGGTCAGTCCCCTTGAACTTTCCAGGATTATCCCAGCTCCACTTCTCGTGGGACTTGAGGAACCGTCGACAAAAATGGTCCAAGGAATTCCCTTTGGGTTACCGAGGTCCGTCGTGAGCTCTACCAAGAAGTCGGACAATGCTTGGGCCTTTATAGTTAGGTGTGGTTCGTAAGCAATCTCAAACTTAGAGAGTTCAATTGACTAGACAATCATTCTTCCGGCCAAGTCTGGCTTTTGTAGCACCTGGCGGATGGGCTAGTCCGTTCTTACTACCACAGGATGGCATTGAAAATACTGTCACAGTCTTCTTGCCGTGGTAATCAGTGCGAATGCAATCTTTTCAACCTTCTGATACTGGAGTTTGGGTCCTTGCAGAACCTTACTCATGAAGTAGACTGGTTTTTGTCATTCATTTATTTCTCTGATTAACACCAAACTTATAGTCTTTTCATAGACTAAAAGGTACAGGTAGAGCGTCTCTCTAGGGTCCGGACTTGTCAAAATAGGAAGAGAGGACATAAGTTTTTTTAATGATAAGAAGGCGTCCTCGTATTCTGGGGTCCAATTGAAGTTCTTCCTCTTTTTTAGTAGTTTGAAGAGGGCAAGAGATTTATAGGTCACTTTGGAAAGGAACCTTGTGAGGGTCACTACTCTTCCCGTCAGCTGTTGTATCTCTTTGGCACTCCAGGGGCTCCTCATATCGAGTACGGCCTGACACTTGTCGAGATTGGCCTCGATTCTGCGGTGGGTTATCATGAATCCCAAGAATTTTCCAGCACGGACTCTGAAGGCACACTTTTCTGAGTTTAGCCTCATGTTGTGTTTTCAGACTTGTGCAAACACCTCTTCAAGGTCCATGGTGTATGATCCGTGTTGTGGGACTTTTACTATCATGTCATCAATGTAGACTTCTAGCATCTTTCCCACTTCGTTCTTGAAGACTCTGTTCATCATCCTCTGATAGGTTGTTCCCGTATTTTTCAATCCAAAAGGCATAACCTTATAGCAGCAGCTCGCCCTATAAGTGATGAAGGCAGTTTTTTCTTCGTCTCTAGGATACATTAGAATTTGGTTGTACCTGGAATAGGTGTCCATGAATGATAGCTACTTGAAGCCCGAAGAGCTATTAACTAATTTGTCCACATTGGGAAGTGGATACAAGTCTTTTAGGCAGGCTTTGTTCAAATCCGTATAATCTACGCACATTCTCCATTTTCCATTGGATTTTTTCACCAAGACCACGTTGGACAATCACGTGGTATAAGCGACCTCCCTGATGAACTCACAGCTTAACAATTCTTTTACCTGCTCCTCAATGATCTGCTACCTTTCAGGGCTGACCTTCCTTTTCCTCTGAGATACCGGTTTCATATCTCCCCTGATGGACAAATGGTGGCAGATGAAGGAAAGGTCAAGCCCCGGTATGTCATATGACGTCCAGGCGAACAGGTCTTTATTTTTTAACAACAGCTAGGTCAATTGTTACTTCTCGTCTTCTTCTAAGTGTGCTCTAATTTTAATGACCTGGTCCGGCCGGGCTCCTAGTTGAAGGGGCTGCAACTCGCCTTCTGGCTGGGGTCTGGTACTACGTAGTTCTTCCCTGACGTCCAACTCGGTCATCAGTATGTTGACCTGATCCAAGATTAGGTTGTGATTGACTATTTTCCCACTTCTAGGCGTCTTACAGATTCTCAAGCTCTTATTGTAGCATTCCCTAGCGGCCACTTAGTTGCCTTTGACAGTGACCACCTCGTTGTGCTTGCTTGGAAATTTTATCACGAAGTAGGTGGTGGAGACAACGGCACCAAGAGCATTTAGAGAGGGACAACCTAAGATGATATTGTAAGCCGAAATGCAGTCTACGACCAAGAACCTTACCTTGACCGTCTTGAAGAGCTTGGAAGAACCCAAAGTCAAATGAGTTTCATAATAACCAACCCGGGTGATCTTTTCACCTGTGAAGCCTGTCAGTTCCCCGTCATAAGGGGTCAAATCTGACCGCGGGAGTTCTAACTTCTGGTAGAGGTCAGGATATAATGTCTGCTGAGCTTCCTTAATCCACGAAAATTCGGCGGACCTCGGCATTGGAGATTATCCCGGAGATGACGAATAGATCGTCATAGTCCAAGATGACTCTGCCGTAGTCGTCATCTGAAAAGGTGATGAATGGCATTTTTCTTTTCGCGGTGCTGGATTTGAGTTCGAAATGGGAGACGCTGAACACCGTCATCCTTAACGCTTTCTTCCATGCTCTATTTGACAACCCTCCTCTAGCGAATCCTCCCGCAATGATGTTGATCATCCTATTTGGCTCAAGATGATGATCGTCATTGTCGTTGGGTGAAGAGTCCTTGTCCCTTCCCTGCCGGTCGTTGTTGTCCCGGAGAAGTGAAGTACGAGTTCTTCTCCTTAGGCTTCGGTTTCTTCTTTTGTGATGAGGGGATGGGATACGCCGTTTGTCATCTCTGCATTCGCCACGGTGCTCGTCATTTCGGGCCCAGAAGATGTACTGTTGTAGTCATCCGGCCTTGATTAAGAACTCAATGGTGTCACACAGTTGGTAGCAGTCTTCAGTATCATGTCCATAACCTTTATGCCATACACAATGCTTAGAGTGATCTTTCTGTTTATGCTTTTTGCTAGGGGCGGCCTGCGAATATTTTGGAACTCGGTTTGCATTACCTTCCTCAAGATCCTTTCTCGAGGGGCGTTTAAGGGAGTATAGTCAGAGTACCTTCTCTAGGATGGACTACCTTTGGGACGTCGAGGCCGTGAGGAATCGTGATTGGGCTTTTAATGAAAGCGATCATCTTTGTCCCATCTCCTCTAGTCCTTCGTTGCTTCCTCAAGGTTGACGTACTTTTGGTACCGTCCCTGGAACTCACCCAAGTTCTCAGGCTTTTTTTTTTATGAGGGATGCAAAGAATTCGGAACCCACACGGAGGCTGCTCCTGGCATAATGAAGGATAATATTGTCATCAAAGTTTTTCACGTTGGTGCATGCTGCTATGAAATGTCTTAGATAATCACGGAGGGGCTCATCTTGCCCCTGCCGAATCTTGGTCAGGGACTCGATGGACTTGGGCTGCTCCTTGCTGGTGGTGTACTATGGCAAGAACCGTTGCTTGAGGTCTGACCAATCTGTCATAAACATTCGTGGTAAGCTAGAGAACCACTTAAGGGCTCTTTTTTTTAGGAAGAGAGGGAAAACACGGCACAACAGCTCCATACATCCGTCATGAAAACATGTGGATTGCTCAAAGGCATTTACGTGCTCCTGGGGGTCTGTGGTTCCATCACAAATCTCCAGGTTAGCCAGGAACTTAAAGTTCTTGGAGACGCGGTACTCCATAAGTTGGTCAGAGAAATGGTGTTTTTGGATACCGTGGTTCGAGTTGTTGTTTCCAACATTGGATACTGTGGCTTCAGCATGATCCCTCCTTTGGTTATTCTCCGCATTAAGTCCTCCGTCAAGATGGTTCGACCGAGGTTGGTTATCATGCATGACTCTTTGCATGTCCTCCAGTCTTTGATATTGCTCGTTCAGCATGGCTATGTATTGTTGCAACATGTCCTGGAATTGACGTTGGGACATATGGGACTGGCTCCCATGTTCAGATCGAGATGCTCGGTTGTCAGTCTCGCCATTTGCCATTCCCAGGTGCTGACGTACTGGGATCCTGTGTTTTTGGGTATTGAGGTTACCCCTTTGATCTTGGATTCTAAGTTTGTCCCTTACAAAAACCCTGTGCGAGGGATTGGGGCTTTCTTCTGAAATCAAAGTGGAGTATCCATCGCGCTGGTGCTCTGCGTTAAGCTCCTAGTTTCTCATTGCGGAGGCTTCGGCGGCAGGTGGTGGGACAAGGTGGGGAGGGTGTTGCACAGCATGAACCTGCTTATGGTTAGTAGAAGTTCGCACAACATCTCTCCTTAAGTTTTGTCTCATGTTCACCATGATTGGGTGAGATTAAAAGTTTATGGTTCCCACATACGACGCCAATGTTCTGATATAGAACCAGAGGGTGCCTGAATAGACACATATACAGTAGTTTCCTCCTCCTTGTGCAGTTGCAGCCACCGAGAGTCTTGAACATGGGGGTTGGATACCTGCAAAGGGACTCCAACGCTCAAGTTAGGTAATACATTAAGAGGGTATACACCGTGAAAACAATAGTTACCTTATTAGATTGTCATAGCCTGATACTTATAGTATATTTGCAGAGTCCTAAAGCGTTTGTCATAGGTGCAGATACATTGAGATCATGGCCTGATGGGGGTGCCTCCCACCCACGATCGTTCAGGCAGAGTCTTGGCGAAGGGTGCTTCCCTCCCACGATCGTCCAAGCAGATCCCTTGAATCTCGGGATTGTCACGTTAGTGGCCATCGGCCGTTTGCTGGCAGATATGGTCCCCACACTCTAAAGGTCATGATTAGCAGTTATCAGGATCTGCGCAGACCTAAGGAGTACCATTAGGGCCTACGGCTAATGTCCGTGTACGGATGGCCTACCGAGGTGATGATGCTGGAGTCTGGTGGTGCGTATGCCGAGTTTATCTCTTCAGGCGAGATCCCGGACCACGGTCCAAAACATTCCTAATCTTAGTAATTTCAATAATTGTACTATAAAATGTACTTTGATTTACTTACAAATAATTTTGCATAATATATTATTTATAAGCGATGCAAACCATATTGCAGGAATATCTAATCCCTTTATTTCGAAATCAAGAACGATCTTCCTTCCACATTTTAGGATGCATAATTACATATTATGAAATAGAGGTGTGTTGATCTTAGTGAAAAAAAAATTGATTTTTTAAGTACTAGTCTTAAGTTTGATATTGAAATTTATGTATATGAAAATAACACCGTTGAAAAGAATTTTTGCTTAATCGCGTAATCGTACTCTAGAAAATCATTCTCTCACTTATGGAATGAGTGATACTAAGGAAAAAAAAAAGTAATAATAATTACATATTATGAAAAGACCAATCTCAGTGGTGCATATTCTGTATTTGTAGAATAAAGATCATCTTACACCCTTAAAAGAGATGTAAATACTATTCACACTATTTTTAAGGGATGTGATTGAGTGAAAGAAAGTGATAAAAAAAAGTATGTATAATAAATGGTATTAGATGAGATGTGAAAAGAGGTGTATACACTGTTTGATATAAGAATATAAAGATTAATATTTGTAAGGTGTAAACTAGCTCCAAAGTCAGTGTCAATCACTGCATAAGCCCCAAGCTTCCATCAAGGCAGGAGAACCTAAGGTTTGCAAGGAATAGATGCTCCTGCTATGAAAGCTGAAGCCCCGTAAGCATCTTTAACAACTACCCCAAACTTGGCAACTCCATTACCCTCATTAACTGAAGAAATCGCAGCACCAAAATTGGGCTTAAGCCTAGGTTCCTAGAGGAAGTCTGAACAATAGTGTGGTTGAAATGGTTTATGGCGTGCATCCTTAGCTCATACTTGACCTGAACTTTGTTGGATTTTAAGCTCAAACCCTTTTAAATATTAGCAAAATTAAGGACACAGGAATAACCAATCTTCCTCCTACAAATCTCATGTCATTTCATGGAATTTAATATCGAGACTTTGAAATTGAAATACTTAAATATGTTTGATTACCATTCACCAGAGTGTCCCTTGCTGCTTTTCTATGCTTGTTTACAGCAGACCCAACAGGGAGACTTAGAAAAAGAATTGGGCTTCGACAGTTACTGATTTATGAAATAGCGTACACGCCATGGCAACTACAGCATCCTATCTATACCCCATCTAGACTAGTATTGTATTCTTTCCAATGTTTACATTTGCTTCCAAAGACCAATACGCTGAAGAATCCCACGATTATTTTTTATTTTCTGGCAACTAGTGAGAAGAAATCCACTTGCTCAGAGTGGAAAAGATCTTCGAATGATAAAATTCTACATTTATGGCAATGAAATGTGATCACCACCTTATAACGTAAATTCTGGGGTCTTACCCATAGTTACCGGATTCCTTCAATAACCCTGCAAATCGCGTAAAAGATTTGACGTGTCGCCTACCGTGTACTAGAATCATCATAAAAAATATCTTGAAATATAATTGTAAAAAATGACAAATCATTTACCGGTATCTGTATCGTGGATATCCTCACGGTAACTATGGTCTTACCAAACTAAAAAAGTAATTCCAACTCAAGTTGGTCGATGCACAGAACTCATTATTCAGTTTGATTCTAGCGAGAAATCTGCATATCTGCTGTATTGGAATGTGATCTGAGATCTCATTCAATATAATCAATCTAACACATATGTCACCAGACTCCGTCACTTATACCCCAGTCGAAACTTAAGATAGCGGAATACAACATTAGATCATAACAGATAACTAAAATTACTCAGATATTCAAAATTGTCAATCATAATCTTGTGAAATCATATGATTCATAATTGTCTCTAATTATAGATAATCGTCATATCTACGTTCCTACATTATAGAGATGTTATCTAATAACAAAAAGAAGACAATCCTTAACAGGATACTAATCCTAAATATTTACATTTACTATTAATCTTATTACAATTTTAGTCACATTCTATATATATTAGGCTAAGTCAACTTTAATAAATATTTGTTATCTCATTGTATAAACTCTACTTGTGCACTGTTTGATTTGAGCGTTATAATTTCTTTGTAAGTATCTATCTCTTGGGTCAATACGTTTGACAGTAGATGCACAATGAAAGAACTACCATATACGTATTTATCTAAGATATTCTCTGAATCCACTTCAAAATACTGACTGTTTCAAAAAGCTTAAATTTTATGAGAATACCTTCCCCGAGCGGTACATGATAACATGAACCGTTGATACAGGCACATGAAAGAAGCTTGCCTCTGGAAATAATAGGAAAGGAAGCTAAAACAAAAGCAGAAAAAGTAAACACATGCAGAAACAGAAGGAGGAAAATGAACGTAGAGAAGACAAACGCTTAAAGCAGGGGAAAGAAGCCACTTCTTTTCATAAAGGCAAAAAAAAGGGTTCATTTTATTAAAGGGTGGCGAAGACAAATGTTTAAAACAGAGGAAAGAAGCCACTTCTTTTAATCTTTTCTTCTAGAGGAGAAAAAGGGGTCCTTTCATTTTTTTGGCCCATCATTAGAAAAGTATCCGACTTTGTCAAAATTAATTAGAGTCCAGTTTTCGGGGCTTCTATGATTCTATTAGCCTATCGTTTTCTGTAAATCAGCGTATGAGGCTATATATGATGGGCGATTTTTCAAAGGAGGCTATGGTCATGCATCCCTTAGGATTATACAAGTAGTTTTGACCACGAGATGTCTCAACATCCCTTGGTTTTCGAATCCTGCAAGTAAAATTCGCCTAGGTAAAACTCAGATTGACTAAGATTTATTGGGAAAAAATTTTATTTAAACATAATATATTATAGTTGAGTGTATTAATTAATTAAAATTTAATATTTTTATGAATTTTTATATTTTATAATTAATTTTATGATATTTTATAAAAATATTAAAATTTGATTAGTTTAATACATTTAATTAAGTGTATCATATTTAAATAAAAATTTCTCTTCACCTTGTAATTTGAATTTTTTTAAAAAATTTTACGATTGTATAGTATTTATTGTACTAAGGTAAGGAGTAACGAAAATATCTTCATAAATGAATATTAAATATTTCAAGAAAGAAGTCAAAGTTAAAAAATAATTAGAATTTATAATGGCTTAAATACCACTTCGGCCTAACATAGGTTATAGGTAACAAGAGTTAATAGCAATAATTATCATTAAGTTAATAAAAGTCATTATAATTTTTTTTAGTAAACGTATTAGGACTCTAACTATAAGTTAGTTATTCTGTTATGCCAACTGTAATTAATTAGTTAGTCAGTTATTATTAGTTCAAGTTGTAGCTATATATAAACCCCTTTGATATTGAGTTAAACAGAGAGAAACATTTTTCTATTCCTTCTCAGTTTAATATGGTATCAGTTGTGATTCTTCTTTGCGTTCTTTGAGTTCTCTCCCATGGCTGCCATGGATGATTCCAATCCTTTTTTTCTTCACCCGTCTGATAATCCGGGTGCTATCTTGGTCTCTCATCCGCTCACTGGAGGAGATAACTACAGTTCTTGGCGCAAGGCTATGACGATGGCGCTTATTGGCAAGAATAAGTTTGGTTTTGTTGATGGTTCCATAGTTGAACCTGCTGTTGATCATCCTTCTTATTTTTCTTGGCGCCGCAACAATAATGTTGTTGCTTCTTGGCTGTTGAATTCTCTTTCGAAGGAAATGCAAACAAGTGTTTTGCATTGTTTCTCTGCTGCTGCGATCTGGAGTGACATCAAGGAACGATTTGAGCAACAAAATGGACCTCGCATCTTTCAGCTTAAGCGTCAATTGATGGCCTTACAACAAGGGTCCATGTCTGTTAGTGATTACTACACCAAGCTCAAATCTCTTTGGGAAGCATTGGCCGAGCGTAAGCCTTCTCATTCTTGCAATTGTGGGGGTATTGCTCCTTGCGCAACTTACAATCAAATGGAATATGTGATGCATTTCTTGATGGGTTTGAACGACTCTTTCTCTTCAATTCGAGGTCAAATTCTTTCCTCTGATCCTATACCTCCTATCACAAAGGTGTTTTCTCTTGTGATTCAAGATGAGGCACAAAGAGAAGTTGGAGCTTCTGCCATCGGTGTTGATAACCCTCATGCCTTTGCTGTCAAGAACTCGTCTGATAACAGGCCAAAGGGTGCGAAGAAGGATAGACCTTTGTGGGCTCATTGTGGGCTCTTGGGACACTCCAAAGACAAGTGTTACAAGCTTCATGGTTATCCACCAAACTACAAGAAGAAACCTCAATCAGACACTGTTAATCAAGTCTCTCTTGACATGTCCAATCCTCCTTTTCAACTCAAGCTCAACAATATACTCAATTGTTGAATCTATTACACAATTAGCCTTCCAATTCGTCCCACCTCCTGAATCTTCTACTGGTATTGTTCTTTCTGTTGATCCCTGTAATTCAGTTATTCCACATGATTCATGGATAGTCGATTCAGGTGCTAGTGCCCATATAGCATGCTTTTTACATTTCTTTACTTCTTATCAGCATGTTCTTGATAAAACAGTTACTCTCCCTAACAAGCATGTTATTTCTGTCACTACTATTGGCACAGTTAGGCTTTCTTCTAATTTCATCTTACATAATGTCTTGTATGTTCCTCAATTCAATTTCAACTTGTTGTCTGTTAGTGCTTTACTAACTCATGGTTCCTTTTCCATTACTTTCTTTAAAAATTACTTCCGATTCAGGACTGCAACACTCCACGAGGATTGGGAGGGGTGACCTTCTTCTTAGGCTTATATGTTTTGTCTTTCAAGAATAATGTCTCACACTCGAATGTTGCACATTGTACTCACACTTGTAATTCTTTGAATTCTGTTACATGTAATTCATCGCTTGTAACTCATACTTGTAATAATGCCACTTTGTGGCACTCTAGATTTGGACATATATCTGATAAGGTGCTTCGCATATTGAGCAATAAAATACCTTTTAATATGTCTTCTGATTTTTCTTCTTCTTCGTGTCAAATTTGTCTCCTTGCTAAGTTCAGAAGATTATCCTTTAATTCATACAACCATGTTTCTGATTCAATTTTTGCTTTATTGCATTGTGACATTTGGGGTCCTTATGGTCACTCAACCTTTGATGGTAAAAAATATTTCTTGACTTTGGTGGATGACTGTTCAAGACACACTTGGGTCTATCTTCTCCAGCACAAATCTGAAGCTCCTAATGCTATTATCAGATTCTTTTCTATGGTCAAGACACAGTTTGGTGCAACCATTAAATGCCTAAGGTCTGACAATGCAAAGGAATTAGCATTGACTGACTTCCTTCAAGCCCAGGGAACCTTGCATCAGTTTTCATGTGTTCAGAGGCCTGACCAAAATTCGGTTGTTGAAAGGAAACATCAGCATCTGCTCAATGTTGCAAGAGCATTGTTCTTCTAATCGAAGGTTCCTATTTCTTTTTGGGGTGAGTGTGTTGCCACGGCTGCCTTCTTGATCAACAGAGTTCCTTCTCCTATTCTGCAACACCGATCTTCTTATCAGATCCTTCATGGTTCAAAACCTGATTATTTGATGCTTAGATCATTTGGTTGCTTGGCATATGCAGCCACCTTGCCTTCTGTCAGAACGAAGTTTACTCCCCGGGCTATACCAGCTGTCTTTATTGGCTATCCACAGGGCTACAAAGGTTATCGACTCTATGATTTGCAAAATAAACGTTTCTTCATATCCAGAGATGTCATTTTTCATGAATCCGTCTTTCCCTTTCACTTTATGCCTTCTGACTTGCCACCCCATAACCCTTTTCTTGATACTGTCATTCCCTTACCTTTGCCTGATGTTTCTCTAACCAACATACCTCCTACACACATAAACCCTCCTACACATACAACCCTCCTTCCCCTCAAATTCCTCCACCAATCGTCCAAACCCGTAGATCCGGTCGAGTCACTAGAATACCCTGCATACCTAAATGACTATGTTGTCTCTCACCCTACACAAACCTATCCCATACAAAGCACTTTTGTTCTCTCGGCTAGACTTGGCCCCGCATATAAAGCTTTCGTTACTCGGGTTTCTTCCACGTATGAGCCTCGGTTTATCATCGAGCGGTGTCATTTCTGAGTGGCGTCAAGCCATGGGCGATGAGATTCAAGCCTTGGAGGCCAATTCCACGTGGTCACTTGTACCACTTCTATCTGACAAACATTGTATTGGTTGCCGATGGGTATACAAAGTGAAGTTCAAGCCCGATGGTTCTGTGGAGCGTTATAAAGCCCGCCTAATGGCTAAAGGCTATACACAACAAAGTGTGCATTGAAAGACACTTTTTCTCCGGTTGCTAAACTCACTTCAGTCCGAATTCTCCTTCTTCATTCTTTGTAGCTAAGAGCGGCATCTGTTGCAATTGGATGTTAATAATGCGTTCCTTAACGGTGAACTCTTTGAAGAAGTGTATATGGAGCGCCAAAAGGTTACAAAGCCACCTCTCTTGGTCTTGTTTGCAAGTTAAACAAGTCCCTTTATAGCCTTAGACAAGCCTCTCGACAATGGTTCTGCAAGTTCTCTACATCCTTGATCAACCATGGTTTTGTTCAATCAAAAAATGATTATTCTTTGTTCACCATGGGTTCTGGTTCATCTCTGGTTGTTCTCCTTGTCTATGTGGACGACATTATCTTAGCAGGACCCAACCCTCAAAAGCTCCATGAAGCTCAGGTTTTACTTCAAACCTACTTCAAGTTGAAAGTGTTAGGTGACTTGAAGTTCTTCCTTGGACTAGAAATTGCTCGGTCCAGTAAAGGAATTGCTTTGTCCCAATAAGCAAATATACTCTCAGTCTCTTGGATGACACTGGGTTCTTAGGCTGCAAACCAGCTACCTTGCCCATGGATCCCAATGTTAAGTTGACTGCATCAGACAGTGAACCTCTTCCTGATCCTTCTCTCTACAGACGCTTAGTGGGTAGGTTAATGTACCTCACTATTTCGCGCCCTGATATTAGTTTTGCAGTCCACAAGCTAAGCCAATTTATGCAGACTCCTCGGATTTCTCATTTAAATGTGGTTCATCATTTACTGCAGTATCTTAAGTCTGCACCAGGGCAAGGCCTTTTATTCCCAGCAGCCAACCCTCTGCATCTCACCGCCTATGCTGATGCCGATTGGGGCAGCTGCTTGGATACTCGTCGTTCCACTTATGGTTTCTGTGTTTTTCTGGGAGATGCATTAGTGTCTTGGAAATCTAAGAAGCAGCCTACTGTCTCCAAGTCCTCAGCAGAAGCGGAATATCGTGCTCTGTCTGCAGTTGCCAGTGAAGTTGTATGGTTGACCCGCTTGCTGCAACACTTTGAGGTTTCCGTAACTTCCACAATGGTGTTTTGTGATAATCAATCGGCCATCCATTTAGCCTCTAATCCGGGTCATCATGAACGTTCCAAGCACATCGACATTGATTATCATTTTATTCGGGAACTTGTCCAGTCTCAGCTCCTCAAATTGGTTCACATCAAAAGCCAATATCAGCTTGCTGATATTTTCACCAAGGCTTTACCTTCAACCACTTTTTCTGCTCTCATTCACAAGCTGGGCATCATAAATCTTTACTTTCCACCTTGAGGGGGGTATTAGGACTCTAACTATAAGTTAGTTATTCTGTTATGCCAACTGTAATTAATTAGTTAGTCAGTTATTATTAGTTCAAGTTGTAGCTATATATAAACCCCTTTGATATTGAGTTAAACAGAGAGAAACATTTTTCTATTCCTTCTCAGTTTAATATGGTATCAGTTGTGATTCTTCTTTGCGTTCTTTGAGTTCTCTCCCATGGCTGCCATGGATGATTCCAATCCTTTTTTTCTTCACCCGTCTGATAATCCGGGTGCTATCTTGGTCTCTCATCCGCTCACTGGAGGAGATAACTACAGTTCTTGGCGCAAGGCTATGACGATGGCGCTTATTGGCAAGAATAAGTTTGGTTTTGTTGATGGTTCCATAGTTGAACCCTTTGTTGATCATCCTTCTTATTTTTCTTGGCGCCGCAACAATAATGTTGTTGCTTCTTGGCTGTTGAATTCTCTTTCGAAGGAAATGCAAACAAGTGTTTTGCATTGTTTCTCTGCTGCTGCGATCTGGAGTGACATCAAGGAACGATTTGAGCAACAAAATGGACCTCGCATCTTTCAGCTTAAGCGTCAATTGATGGCCTTACAACAAGGGTCCATGTCTGTTAGTGATTACTACACCAAGCTCAAATCTCTTTGGGAAGCATTGGCCGAGCGTAAGCCTTCTCATTCTTGCAATTGTGGGGGTATTGCTCCTTGCGCAACTTACAATCAAATGGAATATGTGATGCATTTCTTGATGGGTTTGAACGACTCTTTCTCTTCAATTCGAGGTCAAATTCTTTCCTCTGATCCTATACCTCCTATCACAAAGGTGTTTTCTCTTGTGATTCAAGATGAGGCACAAAGAGAAGTTGGAGCTTATGCCATCGGTGTTGATAACCCTCATGCCTTTCTTTGTCAAGAACTCGTCTGATAACAGGCCAAAGGGTGCGAAGAAGGATAGACCTTTGTGGGCTCATTGTGGGCTCTTGGGACACTCCAAAGACAAGTGTTACAAGCTTCATGGTTATCCACCAAACTACAAGAAGAAACCTCTGTCGGACACTGTTAATCAAGTCTCTCTTGACATGTCCAATCCTCCTTTTCAACTCACAGCTCAACAATATACTCAATTGTTGAATCTATTACACAATTAGCCTTCCATTCTCGTCCCACCTCCCGAATCTTCTACTGGTATTGTTCTTTCGTTGATCCCTGTAATTCAGTTATTCCACATGATTCATGGATAGTCGATTCAGGTGCTAGTGCCCATATAGCATGCTTTTTACATTTCTTTACTTCTTATCAGCATGTTCTTGATAAAACAGTTACTCTCCCTAACAAGCATGTTATTTCTGTCACTACTATTGGCACAGTTAGGCTTTCTTCTAATTTCATCTTACATAATGTCTTGTATGTTCCTCAATTCAATTTCAACTTGTTGTCTGTTAGTGCTTTACTAACTCATGGTTCCTTTTCCATTACTTTCTTTAAAAATTACTTCCTGATTCAGGACCTGCAACACTCCACGAGGATTGGGAGGGGTGACCTTCTTGCCGGCTTATATGTTTTGTCTTTCAAGAATAATGTCTCACACTCGAATGTTGCACATTGTACTCACACTTGTAATTCTTTGAATTCTGTTACATGTAATTCATCGCTTGTAACTCATACTTGTAATAATGCCACTTTGTGGCACTCTAGATTTGGACATATATCTGATAAGGTGCTTCGCATATTGAGCAATAAAATACCTTTTAATATGTCTTCTGATTTTTCTTCTTCTTCGTGTCAAATTTGTCTCCTTGCTAAGTTCAGAAGATTATCCTTTAATTCATACAACCATGTTTCTGATTCAATTTTTGCTTTATTGCATTGTGACATTTGGGGTCCTTATGGTCACTCAACCTTTGATGGTAAAAAATATTTCTTGACTTTGGTGGATGATTGTTCAAGACACACTTGGGTCTATCTTCTCCAGCACAAATCTGAAGCTCCTAATGCTATTATCAGATTCTTTTCTATGGTCAAGACACAGTTTGGTGCAACCATTAAATGCCTAAGGTCTGACAATGCAAAGGAATTAGCATTGACTGACTTCCTTCAAGCCCAGGGAACCTTGCATCAGTTTTCATGTGTTCAGAGGCCTGACCAAAATTCGGTTGTTGAAAGGAAACATCAGCATCTGCTCAATGTTGCAAGAGCATTGTTCTTCTAATCGAAGGTTCCTATTTCTTTTGGGGTGAGTGTGTTGCCACCACGGCTGCCTTCTTGATCAACAGAGTTCCTTCTCCTATTCTCGCAACACCGATCTTCTTATCGATCCTTCATGGTTCAAAACCGATTATTTGATGCTTAGATCATTTGGTTGCTTGGCATATGCACCACCTTGCCTTCTCGTCGAACGAAGTTTACTCCCGGGCTATACCAGCTGTCTTTATTGGCTATCCACAGGGCTACAAAGGTTATCGACTCTATGATTTGCAAAATAAACGTTTCTTCATATCCAGAGATGTCATTTTTCATGAATCCGTCTTTCCCTTTCACTTTATGCCTTCTGACTTGCCACCCCATAACCCTTTTCTTGATACTGTCATTCCCTTACCTTTGCCTGATGTTTCTCTAACCAACATACCTCCTACACACATAAACCCTCCTACACATACAACCCTCCTTCCCTCAAATTCCTCCAGCCCAATCTGTCCAAACCCGTAGATCCAGTCGAGTCACTAGAATACCTGCATACCTAAATGACTATGTTGTCTCTCACCCTACACAAACCTATCCCATACAGCACTTTTGTTCTCTGGCTAGACTTGGCCCTGCATATAAAGCTTTCGTTACTCAGGTTTCTTCCACGTATGAGCCTCAGTTTTATCATCAGGCAGTGTCATTTCCTGAGTGGCGTCAAGCCATGGCTGATGAGATTCAAGCCTTGGAGGCCAATTCCACGTGGTCACTTGTACCACTTCTATCTGACAAACATTGTATTGGTTGCCGATGGGTATACAAAGTGAAGTTCAAGCCCGATGGTTCTGTGGAGCGTTATAAAGCCCGCCTAATGGCTAAAGGCTATACACAACAGGCAGGCATTGATTTTTCAGACACTTTTTCTCCAGTTGCTAAACTCACTTCAGTCCGAATTCTCCTTACTGTTGCTGTAGCTAAGAGCTGGCATCTGTTGCAATTGGATGTTAATAATGCGTTCCTTAACGGTGAACTCTTTGAAGAAGTGTATATGGAGCTGCCAAAAGGTTACAAAGCCACCTCTCTTGGTCTTGTTTGCAAGTTAAACAAGTCCCTTTATAGCCTTAGACAAGCCTCTCGACAATGGTTCTGCAAGTTCTCTACATCCTTGATCAACCATGGTTTTGTTCAATCAAAAAATGATTATTCTTTGTTCACCATGGGTTCTGGTTCATCTCTGGTTGTTCTCCTTGTCTATGTGGACGACATTATCTTAGCAGGACCCAACCCTCAGAAGCTCCATGAAGCTCAGGTTTTACTTCAAACCTACTTCAAGTTGAAAGTGTTAGGTGACTTGAAGTTCTTCCTTGGACTAGAAATTGCTCGGTCCAGTAAAGGAATTGCTTTGTCCCAGCGCAAATATACTCTCAGTCTCTTGGATGACACTGGGTTCTTAGGCTGCAAACCAGCTACCTTGCCCATGGATCCCAATGTTAAGTTGACTGCATCAGACAGTGAACCTCTTCCTGATCCTTCTCTCTACAGACGCTTAGTGGGTAGGTTAATGTACCTCACTATTTCGCGCCCTGATATTAGTTTTGCAGTCCACAAGCTAAGCCAATTTATGCAGACTCCTCGGATTTCTCATTTAAATGTGGTTCATCATTTATTGCAGATCTTAAGTCTGCACCGGGCAAGGCCTTTTATTCCCAAGCCCAACCCTCTCGCATCTCACCGCCTATGCCGATGCCGATTAGGCATTTGCTTGATACTCGTCGTTCCACTTTCGGTTTCGTGTTTTTCGGGAGATGCATTAGTGTCTTGGAAATCTAAGAAGCGAGCCCACCTGTCTCCAAGTCCTCGTAGAAGCGGAATATCGTGCTCTGTCTCAGTTGCCAGTGAAGTTGTATGGTTGACCCGCTTGCTGCAACACTTTGAGGTTTCCGTAACTTCCACAATGTTGTTTTGTGATAATCAATCGGCCATCCATTTAGCCTCTAATCCGGGTCATCATGAACGTTCCAAGCACATCAACATTGATTATCATTTTATTCGGGAACTTGTCCAGTCTCAGCTCCTCAAATTGGTTCACATCAAAAGCCAATATCAGCTTGCTGATATTTTCACCAAGGCTTTACCTTCAACCACTTTTTCTGCTCTCATTCACAAGCTGGGCATCATAAATCTTTACTTTCCACCTTGAGGGGGGTATTAGGACTCTAACTATAAGTTAGTTATTCTGTTATGCCAACTGTAATTAATTAGTTAGTCAGTTATTATTAGTTCAAGTTGTAGCTATATATAAACCCCTTTGATATTGAGTTAAACAGAGAGAAACATTTTTCTATTCCTTCTCAGTTTAATATGGTATCAGTTGTGATTCTTCTTTGCGTTCTTTGAGTTCTCTCCCATGGCTGCCATGGATGATTCCAATCCTTTTTTTCTTCACCCGTCTGATAATCCGGGTGCTATCTTGGTCTCTCATCCGCTCACTGGAGGAGATAACTACAGTTCTTGGCGCAAGGCTATGACGATGGCGCTTATTGGCAAGAATAAGTTTGGTTTTGTTGATGGTTCCATAGTTGAACCTCTTGGTTGATCATCCTTCTTATTTTTCTTGGCGCCGCAACAATAATGTTGTTGCTTCTTGGCTGTTGAATTCTCTTTCGAAGGAAATGCAAACAAGTGTTTTGCATTGTTTCTCTGCTGCTGCGATCTGGAGTGACATCAAGGAACGATTTGAGCAACAAAATGGACCTCGCATCTTTCAGCTTAAGCGTCAATTGATGGCCTTACAACAAGGGTCCGTGTCTATTAGTGATTACTACACCAAGCTCAAATCTCTTTGGGAAGCATTGGCCGAGCGTAAGCCTTCTCATTCTTGCAATTGTGGGGGTATTGCTCCTTGCGCAACTTACAATCAAATGGAATATGTGATGCATTTCTTGATGGGTTTGAACGACTCTTTCTCTTCAATTCGAGGTCAAATTCTTTCCTCTGATCCTATACCTCCTATCACAAAGGTGTTTTCTCTTGTGATTCAAGATGAGGCACAAAGAGAAGTTGGAGCTTCTGCCATCGGTGTTGATAACCCTCATGCCTTTGCTGTCAAGAACTCGTCTGATAACAGGCCAAAGGGTGCGAAGAAGGATAGACCTTTGTGGGCTCATTGTGGGCTCTTGGGACACTCCAAAGACAAGTGTTACAAGCTTCATGGTTATCCACCAAACTACAAGAAGAAACCTCAGTCAGACACTGTTAATCAAGTCTCTCTTGACATGTCCAATCCTCCTTTTCAACTCACAGCTCAACAATATACTCAATTGTTGAATCTATTACACAATTAGCCTTCCAATTCTGTCCCACCTCCTGAATCTTCTACTGGTATTGTTCTTTCTGTTGATCCCTGTAATTCAGTTATTCCACATGATTCATGGATAGTCGATTCAGGTGCTAGTGCCCATATAGCATGCTTTTTACATTTCTTTACTTCTTATCAGCATGTTCTTGATAAAACAGTTACTCTCCCTAACAAGCATGTTATTTCTGTCACTACTATTGGCACAGTTAGGCTTTCTTCTAATTTCATCTTACATAATGTCTTGTATGTTCCTCAATTCAATTTCAACTTGTTGTCTGTTAGTGCTTTACTAACTCATGGTTCCTTTTCCATTACTTTCTTTAAAAATTACTTCCTGATTCAGGACCTGCAACACTCCACGAGGATTGGGAGGGGTGACCTTCTTGCCGGCTTATATGTTTTGTCTTTCAAGAATAATGTCTCACACTCGAATGTTGCACATTGTACTCACACTTGTAATTCTTTGAATTCAGTTACATGTAATTCATCGCTTGTAACTCATACTTGTAATAATGCCACTTTGTGGCACTCTAGATTTGGACATATATCTGATAAGGTGCTTCGCTATATTGAGCAATAAAATACCTTTTAATATGTCTTCTGATTTTTCTTCTTCTTCGTGTCAAATTTGTCTCCTTGCTAAGTTCAGAAGATTATCCTTTAATTCATACAACCATGTTTCTGATTCAATTTTTGCTTTATTGCATTGTGACATTTGGGGTCCTTATGGTCACTCAACCTTTGATGGTAAAAAATATTTCTTGACTTTGGTGGATGACTGTTCAAGACACACTTGGGTCTATCTTCTCCAGCACAAATCTGAAGCTCCTAATGCTATTATCAGATTCTTTTCTATGGTCAAGACACAGTTTGGTGCAACCATTAAATGCCTAAGGTCTGACAATGCAAAGGAATTAGCATTGACTGACTTCCTTCAAGCCCAGGGAACCTTGCATCAGTTTTCATGTGTTCAGAGGCCTGACCAAAATTCGGTTGTTGAAAGGAAACATCAGCATCTGCTCAATGTTGCAAGAGCATTGTTCTTCTAATCGAAGGTTCCTATTTCTTTTTGGGGTGAGTGTGTTGCCACGGCTGCCTTCTTGATCAACAGAGTTCCTTCTCCTATTCTGCAACACCGATCTTCTTATCAGATCCTTCATGGTTCAAAACCTGATTATTTGATGCTTAGATCATTTGGTTGCTTGGCATATGCAGCCACCTTGCCTTCTGTCAGAACGAAGTTTACTCCCCGGGCTATACCAGCTGTCTTTATTGGCTATCCACAGGGCTACAAAGGTTATCGACTCTATGATTTGCAAAATAAACGTTTCTTCATATCCAGAGATGTCATTTTTCATGAATCCGTCTTTCCCTTTCACTTTATGCCTTCTGACTTGCCACCCCATAACCCTTTTCTTGATACTGTCATTCCCTTACCTTTGCCTGATGTTTCTCTAACCAACATACCTCCTACACACATAAACCCTCCTACACATACAACCCCTCCTTCCCCTCAAATTCCTCCAGCCAATCCTGTCCAAACCCGTAGATCCAGTCGAGTCACTAGAATACCTGCATACCTAAATGACTATGTTGTCTCTCACCCTACACAAACCTATCCCATACAGCACTTTTGTTCTCTGGCTAGACTTGGCCCTGCATATAAAGCTTTCGTTACTCAGGTTTCTTCCACGTATGAGCCTCAGTTTTATCATCAGGCAGTGCCATTTCCTGAGTGGCATCAAGCCATGGCTGATGAGATTCAAGCCTTGGAGGCTAATTCCATGTGGTCACTTGTACCACTTCTATCTGACAAACATTGTATTGGTTGTCGATGGGTATACAAAGTGAAGTTCAAGCCCGATGGTTCTGTGGAGCGTTATAAAGCCCGCCTAATGGCTAAAGGCTATACACAACAGGCAGGCATTGATTTTTCAGACACTTTTTCTCCAGTTGCTAAACTCACTTCAGTCCGAATTCTCCTTACTGTTGCTGTAGCTAAGAGCTGGCATCTGTTGCAATTGGATGTTAATAATGCGTTCCTTAACGGTGAACTCTTTGAAGAAGTGTATATGGAGCTGCCAAAAGGTTACAAAGCCACCTCTCTTGGTCTTGTTTGCAAGTTAAACAAGTCCCTTTATAGCCTTAGACAAGCCTCTCGACAATGGTTCTGCAAGTTCTCTACATCCTTGATCAACCATGGTTTTGTTCAATCAAAAAATGATTATTCTTTGTTCACCATGGGTTCTGGTTCATCTCTGGTTGTTCTCCTTGTCTATGTGGACGACATTATCTTAGCAGGACCCAACCCTCAGAAGCTCCATGAAGCTCAGGTTTTACTTCAAACCTACTTCAAGTTGAAAGTGTTAGGTGACTTGAAGTTCTTCCTTGGACTAGAAATTGCTCGATCCAGTAAAGGAATTGCTTTGTCCCAGCGCAAATATACTCTCAGTCTCTTGGATGACACTGGGTTCTTAGGCTGCAAACCAGCTACCTTGCCCATGGATCCCAATGTTAAGTTGACTGCATCAGATAGTGAACCTCTTCCTGATCCTTCTCTCTACAGACGCTTAGTGGGTAGGTTAATGTACCTCACTATTTCGCGCCCTGATATTAGTTTTGCAGTCCACAAGCTAAGCCAATATATGCAGACTCATCGGATTTCTCATTTAAATGTGGTTCATCATTTATTGCAGTATCTTAAGTCTGCACCAGGGCAAGGCCTTTTATTCCCAGCAGCCAACCCTCTACATCTCACCGCCTATGCTGATGCCGATTGGGGCAGCTGCTTGGATACTCGTCGTTCCACTTCTGGTTTCTGTGTTTTTCTGGGAGATGCATTAGTGTCTTGGAAATCTAAGAAGCAGCCTACTGTCTCCAAGTCCTCAGCAGAAGCGGAATATCGTGCTCTGTCTGCAGTTGCCAGTGAAGTTGTATGGTTGACCCGCTTGCTGCAACACTTTGAGGTTTCCGTAACTTCCACAATGGTGTTTTGTGATAATCAATCGGCCATCCATTTAGCCTCTAATCCGGGTCATCATGAACGTTCCAAGCACATCGACATTGATTATCATTTTATTCGGGAACTTGTCCAGTCTCAGCTCCTCAAATTGGTTCACATCAAAAGCCAATATCAGCTTGCTGATATTTTCACCAAGGCTTTACCTTCAACCACTTTTTCTGCTCTCATTCACAAGCTGGGCATCATAAATCTTTACTTTCCACCTTGAGGGGGGTATTAGGACTCTAACTATAAGTTAGTTATTCTGTTATGCCAACTGTAATTAATTAGTTAGTCAGTTATTATTAGTTCAAGTTGTAGCTATATATAAACCCCTTTGATATTGAGTTAAACAGAGAGAAACATTTTTCTATTCCTTCTCAGTTTAATAAAACGCTCATAAGACAAAGAAAGCAAGGAAAAATAAAAGAAAGAGGGGAGGTTGTCTAAATACAAACGAGAAACACCGCTTCCGTTTTGTTTGCTTTCGAAGTTTCGTTCCCTCTTTGTTTGGATTTATGCACGTTGTTTTCTCAAAATTTTCGTATAGTTTAATCGAGAAGCTTAGTGCCAGTTACCGAACCGAAAATGGGTCAGTGCAAAATTTCTGTCACTCTGTAACTAACGATACTAAGGGTGTGTTTAGATTGTCATTCACATCTTTAAATTTACTATTGTATTCTTTCAACGTGTTTTGAATGTTGTATTAATATGTTTAACGTTTTTTTTTTTAAATTAAGTTTGAGTACAAACTTAAGTTTAGTTTCTCAAATTAAAAATAATATTTTGTTGTTTTTACATTGAGAAAAAATCTATTTGTGTATATAAATAAATATATCCTTTTTAATTTGATATTAAATATTATTTTAATAATATTTTAATATTAATTTGTAATCAGTATAACATTAAATTTGAATTTTAAAATTTAAATTTAATTATAATTTTTTTATAAATATAATTTATGCATTTTGTTACTATTTTTTTATTTATGTTAGCATATATATATAACGGATGATCAACTTACACCAGTGTAAGTTAATTTTTCTTCTTACACTCATTTTCGACTGTTAGATTCACTTTTATCTAATTGTTACTTTTAATGAAATAATCTCAATCATTAGATGAAAGTAAAACTAACGGTTGAAAATGAAAGTATAAAAAAAAAGACTTTCGATATAAGTTGATCTCTTATATATATATATATATATATATATATATATATATATATATATATATATATATATATATATTGTTTAAGTATTTTAAAAAAATGATGAAATGAAATAAAAAAGTAATATTAATGTTACAATATAAAATTCATACCCTTTTCAATAATCACATATTTAAAAGTGATTTTAATTAATATCATTTAAATAATATTTATTTTGTTAAAATTATCATTTAAGATAAAAAAATTTAAACATAAATTACATTGCTTCAAACTTTATTTTGACTAAAATTAAATTTATAAAATTAAGTTAATTCATACTTAAATGTTCAAACTATAATTTAAACACACATTAAAACTTCAACTATAATAATCCAAACATACACTAAAGTTTCAGCTTTTCCCGCAACCTTCAGCTGACACGGTGTTGAACTACCCCACCAAAGGTGGAGGCAACCGTTCGAAACTTCGAATCCCATTTTTCCAAATCCTCCACTAGAAATAAATTCTCAGGCCAGCTTCTAATATCTACTGGCCAAAAAAACAAAAAAAAAAAACTTCAGCTTTGCAACCAGAGGCAGACATGGGATACGATGTCCCTCATCTCGTTCTTTTATTTAGTTGATGGATCATATGCCTTTTCCTATATTTAGTTAATGACTCCGATATAGTGAATTGAGTTTTTATATTTCCTTTAATTTATGGTCCTTTATCTTTCGAGTTCACGAAAAATTTTATGTGATAACATATTCACTATTTAAAGCATAATTTAAAATTATAAATATAAATCTATTATAAAATCTAATAATAAATATAGTGTCACATATAAAATTCATTATAAACCCTAGTCCATATTAACCTTGGTCTCATATATTTGGTCTAGTACTCCTATAGTAATTTTTTTGGCTCCGCTCTTGTTTGCAACCGAGAAGAATATCTTTCTTTTTTACTGGTGGAGTGGGCGACCAGTTCTCCAGCTTTTGGGCATTACCACAATCCCCGGAACCACTGGAGTGCAGAATAGAGAAAATATCTTGGGTTGAGAAGCAGCCTTTCACTTCACTTCATTAGACCCAAACGTGGCTCCAAAAATCAACCCACATGGTCATTTTGTTATATAGATGAATCCAAATCGAAAATTTCTACGCTGCTTTTTTTTTTTTCGGGCTTATAAAATATGACTAAATTTTATAAATATTCCTTTCAACATCAAGACTTGAATACTTTATCCTCTAACAATCCATTGATAACTATAATGTTTGAATTCTTTCCATTAATTATCTGATTAACACAAAATAACCAATTTTACTTTCTGATTGGTGCAATTCAATCCCAACTATCGAATTCTAATCAATTTTAACAACATTATGATGAAGGGGGTATATTACGCATGAAGTGAAGTTGAGGGTGATTCTTCGAAATTTACCCAAAAAATATTACAATCGCAAATTCAGGTCTTGTAGCAATGGAAAACAATGGTGCTCCTACCATAACCGAATTGCTAAGAAAAAGGTAATCCGAGACCTTAATAGTGAATACAAGTCACCTTCTATTCAATTTATGGAAAACTACATTAAGATGCGGATTACAGCGAGACCCACCGCAGATATGGAGACAAGGGTACCTATGCAGTATTTGATCACATCATACTTTGCAGCTTCTAACTGGGCTCTTAATGCATGGATTTCCTGAAAGCAATATCCCAAAGCAAGATTTCAATCCAAACTGAACGTTCTCCAATAACAACTAAAAAACAATCATAAACTCACCCGATCAAGTTTATTTGTCAAATTGGTGGTTTCAGCATTTTGATTAGCAAGCTCATCACGTATGCGTCTGTGCTTAGATTTGAAAAATAAATAAATGAGACAAGAACATAAGATTAAACCAACTAAAGATTTCTTCATCAAGAGGGCCACAAAAATAGATACGTTTTCATTTACCCTCTTTCAAGATTCAAGTCCAAACGTTGCCCAGCAGTGACTTTATCAATCTCATACCTGTCACACACAATCAATAAAGCCATTGTAGTACAACCTTAGGGAGTGGAAATCAAATTTCGTTCAGGTGGAAGAATATATGTGTATAATGCTCCATGATGCATACCTCAGTTCACTTCTCATCTTCTCTATGTCATTACGAAGCTTTTCAGTCTCACGTTGCAATAAAGAAAAATGATGCTCCTGCACCACCAATCATCAAAAAGGACGACTTGAATGAATTGGTGCAACAATGACTTCTAACAATTAAAATGTCCCATCTTTGCAAAAATAGCACATATAAGCTATAACTCTACAGCAAAAATTCATTACTATGCCTAGACGTTACTGTGTTTTTTTTTTTATATATAGAATATGCCTAGACATTAGTTGAGAAGTGGTCACATATTGAGCACAATAATACACAAATGACTTTAAATAAATCAATACAAAATCCAAATTCCAGACACTGCATCTGAATTGAGAAACCTGGGTCTGATATTTTCATGAAACAGGAACCAGACCTTTTGATTTCCATCAGCAGAAGCAGTTCAAAATTTGAAACCACTGTAAGAGATACTTCTGCAGTAGTTGACCTCAGGCTAACACCAAACCCATTCCTCTAATTTCCTACTACATCTAAGATTTTCCTCCCTTTCTAAGATGATTCTACATTTAACACCTTTAGTGGAAGAAAGTAACAATGAAGTCTACACATAACACATGTATCATCTCAATACTAAAATCTAGGCTCTCCCCTACTTAATTGGGTCCATATAATGCTCTCAGTTAGACAGAGTGAAATTGACCAACTCCCATTGCCTACCTGTACAATTCGATGTATAAACCCCTCCTACCCCGTGCAAAGACCCAAAAGGAAGAGAGGCCTCGTATCTACATGATATTACACAGCACAGTCTAAAGTTTAAACCACAATTTGGTTGCTATTCGTGATGATGATAAATTTTTTGAATACTGAATGCACAATAGAGCACATTTTAAACTGCCCTTAATTAATTTTCAATATTACCTTCATACTTCAGTAAGTGCAATTAAGACAGTAACTACAACAGAGTTTAAAGAAAAGCAAAATTAAAGAACAAGACAACTTATCCTTTACGTAAATGACAGCCCCATTTTGTTTTGACACAAAACTACAACAGTTAAGATGGAAGTGAATTGATTGCAAACTCTGACTACAGACTATATTAAAACTAAACTGAGAGTAGTTTATCTTTCAGATCTTAAACTTGTAAGTTATTGGTTTTTAGGGCATTATTAAAACAACATATTTGTAGAACTTCATAAGAGATCTCAAAGGGAAGGCAAATGCAGACAAAATTGGCAGCCAGAAAAAAAGGGGTGGGGGGGAGCATGTGTCCTATTATCACATACTTCATATGGCAATGAAAAAAAACCTTGCAAGTGTCCATTACTGCATAGATTATTTAGTTGATATATTTAACAAAAGAAAAAAATAAAATAAAGAGAGGTCCATGCAAACTGCATAATGCAGCAAATGGCCCTTAGCCTTAGCAGTTTCCTAAGTTCTTTCCAATATTAAGATACACCATGCATTGTGACCTATGCATTTCCTTTTTGACATCCTATAAACTGACAAAATAAATAACTTCATACACAAGAGTGCTTGATTAATCTTCCCACACTTCGAGAGATTTAGTAGTCTGCACAATGTGTAAAACCAGTGTCCCATCCTTGATCCTAAACCTTCTCTTCAGTAGATACAATAGAAAAGAAACTCCCGCTATATACCATTAGTCCCATAATCCTGTTGCAAAATCTGTTGCATGTTCAGGAATTGTAAATTGAAATTTATTGGTCTCTTGACAAGGGCCACCTCATTTGTCTCACAAGGACCAGAAGGTGTGTGATCGACAGAAAAGATTATCCATTTTCACTAGCTAAGTATACAAAGCAAGTCAGTGTTCAGTGTATCTTTTAGGCTTTTAGCTACTGCAAACCATATCCCAAACTCAAGATTTTGCACGTTTGAAAAGAAGTAAACTTTATTTTCAAGTTTTAATAGTTCCAACTTCCAAGGGCAACACAAAAATTCATGTGCAATGTAAATTCCTCCAATCTCTAGAGATTCCTAGGTATTCATTATAATCCTGAGATCTATTTAGCTATTCTCATTTTCAAGCTTTTCCATGGGTAAAACCAATTACTTGAGTTTTTTTTTTTTCTGAATGGAATTACTTGAGTTGTTATATGAATATATAAATTGTATAATTGCTATAGGCTGTAGCTAATCAAAGACCATATTTTTTCCTGCTGAAATCTGCTTCAGAAAATAATAATAATAATACCTGAGAACTTTGCACTTCAGATTTGAACTTTGACAGGTTTGATTCTTGGATCATCTCTGACTGCAAAATTCCAAAGGAAAACATCAGTAAATCAATTCTAACTCCAAATTCGTAATGCTCAATTCAGGCTTCAAAAAAAAAAAAACACTCACCTTTTGCATTTCTGATTTTGAAACAAAAGAATGAGCTATATTTTCCAAGCTATCATTTAAAACTTCAGTAATCGCAGAAGTTATCGCCTCAGCCTGTTTGGAAGGAATTCCATGTGCCTCTAAACCCCTCACCTAGGGTAATTAAATTATCCCATCATCCAAACAACGAAAGCAATTTTTTGAAGCAATAAAAAACAATCAGGTAAAAATCATTTACCAGTGCAAGTGTATCCACGAGGAATGCACGCTTTCCGTTGGAATTCACGGCCTGCGAGACATGCCTACTACTATGCGTGGTGATAGAACTAGAAGGCAAGAGAGAAACGAGGTCGCGGCACTTGGCAAAGCAGAGGCGAGGATTGGAACCCAAATGAAAAGCGCGCTTACATAACGCCATCGAAGTCGAGAAATGAAAACTGCAAAAGCGGGAAAAATGAGAAGGAAAGGGATAATTGGATTTGGAGAAGGTGAGAAAATGGGAGAATGGCGCAGACAAAATAAATAGGAAAATGATGATGTTACAACATTTTCTATCCCACACTCATTTTCATATTAACTTAGATGAATGTAATTAAATGAAAAAAAATATTTTTTATCTTACATCTATTTTTATATTATCTTAAATAAATATAATTAATCATATTAAAAAAGTATAAAAAATATATATACTGATAAAAAAAATCAGAGAGTTGAGATAAAGATATGGAACTGTTGCTTGCCCGAAACGCCAGTGGTGTGCCACCTAAATCCTATTAAGTTTTGTTGTTTTAGATTGCACATACATTTTTATTTTTTTTTTTTTCATAGGCACGTTGTAGTTGATTTTTTAGCTAAAAATTGAGAAAGGGAGAGTCAAACGTTTGGATTACCTACAAAAATTTATATTTTTTTAATTATTATTAAACATTTTTACATAATATCGGTTAAAATAATTCATATATTGTTTTTGGAAAATTTTTAAATAAGTTTTATAGTTTAAAAATTATATATAAACTAATAGAACCTTTTTTATTTCTATATATATTCTTTGTAGACTAAAATAATTTATTTTAAAAAAATTTATATCTAAAAGTAATTTTATTATTCATCATTTTAAAAAATCCTTATAAATTAACTAGTTTTTTTCATAAATTAATTCATCTAATACCAATCCAAAGATATCCACCTCCTAGAGGCTATCTATTCTCCTTCCAACTTAACCTATCTTTATTTTATTCCACTCAATCTCACAAATTCAAACGAATCTTTAATGTCCTTCTTTTTATGTTTCTATACCTATTTTTTATTTAAATATTTCACTCAAAATTATTATATCTAAGTTATTTTTATTGCCTTTTTATTTATCTATTTTTGGGTGTCTTTTGTTTCATTATTTAAATGATTTTTATGAATATATTTTTTTTGTCAGTCTTTCAATTTTTATGATCTTGAAAGAAGATAAGATATACATATCTACTTTAAAAGATAATTATATACAAAATTCAAATTATAACATTGTTCGTGTTGAATTTTATTAAAAAAGATATTTAATCATTGATAAATGTGTAATATAATTTTCTCTTTTAAATTTTAGTTTAGATTGTATATTATATTTTTTATTAGATCTAATATCTCTTAATTAATTTGTAAGTGTCATTGAACATTTATTAATGTGATAAGTTATATTCTTTATAAAAAAATTGTCTATAAAATATGAAAGTAATATCAAAGTTGTATTTTTGTGCATAGACGATTACTTTTAATAGAATTTTTTATTAAGAGGCAAAATTAATATTACATTTATAATTAAAAGACTACATTAATAGTATTTTTAATAATTAAATGATTAAATTAATATCAATTTTATTTTAAATATTAAATTAATGTTACTTTTTACTATTGAAAAGTTAAATTAATATCAACTATTTTTAAATAACTAAATTTATGTCATATATATCTTGGAATCAATAAAATTGATGTTTAATTTAAAAGAAAAGTTAAATTATATTTTAACATGATCACGACACTCATTTTTAATTTGACTCTTGTATAATTTTTTTTTTAATTTAGATCTTATATATACAATTATTTTTAATTTAATTCTATTGACTTATGTTATTATAATATCGTAATTCGTAAGTATAAAAACCAAATTAAAATAAAATATAGGTATACAATTAAAAAAAATTCACATATAAAGACTAAAAATATTTTTTCTCATATTTTTATTTTTATACATAAAACTTATTTTTACTTTAATCCCTTCTGTTTATTGTGTTATAACTTTAATTCTGATAGGCGGTAGTATAACGGCCGAAAACAAATTAAAAGTGCTTATATATATAGGGATTAAAAGGTTATTAATTGTATTACAATAAATTAGTGTCTTATTTATTAAGTAATTATAATATGAAATCAATTTATTTTTTTTTTATAGGAATCAAATTACGAATGAGAATGCCACATAACGACTAAAATTATATTTAAAAAAAAAATAAATCCTCAGTCATATGTTAACAGTATACGGCGCTCTGCTCCGAATCTGACGTTAGGGTCCTATCGTCTCTCTTTTCGTTCCAGCATCATTCATTACCACCGAAGCCGTTAAGCATCTCGATACTACCGTTTCTGGCCGTAGCAATACCACACAACTCAGGTACTTTCTTTAATCCCTCTCTTCTTCAGCTTTATTAATTATTGTTTCATTCCGATGCGACTCTGTGTTAGGGTTAGGGTTAGGTTTGGATTCATCGTCCGGCTTTGACGATTTGTATTCGGTAGCTTTTATTTTTCTCCATTTTCAGATTTTGATGCTTGGGGTTTCCTTTTACCTTGATTCACTGTGGTGTCGGACATTTGCTCTTTGAACTGTCTCCGTGCTTCGGTCTCCATAGGGTTCCAATTCAAATTTTGTTATTCACATAGGTATAAGGTTGGGATGTGACGATTTTATATATGTTTGATGTGTATTTCCGCGGTATTGGTTAATGATCTACGTGTAAGATTCAAGGATTTTTGTTGTCCCGAAAAAACAATTGTGCATGGGTGTCGTGTTTATTATCCCATGAGAACTGTTAGCTGGTCTGCTGATTGCATGATTTCAGTTACTGTTGTACAAAAAATGGAGCATCTGAATTTTTCTGCATTGCATTAATGAAATCTAGAAAATAGGAAGAAAGTTAAATATGTTAGTTGAGGTTTTTTTGACCATTCAGTGAAAATGTGGAGACTCCCCCGTTAGTTGCAATAGAAACTGTTCTTTTTTCCTGCTGTGTCGCCAAAATTGTGCTAAAGCCACACCATAGGCTGCATTGTTATCTTATGAAATATGGACCCTCAAGAAGGATTTTGTGCATTTTCACTTTAAACAAAGCAATGCAAAATTATCTTGAAATGTAATGTACAAATGTTGAATGGGGGTTCACCAGGTCCAAAATAACACCTAATCAACATGAAGGTGTAGTTCTTTAACGAGGAGGGAAATGTGAACTCACTGGAGGATTATTAAAATTATTTTTTATGTCAATGATTTTTTTTTCTTTTGGAAAATGAGAACGATCATTTTGTTAGTGCAAACGATGGCAGTCCTGGATCTCAATTCTCAAATTGTGGTCTAGGAGCATACTAGTCTGTTCTATGCTCTCCATTTTATCTCCAGCTAACCTTATATGTACTTTAAAACATAGTTATACAGCTTTATATTTCAGTTTTTTTTTTTTTAAAAAAAAGAGAAGATAGACAGCTCTGTACAATAGATGTAGATAAAGGAATTATTACTGCAAGATATGAAGTTGTGTTAGTGCAAGAGCGTAAATGGCTATGTAATTGTTGTATTTCAGTTTCAGAGGCTGTGACTGATTATTATGAAAACACAACAAAAGCCCCCCAGTTATGGCCAGAAGTCTGTTCAAGACTCCCTGTGCATTTTAAAGGCACCTGCCATTTCCAATGGCAAGATGTAGCTGGCTTTCACCATAAATATCTTCTTTCTTTTCTCAGTGGTCATTTTCTATATTTTATCCCTCAATCCCTTTGAAAGGAAAAAAAGTATTCCTCATAAAGCTATGCCTCCACATGACTTTCTTTGTGGATCAATATTTTAGCTTATCCATTCATGCCTACCAGGTTAGCTTAATTGCTGAAAGGGTGGAGTTATATCCTTTCCATTGTTTTTTCAAAGATAGAATTGATCTTATGTTGGGAATATTTTTATTTGTGAGAAGTACATGAATGAATATTATGCAGACTGTGGTCCAGGGAGTTGTTATCAATTTTTGGGTGCTGACTGCTGAGTACAGTGATATCTGATTTATGTGAGATGGATTGCTTGTTGAAAATTCATATTCTATACTGTTGGAATTTGCGGTTTTTCTATTTTGAAGGGGAGGTAAGGGGTTTGGTTTGGCTTATGGATGATCTTGGATGTGTGGTTGTGATGTGGACAGGGAGGAGGCGGTGGCTGGTGGTGTTGGTTGTGGTGGTGGTTTTGCTGATCAATTGTGGTAGAGGTTAGGAAAGAAAAAAATTGAAAATGAGTTCAGACAGCAGGAGCCAGAGCAGAAGCAGGAGCAGAAGCCCAATAGATCGTAAGATCCGCTCCGATCGATTTTCCTATCGTGATGCACCTTACAGGAGAGACTCACGTCGGGGTTTCAGGTTTTTTTGGATTTTATCTATTTATTTACTGTTTGCTTTGTCTACTTAATGTACTGGTTAGGGAAGCTGAAGAAGATTGAAACTCTGTTTAGATAGAAGAGGCTTTGAATATTTATTATGCCATTTGTAAAACCTTTGGCATGACCCATTTATTTGTTGTTTTTGTGGTATGCTGTCTTCTTACTCTGCCTGCTGCTTTGTTTAGTTCGGAACTTAAATTGTGTGCTCTGCCTCTGAGGTGGTTTGTTCTGCTTTTTTTGCTACACAAATACCAAAGTGGCGTACACCAAGCCATTTGACATTAGGAATGTGTGGGTGTGTTTCACACAATAGTAACACTAATTTTATTTTATTTTTTTTGTCAGCCGAGACAATTTGTGCAAGAACTGCAAGAGGCCTGGTCATTATGCTAGAGAATGCCCTAATGTTGCAATTTGCCACAATTGTGGCCTCCCTGGGTATGGAACTTATTCTCTTTTTCTTAAGAACTATGCATGTAATTCAGTGATGTTCTGCTTGCTATTAACTATAACAGTTTCAGGTAGTAAAAGATGATTTAGGAAATGATTAAAGGAATAGAAATTATATGATATCTGCTAATAAGCATTATGGCTTGAGAGGCTAGTTTTTATCGTTCTGCTTTTAAATGTTTGATCAGGCACATTGCTTCTGAATGCACCACGAAATCGCTGTGCTGGAATTGTAAAGAACCTGGCCACATGGCCAGCAGCTGTCCAAATGAAGGCATTTGCCATACTTGTGGTAAAGCTGGACACCGTGCTAGGGAGTGCACAGCTCCTCCAATGCCTCCAGGGGACTTAAGGTTGTGCAACAACTGTTATAAGCAGGGCCACATTGCAGCTGAATGTACAAATGAGAAGGCATGCAACAACTGTAGGAAGACAGGCCACCTTGCACGTGATTGTCCAAATGATCCCATTTGCAACTTGTGCAATGTTTCTGGGCATGTGGCTAGACAGTGTCCAAAAGCCAATATTCTTGGAGACCGCAATGGTGGTGGTGGTGTTCGTGGCGGTGGTTACCGAGATGTTGTATGCAGGAACTGCCAGCAATTGGGTCACATGAGTAGGGATTGCATGGGGCCCTTGATGATTTGTCACAATTGTGGAGGTCGTGGTCACCTGGCTTATGAGTGCCCTTCAGGTCGGTTTATGGATCGTTACCCCAGGAGGTACTAATGGATGGCAAATTTATGTGTAACGGTTATATCATCGTTATTTATGTGTTACGGCATCATTTTTCTTTGATTTTCTTGCTGAGCACAGATTGTTGAATCTTATAGTATTTGTGCTGTCTTTGCTATGTTTTACTTGGTAGAGATACATAACAATGATGCCAAGTTTACATGATGTCTGTTAGTTATGAAGTAAACTATCTAGGCGCTAATATGGCGTATCTTTGTTGAAATGACTTTTTTTCCCCTTTTTTTTTGGGGGGTGTGGGGTGTTTCATGATATGTGGTCTTTCACTCTACTGTTGTGTTAAAGTTTTTCAGTTAGTGTTGTTTTTTTAAGGAGAACTGAATTTGCAGATGAGTGAATTTTTTACGTTCAAAGGTTAGCGTGTTAAATAGGTGGTTATCGGGATATGGCCCATCAGAAAGAAAAAAGGTTAATTTCAAACTATCCCTCACATCAAATGTAATTTATCCATTTAAATTTCAGCAATTGCTCCTTGCTCCAATTATTTCTTTCGCTGTTATCATTCGTGTTAATTAATAGTGCATGTGTTCGCACAATCACATTCAGTGTAATTCAGGTCTATATATTTTTGACAATTTATTAGGGTTAATTTATTTAGAAATATAAATTATTATAGAAAAAAGTTACCGTCAAAGTTGTGTTTTAGTGTATTAGTTTTTGTAATGGTTTTTTTTCATAAGCTTCAATTTTAAATTTGTGAATTTTTTTTTTAATAAAATGTTTAATTTTGCATGATAAAAAAAAGAAGATTTTTAAAAGCAAACGTTATTCATATAAAAAAACTACTAGGACAACAAAGCAAAACAAGGCAAGTGAGGCTCTACCCTATAGTTTAGATTTTCTTCTTTTACACAATAGCATTAGAAAGTTTTTTTTTGGTACAGAAAGAAATGAAACCAAAGAGAAAAAAGGAAAGAAAGACTAGGCTTTCAAAAACCAAACCCCCATCGCATCAGCAAGGAGAAACAGATCCAACTCAGCCGGAGGAGCTTGAAGCTCGACCCAATCTTGCTGACATCGATTCCCATTCTTTGCTAGAACTTCAGCACAAGAGTTCCTCTCTGGAAGTGTGTGGCACACCTGAACTTCCCAGTCAAGACTCGGGAGTTTCTGAATTGCCAAAGTCAGCACCCCATAAACATGGAATTTTCCTGGCTCACCCAAACACCAAATTAATAGCTTCTTGCGAATCTGACTCACAAATAATCTTCCGAAAGCCTTTATCCCACAGAAGAGACAGCCTACGATAAATAGCTTGCAACTTGGCTACCATATTAGTTGTATAACCAATGAACCCATGAAACCAAAGATCCAAGATCCATTCATATGGCGGACCAGACCTCCAATTCCCACTGCTCCAGGATTCCCAAAAGAACTCCTATCCACATTAAGCTTTACATAATTCTCAGGATGAGGGACCCCTCGGACCTGTCTCGGAATACGCAGGTGGATGTTCTCATTTTGAAACACACTACCCCACTCCAAAGCTGTATTGCAAATGATACGGATCAACTCAGAATTTGTGAAGCCTTTTCGTTCAAAGATTTCCATGTTTCTAGCTTTCCAAATCCACCAGCAAGTAGCAAGGAACAGAGTTGCTTTATTGCTTCTCCCAAACTCCTTCACCCATTCCATTACATTGGGAAAGAGGAACATGGGGTCGCTACAAATGCTAACACTATTCCATATATTAGTAATCTTGTGGCAGTCCCCAAGGCAATGAAGCGCATCCTCAACAGCAGCCATGGACTTTGTACACATAGCAGAGGTAGCCAGATGTCTATAGGTTCGAAAAGAATTTGTGGGAAGAGCCTCATGACGGATAGTCCAAACAAAAAAACATACTTTCTCAGGACAAGGGAGCTTCCATATCCATTGCCAAGACACTGTAGAAAACTCCACATTTAACTTTGATTGAAGCCACTGATAAGTCGAGCTTGTAGTATATTCACCATTAGAGTTAGCACTCCAAATAACCATATCCGATTCAATACTATTTGTTACATAAGGAACAATAGACAACCAATTACGAATATTGTCAGGAATAAAAGTACAAAGCTCCTGAAGATGCCACCCATTCTCCCCCCCCCCCCCCCCACACACATCCCTAACCATCTTGTCAGTATCAGAAATGTGATTACAGTCAACTAGATAACAAAGTCTCCCTTGGTCCGACCATTTATCAAACCAGAAACTCACATTGCCCTTCCCCAATCTGAATTTGAAGCCATCCCTGATAATTTCCATGGTTTTGGAAATGGACTTCCAAATGTAGGATAAATTAGACTTTGTACCACACCTTAAAACATCCTCACCCTGTAAATACTTGTGACTTAACACTTGGACCCACAGTTTATGACTATTATGAATAAGTTGCCACACTAATTTTCCCAATAAAGACACATTTGCTGTCCTTGCCTGGCGAATTCCCAAACTACCTCTTTTTCAGGAACTCGTAATAGTATGCCATTTAATCAAATGAAATCCTCTTTCGACATCATCCCCACCCCATATGAAACGCCTCACCAACTTGTCGAGCTCCGAACATACCGATTGGGAAAACCACAGATTTTGCATGACATAAATAGGTTGAGAAGTCAACACAGATTTGGCTAAAGTGATTCTTCCAAGAAGCTAATTCTGCATGGACCTTTTCTATAATTGGATTGGAATAAAGCCCTTTTAACCCGACTACTAACAAGAGGAAACCCTAAGTATTTTCCAAGATTGGATGTAAAAGGGATACCTGAAAGGCTAATTTGAGATCATGATAGCTAATTTCTCCATGCACAGCACAAACAATATGGGGACATCAGATCTCCTTGTCTCAGCCCTCGCTGAGATGACAAAGGAGGAAGCCTGTTTCCATTCCACAAGAGAGATATAGTAGGAGTTTTAACAAAAAACATGATAAGTCTGATAATACTCCTAGCCTAGGCAAACCAAATTCTGTCAAAATACACTTGTGTTTGGAATGTAAAAAAATAAAAATGATTTGATTTATAAATCAAAGATTTGACTAAAATCTCTGGAATTCCTTTTTTGAATTCTATCAATTTTGATTCCTTAGTAATTACCTCTAACAAATCAAATCTAAACACAAAATTGATTTCTCCAAGCACTCTAAGAACTCCCAATCTACGCGATCATAAGCTTTCTCCGCATCTAATTTAAAAATTAAGTCTCTCTGCTTACCTTTTGACTTGTAGAGCTGATGTAAAACTCCTTGAGCAATGATTGCATTATCAGAAGTGCCATGGCCTCGGATGAAGCTGTTTTGGAGAGGACCTACAAAATCGTTCAGAAACGAGCGCAATCTATTCACTAACACCTTAGTGATTAACTTATAAGCCACATTACACAATCTAATGGGCCGAAAGCTCTTAATAGAAGTAGGCGGATTCACTTTAGGGATAAGAGTAACAAGAATAACCAGAATCCTACTATCAAAACACCCATTCATAAAAGCATCACGAACCAATTTCCATATATCATCTCCCAAAACCTCCCAGTAATGCTTAAAAAATATAGCCTGAAAACCATCAGGGCCAAGGGCTTTGAGCGGTTGCATGGAATTGAGAGCATTGAAGACTTCACCCTTCGTCATAGTTTTTATCATATTATTGATTCCACTCTCCCCCAACTTAGGTTAGACAATGTGAGCCAAAGAATTCGGATGAACCACTTCCTTAGACCCAAACAGATCCTTGTAGAAATTTAAAGCTTCCTCCTCCAAGATATCCGCCTCAGTACAACATCGCCCACTAAGGAGATTAAGGCCATAAACATTGTTTTTCCTTCTCCGAATCATAGTTTAGTATGAAATAAAACATGTATTTGTTAAATCGATCGTGGTGACAATTCCGAATAACACAAAGAGAAGAGTAGCCTGAGGCGTGTGAGAATACACTGTCCTCAAGGATTTATCGCACGGGTGCGCGAATCCCCCAGGATTCAACAGACTCGTCCCGGTGATAGCCGAGGTAACAGAACAGCAGAGTAATTTTTAGTGCAACTCAGGAAGAAGAAGCAGAGAAAAGAAGAAGGAGAGAGCATCTATTAGGGTTGAGAACGTTTTTAATTTTAAAAGCATCAGAATAGGTTTTGTGTAACAGATTATAAATCTCGTTAAACGTTTGAACGTTTGAACGTGTCCCACCTTGGGTCCGCCTCACGTAAGAACGTGGCCAGCTCACGTAGGCACGTGGCTGCCCCACATCGAAACGTGGCCGCCTCACGCCGGCACGTGTCCACCTCACGCTGGAACGTGGGAGGTTACGGACGTGGGACCAAATCAAAAAACAGAATAGGAAATTTGACCGTTTCCGGATAAGGTTCATAAAAGATTAATAATTAGTATAAAATAATTAAATAAAATAAACTGGAGCAAAAAACTTGTGAGGCCTCTTTATCGTGCGCGCAGGGGGGGAAAATCGGATGATGACCGAGCTAGCCCAATCGAGGCCCAACTTTGCGCTTAGTGAGCCCATTCCTCTCACAAGCTTATCTAACAAGCCCAAAACATAAGTTACCTTATAAACTCTTTAAAACTTTAAAGACCAAGCAATGTGGGACTTTTTTGAAATATCACAATACAAAGCTAAAAGAAACAACAATCTCCACATATTTCAAAAAGTTTAAATAATTTTTTAAGAAAACTAGATTTTCCTGAGTTAACACCATGGGTGTAAATGCATCGAATCTGGTGTCTTTTGGACTATGAACCAGACCTAGACGGATGTGACATAACATACAGTGAGTTGGTGAAGTAGACTTCTATGAACCAGAAACACTTTGTGTATGTTAGAGATCTATCAGTCACATTACACCCCCACTATTCTTGCTGTTATCGCTGTGTTGCGCTAATAGGCCATGCGCTCGCCTGGTAATTCATGAGTGCTCTAGAGATATGCCACAATCTCATACAAGCGGCCCCACTTGACACTCATATAGGTGATTTCATCAAGTGTATCGCAAATCATACACCACCCATAAGGGATATGAAAATCATTAAAAGCTTTTTAGCTTATCCTCTCAATAATGCAGTCTAGCACATCTCACACCATAGGAAGGGACAAAATTATTTGTGCTAGCAGAACTAACAAGTGACTTGTTTTTACCCATATGAACCTTTTTCATGGGATCTCCAATCACAAAGGTCAAGTTACTATCATTGTTAATTTCAAATTGGCTTAAGTCCCATTCCCCTCGATGTTTCATATATTGATTTCCTCCCAAGAGGCTTTGTCAGAGGATCGGCCAAGTTCACTTCTGACTTCACATAATCAATTGATATTGTTCCATCCTTTAGCAGCTGCTTTACCACATTATGCCTCAATTGTATATGTCTGTTTTTGCCATTGAAGGTCTTATTCTTTGCAATGGCTATTGCCGCTTGGCAATCACAATGCATTGACACTGACGGTGTGGGTTTTATTCCTAAAGGAATATTTGCCAAGAAGTTCTTTAACCACTCGGCCTCACTTTACCATGACCAATTCCGAGCTACAAACTCGACTTCATAGTGGATCTTGCTATTATAGTTTGTTTGGCGATCTCCAAGTAAGTTCTACCACCAAGTGTAAATACATAACCACTAGTGGATTTTGTCTCATCCGAATCGAGATCCAGGTTAAGCATCACTATATCCTTCTAATACAAATGAGAAATCCACTATACACTATACCATAGTTCATGGTACCTCTCGAATATCTCATGAGTCTAACAAGTGTAGCCCAATGATCCGATTTGGACTATGAGTATATCTACTCAATCTCCCACAAAGATATGCTATGTCTCCGGTCTCGAAAAATTCATTAAATGTAATAAACTTCCAATAATTTGGGCATACTCAGATTGAGCAAAAGGATCACATCTATTCTTTTTAATTGTGAGTTAGAATCATAAGAGGGTACTCATTGGTTTCGAGTCATAATGACCAAACTTTCTAAGAAGTTTCTCTACATAATGTTCTTGGGATAGTGTTATACTATCACCCTTCCTTATGACCTTTACTCCTAGTATTACACTTGCTTCACCCATGTCTTTCATATCAAACTTAGATGCAAGAAAAGATTTTGTTTTTATCACAATATCATTACAAGTACCAAAAATAAGCATGTCATCCACATATAAACATATGATTACACATTCACCATTCATTAATTTAGTGTAAACACATTTATCAACTTCAATAGAAGTGAAACCATCATCAATCAAAATTTGATTAAATTTTTCATGTCATTGCTTTGGTGCTTGTTTCAAACCATATAAGGATTTGAGAAGTTTACATACTTTATTTTCTTGACCACGAATTACACATCCTTCAGGTTGTGTCATATAAATTTCTTCTTCTAAATCACCATTTAAGAAAGCAGTTTTTACATCTATTTGGTGAATAACAAGTTTGTAAATTGAAGCCAATGCTATCAAAATCCGAATTGAAGAAATTCTGGTCACAGGGGCAAATGTGTCAAAATAATCAATATTTTGTTTTTGGGTAAAACCTTTTGCTACTAATCTAGCTTTGTATTTTTCAATCAAACCATTAGGATTATATTTCATTTTAAAAATCCATTTGCAACCAATAGGTTTTGTACCAGGAGGTAAGTCAACCAAAATCCAAGTATTAGATTTTGAAATAGAGTCAATTTCGGTTTTAATAGCTTCTTTCCAAAATTGAAGATCGTCGAGAAGATGAAATAGCTTCAGAAAAAGTCAAAGGATCATTTTCAACGAGATAAGTATAAAAATCATTTCCAAAAGATGTCTCTTTTCTTTGTCTTTTACTCCTTCTCAAATCCTCATATGAGTTTTCACAATTATTTCCTAAAGAAATATTTTCTAAAGGTTGTTTATTTTCAGATTTCAAAGGAAATATATGTTCTAAAAATTCAGCATTTTTAGTCTCCATTATTGTATTATGATCAAGCACATCGCTTCGCAAAACAAGGAACCTATAAGCTGCACTACGTTCAGCGTAACCAATAAACATACAATCAGAAGTTTTGGTTCCTATTTTTCTTTTCTTTGGATCAGGAAGCATTACCTTAGCTAAACACCCCCACACTTTTAAATATTTTAAATTAGGCATATAACCTTTCCATAATTCATAGGGTGTTTTACCAGTTTTCTTATGAGGTATCCTATTTTGTAAAAAACATGCAGTTAATAAAGCTTCTCCCCTAAGATTATCGGGCGCTGATGAACTAACTAGCATTGCATTCATCATTTCTTTTAATGTTCTATTTTTTCTTTCAGCTACACCATTAGATTCATTAAATAAGATATATTCACTACCCCTATCAGATCTAACCCTTTTAATTTTTCTATTTAATTGATTTTCTACTTTTGCCTTATAGGAGACAAACATTTCTAAAGCTTCATCTTTATTTCTAATTAAATAAACCTTAGTGTATCTAGAAAAATCATCTATAAAGGTCACATAATATTTTTTACCACCTTTAGTCATTGTATTTTTTAAATCTCCTAGATCGGTATGAATTAAACTAAGCAATTCAGATTCACGTTGTTGTACAGGTGGACAAGATTTTTTAGTTAATTTAGATTCTATACAGATATCACATTTATTTTAGCATGCATCACTAGTCACAGAAATTAAACCAAGACATCGCATTTTCTTAACATAAGAAATATTAACATGTCCTAATCTAGCATGCCACATATCAACAGAATCAATCAAGTAAGCAGAAGAAGATGCAATTTTATTAATAATTTCAGAAATACTGAGTACAAAAAGTCCTTGATCACTATAACCCTTTCCCACAAAGACATTATTTTTTGTCATTATTATCTTGTCAGATTCGAATGACACTTTAATCCCAGTTTTTCCCAACAATGATACAGAGATCAAATTGGCCCTAATATTAGGCACATGAAGTACATCGTTCAAAGCCAAAGTCTTCCCAGATGTGAGCTTCAAAAGAACTTTGCCTTTTCCCGAAACTGCAGCAGTACGAGAATCTCCAAGATACACAAGTTCTTCATCATCCCCTACAGAAGTGTAGGAGGTAAAAGCATCTTTGTTTGCACAAATATGCCTGGTAGCACCAGAGTCTACCACTCATTTGTTCACATTGGTCACAATGTTAACTTGAGAAACGACCGCAACAATAATATCATCTCCTTCGGCCAAATTTACATTCGGCTTAGGAGGATTGTCGTTTCTTACTCTATGCCTGCATTGAGGAGCATGATGACCTGGCTTTCCACAAACATAGCAAGCACCTTTCTTTTTTAAAGTGAGATTAGTAGTTCTAGGAAAGTGATCAGAAGACTTTTTGTTATGAACATACCTTTTTTTCGGTGGTTTATTTTGAACCAGATTTGCTCGAGAAGCCAAAGCCTTCGCCCTTGCAGCCTGACACTCTCTTCGGTTGGTATCTTCAATGATTATGTGTGTTATCAGTTCCGAAGGTGACAATTGCTTGTGCTTGTGCTTCAGCTGTTGCTTGTCGTCCTTCCATGACGGAGGCAGCTTCTCAATTAGGAGCCCAAAGAACGAATCGTCTGCGGGGGAGGGTGATGTTTTCAGCCGTCAGATCCTCCAATAGTTTATGGTATTCATTAATTTGTATTTTTATGTCCTTGTCGTCAGTCATTTCCCAGTGGTAGTAGTTGCCGATGACGAATTTTTGTTTTCCGGCATCTTCAGCAGTGTACTTCACAGTCATGGAGTCCCATATCTCCTTCGCATCCTTGTAAGAACAGTACACATCGAACAAGTCGTTAGAAAGGGTGCTAATTATTGTGTGACGGCATACCTTATTTGCATGTGTCCAATCCTGTATTAGTTTCGGATTGGCAGTCGACGCTGGTCTGGGTTCGGCAAGGGCGGATGCAACGCCGTGCATGTCGAGGATTGTGTGGACACGTTCCTGCCATCGTCTGAAATTTTGGCCTCCGAAAAGCTCGATCTTTGAGATATCCGGGAACGGTTTTGCATAGGTGATCGTAGGTGGAGGCTGTGGAAGAACGGCTTCGCCGTTGGTGGGAACTGGAGCCTGGTTGTTAGCGTTGTTGTCAGCCATGGTATAATAAATCCTTGAGATTGTTAAATCGATCGTGGTGACAACTCCGAATAACACAAAGAGAAGAGTAGCCTGAGGCGTGTGAGAATACTGTTGTCCTCAAGGATTTATCGCACGGGGCGCGAATCCCCAGGATTCAACAAGGCTCGTCCGGTGATATGAGGTAACAAAACAACAGAGTAATTTTTAGTGCAACTCAGGAAGAAGAAGCAGAGAAAAGAAGAAGGAGAGAGCATCTATTAGGGTTGAGAACGTTTTTAATTTTAAAAGCATCAGAATAGGTTTTGTGTAACAGATTATAAATCTCGTTAAACGTTTGAACGTTTGAACGTGTCCCACCTTGGGTCCGCCTCACGTAAGAACGTGGCCAGCTCACGTAGGCACGTGGCTGCCCCACATCGAAACGTGGCCGCCTCACGCCGGCACGTGTTCACCTCACGCTGGAACGTAGGAGGTTACGGACGTGAGACCAAATCAAAAAACAGAATAGGACTTAGTACAAAATAATTAAATAAAATAAACTAGAGCAAAAAACTTATGAGACCTCTTTATCGTGCGCGCGCAGGAGGGGCAAATCGGATGATTTCTTGATTTGACAGCCTAATCGAGGCTCAACTTGCTACTTGTTGGCATTCCTTTCACAAACTTATCTAACAATCTCAAAACATAAGTTATCTTATAAACTCTTTAAAACTTTAAAGACCAAGCAATGTGAGACTTTTTTGAAATATCACAATACAAAGCTAAAAGAAACAACATTCTGATCTCCAAGCTTGACCCATTTTTCACCCGATTTCTGGTACCAATGAACTTCTTCTTCCCAGAGGACTTTATTATAAATCTCAATGTAAGTTATGTTCCAAATTTATTAGAAAAACTGAATCAGTGGTCTGTAACGTTTTCTGAATCCCCCAGAGTCCTGCCTCAATAGTGCGTTTCCTGTTGAAAATATTACCAAAAGTTTCTTTATTAAAACGAATAGAATCCTCCTTGACTTCTTCAAGACCCCCCGGAACACTGGTTTCCCCTTTTCCAAGCATTATAGACCACAGAGGAGTACTCATCATGGGAAAGCCAAGCTGCCTCAAAACGAAAAAGGCTTAGCGCCCCCATTAGTTAGCAATCCCCCACATCGCAGCAGCACAAGGTTGTGATCAGAATGCATACGACACAAATTTTCAACCACAGCCTTCGGGAATAACAGTCTCCAACTACAATAAGCCAATACCCGATCAAGCCTCTTACAAAATTGGTCTCTTTCCTTGATTTGTGCGATGCCAAGTGAATTTAGAACCATAAGCCCCCAAATCAACCATATTGCATTCATCAATCATCTCAGCAAACTTATTTGCCCAAGCCGCATAGAAATGTCCTCCTCTTATTTCCGAAGGCCATAAAACCTCATTCCCCTGATTGTATTACGTAATCTACTAAAATGAGGTCACAGTAGAGAACCAGTAGTAGGAATTGGACTTGCGTACACAGACGTACAAAACCATTCATTATTACCATTTTGGACTTTCAAAGTCACAGCCTGATGGAACACAGCCTACACTGTGACAGCGAAATTTCCTCCCCTGGAGAGCACCCATACACCCCCTGAATGCCTCATTGCCTCCACAATCTCTATTTTATGATACCCAATGCCCTTCCAGAACCGCTTCACACCAGAAAACTGAACATGAGTCTCCAGAACCATAAACAATGAAGGTTGGAATTTCCTCACCAAATCCCTAACATAACGTTGACCCCTTTTATTTGCTCCTCCAGTAATGATCCAAGAGAGGCTGATGAAATCGGAGATGGCACTCATCATAACTAAGATTGTTGTCGAGGAAGTGCAACTAACAAAGACATGCTTCATCGAGTTGCATACCTGCTGTACATAGAACCACCTCGCTTCTAATACTCTCAGCCACTGCTTCAACATCAGAATCATCTTCCTCCTCAGAGGTCTTAACCATGGAACCATCATCCTGCATAGCCACTTCCATGTCAGGTGGCTTCTCTTCCAGATTATCGACCAGCTGATAGTAATTTTCAGAACTATATTCTTACGCATGCACTCCTTTTTACATTCTATTTAATATTATTTATTATATATATATTTTTTATTATTTTCTTTCACTTAATCATATCTTTTAAAAATAATATGAATAATAATACATCCCTAAAAGATTGCAAGAACATCATTTTCCTTTCCAGAAACATGGCGAATAGGCATAGCAGAGAGGACACCCCCCTGCCATTCTGAAACCAAATCTGGTTTATCAATTTTATCCTTGTTATTGGCATTAGAATTTTATGCAAATTGTGTCCATCCGTCCCTCCAACAACAGCCGGCCCATTACCTACCAAAAAGAAAAATTACTATAGATGGATCCACAGCGATCTACCCCTTAACATACTTTTTGTATTGTTTCCACTCTAATAAGCCCAAAAGCTCGCTTGTTGTACCACCAACAAAATGGGCTACCCCGAAAAATATCCAATAATTAGTGGGGTTTTATATATTTAAAAATGATGGGGTTATTATTTAAGAATTTTTTAAATAGGAATTACACGTAGTATGAACGAATTTTGCTTTTAGAAAAAAATAAATATTTGACCATAGAGATTAGGAATGGCAATAGGGTGGGACAGGAACGGATAGCAGCTCCCCGTCTTTCGCTTCTGTAGATAATATCTGTCTCCACCCTTACCTCTATATTCGTATGAATACTCGTTTATTAATCTCTTGAGGATAAATAAATATTCGTGGATATCTATAGGTACTCAATAAATTTGAAAAAAATAAATAAAATTTAAAAATTAAAAAAAATTATTTTGATAATATTTAAATAATAATAAAGTTATTTTAGTAATTTTATATAGAGATATTTTGATAATTTTATTTGCGAGTACAGGGGGAACTACCCCATCCCCACTTCGTTTATTGAACGGGAAATAACATAAACGAATATTTATACTCACGAAAAAAATTAAACAGGTATTACACATTTCCGTCACAGAAATTACCTGCGGATATCCGTCAAACGGATAAAATTGTCATCCCAAATTAAAATGCTATTTGTAGGAGAGTCTAATTGTATGCTCCATATGCGAAAGGATTAATTTCATATATAATAATAAAAAAGTATTTTTAAAAAATTGAGATATGTTGATAATATCAAATATAGAAATAGTTTTTAATTCACTAAAAAAATATTTTTTTATCACCATAAAAATATATTTTCTTTATATAATTGTTACTTGAATTCTTGGAGAATATTTTTATTTGATTCAGGTATCACAACAATTTCCATAAAAAATATATAAATTAAAAGACAATTTCATTTTCATGTATAGAATAACTGAATGAGACCTTGGTATTAGAAATACAGAATTAAGAAGAATTAAAATAAAAACATATTAAGAGTTTTTTTTTTTTTGTTTTACGCTAATTTAATGTCTTAAACCTTATTATCATTTTTTTATGAAAGTCTTAAACCTTATTTTCAAACAGAAAAAAGTTCAACAAGTTAATGAAAAATACTTAAAATAATTTAAGTTATAACTTCTACTCCATTTGATTCATTTTAATTGTTTGGTGAGAAAAAAATTAGTCCATTATGAGTGATATTTTTTATATTAATAAAGTATTGATTGTTATTTTTTTATGTTTATCTTTATACTTTAAAAGTCTCAACTACTCTTCAAAATTAGATAGACATGATAAAGTAGGGTAATTAATTGAAATTAAAAAAAGGTAGCTTAGTAAAAAATTCTCATAATTAAGACTTAGTTTAATGTTTCTTAATTCTCATGCATTATACCAAAATGACACTTAAAATAAATTGAAAGAATAAATAATTAAAAGCATAGATGAAAAGATTAAATCGATCGGTTCGTTCGGAAAATTGGTGAACCAACCATGTGTCCGGTCCATTCAATCCCTCAAAACCGGTCACTTAAAATTCGGTCAAAATTGGTGGTTTTTTTATCTAAATTTTCTGTTGTTGATGCAAAATGACAAGATCTTTTCGACATGGATCCTTTGCTTCTTCGCCCCAGGAAGCTGTTGGACCTTTGCCCGTCGTCGTATGAGTTGCACTACCACACATCATTGCACGAGCTACCACTCCTGCGTCTTACTGTTGTTGCATCACGAGCTCTTGTCTATTGGTCATGTGTTTTGGTTCTATGGGCTGAAGCTAGATGCAAAAAGTTGTGGAAGAAATTGAAAAGGGAGAATAGGGGCGGCTATGAAAGAGGGAGAATGTGAAAGGATGAGGTTGAATGTAAATATACCTTGTATTCATGATGGGCCTAGATAATTTATGAGCCAAAAGTAGCAAATTATCTACTAACTTTGGTTTTATTGTATAGGTCAAAATATTATTTTTTATTTTTTATTATATGGATTAAAGTTTTTGTTTTTATTATATATAAGTAAGGGTGTTCAGATCCAAACCAATCTAAAAAAAGGGAAAATTGTTTCAAAAAAATCAAAAATCTATAAAAATTGAAATAGACTGGATTGATTTAGATTAAATTTGTGAAGAATGAATTAGTTTGGTTCAATTTTTAGTTCAATTTTATGAAACCGATCCAAATCGAACTGAACTGATTATTATACTAATTATACACCTTAAACTACCTAAATATCCCTAACTAACCCTAACTTATCTCTCTTTCCCCCAACTTCCCCTAAATCCCCTCTCATTTGTTCATTTTCATCGGCTTCCTGTCTCAAAGCACCACCCCACTTCCCCTTCCCCCCGCCGCATGAGCACACTATGACCATCCCACGAGCAGTTGAGCACAATCCACAAGCACCACTATGTTCGAGGTGCAGTCCTTGTTTCCTTTTAATATTTTTCTGATAATGATCTATATAATCATCTCAATTGACTGATGTTCAAGAATCAAATATGTTACACTTTATAGATTGATTTTGTGTACTTACTTAATGTATACACAATTTGTATGACAAAAGGCTCGAATCGCAACTCCTTTTGTAAAATTTTTAATGGCTAAATTAGTTCATTAGATGTGTACGAAAAAAAAATTCATTAGATTGTGAAAAATCTTGTTTAATTTCTTTGTGATGTAGCCTTTAGCCTTTCCATTTTGGTTTTAAAAGATCTTCACAAATTTGGAAACTTTAATGTTGTAGGCAATTTTTGTCTATAAGCATTATATTTGCATAAATAGTGTTGTTAGGAGGTGCAGATTTGGTATTGCTATGTCTCTTGGCTTATTCGTGTGATGGGTATAGTGAGGAATGAATTTTAGTGCGAAAAGTTAAATGAAAGGATTTCATCTAAATATTTTGTTAGCTTGTGTTCTATCTTATAAGGACTTGTTACATGAGGAATGACATTTGTCATATCACAAAGTTAAAATATAAAACTTTGTTGATTGAGTTTGTATTTAAATTAAAATAGCATATTTGGTTGAAAATAATGAACTTTGTTGCACATTGACATAGCTAGAGGGATAAATATTGCTTTACTTTCTTTTAAGTGTCTCAAACGTTTAGAGATAAGTATAATAAGAACTCTTAGCTGTTTTGTAGAACTATTATTTTGTAAGCTTTGTCTTTATCTTTGTTTTGTAAGCCCTCACCTACTGTATTTGTCTTTATTTTGTTGGGTTGTTGACTTACTGTCATTGCTGCCTTGTTATGTTGCAATTGCTGACTCTCAATTCTGAGAATGATTATAATTGCTAAGTTGCTATTTTGATTTCATTTGTTTGAATTCTAAACTTTGAAATTATTGCTTGATTTTATTTGTCTATATAGTTTGTATGACTTTATAAATGGTTTGAAGTTTGGAATTTGAATTATATTGTTGTTGTTATATATTGCTCTCATTTAGATTATATTTTCATTATATTATTAGTTAAAAACTGAATCATCCAATTCAATCTAAACCGATTAAAATCGATTTGAATTGGATCGGTTTAGTTATTGGAATTCATTCAATCCAAATCGAACTAATGATATTTACCTTGTTTGGATTAGATGATTTTTTGTCTCAAAATCGATCCAAACTGATTCAAAAACACTCATATATATAAGTTTTATTTTTATATAAAGTTTAAAAATCTTGTATATATAGAGTGACTTGTAATACAGAGCATTTAAAAATTAATATATTATATAATTAAAAATATATTTGATTGTAATTGATTCGACTATAATTAGATTAGTAAATTGTCAGTATCTTTACTGGTTTATTGATTGATTTAATTTTTAAAACATTGATTAAAAGATAATGTGAAAAGGACAATTTCTCTTATTTCAAACTTTATCTGACAAATGGAGAAAAAAAACTTGTTTAAAATAAAAAGAATTATGAACACTTAACGAGTTTGTAGTTTAATTAAGACTTTAAAATTTTGGTGTGATATTTCTTTGTCTAAAATTTTGGTGTGATATTAATATGTTTGATCATGACGAACTTTTTATCTTTCTTTATTCTTATAGGTGCTTGTATATCTTTTTGGTATTTGATCAAAATATTTTTATCGGTACTATTTTGAGACTAACTTGTTAGATATTGTTGTAATAAGAAAATCTTTTCAATAATTATCTTCTTTTAAACTTAAATGCTTGTATATCTAATATAAAATAAAAAAATGTGAATATATAAGTGAAAGTGCACAACTTTTTATAACTTAAAAGGTGTTGTCAACAACTAATAATTGTTTAAATTTAAGGGTATTTGATTAAAGAGCATTTAATAAAATTTAAAATATTTTTAATTATTTGTATAGTTTCTATGAGTTTTTGTTTGTAGCTTTTTCTATTTCCATAATCTTAGAAATATAAAAGATATTCATATATACTTTAAAAGATTGTGTGATACAAAATTCAAATTATAATACTGTTTGTGTTGGATTATATTGGAAAAGATGTTTTTATTATCGACTGTCTTAAAGCAAGTAACATAACTTTCTCTTTTAAATTTTAATTCAGATTGAATACTATCTTTATTTCATTTTTTTCTTAGATCTAATATTTTTTGTTTAATTTATAAGTGCCATTGAGTATCTATTAATGTGATAAGTCATTTTTTTGTAAAAAAATTGTCTATGAATTATGAAAGTAATATCAAAGTTGTATTTTTGTGCATAGACGAATACTTTTAATGGAACCTTTGATTAAAAGACAAAATTAATATTACTAAAGATTAAATTAATGTCATTTTTAATAATTAAATGACTAAATTAATATCAATTTTATTTTAAATATTAAATTAATGTTACTTTTTACTATTGAAAGGCTATATTGATATCAACTATTTTTAAATAACTAAATTAATGTCACATATATCTTGGAGTAAAACAAATGGATGTTTAGTTTAAAACAAAAAAGTTAAATTATATTTTTGATATTCTTACACAACACTCATTTTTAATTTGATTAATGTAAAAAAAAGTTTAAATTTAGATCCTATATAAATAATTATTTTTAATTTAGTCTGTAATGACTATTGGTGTTATAATATCATAAGTATAAAGATTATATCATAATATAATATAAAAATTAAATTAAAAATAAATGTCACATATAAAAATAAAAAATAATTTTTAACTCGTATTTTTTTCTTTGTACGTGATATTTATTTTCACTTTAATCCCTTATTTTTGTTGTATAACTTATAATTCTAATAAATAGTATTATGACGGCAAGAAACAAATTAAAAGTGCTTACATATATAGGGATTAAAAGGTACTTCATCATATTCTAGTAGATTAATTTTTTATTGTAACAGATGTTAGGATAAATAAAAAATAAATTTAAATCTTTTCTTATAGGAATCAAATTATGACTGAGACTGACATATAACGAATAAAATTATATTTAAAAAAAAAAAATCCTCAGTCATAACTTATATGTTAACACCCAACACTCTACGGCGCTCTGCTCCGAATCTCACGTTTTAGCGTCCTGTAGTCTCTCTTTTCGTTCCAGCATCATTCATAACCAACGAAGCCGTTGAGCGTCTCGATACTACCGTTTCTGGCCGTAGCAATACAACACAACTCAGGTACTTTCTTTAATCCCTCTCTTCTCCAGCTTTATTAATTATTGTTTCATTTCGATGCGACTCTATGTTAGGGTTAGGGTTACGGTTAGGTTAGGTTAGGTTAGGTTAGGATTCTTCATCTGGCTTTGACGATTTGTATTCGGTAGCTTTCATTTTTCTCCATTTTCAGATTTTGATACTTGGGGTTTCATTTTACCTTGATTCACTGTGCTGTCGGACATTTGCTCTTTGACTTGTCTCCGTGTTTGCGTCTCCATAGGGTTCCAATTCTATTTTGTTATTCACATAGGTATAAGGTTGGGTCGTGACGATTTTATATATGTTTGATGTGTATTTCCGCGGTAATGGTTAATGATCTACGTGTAAGATTCAAGGATTTTGGTTGTCCCGAAAAAACAATTGTGCATGGGTGTCGTGCTTATTATCCCGTGAGAACTGTTAGCTGGTCTGCTGATTGCATGATTTCAGTTAGTGTTATACAAAAATGGAGCATCATAATTTTTCTGCGTTGCATTAATGAAATCTAGAAAATAGGAAGAAAGTTAAATATGTTGGTTGAGGTTTTTTTACCATTCTGTGAATAGAAACTGTTCTTTTTTCCTGCTGTGTCACCAAAATTGTGCTAAAGCAACATCATAGGCTGCATTGTTATCCTATGAAATCTGGACCCTCTATAGAAGGGTTTGTGCATTTTCACTTTAAACAAAACAATGCAAAATTATCTTGCAATGTAATGTACAAATGTTGAATGGGGTTTCTCCAGGTCCAAAATAACACCTAATCAACGTGAAGGTGTAGTTCTTTTACGAGGAGGGAAATGTGAACTCACTGGAGGATGATTAAAATTATTTTTTATGTTAAAATGAGAACAATCGTTTTGTTAGTGCAAACGATGGCAATCCTGTATCTCAATTCTCAAATTGTGGTCTAGGAGCATACTAGTCTGTTCTATGCTTTACATTTTCTTTCCAGCTAACCTTATATGTACTTTAAAACATAGTTATACAGCTGTATATTTCAGTTCTTTTTTTTAAAAAAAAAAGAGAGAAGATAGACAGCTGCGTACAATAGATGTAGATAAAGGAATTATTGCTACAAGAAATGAAGCTCTATTAGTGCAAGAGCGTAAATGGCTATGTAATTGTTGTATTTCAGTTTCAGAGGCTGTGACTGTGATTATTATGAAAGCACAACAAAAGCCCCCAATTATGGCCAGAAGTCTGTTCAAGACTCCTTGTGCATTTTAAAGGCATCTGCCATTTCCAATAGCAAGATGTTGCTGGCTTTCACCATAAATATCTTCTTTCTTTTCTCAGTGATCATTTTCTATATTTTATCCCTCAATCCCCTTGAAAGGAAAAAAAAGTATTCCTCATAAAGCTATGCCTCCACATGACTTTCTTTGTGGATCAATATTTTAGCTTATCCATTCACGCCTACCAGGTTAGCTTAATTGCTGAAAGGGTGGAGTTATATCCTTTCCATTGTTTTTTCAAAGATAGAGTTGATCTTATGTTGGGAATATTATTATTTGTGAGAAGTACATGAATGAATATTATGCAGAATGTGGCCCAGGGAGTTGTTATCAATTTTTGGGTGCTGACTGCTGAGTACAGTGATATCTGATTTATGTGAGATGGATTGCTTGTTGAAAATTCATATTCTATACTGTTGGAATTTGCGGTTTTTCTATTTTGAAGGGGAGGTAAGGGGTTTGGTTTGGCTTATGGATGATCTTGGATGTGTGGTTGTGATGTGGACAGGGAGGAGGCGGTGGCTGGTGGTGTTGGTTGTGGTGGTGGTTTTGCTGATCAATTGTGGTAGAGGTTAGGAAAGAAAAAAATTGAAAATGAGTTCAGACAGCAGGAGCCGGAGCAGAAGCAGGAGCAGGAGCCCAATGGATCGTAAGATCCGCTCCGATCGATTTTCCTATCGTGATGCACCTTACAGGAGAGATTCACGTCGGGGTTTCAGGTTTTTTTGGATTTTATTGATTTATTTACTGTTTGCTTTGTCTACTTATGTATTGGTTAGGGAAGCCGAAGAAGATTGAAACTCTGCTTGGCTAGAAGAGGCTTTCAATATTTATTATGCCATTTGTAAAACCTTTGGCATGAACCATTTATTTGTTGTTTTTGTGGTATGCTGTCTTCTTACTCTGCCTGCTGCTTTCATTAGTTTGGAACTTAAATTGTGTGCTCTGCCTCTGAGGTGGCTCGTTCTGCTTTTTAAGCTACACAAATGCCTAAGTGGCGTAGACATTAGGAATATGTGGGTGTGTTTCTCACAATGGTAACACTTTTTTTTTTTTTGGTGTCAGCCGAGACAATTTGTGCAAGAACTGCAAGAGGCCTGGTCATTATGCTAGAGAATGCCCTAATGTTGCAATTTGCCACAATTGTGGCCTCCCTGGGTATGGAACTTATTATCTTTTTCTTAAGAACTATGCATGTAATTCAGCGATGTTCTGCTTGCTATTAATTATAAGTTTATAACAGTTTCAGGTAGTAAAAGATGATTTAGGAAATGATTTTAGGAATAGAAATTATATGACATCTGCTAATAAGCGTTATGGCTGGAGTGGCTAGTTTTTATCATTCTGCTTTTAAATGTTTGATCAGGCACATTGCTTCTGAATGCACCACGAAATCTCTGTGCTGGAATTGTAAAGAACCTGGCCACATGGCCAGCAGCTGTCCAAATGAAGGCATTTGCCATACTTGTGGTAAAGCTGGACACCGTGCTAGGGAGTGCACAGCTCCTCCAATGCCTCCAGGGGACTTGAGGTTGTGCAACAACTGTTATAAGCAGGGCCACATTGCAGCTGAATGTACAAATGAGAAGGCATGCAACAACTGTAGGAAGACAGGCCACCTTGCACGTGATTGTCCAAATGATCCCATTTGCAACTTGTGCAATGTTTCTGGGCATGTGGCTAGACAGTGTCCAAAAGCCAACATTCTTGGAGACCGCAGTGGAGGTGGTGGTGTTCGTGGCGGTGGTTACCGAGATGTTGTATGCAGGAACTGCCAGCAATTGGGTCACATGAGTAGGGATTGCATGGGGCCCTTGATGATTTGTCACAATTGTGGAGGTCGTGGTCACCTGGCTTATGAGTGCCCTTCAGGTCGGTTTATGGATCGTTACCCCAGGAGGTACTGATGGATGGCAAATTTATGTGTAACGGTTATATCATCGTTATTTATGTGTTACGGCATCATTTTTCTTTGATTTTCTTGCTGAGCACAGATTGTTGAATCTTGATATTGTATGTGTTGTCTTTGCTATGTTTTACTTGGTAGATAGACATAACAGTGATGCCAATTTATCGGCCATTTAGTATTTATGATTGTGCTTCTGCTAGGAATAAGAATTTGCCACTAGTAAGAGATGTTGTATTGTATGCATTGTGTTATCTGATGATGCTTTATGTTATTGGTCCTGTACTAGTTTTGTGGTAATCTTGGCTATAGTTTACTTGATGTAAGTTAGTTTTGAACTAAACTAGCTAAGCGCTAATATGGCGTATCTTTGTTGAAATGACTTTTTTTTTTTTTGGGGGGGGGGGGGGGGGTTACATAAGACGTGGTCTTTCACTCTTTCTGCTGTTGTGTTAAAGTTTTAAATTTAGTATTGCGTTTTTTAGGAGAACTGAATTTGGAGATGAGTGAATTTTTTACGTTCAAAGGTTAGCGTGTTAAATAGGTGGTTATCGTGATATGGCCCTTCAGAAGAAAAAAAAAGGGGGGTTAATTTCGAAACACCCCTCATATCAAATGTAATTTATCCATTTAAATTTCCGCAATTGCTCCAATTCCTTCTTCCACTGTTATCATCCGTGTTAATTAATAATGCATGTGTTCACACAATCACATGCAGTTTAATTCAGCTCTATATTTTTTCGACAATTTATTAATGTTAATTTGTTTAGCATCATAAATTGTTATAGAAAAAAGTTACCGTGAAAGTTGTGTTTTATTGTATTAGGTTTTGTAATGGTTTATTTTCATAAGCTTCAATTTTATTTTTTTAATAAAATGATGTTTAACTTTGCGTGATAAAAAAAGAAAAAAATTTAAAAGTGAATTTTATTTGTGTAAAAAACTTAGGGCAACAAAGCAATAATTATTTATTTGTCTAATATAGACTTTAAAATATATGGTTTATTGATATATCAATAATAATAAATTATTGATTTATTAATTAAAAAATCAATAGATGAAATTAATTATTTAAAATTTTATAAATTTTAATTAATAATATTTAAATTTATATATAAATTTAATTAATTTTTTTGAATAATTATACATATAAAAAATTTATATACACTTAAATTTGTATATAAATATAATCAAATAAAAAAAATGTGATATAGGCTCAAATATAATAAGTCCATGATAGCAAACTCCGTAAAACAAGGCAAGTGAGGTTACCCTGTAGTTTAGATTTTCTTCTTTTACACAATAACATGAGATGGTCTTGATTAGGTAATTTTTTTTACCAAAAGTAAAAATTACTATAGATGGATCCACAATGATCTACCCCTTAGCATACTTTTTGTGTTGTTGTTTCCTTCTAAGCCCAAAAGCCGGCCTGTTGTGCCACCAGAAAAAGGGGCTACGTTGAAGAATATACAATAACTTTATGTATAAAAAAATATCCAATAATTAATGGGGTTTCATATATTTAAAAATAATGGGGCTATTATTTTAGAATTTTTTAAACAGGAGTTAGACGTGGTGTGAACGGACTTCGTTCTCAAAGGAAGATAAATATTTGACCATGGGGATATATCATTTATTGGAGGGCTAATCATATCATTTCATATGTGAAGAGATTAGTCTCGTATAAGATATATTTGCGTAATAATAAAAAAAAACAGTTTTTTAAAAAATTGAGATATGATGATAATAGCAAATATAAAAATAATTTTTTATTCACTAAAAAATATATAATTTTATATTCACAATTTTTTTTATCACCATAAAAATATATTTTCTTTATATAATTGTTACTTAAATTCTTGGACAATATTTTTTATTTGATTCAGGTATCACAAAATTAAATTTAAAAAGAAGTTCCACCAAAAAAATAAAAAATAAAAGAACAATTTCATTTTCATATATAGAAGAATTGAATGTGACTTTGGTATTAGAAATATAGAATTAAGAAGATTGAAAATATAAACATATTAAGAGCCTTTTTTTTTGTTTTACCCTAATTTAATGTCTTAAATCTTATTTTTATTTTTTCTTATAAAAGTCTTAAACCTTGTTTGATTATTTTCAAACAGAAAAAAGTTAAACAAGTTAATGAAAAATACTTAAAATAATTTAAGTTATAACTTATACTCCTTCTGATTTATTTTAAATGTTTGATGAAAAAAATTAATTCATTATAATTGATATTTTTACATAATAATAAAATATTAATTGTTATTTTTTTTATCTTTAATTTATAATTTAAAAGTCTTAACTAATAAAAATAGGATAAAAAAGTTGAGTAATTAATTAATATTTGATTTAATGTTTTTAAATTTTTTATATTGTTTCAAAACTAGTTAGTTCGCCTGTGCTACGCACGGTACAAAAAAATTCAATGAAATGAGAATGATAATTAAGCAAAAAGTGTGATTTCAGTATGATTATTGGTTGAAGAAACAGTTGCTACTCATGTATAATAGATTATTGATCGTAAAATGAATATGTGGTATGACTAACTTCAATGTATAAAAGAAAATGAATTACATGTAGATAAGATAGATTAAAGGCTTTAATATGAGATGACTACATTCGAATTGTTACATATACATAAGTTAAAACCAAATTAAGTTTGTAAATATGATACTTGGAGATCAATTTTGTTGGCAGCAAATTTATGATAATTTTTGTTAACTTTATTGGAATAGACAGACAACTGTGTGAATTATGAGGTTATAACACATTTCCTTTTCAATAAATTTGTTTCCATCTCATAACTAAGTTATGTTGGAATGTCTTTGTTCCTAATTGTAAAATTTTCTACATAGGCTGGTGCTCCTGGTAGTTGTGGATGTAAGAAAAATAGGATAACTGGAAAACAATATAAGTTGAATTGGAATTTATGAATTAGCAGCAGGATTATTACAAAATCAACAAATAGTTAAAGTATGAGCATAGTACAAATCTATTGCAAAATAGCATAATAGAAAAACTATTATTAATAGGAAGTAAGCATTTGAAATTGACAGAGCAGGAAGTCATTGGCATAATACACACATATATATCAAGTCATAGCGTTCATAGGATGCATAACTTGAGCAAAAACTAATAATGGCTTGCTAATATTTTCATGAATTCATAAATGTTAACATAGTATATTGGAATAAGTTGGATTCAACTAACTTAGTACATGAAATAAATTCAACTTTAAAACCGAATGTGGGGCAATTTGACAAACGTTAATTTTGCTAAGTCAATTTGAGCGCTGTAGGATCGTAGGGTTTAGCTAAGACATGACAATAAAGATGAATTTATGTATAAAATGATGTTGTATCTTGTAAATATTGTAAGGAAGCTTCACATTTAAAGCTGCTAGGGAAAAGTTAACTAATATAAAAAATGACAAAAATGAGAATACTATGTTCGTCTCGAACAATATGAACAAAATTAAGCTCAATAACTTCCAACAACTTTATATAATTAACACTTGATCAATGAGTAACATACAATGATAGGAAGCATCATAACAATAATTACATGAACTATAAATACAGACAAAAAAGCCACCAAAAAAACTTAGGAAATATGCACTCAACTTGTAATTTTTTGAAACACTTCTTTGAACACTACATTCTTAGTAACCTGACAAAATCCACCCTAATCATTGCAAATGAGAATTTTCAATTCATGCTTACATTTAACATAGGAGATAGCCATATACATCTGGCCATGTGATAAAACAAGCCTTGGTAAAAATAAACCTACATGAGAAAGGGTTTGCCCTTGACTTTTGTTAATTATCATAGCAAAGCAAATAGATAATGGGAGTTGCCTTTGTTGAAATCGGAATGGTAACCCAGGATCAGAAGGAATTAAATTCATTTGAGGGATGTAGACTTTGTCTCCAATATTATTGCCTGTGACAACTTTAGCACCAATAACATTCACACCCAACTCAACAACAATAAGCCTTGTGCCATTACAATGACCTGAAGCTTGATCAATATTACGCATCAACATAACTGGAACTCTTTTCTTTAAAATTAATCTATGGTTAGGAAGACCAGAGCGTGTAATATCATTTAGGAATTCCGTGGTCAACCATGCAGGGTCAACATCTATATCTTCATCTGATTTACAGATTGAATCAGAACTAAGATATTCCTTTTCTTCACCAGGTATTAACGACATGACATACGAATTAACTCTATTCATAACTTCAAGTGTAGGAGCAAGTATAGCCCTATCTTCAAAATATTTAAACTCATGTATATTGCCAATTAAGTTAGGATATGTAGAATCGACAATAGCAGCAACAACATCAGTAGAGTCGAAAATCAACAAATCATTTGGAATTTCCACAGTTGGCTCACCATCATTTTCAACACCTAAAACACCATCACAATATCGAGAATCCACTTGCCAAACTCTCGAATCTCATCAAAGTCTAGGTTGTTAATGCCATAGTGTAAGTGCATGTTTTTAGTTAGCTTCAAGACATGTTTTTAGTTAACTTCAAAACTTTGCAAAACTTCTACAGTATAGAAGAATTAATAGAAGACATAACAATATCAACTCTACTTGCTTTAGGAATAACAACCAATACTTAACAAAAATCTCCACCTAATACATTAACTTTTCCGCCAAAAGGATCAGTGAAACTATTCACATTAGAGAAACGCATGATATCTCGCAAAGTTCTATCTAAAACTTCAAATGCCCATCTATTAACCATTGGAGCTTCATCCCAAATTATCAAACTGGTGTGACGAAGCAGCTCAACCTTTAAACTTCCTTAGTTAATATTGCATGTTGTTTCTTCAGTCAGTACTAATGGAATTACAAAGCGCGAGTGCGCAGTTCGACCTCCTGGTAAGAGAAGCGAGGCAATACTACTTGAAGCAATAATCAACACAATTTTCCCTTCAGAATGTAGTCGACATGACAATGCTTTCTACACAAATGTTTTACTAGTGCCCCCATGGCCATAAACAAAGTAAAATCCTCTATTCTCATTAGACACAACATCAACAACTTTATCATAAACAACTTGTTGCTTATCAGTCAATCAGGGAAACATTTTGTTATGCTCCTCAATCATTTCTTCTTTGTTGTAAGATAATTCATTTACAAAGAAAATGTTTTGGTACTTAACTTCTGTAAAAAAATCAGAGTATGACATAGAACTAAAATCTTTTAAAGATTTACCATTCAAACGTAATAAACATTCAATCTTAATTAGGCACAAGGACTTCAACTCTGACTCTCCAATTTTCAAACCTACAGACACAAATAAATCTAATAAAGACAATAGTAACTTAAATCAATATAAAATAAACACACTACAATATATATAGAAAACACACGTTCATAACTACACATATATTAGATGTTATAAAATATTATTTAATATAAAATATAAACAACATAATACCTGGTTGATTCAAAACCTTTCACCTTTCAAAAACAATCCCATCAGCTAATAAGTCCCAAGTTTGCTCCAACACATTTAAAGGTTTACTCATAGAGTTTGATAACAACAAACTAACAAAAAGTCAACGAACATAAGGACCAGAAGCTAACTCAGTAGCTTCTTTTATGGCATCCACAAATTCTCTATCATCAGCTAATAATCCAATAACATAACATGCCTCTTGAAAACTTTCATATGTCACATTATCCACAGTCCTAATACTGGCATAACTTGTACAACCCTTCTGAATATTCAACAATAGTCTTAAGTAATACAACTCACCAACTCCAAGAGGTATGAAATTTAACCTACCAATAGATAACCCCCTCTTTTTTAGGTGCCATTGCTGACTATTAACACAATAAACAAACCATGATGGAAATTCACCATAAGTCAAGTCTCGACCTTCTTCAAACATACGGTTAGCTTCCATCCAAGCAAGGAACTTTTTTTTTCCCTTATGTTTATCCAAGACTTCATCAAGCCTATCATCGTCATTGAAAATTATATTTTGCTCATTAGGCAAATGAAAGGTCAACCTTTAAATAGGAGGCCACCTATGATGAATGTCAAATGCAAAAAGTCCTCTAAATAGACTCAGAAGGAGACAAATACCGACAATCGTAATATTGTTTAATCTCATCAACTTCCTATTTTTGAGTTACATCAGCTGATTCTGTGGACATAGAAATAGTTACACGATCTAGCCCTTTGTTTATATATTTGAATAAATACTTAATAGAGTTTGATTTGTTGCAATATTCCAAGTTAATATGTTTGATATTTCATCAACAACTTCGGGTTGTATGGGACTACATTTCTATTATCCAACTCAACTTCCTTTTTAATGACTGTGATACCTAACTCCCTTCTTCTATAGATTGGATAGCCATCATCGTCAAAAGAGGTTTTGTGAACAAATTTCTTAGGATAAAACTTTGAGCACTTATCATTCTTCATACAAGGTGAATAGCTAATACCTCGACCACAAGGACCATGTAGCACAAATACAGCTACAACATCAAACAACTTCAGATATTTGCTTGGATCAGGAAACTCAACACATATAACTCTATCAATTGATTCAATAGTATGCAACTTATCACTTTGTTCTAACCACAACAAAATATGCATATGCGGCAATCCTCTTTTCTGAAACTTAATTGTGTACATGCCTAAAATAGAAATAAACAATTGAAGGTGTAATGTAATTTATATAAAATGGAAACCACATAATTCACATAAAAAGGAAAATAGGAAAAAAAAAACTTACCAGCAATAACCTTTCCAAAGAAGGAACATTTTTTAAAATCATTCATCAACGCATTTAACTTCATTGAAAAAATTATACACACTACATCTGGTTTTTCATTAGTTGACATTCCTCAACGATTAAGGAAGCGTGCAATTTCAAGCCATCTAGGATTACACGTAACAGTGATAAACAAATCTGAAAATCCAAACCTTTTTAAAATTGTCATAGCATCTTGACAATTGTTAAACATGTACCGACGACCACCAGTAAAAGAGGATAGCAAAACTACTCGAACTCCAGTTGAGGCTGCATTAATGTCAGCATAATCAACCGCTTCTTCCCAACCTTTTAAAAAATCTGATATATTCTGTTGATTATTTCTAACATATGACAATCGTTGTGATTCAATCATGGAGTAACAATCAACAATAAATTGTTGCAATAGTTTTTTACTTCGCAACAAAATGCCATCTTCCATCTCCCTTTAATGAAGTCTGAAAGCAACAAATTCATGCAATGAAACTCTTAACCTTTTCCGTACACCAGGTGTAGAAAACGTATCTCGGATTGCAATATCTTTTTTGTAACCATCTTCACCATATGAGAATAATAAAGGATATTGAAGAGACAAATATGAAGGATGTGTTTCACTAATACACTCCAAATGACCATCATGAGATTGTAAAATTATATCTCTACCAACATCAGAAGAATCATAATCACCAACAATTAGAGCTGCAACTTCATCCACGGTTGGTAAATTGTACATCCTAGCATCAAGTGTTCGGTGTCTAAATAATCTAACAGAGAATTGTTGAGTGTCATCCGATTGAAAACAATCTCTTGCCCTTCTGAATGATCTTGCCATTATGTACTATTACTTCCACGGCAAAAAAAAAAAACATTTGTGAGGAAACAAAGAATGCAAAAAGCAATGCAACAAATATATAAAGTAAAAAAAAATAACAGAATATAAAAAGTTCGAATAAAAAAACATGAATTGAAACATATAATATAGTAAGAAAAATAAAAAACATAATACAAAAGTATGCAACTACTTGAAATGATCAATTCTATTTGCAGACTCATGCATGATATCATAAATATAAAGTTGTGCAAATTTTGGTTTATGTCCATCCATAGGAAGTAAACTTCCAACTTTATGATAGTTTTGTCCACTAAGAATAAATTGGGGAGGATCATTTCCATCATTTAAAGAATTCTCCATTTTTTCCTAATGGAAGTGAACGCAAACATACTATTATAGAGACGAATATTCTAAAGGAAATGAGCACTTCTGCAATCCACACTTGTGAATAAGTTCCACAATAAATTTGGAGGCCTAGTTAATAGTGGTAATTGCACTTTCCCTTTCATACAACAAAGAGAGAAACTTGGATTATCAGGATGGTTTGACTTCTCTGATCGCTCGTCGTACCAAACCAAAGCACCACAATGCAAGCAAGCATGATCACAATCACCAAAATCCAAGGGAATTGAAATTGAAGTATAAATCTTCATTATTAAGTGTGTATTTGAGATGGCTGTGAAAACTTGATTATTTCAATAATCGATTATTGCATAAAAACTTTTTGTCATAATCGATTATAAGAAAAAAAATTTATGTTTGGATATGTTAGCTGAAAAGCGATTTTAAGTTAATCTGTTTCGTTTAGATGGTATAAAAAAGAATCACTTTTATGTATCAAATTACCAAAATAGGTATAGAATGATTAAAAAAATTATTTAATTGAGGATAAAATAATATTTACATCTCACTATTGAGAATAATCCCAACAGTTTTTTCAATAATCCCTAAAAAAAGCTGTTGATTATTTTTTTCTTCAAACCCAAACATGAAGACTTATGCACCCATCAGTTTTTTTGCCGAAAAAAGTTGTTGGAAGGCAGGAATAATCCGAAACAATCACCTCCTAAGATGGTGAACAAAGTTCATGAAAATGATAATCATTTAGGAAATATGATTAATTATCATAAGTAACCTTCATCTTTTCTTTTTTGAAAATAGCTCATGTTCCAAATTAACATCACTCTCATCTACTATTGCATCAATTGGATAACTATCATCGAGCTTATTCAAAAAAGAAGGAAGATCTACACATTAAAATCATAATATTAACTTAAAATATGAAGGCAACACATGTACAAAAGAACTATACATTACATTCAAACCAAACTTCCAAACCTGGAAAGTCATTTGAAGCAAAGGACATGTTTGTTTGAGGATTAACAAATACAATATTGGATGATCCTATAAAACAGGAGCAAAAAGGATAATTAAAAAAATGTGCATAAAGGAAAAGCTAAAAAAGAAATATCTACCTAAACATGGACATAACCAATGTGGGGTTATATAAAACACATGTAATAATATATAGCAAAATTTGTTTCACATTTAAAATTCAAAATAAGGATTGCTCAAAAGATTAATAAAACTATAAATACACGAATATTACATTTCATAGAAATAAATTATAGTATTGAAAATAATAACATAAAAGTTCAACCACAACAAACAACAACAAAATATATTTTCAACTTAGCCCAACAAAAACTAAGTTAAATATAACAAAAATAACCAAACAAAGAATCCCATAATAACTAACTTGTAGAAGACCTAACATTTTTAATTACTCTCAATGGTTGTCCTCGTCTAACTAAGTTGGACAATGAATCTATCCACACACCTGTAACTAAACTTGAATAAGGATCTTACACCAAATCTATGTCAAAGCAACAAAAAACAAACTGACATAGACTCTACCATGACAAACATGGAGCATGCATGTTAACCAAGACAATCAAAGCATACACATAATAGAAGATTCAAAAATTTGATAGCTCAAGTACCTCCATCATTATCCTAATTCCAAGTATATATTTATCATATCATTGGCAGAGTCAATTGTAAACACAAGTTACAAAGTAATTAATAATTCAATATAAAATGTCAAAATCTATAACAAAACAAAAAAAATATTTTAACATCCACAAAATTTCCTAAAGGTCATTTTTTTTTCTATTTAAAATATACTATATGACTACAAACTAAGCTATTAAAAATATTTTTTAGTAACATAGCTAATCTTATTTTTTTTTTCTAGCTAAACAACTTCAGCTTTTGAAATTAAAAAGGAAAATCGGGAGAAAGTAAGCACTTCAAAACAACAAACAAATTATTTCAAACACTTAACTATATATTCTTTAAGAAGCTCAACACCATTAACAATGGTATTGTAAAAACTATTCCAATCAATATCTCTAATACTTTAGGCTATGTTTGAGAGTTTGAAAAATAATAGAAGGTAATAACTCATAATAGAATGGAATGAAAAAGCAATGAATAGAAGATAATAGAATAGTAATGAGAATAACTAAGCACAAAAGCTATCTCACCATGATTACATGAACATGTGGCTTCTTTTTGGTGTTTAGTGATTGCATCTTCACCTAATAGATTAAGTGTGAGGAAACAATGAATGATATATAATTAAGAATTTTTGTAACAAAGAAAGAATCAAGCTTGTTTGAACAAAACTTGTTTTTACTGTCCTCCATCCTCCTTTTTTTTTAACATAGTTAAATCTTGTATTCCTAGCCTTCCACGCAGCAACATCATTATTATGAAACATTGGTGGAGACTATGGCACCATGAAGAACTTTTAATGGGAGTTAGACGTAATAAGGAAATAGGGAGATGCATAGGTAATAGTCTTAGAATCAGATGTTGTTGAAATGAATTACTTGTAATGCTAATGCATTAAACCGGTAACAGGAGCAGTCAGAGTTGAGAATAAATATTCACAAGCAAACTAAGATAAGCAAGCGAAGGTGGAAAGTTAAAGACTGAAGCAATGTTAAGCCAAACTCCACTATCTGCCACAAACAGTAGGAATGAAATAGTCAAAGACTCGAATTCATTGCTTCTTTCAATAAAAAGACTTTAAAACATTGTTTGGAAAAATAGAAAATAGAAGGAAAGAAAATGTGTGGACAGAAAAGTAACACAATATTCATTTTTTTTTCAATGAGTTCTGGAAGATCATATATAAAATCTTAATCATTTACTTTCAGTAAGAGCAAATCCAACAAAAGATCTATTTTTTTACTAATTTTAATGAATCTAACCCAAATGTTTGAAGGAACAAAGCAGGAAAAAAACTAGAGTTAGATGATGGCCAATATCTTGGAGTGTAGCAGGTTGCACGGTGGTGGTGGTCCTGGCCGGAATCTTGGAGTGTTGGCGCATCTAGATGTCCTCAACTCTGTTCTCAGTGGCGGAGAGGGGGTGGTGGTGAGGGATGGACCATGGACATGAGATGGGTGAGGAGAGAAGGGGTGTGGAAGAAACTAAAGAAGGGGAAGTGGTTAGGAGTGAAGGAATAAAGAGATGGGAAACAAAAAAAATGACAGTCGTGGGAGATTGGGAATATGGGAGTGGGGGTGGGTGAGGGAGAGAAGGGGTGGGGAAGAAACTGAAGAAGGGGAAGTAGGTGGGAGACGGGAGTGAAGGAATAAAGAGGTGAGAAAGCAAAATATTTTATTTTTTTTAAAGAAAAGTTATGAAAAATATAATATTTTTATGTTTTTTACATTTTCTTTCTTCTCATTTTCTCTTCATTCAAACAATCAATTTTCCCCTTACTTTTCTATATATTTTTTCTCCTTCCATTTTCTTTCTTCTCATTTTCTTTCCTCTCATTTTCTCTTCTACTCCAAAGAAAGGGTAAATGAAAATGATAGAAAGATAGATAAGACACAGGTTAGTAGGAATGCTGTCAAAGTAAATATTACTTCATCATATACACACACACGCATTGTAAAACTGTAAAGGAAAAAAAACTATATATATATATACACACACACACACACACACACACACACACATACACACACACACACAATATAAAACTTAAATCTGCCCATTTTTTTTGTTTTGCATGTATTTTTTTTAATTTTTGACTTATATTATTATTTGCATATTTATATGTTGATATATCAATAAGGTAAGAATTGGTAGGACTTTATCTATTCTAATCGCAAGTATCCATTTATCATTCTCGTATGAAAATCCATGAGTATTCTTAAATATTTACTAATTCAATTTTTTCAAACACCTGATTTCTTTTTTTTATCTACATTATTATTTACATATTCTCATATAGATATGTGAAAAGGGTGGGGATTAATAGTAATTTTCTCGTTTCTAATCGTAAGTACCCATTTATCATCTAAAGAGGGGAGACAGGTACGTGTAAGTACAATCAACTATTTAGTAATTGAATATAATATTTTGCTAAAATAATTTATAAATCATTAGGACATTTGCTAAAGCTTTATTTTATCTATAGATGATTGTTTCTTCTGGTGAAAACTCAATGAATAAAAAATCTTATTGGCTACCTATGAATAAAAGTCACCAGAATCTGGCATGTGAGCTAGAAACACGCACCCCCACAATGCACTCAAAGCAAAAGAGATTGATAATCACGCTAAACAGGGGAGAAGAATAGCAAAAAAAAAAGGACCTAGTGTATAAAAGGTAGGTACCTTTTAGCATTTACAAGGGACAAATGCCTTTTAAATTATGAGACAAAGTGATCAAAGGTTGCAATTGGATAAGACGGAGAAGGAAATTACAGCATAGCATAGCACACAACACAATGTAAGATCCTTAAAATCATCACAACATACTACACAATTGCATCATGGGTCATTGACATCCTTTGTGAAGATACAAATGGATAAGGAAAAAACATCTGCTAGAATTACTATAGCTAAATGCTATTCGTCCATAAATTCATAAGGAAAAAATATTTACTAGAATTACTATGTAAAATGTGTTAGACTTGATTAACTTATTATCAAAAAATGCAAATGCAGATAGCAAAACCATTTAGCTTGGATAACTTTGTTACAAATGAGTTGTTCAAAGCATCGTAACAAAATTTTTTGTGTGTACATGTATTAAATTAAGTTATTAACTGATGTAATATGGTGATGACATGGAAGTTCATAAGGATAATGTTCACTGCAAACAAATATTAGATTATGTTAAGAAGATGCAGAGCTATGATCATATGAGGGCATCTAACCCCCCTCCAAAAAAAAATGAAACCAACTAATAAAATTTACCTTTTTCACAATAGGTTGTAGGTAATCTTTTTTAGTTGAAAATATTGCAGCTGTATGTTTGCAAAAAATGCGATGAGATTGGTAAATTGCAAAGCATGAAAGTATTAATTTAGTTAGTAATGTTTGAGAATGAGTCTGTAAATTTTCATGTAGGAAACATCTCATGTATACTAATTTGACCAATATAAGAGGAATAATAAAGCACATCAATCAAGTGAAACTAATTAATCACACAGACTTTGCATTATCAAATATATATCATAATTACATTGATCATGTTCACAATCTCACTCGACCAGTGATATCCAATCCGAGTGAACAAAAGTATAGCTTCCTAACCATTTATAATTCACTGCCAAAAAAATCAAAACCAAAAAAGAAAACCATATCATTTATGTCAGCACCAAATCACCTGTAACCATCCACATCCTAATAGTTACTATTATATCCTGGACTAACAGATAAGACAAAAAACATTCTAAATCCTAAGTCCAATTATCGTAGTAGTTATTATTATACCCTGGACTAATAGATAAGACAAAAAAACTTTTTACATCCCAAGTCCAACTATTTACATATTACCCAATATAAGGCTCATTCCTTTTCTATCTTAACAACTTTTAGAGGAACACCACCGACCCCATCATTCATGCCATCCACAGCCTCATGAAATTTCCTTTTTCCAACAGCTTTCTTATACTCAGACATGTTAACATCATAGGTCAATGATACAAGGCTGTCAATCACTTGAGAAGTAAACTCCTGCACACATCAATAATCGAAATCCAGACATCAATCCCAGCAATATAACATTACGTCTAAATTTGATGGTTTACATGAAGAATATAACAAATAATTACATAATTCTCAACCTTAGGACTAATAGTTTCAACATGTTGGATCTCATCCTCCAAAGCGTATGTTTGGGGGAAAGGTGGAATAAATAGGCCTTATAGGAGAAGGAAAAATCCCATGTCATGTGTTGAGAAACGCAGGAAATAAGGAAAGCAAAAGTTAAAAATAAATGACAGAAGACTAAGCACATGCAAATACCAACAATACCAAACTAATCACAAAGTAACACAAATCAAAATCAAAGTACAAAGAAATACTTATAAATCAATCTAACAGAATATACATCAATATTTTTAAAAAACAAAATAGTTAAGGCATAAACCTTAGTAGGGGAGTTATCAACTCCTTGGAGCATAAACGTACAAAGAATATGTTCATCAGTACAAACCCTCCTAACACAGAACAAATCTTCAAAATGGGAAGATGAAACTGACTTTGTCTCAACCTTAAAAAGGAATTTCTGGCCAACCAATGCAGAAATAATATCTGATAAGCTCCCATCACCTTCTAACTGCAACAAAATATAAGAAGCATCTTAGAATAACCTCTTTTCTAATAGGACAAATTATGACATTTTTAAATTGGGTTAAAAAACGTAATAATAGAACAAACTTAAATGGACAACAAAAACTTGCAAATCTTTATACGTTCTTATACTCAGACAGTAACTAAGGACATGACTTTTTCGATATGTTTTGAGCATCACGGTCGAAAAGCACAAAGACAGCACTACCAGTATCATCATTTACCTCAACTTTTATCCTATACCTACTTAAAACAAAACAAAAATTGAAATCATTACCATTGTAAATGAAAAAAACAAATTGCAAAAAAGAATAATAGTAGGAGTGGATGCCTATGTACCTTGGTGTAACAGAGGCTACGTGACAAAGGCAATAACTGCGATAGTACATGCTCGAATCTGGGGTAACAGACTTGTTGCATTTGCATGCACAGTACCACTAAGAAGCATCCTCAACTATTGCTTTTATAGTTCCTAGTACGATAAACAATCCATCCTTCCAATGAAAATCAAAAAGCAAAAATGAAAATGACACATGATTAAATTTGACTGTAACTTTTCTCAATCAAAAAATGTGTTCAAATAAAGAATAAACTATAAGGAATAAAGAATACAGAATGAAGAATAAATAGTAAGCAATAAATAGGAAAGAATTAAAAACAACAACATTAACTTCAGCTCAACTACACCACAGATGCATATAAATAAAACACACAACTTGTTCATAATATTTTTTTTTAATTTTATTTAACCATACTATTTAAAAAGGAAACCATACCTCATTACCGCTCATTGATTTGATTAATAGACTTCTTTTCATGAAGCTTCATAAACTCATCCTCTATAGAGGTCCTCTGTACAATAGGAATAACTCCTAATGGTTGAGACCTCATTTGAGTATCTTCAGCAAGCCTACTTGGAACATGAGCAACTACACATAAGCAAAATACTAACTTTTTGCATAACATAACAATATAAAATGACCCTAAACACAAAACCAACCTTTTCCTAAAATTTATGACCTCTGCAATAGGAGGATTGAATAGAGTCTTTGATGCATGCATCACATTTTGAAGCAAAATTTGTTCTGGTTACAAAAGAAATAAACCAAAATATTAGTGAGCTAGGTGAAGGAATAATAGAAATGCAGATGAAATAAAAGATGTAAAAAAATAGATACAAATGACATAATGCACAGTTACCTCTGAAAAGCTTCACTTTAGCAAGCTGGATGACAACAACAGGAAGGTCAACATTACCTTCAGCAAAGAAAGAATTCAATTGATCCACATATTCCCTGAATAAAACACACTTAAGCTTTTGATTGTGAAAACCAACAAAACATGTTATTTCCATATCTAATCTAAATCTGAATCTAATCTAAATAGAATACTGAAGGATGTAGATGAAAGGAAAAATAATTAAAACCAAGTAGCATCCCATTTAAAAAAAATTATAGAACGCACCTGCAGTTAGAAAGCTTTATCACAACCAGTTTGGATTGTTTTCCATTTCTGTCATATTATTTTTACGTGGAAGTGCCCACCAGCAAGCCCATTACATTTGCAAAGAATAATGAAAGTTGGATAAAAAAGAAATAAAGATCATGGCATCAAATTAGTGAGAAAATGAAAGTATAGCGTTTGAATATATTAACCAATAAGAAAGTCAGAGTCTGCTTCATTTGCCAGCACATCAACAAATGGCACACAAGACAAGCCATATTGTGGAATCATGATTGATTCACAAGGGACAACAATTGTCCTAAATTGAAATATGAAGCGAAATTCATGATTTGTTGCACGATACGATCCAATATTTGGAATCAGTGTGAAATAAGTCATTTTATAAACATTGCCCTCTAACAGAAGATTCAAGAACTTGTATACCAATGTTTTCCTTACAATTGCTTGAATCTTACCACCCTACCAACACAACCACAACAAAAAAACGTACAAAACATTAGAATCAAATCTTCATATTAACCAAACATCTAACATTTTAAAAAACAAAGATGAAATTCTTACAAACTCATCTAGCAGCACCATCTCAATAGAGCTTGGGAGTCTGGAGTTGTTGAATGTAGGCACTTTCCAAAGCTTAATTATCCTCACCATATTCCTCCAAGCCTCTCTCTCAGGGTACACTTTGCTCAATACATCAATTGGTGGAGCCATGAGTTCTAGTAGCTAATCACACAAGCACACAAGTGAAAACAAATAGATAAGTGAAGAAGTTCCAGGAATGCACAATCACACACTGCAATGGCTACCCCTTTAAATAGAGAGGACAGGCTCACCATTTGAATTTCAAATTGGCCAAAATTGGAGGGAAATGGTACTAACTAAGTAACTGGAATGAGTGGTGAAAATGGTTACAAAAAATGGCTGACAACACAAAAAATAGGGTAATGTAAAAATCAGTACAACACAACTTGAAATTCTATTAATTACCAATTTACCACTTAAGATCCAAACCATACACCCAACAAACAAAAAAAAACCATTTCAAACCAATTAATATAGATCCTTATGTATCTAACATGATTACAAAACAATACACCTAACCACCCCATCATTTGAAAACTTTGAAAATCAGGGTAAGTAAAACCCAAATCAATAACCAATTTCTCTAAACTGTACACCATGCCCATACCCAACCCTATTACACTATCTTACCAACTTTGCATTTGTCCTTTAAAGTCCATCCATTTTGCAAAGACCACATCTCAAATCCAGCTATATATTAGGGTAGATGCAGGCAAGAAAATTAAGTTCCACCTCTTTACATAGCCATATAGCCTTACCTGTTCCACGCGCTGATGCATCTCAAAGAAAACCCATTCATTTGAAAAAAGAAGGTCAACAACTCCAATCTTATAGATCCATCCTATAGGTCCCCCCACACGCGTGCCTTTCACCACCTTCCAACAGAAATTAGATTGCAACAACGTCTTCCCCAAGCCTAATTCAAGGGTTCTCAAGTCTGAAGGCCTAACCTAATCTAAGCTTCCTAACCCCTTTACATTTCCTTGCAGTCTACACCATTGTAATGTGTTTAAACATGAACAAAATAGTAAAAATAAACCATTTTCATTTGGATGAAATATTAATTTAACACATTAGAAATTCTGAGAAGAACAGGAATCGCACAATAGGATTTAAGGCTCTGGTTTTGTATCGTGTATTGATGATTGATTGATTGATATCAGACTGACACAAAGCTAAAAAGATCAGTATATGGTTGCAGGTGTATGACCAGTGTATGGAACAATAGTTGAACTTCGAGGAGGGGAAAAGAAGGAGAGAGAAAACATTAATATAATAACGTATGAGAGAGAAAATAGTAAGTTGATATTCAGATCCTGCATACTTCAGTGTAACTTTTCCCATAAAGCTGAAATAGACAACAGTGTCACTAAAAAAGAAACAGTAGTTGAACTTTGGGGAGGGAAAAACGAGGAGAGAAAACAGTAATTTGATAAAGTAGCAGAGAGAAAATAATAACTTGAAAAAGTATGAGAGACAAAAAAGTAATTTAATAAAGTAGGAGAGAGAATGCACAAAGTTGAATTTAAGCTCTAGCAGACTTCAATGTAATTGTCCCCGTAAAACTGAAATAAACTACACTATCAATTTAAAAAAAAAAAGTAAAAATATCACAATCCATTAATACTCCTTTATCCTAACAGATCTACCCATTTTCTGGCCTTGAAAATTCTGAGAAACATTTTTCATGTAAATATACATGTAGAACTCAGGTACAAACAGAGTCAAACAAATGAATGGATATTTAAACATTTAAAACTCTTCACTTTTGCAAACTATATCACAACAATAAGGCTTTTAAGATCACCCCCAGCAATAAAGTCATTAACCTCATCCAGATAGCCACCAAAAAGAGCATACTCCATCTTGACTCTACTTAATAATAAGTGACTAAACATTGAAACAACAAAATGAATGCACCATATAGGTTGCTGAATATAGATACCAACTCGTAACAATCAATACAAACATATAAATAATCCTACTTACCCCTCTACACATTGTTCCATGATTCTCATTTTTGTTGTTTTACCATCTTTTTCATATGTTTTCTCACTTCCGATTGCAGACGAAGCCTCAAGAACATATATGTGATGATTAAATCTGTCCTTATATATTTATATAAATGGATCATATAAATAAATATCGCATCCAAACATGAACCACCAAACCATGCCAGAAGAAATAAATAAATAAAGAACATACATACAATTCAGTCAAATAAATATCAACAAAGGATTGAGAGAGGAGGCAACGGCGAAATGCGAGCAATGGTGTCAGACAGTGGTGCGAGTGATGAAGGATAGCGATCCAGTAAGGCATGAGCAATGGTGCAGCCACAAAAAAGAGAGACCTAAAGGATCTCCATAAATCCGCGAATGAAAAAATGAAAATTGTATATCATTCTAGACAATATTGTAAATTAAAAAAGATTGATAGTTAGTAAAGAGAGACCCAAAACAAAAATCAAATACAATATACAAGGAGCAACTATATGGTCAAGATAATGATCTAACATCATGCTCTACAAAAATATTCAAAGCAACTTACCTGAATTAGAAAATTTATAAAACTGAAATAAATTTAATGAGAGAGTAATGCGAGTGAGGAAAATCAGAATAAGTATAAAGCTTCAGAAGACCACTAACAATCTCAAACTCCACTAACAAAGGGATTCAAAGCAACTTACTTGATTTTTCATATTAGATTAAGTACTTAAGTGCTATAAATTAGGGGTGTAATTTGATTCGGGTAATTCGACCAACCCGACCAAACCGAACTAAACCAATTAGTTTGGTTCGGATAAACTCAATGGTTCGATTAAAATCCGAACCAATTGAAGTTCAATTGGTTCGGCTCACGAGTTTAGAGTTTTGAACCCGCGAACCGAACCAAACCGAACCATTTTTTTTATAAACGGTTTCAGAATTCTACCAAATACCAACCCTAACTCCTTTTCATTTTTCCCAAATCTAACCCTAACTCGTGCAGCTCCCCCTCGCCACTTGCCCTCGCCGGTAGCCGTTGCGCCCTGCTTGACGCTCACCCTTGCCGCTCGCCCTCGCCCTTGCCTCTGTGATTACTCTTCCCACCCCATCATTTCTATTCCCTAAGGTATTCTTTTTCCTCATTCTCTATCTATATTTCCCTCTATAGGTTCTCAGATCTTTTCTCAAATTTTACAATTTTGCTATCAATTCCTTATTTTTCCTTTTTTACAAGGAGGTTTATGTGTTTCCTTTTATAACTTCTTCACTTGCTGGATTTCTAAAGTTCAAGATCTCATCAATTTGCTCTTTCCTACAAATAACAAGGCCTACGCCTACCCATGCTTTTCAATTCTTAACTGGTTTGACTTTGGATCTAAATATAGAAACTTTATGAGATCTGGTTTTGTGGTGGACTCGGATTCACCACATTCCAAAGATGTGGTTTTGTGAAGAAAATTCGATTCAGGAGAGGAAGTTGTTATTTCAGCTATCCTGGGCACTCCTAAGTATGAAAAAGACCTCATCTTTGCAAGGGATGTTTTTATGAAAGTATGTGTAAAGCAGCCAGCTTTGAGCTCCATCTTGCAATTTGACTGTGAAGTTTATGAGGAAATTGATAAAGGCTCTGAATTTAACATCAATAATACTTATTATCTCAGATCACCTACATGTATGAGCTCTTCCATTTACAGAGGCCCCTTATTCAGGTAAACTATTGCAGAAATTCTTATTCACATGTGTTATCAATTTATCATCTCTTTTTTTGGGAGTTTGGGGTGGAGGGAGAGGACAATGGAAATGGGGGAGTAACTTTTTTTTCTCTTAATCTGCATAGTGATGTCATCTATGTTTCACAAAAATTAGCTTTAACAATAGTATATATATTAATATTCCTAGTTTATTCGTATGCTGGTTTGCTTTCAAATACTTGACGTACAAGGTGCTTTCTTAAAAACCTGCACTTTGTTTGATTTGAGTAATTCAGTGAGAAAGCAATCCTATGTCTGCACATGTCTTCCACTATTGAAAAGGGAATTTAATATACTTTACGATTGTAAAGACTGTGTCCAGTGATTAGTGAGTAATTCAAATTTCCAAGTAATAGTTTATACTTCATTTACATTTGTGAAGGCAATGGCCCATTGGAAGCCTTAAATAGAAATTCCAACATTTGGTCTTCCAGTTTAGGTAGAAGTAGATTTATATCGAGTATACAATGTTGCTGATATATTCAATGTTGGCTGATCTCCTTTAATGAACAAAGATAGGATTGATGTTATAGATGATAGTTGTATAACTTATCTAAGTGCATACCTATTTCTTTACAGATTTGACTTGCTTGGCTTTGATCATTTGGTGTACTCAGATTATTTCAACCTTTCCCATTTTCCTTTTATTTGCACATTGGATCAACATGTACCATTTTTCTAGTTCATTTATGCCGCAAGTGTTACTGTCATTATTATGTACAATTTTGATACTTATGAAGTTTTCTTTTCTCATTATTTTGGCATTTTGGGTTTGACATAAACAAGAAATCTCAAAGATCAATGATCGTGTGATTCAACTTGAAATTGAATATTCATTGCCTGATAGAAGAGCAAAGGTTAGTCTATGTTCTAATAATGTTTAGAATTTTGGATACGTTATATGCACTTTTCTGTATTACATATATAGTTTAACTAATTTTTGTGTTAAAAAAAATAATGGTCAACCCGATCACTTGAACCAAACCAAACCATAGATGTTTGGTTCGGTTTGGTTTGGATTTAGCTATAAAAAAATAAGAAAATCGAACCAAATTGAACTAATTGATTTTGATTGGTTCAGATTTATTTTTTCCCAAAACCTGAACCAAACCACCCACTTACATCCTATTATAAATGATCATATCATGATGCTTCTCTTTATGCCACTTTTGATAACCTTGTATCTATCTCTTCATCATTGAATTGAATGCATATTGAAACCTCTTGCCATGCTAAGCAAACTGATTTAAAATGGTCGAAGAAGTGACTATATAGACAGTTTTCACAAATGCAATAAAGTGCCTACTTTCAAATTAAAGAGAAGTGAGAAACAAAAAATGATAGATTTTTAACCTAATGAATCAGAAACTATAGCTCTTTTGCACCATCCCCCCCTTAATATATAATTTCCTTCACAGTAGCTAGCACAATGTAGAAACTTTCCTTAAAAAAACCAAAACGTGTTAATTATATAAAAATAATTATAAAAAAAAGTATGACACCATGAAAAGTATTACGAAATGTATAAAATCAAAGAACAACCTTCTTACAATTAATAAGCTGCTCAACTATCTTTTCAAGATTGCACTTTAAAAACTCATCCTCCATTGAGTAATTTGTTGGATCAGGCAAAACACCAATATTATGGGGGCCATCAACACTTTGCTCAATCATTATGTTTAATTAGAAGAAATAACCATCATGATTCATTTGCTAAGTATGGCTAACTTCGAAAAAACCAATTTAACATATTAGACTTACTGGTTCCTGATCACATTTGTCTCCTCTATGTGTGGATTGAACAGTATATTGGTGTCAAACATCATATTTTAAAGCACAGTTTTGCTTAGAATAATAACAAACTAGAAAAGCTTAGGAAAGAAAATAATAAAACAGTATTGGTTTTAAAAAAAAAGAGTCATACAAATGAATGAATATTTAAACCTTTAAAACTCTTCATTTTTGCAAACTATATAACAACAATAAGGCTTTTAAGATCACCTCCAGCAATAAAGTCATTAACCTCATCCATATAGCCACCAAAAAGAGCACACTCCATCTTGACTCTACTTAATAATAAGTGACTAAACATTGAAACAAAAAAAATTAATACACCATATAGGTTGTTGAATATAAAAACCAACTTGCAACAATCAATACAAACATATAAAGAATCCTGCTTACCCCTCCACACATAGTTCCATGATTCTTATTTTTGTTGTTTTACCACATTTCTCACATGTTTTCTCACTCCTGATTGCAGACAAAGCCCCAATAACATATATGTGATGATTAAATCCGTCATTATATATTTATATAAATGGATTATAGAAGTAAATATAACATCCAAACAAAAACCACCAAACCATGCCATAATAAATAAATGAATAAATAAAATATATACAATTCAGTCAAATAAATATCAACCAATAAATGAGATAGGTACCTGAGGCAATGATGCAATTCGAGCTGAGGTGTCAGACAGTGGTGCGAGTGATGAAGGACAATGATCCAGTAAGGCATGAGCAACGGTGCAGCCACAAAAAAGAAAGACCTAAAGGATCTCCATAAATTCGCGAATGAAAAAATGAAAATTGTATATCATTCTACACAATATTGTAAATTTAAAAAGATTGATAGTTAGTAAAGAGAGACCCAAAACAAAAATCAAATACAATATACAAGGAGCAACTATATGGTCAAGATAATGATCTAATATCATGCTCTACAAAATATTCAAAGCAACTTACCTGAATTAGAAAATTTATAAAACTGAAATAATTTTAATGAGAGAGTAATGCGAGTGAGGAAAATCAGAATAAGTATAAAGCTTCAGAAGACCACTAACAATCTCAAACTCCAGTAGTAAAAGGATTCAAAGCAACTTACCTGATTTTGCATATTAGATTACGTACTTAAGTGTTATAATTGATCAGATCATGATGCTTCTCTTTATGCCACTTTTGATAACTGTATATCTATCTCTTCATCATTGAATTGAATGCATATTGAAACCTTTTACTATGCTAAGCAAACTCATTTAAAATGGCCAAAGAAGTGACTATATAAACAGTTTTCATAACTGCAATAAAGTGCCTATTTTCAAATTAAAGAGAAGTGAGAAACAAAAAAAAGATAGACTTTTAACCTCATGAATCAGAAACTACAGCTCTTTGGCACTTGCCGGAAGGATACCACCAATCCCCTTCCTTAATATATAATTTCCTTCATAGCAGCTAGCATAATGTAGAAACCTTCCTTAAAAAAAAAACCAAAACGTGTTAATTATATAAAAACAATTATAAAAAACAGTATCTTGGTGGCAAACAATTACATGAAGAATGTCTAAATTTGATAGTTTACATGAAGAATGTAACAATCACCTTTAGATAATTTTCAGTAGTAATCTCGTAAGACAATAACAACTTTCTTACTCTCTCAATTGGATCACGCTCCTATAATCATATTAGCCAAGAACAAAAATATATGAAAATGAATTCCTCAATATTGAACAAATAGGATGTTATATGCTGGGGAGTGTGATAAACTTGTATCACACCAGAAATTCCATCACGTTTGCGGTATATGCTGCCAGGATCAGACATGGAGTGGCCATGGTATCTGTGAGTGTCCATTTCAAGAATCTAGACACAATCAAAATAGAGAAATCAATAAAAATCTAATAGAGAATAAACTTCGATAATTTAATCAAAACTACACAAATGGCAACAAGTATTAAAATTAAGCTATTTATATAATACATGCAATCAATGTTGTTGTACTATAGTTAGAAGGGGAAAAAAGTCAACTACTATCGGACCAAGTCAGATAACCTTTATTGGCGATGAACATCCTTTTATTTTTGTATCAGATGGAAGGACAATCAACATATGCCCAAAACAAACCATATTTCGAAGAATGCAAACTATCAAATAATAAGTCCTATACTCAACTTATTTCAAATAAGGATTTGATTTTGATGCATTGGCAGTGTAAAAGTCTTATGCACTATCATTCAATCATGCATTGTCACGCCATTTAAAAAGTTTGACTCTCACAACAACTATATAAAAAATCACACTCTTTTAATGACGTGACAATACATAATTGAGTGATAGTGTAAAAAACTTTACACTTTTAGTGCATCAAAATTAAACAGACAAATAAAAAAGATAAAATAATTAAAAATAAAAGCTTCCAAAAGTTAACCAATAGATTCCTTAGATCAATGACCCATAACATTCAACTACTTTCCAGCAAAACATTCATTTCTGCGAAGGTTCAAATTGCAAAGCAATTAGTTAAGTAGCACATACATAATTTATTGCTCCTAAATGGCCTCTTACTAAGATTAAGATTGTCGAATGCACAAACTTTGTATTATCAAGCTATTTCCTAACCATTATTGAGATCAGGAAAAAGAATTTCCAAGCAAACTGTCAATTCCATAAAGTTGAAAACTAAATTATCTAGATACACACAATGCATAATGTCAGGTCCGACACATCAGGCAAGAGATATCTATTATCTAATTATCTATTAAATTATAACTACAACAATTTTATACGCAAAACTTGTGGCACGAAAGCCCAAATGCACTGAGTATACCTTAATTCAAAGATTTATTCTTACAAATAAGTCTAACGACTATAAAATTTTCATGATTAATTCCACCACTTGTAAGGAATTCTGTCAATTATTAGCAAATTAATGAATATGTAAAGTAGAACACTCTGGCCCTAAGGCTAAAACTAATCCAATAACCAATAAAATTGTCTGGTTGATCCCTCCTAATCTATAGAGTTAGGTCAAGCATTAGTAGATGAATGATCAACTTATAACATCCAATTGCTAACAATTAACTTGAAGAGAGAAATTCAAGTATACATAACAGCAAATAAATTTACTCACAAGAGGCCCCATTCTTCAAAGCATGCTCATTTGCAAATTTGCAAGCTTGATTCGCAGCAAGAACAAACTTTCATCCTTTCATCCTACCGCCACCAATGTTACCCCCAACCTTTCATCCTACCGCCATCACCCCCTCCACCCACCCCAACACCACGCGAAGAACAACGAACAATCAATGAAAAAAGAAAACTCATCTATTCAACAGAACACGTGTAAAGAAAACTTCAATCAATGAAAAAAGTAGAACTTCAACTAGAATAATCAAAGAAAAAAAGAACAAACTTCAACCAGAATTGTGCAAAGAGGTAGATCTGAGATCCAGAATCTAGAACAAACTTCAATCACCTGATTCAGGTTCTGGTTCGGGTGGTTGCTACGGGTTATGGATCCAATGTTGCAGAGGAACTCCGTTTGAGATTTCATGGTGGTTCTTAGAAGGTGACGCTGTGGTGGTGATGAGGAGGATGAGGGCCGAAAATGGAAGTTGAACAACTGACCACCGCACACACACCCAAATTCATGATAACCACCCACAACCCGGAACCAAGCCCATATCGTAACGCCGAGGAACCCACCGCCACAGACTGTGTCAACTTCAAACTCCTTCGCCCCAGCCTCACCGCACGAGCCTAGAAGAGGAGGTCGGGAGGGGTGTAGAAGGAAAGGGCAGTGACAGTGGCGGAGTGGTGGTGGAGGGAGCCCAATGAGGAGGTGACAGAGAGGTTGTAGAGGTGGATGGTATCGTCAGAGCCGTCGGAGGCCACGAATGAGCTGAAGACGACGACAGTTTTGAAAAGGGAGAGATGGGAGAGGTAGGAGAAAAGAAGGGTTAGGGTCAGAGTGAAATGGAGTGAAGCTTTAGATGCGTGATACAATTTTTTTAATCAATTAAAACCCTAATAATGACACGTGTTTTTCTACAGTAATAACATAGTAGAAAATATAACTCTTCATTTATAAAGTGTATAGATGACACTTAAAATGAATCGAAAGAATAAATAATTAAAAGCATAGATGAAAAAACCAAACCAAATTAATTGGTTTAATCGGAAAAGAACTACATGTGTCTGATCTATTCATCCCTTAAAACCAGTCACTTAAAGAACTGATCATGAATTGGAAGAACCGATCAAAACTGGTGATTTTCTGATCTAAATTTTCTGCTGTTGATGCAAAATAGCAGCATCATTTCGTCATGGATCCTTTGCTTCTTCGCTCCTGGGAGCTGCTGGACCTCCGCTCGCCGTCGTATGAGCTGCACCGCTACCTACCGTTGCATGAGTTGCACCACCACACATCATCGCACGAGTTGCCATTCTTGCGTTTTGTTGCTGCTACATCATGAGCTCTTGTCTTTTGGTCATGTGTCTTGGTGTTATGAGCTAAAGCTACATGCAGAAAGTTATGGAAGAAAGTCAAAAGGGAGAAGATGGGCGACTATGAAAGAGGAATAATGTGAAAAGATGAAGTTGAAAGTAGAGGTGGCAAAATGAGCTAACCCGTCCCATCCCGCATTCAACTCGCTAAAATACGAGACAGGGCGGGTTAGCCCGTTTTGAAAAATGGGTTGGAAGAGCCAACCTACCCCGCTTTAGTGTGAGTTGGCGGGTTGGCGGGTTGACTCGCATAAATAAAAAAAAAATGAAAAAAAAAGTAAGTTGATCTAAAAAACAAAATAAAATGTATAAAAAATAAAAAAAAAAATCATAAAAAAATTAAAAAATAGAAAAATTATAATTTATAGAGATTAAAAAAAATAAAAAAACAAAATAAATTTAGTATCATACCCATAAAAATATCACAAATACAAATAATAAGACTAATTTGTAACACTTTTTAAAAAAATTTAACTCGACGAGCATACCCGCACCCGTCTCGCTTAACCCGCGGGTTAAACAAGACGAGTTATGCAGGTTAAAAATTAAAAATGGGTTAAAATCTTGAACCCAACCCGCAAAAAAATAGCAAGTTGATGGACCAACTCAACGGGTTGAATCCGTTTTGCCACTTCTAGTTGAAAGTAAAAATAAAACCCTAGGTAGTAGTAAACGGACCTTGTATTCATGACGGGTCAAGATAATTTATGGGCCAAAAGTAGCAAAGTATATGCTAAATTTGGTTTTATTGTATAGGTCAAAATATTTTTTTTTTTTTTTTTATTATGAGTTAAAGTTTTTTATTTTATTATATATAAGTCTTATTTTTATATAAAATTAAAAAATCCTACATATATAGAGTGACTTGTAATATAGAGCATTTAAAATTAATATATTATATAATAAAAAAAATATTTAATTGTAATTGATTCAAATATATTTGAATTAGTGAACAGTGAACATATATCTTTCATAATTTGATGACTAGTTTAGTTTTTAAAACATTAATTAAAAGAAGATGTGAAAAGGACAACTACTCCAATTTCAAACTTTATCTAACAAACAAATAAAAAACTATATTTAAAATAAAAAAGAATTATGAACATCTAACAAGTTTGTAGTTTAATTAAGACTTTAAAATTTTGGTGTGATAATTTTTTATCTAAATTTTTGGTGTGATATTAATATGTTTGATCATGACTAACATTTTATCTTTCTCTACTCTTGTAGGTGTTTGCATATCTTTATGGTCTTTGATCAAAATAATTTTATAAATATTGTTATGAGATTAATCTTTTAAACATTGTCACGATTAGAAAGTTTTCTTCTCAGTTGTCTTTTTTTGATATTTGAACTTAAATGCTTGCATATTTTATTAAAAAAATATGAATATATAAATGAAAGCACACAACTTTTTATAACTTAAATGTCTTGTTAATGAGATTAGGATTCTCTCAATTTTTTTCCTTCTCAAGTGGTCAATTATAAGAGAGAGAAATATACAATGTTATAAAAAAAATTTCACAAGTTTGAACCGGATCCCACATTAAACTTTTTTTTGTGTATTTTTCTCTCCTACAATTAATTACTTGAGAGAGAGAAAAATTAAGAGGATCTCGATCCCTTGTCAACGACTAATAAGCATTTAAATTTATTAAGGGTATTTGATTAAAGAGCATTTAATATAAATTTTTAAATATTTTAAATTTCTAATTATTAAATAATATATTTTTTTATTTAATACTTTTAATTTTGTTTTCTTAATCAGTCAAGACATTTGTTAGCATGCCTAAAGAGTAGAGATATTGATGAATAGGAAGTTGTATCCTCCTTTATAGTCCATTTATTTCCCTCCTAGTCACACCTCTTAAGGGTGTAAATTAGTTTGGATAACTCAATCAATTTGACTAATCCGAACCGAACCAATTAGATTTGTTTGATTTGATTCATGTATGTTAATTGATTTAGACAAAATTTGAATCGAATGAAGCCTAACTGGTTTGGTTCTTGTGTTGAAAGTTTCAAACTCAAGAACTGAACCGAACACTCTCTCTCTCTCTTCGCTATATAAACCCTAAATATATATATATATATATATATATATATATATATATATAATGTTTAGGGTTTATATATATAATTTTTTAATTTGCTTTATTTTTCAAAGGTACTAAGTCTTAAACAGACATTTTAGAGCACAGTACAAAAATCACTCATCCATGTTTCATCCACTCTCTGGACTCTATTATAAGACTCATCCACATTTGGACATTCCACATCATTCTTCAATCTTTGCTTTCTTTCTAGTTTTCATTCCACGCTTCTATTCAACAACTCGAAGCGTCCATTACTTTATATTTCACCTTTTCTGCTTTCTGTGCAGTGCGCACTACACCTGTGCCCTCTGCCTTTTACCATCGCTTGCCACTCATTGCTTGCCCTCTCCTTTCTCCTATAGATATGACCAATATGAGTATCATCCAATAAATTTGACATTCATCTCATAGTCTTCTTTTAATTTGAATATTTTATCTTTCAAGTCTTATTTTTTTAGTTATTGATTGAGAAAATTTGGTAGTTGGATTTTGTGCTTCGTTGTGGCAGATTCATAGGAAAAACCCATTCAAGTATGGATTGTTTTTTGTGAGTGACGAAGATGGATGTCTCTATCCTTACGTGAACACAAAAAATTATGTGTAAACTATTACTGCCAAGTTGATGTGAGAAATAACTTCTCTATTTTGTTTGTCCAGATTTTCTGTAATTTGTAAAGGTATAATTGTAAAGTCAATTGAATCTAATAAGTCAATACTTCTATCTCAATTTTCAACTCTGCATTAAAAAGATACTTATTAGGTTTATTAGGTTGATTTTTGTGTAAAAAAATAATTAATATAATCACTTGAACCAAATCAATTTATAAATATTCATTTCTATTTGATTATAAAAAAATAAAAATTTAAATCAAATTAAATCAATTAATTTTAATTGATTTAATTTTTTTTCGTAAATGTAATCAAACCGACGGATTACACCTGTAACACCTCCTGTGTCGAAAAAAATATTTTTTTTAAAAAAAAAACAATCCTGAGTCATATTTGACACTTTGCGCCAGCTGCAGATCTGCTCCGACCCTCACGTTACATTTACTCGCTTTGTTTAGCATCTCTCTTTTCGTTCCAACTTCATTCATTCATAATCGCCGAAGCCGTGAAGAATCTCAATACCTACCACCATTTCTGGCCGTAGCAATACCACAGAACTCAGGTAACCCCTTTCTTCTTCAGCTTTATTAATTATTGTTTTATTTCGATGCGACTATCTGTTAAGGGAAAAATTCTTATACATACCTATGTATGCAAGAATTAGTCATGTTAAGGTTAGGGTTAGGTTTGACGAATTGTATACGGTAGCTTTCATTGTCGGAGATTGATGCTTGGGCTTTCCTTTTACATTGATTCACTGTAGTATGGTGTCGGAGATTTGCTTTGCTTTTTGAACTGTCACCGTCATAGGGTTCCGATTCAAAATTTGTAATTCAGATAAGCATAAGGTTGGGACGTGATGAATTTATATTTGTTTGATGTGTGTTTGCGTGGTAATGGTTAATGATCCACGTGTAAGATTCAAGGATTTTTGTTGTCCCGAAAACACAATTTTGCATGGGAGTTGCGCTTATTATCCCGTGAGAACTGTAAGCTGGTCTGCGATTGCACGATTCCAGTTACTGTTGTACAAAAATGGAGCATCATAATTTTCCTGCATTGCACTGGTTAATGATATCTAGATAATTGGAAGAAAGTTAAATTTTGTAGATTAAGGATTTTGTTTATCAATTTTGTGAAAAAATATTTTTCGGCTGTGGTGGATTGTGGGAACTAGGAAGTGAAATTCCAGGCAGCTATTTTACTTCTGAAGTGAATAGAATGATTGGGAATAAAATGTTTATCCAGAGATAACCAAGGAGTCAAGGACACCTATTAGGATATATCCTATGTTACTTGCATTAGAACTGCTGGGATTAAGTAAAGAACAGGGCAGAGTGCTCGTATGGTGAGTGGTGACCAGTGAAAACTAGCAGAAGACAGTAATGTTTCCTGTGTGGGTTTTTTATCATTTATCACATGTATCTGCATATGTTTTGTGTCTCACTCCATGACTGCCTCCTGAAAACAATGTCATGATAAAAAATGCCAGATATGCAAAAGGAAGATGAAACTTTAGTTTAAAATTAAAATCTCTTAATGAGATTTCAAAGTCATTTCCTGTGTTGTGTTTTGATATAAAAGAGAACTTTTAATGAGAAAACAGAGCACATCATACTTTGGTCTTACAGTCCTAATTATTTTGCAAAATCAAAACTCATCCAGATTCATAGTATCAGATGTCTGTTTGTATGAAACATTAGGTAGTACTTGGTTTGTTTTCTGTTTTCATTTTCATTTGATATGTTTTCACTAATATTTACAAAAATGCCACATTGTTTTCACTTTGTTTCTTGTTTTCAAACTTTTGTAAAGGAAATGGTGAAAACAAGGTGGTATTTTTGTAAATATTAGTAAAAACATATCAACTGAAAATGAAAACAAAAAACAAACCAACACCCTCTTAAGTTTGACAGCTGTCTACAATAGACGTAGATAAAAGATTTACTACAATAGAGGAATTTTAGTTAGTGCAAGAGTGCAAATGGCTATGTAATCATGTATTTCAGTGTCAGAGGTTGTGATTATTATGAAAGCTCAACAAAAGCCCCCATTTATGGCCAGAAGTCTGTTCAAGAATATCTGTGCATTTTAAAGGCACCTGTCATTTCCAATGGCAAGATGTAGATGGGTTTCACCATATGTATCTTCTTTCTTTTCCCAGCGGTCATTTTTTGTATTTTATTCCTCAATCCCCTTGAAAGGAAAAAAAGTATTACTCATAAAGCTATTGGAGTTTGTGGTTTTTCTATTTTGAAGGGGAAGTAAGCGGTTTGGTTTGGCTTGTGGATAATCTTGGATATGTGGTTGTGTGTGGACAGGGAGGAGGCGGCGGCTAGTGGTGTTGATTGTGGTGGTGGTTTTGCTGATCAGTTGTGGTAGAGGTTAGGAAAGAAAAAATTTAAAAATGAGTTCAGACAGCAGGAGCCGGAGCAGAAGCAGGAGCCGGAGCAGAAGCAGGAGCAGGAGCCCAATGGATAGTAAGATCCGCTCTGATCGATTTTCCTATCATGATGCACCTTACAGGAGAGATTCACAATGGGGTTTCAGGTTTTTTTGGATTTTAACTATTTATTTATTGTTTGCTTTGTCTACTTATATGTACTGGTTAGGGAAGTCGAGGAAGATTAAAACTATGCTTTGTTAGAAGAGGCTTTGAATCTTTATTATGCCATCTGTAAAACCTTAGGCACAACCCATTTATTTACTGTTTTTGTGGTATGCTGTCTCTGTCTTCTTGGTCTGCCTGCTACTTTGATTAGTTCGGAACTTAATTTGTGTGCTTTGCCTCTCAAACATATCAAGTGATTGGTTTTGGTTTTTTAGCTACTTAAATACCAAAGTGGTATACACCGAGACATTTGACACTAATTTGATATTTCTGTCAGCCGAGACAATTTGTACAAGAACTGCAAGAAGCCTGGTCATTATGCTAGAGAATGCCCTAATGTTGCAATTTGTCACAATTGTAGCCTCCCTGGGTAAGGAACTTATTCTTTGTTACTTAAGAACGGAGCCGGTATTTATGTGATATTGTGCTTGTTGTGAACTATAGTTGTTTAAGGTAGTGAAAGATGATTCAGGAAATGATTAAGGGAATGGAAGTTGCCCTTTTTTGCTGGCTCTTTAATCTGAACCTTGGCTAATTACAGTTTCCTATATAGGAAGTTATTTATTGGATCTTGTTGAGATTATATATCCCTGTAAATCATGGATTGTATATAATTAGAGATTGTATATAATTAGGATTTGTAATTAGGAGCTGATTTCTCTGTTTCCTTTTTTAGTGTAAATTAACTTTAATATAAATATACAGTTGCTAAGGAGTATTTTCCTTAAGCATTTCATCACATTCAACGTGGTATCAAGAGCAGGTCGTTCTTGGGGCTGTCAAACCCTAGATCACCCATAATGTAAGGCTGCGTCACAGCCACCGTCCAAGATATTCCAGCCACCGTCAAGGCTGGGTTGTTGAGCACGAAAAGAAGCAGGTGAGGTTGCAAGGGTCCGATCGGCCAACCCCTGGAAGCGCGTCACCGGAAGCTCATCCACGCGCCGCCATGCACATCTTCCTCTGTCGGCACGTGTGAGCCACGCGCCACCCTCCAGTGGTCGGATCACTTCATCGACGACACTGGTCAGCTCGTCGGCGCCCCTTGAGTTGTTTATGGTGGTTGCTAGCTTCAACCGCACACTGTTGGGTTGTCGTTTTGAGTGCTCGGGGTCACAGCCCCTGATTTTACGTGAAACAGCCCCTGTCTCGTGCTCCTGTTCTTGGTAAAATGTCTTCCGCTATGTCTGAATCTAAAATACCTGCCCCAGGTCATTCACAGTCTCCTTCGGGTACAAAAAGTTCCTCCGGTAATATTCCTATTACATATGCTTTTTCTGGTTCACCCACAATCATGTCGGAAAAGCTCAATGGTAAGAATTATTTGGCTTGGTTAGCTTCTATGGAACTTTGGTTTTTAGGTTAGGGACTTGTTGATCATTTGGAGAAATTAGCCTCTGATATTTCCCTAGAACATAGGAGTTAGTGGGTGAAATTTGATTATCAGTTGTGTGCTTTACTATGTCAATTTGTGGAGCCAACTATTTTGGCTAATTTCAGAACTTTTAAAACTTGTTTTACTTTCTGGAATAAGACTCGTAATGTATTTGCTAATGATATACAGCGTCTGTATGACTCAGCTCAAAAGTTGGCCTCTCTTAAGCAGTCCGATCATGACATGACGACTTTTATCACTTAGGCGCAGGTTGCAGTTGAGGAGTTGAAAATGTTTTTGCAGGCTGATGATTATAAAAGTTTGTTAAACAAGCTGGATAACCTGTATGTGGTGTTGGTTTTGCGTGCCATGCACCCAGATTTTGAGCATGTCCGCAACCAGATTTTAACTGGCCAAGAAGTACCCACAATAAAGAATTTGATCACTCGTCTTCTGAGAGTTCCTTCCCCTAAGTCAGTCTCTGGCTCCCGCTCAAACATAACTGAAGCGTCAGCTATGATGACCACTTTAGGGTCTTGTGGCGGACGTGGGGGTCGTGGAGGTCGTCCTCAATGCTCTTATTGTAAGAGGATAGGCCATACTCAGGACACATGCTATTCTATTCATAGGTTCCCAGAGAGAACTGTAAATGTCACTCAATGTGACTCAGGTCATGAAGAGGAGAAAAAGTCTGAATTTTTATCGAGAAAACAACTCATTACACTTTCTGAAACCGAGTTCTAGGAGTATCTCCAGTTGAAGGCAGCCAAGCAACCTCAGTCCTCCACTACCACACTTGCTCATACGGGTAATCCTACAGTCTGTATCTCTCATACTGGTAATACTCCAAGTCTTTGGATAATTGATTCGGGTGCTTCCGATCATGTAGCTGGTAATCGATCCCTTTTTACTTCTCTCTCTACACCTAATTTTCCACACTTTGTCACCTTGGCAGATGGCTCAAAGGTCACTGCCAAAGGTATTGGTTGTGTTTCACCTACTGCATCTGTGTCTTTAGAATCTGTTTTGTTCATACTTGGATGTCCTTTTAATTTAATTTCTCTTAGTCAACTTACTCGTTCTCTTAACTGTTCAGTAACCTTTGATTCTAATTCCTTTGTTATCCAATACTGTGGTACGGGACAGACGATTGGCGTAGGGCATGAAGCACGTGGACTTTACTATCTCGAGTCATCTCCACCGTGGTTTGCGCTATGACTGAGTCTCCAAGTCTTCTCCACCAACGTCTTGGTCATCCCAGTCTGTCAAAACTCCAGAAGATGGTTCCTAGTCCTACAAAGTAAGAGTCTCTAAATTGTGAGTCATGTCAATTTGGGAAGCATGTTCGGTCTTCTTTTCCAAGTCAGGTCCAAAGTCAAACTAAGTCTATTTTTTCTCTTATTCATTCTGATGTGTGGGGTCCAAGTCGTGTGTCCACCTCTTCAGGTTTTAGGTATTTTGTTACTTTCATTAATGACTTCTCTTGTTGTACTTGGTTGTTTTTAATGAAAGATCGTTCTGAGTTGTGTTCTATATTTAAATCCTTCTGTACTGAAATTCAAACTCAATTTGGCAAAACCAAATGTGGTCTCTGAGGTTTTACCTATTCCCTATTTTGGTCCACCTTTGTCTGCTTTGCAGGAACCATCCGCAGATACTCCAGAGTCTCCAGCAGCTTTGTCTGAGGTGCCTTGCCCAGATCCACCTCAGTGTCCCTTCATTACCTATCAGCATCGACCACGGGATACCATTCCTGCACTCGAGATAGCCACGCATCCTAGTGAAACGCCTCCACTTACTACGAACCTCTCTGAGTCTGTCACTGATCTTCCTATTGCTCTTTGCAAAGGTACTCGAAATCCTCACCCAATCTATAATTTCTTGAGTTTTCATCTTTTATCTCCATCATATTATGCTTTTGTGTCTTCTTTGTCTTCTGTTTCCATCCCTAAAAATACCAGTGAGGCACTCGGTCATCCAGGTTGAAGGCAAGCTATGATTGATGAGATGCTTGCCCTTGAGCACAGTGGTACGTGGGACTTGGTCCCTCTCCCTCCCGGGAAAACTGTTGTTGGCTGTCAATGGGTGTATGCTGTCAAAGTTGGGGCGGATGGTAACATTGATCGTCTTAAAGCCCGACTTGTTGCCAAGGGCTATACTCAGATATATGGTCTTGATTACAGTGATACCTTCTCTCCGGTTGCTAAAATTGCCTCTGTTCGCCTATTTCTAGCCATGGCAGCCATTGGTCGTTGTCCATTATATCAATTGGACATTAAAAATGTCTTTCTTCATGGTGACCTTGAAGAAGAAATCTATATGGAGCAACCACCTGGTTTTGTTGCTCAAGGGGAGTCAGGATTAGTGTGCAAGTTACGACGATCTCTCTATGGGCTAAAACAGTCTCCACGAGCATGGTTCGGGAAGTTCAGTACTGTTGTTCAGAAGTTTGGTATGACACGAAGTGAAGGTGATCATTCGATCTTTTATCAATATTCTTCACCTGGCCGATGTATTTATTTAGTTGTTTATGTGGATGATATAGTTATTACCGGCAATGATAATGAGAAGATATCTCAGTTGAAGGAACATTTGTGCAGTTACTTTTAGACTAAGAACTTGGGTAAACTCAAATACTTCCTTGGTATTGAGGTGGCTCAGTCTAGGAGTGGTATTGTTGTTTCATAGAGAAAATATGCTTTAGATATATTGGAAGAAACTGGTATGTTGGATTGTAAGCCTATTGACAGTCCTATGGATCCTAACAGTAAACTATTACCAGACCAAGAAGAACCTTGTCCAGACCCTGGTAGATACCGAAGGCTTGTAGGGAAGCTGAACTATCTCACTATTACCAGACCTAATATATCTTTTCTGGTAAGTGTGGTAAGTCAATTTATGCAGTCTTCGCATAATGGTCATTGGGATGCTATTGTGCGAATTTTGAGGTATATTAAGAAGGCCCCAGGGCAAGGGTTGTTGTATGAAGATAAAGGGAACACTCAAATTGTAGGATACTTTGATGCAGACTGAGTTGGTTCACCTATTGATCGACGGTCTACTTCTGGGTATTGTGTTTTTGTTAGTGGCAATTTAGTGTCCTGGAAGAGTAAAAAGCAAAATGTTGTTAACCGATCTATTGTAGAGGCTGAATATCAATCTATGGCGGCAGCTACTTGTGAGCTAATTTGGGTAAAACAATTGCTTCAAGAATTAAAGTTTGGAAGTATTGAACAGATGAAGTTATACTATGATAATCAAGCTGCCTTACACATAGCATCAATCCGGTCTTGTATGAGAGAACAAAGCATATAGAAATTGATTGTCACTTGGTTTGAGAGAAGGTGCTTTACAAGGAAATTATCACTGAATTTGTTAACTCAAGTGATCAACTGGCTGACATCTTCACAAAGTCTCTCCGTGGTCCTCGAATTCAGTATATTTGTAACAAGCTTAATGCATATGATTTATATGCTCCAGCTTGAGGGGGAGTGTTGAGATTATATATCCCTATAAATCAGGGATTGTATATAACAAGAGATTGTATATAATTATGATTTGTAATTAGGAGCTGATTTCTCAGTTTCCTTTTTTAGTGTAGATTAACTTTAATATAAATATACAGCTGCTAAGGAGTATTTTCATTAAGCATTTCATCACATTCAACAGATCTATTGCGACAATGCTATTTTGAACTTTAGTTACATTATCTTTCTTAGATTTGGATACCAGCTAGCATGAATAAACTTCAGTTACATTTCTTTTGAAGAATCTCTCAGAATGATATATGTATGCATATCAATAATGTCACCATTGGGATGTTCTGCCATATTCATTCTTATGGTACATGGTAGTATGGTGCTGAGGTTTGTTTTTCTGGCCCTTAATTGGACTGTGGTTGACTTTTAGGAATTCACCTATTACCATATATCTTCTGTTCATTTTTATTTCTTTCTATAGTTGTTTAAATAATATGGTTTTGCTTTTGTTCCTCCATTTTAGTTTGTCCTTTTTATTCTACATTTCATCTTCTTTTCTGGGATGGCAGAAGTCTAAGGTTCAAGTATTGTTGTACAGTATGTTATTGAAGCTGCAGGACATTCATGAGGCATCTGTTATTTTGTCAGAAAAAAATTGAAAAATTTTTTATGATGTGCCTTATTTCACTTAGTAGATTCCATCTCATAACTGCACCTCTACAATCATGCTGTGTAAATGTCATATCACGTCTATCTAAACTGATACTGCAACTGTCTTAGTTCCATGTTCTTAGTGTTTCTTGTGGATAAAAGCCGTTTTCGTTTTCGAATCTGGTGGCAGAATATTAGTTCCTCCTTTTACAAAAATGTAATGACAACTATTTTATGTGACCACTATGATCTTGTCTAAGCCTCTTAGTATTTCCATTTTCTTTTCTTCGGTTGCATTTTTTCTGTCGTGATTATTCTACTGGTGTCACTGCAACTCATAATATAGCTGATCCTTACTTTATTTCATTATTATTTGCCTCTCTTACCTGAGCCAGGATGTAGGAGCCAGTGTATCAAAAGGCTGACACTCTGTTTGCTTTTACGAGATCTTTGATAAATTTTAGTTTGAAATGTGTGTTGTTTGACTTTTACAACTTCCAAATCTACGGTCTTGAAGTAAAAAGAACAGGATTATTTGATTTATGCCAGAAGTTGGTGATGTTAGTTATATGATATCTGCTAACAAGCGTTTTGGCTTTGAGTGGCTAGTTTTTATGATTCTGCTTTTGAATGTTTGATCAGGCACATTGCTTCTGTATGCACCACGAAATCGCTGTGAGGGAATTGTAAAGAACCTGGCCACATGGCCAACAACTGTCCAAATGAGGGCATTTGCCATACCTGTGGTAAAGCTGGACACCGTGCTAGGAGTGCACAGCTCCTCCAATGCAGGGGACTTAAGGTTGTGCAACAACTGTTATAAGCAGGGTCGCATTGAAGTTGAATGTACAAATGACAAGGCATGCAACAGCTGTAGGAAGACAGGCCACCTGGCATGTGATTGTCCAAATGATCCCATTTTGAACTTGTGCAATGTTTCTGGGCATGTGGCTAGACAGTGTCCAAAAGCCAACATTCTTGGAGACCGCAGTGGTGGTGGTGGTGGTGGTTACCGAGATGTTGTATGCAGGAAGTGCCAACAATTGGGTCACATGAGTAGGGATTGCATGAGGCCCTTGATGATTTGTCATAATTGTGGAGATCGTGGTCACCTGGCTTATAAGTGCCCTTAAGGTCGATTTATGGATCCTTACCCTAGGAGGAACTGATGGATGGCAAATTTATGTGTTACGGTTATATAGTTATTTTTCTATGATTTTCTCGCTGAGCAGATTGTTGAATCTTGATAGTGTATGTGTTGGCTTTGCTATTTTCACTTGGTAGAGAGACATGACATCGATGCCAATCTATTGGCCCTGTATTCGTGATTGTGCTTGTGCTAGGAATAAGAATTTGCTACTGGTAAGATATGTGGACCGGATGTCATGTCCTGTAGTTCTAAACTAAACTGGCGGAACGCTAACGTGGGTTATCTTGATGGAAAAGACTTTTTTTTTCATTTGGGTACATAAGTTTTTTTCGGGGTACAAAACCAGGGCCAACGCCCAAAGAGGAACGATACAACTACAGGGATTCTATGGGGCAAAGAGGTTCGTTTGGATTGATGGATTGAGTAATATAATGGAATAGTGATACAGTTAAAAAATAATAGAATGAGATGATCAGCTACATCTCACTGTAAACATTTTTTTCTCCTACAATTGAGGGAGTATGGAATAGAATTATTATTTTTAGTATGAATATCTTATCATTTTATCAAAAATTATCTACTTCTCAAAAAATAAAATGATAATTTTATTTCATTAAGGTTGGACATCAGTAGGGGGACTTTCCCCGGTGACTATTTCTCCTGGTGAGAACTTCTTACGTATTCTCAGAATATTATACTGTTTCACTCAAATTATAATTCGTTGCATTTATAATCACGCTGTTGGATAAAAAATAAAATAATTTTAAAATGAGTATATATTATTATAAAATTGTCTAAAGTAATGCTTACAGAGTATTTTAAAATTTCTCCTATGCTGAAGGAATGTTCTATGCTTCTTTTGTTGGCAAGCCAGTCTACGCAAACAGTGTCCTCTCTATACGTGTGTGAGAAACAGACCTCCCAACTAAGACCAGCCCGTTGAAGAATCTTTCTGACTTCTCTGCTTGGGTGGTTCACTCCTGATCTAGAATTGTTGAGAGTTGATATTAAGGCTTTAGAATCACTTTCAACTATTTTTCTGCATCCTCTTTCCCAAGCCAGTTTCATTCCTGTTAAAACTCTCCAAAGCTCTGCAGTATATGAAGAGCAGCATCCTATACGCTTAGAGAAACCAAAGATCCAATTTTCCCTCGCAAAAGCCCCCACATAACCATTTTTTGCACTGTTGAAGTCCCTTGCCATCTGTTGGATGATCCAATGCCCATTGCTGGGTCTGCTGTACTGCTCTTCAAAAATTTCTTTATTTCTCCAAACCCATAGCATCCTACAAGACGTAACAAATACATCCTGCCAACGGAATCCATTATGGAAGCTGTAATTCCTCTTCAAATTATCATCCACCCACTTCCTAAGGTCACTAGAGAAGAATAGTGATCTTATCTGACGCCACAAGGTGAATCCAAATGTGGTGTTAAAGGTTTTACGGTTATGTTATTTATTTAGTTTTTTTTTTTTTTGAAAATTGAATTTGGGGATTGAGAGTATTTTTTATGGCCCTTGAGAAAAAAAATCAAATTGTCACCCATATATAATGTGTAATTTATCTTTTCAGATTTAATAAATTGTTGCTCCAATTTCTCCTACCACGTTAACATTCAAATTAATAACGCAAGTTTTTTCATTCACAGACAGTTTAGTTTTTAAGCATTTCAGTCTAATTTACTTTTTTTTTAATTATGTTATTTAATATACTTGTTCCATTTGCCTTTTCTATTGTGTCTGTTCAAATTTTTTTTTGGACGAGGATCTTCTTCTATTAACTAAAACATGAAAAGATCCTCTTTTGCTAAAAGAGAAAAATATGGAACTGAGGAACAAAAGGAAATAGTTGGAGAATAAACTTTTTTTTTTCCTTTTAGCAAAATAGGATTCTCTCATGTTTTGACTAATAGGAGATGATTCTCATCCATTTTTATTAAGTATAATTGCATTGATTCAAATTAATAATAGTTTATACACATGTTTCTATTGTAGTCATTTTTTCAAGAATGTATCAACGAACAAGATGCACTAATTCCTATTGAACAAGCTTTTTAAATATATATGAAGAAATTAACACATTGAATAAAAGAAATTAGTATAGTAATTACGAAATTATTTTCATATTTAAAATTGATTATTACAATTCTTAATCAAATATTTGGATATTTATAGGAGTGATTATAGACCATTAGTTTGACTCAACTAATAAAGGACATTTTAGGAAGATAAGAAAAAATTAGTTAAAGAGGAATGTCAATATATACTCAATCAAAACTGTAATTGCACTTTGCACCCTGCACAATTTTTGTACTATTATTGAATTATATATACTCCACCGAAACGGTAATTGCATTTAACTGCAACCTGCACAATTTTTGTACTATTATTGAATTATATTCATTTGTCAACCTTTTATTTTCAGATAAAAAATTAAGATTAGAATGACTATCTTATTTCAGAGGTAAGATAAATTTTTAAACTCAAAAAGTGTTTATAGTAATACTTATAAATAATCTATTAACAATGAATCTTGACAAAATTTGAATTCTAATTAATTTAATAGACGCAATCAACTCTTATTAATTGTGACAATCGTGAGCAAATGATGTGTCTAATAATATAGATATTCAGTATGTTAATAAAAAGTATAGAGTGGTTGGATTTTGGAATTGAGAGACGTAGCCATGTAGCTAGTGGTGATTTTTTTGGTAATGTTTTTGTTTTTTCTTTGGGTCCAAGTAATGTTTTCATGCTACGTCTAATATACACCCTCTAAAGGAGGGTGTATAGTGACACAGAGACATCTCAAATGATGATGTTGAAAAATACATCAATGAGATGAAAGACTTGCAACCTATGCCACCTTCAACTGAGTTGCCGCCACCACCCTTTCCTCCTCAGCCCAGCCCACCGCAAAAAAAAAAAAAATAGTAACCCAAAAAAACCACCGTTGAACCTCCACGAACCAAATCGGCTCCTCCTGTCGAGAAGTCGATCCACCTGCGAGCTAGACCCGAGCTCGCCGTTGACCCGCATCCACCAGCGCTGCGCAGCCGTGACCCACGACCAGCCGCCGTCCGCATCCAACACCAGACCCGCGACCCGCCTTTGCCGCGCGACCAACCAGATCCCGCACAGACGTGACCCGCGAATAGCTGCCGCTAGCATCCAACACCGGATCGCGACTCGCCACACCAGCACCGCGACTCTGCGACTCCACCCGTACTTGACAGCCAGAACCAGAGTTGCGCGCTGCACCGAAAACGACGTTGAACCTAGATCTGCAACGCCGCACCGTGTGCGACCTCCACCCAGCACCGCACGACTCAGATCCGTGCCGCCTTGCGCATCAGAACCCTCTAATTGTCCAGAACCCGCTAGTCGCCCAGAACCCGCCGCCACTCGCACGTCCTCTCCGCCGCCTAGGTTGGGTTGAGGTCGAAGAGGAAGAGAAAGATGGAGCTCAGACAGAGAAAAAAAAAATCGGCTAACCGATTATTTTCGATAAAAAAATTTGATACATTGTACACCAAAACATATCCAGGTGTACCATAGCATTCGCCATGTTTTCATTCATTAGCGAGAGATGTAGTTTTGATACAAAATGTTGCAGGTTCTATGTTGCGCAACTAAACTGAAAGCCCAACTTGTCAGGATGGATCTGTCTGGTTAAAAGCCTTAATGGCCCATAAAATAGCCTGGGGGCTGTAGGCCTAAGAAGGCTCTAGGGCACTAGGTTCAAAAGGCAAGATCGTCATTCTGAGTAGTAAGTAAGGATAGTTTGGTCTTTTAGACACAGAAGAAGCAGTGCACTCACCCGACCCCCGAACAAAACCACCCTTCTCTCTCTGCAAAGTGCAAACTCCCGTTCTCTGCGAACTCTAGGGATTTCAATTCAATCCCTAATTTCAATTCATCTTTCGATGGATGCCGAGGACGACGAAGCTCCAACTAAACCTTCTCCTCCACTCCAACATCACTCTGATGCAGCAGCTGTAGACCTCTCAAGCACTGCGTCACAATGCGACACCAACCTGCAAAGTTTTCCGAACGCCTTTGGAGAATTCGTGATCTCAGCGGAGTTGAGTGGAGCCAACGCCGTGGATGCCGGCACAAGTACGGAGAATAAAGCCGAGGCGGTGGAAGAGGAGGCCACGGTTGTTGGTGAAGTGGCAAGGGCGACGGAAGCGGTGGTGGTTGCAGCCAGTACGGGCGAAGCGGTAACGGAGGCGACAGAGATTGGCGATTTGGCTAATGAGGTTGGAGAAATGCAGGTGATGGACGATAAGGGTAATGAGATAGTTGAGGATAGCGTAGCGTTGAGGATGGAGGATGCTGAGAAGGTAAATGCCTATGGCACAATTGAAATTGTGGAGGGTGATGGGAATGATAGAGTGGTGGAGGGAACCGATGTGGATGACATGGGTGTGAAAACGAGGAAGGTGAAAGACGAGGTAGATGATAATGCTACCGAGGAAGCGGACATGGCGTATTTGGCAATTGGTCAGACAACTGAGGATGCTGACGATAAGGTGGAGGTGGCGGGGGAGACGGAGGTACCAAATGAAACTGCTTTGATGGAACAAGAAGAAGAAGTTGATGCTGCTGTTGTTGGTGGTGGTGGTATGGCAGAAGATACAGAGACTGCTTTGGTGGAAGAAGAAGAAGAAGCTGATGCTGATACTGGTGTGGCAGAAGATACTGAGGCTGCTTTGATGGAAGAAGAAGAAGAAGAGGAAGAAGAAGAACAAGAAGAAGCTGATGCTGATGCTGGTGGTGCTGGTGTGGCAGAAGATACTGAGGCTGCTGAGGAGATAGAGGTGGCGGAGGAGCAGAGCAGAAGTGTCAGTGGTGGGAAGAGGAAGCGTGGGGCTGGGAAGAATTCTAAGTCTACAGGGAGAGTTCCATCCAGGAAAAAGATGGAAGAGGATGTTTGTTTCATTTGCTTCGATGGAGGTGACCTTGTGCTTTGCGACCGCAGGTGAGAGAGAGATTATTATGCTCCCACATCTTTTTTTTTTTTTTTTTCCGTTTCTATTGGTAATACGCTTTGTAATTGTATCGATGTCTTGTTTTTCTATGTTTATTTGTAAAATTTATTGCCTTTTTTTTTTTGGTGTTGTCGATTAGGGGATGCCCAAAGGTTTACCATCCTTCATGCGTCAATCGTGACGAGGCCTTTTTTCGAGCCAAGGGAAAATGGAATTGTGGTATGTTTCCTTATTCTGTGCTGTCTCTGTTCCTATCATCATCATCCTTTAGTTACTTTTCCTTTTGGGGCGTGGTTCAATGTTCACTTTTGCTTTTCAATGTCTGTGCTGTAATCTCATGAATCTTTAAACTCTTTAACTCTTAAGATAAAATTCACAGTTGAAATTTGAATATTTAACAGTGACATATTGGTAATACCTATGATATGAAAGTTGTAAATATGCTTCAATGTATTTAAGATACCCAAATTTCTCTAAGAGGTTTGAAGATGGATAATTTGAAAAGTTAATAGTACTTCAACTTAAAGAGAGTGACTGAAGTCAATGATATGCATATAGTTTAGAAACTGAGGTTCTTGCATCAGCATGACATTGGAAGAAGCTTTCAATGTTATTTTTGGACTTCCTACCTTTGATAAGGAAAAAGTTGTTACAGGTAGCCAGAGATTATACCTACGCAAATGCTTCTAGGTCTGATTGGCTACATCGACCAGTCGATTCCCTTGGGCTCTATCAAAAACCAAATTTTTAATAAAACCATTTAGAATGATGTTTTTTAATGGTTTCTCTTAATGTTTTCAAGTCTTCCCCTACCCTTTCTAGCTGAACTATTTTCCATTTGATCCACTTTTCAGATTGGAGTCTCTATTGGTTCTCTTTTTGCATTACCAAACCACCTTAGATCATTTTCCATCCTATTTTCTTCGATAAGTGCCACTCCAACTTCTGCTAGGATACATTTGGTCTTAATTTTATCTTCTCTTGTATGTTCACTCATCCACTTTAGCATTCTCATATTTGCTACACTTATTTTTTGCTCTTGTTGGCACTTCATTACCCAACATTCACTACCTTAGAATTTTCTGGAGTAAAATAATCAAAATTTATTTTTACAGTTGCATGACTGTTCAGCTTTTCACTTACTATGTCTATTCTGTATATCCTTAAATGCAACTTGCTAGTTTGTGACTTGATCAAGGTATACTATTCATGAAAGTACTTTGCTCTGTTTCCAGTTTTGGAATCCTGTTTTTCACCCCATGGATATTTTGTATCTTGAATCTGATCAAGTGAGCCATGTTTAAAAAATTGTTGCCCATTGAAGAATTTGTTACCAAACAACAACAGCAACAAAGCCTTTTCCCACTAGGTGGGAAGAATTTGTTACCAGTAGAATCAAAATTACCTAAACTAACTGATAGTTGTTCTTATTTTGGAATTATGTTTCATGGTCTGGGTTATTTTAATTAATGACATTACCTTGAGATGTACTCACATATCTTAGGCAAATGATTGTTGGATAGGTGATTGATATTTTGGATGCAAGGGCTCTTACTATTATCGTTGTCAATTTTTAAAAGAGGGAGTGCCGCTGTGTTGAAGCTATACTTCTTTATATTTTCTAGATACAAGTTAGAAAGATTCTAAATGTATGATAATATCTATGACAAATTTCACTAATGAGTAGACTTTATTAAGTGTAACTGTGTAAAACCTCAATGCACTTTAATGAAGGTGGCATGCTTCTTATTTTAATTCTCTCTTTTTTAATTTCTCCTTGTTTTCACATGCCTTGTTTAGCATAAACAGTTATTAGAAGTACATTTTTTATTTCTTGTGTTCTGAATGTAACTGACTTTATTTTGAATACCAATATATCAAATCTGCAAAAACTTAATCATGTTTACATTGCTTTTTCCGTGTCTGACTTTCCATATCTTTGATCTTCATGAACCCAGGTTGGCATCTTTGCAGCAACTGTGAGAAGAATGCTTATTATATGTGCTATACATGTACATTCTCTCTGTGCAAGGGATGCATCAAAGACGCTGTTATCTTTTGTGTTAGGGGAAACAAGGGCTTTTGTGAGACGTGCATGAGAACTGTAATGTTGATTGAACAGAATGAGAAGGGAAGCAACATGGTATATCTTCCCTCTTTACCCCTCTTCTTATCATATGTTTTCTTGTAAAATTGTTACTCTAAAATGATGCAATGTATGTGCGTTTTGGAATGATGATGGTGTTCATCCTTCTGCATTGCTTCACTTAGTTTCAAGGTGGTAGTGGTACATTGGTTTTTGATCTTTACTTCTCTAGTTGCTAACTTTACTTTTCCATTTTTGGTTTTTTCTTGGGCTACATTTTAGGATTTTTAAGCATGCCTGTGCTTACACATCAACACATGCAGACAAGTGAATCTGTTGGCTCATGTAGGATGGACCTGGAAATCTGACTATTTTGGTTTTGTGGTTGTGGAACTGGATAACCATAATATAGGATTTATATGCTGGAAAGGTTGGGACTTGGGGTATGTAAAATAGAAGAGTGGTGGAAGTTTAGAGATCTAGCAATGTTAGATTTCCAATTTAGAGATCTAGTCACAATTAAGGTTCTATACAGTCACTTGTATAGCTTAATTAAATTAATGATAAACCCATTAGACTTACACATGGGTTATTACCGTTTACCTTGCTCAAAATTATTGAATCCTAGTAAGTGTGCACTTTGTATTGCTAGTAATGCACATAAGTTGGGGGTATCATCTTGGATTTGAGTCCTCTAAAGTGAGCTTCACTTTAGAGGAAAAAGTGAGGGATCTCTATAATTGATGAGAAAATCATTGGTTGATATTATGATAAAATACATGCACATGCATAACAAATTATGGATTTTTTAAAATCCACTCCATTGATTCTCCCATCAATGGTTAAGATCCCTCACTTTTCCCTGTAAAGTAAACCCCTCACTTTATAGGAGCCAAATCCTATCATCTTCATTATGATGCCAATTGTCACAATCTAGGACTGGTGTCATAATTAAGGCACCTTGTTTAATATTATATTTGAAAAAAAGCATTTTGTTACTGCTACTTTCTGGCTAGTTGATTCAGTATATAAGCCACACAAAACTTGGCAGCTGTCCAATCCACTTGATCAAATGCTAACAGCTCATATGGATAATTTTGATAGAATGGATCAGTGTGTATATATATATATATATATATATATATATATATATATAAAGGAAGACATCATCTGATCTTTTGTTTGTATGAAGGACAAAAGGAAGGAAAGCTATGTGAATGATGTGTTCTCTTGGAACCACTTTAGCTCTCATTTTATGTTTCTCACAAAAGCGGGCAGGAAGGGGATATGGGAGAATGATAGGTACCAAACAGATAGAATAACAAAAATTACTAACACAGCAAGATGAACTGAATATTCTGGGTGATATCAGTATGCTATCACAACCAATTTTTGTGTATTCTTCGAAAAGAAATTAACAGAATTACAGAGAAGAAGAAAAGTAGCTCTAGACAGTTGTAGGGTGCCTAGTCCCTCCTATGCCCAACCCAATCCTTGCCTCCCCACGTTTTCCCTCTCTCTCAGCATGTAAACCACTAACAAACTTCCATTCATTTTTCCTACACCATCATTTGGCCAACTCAGCAGTTAGTTACTGCTTGCTGTTGGTGCCTCCTTCTGGCGTAGACTTGTGTTACTTTTGGGCCTGGGCCTCTAGCAATTTGGCATGGGTCTCTATCAATACTTCCCCCCCAAAGATTCACCTTGTCCTCAAGGTGAAATTCAGGAAAATTGTCTTGGATAGCAGAGAGCAACTCCCAGGAATTTCAAAATCTGGTAAGTCCTGCCACTTGACCAGAACCTCAATTTCCCCTGCTGCATTTTGTCTGCAATCAATAATATTTTTGCTATTCTTCACCTTATAGTCTTTGATCTTGCAAGAATCTGAGGCTCCTCTGGTTAGTTTGCACTAGGAAATGCCTCCCCATCAAATAGTGCCTCCGCTTCTGAATTGTCATCACAATGGCCATTAATTCTCTCTCATAAACTGACTTATTTTGAGCTCTACTTGAGAGAGTTTGACTCATGTAGGCCACAGGCTTTGAAGCATAGGTACTCCTCCCTGGGAGGAGTATCGGTACGCAGTACGTACCGGGTACGGGTACGCGGTGGGTACGTACCCAATTTTTTTTTTTTTGAATTTGGGTACGGCTCCTAGGCGACTGGATACGGCTCGGTGCAGCTCCGGCGACGGTTGGTACGGCTCGGCCAATTTTTCTCCAAAAGCACAGTCGTTTGACGCACAAAAAAAAGGTATTTTGCTTCAGTTTAGAACCCCTTTCAGAACCCCTAACATGTTCCTCTTGAATTCGAGTCTCGACCTTCAGCAGCTCTTCATTCTTCTTCTACCCGAGTGGCGCGACCAAGCTCAAGCGTTTGCAACTCCGGCGACTACAACTCCGACGACTCCACCATTTTTTGGACAAGACACAGTCGTTTCAGTCTTTCCTCCCTCGTTTGAAGTGCAGCCCTAAACCTTCGATTCTTCACACCAGCGCTTGTTTGTTCCAGCCGTCGAAGGTACGTGAGAATCAGGCAACCAGAGCAGTCGGACAAAACTTGGTGCATTCTGCTTTACCCGAGCAACGCGACCAGGGCAGTACGTCTGCAACTCCGACGACCTTCACCCCCCATTCGACTGCTTCTCCTCTTTGTGCTCGTACGTACCAGCTAGTAGCCACAATCTTCAACCCCCATTCGAGTCTCGACGATGACCACTCTCGTCTCTGCTTCTATCCGAGCGGCGTGTTCTCTGTTTCAGTACCAGCCAGTTCGTTCTCTGTTTCAGTCTTCAATCCGTTCTTTGCCCTCTATTCCAGAGATGTTTTCACAAGGTTCTGCTAGTGTTGGTGGTGCTGGGTCTAGCAGTGTCACAGTTTCTTCTGCTTCTTTGACTAGCAAATATGCAACTGACATAGCTGAAAATGGTTGTCCCCTTTGGGCTTATGTGACTATATTGCAAAGTAAAAATGCTGGAGGAGGGAATGCAAGTTGGAAATGCAATTTTTGTGATGGAACTTCAAGGGATCTTATTTTAGAGTGAGGTCTCATCTATTGAGGAAAAAAAGAGATGGGATTAGCATATGTAATGTTGTGCTAAATGACTATCTTCAAGAAATGAAGCAAATAAAAAGAGAGGCTGCTGAGAAGAATGCAAAGCCAGTGTAAGTTCCTTTACCCTCTGGCTCTACAAGTTTGAACTTTCCTAGAGTTGATATGTCTTCTGATGGGAGCAAGAGAAGAAGAGGCATTGAGAGTGCAATAGGAAGGGCATTTAATAATAAGGCAAGAGATCATTTGTCATGTGAAATAGCCAGACTATTCTACTCCACTGGTTTGCCATTCAATGTGGCTAGAAATCTCTATTTTGTTAGCTCATTCACATATGCTGCAAACACTACCCTCTCCGGTTTTCTTCCACCTAGCTACAATGCTATAAGAACTTCGATGTTGCAAAGAGAAAAAACCCACATATTGAGATTACTTCAACCCATCAAAGACACTTGGCCAGAAAAAGGTGAGTATAGTGAGTGATGGTTGGACTGATGCACAGAGAAGACCATTGATTAACTTCGTGGCTACATCAGATTCGGGAACTATGTTCTTGAAGGCGGTTGATGGGTCTGGTGAGTTTAAGGACAAACATTACATTGCTAATTTGATTTTGTCCACCATTGATGAGGTTGGACCACAAAATGTGGTGCAAATCATTACTGATAATGCACCTGTTTGTAAGGCTACTGGAGCAATTGTTGAATCCATTCATCCTCATATCTTTTGGTTACCGTGTGTGGTGCACACCTTGAACCTTGCTTTGAAAAATATTTGTGCTCCTAAAAATAATCCAAATAATGAGAGTGTTTATGCTGAGTGTCATTGGATTACTGCTATTGTTGATGATGCCTTTTTCATTAAGAATTTTATCATGAATCATTCCATGAGGCTAGCCATGTATAATCAATTTGTGCATCTGAAGCTACTTTCTATTGCTGAGACTAGATTTGCCTCCGTCATTGTAATGTTTAAAAGGTTTAGAACTATTAAGCATCGTCTCCAATCTATGGTCATTAGTGAAGAATGGTCTCACTATAGAGAAGATGATGTTCAAAAGGCTGCCTCTGTGAAAGAAACAATTTTGAATGACCTTTGGTGGAATAAAGTTGATTATATTCTAAGTTTTACAATGCTCATCTATGAAATGCTTCGTTCTTGTGACACCGATAAGCCAAACATTCATTTGATTTATGAGAAATGAGATTCTATGATTAAGCAAGTGAATCTAGTCATCTATCAACATGAGAAAAAGGAGTTGAATCAACATTCATCCTTCTATGGAGTGGTGTATGACATCCTAATTTCTAGATGGAATAAAAGTTGCACACCTGTTCAATGCTTGGTTCATTCCCTTAATCTTAGGTAAATTTAATTAACTTTCAAGTTCCAAGTTCTTTTACTTTATCTTAGATGTACTTTGGCTTTTGTATTATAGTAATCACAATTTATATTATTAATAGGTATTATTGTAGACAATGGCTTGAGGAAGCTCCAAAACGAGTCCCCCCACATAAGGACAATGAGATTTGTATGGGGAGAAACAAATGCCTGAAGGATTACTTTCCGAATTCTCAAGAAAGGCGAGAGGTCACTTCAGAGTTTGTTAAATTCTCAAATGGTGAAGAAGAGCTTGGCCAATTTGATTGCTTTCAAGATAGGTGGAACTTGACAACAAAGGAATGGTGGGTCATGTATGGAGCTTCAATCCCCAAACTTCAAACCATTGCGTTGAAGCTCCTTTCACAACCTTCCTCTTCCTCATGTTGTGAAAGGAATTGGAGCACATATTCCTTTATCCACTCCATGAAAAGGAATAGGCTAAATTCCAAGAGAGTTGAAGATTTAGTTTTTGTCGACACAAATCTTTGTCTCCTCTCAAGGAAGAATAAGAACTATAATGAGAGTGAGACTAAAATGTAGGACATTGGTGGAGATGAATGGGATCCATTTGAAGGGGCTGGGATTCTTGAAGTTGCTAGTCTCTCTCTTGATGAACCAGATTTGGAGGCTGTTCTTTTCCTTGATGATGGGCAAGGAAATGATGAAATTGAGACTGTTGGAGTTTGATTTTTGTAATCATCTTTAGAAGTTATCATGTTGAACAACTTAAGTATTGCAATTTTTTATTGTGGATGTTGTCTTGGTTGAACAATTTAAGTTCTTTTCTATGTTTTATGTTGAAATTTGTGTGTTTTAATTTTTATGTTATGTTGTCATATTTTATTGTGTGAGATTTTAGTTTATTTTATATTTATATATATATATATATATATATATATAAATTAATATTTATATATATCTATATGCCGTACCTGTACCTTAGTTTTTTTTGAAAATTTTCGTATGTGGTACCAGTACCTTACCCGTGCAACGTAGGCCACGGGTTTGCCCTCCTGCATAAGCACTCCTCCCACTCCTTTTCCCGAGGCATCAGTTACCAACACAAACATTTTTTCAAAGTCTAGTACAGCGAAGACAGGTAGTGATGTCATGGCAGTTTTTAGCTCAAATGCTGCTTGAGCCTCTACTCCCCACTTGAAATTGTCTTTCTTAAGTTGTTGTGTTAAGGGCCAAGTAATTTTACCATAATCTTTCACAAACCTTCTATAATAGCCTGTGAGGCCCAAGAAACCCCTTAGTCCTTTGATATCAATTGATTGAGGCCAGGTTTGCATGTCTTCCACCTTCTTGGGGTCGGTTGCCACTCCTTCTGCTGAGATGATGTGCCCCAGATATTCTAACTGTGCCTGGCCAAAAGAGCACTTCTTTCTATTCACCCACAGCCTATTCTCCCGTAGTAATTGCAGAACCATCTTGAGATGTTTGCCATGAGTTGGTTGATCCTTGCTAAAAATTAGTATGTCATCAAAGAATACCAACACAAACCTCCTTAGATAAGGTTTCAACACCTTGTTCATTAAAGCTTGGAAGGTGGAAGGAGCATTAGTTAAGCCTAAAGGCATCACCAGAAACTCATAATGCCCCTCATGTGTTCTAAAGGCTGTTTTGGGGATGTCATTCTCCTTCATTTTGATCTGGTGATACTTGAATTTTAGGTCCAGTTTACAGAAAATGACTGCCCCTCCTGACTCATCCAGCAACTCATCAATCACTGGTATTGGGAACTTGTTTGGTATAGTCAATTTGTTTAGAGCCCTATAGTCCACACAAAATCTCCACCCCCCATCCTTCTTTCTGACCAAGATCGCCGGGCTAGAATATGGACTTGTACTTGGTCTGATTATACATGCAGTCATCATCTCCTCCACAGTTTTCTCTATTTCATTTTTTTGGTAGTAGGGGTACCTGTAGGGCCTTAAGTTGGGAATTTGAGCTCCCTCCTTGAGGTTGATGGCATGATCTTGCTCTCGGTTGAGAGGTAACTCCTGTGGTGTCTGAAATAAGTCTGTGTACTCTTGCAAAATGTCTTGAATATCTTCTGACACTTACTCCTTAGGATGCTCCTCATGTTGCAGCTCTTAGTACTCTATGTAATATCCCTCACCCTCATCCCTTACAGCTTTTAACATGGCTTTAAGTGATGCTTGAGCCTTACAAAGAGATGGTTCTCCTTCAGTGATACCCTGTGTTCGTCCTTCTCCCAATGTAAGGTGAGGTCTCTAAAGTTGGCTTGTATGTCCCCAAGGCTCTCCAACCAATCCATCCCCAACACTGCCATAGCCCCTCCTAGTTCAAAGAGGAAGAAATTTTGTTGTATTTCCACTCCTTGAATTGACATCTTCACATTATTGCAAACTCCCTTGCTCCTTACTCTACAACCATTGCCAATTTCCACTGTGTAATCAAGAGTATCTTCAACTGCCAGGCACAGCTCCTTCACTAATTCCTTTGAAATAAAATTATTAGAAGCTCCACAATCAATGAGCACTACTAGCTGATGCTCCCCAATTTTTCCCCACAATTTCAGGGCCTTAGAAGAAGTTAATCCCATTATACTCTTCATTGATAGTTGTAGAGCTTTATCATTCAACTCCTGCTCCAAATCCTCATCTTCCACATTAGATTCCTCATCCTCATCCTCCTCTCCTTCCAACATAAATAACTGGTAGTGTTTAAATTTACAAATGTGCTCTTTGCCCCACCTTTCTCCACATTTGAAGCATAATCTCTTTCTGCTCCTCTCCTAGACTGGAGGTCTTCCTGAGAAAGTCTCCTAGGGCCCGTCTGCTTCTTCTCATCTGCAACTCCATCTGGTGGTTTAGGTTCTACGGGTGGCCTTGGATTAATATTGCCTCTTGGAGCTATTTGATAATAATTCTTTCCTCCTTCAGATCCTCCATAGTTTCAGTATCCACCTTCTCCTTGCACTTTTTTAAATGGAATTCCTCCTCCTTTCATACAAGATCCCCCTTTTTGTAAGGCCTAATTCTTTTCTTCAATCAACTGGGCTCTATCCATGAGATCGAACAGGGAGTGCAACTCATATAGCTTCAACTCTGCTTTTAGTTCCTCCCTTAGTCCATTCAAAAAAACTCCCCTCATCACTGTGTTGTTCGCGATCTTGACTGGCCCTGCAGCTAACTCAAACTGTTCACGGTACTCCGTGACAGTTCCGGTTTGCTTGATACTCAGCAAAGGTTCCAAAGGATTTTGGATAATTCCAGGCTAAAACCTGCGAATTACCGCTTCCTTGAATTGGTTCCAACTGGGATTATACATTTGATCCTCCCACCATTGATACTAGTTCAGAGCTCTCCCTTCCATGGCCACCATTACCGATTCCAACCTTTCCTTTCCACCCACTCCATTTACCTTGAAGTAACGCTCTAGCCGGTTGATCCAGCCATATGCATCCTCCCTCGAAAATATCGGAATCTTTAATTTCCTACCTTCTTCATTTTTTTTGGAAGTCGGCTTCCTTCCAAAGACTTTGTTTTTGAACTCCGAGACCTTTCCTCATCCCTTCATGAAGAATTCCACCTTTCCTTCGGTCCAGCCTTGCTTCTCCGGTCTCTGTCCGTGGCATCCTCTTCATCGTGCAGTGGGGATCGCTTCCTGTAGCGTGATCGTCCCTTGGAGTCACCCTTGTTTCTCATTTTGAGCAAGCGTACCAGCTCATCCAATTTGGCCTCCGTCTTGTCTTGTTTCGTCAGACTCTCCATCAGACTCCTCTCTACTGTTTCTAACCGTGACTCCATGTTTGCTTTGGTGTTGACCATCAAAATGCCCAGAACGAACAGCTTTAATACCAATTGATAGGTACCAAACAGATAGAATAACAGAAATTACTAACACAGCAAGATGAACTGAATATTCTAGGTGATATCAATATGATATCACAACCAGTTTTTGTGTATTCTTCGAAAAGAAATTGACAGAATTACAGAGAAGAAGAAAAGTAGCTCTAGACGGTTGTAGGGTGCCTAGTCCCTCCTATGCCCAACGCAATCCTTGCCTCCCCACGTTTTCCCTCTCTCTTAGCATATAAACCACTCTAACAAACCTCCACTCAATTTTCCCACACCATCATTTGGCCAACTCAGCAGTTAGTTACTGCTTGCTGTCGGTGCCTCCTTCTGGTGTAGACTTGTGTTACTTTTGGGCCTGGGCCTCTATCAATAAGGCCTGGGTCTCTATCAGAGAATTACTTATGGAGCAGAATTAATTCAGAAGAATGAGAAGTAACTTTGTTGTGTCATTGTGTCTGTCCCAACTTAGCAGGCATTTTTTGAGTCACAAGGTAATTTTGGCTTTCATTTGCCAAACAACATAAGGTGATGGCAGAATTACTTTTCAGCTTGTAGAATTAAGTTTGAGGAGAATGTAACTGTGCTCCTAAAGAAGAATACTCATATTTCTTTTCCTTTCCAGAAAAGTAGTCCAGAATCCAAATGAAAAAGTTATAACTATTGTTCCTTCCTTTTGGCTCTATTCTTAATTATTTTTTCAATGCTTTTCTATTCCATTTTGTTTTTTACATCCAAATAAGCTGCATCATATTTCTTTACATAACAAACTATCCCACACCAACAATTACTACAAACCCAGCAACTACTTTAAAGATAAAATGCACGATGTGAATTTATAAAGGCATTAATTAGGGGCACCTACTTCTGACAACAAATAATTATGTTTCATGCTTGGTGCAGGGACAAGTGGATTTTGATGATAAAAACAGCTGGGAGTATCTCTTCAAGGACTACTACGTAGATCTAAAAGGAAAGTTATCTCTAACGTTTGATGAACTCACTCATGCTAAAAACCCTTGGAAGGGATCTGATATACCTGCTTCTAAAGAGGAATCACCAGATGAACTTTTTGATGCCAATATTGATAGAGGATCAGATTCAGATAGCTCCTATGAGAATGTAGATTTGAGTCGTTCTAAAAGAAGAAAGGGCAAGAAACGGGCAAAGTCTCGTTCCAAAGAAGGGAATTCATATTGTGCAGCAACAGTACTTGGTGCTGACAGGCCATCTGCAGATGAGAGCTCTGAGTGGGCTTCAAAAGAGCTTTTGGAGTTTGTTATCCACATGAGAAATGGAGACACATCTGTTTTGTCTCAGTTTGATGTGCAGGCTCTTTTGCTCGAGTATATTAAAAGAAATAAGCTTCGAGATCCTCGCCGAAAAAGTCAAATCATTTGTGATGCAAGGCTTCAAAATTTGTTTGGTAAACCAAGAGTGGGACATTTTGAAATGTTAAAGCTTCTTGAATCCCATTTCCTTCTAAAAGAGGATTCTCAGGGTGAAGATCTGCAGGGGAGTGTTGTTGATACTGAAGTTAGTCATTTGGAAGGTGATGGCAACTCTGATTCATATCTGAAAGCTGGCAAAGATAAGAGACGTAAAACTCGTAAAAAGGGTGATGAAAGAGGACTTCAATCTAATGTTGATGATTATGCAGCCATTGATAATCATAATATTAATTTAATTTATCTAAGACGTAATTTGGTGGAAGATCTACTTGAAGATACAGAAAAGTTTCATGATAAAGTTGTTGGTTCTTTTGTGAGAATAAGAATTTCTGGTAGTGGTCAGAAGCAAGACTTGTATAGGCTGGTTCAGGTTGTAGGTAAATATTTGGATAAAACACCTTTCATGACGTCATTATTTGCAATATAAAATAAAATTTGCACATTGGTTCTATTTTTAATTATCTTCTTGGTCAGGTACATGCAAAGCAGCAGAGCCATATAAAGTTGGTAAAAGGGTGACAGATATCTTGCTAGAAATCTTAAATTTAAACAAGACAGAGATTGTATCAATTGATATTATCTCAAATCAGGAGTTCACAGAGGTGATTCAATACATAGCATTTTTACATTTTTACCTCTCCCTCCTTTTCATTATGTTATTCACCTTGTGGGTAGAGTGATGGTTGATTTTTGCAGTAATTCTGATAAGAACCAGGTAAACTCAGTACGGAAATAATAGAACACAGGAGATTATACCGAATTACCGGTTGATATCAAGGTGATATCAGAACCAGATTTGTATTTTCTGGAATTCAAATAAACTGAATACAATGAAGAAGAAAGATAGTTCTAGACAAGTATAGAGTGCCTAGTTCCTTCCAAATCCCACAGCCAATTCTTGCCTAACCCCCACACATGCTAACACCCTTACAAATATATCCATTCAGCAGAATTACATCCTCCACTCACACACTGCCAGCTCATCAGGTAGTCACATCTAAGGCAGTGTTTGTTTTCTCAATCCCAAGGCCCAACTCACTTGCATTTTGGCGCCTTCTTCTAGAATAAACCTTAGTCATTCTTGGGTTCCTATCAACACTTCCCCCCCAAAACTCACCTTGTCTTCAAGGTGAAATTTAGGAAAATTCTCTTGGATAAAGGTCATTGGTTCCCAAGAACTTTCAAAATCAGGCAGATCTTGCCCTTTAATCAAAACCTCTATTTCTCCTTCTTTATTCTTCCTGTGGTCTATGACATTAGCTGGCTGCACTTTCAATTCCCAATCTTCAGCTAGGAAGGATGGCAATGGTTGGGTGGGTGATGACAGTAGGGGAAATTGATTTTTTTTTTTAGCAATGAGACATGAAACGCGGGGTGTACGAAGCTCCCTTCAAGTAATTTCAGTTTGTAAGCTACTGGGCTTATTTTTTCCAGGATTTCATAGGGACCATAGAATCTGGGGCTCAATTTCTGGTTTGCTCTCTTAGCTAGAGTTTTAAGCTTGTAAAGTTGGATCTTCAGATAGACTGCATCCCCTGGTTAGTATTATGATAGGAACTTATTCTCAAGGTGAAGGTTTGGGTAAGGGTCTTGTAGCTGAAAGAAATTTCCACCGGGGTCCCATTGCTTAAAGCTTAATGATCGAATTCCCTTTTCCTTGGGGGCCTCATTTGTACCTCTAACTTCCAATCCAACGTCTGTCCCTCCTGGGTCGAAGTAGAAAGAGTGTTGGAATATGCTGTTAATTGACAATTGTAATGCCTTTGCTTCCATTGTTCCTTCCTCCTATAGATAGTATTTACAGAACAAGTTTGGTTCAACATTTGACACCAGCTTTAGGATAAGATCACGAACCCCATAGCCATTTCGACTTCGAACAGTATATTCATCCAAATGGTGCAAAATAGAGACATCAGATATGTTCAAGTTTAGGTGTTGATTCTTACCTCCTTCCCTTCCTAGGTTGGATCTAGATCCACCTTCCCCTGCCATGGTTTAGAAAGGGGCAATTCTCTTCATGTAAGTCCCACCCTTCTCTCCTAAACCTCCTCTTCCGAGTGCCCAGTTCTTTTCCTCAAGCAACTAAGTTTTGTCCATATGATCTGACAGGGAATGCAGCTCATACAACTTCAACTCAACCTTCAATTCCTCACGCAAACCATTTAGGAAAATTCCTTTCAGCACTGTTTTATCAGCAAGCTTCACAGGTCCTAAAACAAGCTGAAACTGCTCACGATACTCAGTGACAGTTCCAGTTTGTTTGATACTCAGTAGAGTTTCAAGTGGATTTTGAATTATTCCAGGTTGAAACATGCTAATGACAGTCTCCTTGAACTGATTCCAACTACGGGAAAGTGTTTGATCCTCCCACCATTGGTACTAATTCCGAGCTCTTCCTTCTAGAGCCACCATTACCGAAACCAACCTCTCCGATTCATCAATTCCATTCACCTTAAAATAGCGTTCCACTCTGTTTACCCACCCATAAGCATCTTACCCGAAAAACACAGGGATCTCGAGTCTCCTACCTCATTCATTCCTCATTGGAGGTCGGCTCCCCTTTGAGGATCCCCTCTGAGTTTCGAGACCTATCGCAATCTAGGTGAGGAGAATCGCGAGTTCGCACTGAACCTGCTCTATTTTCCTTTTCTCCTTCGCCATCACTCTCATCCTAGTGCAGCTCGGATCGTCTCCTGTGTTGCGATCACCCCCTCGAACCTCCGCTGTTTCGCGCCTTAAGTAGGCGCATGATCTCATCCAATCACGCATCAGTACGCTCCTGCTTCAAAAGACTCTCCTGCTTCCACTCCTGCAAACTTCTCTCCACAATCTCCATTCGCGACTCCATGATCGAACTGGTGTTAACCATTCAAATCTACTTGTATCACAGCTCCTAGATCGTAGAGCTTTGATACCAATTGATAAGAACTAGGTAAACATAGTACGGAAATAATAGAACACAGGAGATTATACTGAATTACTTGTTGATATCAAGGTGATATTAGAACCAAATTTGTATTTTCTGGAATTCAAATAAACTGAATGCAATGAAGAAGAAAGATAGTTCTAGACAAGTATAGAGTGCCTAGTCCCTCCCAAATCCCACAGCCAATTCTTGCCTAACCCCGACGCATGCTAACACCCTTACTAACATACTCATTCAGCAGAATTACATCCTCCACTCACACACTGCTAGCTCATCAGGTAGTTACATCTAAGGCAGTGTTTGTTTTCTCAATCCCAAGGCCCAACTCACTTGCATTTTGGTGCCTCCTTCTAGAATAAACCTTAGTCATTCTTGGGTTCCTATCAAATTCCTTTTGAAAGCAGTATCACATCCCCTTTAAAATTTGACAAGATAATGATCATTGTAGAATGTTGACCACCATACTCCGGTACATCCTAATTGCATGAAGGGTGATATTGCATTTTATAATGAACTATACTTCTTACTGGTTGGTTAACTTGGCTCGAAAATAGAATCTGGAGGCAGCTTGGCTGTCACTTATTTAACCATATGATGTTGAGAACAAATTGTTTCTGTATTTTAGATTTTTTCAGAATTGATGACTTGTACAACTTATGCTTTAGATTAATATATTTCTTTCTTAAGATGTTGACTAGTTTTCTGTTAGGATGAATGCAAACGTCTCCGCCAAAGCATAAAGTGTGGACTCATAAATCGGTTGACTGTGGTAATTTTATGTTCAATAAAATCGTACATTCAGGCATCAGATGTTATAGTCTGTACTGAGGACACAAATTTGTGCATGTAGGGTGACGTTCAGGACAAAGCATTGGCACTTCAGGCAGTTAGAGTAAAAGATGTGAGTTGTTTTTATATACCTTTACTCCTTCCTCATGGGGTGTGTGCTTATGCATCTTTAAAAAATTCTTAGTTTCTTATATTGTGTCCTTGGTACTGTGATTTTGCTGATGTATTGAATGAAATAATGATATTTGTGAGGAAATTACCTTCAATTGACAAATGAAGTTTTATCAATGTGAAGGCTTCAGTAGAAATGTTAATGGAAATTAGATTGATGAATTCAGTTCTTATTTAACGAGAGTCTTGAGAATTATCTTATCTTCTGTCTGATTACATCCTTCAGTTAGCGTGTGATCACAGGTGGGAGAGGGGGCATGATATTCTTTCTGTCGTTAAAATTACTCATTGGTCATGCCAAGTTTAAATTTGTCAAGGCCTAGTAATGATGTTCAGAAAAGTCTTATGATATAAACTCTTTCAACTAAGTCTGTCATTTCTGCTTTGGAAGCCAAGGAAGGATTACTTCACATTGGAATTAAAAATTGAATTTCTTGCTGTGTGTTCAATAAATCCTCATTCATTTCCTGATTATTTACTGCATTGATTTAGACTATTTTTTATTGGTGAAATTTGAAATAAATTTTCTGGTCTTTGTTATCTAATTCAAATGTTTATTGTTCTATTACAGTGGCTAGAAACAGAGATAGTGCGGCTAAGTCATCTTCGTGATAGAGCTAGTGAGAAAGGACGCAGAAAAGAATATCCTTTTCTATTCATATTAATTTAAATACAATATATCTCTGGCAATATTTTGGTGCCTATTGCTTTTTGTTTCCTTGATGTATTATGACTTCTTGTAGCATAGCTTTATTTGTTTTCCTCCAATTTAATGTTCAGTCTTGTTAACAACATTCAGCTGTGACATTATCAGGATGTGGAGATAGAAATCTGTGGATTGTTTTAATTTTTGATTGATCCTTGTTATCAATTTATAGTGTACATTCTGATTGTTATCAACATTCTGTGGATTGTTTTAATTTTTCCTAATCCTTGTTGGTTTTAACATATGAAACATGAGGATATTGGACTTTTCGTATATCTCATACTCAAATATCTTATAAATAGCTTTCCTGATGTGTATGATGTTCACTTATGAAACACATTCTTATAGTTTTAGTCAGTTGTCTATAATGGGGTCAATTTCTAGTAATTCACTCCTTGTAAGCCTTGAAATTACTTTTTGGTATTTACGAAGTTTCTAATAATGACGGTGTACATCAGTGAATTGTAAATTGTTAACTGCCTTGTACCGGCTTGGAGACCTTAACTTTTTGGTGAATCTTGGCCCAAAAATAAGCTGATTAGTCAATTGTAATATGATGTTTTAAATATGCTTTGGCTCATATGATCGTATTCGGTTTAATAGATGGTTGGGCAAAATGCTTTAATAGCTAGAAAATTATTCTGGTAAAATCGCTGATGTTTAGTCCTGTTTATTGATATTTAACAATTTCTATACATACTACAGGATTTTTAATTGCATCTTTTCTTGTTATGTAGCACTAATCTTTGGGTTGATATGGATAATTGTCATTATAATTTTTTTCCTTCATGGTAATCTTTGGAGTTGTCACCATGTGACTTGGAGGTCACGGGTTTGAGTCATGGAATCAGCCTCTTGCAAATGCAAGGTACGGCTGCCTACTATAGACCCACATAGTGGGTCCAACCCTTCCCTGGATCCGACGCGGGAGCTTTATAGTACCAGGTTACCCTTTAATGTAATCTTTTGCTTGGTCCTACTTGTCTTTAATATGGTTATTATATTATTTTCAACCTACTGATTGTTGTGATTATTTGAAATTGACCAAGATCTCCTAGCACTATTTTGTATTGATCCTTAACTTCCACTCACGCTCAGAGAATGTGTAGAGAAATTGCAGCTTTTGAAAACACCTGAAGAACGTCAACGTAGATTGGAGGAAGTACCGGAAATACATGTAGATCCTAAGATGGATCCAAGTTATGAGTCTGAAGAAGATGAAGATGAAATGGATGATAAAAGACAAGGTCGTATTAATACAGTGTGAACTTGTAAACTCATCTATTATTTTCTTCTTTTTTCTAATATTTGGTGATATTTTCATTTCTATGCCTGCAGAAAACTACATGAGACCTAGAGGATCTGCTGCATTTGGAAGGAGGGGGAGAGAAATTGTTTCACCTAGAAGTGGTTCTATTTCAAGTGATTCTTGGAGTGGAACAAGGAATTATTCTAATGTGAATCGGGAACTCAGCAGAAATTTGTCTAATAAGGGATTTTCAATCAAAGGTGATGATGTTCCTAATGCTAGTGAGGCATTAAGTGATGCTCAATTGCTCCAGGGAAGAGATAGGGAATCACAACTATCTAATAGCTGGGAGAGGCAAAAGCTATCTTCAAACTTAGAAAGTGGTGCTAAAAATACCCAGCCACTGGTAACAACCGAGTCTTTCTCTGCTGCTTTGTTAGAAGCTTCTGCAGCACCATCTTCTGCTGGAATAGCTCCCCCTGCTGTGAAAATTAATGAAACTGAAAAGATGTGGCATTATCAGGATCCCTCTGGAAAAGTTCAGGGACCATTTTCCATGGTGCAGCTACGCAAATGGAGTAACACAGGATACTTTCCTGCTGATTTGAGGATTTGGAGAACCACTGAGAAGCAAGATGAGTCTATACTCTTAACAGATGCCTTGGCAGGAAAATTTTCTAAGGAATCATCAATGGTGGATAAAACTCTTCCTAAGGCTCAAATGGTGCATGATTTACACTACTCATCCTCATACTCTGGGAAGTCTCATTTTACTGCACAACAAGGTATAGAAGGTCAAGCTGGAGGCAGACCAACATTTGATCAAAACAGTGGATCTTGGAATTCACATAATACTCTGGGTTCTCCGAGCCAAACTACAGGAGGAAGTTGGAGATCTAAAGATAATATGAATTCTTTAGTAAGTAGACCTTCTCCATTGGCAGTTGAGGTCCCCAAGAATCCTTCAAATGATTGGGGTTCTGATGCTGGTGTTGGAAATGAATCCACAAATCTTCCTTCGCCTACTCCCCAGACTACTTCAGGTGGGACTAAGGGACAGGCTTTCGAAAATAAATGGTCGCCAACACCTGTCCAGTTGGCTGGCTCTCTCTTAGGAAATACAAACCCAGGCGGTCCTGGAGGTTTGCAGGCCTCTGTGGTAGTGCTCCCAGAGAATGTCATACAAAATGCTGAAAATGGTTCGAGTTCACAACCTGGTATGACTTCAGCTTCTAAATCAGAGAAGGGTATGATATTGAGCTCTACAAATACTACTCAAGTACATCCTCAAGCAACAGCAGTGGCACCTGTTCTGGCTTCAGGTGTTGACATTAAAACGGCAGGTGCAAATATGCAAAACCAGGTTGTGAGTAGCCATAACTCTCATACTGAAGTTCAAGGCTGGGGTTCTGGTTTGGTTCCAAAGCCAGAACCACAGGCCTGGGGAGCTACTCCATCTCAAAGGATAGAACCAAATAATCCTGCTACTATGACTGCCCAGCCAGCTTCCCATGGCCTCTGGGGTGATGCTTCATCTGTCCAGAACTCTGCCTCATTTAGCACTGGAAATCCAACTGGGAGTTTCCCCACGCAAAGCTTTCCAGGCATGACTACACCTGAGCCTTGGAGACCACCAACTTCAAGTAGTCAATCAAACATTACAGCTCCTCCAGCTCCACCCAATATACCTTGGAGCATGGGTGTTGTACAAAATCAAAATGCTGCTTGGGGCATGCCAGGAAATCAGAATATTAGCTGGGGTGGTGCTCTTCCAGCCAATGTGAACATCAACTGGATGCCTGCGCAGGTGCCAGCACCTGGAAATGCAAATCCAGGATGGGCTGCTCCTAGTCAGGGGCCACCTCCAGTAAATGCAGTTGGTTGGGTTGCACCTGGTCAAGGACGTTCACATGTAAATGCAAATGCAGGTTGGGTTGTACCTGGTCAAGGACTAGCACCTGGAAGTGCCAATCCTGGTTGGGCTGCATCGGCTGGGAATTCAGGTACATGGGGAAGTGAGCAAAGTCATAATGGAGACAGGCTCCCCAACCAAGGTGATCGTGGTACCCATGGTGGAGATTCTGGTTATGGAGGTAAATCTTGGAACAGGCAGTCATCATTTAGCAGCGGAGGCAGAGGAGGTTCTTCCAGGCCTCCTTTTGGGGGACAAAGAGGAGTCTGCAAGTTCCATGAGAGTGGACATTGCAAGAAGGGGGCTTCCTGTGATTTTCTGCACACTTAAGAATTGTAGGGCTAATTAGCGGCAGAGAAACATCTTTTACTGTACAGTATTTTCCCATTACATGGCTTAACATTGTATAAGGATGCTTCATGTATGTAGAACTTGTGCGTTGTAGCATCTCATTTATTTTTGCCTCGTTTAATTGCGTTTTCTTGGCCTTGTATTCTTGAGTTACTTGGAGTTGACTGTTGCGAGAGTTGACTTAGCTACAGAAGTTGAGGTGGCTTTAGATTAATGATGGCAAAAGACAGTTGAGGCTTTAGGGTCCTCCCCCCCACCCCCCTCCCTATCTTCAGCCTAGTGCGGGAAAGCATCATAAGCTATTAAATATTAGTTTATAGCCTTTGATGAGGAAAATTTTGAATTTAATGAATATTCAGGACAATGGATGTAGAACATAATTTTCTATATGAAGTTCGATCTGGTCAACTGTCAGAAACATTGTTTTCTTTGCCATATGAAATTAATTTGGACTGGCTTATTCAGATTTTATCAATTTCTAAGCTCCACCCAACTAAACTTCCTGTAGGGGAGCCTAGCATGGGGTAAGGTTTTAGACTTTATTAATGATTGATGATACTTGTATAAACTTTATTTTCTTAAGTATCAGTTTGACAATTCTCAAAACTAATTCAGAATTGTTTAACATAAATTGATTAAAAAAATTAGGTTATTTTATAATTAGTTTTAATTTATTTTTAATTTGATTAAAATTTGTTTTAAACCAGTTTTAAAATCATAAAAGTTTAAAGTTTTATTTTTTGGGTGTATAACCAAGTTTAAAATTTAAATATTGAAGTAAAAATAAATTATGACAGAGAAAGAGAATAAATAAGAGGAGAGAAAGTCCAAAAAAAATTTGGATTAGGAAAAAAATAATTTTGAATTGTTTTTCTTAATAATCAGTTTTATCCCAAATTTAATTCTAATATGAACCTATTTTTAAAAAAATTTATAAAATCAAACGACATTTATCTAAAGACTAGTTTCATTGTACTTACATATTTGGTCTTTGAATGTTTCCAAACACCCCTTAAATCTCTCACAGATTCTTATGCAAATTATTGAATTACATGATTATATCATTTTAACTTCTCCAAATTAGGCAACTTGTTATTTTAGGGCGAAAAAGAGGAAATTATGATTAAAGACTATAGTTAATGTTCTGATATAGAATCAGAGGGTGTCTGAACAGACACATGTATGGTGATTTCTTCCTTCTCGCACGGTGCAGTGCTTACCATCAGTAAATCTTGGGGGGTTGGAGTGATTGCAAAAGGACTCCAACACTTAAGTTAGGTGATGCACAAAGAAGGTATATACCATATGAATTACAGTTACCTTGTTAGAATCGTATGTCCTGATACTTATAGTGCATATGCAGAGTCCTTGAGCATTCGTCGCAGAGTGCAGACACGTTGAGATTGTGGCCTGATGGGGGGTGTCTCCTCCCCATGATCGTTCGGGCAGAGTCTTGACGGAGGATGTCTCCCTCCCATGATCATCCAGGCAGATCGTTGGCTCTTTTGTTTACCGCAAGTACACGGATCACACATGCAGTATAAATGGGAGTCAGATATCGTTCCCACGAGGACAAACGTTAAATTCAGTACTAATTATAAACCAATAACTTAAGTATTTCTATTCAAGGATATATAAATTGAAAAGGTTTGTTTTAAACTACTAAGAAGAACTTTAAAAACTATCAGATTGAGTTGAAATAATGAATTAGAGAATAAGGAATCCTTTTTCACCTCCTATATCAATTGTTAACAAATAATCCTTACGAGTAATATAAATGCAATGACTAGGTTAGTTTGGGAATCTGATTTAGCCAAAAGTCTATGTCTAGGTCAATCAACCCTGGTACCACTTACCTAATCCACTATGTTTCCATGAGAACTAATGTAAGCTCTACTAATGAACGATTTATTCCCAATTACTATGCATGACCAATAGGTATATTTCTATCCTATTAACGAATCATTGCATCTAAGCCAATTGAATAAAATAGAACATGTATCAATTATACACGCGATCTCAAATCCAAATTCCTATGTTTAGGTTTATTAGATTTGAACAAATCAGTTGAAAGCTGACCAAACAACCAAATCATTAAACACTATATGATTGAATAAAAACAAAATCATGTATATAACTCAAAGGATTACAAGATTAATCAATATCTATAGGAGAATCCAAAGTAAAACCTTATAAACAGCCTAGTCAGCCATGACAAACAAAAATATATCACAAAAACTCATAGTCATGAAGATGGAAAAGAGAAAAGATAAGAACAAAGCTAAGGGAGTGATCCGCCAAGCTTCAATCCTCCACCAAGGTGAAGAGAGACTCCAAACTTGGTCACTTCAGCTTCCTGTTGATCTGAAATGCTAAAACCTGGCCGCAATTTTCTAAAATATAACCTAACTCCTATTAAACATTGATGCAACAGTATTTATAAAGCTCAAAAAACAGATCCACGCTGCGGCATTCAACTATCTACGCCGCGGCGCGTTACATTTTAGGTCAGGAGACGCCGCGGCATTCACATGCCACGCCGTGTAATATGCGTAGCTCTCTGAGTTTTGATGCAGAAGAGGCACATGCCGCGACATTCAAATGCCACGCCGCGGCGTGACAAGTTGATCCTTGCAATTATCTTTCTCTTGCAATGTTGGTCCAAATCTGAAATGATTCACTTGGTTGGAACCTTACCTGCCATGGAGACATTTTCAATTCAAATATCAGTGTAAATGTACTCAATATATCTAAGAATCAGACACATTTTCTCAGAATCATGATGGAAGAAGTTGAAATCAAATCATATGAATATACAGCTAAACTCTTTCATTCATGCATCACAACAAGGACTAAGCAGACAATAAAGCACAGTTATAGGACCCAAATAACTACAATTTGTGGAGTTATCACAAATCCCTAGAATCTCGGGTCTGTCGCGTTAGTGGCCAACCACTGTAACAGGTAGTCATGATCCTTACACTGTAAAAGTCTCCATTGGCAGTAATCAGGCTATGCGCAGACCTATGGAGTGTTGTTTGAGGGATACGACTAGTACCCGTATACAGACATTCTATTGAGGTGCATACTCTGGAACCTAGCGGTGTATATGGCGAGTTTAACCTTTAGGAGCGGTATCTCAAATTACGGTTCAGAATAGTCAATAATCTTTAAAGATTTAGGGATAATAATAATAATAATTTATTCTTTGTTTGGACAGTTTTTATTTCATTCTTAGAGAATAACCAAACTCATACAAATTGGTTATTTTAAGAATAATTAAAATTAAAATCGATACACATATAACAAATTGTACCACTTTCGTAATTTTGAAAAATAATCAAAATCACTATACAATTAATTAAATTGTGTGAATTAGATTATTTCGAAAATAACCAAAGAGAATACTTTCTCGACTATTCTTAAAATAACCAAAATTGTTGAGAAATCAGAAATTTATGTTTGATTATTTTGAGAACGTTCAAAATTAATATATTGATTTTAGTTATTTGAAAAAAAAACAAAAACCTACGTCAAAAAAATCCAAATGAATAATGAATGATCCTTAAATTAAAGTTAAAAGACAATAACAGGATTATATCTCTAGATATTATGAGATTATGGGTCCATAATAATAATTCTTAAAAAAAAAAATCATTCCAACCCTCATCAATTCAGATCCGTGGCTTAATGGTTTGTCCACATTTCGTATTATACTATCTTTGCCAGTATTAATTTTTTTTTCTTTTGTCTTATTCAGGTTTTTTTTTTAACATTATTTGAGTATGAAATTAATCTTATTTGGAGTAATGAAACTACCCATCCCAGTAATATATTTTTACAAGCTCAAACCTTTAAAAGAGGTATGTCAATATTTTAATTTATTTATATGCTTACATTTCACTTGAGCTGCAACATATTTGTATTATCTCTCTAGTGCTATTTACTACAAAAGAATATCTACGAATTTGACCACGAATTGATGTGGCAGCAAATGAATGGGAGAAAAAAGAGGAATAGTTGGATAAAAATGAGGAGCACGAGATCATGCAAGCATACTTACTTCCCACAACACGCTTCGTAAAAAATTCACGAATCCACTTAAGTGACAATACGCAGTACTCTAAATTGTGTTTATAATGACTAAAATGTGTTATTGATTTGATTTGATATAATTAATTTTTATATTTAGAATTTATTATAAAAATAAAATTTATATTTATTTATAAATCGACTCATATTTGAAATGTCAATGAAATTTATTTTTTTTAAGAATTTTTTTATTACTCTTATTTAAAATAAATAAGAAGGATACAATTAATAAAGATAAATTCAAATAAAGAAAATTTTAAATAAATTGTTAAATACATAAAACTTAAATATAGAAGAATTACAAAATAAAATCAATTCCTATTTTGTAATTTCATAAAAAAATTGTAAATTAGATAAATTTCCAAAACTTTTTATTCTAAAAGGGGATTATTTCAAATTTTTTAATATTGGTACCTAATATGAGCTCAAACATTTATTAACTATTAACTATTATTTATATAATTAATACAGTTTTAGACATTTATTATAAAATTATTAATTAATAATTAATAACTATTTAACAATTCACCCTAAATACTTATAAGCGTAGAACAATGTTATATCATTCCAATAATTCACCTAATACTTAATAAAAATAGGTATATAAATATTTAATAATTTCTTTATTAAATAATTAAAAATGATTATTTTTTTATAAGAATACCATACCAATTCACTTCCAAATTAACCTGCGAAATTTCCAGGGAAAAAATAAACAAAAAAAAATACGGAATTGCATAACAGTTCAGTTAAGACCAAACACGTTCGTGTCTGTTTTTAAGTTTTGACGATCGTGTCGTTTTTGAACTTTGGCGGCAAAAAAAAAAAAGTTGGATCGTGTCGCTCGCACGTGAGGCGTTGGTGGTGCCGTTGCATTTTAGGGGTAATTCATTTGGTACTCGTGTATTTAATCATCTCATATTCTAATTCTCCAATTAGAGATTCAGAGATTGTGATATATATATAGGATTTTTGAACAAATTATTATTAATGGTAAAATTATTTATTAAATTATGATATTTTTTGAAATTATTTATTAAATTGTTATATTTTTAGCTTTATTTTCATTTTTTATTGTTTATAATTACGTAAATACGGATGATGTTATTTATATAAAAATGTTATATTGTTAGGTTTTATTTATGTAATAGCATCAGCATTTTTTATGTTTTTCACTTAATAATGTTATACATATTAGCATTATTCACGTAATAATATAATCTATTTTGACGTTATCAGTGTATTATTATTAGAACTCTTATTTTTTTCTCTTACATAAGTTGGTAATAATATTTACGTGTAGCAGTTTGTACAAACATATATACTTAGATTGATTAATGATTTGTTATTTTTTTATTATTCTGATAAATATGTGCACTTGATATTCTTTTCTCTTTTGAGATGCTTTATCATTGTTAGGACATATAGTTGAGAATCTGTGATTTTATCGGATTTGTATAGGAGTTTTGCAAAGTCACATACTATAACATACACTAAATTAGAGATGCTTGTATCTTGTTGCAGTATTGGGAATGGTATAAATTTTTCAGCCCTGTCCCTACACTAGTTTATGATACTGATCCTAATCCTTTTGACTGCATATGCTATTGATCGTGGTCACCTACATCCATGGGATTTCAGTAAGTTTCTCAATATAAATGACTACTACAATGACTAAAAATTTTTATGCCATAATTTTTTTTAACAAAATAGTTGAATTTGATAAAACAGTTAGAGAATAATTGTATTTGCATTTATATTTTAAAAAAAAGTGCATTCATAATAGCGTTAACGCGTTAGGCATTATTATCCTGATAGCCAAAGCTTCTAGTGTTATTGGGTGGAAAATGTTTGCAGTGTTAACAGTATTACGTGAATAACGTCTAATAGTCTGACGTTTCCATGTGGATAATGCAATATATTTTTATGTAATTATAAAATATTAAAAAATAGCAACGAAGTCAAAAGTGTAATAATTTAATATATAATATCAAAAATATAATAATTTGATAAATAATTTTAATACTAATGATAATTTGATCAAAAATTCTATATATATATATATATATAAAGAACAAAATTTACTTCTATTTTTTATGTTTATTATATTTATTTTATTAATTAATTTATAATATGTGTATATTTTTTACAAAATAAAAATAAAAAATATTAATATTGATTAATACAAATAATAATTAAATTGATAAAATAAAATAAATGTAATAGAAATAAATGAATAGAATTAAGTTATTTCCATATATATAAATATATATGGGGGACGCAAGAGAACAAGTTGGTGGCTAAATCAGTATCAATGGAGGTTAACAACAGTGACGACGCAGCAGGTGCAGGAGCCGGAGAAGGAGAAGGAGGAGATCATTCTGAGGCTCCAAATCCAAATCCAAAACCTAACCCTAGCCCTTCTCAAACTAGAGTATCCAAACCAAAATCGTGTAAGGGATCCTTATACTATTCCTCAGTTCGCAAATCCAAATCTAAAAACCCCACATGCTTTGGCATCTCCGGAACGCTCAACCAATGTCTGTCTCTCTCTCTGTATGCAACCTTTTTTTTTAAAATTTTTTAATTTTTTTAGCAAACCCTCATTTTTATCCTCAAAAGATTTTTAGACCATCAATTTAGTCTTCTAAAACTTATTACATTAGTTTGATCCTCCAAATTACTGCTTTTTGGGACCAATGACCAGAAAATCATCATTTTAGGACTAATTGATGTTGCTAATCTTTGTTGTTTTGAAAATCTTTCCAAGACCAAATTGGAGGTTTACTCTTATTCTTTTATTTTATTTTATTTTTAAATTTTACGTTATTGTTTCTTGTCCAATGAGGCAACATCAGAAAATGCATAGAAGTTTTAAACTATATTTGTTTTTTTGAGATAAGAATAAGGAGTCAGCATCAATTCACAATCTTACACTTTTTGGAAGCGAAGCTAAGCCAAGTAAGGGTGATTTCCTATTAATCTTGGGGGATTTGGTTAATATTAGGGAGTGGGGTAGCTATGATGCTCATTGCCTCATTTTAGTGGAAACTGGATTATACGCTGTTGCTTTATCATTTTCAGTGCTGTAATGTAGACATAATGCACAAATCAAATGAGTTTTCATTTGATTATACACTTTTTGGAAGCGAAGCTAAGCTAAGTAAGGGTGATTTCCTATTAATCTGAGGGATTTGGTTAATATTAGGGAGTGGGCTAGCTATGATGCTCATTGCCTCATTTTAGTGGAAACTGGATTATACGCTGTTGCTTTATCAATTTCAGTGCTGTAATGTAGACATAATGCACAAATCAAATGAGTTTTCAGATTTATACGAATAAGTATTGAAATAACTTATTTTGAATTTGAACATCGTAGGATGCTCAATTATCTAGGTTTTTCGCTGTTTATTTCCAGTGCTGCATTGTAGAACTAGAATAGCCTTGTAGAACTAAAAGATTCTATGGCCTTTACTGGCATTGTTGTTAATATACGTTACAAAATCATACCTAGCAGTTTACCTTGTAATTTCTCATACAGAATAGTATATTTAAGACGATAACATTTACATTCCTTGTTCTGGTTTTGTCAACCTGAAGCTGAGATTCTAACTTTACTTTCCTTGATAGTTAATGCTAGTTGAGTAACTCATCATTACTGGCCTAAAAAGGTTTGCAAGTGATGTGTATCTTTAACTCTTTTGTCTTGTTTGGTCATCTTCTTTAAGTAATTTCTATACACGGCTTGCATGCGCAATAAATTTGCTTCAGTATTGAAACTCATATTGTTTGGATTTCTGATGCACAGGGATTTTTTAATGAAACTTATATTTGCCATCATTTGCTTCATTTTTGAGGATTTAATCATTGTTCAATTATAATCCTCAAAGTTTTATGCTGATGTTCTCAATTTTTTCATGCACATAACCAGTTCCCTCATACACTGTGGGAGGAGCTGAGTTGGGAGCTTCAAAACAGGGCGCCAATCTTGCAAATTTCAAGTATGCTTGTCTTGGATACTCCATCTACTTAGACAACAAAAATTCTTCAGCTGACTCGCAGAATGAAACACCAAAATTGCCCTTTTGCGTTGGTCTTGAGGTTTTATATCTTCACCTCCTTTCCCCTCCTAGTTTATGTAGATGCAAAAACAAGGTTTATCCTGCTCCAAAGGTCTATGATCTAAGTTTCTGACACCCTTAGTGCATGTTGCAGATGTTGATGTACAAGAAGCCTTTAACGTCCCCTGTTGGCCATGTTCCTGCTTCTGCTCATAAAAGTGAAGGTATTAATTTTCTTGGTTTTTCTTTTATGTACAGCCCTATGTTATTTCCTTCTTTTTCAACCACTCCTCTTTAACTTGTTAAAGCAATAACTTTAGATTTAAAAGCCTCGGCATATATTTGGTACTTCTCTGTTCTTCATTAGTTTGTGTTTCTCGTTGTGTACCTTCTCCCAAAATGTGAAATCTGTAAAGCTGGAAAATCTTCATGCAAAGATATAGAAGCAGTGTGTTTTTCTTAACATTCTCAAGATGCTGGCCAAAATTAAAATGATCCTTTTCTTATGGTAACATTAATTAGTTTCACTACACTCGTGCATTAGTAATTCTGTAAGAGAGATTTTCCACTGAACTTTGTGCATTTCAAGCAAATTCCTCTGCCTACGCTACCAGTGGACTTTTATGCACATGTAATGGGTGCAACTGTGCAAGCAAGTGATATAATCACGAAGTTATCACTTGGAGCACAAGCCTATATAGAACTGTAAATCATGATTATTTTTTCTTTAATATGTTTTTGATGCTACGTAATTACATTTTTTTGTGTGCAGAATACTTATTGCTAAGTAATTGGGGCTTTTATTATGTTAAACATTATATTTTGTGGATATTTGTGGTTCTTCTTTTTCTTCTTCTATTGCTCCTTTCTCATTGTTTGATGCCTTTTCATTTCATGGTTGTTGGTCTTGTTCTTCCAGAACATGAACATGAACATGCTGCTCCTCAACCTCGAAGTTATAAACATCCAAATGTTACAGAGGAAAAATACTTTAAAAGGCAAGTATAAATTTCCAGTGTAAACGAGTTAATTCTTGTAGAATTTCCTTGCCTTAAAGGTTGGGGGTGTACTACGAAAATACTAACTCCTTTTTTATTCTAAATGTACAGGTTTAAAAGAAATGCGAGCTTAGTGGCATCAGGCGTTGCCAGAAACTTGAGCAGAGTGGGTAACTATATAAAAGAGACCCTAGATGACATTATAAATCCTTACCGTAGGGGACCGAAATGAATCTGACTTGTGTATGTCCAAAACAATTTCAATTTTTGGACATTGGCCGTTTTCCTTTCCTGGGGCCAATTTATTATTTGGGTTCTGACTGTTTGTTTATGTGGCATCTTTTGTTGTTTTTGGTAATGAGGGGTGGTTACTTACCCATTCCATGTTAGAGTGCCATAAGCTCAGCGAGGGTTTATCGTTGTACTTACAAGCATTTATAACATACGAATAAAATTACATCACCATCCCGGATTTTATTATGATTCTTTTTCTGAAGTTTGTTCCGTAACTTCTGCGTGGTCCCGATGTAGATATGGAAAATGTATACGGTGGATTCATTATACTCTTCTTTTTTCAATGAATGATGATGCAAATAGTTGGGTTGATATGTTGTCTTTTGGAAATTATTGCATCTCCATGCAGCGTTACGCAAAATTGTGTTTATATAATTCACATTTTGATATTTTAATTTTTATTAATGATGAAATTTATTATTAATTTATATATTTATTATTTATTATTATTTTTTAAAAAATAAAGTTGAAATAAGATATATATAAGTTAATAGTAAGCTTTACTATTAATAAAAAATGAAATATTAAAATTTGAGTGATGTAAATACAATTTTATGTGATACTAAAAGAATATGCAATAATTTTCAATCGTCTCTTGGCTGCGTGATAGCTTCTATAAAATTATGTGCCTTCGCTGTTTGTTGCGACTTACATGGTTGGTCCTTGAAGCTTCAACACAGTCCTTGTATTACAGTTGAAGCTTCAACATACGGCCCTTATATTACAGTTGAGTTAATATATATTTAGGCCATGTTTTGATTAGTGAGATTGAATGGAATGAAATAGAATAAAAATAGATTTTATTATTTGATTATGTTAAAAAATGATAGGATGAATTCAAAGTGAGTGGGTCTATTTCATCTCATTTGAAATTATCAATTTTATTTTCTCCAATTTAAAAAGTATGAGATAGAATTATTTTTTTTATTATTATTATAATTAAAATTTTACTCACTGCTGCATCCCTTTTTGTTCTCCCTCACTCAAGATCGACGTCGCATGTCCATAACCATTTGTCAGAGGGTCGGGCTAAAGGGCTGGGATGTGGCCGGAAAAGGGGTGAGCTAGCTGGAAATGGGGTGGGTTTGCTGGAAAATGGGGTGGGCTGACCGGAAAATGATTCAGATGGCTCCCCTGCTAGCTGTAGCAGTTGCAAAAGCCTTGAAATGGGCCGCTATCTTGGCCGCGATCGGCACAACTGAAAAACGCTACATGATGGAGCTCCCATAGCAACCAAAGGCCGCTCCACACCGGCGCTATAGCACCGCGGAATGGCACAATTAACTACTCTGATATCAATGTTTTTGCTAAAGCATTTGGTCATTAGGTGTATAATAACAGTCAAACTAAAGCTGATAAATAATTTTTTAACCTGAAATACCCATACAAGAAGGGTGAATCAAGAGGAAAGAAAGCAGATCACAATCACAGGGACTCTATCTCCTCTAGTAAACAAATAACAACAATAATCAACGTGCCATAAAACTCTGCCAGCAACAAGGTCTCACCATGCCATTCCTTGACAGAGAACTCACTCATTAAAATGATAGTGTGAGAGATTTCTTTCTTTCCAACTCATATTTTAATCCAGAATGGTACCTTGTACTTCAACTTTCCATAAAGGATCCAGTTAAAGACAGATGAACCAAATGAGACTCTAAAGCTTATTACTGTCTCCAGGTAAACATGTCTCAGTTGTTGTTCACTTAATTGTTATGCAAAAACTTTGATTGTTTGTAAACAAATCTACAAGAGAGAGAGAGAGAGAGAAAAGATGGGAGAATGAAAGAGAAGTGCCAATATATCAGGACATGCTTTAATGAAGGTAACAAAACTTAGATTTGAAAATAAATGTGCCATGGTGCCAAAGTTTAGGAACATATCACTAGAAAGACAGCAATAAAGTGAAGTTTTGACTTTATCCAATTACTCTAAAATGTATCGAGAATATTTTTTTCAAGAATCGTCATATCATTAACATTAATTTATCATCAAGTTACTTGCACAATACATAAAAATAATTAAAGTCTTTTTTTAATTAAAAATAAATAAAATTAGTGTGTTTTCAATAAAAGTAATTTAAAAATAATAAAGTTATAATTTTTATTATTTTATCTATTTTCTAAATAATAGAATAGTAATTTTACTTCATTATATTTTAAAATATTTAAATAATAGAATGATACTTTTATCTCATTCTATTTCATCTCATATCATTCTATTAATTACTAAATATTTAAACATAGCCTTAAGTTCATGATAAATTTTATATGTGATAATATATTTATTATTTAAAAGCAGTTGCAGAGTCACATTGTCTTGAGGGGAGGCTTGATTTTTATTTTTTTAAGTAACTAGTGTTGTTAAAAAAAATTAAAAAATTTAAGTATCCATAAATAAATAATATTATTCTTTTTTAAATCTAATATATTAGTAAGATTTTTTAAATCCTTTAAACTAAATTTGCAAAACCACATGAGCGAAGATTCTTTTTTTCAACTCCCTTCCATGCTCTTTAACAATAACTTAGACTTTCTTTTTCTTGACCATATGTACTCATTACTTTTTCTACTATCACTTTAAGATTTTTTAGGCATAAAGTTTCTATTTTTACTTTAAGATAATAGTGAAGCTTTTAACCTTTTTGCGGTGCAGAGTTCTTGGAACTCCTTAGCATTGTTCACCACCATCATATCAAAATTTAGTTTTGTTGCTCCCAATCTCAAAGTCTCTATTGTTTCCGCTATCATCAACTTTCATTGCTGATCAAACCAACCTTCATCGTTGGGTTTAGAGCCAGCCTTCATTGCTAGGTTTCAATCAACCTTCATTACTTATCAGACTAGCCTTTATTGTCAGGTTTAGAGTCAACCTTCACCGCTGAGTTCAATTAGGCTTCATTGCTTATTAGACCAGCCTTCATCGCTGAGTTTATAGTTAGCCTTTATCATTGGTTTTCAATTAGGCTTCATTACTGATTAGACTAGCCTTCATCATTGTTGTTGCCCTTATTGAGGGGAAGAATAAGAATAAATTCACCTCTACATATACTTCAATGTCAGTATTTGTCATGTCATTTTTTTTCCACTAATGGATCATAACATCGATTTCTCTTCCCACCAATGATCATTTCAGTGGTGACTCCTCTCCTACGGATGAATCGTATTAATGATGATTTCTCTTCCAATCGATGATAATTTCGATGGTAACTTATGTTAGTTATGACTCACATTAGCCTGACTTTTTGTCTCAGATGTTCTGGCCCTAACTTTTTGTCTCAGATGCACTGTCCCTATTTTTGTCTATCAAGATGCATTGGCCTTATCTCTGTCTTCGTCCTAGCAGTAGTTGTCATTTATCGTCTCAGTTCATCCCAACCATTATCACACTATCAAACTATTTAATTGTTATAAGTTCAAGCTTAAGAAGCTTTAGTTTGAAGAGTAGTGTTAGAATATCTGAAAAATAACTCAAAATATCTTTATTGTATCTTGAAATATGTTAGAGTATCATAGATGATCTCTCATGACATATTTGATTATTGTATTATGACATATTTATTTTCTGTAATTTAGCTTTACTCTAGACAAGTAATTATTGACATAAACTTATATAATATGAATCATACTTGTAAAATTTAAAAAATTGAAGTAATAATAATATTCAAAAATATTTTTTCAACAATTTCTTTTCTTGGGATTGAAGTTTATAAATCTCTAGTTTTTCTCTTTGTATGCCTTTCTTGCTCTTCTAATTCTTACTTTCATAATTTGGAATTATTAATATTTAAATAAAGTGATGAAGCAATATAATGTTCATTGTAAGGTATAGTATGGAAACATTTTTTAAAAGAAAACTAATTTCTCTTAATAATATTCTTAATAAATTTATATTATAAATTTTTATAATAATTAGTGCTCTCCTACTTTTCAGAGTATAAATCCGCCACTGTTTAAAAATAACTTAAATTAAATATATGTGATCATATATAAGATTTATACTGAATCCAAGTTTATAGTAATAAAACTCTAGTTTCTTGGGATGGTAGAAATTTAAAAAAAAAAAACTCTATTTTTTAGGGGGCATAATACAGAAAGTTTGATATAATAATGGGGGGCATAATATAGAAAGTTTGATATAATAATTCGCCATTCTATTAATTCCCAAAACATGTGCTGTGGCCAAACGCTGTTGGGCTCATTAAACAAATATATATATAGATTGTTAATCTGTACACCTTTATACAGAAGTTAACAATATTCACATTTTATTTTAGACCTAAAACTTACTTTCTTATTTCTTTAAACAATTTTAAAGTCATGAATAATTATATCATTTTATTTCAAACAAAATTATTTATTTTAATAAAAAGATATAATATTAGATGCTAACATTAAGTAAGAGGGAGAATAAAGAAATATAACTTTAACGAAGAGAGAAATTTTGATTATTAATTCTAATTATTTATTTAAAAATAATTTTAATATATAAAAATTAATAAAATATATAATGACATTTTTAGTGGAGAAGAACGTCATATAATATTAAAATATAAGTTTTATGATAAAAATAACGTGATTATACATCATATGAAAAAAAAAACATGGTTACATAAAAATGAAAATGAAGATACTATGTATATTAAACGAAATATATATAACTACGTTAGGTCAGATAAACATCTTCAAATTATAATATACAATATTATAATAATTCAAATTAGCATGCTGTATGTTCATATGGAAATAAAAATATTTTATATATTTAACGAACATAATATTATATAAATATTTTTTTATCAAAGTTAAATCTATATCATTTATCAAATTGTAAAAAAATTCAATTTATTAAAACAATAATAAAAACTATCCATGTTAGCATTAAATAATTAGAGTTAAAAACCAAAAAAAATAAATTTTATCTCTTCATTAATGATATATATTTTTATTTTCTCTCCTTGTTAATGTTAACATTTAATATTCTTTCTTTCTATTAAATTAGATGATAGTGTGAAATAAAATAACATAACTACCCATAATTTAAAAGTTGTTAAAAAAAATCAGAGAGTTAGTTTTTAATCCAAAATAAAATGTAAAAGGTGCTAACCTCCACATGAATATGTGAAGGTTAGCAATCCTTATATATATATATATATATATATATATATATATATATATATATATATATATATATATATATATATATATATATATATATAAAAGTCATATTTAGTGAAAGAAGTTTTTATTATGAGAGGGTGAGAGGAGTAAATATTGACCATACAACCATACATAGATAGTTAAGATTAAAAGTTACTTAAATATCATGTGACCACTTAAAAAGTCACATACATTTATGTTATAATATTAACCATTCATATAAGATCTAATGGTCAATATGTACTCTCTTACCTCTTACAATAAACATTCCTCTCATTTGAGTAATATATATATATATATATATATATATATATATACTAAAAGCAAAAAAATATATTAATCAGATTGAAATCCCTTCTTGATGTGTATAATTGCTCATTAAAAACTTTTTTTAAAGATTTTGTTAACAAATGGGTTAAGGAATTAAAAATACAATTTTTTTAATAAAAAATAAAGCATTTTTAATTCTCAATGTATTAAATGCTATAATTTTCATTTAAAAAAAAAATTATTTTGAATTTTTTAAAAAAATCATTTTTTTTGAAAAAAATTTTTTTAATTATAGTGATAGTGTAATATAAAGAATAAGAATAATGTTATATCATCATACAAGTTCTTCTTAATAATTCTCCTAATATTAAATAAAAAAATATTAAATGAAAAAGTAAATACATCGAATATTTTGGGAACATAAAAAATATTCAATGTTTTTTTTTCATTTCATAATTAGAAAGATTAGTAGGAGGATAAAATATTTCTCAACATAAAAATATTCAATATTTTCTTCATTTAGTAATTAAGATGATTAGTAAAATAATTAATTAAGATAATTTAGAATTATTAATTATTAAATAAAAAAATATTGAATAATTTTTATATTTCTAAAATATTAAATATTTTTTTATTTAACTAATTTTCTAACAAAGTTAATGAATAAAAAATAAAAAAATTATTGAAAAATAAAATTTTTGAATTTTCAATATATTAAATGCACTACTTTCAATAAAAGTTTTATAAATATGATTCTTTAACAAGTACTTAAGAAAATTTTTTATTTAATATTTTTTATTAAAAATTAAAAAATTAAGCTTTTACTTTAAGAAATTAAAATAGAAAAATTTTAATAAAAATATTTAATGCATTAGAAATAAAAAATTATTATTTATCTTATATTTATAAAAAAATATTTTAATTTTTTTAACAAATATTCTAAGAAAACCCACAAAATTATTAGGTGGAACGGTGAAAGTTTGAGGAAGATATATCAAAATTCTAAACCAAAATAATCACGTTAAGTTCCAAAAAATTCTTTGCCTCCTGGTTCTGGATGTGGCAAAGTCCCGCAACCCACAAAGAGTAATCAATTGTCGGAGCTCAGTCTCCAGCTCTGTAAACTACAACCACGAAGTTGTTGCACACTAATAACCAAATCAATTTTATTATTTATCTAATTTTTATATTTAAATATTTTTTAATTCTTTTATAAATTTATTTTGTATATTATAAAAATATTACAGTTAGATACAGTATAATTTGATATTTTTCTCATACAAATATATGATAAACATACAATAAACATATTTTTAGTAGTATTGAAGTTGAACGAGAGAGAGAATTCTCATTTGTATGAATTGCTGAGAGTTAATTCTTAATGCAAAGGCAAAATGCCTTATATACAACAGAGAAATAAGGAGGAAAAATAACTAACTTATAACTACCTTGTAATAAACTAAACAACCAATAGTCAAATAATAATTATTAGTAGGTAATACCACCTTCAAGTGGGACTGTGAATATCACAAAGTTCCAACTTGGACAAAAACGAATGAAAAGAAGTAGAGTGCAAAGATTTGGTGAAAATATATGCAAGTTGAGAGGAAGAAGTCACAGGGAACAAGTGAATGAGCTTGGACTGAATTTTCTCCCGCACCACATGACAATCTAATTCAATGTATTTGTTGCATTCATGGAAAGTCAGATTGTGAGCAAGATAAATGGCTGACTTGTTGTCACAATAAACAGAAGCTGGTTGGGAAAAATGAATGTGGAGATCATTGAACAAATACTGAAGCCACTGGAGCTCACATGTCAAATTGGCTAAGGCGCGGTACTCTGCTTCAGAGGATGAACGAGAGACAGTACCTTGCTTCTTAGACTTCCAAGAAATTAAGGAGGAACCCAAGAGAACATAATAACCAGTGACCGATCTCCTTGTTTCAGAACAACAGGCCCAATCAGAGTCATCAAAACCATACAGCTTAAGGGAATTGGACGCAGGAAATAAAAGACCCTTGGCAGGAGAAGCTTTTAAGTACTTAAGAACCCGAATAACAGCTTGGTAGTGTGTGTCCAGTGGTTTAGAAACGAATTGGCTAAGATGCTAGACAACAAAAGATATATCTGGTCATGTAGTGGTAAGATATAAGAGTCTTCCAATAAGCCTTTGTTGCTATAATTTTAAGATGTGCAAGTGTACACAATCAACCAAGTAATAAAGTGTAAGTCAAGATCGTTCCCACGAGGATTTAAATTGTATTAAATACCAATTCTAGAGTTAACTTCTTCTATTTAAATGCAAGAAATTAGAGAAAAATTTTTAAACATGTAAAATAAATGGAGAAATGGGATATCAAAGCAGAAAATAATAAATGCAAGAAATTAATGAAAGCAATAATTGAAGTGTTTTAAATCAGAAATGAAAACAGTTAGGATTTTAATCCTTTGTAATTCTTCACTTTAGGGTAACGTATGCTTCAGGATGCTACAACATTTAGTCCAAGAAATGAAATTTGCTTTCCAGCATTAACAACTGAGTTCATTAAAAGCTTCTTATTCCTAAGTTCAAATTAATTTCCCTCAGTTATCATAGAAGCACGTCCAGCTACTTAAAGACTTGAAGGCTATTCCTAGCTCATTCAACACAATTAATTTTCCAATTAACTGTTCTATCTTTATCTTCTAATCAAGTCCACTAACTTGGTTTTTCCAAACGAAATTAGTTGATATTTCAGATTAGTTGATCAAGCTCAACCGAAATTAAACATTTAAGCAGAAAAGAAGGAAATGAATAACATTCATAACATTGGATTACCCTTCAGTACAATTACAAATTCATAAAATACTAACTAAGAAAATTTAGCTCATAATGAGCTTGGAAACAAAGTAATCAAAGAAAATGGAAAAATAAGACATAATGCGTAAAACTGGAATTACAGACAAAACCAGGAGCTGACGGCTCTGCGCAGTACCAAAAAGCTCTCCTCTAAAAGCAAGGTCACACTCACTATTTGTACTAGCTCCCAAAATAGGGTTACTCTCTCTCTCATGCCTCACTTTTTGGGCTTTTACAAATTCAAATACTAAAATATTCCTTGGCCCAATTCCCAAGTACACACAGCTGCTGCATTGTATTCTCTTTCTTCCTTTTAAGCGCAGCACAACAGGTATTTTGTCTTCTAGTGGGCAATAGCTGAGCTGGAAATGATTTTATCTTATAGTGACTAGCTCCCCCAAAGCTGCAGCATTACAAAACATCCCAAAGCAACACCTTCAGCAATTACACCTTTATAACCTTCTCAGAAATAAATCAAACCTTCAGCAATAACAGATCAGAATTTACAGCTTTTCACAATTACTCAGATTAACACAGATATTTACTAAATCAAACAAAACTTGAAGTTCTTCTCCAAAAATTGATCAAAACAAGAACGATGATTAAGCAAAAAGAATGGTAATAACTCTTATTTCTAAGAGTTATCACACCCCCAAACTTGAACCATTGCTTGCCCTCAAGTAATGACATTCAACAAGCATTAACAAAACAAAACCAGAATAGTATAAGCAAGATCCATGACAATCCTCAGATGCATTTTTCAGAATTATGCTCAACACAAAATACCATTTTCTTAATCACTTTCCATAGTGTGTGTGTGATTTCCCTAAGCTCTCAGCTCAGTTTCAGCAAGGAATTCCAACCAAACCACCTCTCAACAGAGTCTTAGGTGCATTTTCCAAATATCCTTTGGATGTAAGGGTGAAGACTCACTAGATTATCTTCCTAAGAACAGGGGCTTAACACACTATTGGGTTTGTCATATCGCTCAATTCACTCAACTTTATGTTCTGTGTTGATGTTTCACTCAATCATCATTCACATGCAACTCTATCATATGCTTGACAAATTTCTATCAATCAAAAGCACATACACAATTTTCACACAGCAAGAGGACCTTAATGGGCTGTAATGAGGCTAAGGTTCGGGTGTGGAATTTTTGGGAAGTAGCTAACTTAGGTGGAGTTCAAGATTTTTGTCAAAATTACCCACCCCCAAACTTAGACAATTTTTTTTTTACCCATATTTATGGTAACAAGGGAGAAATTCCTTTTTTTTTTTTTTTTTTTTTTGAATAACGATTTTTATTTTTATTTTAATTTTTGAATATATGAGGAAAATAGAAAATCCTTTGATAATTTGCTCATTCCTCCCTTTTTATTGCATAGGCACCCCACCCCCAAACTTATACTGCTGGTTGTCCTCAACCATTGTGGTCATGACCTATAATTAGGTAACTCTTTGACACAGTCCTAAACTCCACCTAAACAGGGTAGTACATTGTTTTTCAGGGAGTTTGAGTTTGTAATGTGGCTTATCACCAACAAGAAAGTCTTAGGCTCAAAGGGGTTCACAAAGGGTAATACTTGAGGTTGGCCATTTAAGTCTCAGTATTTAAAACAAGAACAGTGCCTCAAGTCAATTTGTGTGCAACAGTAAAATATGCAATCAATCACAGAAATAAGTCAAGTTCTGCAGAGAAAACACATGAATGGAATGCATGATGAACAAAATCTGTTGAAGCTCAAAAACTCACAGGATTGATGCTGTAGAGTGCTACAGCACCACATTCAGTCTCACTTACCCCCAAACTTAGGTTGAAATCTAATTCAGACCTCACCCTTTCTTCCTTGGACAAGGGTCTTTGTAACCCAATTCCCCCAATTGATTGGTGACTTTTGAAAGAAGTCCTTCTTCTAAGTCCATTTTGAGCTAGGGATTGTGGTGAGAAAGGATTAAATCAAGGTATTAATGTATTTTACATGCAGAAGGTAAAACTTGTCTTCATCAGAATCACATGGACAGCAAACACTATTCTTTCATTAACAATTTTTTTTTAATAACTATTATTTAAACTGAAATTTAAAAGATGAAGTAAAGGATATAAAGCTGGGCTGCCTCCCAGTAGCGCTTGGTTTTATGTCTTCAGCCTGACTTCACACTGTTGATTAAGGATCTGAAAGATGAGTGGTGACCCTCATTCTTGCCCACTGCTCACCCCAATATGGCTTCACTCTTTGTCCATTCACCTTGAACTCTCTTCCAGAACTTTCCTCCAAGAAATCCACAGCTCCATGAGGGTGTATTTTGACCAATTTAAATGGTCCAGACCACCTTGATTTCAACTTCCCAAGGAACAATTTTAATCTGGAATTAAACAAGAGCACATGCATTCCTTCAACTAACTCCCTGGGTTGAATTTTCTGATCATGCCATGCCTTTATCTTGCTCTTATAGATTTCAGCATTTTCATAGGCAACGAGCCTGAACTCTTCAAGTTCATTCAGCTGTAGTAAGTGCTTCACCAGTTGCTTGTGCATCAAAATTCAACTTCTTAATAGCCCGAGAATGCCTTGTGTTTCACTCTATTGGTAAATGACAAGCCTTGCCATAAACCAATCTGTAAGGAGACATGCCAATGGGAGTCTTGAATCGTTCCGTAGGCCCGAGAGAGCATCATCTAAGTGCACGAGACCAATCCTTCCTAGAAGGATTCATCATTTTTTCAAGGATTCTTTTGATCTCTCTGTTGGACACTTCACTTGTCCACTTGGTTTGAGGATGGTAAGCAAGTAGCCACTTTATGTTTCACTCCATATTTTGTAAGCAAGTTAGCAAACATGACTTGTTACGAAATGTGTCCCTTCATCACCGATTATAGCCCGAGGAGTGCCAACTGTGAATATGTTCTTGTGCAAAAATTTGGTAACTACCCCGGCATCATTGGAAGGCAATGCTACTGCTTCTACCCATTTAGAAACATAGTCTACGCAACTAAGATGTAGGCATTTCCATAAGATATAGGGAATGGTCCCATAAAATCTATTCCCCATACATCAAACAACTTAATCTCCAAAATGGTGTTGAGTGGCTCTTGTCTGTTGGAAATGTTCCCTACCCTCTGGCATCTATCACAAAACTTGGCAAACTCATGAGCATCTCTGAACAAAGTGGGCCAAAAGTATCCTGATTGTAAGACCTTTGCAGCTGTCCTTTTTCCTCCAAAGTGACCACCATAAGGAGCGAGATGGCAATCATTAAGGATAGCTTGCATTTCTTCCTCAGAACACATCTTCTCATGATCTGGTCTTGACATCTTTTATACAGAAAAGGTTCATCCCAGTAGAAGTGTTTAACTTGATGCATGAACCTCCTTTTCTGTTGAGAGTTCATATCCACTGGAATTATCCCACTGACCAGGAAATTCACTATGTCTGCGTACCAAGGTCGGCAAAGATTTTCAATCAGTAAAAGATGTTCATCAGGAAAATTTTCTTTGATTTCTTCTTGAAGCTTGGATTCTCCTTTCTCAACAATTCTGGAAAGATGATCAGCTACCTGATTTTCAATTCCCTTCTTATCTCTGATCTCCAAATCAAATTCTTGGAGCAAAAGCACTCATCTGATAAGTCTTGGCTTTGCATCCTTCTTGTCAATGAGATACTTGATGGCTGCATGATCAGTGTACACCACTACTTTAGCTCCCACCAGATATGATCGGAACTTGTCAAATGCAAATACAACTGCTAACAATTCTTTTTCTCGTAGTGGTGTAGTTAATCTGAGCATCAACGAGAGTCTTGCTAGCATAATAGATAGTATGGAATATCTTATTATGCCTCTGACCTAGCACAGCTCCCACTGCAAATTCACTTGCGTCACACATTAGTTCAAATGGCTTCTCCTAATCTGGAGCTACTATCACGGGGGCAGTGATCAGGGCCTTCTTCATAGTTTCAAAAGCTGATAAACATTCATCTGTGAAATGAAATGTACTATCATGCTCTAACAGTTTGCAAAGTTGGCTTGGATATTTTAGAAAAGTCCTTGATGAACCTTCTATAAAACCTTGCGTGTCCTAGAAAACTTCTGATGCCTTTGACAGAATTGGGTGGAGGGAGTTTTTCAATCACTTCAACCTTAGCTTTGTCCACTTCTAAGCCTTTCCTTGACACCTTATGGCCTAGCACAATACCTTCCTTAACCATGAAATGGCACTTCTCCCAATTTAGCACTAGATTGGTTTCTTCACATCTATCCAGCACCTTTTCTAAGTTGTCTAAGCATCCTATGAATGAATCTCCAAAAACTGAGAAATCATCCATGAAGATTTCCATAGTTTTCTCAATAAAGTCAGAGAAGATGGCCATCATGCACCTCGGAAGGTTCTTTGGAGCGTTACAGAGCCCAAAAGGCATTCGTCTGAAAGCAAATGTACCATAAGGACAAGTGAACGTAGTCTTCTGCTGATCTTCAGGTGCTACTGCTATCTGATTATAACCAGAATAGCCATCTAGAAAACAATAAAACTCTCTTCCAGACAACCTGTCAAGCATCTGATCAAGGAAAGGTAGTGGAAAATGGTCCTTCCTTGTGGCCTTGTTCAACTTTCTATAATCCATGCATATCCTCCAACCTGTAACTGTTCTTGTGGGAATCAGCTCATTCTTCTCATTTTTCACTACAGTAACTCCTCCTTTCTTTGGAACGCACTGCACTGGACTTACCCACACACTATCTGAAATGGGGTAGATGATTCCTGCATCAAGCCATTTAATGATCTCCCTTTTTACCACCTCTTTCATAATTGGGTTCAATCTTCTCTGGCCTTCAATACTGTTCTTAGTATCTTTCTCTAACAGAATTCTGTGCATACAAAGACTAGGACTGATTCCTTTAATGTCTGCCATTTGCCATCCAATAGCCTTTTTGTGCTTCCTCAAAAGTGAAATAAGACTACTTTCTTGCTCAGAAGTTAAGGAGGAAGAGATGATGATAGGAAGAGTTTCCTTTTCTCCAAGATAAACATACTTCAGATGAGAAGGTAATTGCTTCAACTCAAGGATGGGAGGTCTTTCAACAGAGGGAACATTCTCTGTGAAAGTGTCTGCAGATATGTCTAAGGATTCATATTCTCTAATCCAAGATCTGTATGCTAAATTCCTTTCAACTGGCTGCTTTAACTGTTCATTTGCAAAATCAGGTTCTTTATTCAATTCAGACTCATGCTCCAAGTCTCGGCCTGATGCTATCAATTGCTCTTGCACCAGAGTGTTAATATCAATAATGACAGAACAACTTTCCATATCTTCATCAGGATATTGTAATGCATTAAAAACATTGAAAGTTACTTGCTGATCATTCACCCTCATAGTAAGCTCTCCTTTCTGCACATCTATCAATGTTCTTCCAGTTGCCAAGAAGGGTCTTCCAAGGATAGTTGGAATTTCCTTGTCAGCCTCAAAATCTAGAATAATGAAATCCACTGGAAATACAAACCTGTCCACTTTGATTAGGACATCCTCGATCTTTCCTTCTAGATAAGCAATAGACCTATCAGCAAGTTGCAAAGTCACAGCAGTGGGCCTGGCTTCACCAATGTTCAGTTGCTTGAAAATGGACATAGGCATCAGATTAATACTTGCTCCAAGATCACATAAGGCTTTTCCACAATAAGTATTTCCTATAGAACAAGGGATAGTAAACCGCTCGGGTCCTTCATTTTCTCGAGGAACTTTGTTCGTAATGTTGGTCGCTCTCCTTTGTCATTGCCACTTGTTTGAATTCTCCTAATCTCTTCCTTTTAGTAAGAACATCCTTCATAAATTTGGTGTAGTTGGGCATCCTGTAGAGCTTCAACTAAAAGTATATTAATATGCAGCTTGCTTGAGAATATCCAGAAACTTATTAAATTGCTTCTCTTGAGTCGCCTTCTTCAACCTCTCGTGGAAATGGAGGAGGTGGTCTCTCCGGAATCATCTTGGGTTCAGTCCACTTAGGAATGACTTGCTCAGTATCTTCGGCCGTGGTACCGATTCATGTTTAGGTTCCTCGGTTCACGGTGGTTCGGGGTTACCTTTGTTCCTCTTTGGTTAGATGTTGTAGCATCCTCGTAGCACTTTACCACTCCTCGGGGTTACGGCTTTAACGTGTTCCTTCCCTTTATCATCCGAAGATGATGGAGACTCGTGGAAGCAGGCAAAGTACCAAAGAGCAGTCCGCTAGCAAATGCAAAGTGGCCAACCGACCTACTTGGTTCTCCAAGTTCCTTACAGCAGCCTCCTTGATTCGGATTTGAGCTTTAGTTTCACCATGAAAGCTTTCAACATAGCTTCCAATGATGGCTCCTTTGCGGGAGCATGGTTCCGCTGCTTTGAATGTTACTGTTGTTGTTGTTGGTAATGTGGAGATGCATCACGAAGGAGGATTCGAGTGTTGGAGTGATTATGTGGTGAAATTAGGATGTTGCTTCCAAACCAGATTATAAGTATTGGAAAAAGAATTATTTCCTCTATTTCTCACATAATTCATCGACATCGGATTGTCGGGGCATTCTTCAAACAGATGCCTTCCTCCGCGAGAAAACACAAGCTACTGAATTTACTGGAGCCATAGTAGGTTCAACCATGACAGGTTCCTTACTAGTGTTACCGCAATTAAGTTTTTCAGCATGTTGGTAATGGCAGCAAGCTGAGCAGACATAGCAGTCATCTCCTTTACTTCATAAACACCAGCCCCACCTTTAGAAGAATTTGCTCTGCTGGTTGGCCACTGATAACTATTGGCAGCTATGCCCTCAATTAACTCATAAGCTTCATTATAAGACTTATTCAAAAGAGCTCCTCCAGAAGAGGCATCCAACATTAACCTTGAAGGTCGTAATAATCCATTGTAAAATGTTTCCATTTGAATGCACACAGGAATGCCATGATGAGGGCACCTTCTTAATGATCTTTAAACCTCTCCCAAGCTTCATACGTTGATTCATCCTCATTCTCGCTGAAGGAAGTAATATCATTCCTCATTTTGGCATTTTTAGTGGGAGGAAAATATTTTGTCAGGAACCTTTTCAGTCCATTCCAAGTAGTAATTGAATTGGGTTCCAAAGAGTTCAACCAAGTCTTTGCTCTGTCTCTCAATGAATAAGGAAAGAGTCTCAATTTGAATGCATCATCACTTACCCCAGGGATTTTGAAATTGCTAGCCACTTCAAGAAATTACCTTAAATGCAAGTGAGGATCTTCAGTAGGAGCATCACTGAATTGCCCAACCGTTTGAAGCATTTGAAACATCATAGGCTTGAATTCAAACTGCTGGGTGGTTATTTCTGGCCTCACTATCCCAGTATTCATCGTTTGGGGATCAAAGACTGCATAATGCCTGATAGACCTTTCTCTGTCATTTGCTCTGTCGATCATACTTGGGTTGCTCCTCATCATTTAAGAAAAGATCAGCCATGAGGCCTAACTCGAATGTTGGATTTGAGCACGTTGTTCTTTGGTTCTCTTCCTTATCCTCTTAGTGTTTTCTCTATCTCCAAGTCAATTTGAAACTCAGGTTCACCCATCACTAGCATACTGATTGCAATACGACAATTCTTGAACACAAGACACCAAACTTTTAGAAGTAACAAAATAAATTAAGTTAACAAAAGAATTTAAATATTCAACACCATTGTCAATCCCCGGCAACGGCGCCAAAAACTTGTTGCTATAATTTTAAGATGTGCAAGTGTACACAGTCAACCAAGTAATAAAGTGTAAGTCAAGATCGTTCCCACGAGGATTTAAATTGTATTAAATACTAATTCTAGAGTTAACTTCTTCTATTTAAATGCAAGAAATTAGAGAGAAATTTTTAAACATGTAAAATAAATGGAGAAATGGGATATCAAAGCAGAAAATAATAAATGCAAGAAATTAATGAAAGCAATAATTGAAGTGTTTTAAATCAGAAATGGAAACAGTTAGGATTTTAATCCTTTGTAATTCTTCACTTCAGGGTAACGTATGCTTCAGGATGCTACAACATTTAGTCCAGGAAATGAAATTTGCTTTCCAAGATTAACAACTGAGTTCATTAAAAGCTTCTTATTCCTAAGTTCAAATTAATTTCCCTCGTTATCGAGAGAAGCACGTCCAAATTTACTTAAAGACTTGAAGGTTATTCTAGCTCATTCAACACAATTAATTTTCTAATTAACTGTTCTATCTTTATCTTCTAATCAAGTCCACTAACTTGGTTTTTCCAAACGAAATTAGTTGATATTTCAGATTAGTTGATCAAGCTAAACCGAAATTAAACATTTAAGCAGAAAAGAAGAAAATGAATAACATCCATAACATTGGATTACCCTTCAGTACAATTACAAATTCATAAAATCCTAACTAAGAAAATTTAGCTCATAATGAGCTTGGAAACAAAGTAATCAAAGAAAATGGAAAAATAAGACATAATGCGTAAAACTGGAATTACAGACAAAACCAGGAGCTGACGGCTCTGCGCAGTACCAAAAAGTTATCCTCTAAAAGCAAGGTCACACTTACTATTTGTACTAGCTCTCAAAATAGGGTTACACTCTCTCTCATGCCTCACTTTTTGGGCTTTTACAAATTCAAATACTAAAATATTCCTTGGCCCAATTCCCAAGTACACACAACACAATTTCTTGCATTGTATTCTCTTTCTTCCTTTTAAGCGTTGAAGAAGACGGTGGTATTTTGTCTTCTAGTGGGCAAGAGTCGAAATTTGGAAATGATTTTATCTTATAGTGACTCGCCCCCAAAGCAAAGATTCCAAAACATCCCAAAGCAACACCTTCAGCAATTACACCTTTATAACCTGCTCAGAAATAAATCAAACCTTCAGCAATAACAGATCAGAATTTACAGCTTTTCACAATTACTCATATTAACACAGATATTTACTAAATCAAACAAAACTTGAAGTTCTTCTCCAAAAATTGATCAAAACAAGAACAATGATTAAGCAAAAAGAATGGTAATAACTCTTATTTCTAAGAGTTATCAGCCTTTTATAAGAGGACTCATCTGAGAGAGGTTGTCCTTGATCTGCGAAGAGTTTGGTTGTTGGAGTAAAAGGCGTAGCAGATGGTTTGGCAGCAAGATAACCATTGTCTTCTAGAAGTTCAAGAGCATATTTCCTCTTATTAAGAAAGATACCCGACTTGGATCGTGCTATTTCAAGGCCAAGGAAGAATCGCAGTTGTCCAAGATCTTTTATTTTAAATTGACTATCAAGATAGTGCATGAATTTCGACAATATGATTTCCTACCGAAACAATGTCATCAACGTATACCAATAGAGCAGTGAAGTGAGGACCATCAGATTTTACAAACAAGGAGTGATCTGCTTGAGACTGTACATAGCCAAGAGAAAGCAAAGCACTGGACATTTTGGAATACCACTGTCTGCTTGCTTGTTTGAGCCTGTATAGAGACTTATGTAGCTTGCACACTTGGGAGGGAAGGGATTGGCAGTAGGAAGCCCCGGGGGAAGAGTCATGTAGACTTTTTCATGTAAATCGTCATGTAAAAAAGCATTGTTGACATCCAATTGCTCAAGATGCCAACCTTTCATAGCTGCCAAGGAAAGAAGAACCCGAACAGTAGTAAGTTTAGCTACTAGAGAAAAAGTATCAAAATAGTCTATACCTTCCATTTATGTGTAGCCCTTGGCTACTGGGTGAGCTTTATAGCGCTCAATAGATCCATTGACATGATATTTGACCTTATAAACTCATTTGCAACCAATGGGGGTCTTACCAGGAAGTAAATCAACAATAGACTAGGTGTTGTTTTGAGCCAAAACCTGTATTTCAGCATCCATTGCATTTCTCTAACAATCAAATTTCGAGGCTTGGGCAAAAGTTCTTGGTTCAGAGTTAGTAGAAACAGCGCAATAGAAATATGTGTAGGTAGGAGAACAATTTGCATAAAAAAGAAAAGAAGAAATGGGGTACTGCACCTTACCTGAAGAATGAGTGGGACAGCTTGTGGAAAGGCTGCAGTGATAATCTTGTAAGTAGCGCTGGATGAATGTCTAATGGGGACAGGAAGTAAGTTGGTGAGGTGTTATGATGTGTGAGGTTTAGGATTGGGAACTGAAGGAATAGGTTCAGGAGGTGGAGGAGGAGGTTCAGGTGGTGGAACAACAATATTATCATCAAATAGTATAGGAGAGGAAAGAGAAGGAGTAGGTTGATGAATGGAATCATGAGGATGACGAGGAGTAGGAGAAGAAGGAGATGAAAATTGAAATGGAAAATGATTTTCATAAAAAATCACACTTTGAGAAATGAAGAGATTATTTGAGGCAAGGTCATAAAGGATGTGTCCTTTGGTTCTTTCTTTGAATCCAAGGAAGATAGCCTTTCGGGCTCTGGGGCTAAATTTGGTTCTATGAGCTTGTAGTGTGGTAGCATAGCTCAGGCAACAAAAAACCTTTAAATGAATCAATGTGGGAGGTTTATTATGCAGAATTTCATAAGAACACTTGGATTGGAGAAGGGGACTAGGAATCTGTAACACCCTTGTGAGGATGTCACATATATAAAGAAAATAAAAAAAAGATAAATATAATCTACTCAAGTTGTAAAACATTTGTTATATACTACTACGGGTCGTAAAATAATTCCTGTTAAACAGAGTATTATTAAATAAAAAAATGCAGAAAATATAAAATAAACAGAACAACATCACTCATAATATACATATGGTCCAAGTTATAAATTATACAATTAATTTACAATTATATCTACAAATATTTAAACAGAAACAGTAAAACAGTAAAGAGTCAATATATACATACGCAGACGCGCCCAAAAATACACATCATAAACATTTAATCCTCTGATGGATCACTCTCAGGAAACTCATCAGAAGATAAATATCCAGGATGCCTCGACACTCGGCGAAAACGAGACCGCGCAGTCGATACGATACTCATCTCACTAGGCTCAGTGGAGATACATCACCCCAATGATGCCTAAGAGATAAATGTAACTCTAAGTGCAAAAACACAGTAGTCGTCATAACTGGTTCTCCATCAAACTCATGTCGTAGGGACACAGTCAACCGTCCCACGTAAGTCACTGAGTCTCTATCTCCCCGCAGATGCCAAGCTAACGATCCACTGTGAAACTCGAGTCGCACAAAACCCAAAAATCCTGGTATCGCCATACCCAAACAAATCAGTCCAATGGATATGGATGATCAGATGGTTCTTGGTCGTCGTACTGGTCTTCGGCTTGCTGCTCCTCTTTCTCCTCAGGATACAAAATCTCAAGAGGTTGTTCCTCCTCCTCAAACTCTTTACCACGTAAAATAAATATACAAAAAACATACAATAAAGAGGTAAGACAATCTAAAATCATCACAAACATGACAAATAAGAAAACGACAAACAACAGATATACAGTTCATGCAATATGAAAAGCTATAACATTAATTAATAACAGGATAGTGTAAAGATTTAAATGTCACAACAACACATAATATCACAGATAAAATAAAATCACAGATAAAATAAAATAAGACATAGACAATTTATCATAATAATAACCAGATAAAAATAAACAGATAAAATATTGTCCAAGATATAACCATATGCAATATGACACGATCCTACTCCATGGAGCTAAACACATATAGATATCAGAGAGAGAATGACCCGCAAAATCTATTAGTACCATTTGCCCAACCAAACTATTGCGCTGTCACACGTTGCGTCTATAGCCCCACGTCACATGGAATCCACTATCCAAGGCGTGGTGTAGTTCACGGTCTCACGTTGTGGCACTACAGGCAATGTACTATTAGACTTTACGAAATCTCGATTAAATATAGTGCGTGTCGAGTCCATTAGTGTCATTATCTACCACCACAATGGAAATGATTGATCATTCATATATGGGATCCCGCATACAAGAACGTCTCCAAGTTCATAAAGACAATGAACCACACTACGTTTATCGCATCGACAACACGATGTGATTCACCTCGTCAACCAATCCACCAAAAATTGGCATAAACTCAATATATAAGAAATTATCAAAATACCCTCATTAAAAATATATCCTCAAAGATAAGAGATACAGTAAGTCCCACCGGACAAATACTGTTCCAAAGCCTGTACGGGTTCACCTCATAGCCCGACAGCAGAAAAATACAGAAAATACCATTTTGGTCAGTCGCGTAGAAATTTTATCGCGTTTTCACAATCCCGTTATTTTTACAAATGTTTCTAAATCGCGTAAATTTATTTTTCTGTTTTTAAAATGGCGTAGAGTTTTTAATACGTTTTCTCAATCGCGTAAGATTTTTAAATCATTTTATTTTCCAAATCCCTTAAAAATTACTGTTTAAATAAACAGAAATAATAAATAATACGTTTAAATTACGTAAAATATTTTCTATACCGTATACTGTCTTTTGGACATCTTTTCTATCTTATTTGTCCGTTTTTAATAAAAATTATATTAATGGTTTCCTAATTTTTTCGTAAAAATTCTGTTTACTTAATTTTTAACCGTATAATTTAATCCTTTTGAAAACCACTAACATGCTTCAAAATACAGTATGAGCCATATGTTAGAAATTCTCAAAAGTTACTGTATTTCATTTCTAACATAAAATTATTAATTTTAATCCTTAAACTTAATTCTAATCAATTTGTTTCTTTAAAACTCATTGTAGAAAAATTCCTTTTTAACATATCTTACATCTTTTTAATTGAAAATTGTTTGGAATCGATTTTAGAAATCATGGATCTTTAGTTTGGCATGTTGGCCAAAATATACACTTGTGTCATTTGATTTCTAAATTCATTTTCCTTGATCTAAACAATTCTATCTCTTGTTAATTTTCCTAGGTTAATTAAATTACACTCTAGGAAAATAATGAGAACATTTTGGTTCTCCTTTTGGTCAATGGTCGTGAGCCTTGGTGTGGTGTTCTTTGGAACACTCATGCATTCCTTAGCATGTTATTCACATCCTATACATTATCATGCATTTCTAACACATAAAAATTATCAAAGCTTGTAGACATGCAAATCAAAGCTTGTAGACATGCAACATCATACAAATTATTACAAACATCAAATAGGAAAGCTACTAACAACCATACAAACAAGCTACTAACAAACACACACACAAAGGAATCCTTATGGATTCTACAATCACAACAAACCAATCTCCATCTTCTTACCACCACCCATGGATGATAAGATTAGTCTTCCTCTTACCTTAAATGAAGACAAAAATACTCTTTCACACCTCCTCTAGGTTTCGGTTTTCTCCTTCAAACCTAACAAACTTAAACAAAAAAATTCTACAAGTTACTAACCATAAAAGAGAGCTTAAACCATGGATAAATCATGGCTTAGAACTTTGAAAAAGAGTTTAGAAATGGAAAACAAGAAATTTCACCTTCTAGGTAAAAATTTTCAAGTAGGTTTCCAAGATTCAAATGAAGGATTTTGCAAGAACTCTCAACTAGAGATGTTCTTAGGATTGTGTTTAGGTTTAGAAAACTTGGTTGGATAAAATTTTGGGTGGTTGGATGGTCTTGGATTGTGTTTGGCCGAATCTAGCTTCAAGAAAGCTTCAATGGAGTTTAGGGTTTTTGGAAGAGAGAGAAGAGAGAAAATGCATGAAAGATGAAGTGATTTTTTGTCCTCCAAAGGCCAAATGGCCGTGGACTTCAAGCCATGCAAGATGTAGCCTTGCTTGGCTTTATCCAAGCCTTAGAATGGATCAATGATCAAGATTAAGCCTTGTTCACCAAGCTTAGTCACTAATTAAGCTTAGTCATCTAGCTTAGTCACCATGTTCTTGAATGTTCCATCACTAATGATGCTTAATTAAGCTACTAAGTTAACTGTTTTAACTAAACGTGGGTCCCGTAAAATATTTTTGGGTCATCATTGTCATTTTATTATCTTCGACTAATAAAATAATATTATAATAATACAAAATTATTTTATTTGTGCTTAAATCCTAAAAATTAAAAGATTAAATACATTATCATTCAGAATCGTAAGTAAGATCCACCAGCTTGAATAATTAAAACAAGATTTCCTAGGGAAAATATTATTTTCCGTCTCGAGCAAATCGCACAAAAAGTCCAAATAAAACACATGACAAGTAATATTAAGCATTGTAACATATAGAAAAATTAAAAACAGTACAATCGGGACGTAATGGTCATTTTTTCATTTTTCCCCACAACGAAGCAAATCATCCAAAACGTTCAAATAAAATTACAGACAGTATTAATTGTCTGTATATCTCCCAGAAAAATTAAAACAGTAGCTTGAGAAAATTTTTATTTTACCGTCTCGAAACAAATTACGTAAAACGACCAAATAAAATTTTAGCCTGTAAAACGTATTTGTATTTCATACAGAAAATAAGAAACAGTAAAATAGGGACACAACGATCTTTTACACAAAAGCTTGAAAAACAGCAAACAGAACATTCGGGACATTTTTCTAAAAATTGGGGTGTTACAGAATCTGATTGATAATATAGACAACATGCTGGACAGTGAAGTTCCACATATTTAAAGGAACATGGGAATGAAAAAGAAGGGATCTAGCCACATTTAAAATGTGTTGGTGTTTCCTTTCGACCACCCCATTTTGTTGGGGGGTCTCAACACAAGATTTTTGATGAGTAATGCCCTTTAAAAGATAAAAATCAGACATGGCAAATTCAAGTCCATTATCAGACCTTAAGCATTTTAAAGTGGTGTGAAACTAATTTTCAATGTATGCTACAAATTGAACAAGGTGATTGCGAGTTTCATCTTTTGTTCTCATGCAAATGACCTAAGTATATCTACTAAAGTCATCTACCAAAGTAAGGAAGCATCTGTGTCCTAGAAAAGAGACAGTAGAATAAGGGCCCCAAATGTCAGCATGAAACAACACAAAAAATGAAACTGATTTTGTAGTACTAGTGGAAAAGGGTAACTTTCTTTGTTTAACATAGTGACAAGCATCACATGGATGTACATTTGTTTTATTCTAAGCAGGAATGAAAGGAAATTGTTTGGAAAGTAAATGCAAGCTAGAAAGAGATACATGGCCTAAGCGCATGTGCCAAAGTTAAGAAGAATCATGAATAACAGAATTGCATGTAACTCCAGCAGACTTAATAGATATAGTTTGTATCACATATAGCCCTCCTTGAAGATTAGTTGAACCAATCATCTTCTTGGTATGGTTCTGCAGAATTTGACAAGAGTCAGTATAAAAGACAATGTGGCAGTTTGCAAATTGAATTAATTGAGCAACAGAAATCAAATTGACAGTGAAAGTAGGAATGTATAAAACATTTTCCAAGGTTAAAGTCTCAGATAGATTCATTGTCCCAGATATGGAAGCAGTGACCCGAGTACCATCTGACAAGGTGACAGGAATTGGTTTGATGCATTGGTGACTTGTAAATGAATGGAAATCAAAAGTTTTGTGATCAGTGGCACATGTGTCAATGATCCATAAGTGCTGATTCTTACCAAAATTGCTAACAGAATTGTAAGCAAGAGGTGTGGATTAACATAATTGGTCATATGAGGCTTTGGTTGGGAACTGATCTTTGATTATTGAAGTAACTCAAGGATGCCTTGATACTGCTCTGGTGTAAAACCAAGTGCGTGAGTACTCAACTCCTGATCATTGCAAGGTTTGGACTCATTGGCAGCAAGATTAACTTGAGACTTTCCTTTGGATTGGTAACCTGGTGGAAAACCATGCTTAAAATAGCATGTCTCCACTGTGTGATTGAATTTGCCACAGTAAGAACAAACTCTGGTTGGTCCAAAATTATGCCCCCTGCCATAAGTATTTCTTCCTCTTCCTCCACCAGCAAAAGCACCTCTCTTACCAGAATGATACCCTTGCTGTGAATTTACCATGAAAGTCAATGAATTGTCAACAACTTCATTGTTGATAGGATCAGTCATTTCTCTTTCTTGTTGAATAACAAGAGAAAAAGCTTTGCTAATATCAGGGAGAGGATCCATTAACATGATTTGCGATTTCACATGTGAAAAACGTTCACTGAGTCCCTTCAAAAATCTAATTACGTAATCTTATTGTCTGTAAGTTTTCACAGATGCGATGGCACCACAAGAACATGCAATAGCACATTTGCAAGTAGTTATGGGTCGGTAATTCTCCAATTCATCCCATAATTCTTTTAATTGAGTGAAATAAGATGATACATCAAGATTTCCTTGTTGTAACTTGTAAAAATCTTCTTGAATATCAAAAATACGAAAAATATCACCTTGAGAAAACCTATTTCGCAAGTCTTTCCATACATTTGCTGCCGTATCTATCCAGAGAATGGATTTGACTATGGATTCTGATATTGATCTTTGAAGCCATGAAAGCACCATTGTATTGCAACGAATCCAAGCTGAAAATAACGGATCTGAAACAGTAGGTTTAGGAATGCTACCATCGATGAACTTCTCTTTATTCTTTGAAATCAATGCTAGGTGCATTGAACGAGCCCAAGCGTGATAGTTTTTCTTGTCGAGAGGAAGAGAAACAAGAACAATCGAAGGAGTCTCGTTCGGATGTAGGTAATACGAATTTGCTGCATTAGTAAAAAAATCAACATAGCTCTAGTTTGCCATTGTTATTTCTGCCGAAGAATCAAGAATCAAGAACAGAGAAGAACAACAAGAATCGAAAATGGTAACCAGAGCTCTAATTTAGAGCTCTGATACCATATTGAAGTTGGACGAGAGAGAGAATTCTCATTTGTGTGAATTGCTGAGAGTTAATTCTTAATGCAGAGACAAAATGCCTTATATACAACAGAGAAATAAAGAGGAAAAATAACTAACTTATAACTACCTTGTAACAAACTAAACTACTAACAGTCAAATAATAATTATTAGTAGGTAATAAGTAGACACAACATTATCTTAACCAAACAGAGTGAGGAATATTATTATCATCATATTTTTTTTATTCACTGTTATCATCATAATTTAACGGAATTCTTTATAGTATACATAAAGATAAGAATTTAATGGAAGCTCCAGACTCACTGAAATGATTGGCTCTCGAGATTCCAAACTTTGAAGCGAGTTAATCTTTTCCTTCTCATTTCTTTTAAATTGCACAGACTATCTTTTATCTTATTTTTGATGCACATATTCCGCTTGAGCTGTAAAGTAGTATTATATTCAAACTTATAGAATCGCGCAAATAACATTTCTATAGAATACTGATAAAAAAAATATACAGAATAGATAGCAGAAATTGATCAAATGAGTAGCACCTAACTTGCTATATTGTAGACCCAATAAACTTTGACTAAGTATGCACTCTTACTCTTTCTTCTTCACATGCTTTTCTGATGTGAGTTTAAGCAATTCGAATGCTAATGCCACTCTTCCAGGTTACAGCCTTATAATTTCGTAGTATTTTTCATGTTGCATCTCTATCAAGGTGACAGAGGGAAGGCAAGTCCACCTGTGTAGGCATATTATCGCAACCTAAAATTTATTGGGATCCAATAGAGACCATAAAAATTAACTTTTCACTCACATTTTTCATCAATTTATCATCAAACCAAACACAGAGAAATCAAAGATTCGAGAAAAATCGGACATACAAAAATGGCATTGTAGTAAGCAGGATTAGTATAAAATACAAGAGTAGATTTGTGATGGAAAATGATGAAACAGAAAGACAAAGTTAATGCTGGTTTAAAAGCACACCCTACATCGGCCTAGTTTATTTAGAAGAATAAATCTTTTTATGTGCTAACCTAAGGATCAAACTCAATTAGTTAAAATAAAGAACACACCTCCTTAACCATTAGTCTAACCAGTAACCTCTTAAGTTTTAAGTTATTTCTGTTGTATTTGCTATCAAGAAATAGCAAACTATGAAAGTGAAATCAAGACAGGAACAGCCCAAATAGTTGTCTACACCTTCACGGTGAATTTTGGCCAAGAACAGAGGGAAAACTTCAAGCGAAACCATTTTACTGTGCAGTATATTACTATGTAAAAGGAGTTTTGTGCACTAGAGATATAGAATTGATAATAACTGTGTAATTTAATAATTCTTTTATGCAATTAATTTAAACTTTAAAAGTATTAAAAAAAATGAATCATTTTTTTATGTACCTACTACCTAATCGTACAAGCTGTTGCCAAAAAACTAGATCCGAGATTTTTCTTTGTTTTTTTTTTTTTAAGAGAATGAACATACAAAATTGCTATACAAGTTGAAAATATGATACTTGAACTTTCATTTTATGCTTATAAGTTAGGGAATCACCATCTAACTTAATTGATAAAGTTTTTTTTGTCCTTTCGTATGTGTGTAAAAAATTACTTATTAATAGAAATATGTAAAATTTCTTAAATTTAAATTATTTATGCCAAAAAATATATTTAGCGAAGCAATATCATTTAGGATTGGAGGAACGTAAAACGTTAAGCACGAATATTCTTTGAGTACATGCACCAAATGGCAAGAACCAATTAAAGTTTTTGTGAAGGTCAGTGCCTTTTATTCTCACTCATATTTTATGAAAAAAAAGATATTTTTACATTATTTTATATTTTATGTTATTTTTTATAATATTTTTTAATAATTATAATTAAATGATAAAAAATAATAATAAAAATATTATAATTAATGTCATATAAAAAAAATATAAAAAAGTGATATACAAAATTCATAATAATATTTTATGGAAATCATTTGGCTTGATAGTTGATGCGGATTAAAGAAAGTAATGAGCACCGCCTCTTTTCGCTGCCTTCGATAGAGAGATAGGTATTTTTTTGTCCCTTTGTCCTCCATCTTGTACCTTTTGGAATCCACAACTCCACTACCTTCTCAACTTACAATAACCACTTGGAAAAAACAGTTGACAACTTACAAAACCCACTCTCTCCCCGAAGAGTCTGCAAGGCACGCAAACATGAACCCTCAAATCTCAGAGTGAACCGTTTGGCCAATTGTTGGATCTAGAATTGGATTCATACTTTTCTTCTTGAATAAGATTCAAACAGTTTTTTTTTTATAAAAAAAGAACAGTTTTTTTTTGTCTTTTGACCAGGATCCTTACAGCCATATATCCGATAAAAAAAATCAGAGTTTGAGTAAATTGTAGAATGAGTTCCCAGTAAAAAATGGAATCAGTTAGGTGAAGTCAGGTTGTTTGTTTTGCTAGAAATTGAAGTATAAGTGTTAAAGTTTTATATTGATAAAAAATAAATTGAGTGAACATTATTTAAATGAAAAGATTTATAAATTTATTGTTGTTTTGAGTTGAAATGTGATATTAGATCTATTATTATAATTTTATACTGGAGATCTTATCGACTTTTAGACTTCTTTATAATCTATTAAGTAATATCATAATTAATGGTTCATTTAGGTCAAATATTTAAAAACAATAGTTGATACTTGAATTCAACATAAACTCATATTGTAGAATATATTGACAAGACTTGAGTTTTTTTAATCATATGAATATTTAGAATATTAAAAATTTAAATTATGAATATTAAAGTTTCACATTAATAAAAAAATACTCATATATTCATTGTTTTAAAATTTTATATTAAAATGTGACGTCAAATTTATTATTATAATTTTTTATAATTTAAAAATATTTAAATTTTAATCTAATTATTTATATAATTACAAATAATTTTGTGTTACAATTTTATTACACCAATAAAAAATTTAAAAGAACCACTCTTACTTTTGGGGTGACTGTGACCCATCATATTTGTCATTGGAAATTTGGAAGTAGCCTGCCTAACCGCGCGTATAGAATAAAAACGAGAAGTGGGAATAAAACACTTGCCTTGCACATAACTCGTGTTAACTTTTAATTAACAAAAAATTAGATTCCTGTTTAAGAATCAAACTCATATAAAAAAAAATAAAAATTGCATTATAAAAAAGAGATTAAAATAGAATTGGACCCACGACAAATAAAAGCCCCCACTGTCAGTCACACCTCACCTTGCTCTCATGCTCAAGCATTGTGCAGTCACACTTGTGTTCGCATGTGACCTCACTGACACTCCTCAGTTTAACTGTCGGCGCTTTTAACACACACACACTAACACAAACATACATCCCCTTCCCTCCAAATCTAATCCACCTTCCCCCCTCTCCTCTCTCTCTGTTATTGTGTTTGTCTCTCAAACTTCCCTTTCAAGTCGCACCCCGTGACACAGCTTCTAACCCTGCGTTATAAATAACACCCTCTTCAATAGCCACCTCTCACAGTTACATAAAAATTTAAAACATAAAAGAATCATCCCACACCCACACCCACACCCACCCCCACCAAGCCCAAAATGGTAGAACCCAAGTTCAATTTCTTCTACCTGTTTTTTCTATTCCTCATTGGAATGCCCAATTCAGCAAGCGCCCACGACTATGAGGACGCGTTGTCGAAGGCAATCCTTTTCTTCGAGGGGCAACGATCGGGTTTCCTGCCACAGGACCAGAGACTGAACTGGCGGGCCAATTCGGGTCTGAGTGATGGGTGGACCTACAACTTGGACCTCACCGGCGGGTACTACGACGCCGGCGACAACGTGAAATTCGGGTTTCCGATGGCATTCACGACCACAATGCTGGCGTGGAGTGTGGTTGAATTCGGAGACATGATGCCTCCCCATGACCTCAGAAACGCCTTGGTTGCAATCCGTTGGGCTACTGATTTTTTGCTTAAGACTGTTTCTCAGCCCAACCGCATTTTCGTTCAGGTAACTAAATTACTCTTTTAATTAATATTTACTACTAGTAGCTACACTAAAATTTTTATGGCAATGGTTGTTTAGTAAATTGGGATAATAGAGATGGTGGTGGGTGATGGTAGTTTGGAAAATTGAAGAGAGGAATGGATGTTGATGGGGGTTGGACTTGGTCTACCTCTCGTGTTTGTGTGACTGTAAGCATAATAACTAATAGTCTGTGAAGTTGGGAACCAAATCCCATGACCACTCCCCTTTTTATTATTGAAATCCCACTCTCCTAGATTGGCGTGCATTTACTTTACCTGCCTATTTCGGCTCATTAATCATTTGCATGCTGTGACTTTACATTTTCCCTCCTGATTTGAGTTTCGTTCCAAATTGAATAATTGATCATTTGATCCCACACTTCATAGAGAAACTTATATTCGTCCAGGGACATGAAACGCATATTTTTGGTTTTCCTTAAATCTTATACAAAATGGTTGTTCAGTACAATTATTGTGTATTTACATTAAATAATATATATATTTTTTTATATTTTATTTAATATTATTTATTATATATATATTTTTTATTATTTTTTTATTTAATTACATCCTTTAAAAAAATATGAATAATAATACATACCTTTAAAATAAAAGTATAAGACTAACATTTTCCTTTTGTATATACCTTTTTTCTGATGACGTTTTCCTTTTATTTCTTTTACGATTCAAACATAGGAGTGGACCGTCTTCTTTTTTTTTCCTCTAATACTTTTTGTCAAGAAATTTTTCTTCACTTTTTGAGTAAAACTAATCATAGTTTAAGATTATCCCTGTCCATAAATGTTTTCCCACGAGCCATCCAAATTCGATGAAAAATTATTACTCTCTCTAATTTTTTTATCTATCATTTAAGAAAATAACATTAGTATTAAAAAATAATTTAATAATTTAAAAAAAATTATAAAAATAATATTATCTTTTGACTTATTAAAAAATAATGTGATTAACTAATAAAAAAATTATAAAAAAGATAAAAATTATGAGTAAATATTAAAAAAGATTAAAGTAGACATTATCTACTCAATTATATAGACTAAATTAATTAATACTTAAATAATTATATAAATTTTTATGTAATATAATTATTTTACATTAAAATAATAAAAAATGATCAACTTACATCAAATGTAAGTTTTTTTTTTACTTAGAGTGTGTTTGGAATCTAATAAAATAGGAAATGATTTGATTTGTAAATCAAATTTAATTAAATTTTTGTAGTTGGAATGTTAAAAAATAAAAAATGATTTGATTTCTAAAATCATATGGATTTCATTCCTTTTATTTTAAATTTCATCAATTTTGATAGAAAGATTTGATTTGATTTGAAATGAATATTATTTTACCCTTAATAACTACCTCTAACTACCTCTCAAGGGTTAAAATGTAGAATAATAAAATAAAATAAAATCAATTCTTATTTTAATGAATTCCAAACACAAAATTTGATTTATAAATCAATTCAAATCCTATTTTTTTTTAAAGTTAAACACAAAATTTGATTTTAAATCAAATCAAATCAAATTAAATCAAATCAAATCATTTCTTATTTTTATTCATTCTAAATACAAATATTATTGTTACACTTATTTTCATTGTTAAATTCATTTTTATCTAATGATTACTTTTAATGAAATAAATTATTAGATGAGAGTGAATCTAACAATTAAAAATAAATATAAATCAAAAAAGACTTATACTGATATAAATTGATTTTTCTTCTAAAATAATAATGTGTCATTTATTAAATAATTTAGTCCATATAATTTTTATAGAAAATATTTACACAACTATTTCTCGTAAATATCGAGAGATTCTCCTAACTCGAGTCTGCTTCAGAGGGTCACGAATGGTCCAATGGATCATTTTCACAATTTCATGATATAGATATTTAATTATGCACGAGTGGACCACTTTCAGTTCGAAGTCCGTGAATTTCATAGGCTTGGCAATATAATAAACTTAAGTAATACGTATATTTTTTTACTCAATTATTTTAATAATTATTTTAATATTAAATAAAAAAATATTTTAATTAAAAATATATATATTTAATATTTTAAAAATATAAAAAATATTTAATATTTTTTATTTAATAATTAAAAAAATTAATAAAAAAATTAAATAAAATGATAAATCATTTCTCAATCATCTATCCTTCTGAATGCAAAGTCCTTAATCCGAAAGAATATACGTCACCAACGCGCTAAGGATGGCAGTGTATTCACCTTCCATTTAATGAGTACTTAAGATGACTATTATTAATGACATAGGTGGGTGATCCAATCTCAGACCACAACTGTTGGGAGAGGCCAGAAGACATGGACACAAGCAGGACTGTATATGCTGTTGATGCACCAAACCCAGCTTCAGATGTCGCCGGTGAAACTGCGGCGGCACTAGCAGCTTCATCCATGGCATTCCGGTCATCGGACCCGGGTTATTCAGAGACATTGCTACGAACTGCTGTTAAGGCCTTTCAATTTGCAGATAACTACAGGGGTGCCTACAGTGACAATGCTAATGTTAGGGATGGTGTCTGCCCATATTATTGTGATTTTGATGGCTATCAGGTAATTGACTATGACTTTCAATAATGAATTCCTTTTTCCTTTTTGATGTAAGGGACTATAATAAAAGCATTCGAGGATATCGTTTTATAGTTTCAATTAAGGAGACAATGAAAAGGATATGGACAGTGATATATATTGCTATTTACATGATAAAAAAAGATTGGAACAAAATAGAAGCGAAGCCATTATGACAAAATTGAATTACCATGTTAATTTGTTTACCGCTTATATATATGTTAATAAATAATACAGTTATGTTTATTACTAAAATGTGTGAGATTCGAATTATGAACATGCCAGATGATCCCCCCCCCCTGTTTTTTTGGTTAGTTTTGTCATATTATATATAGATAGATAAGGTGATGATGAGGACTCTAAGTCACGATTTGCTTTTGTATAATTAATTCATTCATTCATAAGACACATTGATAGAAGAGTTAAATTAACATGCATCTCGAGAATCTTTGGGACTGTCTTAAACTGACATATGATTATGTTCAATCACCATCAAATTAAATTGGTTATGAAATAAATTATCATATTATTTGTGAACAACGAAAGCTATACATCATGTAATTATATACTATCAAGGAATATTTTTTTTTTTTTGGTATAATACTATCAAGGAATATTTATATTATGGCAATTTGTGGAGTTGGAATCACTTCATGAATTTTGAAATGTCAATTGTTATTATTATTTTTAACATAACAGGACGAATTGTTATGGGGAGCCGCATGGCTAAGGAGGGCCACGCAGGACGATAATTTCCTCAACTACATTCAAAGCAATGGCAAAACGCTTGGTGCGGACGACAATATCAATGAATTTGGTTGGGACAACAAGCATGCTGGCCTTAACGTTCTTGTCTCCAAGGTCAGCCTCCCATATTTGCCCTCTATTCAATTCAACCACTCTTGAAATCACATAAATTTATGTGACCAGAATATGTACACATCCTTCACATTTTCACATACCAAAAAATAAAAAGGTTATGCATCTTTTTTATAACAAATTTATCATTTTTTTTAGGAAGTCCTAGAAGGAAACGTATACTCACTTGAATCCTACAAGGCCTCGGCAGAGAGCTTCCTGTGCACACTCATACCCGAAACATCAAGTTCACACATAGAGTACACTCCCGGTGGACTCATATACAGGCCCGGAGGCAGCAACTTACAGCATGCAACTTCTATCGCTTTCCTTGAGTTGGTGTATGCTAATTACCTATCTCGCACGTCACAAGCCATCAATTGTGGGAACGTCTATGTTAGTGCACAAACACTTCGCCAGCGTGCTAAGAGGCAAGTTGATTACATTTTGGGCGATAATCCAATGGGTTTATCCTACATGGTTGGCTATAGCAACTATTATCCACAGCGTATTCATCACCGTGGCTCATCTTTACCCTCCATTAAGGATCATCCTCAGTTCATTGCGTGCAAAGAAGGTTCAATCTACTTCAACTCAACCAATCCTAACCCAAATGTTCTCGTAGGAGCCATTGTGGGAGGACCCGGCGAAGATGATGTTTATGTGGACGATAGGGCTGGTTTTAGGAAGTCCGAGCCAACCACATACATTAATGCACCATTTGTTGGGGTTTTAGCATATTTTGTTGCTAATCCCAATCCTTAATTAGTTACTATAAGTACGCACAGATCCATGTTCTTTTTTTTTTTTTTGTAAATAAAAAGATATAAGGGAAAGGTGTCTCTCATCTTGAGAAAAGCAAGAGGGAAGAGGCTTGCTTGTGTTTGGATATATAGCAATTTTACAGAATTTGAAGTCACAAAAGTTTGCTCATGAGACTTTTCCAATGTGAAGGATAAATATCAGAAGCTTGATTACTACAGGGTGTTTATTTCTAGATTTTTCAAAGAAAAAAAAAGTGAGATTGTCATATTGTGGATGTTTGTTAACTATCTTAAAGTTAGTAATGAATACTAAAGTTTTTTGTTTTTTGTGTTTTAAACAACTATGTTTGATTCTTGATGATAATTATTTGGAAAATCAGGTGTGTGGCTTCCTTTATCCTGAATCGAATAAAAGGACAGACAGGATTTGACGTGATTCAACAAATAAGCATCGAGTTAATAATAAATCAAAACCCGAAACCTATGTGTACCTCACTGACACGTGCCTACTAATTTCCTTTTTCAACTCTAAAATTCTTTGGATTTATATGCCAAATCATCTTATGTTGTTTAGCTCCCATTTTTTAATAGGTGATTTGGTACCTGAAGTATTTTTGGTCTTTGAATACTTGTTCACATAATTTTAATATAAAGAGAGTGATTAAGTAAAAAGTTTTAAAAGGTGACGATTTCATAATTCAAACTCTTGTTATTTTAAGAAATAAGATTCGCCTGACATTGTAGGTAAATCTTTTCTTAAAATTTTTTATTCTCAATCAAATATTTGCTACAAGAAAGTCCCCATAATTTAAAACAATTAATTAAGTCTCGCAAATTTAATTTAATCAATATAAAGAAACAATTCAGGTACATCCCTAATTACATATGCATTTTGGAGAGTTTAATTTCACGTGGAAACTGGAAAGTCGATAATGTAGTAAATAAAGCAATATTATATAAGTACTAGGTTATACATGAAAATTCATAATCAATTTAGATTATTAATTTATCATTAAATTTATGTAATATCATATTAAATTTTTATATAAATACATAATTAAATAATTCTATATTTATTTTTTTAGATTCATTTTTTCTCATTTTTTTCTTCTTTAATGTTATTGAAATAATATTATTTAAATAAATAGGAATAATAAAGTGCTGTCCGTGAAATGAACGTGGGCCACTTTCTGTCCAGTTGCTTTCGTCAGCTGTGCTTGGCAATGTAATATAATAATAATAATAATAATAATAATAATAATAATAATAATAATAATAATAATAATAATAATAATAATAATAATAATAATAATAATAATAATAATAATAATAATAATATATGGATAATTGCAATTTGAACAGGAGCTTCAAATATTCAATTGCAGAGATTTGTCTTTTTGGGCACATTGCAAAGATTTGTTAGAATAGCTAAATATAACCATACTAAAATAAAACTAGAAATAAATTTGCATGCATTTATTGTTAACTAATTTAAAACTCTAATAGTTGTACAAGGAAGCATTGGCCAAATCTAAATTAGAATAATTCCATAAATGATTTTATTTTTTTCATTTAATATTTAAGTAATTTAAAAATATTGAGAGGATTTGTTAGAAGAATATAACATTTTTTTGGTAATTAGATAGTTTGACAGATACTAATTGGTAAGTCAGCTAGTTGGTTTATATTTGGGGGAGGAGTAACTCGCATCCTTCATGTTTGATACGATAGAGCCAACCAACTGTGTTGTGTGTGGTTGAAATGCTTCTAATAAAACTATGGGCATGTAAGAGACAATTTCTGTAGCAGTTGGAGAGTGATTAGTATTTCAACCACCACACAGCACCGGCTTTGTTTTTCGCCAACCCATATTAATTGGTCTCATGACCTTCGGCACCGAATAGATCCGTATTTCGTAGCTTTGCCTTTCGCGCCGCATGCTGTTTTCATTAATTACAACACTTTTCTTTCTTTTTTTTGGCTTGCTAAACGCTAGCTGAGATGCTTCACAAGAACATGAATGGGTGGTCTGCTCTCCAATAAGTGGGATAAGATTTTTTTAAAGTGATTAAAAAATTATATATTTTTTATTAAATTTTAATATATCAAAATTATGACATATTTAATATTAAATAAAAAAAAATAAATATTTTTTTTATTTTAAAGATAAGTTTAATTTAAAATATTTTTTTCTTAATATGACGGATGTTGTTGTTGAACCAATTCAAAGATGCGTGTCCCTCTAAGGTGAGAGGAGAGCTCGTGAATTTGGCTCCAAACCCATTGTCCATTTCTCCTCTTTTGTCCACTTATTTTAGTAAGAATAGCTAGGGTTCCCCATACAACCTAGCAGATAAAAATTTTTCTTATCAAGGATCATTAAGATTGAGAAATCATTGAAGAGTAAGATAGCCACTTAATCTCTGGGGCATCTGCGGTATAGTTTTTAAATTTAATTATCTATACGAATTAGTCATTAAATTTATAAAATTCGTGTCAAATTAATCTCTTTCGTAACTCATTTTAGTTTTAAAATTAAGAATAAGTATAATAAAGAAAATATTGTGTCTTAGACTCAAAATATATGTTTTCTCTGCTAAAATGGGTATTAGTATAAAACATGATAATTTTAGGGAATAAGTTGCTAGGTTATCCATATATCAATATACATAGAAGGAATAAAAGATAGTTCTAAGTAGGTCATAAAAAAGAGAAATAAAGACTCGCAATTTGAAAATTTCCAAGTAACGAAATGTGCAAGATTAAAACTGAATTCGTGGATCCGCCCACTGGCGAGCAACTGCAAGAGTGCACATATGAGTGTTAATTCGCGAAAGGATCAGATTGTAAAAATCTGCTGCTAATTTTTGGATTGGTTGTACTCCATTTTCACAATATATATTATCTGGAAAGGCTAAGATGGGAAGATGAGAACCCATCAACATGTTTAGGAGGAATAAAAAGTAGAATTCGATATATGAGAATTTCCAAGCAACAAACTCTGCACAAATTCAAACAGAGTTCGTGGATCCGCGCACTGGTGAGGATTGCAATTCAAGCAAAGTAGACAGACATATAGATTGTATAACATCAGATTATAACACATGAATCGTATAATTTTTTAATAATAGTATAATCAGATTTAATAATTAGATAATGAATAAACATCTATTTTAGTTATTCAAAAATACATGTAATATCAATTTAGTTTATGGCATTGATTGAACCTTTTTAATTATAGAAAGTGATCTCAATCTCATTCTTAAAAAAAAAAAAAACACATCAATTTGGTCTTTAAATTAAGAGTTCTATTAAAGGTTTCTCATAGTTTACACACACACACACACACAAAAAGAATTTTGATGTCAGATTATGGAATTAAATTGATATCTAGTTTTTTTTAAAAAGACTAAAGTGACATCAACTGTATTTTTAGAAGACTAAAATGAGTATTTACTTTTACATAATTAACATTGAAAATTTTCACTGTCTTAAAAACAAGCTTGTTTCAATAAGCTGGAACGCAATTTAAGAATATCTTATCACAATGCATAATTGAAAAGAAGAATAACAAGTCAAAAAAAAAAAAAAAAGAATAAGAAGGAAGGTTAATATTTGGGCCAGACTAGGGTGCCTTACAAGACATATTTTTTGGGTCCAGTTTCTAGTAATATCATAGAAGTCTCAATTTGAGTGTAACATTAACAAAGTCAAAAAATATTATGGGCCTTCTGTATTTGGGAACAGGGTGTGAAGTCGGGTTTCCTTTAGTGGGCCTACCGGCAGTAAGAGGAATGGAACATTTCTTAAATTATATTTTGGGTGCAATTTGGCGACGAATTGGTAAGACCAAAATTACAAGACGAGGAATTGGATCGAGCATCCCTCCCGAACCACAGAGTGATTACTGATCCTCCTTTGAAAAATTTGTCTTAGGACTTTAACCAAACAAGGGGTATAGCGTGATCTCCATAGGTTTCCTAGCGCCACAGCTATTATTTCTAGTATTTGTGTGTTCTTCAAATCTTTATAGCACTACCACGGTAGATCGAGGAAGAATCTTGATTTCTCTTAACACTATTAAGTAACATACAGTCTTAAAGCTTGCAATGTTAGTGTCAACAATTGTAATTTCCCAACTCCAATATCTGACAAATGACAATTGAATAATGAGTACTACGACAAAGAATTTAATTTCTGGTGTTACCAACTTCGTACTTCTCGGAGAGTTGGTGCATTTAAACAAGTGGGAGCGAACACTAACGCTGTAGCGCATTTGTTTGTGCAACAGTGCAAATTAGTTTACGTCAGCCATTGATAAGGAATTATATGGAGGCCTCAATCTTCCCAGATCCTGTCAATGAATCAGGACCATTACTCACCGAGAAGCAGACAAACCAGCTAGGCAAATAATAACCTCATACTTACACTTCCCTAAAAAACAATAATTTTGTACCCTTTTTTATGATTGATACATTTGTTAATAACAACAGCACAATATCTCCCACTTTTTCTAATTAATTTTTACTAGGTGAGTAAAAAACCATCCATTTCAATCACGTACGCAGATGTCAGGTCAGCAGAAACTAATCACATTATCATCCACGTGTCAAGTCAGGATAGGTTGAGTTACAGCAACCTCAAATGAAACATGAGATATTTTCAAGTATATACAAATCTAACACATCAAATTTATGTACACTTATAAAAATTTAAAGAGAAAAAATAAACGGATTCTACTAAATATATTCATCATAAAAAATCATCTCTTTAATTTTTTATTAATATGTACAAATCTAACATGTTAAATTTTTATCTACCCAAAAATATCTCATTAAACAATCATTTGAAAATAATTATAAATACAGAGAGAGCGAGTGCATGTGTGGTAAAGAGGGGCATACAGAGCAGAGGCTGGTGGTGGGGATAAGATTGTAGTGCTGTGCTGGTTAGGAAGTTAGCAGCAGTGAACAATGGCCTCTGCTTCTGCTACTCTGCTCAAGTCATCTCCTGTTCTTGACAAGTCTGAGTGGGTGAAGGGCCAGACCCTCCGCCACCCTTCAGTATCAGTATCTGTTGTAAGATGCAACCCCACCAGTACCACCCCATCACCCCTCACCATCCGAGCTGGTTCCTATGCTGACGAGCTCGTCAAGACCGCGGTATGTTATACAATGTGTCAAAAGCTACTACCCTACTTCTAACATCTCATAACCGAACGAACTTCTTCAAACAAGCATGCAAAAGAACCGAATGAAGTGGACTGCAGTTCCAAGCAAACGTTACTTGTAATAATATCAACATTTAATATCTTGGAATCACCACTTTAGGAAGTGCTTTATCTAATCATACCCCTACCTAAGCAATTGCTTGATACCAAAAAACAACCATGCAAGAAGCTTTTTTCACACCCATAATCCATTTTCTTGTTGATTTCTTGTACTTCAGCCGCGGGTTTGAAACAAGTTTTGTTAGCTTAAACGTACTCTATTGAAATAAATAATGGTTTTAACATTGTTGGTGGGAATTGGGATGTTTCACTAAAATAAAATCTTCTCATCTGTATGTGTTTTGTTGCTGTTTTTTTTTATTTTATGTGGGGTACAGAAAATAGTGGCCTCACCAGGGCGTGGTATTTTGGCCATGGATGAGTCTAATGCTACCTGTGGGAAGCGTTTGGCTTCTATTGGACTAGAGAACACCGAAGCTAACCGCCAGGCATACCGTACCCTCCTAGTCACTGTTCCTGGCCTCGGTCAGTACATCTCTGGTGCCATTCTCTTTGAGGAAACTCTGTACCAATCCACAGTTGATGGCAAGAAGATCGTCGATATCCTTGTGGAGCAGAAGATTGTTCCTGGTATCAAGGTTGACAAGGTAAAGCTATTTGGGAATTGGATTTACCCTTTGGTGTTTCGTGATACATAGGAAGAAGTTTCATACCTCACATAATAATAAGCAATAGTTACCCTTACATAGTAGTTACATGTAAGTATCTAACATATTGGGAAAATAGCATATTTTTTGTGCTTCATTATTAGCATTAATTTGTAATTGATGAGTGATGAAATTTCCGAAGACTCAACTACAAAAACAAAGTTACTTTACAAGCAAATTTTTTAAAATTATTTGGTACCTTCTATATGTGCAATACACGTTTATGAAAGATTATGTAGTAAATTGATTATATCAGGTCCATTAAGCACCCAGTAAACTATAATATAGATGCACAATTTTGTAACCTTACCACGTAAAATCTTTTTCTATTTTTATATCAAAGAGAATGAGGGAGGGAGCTTTTATGGCAGTGTGTATGTTAATTGTTAACACGTGGTTCATGTGCTGAGAAACAATAGGGTTTGGTGCCCCTAGCTGGTTCCAACGATGAGTCATGGTGCCAAGGTCTGGACGGTCTTGCCTCTCGCACAGCTGCATACTACCAGCAAGGTGCCCGTTTTGCCAAATGGTAAGTGAAGTGTGTATAATCCTGAATCCCCATGTTTGTCAGAAAATCAAAATATCATGCTCATTCTTAGATCTTGCAAATCTTAACTTCTATTTAATCGATAAATTTTAGGCGTACTGTTGTGAGCATCCCCAACGGTCCCTCTGCTCTGGCAGTCAAGGAAGCAGCCTGGGGTCTGGCTCGTTATGCTGCCATTGCTCAGGTAAGGAAACGATTGAAATTATACAAGTAATTTCTAAAAAATCATTTGTGATCCTGATGTGAGCTAGGCTATTTTTGTTTTTGTTTACATCTATGGCCACATGAGGACTTATGTATATCTATCAGTTCTGAAGGGCAATTTTATCTATTTTTCATGTAATGGTTTAGGACAATGGGTTGGTCCCAATTGTGGAGCCAGAGATCTTGCTCGATGGTGACCACAGCATTGACAGGTCTTTCGAAGTAGCGCAAAAGGTGTGGGCTGGGGTTTTCTTCTACCTTGCTGAGAACAATGTCCTGTTTGAGGGTATTCTCCTCAAGCCTAGTATGGTTACTCCAGGAGCTGAGTCCAAGGAGAAGGCCACTCCTCAGCAAGTTGCTGACTACACCCTCAAGCTCCTTCACAGGAGAATTCCCCCTGCTGTCCCTGGAATTATGGTAATTAAGTGTCACTCCCACTGCCAAATTAAGCCATTATTCTTTATATTCCATCTTACTACAATGGTTCATGTAGTGACCAAACTTGTTTTTATTCTGCATGTAGTTTTTGTCTGGTGGACAATCTGAGGTTGAAGCAACCTTGAACTTGAATGCCATGAACCAATCTCCAAACCCATGGCATGTGTCGTTCTCATATGCCAGAGCCCTCCAAAACACTCCATTGAAGACATGGGGAGGCCGCCCAGAGAACGTGAAGGCAGCACAAGATGCACTCCTTTTCCGTGCCAAGTCCAACTCACTCGCTCAGCTTGGAAAGTACACTGGTGAGGGTGAATCTGAGGAAGCCGCCAAGGAATTGTTCGTCAAAGGCTACTCCTACTAAGATATTAGCAGTGAATATGAATATGATACTTGTTATGTTAGGCAGCAGCACCAGCAGTAAGAGAAGGTGTTGATGGAGGATCGAAGGAAGACTGATTCGTCTAAAATGTGTCATGTTTTATAGTCTTGGAGACTATTTTATTCATGATTACATGTACCTTTTCAACTTAATGAACTTCATGTTAGTGAATTAGGAATCGTGTACTTGAATATGCATCATCATATACTAAAATGCTTGAATTTCGGCAGTTGATAAAAACCCCATCCTGCATTATGCCCCTCTCACGCCTGGCTTCAAATAAACTAATCTCCTTTCATTTCAGTTGATGGAACGATTTAGTCATCAAATGTAATCTAGTGATAAGTATAATTATACTATGTCATTTTTATTTTTATTTATTTTTTGGTCTTGCAGCTAAGTGTTGTCTAGATAAACTTACGCCCATCTTAACTAATTTACCTCTCTAGTTCGATAAAATAATATGTCATCCGCGCCAAAACTATGTCATATTGTATATATAATGATGACAAGTGAGAGTTCTCATCTTAAACATTGAATCTTTAATCATGTATGTGGTTCTTGTCTTATCGTTACTTAAAAAATGTCTTGCTCTAAGATTAGCTAAGAATTTCTCTTGTAATTGGTCTGTTAAAAATTTGTTGGCTTTTGTTGTTTATTATTATATTCCTCTGATCCAATTAAAGGTCAAACTCCAGATCTTGTTTACTCCTCCTGCGACAAAAGACCAAACAAAGACGGATACCAGAGGGCAGAGAGTAGATCCAACATTAACTCGCATAACTAAAGGTTAGCTCTGTAATTGTTGTCGATTGTTATTGATTTAGATCAGCCTCGTTACAGTACCCTCAAATCAAATCCTAGGATGACTTGCAGGGACCATTTCTCGTCCCAGCAAAATTTCATTGTTCTTTTCTTTTCTGGTTTTTTTCTGCAAACACAAAGTAAAAGGAAAATTATAATTAATAAATTCTTAGAAAATAGAGAATCTTAAAAGTGCCATACTTACTATAGAGGAAAAGGAAAAGTCTAGTTACACATCACTTTAGGTTCATATCTCTCACATAATAGAGGTGACACAATCATAATGGAAGTGTGCAAAAATTTTGATGAACTAACTATAATTAGATGGTAAAAACAATGCAGACATGAGGTAATATGTGTAAATAGCATTATTAAGAGGAAAATATGTGTACTAGAGATGAAAGGGAAAAAAAGGTATAACTGGGTTTACTTGATTGCAACTTTTAATAACTTGGTAACTAAAATAGAGAAAACTTTTTGTAATAATTTGGACATGTCCTGTTTCAGGGAGAGAGAGGGGAACGGGTGAGCAATGGAGGGGAAAGCTTACTACAAAAAGAAAGATTACCCTCCATTTCCCACTTTTCTCCCGAACAGGCATTCTGATTCAAGGAGGCAAACTCCAAGCTTAGTCATATATGTTAAAACATGACTCAGATGGTCCAACTACCGAGAAGTGGCAATCTTACTAAACAAGCTTGATTCTTTGGGAAGGAAAGACATCCACATAGAATGAAAAGCTTGAACTCGTTTCAAGCATAGACAGAAACAAGAAGAAAAAGAAAAAGAGAAGATGAAGTAACAATATTTTAATAACCTTAAGACCCAGCTGAAATCCTACTCCACTCTGTTATTTTTTTATCATCCCCACTTTTTCTTGTAAGTGTCGATCATTCTTTTAATGAAATCTCAAATAGTTTTCATAATTCATATAATTCCTAAAATATGATGCCATTCCATTAAAACAACCTGCTCTTAAACACAATTTTCTCCAGGCAGTGATTGTAGTCCATGACCGACCCATCTACTAGGAAAATGCTTTGCTGTTGTTGTAGGGATTATAATCCATGCACAGTCCAGAAACCAATACAACCCTGCCACCTTTATACAAACCCATTTTGTACCTCTTTATTCTATCAATGAATTAACTATTTAACTTAGAAACTAAAGTGAGCAGATTTTCAACAATACTAAAGTTTAATCATATTAAAACATATAAGAAAAATTCTGCTGACCATGATAGACACTAGACTGCGACTATGTTATGCCCTTCAGTTTAAGCAGTAGTGCACTCGTTATGCAGTCCATCCATTCATTAATAATTATTTTTTCTTCATTAATTTGGTCCGAGGCAAAACAATTCAAACTTAAAGCGAACAAATATTTTTTAACATAAACAACTAAGTCAGCCATGTAAAAGAAGAAACAGCTAACATAATATTTCTGAAGTTTCAGCTCATTATATACGCTGTACTGTTATTACTTCTCGGCCTCCGGTTTGAAGGATTCTACTGATACCACACTTGCAGATTCATGATTATTGCCACCTAAAATATCCAAACCCTGTTCCTAAAATGAAAACAGAATATCCGTTAATTCAACTAAACCAAGCGTCAGAAATTGTGGTTTCTACATGCTTAAGAAAACTAATTAAGGGTTACAAAATGCAAATTACAAAGCAGCACCTGTATCAAAGAACTCAATATGGACATTGGAAAACAATTACCTGGTTGTTTAATGCTGGTCCATTTAACCACTGTGGTCAAGTATTAAGATCAATTATTTTTTTATTCATTTTTCCATGACCTTCAATATTATTTTCTGGCATTGGAACAGGAGAAACCCTATGATGCTGCTGACCATCTCTTGTTTTTAGCTTCAGTGGCTGATTTTGGTCCTTTCTTAATTCATTTTGATCCAGTTGTTGCAGCCCTAGTTCTTCCAATCGGCCAGATTTGTCGCCTGGAAACTACAGAAAAAAAAAGGCCAAAGAACATTAAAGAAACTCCAGAATATATACTGAAGAGATATAAAGCTTGAATGCTTGATACTTTCTTGCAGCGGGACACAGACCTCAACTCTCTGCCTCAATAGAAGATATCTTTCATGGGTTCTTTTACCACCAACATGTACAATCATATCACATTGCAGACACAGCGAACTACCATCTATCTCACAGTAAAAGAAAGCTACATACAAAGTTTCATGACAAGGAAGAAATATTTAACTCCTGTATAGTATATCAGAATGCACAATCTTGCAAAAGAAAATAAAAATACCCTTCAATACCTGGTGCATTTTCACATATGTCACAGCGTGGAACATCAGTTGGGTCAGCAAGTCCAACCCGAACGTGTCTGCTGGCAAGGTTGTTACACATATGGACCTGAAACTCCAATACAAATCACAAACATGACATGATGACATCAGAGAAAAACTACATCGTTCTGGTGCCAGAAAAACTTCAGAATCATCATAAGCAAGTGGGTCTCTGTAACCATTACAACATCGTGCCCAAACTACGAAAGTCACATGCAGGATATATTGCTTAACATAAAACAAGCCACGAAGAAACTATGCGCAAATGACTAGTGCAAAATTGCAATTTCATTAAGTACATTGTTTTGTGCCAGTTTCACGTGAGTCGCAGTTCCTACTCTGGGGTCACAATGTTATCCCAATGTTATCTCGTTTGATTAAGTGAATCAATCTCCATATTGAGATTCTACAGAATAATAATTCAAAGGAATTTGACATATAACGGTGCAGACTGCAGAATCATATCCCAAAGTAGAAGGGAGATGTATAATGGAACATAAAAAATGGCAGATTTTGATAACTAGGGAACAAGTTAAAAGAAAACCATCAAAGAAGTTCGAAAATACATTAACAGAAAGTAATATCTAAAATGGTGGTAAATGCAGATCGACAATCTGAGGGGGGAAAAAAGAATGAGTACACTACAGTAGCCATTTAAGGATTTATGAGAGACAAGAGCTGCATCAACTCCAGACAAAAGGCAATAAATGATGAAACCATTACCAAGAAGGATTGCCCTTCAGCTCATTATTGCTTTGTTTTGTAGATGAAACTGCGTCCAAGATCCAAGGCCAAATTTGAAGTGCGACAAATATTTAAATCAAGAGTATTTCTCTTTCTTTTTTTTTTTTGTGTGTGTGGGTGAAGAAGAGTATTAGTGTATTACTATTAATTATGCAACTTCTGGTTTCCTTTAAACACAGTTTTTGTATAAAGCAACACCATTTCCTTCAAATTACTACTTTTTCTCATTAACCAAAAAAAATAAAATCAACCCAGTATAGTAATCAGCTAAGCCTTAAATCTTATCCACTTAATAATTAATAATATAATTACTATTAGTAGATAGATTACTCACTAATAAATTTCCTTACAAATACAAGAATATTGTAATTGAAGAATGATGAATGAAATTGAGGATGAGCAAGTAATTGAAGAAGAAATGGAGGGTAGATAAGGTGGAAAATGAAACCTTTTGGTCGCATGCAGGGCAGAGAGCAGCCTCGTCTGCAGCGCAGAAGAGAATCGCGGCGGCACTCTCACACACGTCGCAAAGCGTTCGCATTATTATCTCTTTTACCACTCTCAGTGTCACTGATATCTTCACCTACCCTCCTTTGCCATTCTTCTCTTCTTTTCTTCGATGTCCTCAATATTTTTTTTTATTTTTGGCTTTTCTCTTCAGTTGTAGTTTATGAATGAAACAGCCAAAAATGTTAATGGGCATTTAGCAACTGGAAAATAATATAGAGAAGTCAGAATCGATGGAAAAGGAGGAGAATGAAATGGTGAGAAAGCAGAAGATTGGAAAGTGTTGAAAGCAGATTATCCTTTGCTGGTCGCTGCACCACTATTCGCTCCTCACTATTACTTTATCGACACTGACTTCTCTTGTTTATACACCTTGATTATGACATTTGGTCACACATTGAGAATGACATTCGGTCACACCTCCTCACGTCCGCACGGTTATATTCATTCAATTTTAACTATGATTTTTATTTTTTTTATCTATTTTTCTTTCACATTATTTTTTATATTTTTTTAATATTATTCATCATACATATTTTTTTTATTTTTTATTTATTAAATTATACATCTTTAAAAAAATATATACAATATATACACCTTTTAAAAAATATATAATGATCTTTATTATTCTATTTGGTATAAGGTATATATTAGAATTTGTTTGTTGGATATTATTTTATTGTTAAAATAATTTTTTTAAAAAATTAATAATAGTATTATAATATATTTTATAAAATTAACTTTATTTTTTATATAAAATTTAATATATTATAAAAGTTTTTTTATCATACTTAAAATTAAAATTTATGATTTTCAATTATAAATTATTTCTTATATTTTGATATATAAATATTATTTTATCTTAAATTAAATATTTTTTTTAATCATTATATACTTATTTTGATAATTTAATATATAAAAATAATTTTTTATATCATCTAAATAAAATAAATTAATTTAAAATCACTTTTCAACTAACATATTTAAACATAAAATTAATTCTATTATAATAAATTATAATAATAAATTTTTACACAATAATCTATTATTAAAATAATCAATTTTTACATTTAATCTAAACACACACTTATTATTCACTTACAATCATATCACACGATATATACGGGGAATGTCATATAACATGGGTTAAAAATGCATTTTTATTAAAAATAATAATATTTTTATATTATTTTTTATTTTATATTATTTTTTATCATAATTTTTAATAATTATAATTAAATGAAAAAAATAATAAAAAAATATGATGTAATTAATAACATGAAAGTAATATAAAAAGTGATGTAAAAAAAAATATGATAAAAAAATTAAAGTTGTTGCCTTATCGACACTATGCTCAGCTTTCAGTTTCCATTCTCGCTACAAGGCAAAATCGTAAAATAGCATCTTGTAGAAGCTATTATGCTTTTTAAATTTAATTCATTGCTAACATAAATTCTTTTATATTATTGATAAATAAAAACACGAATTTTTAAATTTAACTCTGACTTTTTTATTTTTTTCTTATATCACTTTTTATATTCTTTTTAATATTATTTATTATATATATTTTTTATATCACTTTCTATTATTAAATCATACACTTTTTAAAAAATATGTACAAAATATATACCTTTAAAAAAGTTATATGATGATGTTTATTCTTTTAAATTTTCTATCTCTGTTGCCGTTTGTTGGTGTATGTAAAAGATTTTGTCTCTTAATCTTTTAAAATAGAGTCATGATACATGCACATGGTTTTTTTCATACAAAGAGTGTAAATCAATGGTTGAAAATTTTTATCCATCACTACTCACACCACTCAAAAAGCTACAGCCAGTCCTTTCTCTCTCTCTTTTTTTTTTTTTGAAGCTTTTGTGTGAGACTATCATTAATTTTCCTATGTTGTTCTAATTTAATCATATAATAAATTGCTTTCTTTTTTCGACTTAAAAAATAGTAGTACATAAAGTAAATGTAATAAAACATACCAAAGAAAATGTTTAAGTAAATAAAACATTTAATCTTACTAATTAAAATAATGAAACATAAAACGTTTAAATTTACCCATTTTAACCACTTTGGGAGGATTTCATGTAACCATCACCTCGTTAGCAATTGCAATATACTAAAAAAAAATTCCTTAATCTTTAAGAAGGATGAAAGCAAGCAACATAATAAACTTTTAAAGCCGCCAATTAAACTCTCTAACAGTTAAAAAACAATTATAATTGGTCATTTCTTCCAACTTTGTCCAATAATTTATGCTAATCATGTAATCACTAATATATTTATCTATAATGTGTAAATTTTATTTTGAAAATGTAATTACTTTTGAGATTTTTTTTAACATTTTGTATATGAAAATTTTAAACATTTAAATACTCCACTAAATTTTTATTTGATGTGGATTATGTGATTAATATTCACAAATCTGATGTTGATGAGTGTATTCCGGGACCAAACAATTCTAAAATGAACTTTACTGCTAATTAAGTTAAAATTCTTGAGAAAATGTTTGATCATTTTTAATTAAAATATTTCGTAGCATTTAATCATCCATGATTAAGTGTACGCTTCTATTTTATGTTCTTTTGGGTCTAGTTTAAATTAGGAATTTGAAGGAAGTTGAATGAATAATTTATCTAAATCTAGCCGGCTAAAATCAAGAACCAACATTTTAAGTTTAACTTTTTTTTTTTTTCAAATATCTCTTGATACAGTTAGACAATTAAATATAAATCATTTTTAATAATGTTATTTTTATTCACATTAATTTCAAAATCAAACTCATGGATTATGACCACATAATTAAAGAACTTAAATATTTTTTATTCGAATCAATACCGGCTAAAACCGTGGTTCCTAGTGACGGAGAGACCCGTGATGGAAAGCCAAAGAAAACAAATGCGGAGTTGTTATATTGGTGTTGAGATGAGTTGTCCACATTGTTCCTGGCACTGACGCTGACGACTTGGTTTACAGCCCCACGACCAAATGCATCGTAAAACTGCATTTCTCGCTTCAGGTTCCTTCAGAAGGGAGCGCAGGTGCAGCCATGACCTAACCCTAGGAGTGTAAGTGAGTGGTTTGGTTTGAATTTTGGAGAAAAATAAATCCGAACCAATCAAAATTAATTAGTTTGGTTTGATTCGATTTTCTTATTTTTTGATAGTCAAATCCGAACCAAACCGAACCGAACTTCTACGGATTGGTTTGGTTCGAGTGATCGGGTTGGCCATTATTTTTTTTAACACAAAAATTAGAACTCGATATTGCTATCAACTTTGCATCAGGATATTTGGCTTTTATAGCCTAAGGCCATAAATGCATCACAACATGAGAACTGAACAAATAAAAGATACTCAAAACAATAGCAAGTAATCAAGCACCAAGTAGACAAGCATGGTAAAAGAATATAGTATGAGCATGTATGACCTGGATATGGTGTAATCCACGCTTGCAGCTTCCCAATCCCTCCACTGTAATCACATGCATGCCTTCTACAGAATATAGAGGTGCTAAGCAAGCATTGACAGCATAGTGGCTGGAACAATATTTTCAAACTAAAATCGTAAGTGTGATGTTAATATACAAGAATGAAGCATTAAATCAGTATGGCCATCAGAAAGAAACACATACAAGCATTTCCTCAATTTTGTATCATAATGAGAAACCATAACCGTACAAGCTCCACAACCACCTTCACCGCAGCCTAGTTTAGTCCCTGCCAGACCTATATCTTTTATTCCAAAAAAGAGGGTGCAAAAACTATGATTAGTTTTGCTTCACCAAGGAGAAAATTCAAAAGGACTAGCCAAAATTAAGCACACATGAAAAGAATTGAATAATGAAATGATTTTGATATTAAGAAGTTGTCATAATTAAGCATTTGAAGTCACTCTCATGACAGATTCATACATTTGAAGTCACTCTCGTGACAGATTTTTAATTTCCTACCTTATAACAACTCTTTTCTTTTCAGTACGAAGTCCTACCTTATCTCATACGTTTTTCTACGAATTAATATCTTTCTCTAGAAGGAATCATTTACATTGTTTGTCAATTATCTTCAGACACTATTATGTGTTTGAAATCCTTAGTGTAAGAAAACAAGATAAGGAAGCAACTCTGGCTTGTGGTGGGATGTTTGATACTAGCCAGAGAAACTCTGGCTTTTAGTCAAAACCTCACAAACTGTACTGAATACAAACAAGTGTTACTTCACAAGAGCAATCCAACAGAACAAACTGAATACCTAACCCTCTTTCTTTCACACTGGTTGAGATGGACGGTTAACTCCTCCCACATTTTCTATGCAAATAAACAAATTACACCACATAAAGAAAAATGGCAACAAATGGAATAGGATAAAACTATTTTTCCGACTAGTGGTAATACATATCCAACAAATAGTATCACTATTTAATCATAAACGTGTTAATTGACTTAATTTTAAGGAGCACTGTATTAGAATAACTTCAAGTATCTGTCTATAACAAAAAAATAGAACAAAATGGAACAAAATGTGCTTAATTTTCACAGAATATGTTTGATAAGTGATGCATATGGTTGAAAGAGAATAACTATGAAATGTGAAGATCACTTTTCATATATACCAGCCAAAATAATGGGTGCAACCGCAAGATTTAAGGGAGAAAAAAAAGAACAAATGCACAAATTAGTTCACGGGAATGGTATTAACTACTGAGAAGGATTCCCATGCTGCCTGGTTTGTATAAAAGACAAGGCTGAGCAAGGGTGAGAAGTTAGTGTATGGTGTTTCCCAGTTCTTCTATCGCTATCTGAGTTAGTTACTCTGAGACTATAAAAACTTATCTAGACAGACATTGCCACAAAAATGTTACTGTAATTACCCAGGCAACCTTGGTGACCAAGATTGCTAACAATATTTGATCCTCTTCCAAGAAGTATTGACTGCTATAGCAAGTGAAACATATATGAATATCTGAGAAAGTAGGTACTATAATTATGAAGTTTATCAATGTCAATGTATTGAAGGAAAGGGCAGAACAGAACCGCAAATTTAGGTTGACAAGTGATGCTGCACACTAAAGTATTCTAATTGTCCACAACTACATGACATCAACCAAAACATAGAAACAAATCAAACAATAGTAACAGATAATAGAACCCACATTCAACTGACCAAACTGATGAAATTCAGCACAACAGTTAAGTTGTATGTGAATTAATATGGCTACCTATTTTGCTTTGGTGGCATTATGTCGTGAACTTGCAGCTCGAGTCCCCTGCACTGCATGCTTCAAACAAAAGACGAATGTGAGTTCAGATGCATTAGAAGCCAAAAAACATGCAAGTTAAGAATGTTTTTACCGAGGCAGAGGAGGACCCAGTAGCTACTTTCCGCCTGATAGTTGCCCACATGATGAAGAACAAGCAACAATGTTGAACACACAGAAAGAGGGAGAGAATGCCAGGTAGATGAAAGCTTGCTTCAGAGATCTTATAAGGTTGAGATGAGATGAGAGCAAGGCAGGGATACTGACGAGCAGGGATAGTGAGCTGTGGCGGTCATGGCGGAGTAGATCTGGCGCGACCCGAGCTATGACAGTCATGGGTGAGTTGTGGCGAAGCAGATTTGACCTTGAGTTATGGCGGAGCCGACAAAGAGCTTCGGTGAGCAAGCAAAAACGAACGTACGGAGCAGATCTGACCCTGAGCTATGGCGGAGCCAACGGCGAGCTTCGTTATGCAAGCAGAAACGAAGGTTTGATCAAGCAGAATGAGCTTCGGTGAGGTGTGAGGTCTTCATTTCTGACTTTCTGATTGGGTAGGGTTGAAGTGAAGCAAGAAAGAAAGTTTTGATTTTTATCAAAACTTTCTCCAGACTTAAAGCTACAGGCAGGTTAAGCACCAAAAGAAAAAAAAGGCTGTAAGCAAGTTCAGGTGGTTTGGTTCGGTTCACGAGTTCAAAATTCTAAATCCATGAACTGAACTAATTGAGCTTCAATTGGTTCGGATTTTAACCGAACCATTAAGTATATTCAAACCAAACCAAACCAAACTAATTGGTTCAATTCGGTTTGGTCAGGTTGGTCGGATTACCCGAACCAAATTACACTCCTACCTGACCCTACCCCTCCCTCCTTGCTTATGTCTCATGTCTCTTGTCACATGTCACGTACGTAGGTTACACACTTCCAATCACCTTTCTTTTTTTAGAAGATCTGTTTTCATGAAACTATTTTTTTTGGTGTACTGCTTTCATGACTGTAATTTACTAGAAGATTATGGTTTCAGCGTTGCATATACAAAGTTACAAACCCTTAACATGTGATAATGAGTAGAATTGATTTTTGAACAATAGGTATTTTTTAGTGCTCGGGCCTTACTATGCTTTGCTTATCTTGGAAAAGCTACTATTTACCTTGTGTGGAGAGAAATGTTATGGAAATATCAACAGTATTAGATTGGCTATTTAGTGTTAAGAAATTTTTAGATGTAAAACATTTCTCTTATTTTATATCAATTATTGTTTGTCACCTAAAATGCATGTGTCATTCTTATTTTCTTAAATTAATTTTTTTCTTAAAATATTAAGTATAATTAATCCAAAATGAAAAACCTTTCTCAACCCCATCCTTTTCCTTCACTCTTCCTCTCTCAATGAGGTTCATGCAGTTTTTTTCCCAAACGGAATCCAAGAATTTCTCAATTGGGTGCCACTATCATTATTCGCAACAACAGCCTCATGCCCTCATGCCCACTGATTGAATCATTAATATTGATGACATGCCCATTGATTGGTTCGGATGGACTTCGTTCTCTGCGTTGGCTTCCACGGTTTGGGAAAACCACGACGTGGACCTCATTGCAGTGAGGGGAAGGGATGGGGTTGAGAGATATGAAATACATATAAGAGAAATAAATAAGATACAAATATCTTGATATGATAAAATTTTTAAAAATAACTAATAGATATATAAATGAAAAGTATTTAAAAATATTAAAATATTTAATATAATATGTATTGGATAACGAAAAGATAAAATTTAAATCAATTTTTTTTATCTTCATTATATTTATTTCACTAATTAAATTATAATATATGTTCATTAATATTTTTCTTTTATTTTTTTTTAAAAAATACACATATATCATAATTTGATTGATAAAATAAATATAATAAACATAAAAAAAATAAAATGAAATTTTTTCCATAACAATATTGCGACCATTTTAAAATATTGATGTTACATAAATTACAACATAAATTTTAATTTTGAATTAATCATATTAATATTTTAAGAAAAAAATTAAAATTATTTAATTTAAGGTGAGAATAATAACTTACACATCTTATGTGCATGGAATGTCGCCCATTTAAGAATTTCTCATTTAGTGTCTACTTGAGTTCGTGATAATTTTAATTTTTAAGTGTAATAGCTAGATTGTCCTGCATTTGAGAAGTTGATTTTTGAAAAAAAAAATTATCAAAAGAGTAATAAAATCACATACGTCAAATTGATGCTACTAGAAACCTTTCAACTAAGAAAAGGGCAAAAATGATTTTTTTTTTTAAAAAAAAATAAAATTGACTAGATTGTGATTTGTGAAACTAATAATTTAAGAAAATAAAGAACGTAATTGATACAGGATCAATTACACCAAGGGTACACTGGTGCAGGAAACTAGCTGCGATTATGAGGATATCACATGAGAGTTGAAACAACGAAGCACACAAGAGAAAGTTTTTTTTTTTTTAAAGAAAAAAGGCGATAGACTATGCAGAAGCAAAATGGCAGATACCATTTAAGATGAACTCAGTCAGTTAGTCCATTGAATAAACTCGATTTGAATTTATTATTACAGGTTTTTCATTATTATTACAGGTTTTTTTTTTTTTGTTGACCACAAAAAAAAAGTAAGTTTACATCCTAACTGGATTCCTCCGCCCGCCACCGTGAACTGGAGCATCGAACAACTCTCCAAACACCGTCAACGACACTTCCACAGTGGAATGTGTTGACCCATTTCACAACTCAACCGTACCTGCGAACCTCATCCATCATCCCCTACCACCGTGCTCCACCACGCTAAACACATTTGTCGCTGCACACTCAACACCAGCCACCAGAATTGAACCCATCACCCATCGCCACCCCAAGCCTAGCCAGATCCCACCGCTTTGTTGCAGTTGCCCTCTATCTTCTTCCTCCTGAAACCAGAACCGTGGACGGCCAGGAGAAGAAGCGAATCTAACAGATCTGGCCAGGCGGAGCGTGGTGAGCAGGGGTGGTGGATGGCCAGGCGGAGCAATGGTTGTTGGTGATGGTGAACGGATCTAAAGGTGGGTCGATTTCTTTTTCTTATCTCCTAATTAGGTTACAAGTTATCTATCCCAACCGTTAATCTATTTTTGTGGTGATCTAATGATTTACATTTGATAAATCATTGATGGACCCAAACTGAGTGAGTCTATCTTAAACTGCACCAAAATGGCAAAGCAGATTGGTGAAAATGGCTTTTTTCGGTAACACCCACTTACTCAGAACCACACAAAATTCGAAGCTGAGTGAGCTGTGAAAGCAACGTTTCATCCATTCTCAGCCACATGTTGTAATACAACCAGGATAGCGTGCTATCATTGTTAACGAGGAAAGAAAATGCAGAGTAGCTGAAGCAAAAATCCAAAAATGTGGGTTGAGGTTGGGCTTTTTTGGTGGAAGCTCCACTTATACCAGAACCATGAAAGCGAGATAGATATTTTTGTATGTATATAAATATAATATATTATTCTTACATATAAAAAAAAAAAGTTAAAGAGAAAAAAAAATGAATTTTACTAAATTTATTTATTATTAAAAATTATTTTTTTGAATTTTTTATAAATATATATAAAAATAATGTCATACAAAGATACCTCTCGTGAAAGCTTCACCTGCGTCGTGAAAGCACCACGTAAACCAATCTCATCCACGTGCGGTCTTGTACCAGCTTCTACATTCCACCCTTACTTTTACTAGATTCTTTAAAGCCAGTTCCTATTTTCCTGTTTGAACATTTTCTCTGATAAAAATGAACAATAAGCTCGCAGATGCTTCTCTAAAAGTGCACCAACAGATTCTTTTCCCCCTTTCTTCTAAAATATTTGTTGAATAATACTTTTCAACATTAGGGTGTATTTGGTAAAATAATAAATTAAAACGATAGTGCATGCTGGTAGCATGTAACGACTTTGAAATAAGGGACATTAGCAAGTATTTTATACATTTTTTTTAAAATTTAAATAAAATCTAAATAAATATAAATTAAAAGAAAAAATATTTTTGAATATATGCATAATTTATTTATTCAAATAGAATTTAAAAATATATAAATTAAAAGAAAAAAATATTTAAAAATAATAAATACATAATTAATTAAAAAGATAATTTGAATTTAAAATTAAAAAAAATTAAAAATAACATTATTCTTAAAAGGAGAAGACTTTAAAAATTAAGTTACTCTAAAGAGAATATACTTTCATTTGTTATATAGAAATAAAGAGATAGATGTATCTAATAAATTAAATTTTAATTTGAAACAATTAAATTTTAATTAATTCTTTAATTAAATTAAAGCATGAATATTATATTTAACATATTCATGTGTCTTATATCATATTATTTTTAAATTGTTTTGTTGAAATAATTTTGAAAATAATTACTGGATAAGTATCTTTGTATAATATCTCAAATATTAACTATATATTTTCCAAATTTGTTAACACCCGTGAGATATATGCAAAAATGAGTAAATAATGCTAAATAGTTTAAAGGAGGCAAAAAAGGAATACAGAAATTCAAAAGGGGAAGAAGAGGGAGAAATTCATATAAAGACAAAATAATCTCTAATTTAACAAACGTAAATGCTTAAACCTGAAAAAGTGAATGGCATTATAGTAAATTAAAAATAAAAAAAAACTAATGAAAAGACAAATTTATTCTTAATCCAACAAATCATGTTTCTTTAAAACAAAAAACAATGTAATTTCGCAACAACTAGTAGAATAAAAAAAACATAGGTGTGAAAACTTTGTCCGATGGGCCCAACACGTGGACCACCACTATAGATGCTACATTGGGATAACTTCTGTTTCGTAATGTTTATTTATTTATAGATAGATAGATTATCATTCCTCTAAGCTTTTTTTTATAAAAAAAAATTAGTAAATTATAATATACCATAGTATTAATTATATGTCATACATTATCGTTTATTTATTTACTATTGTAAAAGAGCCCATAAAAAAAGAAATAAATCATGGGATCTTATAACAAAACAGACAAACACAAAATAGTAGGCTCCACCGGCAAAGCATTGTACCTTTTTTTGTATTATAAAATTTAGAAAGATATTTTTTATGGTTTAATTTTAAAAAATTAATATAATTAAGATTCAAATATGTGATTATGTATTTACACAAACCCAAGGGTTGGGAAAGCATTTTACTGAGTAATACCCGGTGGAGAAATATTAATCTTATATGAGATTTCCAAGGAAAATAAAATACTGCTTGCCCAACAAGGGAATCCATGACATTCATAGGCCTATTAAATTGTGTTCTTGGCTGCTATATTGCCCCACCTAAACTTTTCGGGCTGGTTATTATGGCTTATTGGATCTCATTCTCTAACCCAAAATAGAATGTATTCCCTGGTTTGCTTTTGAAAGATAGGCTCGATACCTAAGACCAAAATAAACGCGATCTCCTATGGAATGGGCTTATAAAAATTGAAAGGCCCAAATTAAACCTTAACAAGTAAAGTAACATATGACCCAACACGCAGTGTTAGAAGTTAGAGCTTGGAATAAAATAAGAATAATATTACGGAAAATGCTGTTTCCCAGGACCAGCATTTCGCAAAACGCACACAAAAAGAAAGATAAAAATTTACGTTTTGTAAAATAATATTTAAAAAAATAAAAAATAAAAACAATTACATTTCTTACCCATCATGTATTCGTCTTGATATCTTTGTAATAATTTCACGAATCTCAATTCGCGATATATAGTAGTGCTCTAATATTACACTCACACATTTACACATATATTATTTTATATTTATATAATTTTTATTATGTGATTATAACTGATCTCATCTTAATTCTATACACTTATACTATGATTTTGTTACCTATTACTAATATGAGGTGATGTAAATCTTAGTATTATACTTCAAGCATTTCTCATAAAAGAAAGGATTGAAAAAATAGGAATTTTAAACAGATCCACTCATGTTTTTTAAATTAGAGTACATTCTTTTGAGAACAACTTAATTTCTTAATCTATCCATTGACACATGTCATTCTTTATTTATCTTCTTTTGAATTTTAAACTCAAACTCTCTTTAAAATTAATGATGCATATCTCCTTACAATTTTAAACATTTTTCTCTTTTAATTCATATTTTTTTATATTCTATCTTAATTTTTAAAAAATCATGCAATGCAAGGGATACTTGCTATTTTTTTTTATTAAAATAAGAGGCAAATCACTTTTTTCTGGAATAATGAATTGCATAATATAAAAAATTATATTGTTTTAATACTTGAATAATAATTACATATTTATATTGAATATATATGCATCTCATTATTCACACTGGAGATTCTTTTCTTCTACCTTTAACCGTGATTTCTCCCCTTTTCTTTAGGTTCTCATCGAATTAAATGTACTTTGCATGGACCAGTTTTCAAAAAGGACTCAGCTTACCAAAATCACGTATATAATGTTGATCGCAAAGTTGTATGATTACGAATTTGGAATATTTTGATGAAGTAGGAAAACAAGCTATTGCACTTGCATGAAATTAATGTAGTCCTTTAGTGGGAACACAACAATTACAAATGCTACGGCTCAAAAAAAAAAAAAAAACTAAAAGGGTATGTAAATGCAAATAGTTTTTTATGGCTATGATCATCTGGTGTCTGGTGAGGCAAATCAGATACGATAGAGTAATAATTATTGTATATTGCATACCATTATCAGCGTATTGCAATGAAAAATTGAAAATACATGACGTATTTCAAAACCTAATATATACTTCCCATAATGAGAAAGACAGACAAGAGGTAAAATCACACAGTACGGAGTTGGGAATTTGTTGAAATGCTTCAATTGTGGTTCTGAGAATCAAACGTTAATTTAATTGAAAAAGCCTGCCTTCTTGATTCCCCTAAAAATCATTTCATTCCTTCAAGTTGAAAGCAATGCTTACTTATGTTTTACTCCAAAGCCTGAGATTAATTATATTAGGGTATAAGGCCAAAAGGAATGGAGCATATTAAACACATATTCAACTTACCCTGTTAATTATAAGGATGTTAGGGAGCATGTAGGCCAAAAAGCCTGCAAGACCCAATGCACATGGCATCTGAGCAAAGCATGAAGAAACAACACAATTTACACAAAGAAACTTGGAGCTCATCCTTTATCAGAGCCTCTTTAGTCTAACTTTTACTTTTTCTTCAGCATCTCAACACTTTTGCATGTGCTGCGCGGGAAGGGTGTTAATCATGGACTCGTGAACAAGCTCCATAGAAACTTAATTAGTAATTTAAACTTTGCATTAACATCATGAAACATGGTTGCTGGTAAAAGGTCAAATTCGTTACGCTACTATCCCAACGAAATGAACTGTACCTGCAAAACGACCAGTAACCAAAACAGATAGAGAAATGGCAATAATATTTAAATTTGATATTAACTGAACTAAACCAAATCTTACATGTTTTTCTAAAATTTAATTTGCAAAAGCACTCTAACCCTAATCATGGCATGTGTATTAACAATTTAATTTATAGATTTAGGTTTCAGAATTACCTGTAAACCGTATATAGAGATCTGCAAAGAAGAGCCTTGAGAAGAACATTGACATGGAATTGTGATATATGATAGAAACTAACTCCTGTCCAGCATCTGTAATACATGAATAATTCTAAATCTTCTTATTCAATCTTTCTATTAAATTTTTTAATTATTAAATAAAAAAATATTAAATATTTTTTATGTTTTTAAAATATTAGATGTATTTATTTTTTATTTAATATTTTATTTATTTAGTATTATGAAAATTATTAAAAAAATTATAAAAATATATAGCAAAACTCATAATACATATAACATGAAGGAATGATTTTTAAAAAATTCATATATAAAGTCCACATATCATCGCATTTCACAATAAATTTTAGTGCTTATAAAAGTGTCATAACAAAAGTATCACAAGAGTTAATTACAATATGATACACAAAATATCACACACAACTAGTTTAAAAATAAGCTCCACAAAATATCATACTCAACTAATCTAATTTTAACAAATATGACTATGTTATTCATGTAAGATTAATAATCCAACTAATTAATTCGGGACAAAATACAAAATATTTCCTTCAAAGTCATTTATAAAAAATTTCTTATGATTTAAAACTCATCAAAATAATCTTTTGAATTAATTAAATTATGCATATTAATATATATTTATCTTGACTATACATGTACAAAAAATCTTATTGTAAGAAGTCAATCTACACAATTTAATACATTTAATGAATCGTATTAGTAAATTTTAAAATACAACAATTTTTTTATACATAACTTATAATTGGAGAGGTTTTCCACATTTTGCCCATAATTTGTACATGAGTGCTGGTATCAATGGGGAACGGGGATGTGTTAAATTATAAAACGCAATGGCCAATAAGTCATGGAAATCATAGTTACGCGTGCAACCCAAAACCAAAATGGTGAGGGTTGTCTTTGACTCCAACGATTCTCGTACCATTGTTTGACCTTCTGCAGTCTCATTATTTTTCTTTTGTCAGCAGTTACCATGCCTTGCATCATGCCGCCAAGTGGGGATGCCTTCTTTTCTTTTGTTCCTCTCCCAAAAAGGTCTAAAACCCACAAACAAAATATTGACGGAACATCTATGTGATATGTGAATAAAGTTGAAATCCTAATTATGTTAATTAGTATTTTGCACCTGTAAAACACACAGAGTAATTAAAGAAAAAATTAAAATAAATAAATTTTTTATATAATTTTAATTAATTTTAAATTTAAATTTTATAGTTTTATATATTTTTTATATTATTTATTATATTTTTACTCACTTAGATATGTTTTAAATTACTCATTTGAATTTTAGTTCATATTTTTAAAGTATTAATTTTTATTTTTTTACTCATTTGAATTTTTATCGTTATAAATTTTTTTTATTAAGGTATTAGTTCATATTTTTCATAAAATATTAATTGTTATAATTTTCAACTTGATATTATTAAATTCAATATAAGAATATAAATTTTGTCATCAACATGTTTTTATATTACTATTTTTGCTCCTATCATATTAGTCTTTCATTTTTTTACAATTAATTTATTTCATTATATAATCTTATTATTTAATCAATATTTTTAAGTAGTACAATTGAAACTATTTTCTTAAGGTTATACCAAAATGATCCATAATCTTAAAATTATATTATCATTTATAATAATTTTAGTGTATCGTCAAATAAAAAGATTCATAGATAGAATATAAATAAAATTATATTGAGATTTTTCCTTAACTTTTCACCCTATTTTTAAAAAGTATATCAAACTAAGTTTTAATGTGAAAAAATTATATTCTTTTATAATTTTTATTGAATATTATTAAATATTAAATATATAGAGAAAAGTTTATTAATGACATTTTCATATAAAATTATATTACAAATTAAATTATTAATTTTTCACTTTCATTATCAAAGTTACATCAAACTAATTACTAATGCTAAATTTTATCACAAAAAAAAAATATTCTTAGGTTGATAGATATTCCAATGACAATTGAAAATATATATATTTGTTAAAATTTATAATAATCTATAACAATATTACTAAATAATACTCAATATATTCTAATTTTTTAATACTTTTTAACTTATACATTTAATTTATTCAATTTAAGCAGGCTAAATAAAAATAACATATTAATTAAATTAATTATTTGATATTTAGCTTCTTAGGTTCGTTGACTTTTTTAATTCACTTTCTTTGTAATTTATGTTATTTCTCTTTGTAATTTTTCATTTTATATTTTATTTCTTTTTTCTTTTTATGTATATGTGGCAATTTGTTTTATATGTGTTAATATTTCTTTTAAGTTGTTGCATCATTTGACACATGATAAAAAAATTAGATAATATATTTGTCACATCAAAATTTAATACATTTGCCAATTAACTTAGATAAAGTATGACAAAATTTTAAGTTATATATTTTATTTTTATATATTAATTATAATTATTATTAATTATATTGATTAATTGATTATATTGATGTATATGTAACAATTTTTTTATACATGTTAATATTTCTTTTAATTTGTTACATCAAATAATACATAATAAAAAATTAAATAATATATTTATCATATATTAAAAGCTTAATATATTTATTAATTGACTTAAATAACACATGACAAAATTTAAAATTATCTATATTTCTTTTTTATATTATATTGATTATTTGAGCCAAATTGTAAGAATTCCACGTGACAGTAATAAATAAAAAATAAAAAATTATTAAGAGAACACAAATTAGGTTGCTTTTGGTTAGACTTGATGCATTTAATATTTAGAACTTAATTAACAAGGTCCAAGTGAAGACTAAAAAGCTAAATCAAATGATAGTTGTGGTATCCATGTTATAGAGTGGAATCTTGACTTGATTTGCGGAGGGAAGATATCTAAATTGAACCGAAAGAGACAAAGAGCGAAGAAAAAGTTCAACATAAAGTTCAACATAAAGTTTTATATATATTATGGAAACAGTAAGCAGAAGAGGTGCGTCCGTGTATAGCATTGATTCAACCAAGGAGTTGATGAGGCTCATCTCAGTAACAAAAAGACTATAGTAGTTGATTTTATTTTTTTATTTTTGGTACATAGTAGTTGAATTAATTTTAAACTCAGTTATACTGATGTGCTGTCTGGCTCTGATCTGCATAAGGCAAACAATAAAAAAGAAGACTAGCTTTATCCCCCACCAAGATCTAATCAGTTTACTCGTGTTAGGCAGTTAGCTATTTGATAGCATATAGTTTCTAGGGAAAAATAAAATAAGGTTCTTTTATTAATAGCTGCACTGCAATATTCGAAAATGCAAGGAGTAAGATCATATCAATCAGGCTTGAATATAAAGGTAAACTTAATAGATATTTCTTTCAGAAATCTTTTTTAAAAGGGGACAAAATCTAACAAGTTCTAATTAATTAATGGCATTTTTTGAGAAAGGGACGCCATTCTTTTCCTGTGCTTAATTAGTATTTTGTACTTTTCACTCCAAAGGAAGAAAATTACAAATGTTACAACCCGTCTTTTTAAAAGTATAATAATTTCCAGACATAATTATGTTTTTCATTGACTTGTAAGATATCCTGTTCTCTATCGTAATTAAGAAAATGTTGAAGAGGGCCAAGAGGCCTTTCATCAACAAGAAAAAGTGATAATTAGAATATGTTTTACTTTTATATTGTACTTGATAAATTGCACAAAGGTAAAAAAAAGTGAAAGAAAATCGTCGCACAAAAACAAATCTATATAAACAAGCTCAAATTAATTCAAAAATAATTTATTAGGGAGTTTTAACGTGGTTGACGCCTATCCTACTCATATATAATAATATAAACAACTTTGTATGTAAACAAATCACTTTAGCGCCTTTGGACGGCAACATTGTACTCTGTTTAGTGTTTTATTCCAAGCTTCGTAGTTAACGTGACTGACAAAAAAAGGATGCAGCTCTCGTCATTTATACGAGATATTTTTGCATATACGTATATATCACGTTATATTTATATATAAAAGATAAAAAAAAATAAAAAAATAAAAAATTTCACTAAATTTATTTATCACAAAAAAATATTTTCTCTTTCTAAATTTTTACCTCTTATATATAAATATAACATGACACAAATATCTCCATTTATACATTGCCTTTTTTTCAACCGTCTCCACGCAAACCAAACCAAAGGAGATGATGATCCATGACGTGATGCACGTTACAACTTATAAGGAGCCATACCTTTCTTGTTTTCCGTTTCTAATAGACCTAATTTAACAAATGAGTTCACGTTACAAGGCGAGGCTCAATTATGCTCACCCACTATGTTGTCTAACACATATTATTCCAAAAAGTAAAATGTAAGAATAATAGTGTCGTGATATTTGATGTTAATGGAGTGAATGGTTAGTAAGGATAATAAATTAAATATCTTATATAATTAAAAAAATGTGCTATTCCTTTAATATGTGGTAGAATGAAGAGATTAACATTCTCCTTCAGTTGTTCTTGGACTCTTAACACATTTGATTCATCAATAATACTTTTATGTTCATGAAAAGTTTATAGTGATAGAATGTTTTTTCCATTTTAAAATCAAGATAAATCATTAATCTTAGCAAGAATTTGTTAAAGATCTACAATGTGATTAAATATTACTTATTCTTGAATTCAAACCTAAGTTATGCATTTGTGATTACAGAAGCTTGATATTACTATAAAATAATAATATATTCACCTATAGTTGATAATTATTTTTATTTATTATATAAATTGCAGAAACTTATCTTCCTTTTTTTTTTTAGCTGAACATAAACGTATCTTCTTTATATAAAGTGCAAAAATCTATTTTAATTAAACGTATATAAAATTATATTAACTAAATATGTTTCTTAGAATTTATAGATCCAAAAATAAAAAAACATAGAAAGAAATTTAACACCAAATGACCAAATAATAAAAGTTCATTAAATTGTAAAAAAAAATAAAAAAATAAAAGTTCATTAAACGCAAACGCTTGAACGGCGTTTGGATACTTGGATGACATGCATTTGGATTTACAACCCCGCCCACATGTCCTCGTTCATTATCGCAAAGACTTTCCATCCTTCATTTATGCAAAGGTAAAAATCTTATATACAAATGAGGAACATCCGTCAGTAAATTTTCATCATTAGATTTTATTGATTATAAGGGTCTTAATGTCTTATAGTGAGACCTGTATTAATTAAATGGTTGAGATCATTTTAGAGAAAGAAAAACTCTCCCTGAAGAAATATATAAGAATTTTTTTAGAATGATTTGTGAAATTTTCACCTAATAATGTTACGTAGAAAAAGAGATAAATACACCATAAATATCAAACAGGAAAAAGCAAAGGTAGACAGACACAAAAAGATCATTTGTCATTTTTTTTTATTTTCTCCTCCAATCAAAGAGAGGGAAATAAAAAAAATATAATTAAAAATAAAAAACAGGAGTATGTGTGTGTGTATATATATATATATGAAATGAGATCGGCTTATACTAGTATAAGTCTTTTTTGATTTACATTCATTTTTAATCGTTAAATCTATTTTCATCTAATAGTTGAGATTATTTCATTAAAAATAATCATTAAATGAAAATAGATCTATTAAAAATAAATATAATAATTTTTTTTTATACTAATATAAATTGATCATCTTTCATGTATATATATATTACAAAGTGTATGTTATTTACATTATTTTTTCTGTGAAAAACATTAAAAAATTAATATACTGATTTTGTACGTTAAATTTTGATGCTGTGAACAAGTGATGTTTAATTATTTATAACTTTTTGTAACGCCTTTTATCTCACCGACTCAATTTTTTTAACTAGCCCTATTAGGGATCAGAGGAGACTCCGCCATTAGAAAGGGACTTGGAGGGCAGAGACAAAAAGGAAAGAGATGTTTTATCAGCAGTATTAAATCTTATTTGAAAAAATTGTAAATAAAGTTCACCAAAAACAAATATAAGTAATGTCCCAACCAACCCACTAAATTAGGCTTATAACACTCTTCAATTCAATTTTGACTTACTTTAGACTGTAAAAGACTTAAAAGCGATCACTTGATGCTCTTGCATCAGGAGCGTTCAATTTAGGTGAAATAATTTCATTTTGGAAAGATGCTTCTTAACAAATTGCTGAACTTACTTATTTCACTGTATTGGTTTTACCTTCTTCCGGATGAGCTTATTTGATTTATGTTTAAAAAATTATTCTATATTTCAACATAAAACATCTAGATATTTGTTAATCTATCGTACAAGTTAATATTTATTTTATTAGTGAAAATAATGTTTTAAAAATTAGACTAATAAATTAATTGGTTGAACTAGTTAAATTATAAATTAGTCATGTTACTAGTTTAAATATTTTTTATTTAATCACAATTTAATTATAATTTAATCATAAATTTAATTGATTGAACTAAATAAATTATGACTCAAAAATTTTATAAATTCAATATTTGATTCGACTTTAAAAATATTATGTGAAACTTATTGAAAGTATTTTATGATAAAAGTGAAATTGATAGAATAATGATTGTTGTACTAATGAAAAATCTCACATAAAACACAAAAAAAAAAAAGTGGAGATGTAGATGATGGGTAAAAATAAAAAAAAAAAAAACAAAAATGAATATTGGTAATGAGAATCTGTGAAGTTTGTAAGAATTTTTATTTGTGTAAGTAATATAATTGAAAGCGATATTCAAATGATGATTAATCTTACACTTAAATAGTATGGAATACATTGTGATATTTTTTTAAATAATAATGTTATTCATCCATATTTATATACACATTACTTTATATTGCTTTTGATTAAGTAATTATTAAACTTATTTCACTAATAATTTACTTATATTTAATCATCAATTGAAAAGAGATTTAGGCAAAAATTGTAATTAACTATGGGTAAACTTAGAGTTGGCAATGAACTAAATCAAATTGAAATTAGTTTGAGACTCGATTCGTTAATTAGTTCAATAAACTTGGTTCATGAAATAAATGAGCTGAGCTTGAATTCAAAACTGAGTTCATTAAATAAATGAACTGAACTTGAATTAAGTGTTACTCAACTCGTTTGGTTCATAAATTAGTTCGATATATATAATAGTATAATATAAAAATAAAATAATTATGAGAAAACTAGTTAATTGAACTGAGTTATATACCAACCTAATGAACCAGGTTCACGAGTTAGTCTGATTCATTTGGTTCATATTGTATGATCTAGTTAGTCTACCTATTTCTTATTGAGTGGAATCAAGGTGAATCAGCTCGGTTCAACTCGTTTCCAACCTTAGGTAAACCTATTTGTCTAACGATTAGCAAATACTTAAATATCAATTTAAAAGAGAACTTAGTAGGAGATATGATTAGGTATATAGACAAAACTTTTGTAAATCAAGCTTGCTTGCAAAGTAAATAAATAAAGGTATATCAATATTTAAATTATTTAGTGAGTTATGATGATAATATATTTTAGATTATATAAAAAGTAAATATATTTTTACTTACTTATTTCACATATAAGTTCACTTTAAGGATTTGTTTGAATTTGTGATAACAGATGAAATTGAGTATAATGAAATAGAATGAAGTATGATTCCATTATCTTGTTTTTTAAAATTAGAATATAATAAAATGACATAAGATGACATTTATTCTATTATGAAATCTCATTTTTTTCTCTCCCCAAATTAGACAGAATGAGATGAAATAAAATGAAATGACATAAGAACAAAAACATTATAATTCTTGTCATTTCATTCCATTCTACCTACCATTTCAAACAATGAGATAAAATCTTCTCTTCATTTTATCATTAAATATCCAAACAATGATCTAAAAACTTTATAGTATTCCACTTCATTCCATCTTTCATCTCATCTTATTTTATTTCATTTCATTTCACTTATCATAAATTATCCAAAGATACCCTAAATGATATTTTTCCTTAGTATGTATAGTTTAAGTGTGTGTTTGGTTTGCAGTTGAGTACTCAGAAAGAACATTTGGCCCTTCTTCGAACGACTGAATTTAAGTTTGTTTTTTTTTCTATTTCGTTTGCTTCAATTGAATTTCCTCCTCTAACTTACGTTTAGACAAAAACAAGATTATCTTGTTTTTGCATTCAATTTTTGTCCGTTGAGAGCATTAACTGAAAAATTGAATGGTTCTAACTACATTTTCACTCTTTTAGCCCTCCTTCTTCTCTTCAGAATATTATCGTCACACTCGTTCATATTTCTTCAGTTACTATTCTCGATTGGTCTCTGCTTTTCGGAGACTCGTTCGTATCTTTTTTTTTCTTCGTGATCTAAAGAACCAATCTGAGGCTTCAAATAAATATATGCAACTTGTGTAAGAAGAAAGGAAGGGGTGGGGTGGGGTGGGGTGGGGTGGGGTGAGGTGGGAAAGTAAGCCTTATAGCAAAGTGGTTAAGGTTAAGTGAATTTTTGTTAAATAAATTTAATAATTGGTTAATTAGGTGATGTATGAGCAACTATATGATACTAGATTGCTAGCGTTTTTTTTTTAAAAGGCAACATATATATATATATATATATATATTAAAATAATGTAATGAATTTTCACTTGGAAGAATTTGATTTTTTGTTGAACTTTTTACTAGAAAATAATAACAATACTCTAAATAGACTCCAAATAAATTGACACCCCAGCAGTTGGTCTGGTCCAGTCGCAACTGTGAGCGAGAGGCAGAGAGAGATGGTGAGGAAGGAAGAAGCCTACAACTCTCTCTCTTACATTGCATCGCGGCGTTAGTAGTTTTCTTTTTCAGATCGTGGGTCGTGAAATTTTGCCCATTTTCATTTCATTGTTCTATTCTAGCACTTTCGGTGCTTTCCTTCTATTCTTCTCATTCTTCTCTCTGTATTCCCATTGATAAAAAAAAAAAAACTTCAACGTCTGTCTTGTCTGTTTTTGCTTAACAAAATCTGAACTTTGACCCTACGTTACACACATTGTGGGTCGTACCGGCCTCAGTGAGATGACTAAGATCTATTCTATTGGATGATGCTACTGGGTTTTGAGTGACTCTACTCAAAGGTTTGAACTTTGAACTTTGAGCCAGTTCGTTGGGTTTCTGAGTTGAGGAGAATTTTCAAGAGAAGCAAAGAGATCAATGCTTTATCATTGATTGATTTGATTCACATTTGTGGTTTAGCTTTCAATTACGGTTCACTATAGTTCACTCAGATTCAGAGGAACGCGTTAAAGGACAGGGAAGTTGAAGGTAAAATTCCTTGGGTCGTCAAAAATTAATATCTATCAGAAAAGGGATGGTCTTGTTTGTTGGGACCAGTGCTCTGCTTTGTGTAACAACTGAACTGAGTTTTCAATTTTATGCAAAACTCGGTTACTTCTTTCTCAGGTCTCCGGCATTGGGCGGTCGCCACTATGCAAAGTTTTCTATTCTTACATTACATTACAGTTGGTCATTGATGAGGGAAGGATAAATAATCGGAATCCCTCTTCACGTCCCTCGTTCTTTCTCTCTCTTTCTAGATGAAGCTTGGTACCTAAGAATATGCAAAAGACTGTCATATTCTTTAATCGCATTTAACCCATGATTCATCATTTCTCTTCTTCTTTTAAATTTTATTTTTTTTAGTTTCTCGAAGAAAAGTCTTTTGCGTCGTGATATAGTGCCGACAAGCAACAACTGATAATTTATTGATGATAAAAAGTAATTAGTTAGTATTCTGTCATGTCTTGGTCGTTCTAAAGTTAGCATCTTGTTGCTGTTATTGGCTATTTATTTATGAGATGACATTAATGGGCTATAGTTGTTGCCTTCTCATTCATGATTTGCTTCTTGAAGAAATTAAGGGCTTAGTATTTTTGTGAACTGCCAGCTATTTTACTTTAACTATATCTTGCATTTTTGGAAAGCAGTAATAACTTTAATAATTTGCCACACCACTTGTTTTTTTACTTTTAGGATTTTGAGGTCATGGCATGGGCTTATTCTGAATTCTGATTAGCTCGTGAATTGGGTTGGAAAACTTAAAAGTGAAAAATGGGGGCTATTGCTGGAGAAGAGCTAGTCAAATGGGAGAAGATGCAAGGAGTGAGTGGCCGTGAAGAGAAGATTCTCGTGTTAATAAGGCTGAGGCCTTTGAGTGAGAAGGAAACTGCTGTGAATGAAGTAGCAGATTGGGAATGCATCAATGACACTACCATCTTGTACCGGAACACGCTTCGGGAAGGTTCCACATTTCCAAGTGCCTACACGTTTGGTAAGCAAGCGTCTATCTTTAATGTTGCTTTATTAGTCACAAATTTGTATTCTTATTAAATCGGAATCAAACAATTTCATGTTTACCTTATATTGACAAGAATTGGGATCTCAGAACATGGGTTTGATTCAGCAAATATATATATATATATATGGGATCACTTTCCCTTCCCTGGAGAACAAGGTTTAGTTGCTTCAAATAGTTTGAAGTTCTCTTGCTTTGACTTACTCTGGCAGAGATGCATTCATTTCTAATTTACCTGGGTCCAACTTGTGAGAGTATTTAATTGAATTCGTGATACAAACATTTTGTGATTCTTTCTTGGTTTGTTTGGATGAATCAATTGACATAATTTGCTAAGGTGCCAATCCCTGTTATTTCCTTTCTCTTTAATTTAAAAAACTACCTTACTTTATTATACTTCAAAATGTATTTTGCTTAGTTTTTTTTAAATGATCTTGTTTGGGAGTATTGTTGTCTTGTTGATTAAGACATAATGTATCAGAGGTCCTTTTATTATGGACACAATGTTTCTGAATTTTCGTTATGATTTGGTCGCAGACAGAGTATTTCGGGGTGACTGCTCCACAAAGCAGGTATATGAGGAAGGAGCCAAAGAAATTGCTCTTTCAGTTGTTAGTGGAATTAACTGTAAGTATATATTGTTATGCTGGCTAGTCTTTTATGACCCACTTTCCACACAACCTCTATAAGGCTTTGACTAATATATGCATCTATACATTCTTTCAGCCAGTGTTTTTGCATACGGGCAAACAAGTAGTGGAAAGACATACACGATGATTGGAATAACTGAGTATGCTGTCGCAGATATTTTTGACTATATAAATAGGGTAATTGGACTACTAATTTATTGATCTGCCTGTTTAATTCTTCAGTATCAATTTTCACCATGACTCATGTTTCTAATATTACAAGTCTTGTTAACACAAGGTTACTGTTACTTTTTTAGCATGAAGAAAGAGCATTTGTGTTGAAGTTCTCAGCAATTGAAATTTACAACGAAATTATTAGGGACCTCCTCAGCACTGAGAACACTCCACTGAGGCTGCGTGATGATCCTGAGGTGAATGACTTTTATATATATTGAATTGAAGAATAAATGAGATTGTTTATTTAATTATTTCATGATTTTTCCTTGTGATCAGAGAGGACCTATTTTAGAGAAACTTACAGAGGAGACTCTACGGGACTGGGGGCATTTGAAAGAGCTCCTATCTTTTTGTGAAGGTAAAGGAATTTGCATAATTTTGTTGATATAGATTGGGTTGTACCGTTACATTGCCTACTATATTCTTGCAGCACAAAGACAGGTAGGAGAAACATACCTCAATGAAAAGAGTTCTAGGTCTCACCAAATTATCAGACTGGTGTGTGTCTTCCCCCTTTCTGCTTAAAACATTGTGTTTTATATATTTTACTTGTAGACTTTTGTTAATAGAGTTGTAACCTTGCAGACAATTGAAAGTTCTGCCAGAGAATTCTTGGGTAAAAGCAACTCAACCACCCTAGCAGCTAGTGTGGTATGTTTACATTTTTAAATGATTCCTCTTGTTCAGGAAATAAAATGTTTAAAAGATTTTATAATTATTATTATTTTGTTTCTCTGCAGAATTTTGTTGATTTGGCAGGGAGTGAGCGTGCATCTCAGGCATTATCAGCTGGCTCCAGATTGAAAGAAGGTTGTCATATAAACCGGAGTTTACTCACTCTTGGAACGGTCATTCGTAAGCTTAGGTTGTCTACTTCTTCCTTAGATTATGATGTCTGCCTTCTTTATTCAGTTTTTAATGTAGTTAGCAAACCTACATCTGGGTTGTTTAATTTTACTGTGCGTCACATGGATGCCTGCCTCTCTATTTTATTATTGCTTAATTAATCATATCTTTATTGTCTAGTTTGTTGTTTATGACCTGTCAGGCTATGAGGTTGACTTGGTATGTTGTATGCATGAAACTGACTAGCGTATATTTGCTTTGCGCTCTATCGGAATGAGAGTAATGAATCTAATGATATCAAAGGCTCATAGCAGTAGGATAGCCTTTCTATCAGAAAAGAGAGAGCAGTAGGATAGCCTTTTTATTAATTTATAAGCAGCTTAGTTCCTTTTAGAGAGCTGAATGAATATTAATTAAGGTAATGTTAACTTCAAATGTAGATAAAAACTTGTACGAGGAAGGAAGACATATATTATGTACCTTTGACTAATTAGAGATTACATGACACCGGAAAATTTATTTATATTGTCAAAACTTATCTGATGGGGCTACATTTTTTATAAAGCTGTTCATATGTAAAACTTAGCAGTTTCCGTTGACTGACATCATGTACTTGAATGCAGTAAGGGAAGACAAGGACACATAAATTACAGAGATTCTAAGTTGACACGCGTACTGCAGCCTTCCTTGGGTGGCAATGCTAGAACAGCCATCATTTGCACTTTGAGCCCTGCACGAAGCCATGTTGATCAAACTAGAAACACACTTCTTTTTGCTTGTTGTGCAAAAGAGGTGACCACTAAATCGCAGGTTAATGTAGTGATGTCTGATAAGGCCTTGGTCAAACAGCTGCAAAAAGAAGTGGCCAGATTAGAGAGTGAGTTGAGAACTCCTGGTCCTCCTACCACCAATTCTGATTATGCAGCAATGTTGAGAAAGAAAGATCTCCAGATAGAAAAGGTCATCATTTTCTATTTGAATTCATATTATATTCAGTTTGTATTGATTGTGGACATGTCTAGACATGGAACTTTAAAGATATTGATTTAGAACTTTTTGTGTATTAACCTCTTTTCTGGTTAACTGTATTAATGAACAATACTTATGCCCTAGTCAATTTATATATCCTAATAGGTAAAAAGGCTAGCATAATTTTTGGTATCAGATTTCATGTCATAGCTATAGCTGTATTGGTGCTTAGTGATACATCTTTCAAGCTTGTGCATAGTACACTTTTGTTACTCTTTAGATGTTGATAACATGGGTTTCAATTATTCAGATGGAAAAGGAGATTAGGGAGCTAATTAAGCAACGTGATCTTGCTCAATCTCGGGTTGAGGATTTGCTGCGCATGGTTGGAAATGATCAGAAATCTACAAAAGTAATTTCTTTTTCCTAATTACTGAAAATTCTATCATATATATGAGATTATGCCTCGAAATTTGGTTTCCTCTCTTGTTATTGTTCAGTCTGGCATTAATAATCATTTTAATTTGCAGGAAAGGGAGGATACCTGGGAAGATGACAATTCAGTGTCAGAGTCATCAAGCATTTATCGTTCTGATCGTCCTGATGTCCGCATTAGAGAATTCAACAATCCTCACTATAACGATGAAGATAGTGGAAGTAATCCTGATGGTAAGTCATTTCATCTCTCTGCCAATACTAATAGTCTGATAAAAGTGATGCCACTCTTGAGTAAAACTGCATCAGATCCAGTCATTATACATTTGTTAGCTTTTGCTTGTACAGAATACCCAGATGAATACTGCAAAGAAGTTCGATGTGTTGAATTGGAGGAATCAGGTAGAGATGACTTAGAATATCCAGATCCATCAATAAGTGACAATGGGATGTTGGCTTTACCATTATCTGGAGAGGAAAATTTAATAAGTCAGGAAATATCGACCCCTGTTAGTGAAGAAAGGGAAGATAGACGGATCCAAGACAATTCAACATACCATGATGCACAATTGAGTATTGATTCTCTTGTATGTTCTTACCCTGATGAACAATCTCCACGGGCCATCTCAGCAAAAATGTCAAATTTTAGGAATCTTAAATTAACAAGGAGCTGGAGTTGTAGGGAACATTACATGACTGGTTCTCCTGAGAGAGCAGGAGAAATGGAGAGGACTCCAGCCAATGGTTTTGAAAAAGGCTTCCCTGGAAGACCAGATGGTTTGAGGAGAAAGTTCCTTCCATTAACTTATGGTGCTTCCCCAAGATTGTCAACGAATGGTTCTCCGTCTTCTATTGGAAGTCCTTCTGTGGATGAGTTAAGAACCAACAGCATGAGAACATCTGCTAATGAGGATATTACTAGCGTCCAAACTTTTGTTGCTGGGATGAAGGAAATGGTCAAACTTGAGTGTGAGAAGCAGCTTGTTGATGGTCAGGTGCGAATAAATCATTTCAACTGCCTTCTTGATTCTTAAATTTTAAGGGGGGAAATTACAGATCTATTAATTTTCTCTGAAGTAACTCAAATTGGTCACATGCTACTTCCTGTTTTTTTTAAAAGGGTTAATTATGCAATATTGACCAGTTATCGGTACAAGTGTGATTATGTTACATTGGATTACTGTTTATTACTCTGGTTATTTATTCTTTTTCAATATTTATTGCATGAAGTTCTTTCTTGTCACTAGCAAATAGTGCGAGAATCTTGAACTTCTACTGTATCAAGACATGTATATTGATACTTGTAGCAGACGTGGATAATGAGTTCACGTAATTATATCTGTTACAGCTGTAACTTGTATTTGCTATTCATGTAATGTTTCATTTGATGCCTAAAAATTTCATTTGGAAAGTAATTATTAATCTTGAGGCATGATGCTTTTGACTAAATTATACTTTCTGAATTGTAGGATCAGCAGACAGAGAGAAAACCTTCTATGCTTGAGAAGAATATGAAAGATGTAGGTGTAGATCCAATGTTAGAGGCACCTGGAACTCCTTTAGAATGGTCTCTGCAATTCAAGAGGCTGCAAAAAGAGATAGTTGAACTGTGGCAAACCTGCAGGGTATCATTGGTCCACAGGACCTACTTCTTTCTTTTGTTCAGAGGTGATCCAACAGACTCTATTTACATGGAGGTGGAGCTTAGAAGACTATATTTCCTCAAAGAAACATTTCCCGATGGAAATCAGTCTGTGAAGGATGGTCAGATTGTCACATTAACTTCAAGGTTCGCTCTTCTGTTACTTGTGCATTTACTTGAGCATCTTATTTTACTTGGTTTAGTTGCATCCAAGAATGTGGCGAGAAGTGGGGGATTAATCTATATGGCCAATGGAATTTTTATTTTTTCTATTTAATGGGGAACCTTGTGATGCTAAATTTGAAAAAGTTATGTTGAGAAATCATAATGCAAACATATATCATGTGGCGTTGAGGATGGGGTGTTTGCTTATTTGCTCATGTCTACAGTCTACTTCATGTTGACATATGTTTGTTTGGGGAAACAGTGTGAAGGGTCTTCACCGGGAGAGAGAGATGCTTGTGAAGCTTATGCAGAAAAGGCTATCCAAGGAAGAGAGGAAAAGTCTCTTCAAGAAGTGGGGCATCGCATTGGATTCAAAGCGCAGGAGGATGCAGCTGGCGAACCGGTTATGGAGCAACACTGATATGAACCACATCACGGAGAGTGCTGCAATAGTGGCAAAATTAGTCAGGTTTTCAGAGCAGGGTAAGGCTCTGAAGGAGATGTTTGGGCTTAGTTTCTTACCCCAGCGCGCACAGCGGAGATCATATTCCTGGAAAAATAGCAGAGCGTCTGTTTTTTAGGTGTCTTTTGTGCCTCATACATGTACAGCGTTAGAGCAATTTTATATTATATGTAATGTCTGTTCCCTGTTAAGCATTCTTTCGTCAATGGAAATTGAACAATTGCCTCCATTGAGATTGGATTGTACGAGTTCGTCCCTGATTAAGGTAGGAAAAACTATGTTTGGCTTTTTGGGCGGTTGCCTTTTTTATTTTGGTGTACCACTTAACGAATGTTATCTAATGCCCTTTGAAAGTTTCCTAGAGTGTTTTTCTTGGTACAATGGTTAGTTGAATTGCTACTTCATGGCAGACTCTGTTAATCATTCTCCCTCAACCCATGAAAAATTTATTATATACTTTTTCGTGTATAACACTAAGTCAATCAGATTGTGGCATGTGGCAGAGTATGTGATGGTATATATGTATTACATTAACATTAATACATAATGACAATGGGAACCTCCTCCCCCTTATATTGAACACGAGTGAAGGAACGAGTTCAAAATTGGGAAAGGAAGAACCTACGTTCAACATGAGTAAAGTACAATTTCTATTTTCTAGCATAAAAAGTTCTACTCAGTTCTCGAAAATATTTTCACGTTATGGATCAGTTAATGTGTTCTTTACTTATCCTCTTTTTATTAAATTGTCATTGTTCAAACTTAAAAGATTACAACAATAATTTTATCCTTTATATATTTACAATGAGCCAAATAACCTAATTTTTCTAACGACACATTTGCATCATTGAGCTAATAAATAGCCTCCACCGTATTAAAAAAAAACACACAAGTAAATAGCTTCCTCAGCATAAAGCAGTTATAACTGATAAAATTAACTTATTTTATGTAGTTAATATATCTAGCTAATGATTTTTTTTTTTAAAAGTATTTACTGCATTTATTGTCTTAACAAGGGATTAAGTCACTAAGACTTGAATAGTGGTAAGAAATTTATGTAGTTTACATGAAGTTATATATTCAAACTTCACTGTTACAATTATACCACAAAAAAAAATGCAGTAAGGGATTGAATTTTTCTCTCATAAGAATTCTGATTTCAGATACATAAAAAAGGGGAGATCAAATTAATATAACTACTTATTTTTGTTTAGTTGGGCTTTCAAACGTATACTTTCTAAGAGTTATACTCATACTGTCACATAGTGCATTCAAGGAGTAATGCGCACAAAACATATTAGAATGTCCAAAGAGGAGAAAGGACAGAAGAATTGGATCCAATTCAAGATAGAAGCCCAGCAATAGCATGGTCGATAAGAGAAGCCCACGCTCGGATGCTCCCACCATGATACGACGTCGTGTGTCTGCGGTGCCTGGTTCGGCTTTGAAGTTGTTCCTGATGAATGAGATGATCGTGTGAACTGTGAGAACTGAGAAAGGCAGAGAGAGAGAGAGAGAAATGAGCATCACGTCGTCGGCAGCGTACCTTGCACGGCGCGCGGCGCAGAAGGAGAGGGTGCGGATCCTTTACCGGCGTGCCCTCAAAGACACTCTCAACTGGGCCGTACATCGCCACCTCTTCTACGACGACGTTCGTCATAATAATAATTTCCATTCCCCGATCTCCCATTTTCCAATTTCAAAATTGAAAATATATTCTCTGATCGTTTTGTTTTTTGAATTCTTTCGTTTCCCTCATCTTCAGGCTTCAAACCTCCGCGAAAGGTTCGAGCAAAACAGACATGTGGTTCGTTTCCCTCTTTTTTCACACTTGCCTGCCTTAAAATATCATGATCGCATCTTACGCTCACCACCATGAATTGGTTTTCCATTTGGCAACATTTTCTTTGTTTATTGGTGGGAGCTGCAACATAACATAGTTCCCACCCACACATAAGTGTTCTGATATACTTACTGTTTAGTGATTAGGAAGTTGTGTCACTCATATTCCATTGGGTAAATGAAAATCTATTCACTTGCACTTGTCTATTTATTGTCTATGTTGGATGGATATTATACAGGAAGACCTTGATACCATTGATAGGATGATAGTCGATGCTGAAGCAACCTACAATAAGTGGCGCCATCCTGATCCTTATATAGGTAAACATTTCATGTCACTGAAACCTCACTACCAAGACTGCTTTCTTATGCGACACACTGTTGATTTCTTTCAATCTTAAGAAATCATAGCACATCACTTCCATAACAAAATATTACCAGCACTCGAATGATAGATAAAGATATACAGTTAAAAATCAGCTGATAAAAATGAATATTATGTTAATATCTTTAATTCCAAACATGCTTCCTTTAAGCATAACTTCACCTCACCCCTCTCCTTTTGTTTGGTGAGGGAGCATTGTAACAGAGTGCTGATAGGAGTTGAGGGGACTGCCATAATAAGATTATTAGGTATTTTTTCTGTAATCAGTATCTTAGTTTGTCACTATAATTGCAAAGTGAGCCATTATTGTGAATGGCTAAGCTACAATCAGCCTTGGAGCATAGGCACAAAGGCAAGGTATTGCCCTTTCTTTAGGTTTTCTAGTGTTAGGGTTGATTTATCTGTGTGTGGTTGCCGGAGTATGTAAAATTCTACTCAGTGGTCCTTCTTTTTCCTGTTTTTTTATTTGATCCAGTTCGGATATTAACCCTTTTTGCTCCTTTTTTCTGATGTATAATAGTTCCTTGGGCTCCTGGTGGTTCTAAGTTTACTCGCAACCCAACTCCACCTCAAGGGGTAAGTCATTATTGTTATAGATTTTTATCTTTTCCTTATTTTTTTTGTTCATCCCTCTTATTTGTTTAGACACCACTGAAATTCTTTTGATCTAAATGGTTTTTTTGAAGACATGGTTTATGACAAAATACAATGAGTGTTTGATTCATGTAGTCAACCCTACCTAGTGGGAAAAGGCTTTGGTTGTTGTTATTTGTTGTTATCACTGGAATTCTTTTGCCACTTACAATTAATACTTTCCGAACAAATTTTACATACATGTGTGTGGAACTTTGGACAATTTCATTTGATAGAGAGATGTACACAACGCCCTGTGCAAAAGTCCTAAAACACCTGCATAAGGCCCCACAATTTTCTTCTGCCCAGGGCATTGTGTCTATATCTCTCATCAGATGACCTGGTCATTTGAGAATATCACACAAAATGGTCCAAATCTCTGTGTGTGTTTTATCAATTTATACATTTTATGTGGCCCTTTTCTTTGGAAAATGCATTGAACGTTTTTCGTTATTGTTAACTGACTAACCTGGTCTGCTTGTAGCTGGAAATTAATGTATCTCATCCCTAAAGCATTATATACTAAATGTGTGTGCGATAATATTAGAAGTTAACAACAGATTGATTCCCTCATTTAATCTCTCACTAATGAGTGTAATTGGTGGTTGGTCAATTTTCACTTTTGAACAACTGATGGAATGTTTGAAACAGACCAACTGAATGTCAGGTGGTCATAATTATCTAATCATGAAGATGAAGAAGGCTATGAAATCTGTCTTTTGTGTGTGGCCAAGCTTCCTTAGCTAGTTTTTGAAGTAATTAATCTATCATTCTCTCCAATCCCCTGATAAATCCATTATCGGATATCTTACTCCCCTTGTGTACAGAATATCAAGGTCTTGCATAAATCAATGAAGTCATTTGCCGTTTTCCATTACTGATCAGATATGATATATACATAAAATATGATGAGGGATATGGAAAGGCATATGATGAAATTCTCTATTTGAGAGTGGGGTGTCCTTCCTGTATGTTGGCTTTCTCATGTGCATCATTCACTCTCTGACTGAAATGATATTATATATGTTCTTGATGCAGATTGAGATAGTTTATGATTTTGGTCGCGAAGATAATGACTGAAACCTGATTTATTTTTTCCTTGCAATAAATAAAGGTTAGCAATCAAATTGTTCTATATTACTAGATTATGGTTTAAATCACCTTCATTTATTCTTATGTGATGAGTATAAATTGATACAGATTGAGATGATCCATGCTGATGATGTTGGAGAAATTTGGTTGCATGCTGTGTCTCGTGTTAGTCTACCTACACCAGGTGATTCCTGGAACATTGATTGTTTCGAGATTGTCATTGGAACTTGTTAGTGCGAGTTGGAAGTCTTTTCATATAAACAAAACTAGTTACATTAATCAACTGCAAATTCTGAATTTTGATCTCTTCCCGATTTCCCAGCAACCTTCCAATGTTAACTATTGAGCCACACTACCACGCTATTACAGTGGTTGATGAGAGCTAGTTTGCTACCTATAAGATCTGAGGAGCGCGGCAATATAACACATAATATACGGAAAAAAAAAATTGTCAAATGGTAAAATTCTGGCTTCCTTGCGACATTTAAGAGCCCCATGAAAGACGTTACTGTTTTATGCAGTCGACATAAGAGAATAGCTGATAATCCCTCGTAGAATTGATATCCACTAGGAACGAAACTCCATCCGGTCTCAAATTTAACAATTTCAATAATTTAATATCAAATAGTATATACATATTTTTTTTTACACTTTATTTAATATTATTTATTATATATATTTTTTATCACTTTTTTTATTAAATCTGATATTCTTAAAAAGAGTGTTAATAGTATTTACATCTTTTTAGAGGTGTAGGATTATCTTTTTTCCAAATTTAATTGTTGGAGGACGGGTATATTTGATTCAAATCCAATTTTAGAAGGAGGGGTTTATTTGATTGATGTTTGATGTAGAGTGTCGTTACCACAAATAAAAACAAAAGGGTTTAATTTTCCAACTATATGGTAGTTGAAATGGTGGCATTGCATTGTAGCCTAAACATATTATAGCAAGTATAAATACATTACCAATGTTCGAATAAATACTTTTGCTATTATTGCACCCTCTTTATCAAAGCACCACAGAATGGAAATTAATAATTTTTCATTTCATATCCCCTTTTTTTGTACTTTTCTATTTTTTATATATTTTATTTTTTTTATATTTTGACACTTTAAGATGCATGTATGCTCGAGGTTCGATTTCCGATTCATGTGTATAGAGAAAAATTTTTTTAACTAAACAGATTACTTTTTTTAGATGCAAGAAAGCACAAAAAAAAAAAAACACGTTTTAGGTCACTCACCTAAATGCAATTTGAAGTTTGTCCATGCTGTGAGTTTTCTGATCTTATAGTTTGGTTAAGCATGCCAAATACGCTACACGAAATGGGACGTCTTCCCCCCCCCCCCCTCTCTCTCTTTCTCTCTGTCTCTCTTATACCATTTACAACAACAAAATAAAATAAACTAACAATAAAAATTGGGGCAGATTCGGCTTTGAAGAGGTTATCCCTACGTTGAAGATGTCTCCTTAGGAGAAAAGATGTCGTTTTCATATTGGACATCTCGAACAGTCCGTCGTTATAGGGTGTTCAAAGTCATTTTTTGGTGCTGAAAAAAAAAAATCTGTCCTAATTTAATTTGAATTCACCTCCATCATATTTTTCAATGATCTCCAACATATAAATAACTTTGCGTCCCACACTAATTATATGGTTTTACTGAATCAGTCCATAAGATAATTGATTATCCCCCAGCCAATCAGACTATTCAGACACAGACTGTTGTACCATTTTATCTCCAGTCCTTACCGTGTTTCATTTGTGTCTCAATCGAATTCTTACCAACATGGGCATGCAGTTAACCAGAACTAAGATGTGGAAGGTGTTCTCGAACATCACCACTGCAAGTGCCCGTTCAACATCATTGCGTATACTTGGGGCTCTCATTGCTGTGGCCTTCTTGTTTTGGACCATCCGCTATGGATATCAAGCTGCAACTGAACCACGAAGACACCCACTATATGGCCAATGGATTTCACACGTTGGAGCCTTGATTATGCTTTTCGGTTTCTTGCTTCTGGCTCTAGGACTTCCCATCATAGCGGACTTGTTTCTTAGGTTGTCAGAAGAGCTACAAGCCCAGAGGAAACTGATATTCATCAGCTTAGGAACCTGAAAGTGAAAGTTGATCTTTCTGCCTAGTATTGTTACAATTGAGCGCCATTCTAGTGGAATAACGACCAGTCTACAAACAGGGTATTTTCTCCATTTAAGCCTTTCTGTTTTAATTATTTGCATTGAAGCAGTAGATAGCTTTCAATGCCTACGAAGATACATGTACGCTCTTTATTTTTTCAGCTTATAAACACAGATGTTTGTTAGTTCTGAGTCTTGAGATAGAAGTTTACCTTCAAGAGTAATATGAATGGTTCGGTGTAATGCAAGTATGCAACCCTAGTATGTAAGAAATGGTCAGCTATAGGAGGCTCAAGGAGAAAGACTTTGCTTGCTACTCTTAATGCATGAAAACAGCGATGCTATCCAGAATTACTTTTTTCTTCTGAAAAACCTATAATACAGTGTTGACTATAGCATCTTTTTTACTGTTCCAGTTTTCTTGATAGTATTTCAAATGAATTGCCAATGCAAGGGAGATATCAATCAAATTATAAAGTAAATATAACAATGTTTGTGAATATGGTCACAATATTCGTGCTCGTGGTTTATTTACACCGGAATTAACAAATAACTATAGGCCTACCAGAGAAAGCAAACACTGCCAGATTCAGAAAATTTTCCAAAAATGCTGTTAGGCCTAAAGAACTCATTAACTGGGTTGTTAATTCATGAATGTTTTATGGTCAAATGTCATCCTACTCTGATTCAGTCTTATATGTTGAAAAAGGGGAAAGAATTCATTCATTTCGTACAGCTAAATTGAAGGATCAAATGGTTGGGCACCAAAATGAGGGCAATGCTACTATGTACCCTTCAATGATAGGGTGTATGATGTACCCTTGTAGTTGACCTCCAATAATCAGTTTTATAGTCATTTCAAAGTAATCCCTTAAATAAATCAATTTGCAATTTAGTCCCTAGACAAACTCCTTTAACGTAACAGACTTTTTAACAACTATTGCATCAGTCTTTAATACTCCACCATCTGTCTGAAAATAGAAGCAACAATGAAAATCCACCATCTCAATGTACTAAGAGTATTTGGCTTCCATTCCAGTACCCCGTCTTCACGGAGGTGAAAGATACAGATACACCACAACTTCATCCTCGACTTTTCAAGACTGGCTCATTTAGTGCAATAAACTGCCAAAAGGTATTTTCCATTAGTTATGGCATCCATACTTGTCTACCAGCTTCAAGCAAAGCATCTCCGCTTGGCCTCGTCTATCTGCCCCAAAGTATTACGGCCAGCCTGACCCCATCAAATGGGATCCTTTTTTTCTTCACAAATTAATTTATGTCGGTAATGATATAGAACCAAATTAATTGGGAGTTATTTCCTCATAAAATCAATACAAACACAACATCAATGGCAATGTAAAATGATATTAAAACCACTAATTGATCCATGACCAAAATCTCATTATAATGAAGGTTTCAATTCAACCATGGAGATAAAAAGGAGAAAAATTTGTGCTAACCTGGATGAGTTGCTGGGGAGAAGGGGCATTGGCGAGGGCATCAGCGAAGGGTTCCTAATGCTGAGAGAGCATGCCCTCATTTGGGTCAGCAATTTTGACCCCGTTGTTGGAAACTTTGTTATGGGAGGCGGTGATCATGACACCAATCTCAAACTAGGTCTGGAGCAATCTGAGAGCTGAGAGAATCCCAACCCTGTACACCGTCGAGGGGAGAAGCAATGCATCGGCCCTGAAGCCAGCCATGCCGTATGACAGCTTTACACCATGAGGGAGCAAGAAGTGAGAGCAGGAGAGGAGAGAAAGTGAGCAGGGGAAATTGAGAGGAGAAAGAAAGGATCACTTTGCAATTTTCTAAAACCTGTTGAGCAGGTTTCCAGTCCTTCATTGTAGCCATTGATTTTTTTTTTATATGTAAATAAATGGTTGCGATGCAAGGTGTATCATGCACCCTAAGTTTAAGGGTGCATGATATAATTCACCCCAAAATGAACCTTTAATTCAACTGAACCAAATGAATGTGTTTTTCCTCTTTTCTCAAGGCTGAACGAAGGTATGAATGGTATTTGACCACAAAACATCTATGACCTAATGGCTTAGTTAACAAATATGTTAGGTGTGACAGCATTCTAGTGTTAGTTATTGCATTTTTTTCTATATACAAGGGAGTTTAGTGTAGGTTTTCATAATAGAGGGCAGGTTTATATAGTAAACGCAAAATACAAGGAATGGGAGAGTAATTTACTCAAAATATTATTACAATTGAACCTAACAATTTATAAAAAGCAGTATATAAACACTGCACCATACGGCATTCCTGATGTTTAGTATTGATTTTATATTAGGGAATTAAAAGCTCCCTATATCCACTTCTTTTATCAAAAGTTTCTCTATATCCGAGTGAAGTAGCTATGCACTCTAATCTCTCAGTGAATGCTGTAACTCAGAATTCAACCACTCAGCCCAAAAAATCTACATTTTCTGATGGTACCAGATCCAAAGAGAAGGCATCCCCGCAATCTTCCAGTAATAACTAATAACTGCATCTATAAATCAAGTGCTCGATGCCTTTCAGCAACTGCTAAGAACGGACTCCCAATACTACAACATATCCATTATAGGAAGAAAATTGCTGGAGAGCCAGAATTTTTGCTAGAATGATGTGGCATACTTGTTGACTCTTGGATGGACAAATGGTCCCTACCAATTTATTCCATCCAACAATCAACCTTGTATTCTGTCAAAATTCAGGCTACTTTTTTTTTTTGGCTGTGTAGCATTACTCTTATAGAAACTGTGCAGGTATAAACTATAAAGCAGCCAGCTTATGAAGCTATGCTCTGACATGTACTTCTCAAACCCAACCTCCCTCGTCCAATAAGCCTTAGCTTCTTGACATCGCATAAAATGCTTTGCATAATTAAGAGCAGCTGTACAGATAACAGCAACTATATGCTGATTACACAGTTTACAACCATACTGATACTGGTAAACTTGGCTTTGTATATATATATATATAGTAATATTCAGGACATAAATCACAGTCACTGGCACTATCCAAAGATATGAATTGAAAGACTGATTTACAAGCACATTATCTACAACCCAATCCAAGTGTCTAATCTATTACAAGCATATAATCTACCTTAAACCATAAGTGAATCTATATGCTTCTGGATAAAATTAAAGCCAAAGAAACAAACAGGAATTATTGTGCATGAATATATCCGAGCAAAGAAAAGGCAAACAAATTTCGAAAAGAGCATCACGTAATTGCAATCAGCAGCGGCGAGATGAAGCCAAAATAAACATAATAGTATTCAATAACAAAACAAATGGTAACGAAAGTACATACATCGATCACATCCCATGAACCCAAAACCCTACGAATTCGAGAGCTAGAACTAGGAACTAGGACGCTGAGACTGTGAGAGAATGGTGAGAATCAAATCAAATGAGCTTGAAAGGAAGAGGCCAAGGAGTAGACCTGGGAACTTCGACCTTGTCCTTGATGCGCTCGATCATCTTCTCTTTCTTGGGACGAGCGTTGCCGTACGATCCCTTGAATCTCTTCCCTTTCTTCGTCTTCTTGTCCCCTCGCCCGCACAATATTGGTACAGCTCCGCCGTTACAAGGCGGCAACGCCGGCGACAAGGCCCGCCTCTCCGCCGCCATCAACCACCTCGCAGCTACACCGCACCGCAGCATCACACCACTCGCCATTCACTTCTTTGCGTTATTAGCTAAACAAAATAGTGGAAAGCGAAGAATAGAAGATCGTCAGCACAGTTATATGGGCCTGGCCCACTTTATTGAAATGTAAATCTCTGGGCTTTCTTTTCAACTTGAGTTATTGGACCCTGAGTTATTGGACCCTGACGGGCTTCACATAAGTTCAGACCTAATTTCTGATAATATTACTTTAATTGTATATGTCTTTTTTTTTTAGAAACGAGGCCTATGCCCAAACAAAGAAAAGACTCGAACAGAAGAAACGCTACAGGGCACGGTAACCCCTAGAGAATCAGCATTGAGAAGGCAAAGGATAAACAGCAGGGGGATTTTGCCAAACCACCAGGCCAAATTCCCAGAGGATACTCGTTTGCCAGCATATCAGCACATAATTATAATTCTATTTATGCCCATATTCTCTTGCTTTATGCAATTACTTAATTCCTTCCCTGTTATTCCATGAGACTCAATGAGGTTAAAACAAATGTGGCAATTAAAAGGCAATTTTATACACCATATTCACCTACGGACTTTTTTTTCAGCTTCAGAGATAACACCAACTTAAACATAATAAAACCCTTCTACACTATTTATATGGTCTCATACTTGAATGTTTTCAAGAAATCAAACATTACAAAGAAACAGTCAACCAGATCTTGCAATGAATTGAAGAAGAATACTTGCCTCAATTACTGCAGCAGTAGCAGACTTATCCAACACAGAATTTCTATGTAATTGAAAACATACAATGCTAAGTAAAACAATTGCTGCACATGTAGGATTCTCATTCAGCCAATTCGAGAAGGTTGACATAACTTCATTTTGCAAATTGATCAAGTTAAAGTTCCCGCTGCCTGTGTAATTTCTAAGTTAAAGTTCCCGCTGCCTGTGTAATTTCTAAAACTTTCCTTTACACCATTGCCTATAATTCCATTGTCATCCACGAACCATGATAGCTGCTCATTCCAATCATTTAGCCAACAGCCAACTCATATAGCCAACACCAGAATATACATGTGTAATAACTCAGCTATTGCAGTACAGCAAGAACTTTCCTATTCGAGACCCTCCAGTGATTCAAGCCTATCAACATGCACCTTTTATAATCTAATTTGATTAGGATTAATTGCAACTCAATGAAACAAGCATAAGACAAATCAATTGAACACTGAATCAAATTCTGCTCATGATCCCCTATTCTTATCCTTTTGTAATGAACCGGCTTGACATCAACAAATGAAGGGAAATTGTTTATTCCAAAACCATAATTTTCACAAACAGTTAGAATCCTATTCAATGAATAAGCAAATCATCAAGTCAAGATGGGTAATTATAAAATACACAATATAGTTATAGCCTTATCACAAATAAGTTGAAAAGGAAACACAGTTTTGTTTAACCTTATCACAAGATACAAAAAAAACACGGTTTTGTTTAACCTTATCACAAGATACAGAAAAATTCAAATGAAAATACCAAAAAAACCTTATAAAACAGAAACTTGTAGAGTAACATATCAAAACAGAAACTTGAATTAGTGTACTTCAAGTTAACGATTTGAAGCTGCAAGAAATAAAGACAATTTGGTAGAGGGGGAGTGGAATCATTAGTAATCACTGCTTCAAAATACAGAGACTCAAATTTAATTGTCTGATAATGTCAAAACAAGCTAAATATACAAATATATGCTCTTGAACAAACAACTCATAGTGTGGCTAACAACATCAGGAGTGGCTTCAGCAGTCCTCACAGTTGCCACTGCCACAGAGATTTCGGCAGCAGATAAGGGTCCAAAGGGTGGCTTGACACAAGATCACAGAATCCAGTTGCCAAAATCCAAAATTGAATCAAAAAAATTTGAAATTTTCTCTCGAATTTGAAAACCCAACAAGATTTCACAGACCCATTTACCAGAATGTGGAATTGAACTCCCAAGGACCAAAAATTCCACTCCGAATTGGAAGATCCAGACGAGGAAGACAAAAAACTGAAGATGATTTCACAGACGAGGAAGCAACGAAAACTGAAGACGACAAAGTAATATATAGGACGAAGACGAGGAAGACGTACTTGAGCGGCTGGACTGAGAGCTGAGATTAGCAGACGGGGAAGACGAGAGAGAGAGAGAGAGAGAATGGGACAAGACAGCGTTTTGTAACTTTTGTGTCATTTTGTGATAGGGGCTGACCCACTTAACAACCCAACCCTAACCCACTTACAGGTAGGATTTTGTGGATTAAACGCCAAAAAATTTACTAAGAAATAGGCTAATAAAATAAATGATCCTATGCAGAATTTAGTGAATTGTTCCATGGATCTGACAGTTCTAATAGAAATAACTTTTTTTTTTTTATATCTATGTCATACTTTTTTGTATGATTCCATGATAGGTCAAGCAGGAAATTTTTTCTCAAAGTTCTTCTGTGGTAAAAAGGCCTTGTCATCCCTGGTTAATTTTTCCTCGTGCCCAATCTTTGTCAGTTTTAGAAGGGACTAAAGCCAAGAAGTTGCGTTTCCTACTCAAACACTCCCAGACATCAGAGGCATTCACCCTATTGAAAATTTCTGAATTCAAAAGACATTCAAAGGCTTGGAAAACCATGAAGGGGATTTATTGTTTTAAAACAATTAACTGTTTCGATTATGGTTACTTGCCTTAACGCAACTGACTGAGACTGAGGCTACTTCATTTAGAACTATGTACTTCACCATTCTGGTGGTATAAGTTAATGCTGTAATTCTCAAAATCAACTAGAATTAAGCATGATGCATGTGCTCCAAACTTCAGTCCTATAAAAAATTTATTTATTGAATGCATTTTTCTTCAACTATCTTTATGTAAAACTAAATTAAAATACAACAATATTTTAGATTTTCAGGTGAATAGCCAGGCCTTTGAGAGAAACATGGACTGTTTGCTAACATTCAATCTGACCCTCACAGCCACAATAGACATGACATTGAGCGAGAAAAACAAGCCAAGGTGACCTGGATGGTAGCAATCTGACAATGTACTACTCTTACACGGCATTCAACTATTCTATCTTCTTATTATAAAATTCAATACATATCACTGTTGGTATGCCCTGATCTTTGAATGGAATAGTCTCCCCCTTTTCTTTAACTTAATTACCAAAGAAAACTATCCAATACTTAGTTTTGTTGTATTATTTGATTTATACAGGGCCAGCGTAGTAAATTACTACCGAAGTACAGGGCATGTGATTTTATATCAATCAACGCTTTAGTGAATACTTCTTCCCAATAAAAGGCTGAAACTTTGGTTGTTTCTGATGGGGCGGGTCTTGTTTTGACTCTAGTTTTTCCTACAATAAATAAATAGGAAACATGACATTAGTTTGCAGTCTGCTAATTACCATCTAAACAAAGGACGTAGAGAGAAAACCACAGTTAGCATATGATTTGAAATATTAGCAAGAAGCAGCAGAATTACCTTTCCTGTTTCTTTAGTACGATAAACATCTGATCCAAACACTAGCTTTCCCTGGGACGGACGAGCATTACTTGGTGAACTAGATCCTGCAGAAGACAGTGAATTGCCATTTGGAACATTAAGTCTCTTGTCCTTAGGCCCTGAAGAATAAACAGCAGGAGTTGGTTTTCCATCCAAGCGTCTTCCAGTTCCACAAAATGGGTTGATCTTAGCTGTGAGGAGGAACAAAAAGTTAGTCAAATCTTCACAATAGAAGACATGCCAATAATACAGCCTCATGGAGAGGAGCCTAGATCATATACAGAATGCCGCACATTAGGAACAGGAATATGCACCTTCGCTTGCAGGAAGAGGTGCAATGGGCTTTACAAGTTCCTTGTAATCCAAGGGAGGAGCAAAGTCCACCTCACAGTCTGTCTCGATGATGCTTATTGCATTAGCTGGCTTTGTTTCTATAATATCTATGTAATAATTTTTGTTGTTGTATGCCACCATGATAGTATCTCCAGTGCTCAAGCAGGAAAAATTTCTCAAGGTGGTCTCTAAGCTGCATTGCAAAATATGATAAAAAATCTAAAAGGATAGTGAAGAAGAAGGAAATAACAACATAAACCATACAACAAGTAGAAATACCTACTCCACCATATCACTTGAGAACTGGGACTCTATTTTCTTTTAGAAAAATGTCTGTTTCCAATAAACTATCTTTTAACCATATTGACTTATACAATGAATAATTCACTAACATTTTTTAAGACTATATACCTTTATACCATTCTCAAAGGAGAATCATAGATGCTTCAAGATCAAGATCCACCATATATCAAATTCTAAAAACCCCTGTTCTATTGGTTGCATACCATACAATATATTCTAGATAAATACATATAGTACATATAACAAGGCTAAAGAACAAACATGCCCCTGGGTTCCATTGATAGCTATAACTGAATTGACGTGACAGCATGGATAAGCTTTTCAAGGATAATATATTGCATATATATTGGTCAGTAAATATTATAGCTGTCTCTAGTTTGCATCCAATAATTTGATAACCGTCAACTCACATAGCTTTTGGATTCGAAATATCCAAGAAGTCCTTTGTGTGGGGTTGTAATTTAACATATGTTCCCTTTGGAAGTGACACATTTTTCACTCTTACAGTGTCTCCCTCTTGCAAAAGCATGTTCTGCATCATCTGTATAAAACAGCTCATTAAAAACCAGCATGAATTAAGAAACTAGAATCTCAGGGAGAACCATATTACTGGCAACAAGTATAGCATATTCACAATATTACTTCGAATTCCGATGGTCATACCCAGTATGGCATATAAATAGTGCTTTCATCTGCAATGAACTCCAGAACCCCACAATGAGAAACCCGCTCAGAAGCACCATTTCTGAGTTCAAACAACATTGGATAATCAATATGTAGAGATGCTGCAAGATTACACTTGATATTAGCCTTGTTACCTTGTCAATTGGACATCAACATTATAGGAAATAGTATGCAACAAATATAGGGACATCAGATTAAAACAACTAACCTAGACGGTCAAGGGCTGAAGGAGGCATTATAACTGAAGCAACAAGAATCATAATCAGTACATTAGACAGGTAACAAAGAGAACAGCATATGAATCCAAACCTGGCTTCGATGTGAAAATTAAACTTACTTTTATCACCACTTTCAATTTGGGGCTGCAGAATTCATGAAAAGAATAAGGTAGTAGTCAGAATAATTCTATGTAAGATGAACCTGAGAGTAAGAACATTGCAGCTTTTAAGATTATTTATTTCACATTAAGACCATATTGATTGAATCTCTTTGGTTTCTTTCTTCAGTTTTTGACCTTTCTTCGTTTTACCTTCTACTATATCAACTCGCTTCCCAAGTCATGGTATTTAAGCAAACATGAGGTAGAGGAAATGATTTTAGATTTTTCACCAAGAAGTGTTTAGCTTCGCGTGAACAGAGCTGACAATTGGGTCTATCATGGCACTCGTCTATGCTAACTTGCTCTCCCAATGCAGTATATAATACAGAATTTTTGGTCTCTATGCAAGTTCTTTTAGAAGCATATACGAGGCATGCACTTTGTAAATTCTTTTTTTCCTATTTATAATTGTTTTTTAAATGAAGTATAAAGTATGATTCATGTGTTATATTTAATAATATTTGATCAGTCAGATCTATACAAATATTATTCTCATTATCTGAATTTACGCTAAAACTCAATCAAACTAAGAAAAAGGAAAACATGTAAACAATTTCATTTGTTAGGGTTTGTTTGGATTGGTGGAATAGAATGGAATGGAATATGATGGAATGACATTAATTAATTGCTATTGTTTGGATATTTTAAATTAGGATGGAATGGAATAGAACTCAATGAAATATATTATATCTCATTTCATCTAATCTCATTACTTTTCTTCACTCTCAATTTGGAGGATATCAGATGAAATCAACTTTTTGATTACTAATATAATTATTAAATTACTATTTTGTCCTTAACATGTTAAACCAAGAAAGTAGAGTAACATCCTTGTTCAATCACTCGTGTTGCATCATTCCTCATCTCCTATATTCAAATTTGAAATTGGATTTCGACATTAGCTTCAAGTAATTGGTTCTTTCTTCTAAAAAGCAAAAAAATAAAACAAAATCTTTTTAATTTTTTTATTTTCTGGATGTTTGCATCATAGGGTGAACTTTATAATGAGTTAGTGAGAATGAATTTATTACAAAATCATTATACTCAAAGCTTCTAGTAATGATTTCCATTTTTTCTTTCTTTGTCTTTGGTTTAAGAGGGAGTAAAATTTTCTTTGTTATTCCCACCTCAAACTCTTGTCTTTTAACAACTTGAAAATTAAAATGATGTTTGTGAATGAAGATACTGAACATAATTTTTATTCAAACCTCATTCCATCTCAAACTCTTCACCTTCAATGAGACGGTGCGTCTTTCAAAAACAAAATGACATGACTTGAATTTTCGTTATTTATATTTTTACTTTAAATTTTAAAATATATATAGTTGTTTTATCAAATAAGAAGGGTGAAGAAAAAAAAAAAGAGAACAAGAGAATTACAATGCGAACATTAATAAAAGCGTTATTTGTTGCATAATTATTAGATAATATGTAAAAAATAATTAAATCATTTTTAACTAAAAATTATTAAATTTTATTGTATTTGAGATAAGAACAGTGTGAGAATATAAAACTTATAATTCTTACCATTTCACTTCCTTTCACTAGAATTTCCAAACAAGAGAGTGAAAACTTTTTTTCATTCCATCGCTAAGTTTTCAAACAATGATATAAAATCTTTATTCCATTCCATTCCATTTTGTTTTATCTTATTCTATTATATTTCATCTACCATTAGATAGCCTTAGGTTATATGCTAGAAGCATACGATACTAGACTCTCAAAACTCAAAAGAAACTGCATAACTCCTGTTTGATTGGTTCATAAAAAGTTCCATGCATGTACTTTTAATTTATCATAATATTAAACACATTAGTGAATTTTAACAGCGGTGATTAGCATGATTGAAGATAAATCATTAATAGAAGTCATCACGTTGTTGGTCACTGCAAAAGAATTTCACTTGGTTGAGTACTTGAATCACAGCAATGAAGGAATGCTGACCTTCTCAATAAAAGAAGCAGGGTAACAACGATATATCTGCTCGAATGATGTCCCGTGGTACCCATATCCATCAAAAAACTGCTAGCAAAAGCAATACATAGAACTATTTCACTATCTGTGTAAATGCATAGAACTGGAAGAGTAAAAACAGGTTTAAAAAATGTATAAAAAAATAGAGGTAAAAAAATTGCTTATTAAAATATTATGTTACATATTAGGAGCCAAAACATAAAGATTAAAGAATGATTAAAGATGAAGATGCATGAAGAAATCTTATTAGAGCTAATGGAGTTGAAATAGATCATTTCAGGAAAATTTTTTTTTTTTGGTTAATGGAATAGAACGTTTTGATACTAAAAATTTGTAAAGCATACCATTTTTCTTTCCTCCCTTTTCACTTGTTAGAGCGCAATAGCAGATAGATGATCAACCCTCCAAGTTCCAAGCTTTGGACCACAGGCTATTTGATTAGAGAAGACGAAACCCAATACGTGTGGAATTGTACGGGGGTGGAAAGTTGAAAGCTGAAACTGAAGCAGGAGGTAGCTTGCGGAACGAGGAAGCCAAACAAATTGATATTTATTTTGTTTTTGGAAAATGTTTTCAGAACACTCTTAATATAACACAATGTTTAATATAAATGTAATTAAATACAATTATATACAGATTTATTATGTGTAAAACTAAAATGAAAATGAAATGAATATAAAATATACAAATGTAAGTGAGTTACCCTGCTTTTTAAATAAGATAACTCTTTGTTTTCAAGGTCATCTTACCGAGAAAAGGTAACTACATATTTTATTTTTTGGTGGAAGTTTAGATAATTATATCTATATGGCATATGTTCTTGGGTTGGGTGCGTATACCGCTTAACAAGCACGCAATATTGAGTCTAGAATCGGGCCTGTAGTGACCTGCTCCTTTTTGGAAGTTTTATTAGCCCAAAATACAAAATAACAAACTACTAATCTTCTTCTTTTTTAAAAAAATGAAATTTATTTTGAGCAAATTTTGTAAAACGAAAAAATTTCATGTTATTTAACTAAATTTTATCTCTCTCAACCCACAACTTATACAATAATTTTGACCCAATACTATATTTAATACTAATGTTGGCCAATGATAAAGGATTTACCACATATAAGATCACTATTATGAAAAAGTGAAAACAGCTAAATGATAGAACACACCCCCCCAAAAAAAAAAAAAAAACAGGTAAGAGAATTCAATAGCTATAGTTCAACTGACATTATCGAAAATAATGCAAAGAGTTAAAAAAAAAAAAAAAAACAAACAAATTTACGCTAGTAGATGTTCTTGGAAACAATCAAAATTAAAAATGTAGTAAATCTATTGGTTTTTATTAAATGTTAGGTTTCACCGAAATTTTTAATTTTTTTATTGATAAATTCATATTTTAAATTATAGTTAATATTAAAATATGTGGGGTATTTATTTTTAATATAAATTAAAAATATGATAATTCTTATAACTGTAGGCAAGAAGAAATTGCTAATAATGTGGAAGAGGATTTGCACTTTACAACCTTGTCATAAAAATTGCATTAGCAGATAATTTGCAAAGTAAAAATATAAGGACTAATTATTTATTGAGTTTAATTTTTTTAATTCTTAATTACCAGTATTTATCAAAAACTGTGTAGAAGGGGATGTAATTATTTCCAACATTAAATATTATGCTCATTTTCATCCGAATATTTGTTCCCTCAACTCCTTTATTGTCTCTCCGTAATTTTCATGTGGTCTTTATAAAGAAAAAGGTGTACGCTAAAATTAAATTAAAAAAAAAAAGGATAAGAACAATTTACTTTAATCAATTTTATCTTGATCTTGTTGAGTCACTTGACTCACTTCCTTAAGTTGAGTTGTTATGCATATCATATTCTTTGTCATATTCTATCTTCAACCTGATGGGCAAAACTCAAAACACGGGCCAGTCTGTAAGCACAATATCAAAGTCAGAGCTACAGGGAGGATGAGAAGATTATTTTGTGTAGCAAACATTCCTATACAGGGAGGATAAGACCATACTATTCATTTTAAATTAAGCATTTAGAAATAAGGAAGAATAATATAGCAAAGATTTAAGTGAGTACTGAGGATGCTGCTCAGCAGCTATATCACAATACCAATACAATGCTTCATAACTAAGAATAATCATCTATTATCTATATCCATAGCCATAGCATTTTCGCAGCAATGTGGGGAAGCCTTGGATTGGACTTCTGATCAAATGAAAACATATATTTCATAACAAAACTCCTAATAACAAAAAATATTTAACCTTAATGAAATAAGGATTTGTACGTAAAGATCCTGAAAGAAAAACGAGGCAACCTTTTCATTAATCTCAAGAAATGATACAGAAGTTTTTGATAGAGGTGAAGACAACATTGGGCCAGAATTTGAAAATTACGGAAATTAATTCTACTTCAAATGCTATATCTTTTTTTTTTTTTTTATTAAATTTCGAATGATATATCTAAAGCAGGACACGATAGACATATAAATGTCTGGCAAATATTCCTTTTACTATATTCCATAGTTTTCATTTAGAAAAATGAATATTAATTGCATATAGCAATACCACCTCATGGTTATCAACTGAAAGTCTGAAAAGTGGTATACGATACTCCAACCATTCAATCAGCTTCCCAAACATCCTGAAAATGTTGAGTTTTGCCTCCTAAACAAGCTGGTGTACTCAGGTAGCCCCTAAATGCACAATCCTAATTTCATGAAGTGAAAACAGTACACATTGATGAAAGAAGCATGAACATTATTTATACAGTATATCCAGGTACTAAAGGTAGCAGATGATGCGAAATGAATTCACCGTCATAAATAGCGTAACAGATTAACAGATGCTCACCATTTTACCTCATTTTATTTTTGCCGACTCACTGCTTTCAGTAAAGTGGTTGTTCCATCGAAGGCACGATGCAATTTTCTAATCGTAAAGAAGACCCGAAAGTGTAAAATGCTGAGCATGCTGGAACTCATTCAATATTCCTATCTCTTTCTATTTACTGCTATTCGACATATATTCTATGCTAAAGCCAATACATTGTTCCTCTAGAATCTTGAACATTCTCCATGAGATAATGCTTTATGAGTAAAGACAACGGCAACGTCTACACTGCTCCATTCAAAAAGTAGAACATTCATGCTCCATCATCGGGTGTAGTACTTGTTGCCATAGTGGTATGTGCACATTTGAAGGAAGGTCCCTCATATTTGTGAAAATAATGTATGGGTATTGCAAGAAGACCCATTATTAATTGTGGATTAGGCTTAACTGTGGGTTAGGGTTTACCCATGGGCCTTCCCTAAAGGCCTGAAATTAAATGATTTCATGTCTTAGCAATGGTGGTAGGTGTTAGAATGACTTGCATTAAGTCAATAAATGGAGGAAGAATTTCTTTCCCTTGCAGCAAAACACTTTCGACGGAGGTTTGTCATTTTCAACAAAGGAAGAAAACTTTCTTTGCTAGTGGTGGTTGGAAGTTAGAAGCCTTAAATGCAAGGCTTGAAATGGTTCTTTATAAATAGAGAACTGTTATTTCATCCAAAACACATCAAGCAGAAGTAAAAATACGAAATTTTCTGAGCGTGAGAGCAAAATAGAGAGATTGTGAGAAAATTTCAAGAGTGCAGTGTGTTAACATACACTGTGAATTTTAAGTTTATCCCAAAAATATTTTGTAGTAGGAGAGAATTTCTCGGTAAGGTATATTATCTCTGTATAAGATGTCGTATATAGGATTTGTAATTATCCTAAGATATAGTGAAATATTTTCAAAATTTTCTCATGATTTAGAAGTTTTTTCTCTCTCATATAAGTAAGAGTTTTTTGTTAAAATTGATGAAATAAATCTGAGAGAATTTGTTTTACAAATCACAAATAGGTGCAAGAAAAAGCTATTGTAGCTTTAAATATTATGAGTTCTTCTTCATGGATTAGAATTAGTTTGGCTCACATATTTTTAAGATATTTGATTGTGTGTTTTAATTTCGATTAATAAGTGAGTATCGATATGAAAAATTATAAAAGAGTGAAACAATAATTTGATTAAATTGAATGGATCTAATGACTTTATATCTAAAGTTGTAGGCATTGCAAGACTAGCAAAACTTGATTTAGTTTATTTGATAAGTATTTCTTAATAGATATTTGAAGTTTTTGAAAAATATCACAGTGATATTTTAATATTATTTTTTCCTTTACCTCACACGGCCAAAAGGCATCAAGTGCTGAAAAAGAATTTTTTTCGAAACTGAAACCAAAGAAAGAAAAGAAAGAAGGAACAATAGGGGATCTTACTAAAGAGAGGGAAAAGGGAGGAAAAACATGAGGATCAAGGGAAGGATCAATATCAAAGCTTGAAGCTTGGAGAAATTGATCAGATAAAATAATAGGTCAGGGGATTTAGAGTTTTTTAATCTCTTTTTATCTCTTTTCACCATTGATGCACCTTTGGATAATAGATGTCAAAAAAATTCTAAATTGTTTAATGTGTCTGGTTTAAGTCTAATCAAACCTACTTTAATTCAAATTTAATGTATTTTAATCATAAGTTTTTAGAAACTTAGAACAAAATCTCATTTAGACCTTAGATTGGGAAGCCAAAAAGGTTTTAGGTCAAGTATGGGGGTTTTGCCTCCCAACTTGAATCAATAATCAAGAAATTAGTTATTTTGGTGATTCACTATCTCTCTAACTTAATCTTCTTCACATTTAGCTTCCTTAGAAATTCTCTCTCTTCATACGAAATTTGCAACCAAAAATCATGAAAACAACAAATGGAATTTCTTCATGGTTCTTCACCACAGAAGACCATTTTCTACTCACCTCAATCTCCTCTACATGGTATTTAGAAATTTCTTCAAAATCGTGACCTTTACTCTATTGTTATCCAAGACAAATCTTCGCTTTAAGGTAAAGTTTTCATTTTTCTTCTTCTTTCTCATTCATTTTCGTGCTCCATGGTCTCTTTGAGGACTATGGAACTCTAAAAATTTCAACTTTTGATGTTTTGATTCATTGTCTTAAAATTAGAGTCATTTATGTAAAACCAAACCCACCAAGGAGTGTAGGAAGCCTTTTTGTGATATTTTAAAAGGAAACAACCACTTCAGTATTTTTGGAAAGTTTAGAACTTTTGTATGCTTACTTTGTTTTGGTGATTTTGTTATGTATTCTTGAATTGGATTAATGTTTGAATGGTGAATTTGAATGTAGTGGATGTGTTGAAAATGCTTGATCATGTTAGGGTTGTTAAATGGAAAATTTGAAGTTTCCTACCCTAATGTAATGTAGATTTTGACTAGAAATTAATTGGATAAAAATTGATTTTTGAGATATAAAAATGAAGCTTATGAAATTAAATGTTGAATGATAATGATGGAATTAATGGATGAAAGTTTTACAAGTTTTAACCCATCTTGTATTAGATTTCACTTGGAATTTAGGGAGATTCAAGTGTGTTTTGTTGAACAAAAATTTGAGTGATTATATATCAAGAAATTAATGCATAAGTTAGAAGAGAAGAACTTGAAAATTATTAAATACACAATAAAAAATTTTGAGGTTGAAGGATATTGGTGCATTTTGAAGATTAAGAATTTAAGACATGCATAATCTATAATTGTTTGGAAGAATCAAATTGAGTGGTAATAGTGTATGTAGGTTTTGAAAGTTACTTAACCTAAAAATTGTTAATTGACCAAAGTTTAAGTCTTTGAAAATATGGACTTAAGAAAATAAATGAACCTAAAATACATGTTAATGTTGAGGATTGATTCTATGTTGTTGTGATCCTCACGTGGGACTAGGCAATTGATAATATGTATTTGATGGTGAATGTATATATATATATATATATATATATATATATATATATATATATATATATATATATATATATATATATATATATATATCAGTTGGGATGCTTATGATGAATGCATCATTGATAAACATTGTGACTACATTGTTGTCGTCATAAATGATGTTAGTTGGACATTGTTGGAAAGGCTATGTATGCCTAAGAGTTTGAATAACACCTATGTTGGTGCGAAAGATTAAGCGTAGTGAGGTCACGATTTTCCCCGGTCCCATTGGGGATAGTGTCTCACAAGGATGTGATAAGCTCCACGGTGCCGTGGGATAAGTTGCAAACAAGATGATCCGTGACCGAGACGCTAGTTTATCGCGATCAAACGTTGATGTGTCATGTATAAGCCATATCGCGCAAATGTTTTTATGAGATGAGCACATTATTTTTAATTGCTAACGAGATATCTATTGCATTATATGTGATTATTCATTGAAAAATGTTTATGTTAGTGGTATATAGGAATTTTGGTATCATTTGCATTGACTATTCTACATAATTCATTGAGCATGAGTATCTATTATAGTGGAAAATTATGATATTGTTATAGACAATCTTATTTAATTGCTTGAATCGTATAATATTGGAAATGTTGTTGTTGTTTAATTATTGATGATATTTACATGTTATTTATTATTGTTCTACTCTTACCATAAATTTTAATTATCATTGTATTTATTATTCCGAGGATTTTTATTTCTTACTATCATTTTGGTATTAAAAGTCAAGAATCTTCATCTAGAGTAAGTATTTTCAAGAAACAAGAATTTCCTATATTTTACTTATTTTGTTTAGAGCTGTACTTAGAAGACATTCGTATTTAGTTTGTTCGTTTTGTAGTTAGGAAGAGGCATGTATTACACCGAGTTTTTGGGTTTAAGGCCATATTATGTATATATGAGATGTTAAATTTTTGGGGTACGTGAAGTTGACTTTCCATGGAGGACCAGCATTGTTGTTATAAATATATTATTAGTTAGTTAAGGGGAGCCGACGATGTCTTTATCTTGATCTTTATATATTCTTTATTTATCTTATCATTTTAGAATTTTACCTACCGTGAAGGATTATTTGAGTTTATTATCTACACCCTCAAGAGGATTCTTTCCTTTGTAGTCGTGAGAGAAATCTCACTCCGATGGTGATTTCATCGGATGAAGAGGACCTCTTGAGGAGAGAGAGTGTAGATAGGATATCGTCAATTAGGGGCTAATATAATGAAATATTGATGGCTAACCGTTTATCTTTTTGGGGAAGCCTGATGTTTTGCTAGTTCATGAGTGTAAATTTGTAACTATTTTGGGTGGGTAAAGCCTTTACTTTTTGTATATTTTGGGATGTAACTAAACAGGTTGATGCATAATATATATATATTATGAATGTATAGTTCTTGGTTTATGTTGATTTTATTGTATCTGCAGTTATTCTTATTTCTTTTATTATACCCAATCAAAAAAAAAATGTAGCGCATGTTTTGACGTTTAATTATTTCGCTGTCAAGAATACAAATTATTCAATCCTATATTATTAATGAACCAAGTTTTAACTAATCATTGTAACTATTATTTTTCACAAATTTATTTCGTATCTTTAGTATTATGGTGTGACGTTCTTTCTTCGTGGTATTTAAGAAAAATGGGCGTTACAAGCAAGGCATGTCAAAGGTGTTGGAAGGCGAGAGCAAGTTGCCATAAACATTGTCTTATGATAAAAAAGAGGAGATAATGGCCAAAGCACGTAGCACAATATAACTGAGCCTGGTAGACAATATGCTGCGAGAGGTTACGAACAAGAAAACTGCATATGGACTCTGGAAAGCTTTGGAAGAAAAGTACTCTGTAAAGACTTTGTCAAACTAACTTTACCAGAAGAAGCGATTGTACACATTCAAACTCTCACGAGAAAAACCAATTTGAGATCATATTGACGACTTCAATCGGATGATCATTGATGTACAAGCGACTGAAATTACAGTTGAAGATATTAATCAAGTTATGATTTTATTGACTTCATTACCTCCGTCTTATGTTAATTTATGTGATACAATAATGTATGGTAGGTCCATTATCTCAGTCAAAGCCGTTAAGGAGGCGTTGATGACAAAGGAACATCAGAAATTGGAATCAGAATCCAGTGCTGATAATCCTACATATGAGTTGTTTGTGACGAGAGGGCGTAGTCAAGAAAGAGGATCGAGAAGCAAAAGCAAGGGAAGATCAAAGTCTAAAAATCACAAGTCCTTAAAGTGTTTTCATTGTCACGAACCAGGGCATATTCGGAAAAATTGCCATGAGAGAAAGGAGAAACAAAGAATTACTGCCAACATAACAGTTGCAAGTACTGATGATAGTGATATTGAATTTGTTCTAACAGTTTTCATTAGTGACTCAAGTAACGAGTGGATCTTAGATTCTGGCGTATCTTTTCACATGACATTTAATAAGAATTTTTTCTCTTCATATAAAAAATGATAAGGACAAGTTCGATTAGGAGACAATAAGGTAATTATTGTTGTAGGTAGAGGAGAGGTACGAATCAGATTGGATAATGATACTGCAAGGACATTTTAGGCGTGACATGTACCAGACCTAGGTAAGAACTTAATATATTTAAGTGCCCTAGATAACTAGGGGTACAAGTTTTCTAGAGATGGTGGTTTTTTGAAGGTGACTAATGGTTTGATGGTGGTGATGAAAGGAAAGCTGCAATGCAGGATCTATCTATTGCTAAGAAGCACAATTAGTAAGGCTGTTGTTATTCTATCCTCTAAAAAATCTAATGATGATGTTATACAGTTGTGACACATACGACTCGGTCATATGAGTGAGAAGGGAATGACAATATTTATTGGCAGAGGACTGCTAAAAGGCATAAAGAATTGTAAACTCGAATTGTAAAAGGCCCTAGACAATACTTGTTGGAAGAAGATATACGAGTGAATTCAGTTATGCAAAACACTGACATTCTAGAGTATGTTCACTCAGATGTTTGGGGTCCAACACATATTAACTCATTGGGTGGTGCTTTTTATTTTCTTACTCTGATAAATGACTATTCCAAGAAGGTCTGAGTTTATTTCCTAAGGCAAAAGGATGAAGTGTTCGGCAAATTCAAGCAGTGGAAGGTCAAGGTCGAAAAGCAAATCGGGCGGTCAATCAAGCAGCTGAGAACTGACAATGACGGAAAATTCTGCAGCAAAGAATTTAAGGAGTTCTGCAGGAATGCAGGTATGGTGAGGCACCATACTGTACTTGGAACACCACAGCAAAATAAAGTTGCAGAACGAATGAATAGAACACTCTTAGAGCGTGCACGATGCATGTGGATTAATGCTAAGCTTCCCAAATCATTTGGACTGAGGCAGTCAATACAACTGTATACTTGATAAACGGATCTCCATAAATTGCAATTGATCTAAAGATTCCACAAGATGTATGGTTCGGTCAACCTGTAAACTATTCTGATTTGAAGATATTTAGTTGTCCTACGTATGCCCATGTCAATGATAGTAAACTTGAGGCGAGGGCAAAAATGTGTATATTTCTAGGGTATGCACGAGGGGTGAAGGGCTACAGACTGTGGTGTGTAGAAAAAGCAAGTTCACTCAAGATCATTGTAAGCAAAGATGTCACATTTAACGAAGCGACAATGATAAATCAGAAACATTAATTTGAAGTAGATCAAGCAGAGACAAATCATGGTGCTGGGAAACAGGTGGAGTTGGAAATTGACATTGGGAAGATGAAGCAGGAAGAGGACATAAGTCAGCCAAGTACTTTAGGTGTTGCTCAACCTAAAGAAGAATAATAAGATGAACTTGGAGACACGGGTGCTGGTGAAGAAACCATAGGAGCAAACCCATATAGTATTGCTGATGGTAGAGAAAGGCGACAAATTCAAAAACCATGGAGATATCTGAATTCTGTTGCTTATGCACTTGACTCGCCAGATATGAATCCTATAGTTTTGGCTTTGGCTTTGGCAGATGGTGCAGTATGAGATGAGTCATCTACCTATCATGGTGCAGTAGACAGTAAGGAGTCAAAGGAATGACTAATAGTAATGAATGAGGAGATTGAATCTCTTCAGAAAATCAAATGTGGCAGCTGGTACAACTTCTAAAGGGGAAAATAATAATTGGCTGCAAATGGATCTTCAAAAGAAAAGAGGGAATCCCTAGCATTGAACCTCCAAGGTTCAAAGCAAAACTGGTAGCAAAGGGTTGTACTCAAAAGGAGGGCATTGACTTCCGTGAAGTATTCTCTCCTGTGGTGAAACATAGCTCTATTCAGATTCTATTAGATATTGTAAGTACGTTTGACTTGGAGCTAGAATAACTTGATGTGAAGATGGCGTTCTTACATAATGAGCTAGAGGACCAGATCTACATGAGTCAGCGGGAGGGGTTCGTAGTTCCTAAAAAGATGGATCATGTTTGTTTGTTAAAAAGTTATTATACGACTTGAAATAGTCCCCGTACAAGAGGTTTGATGCATTTATGATTAGTAATAGATACAATAGAAACTAATACGATAATTGCATCCACTCTAAAGAGCTTCCAGATGGTTCTCGCATTTATTTATTGTTGTATGTGGATGACATATTAACTGCAGCTTGCAACAAGATTGAAATTAGCATATTGAAAACTCAGTTGGGAAAAAAATTTGAGATAAAAGATTTAGGTGTAGCAAAAAAGATTCTTGGAATACAGATTTATAGGGAGAGACATCGTGGCAAATTGTGCTTGTCATAGCAAAATTATAGTATGAAAGTGTTACAACACTTGAATATGGATCAGTCTAAACCAAGTGGTACTCTCTTAGCTGCGTATTTTAAGTTATCTTCAAAGGAATGTCTGAAAACTGAGGAAGAAGTGGAGCATATGACTCATATACCTTATTCTAGTGCATCTAGTAGTCTCATGTATATTATGGTGTGCACAAGATCGGATCTTTCATATGCAATAAGTGTTGTGAGCAGATTTATAAGTAAACCGGGAAAGGTGCACTGGGAAGCTGTGAAATAGATCATGCGATACTTGAGAGATTCCACTGTTGTCTGTTTGGTGTTTGATGGTCAGCAGACCCGTGAGGTCGTTGACTATGTAGATTCTGATTATGCATGAGATTTGGACAAAATGAAATCATTAATAAGCTATATCTTTATAGTCTTTACGTGTACTATTAGTTAGAAGATGATATTGCAATCCACAATTGTACTATCAACTACTGAAGCTGAGTATATAGCATTGACTGAAGCTGTGAAAGAGAACATATAGGTGCAAGGTCTTTTGGGTAGTTTTGAATTGGATAAAAAGGAACTAATCATACATTGCGATAGTCAAAACGTCATTCATCTGGCAAAGAATTCAGTCTACCATGAAAGGACAAAGCACCTTAATGTTAGACTTTATGTTGTAAAGGAAAGTATCAACAATGATACAATTGCAATTCAGAAGATAGCAACAACTGATAATCCTACACACATGATGACAAAATCATTGTTAGAATGACTTACATTAAGTCAATAAATGGAGGAAGAATTTATTTCCCTTGCTGAAGAACACTTTCGGTGAAGGCTTGCCATTTTCAACAAAGGAAGAATACTTTTTTTGCCGATAGTGGTTGAAAGTTAGAAACCTTAAATGCAAGGCTTGAAATGGTTCTCTATAAATAGAGAACCATTGCTTCATCCGAAACACACCAAGCAGAAGCAAAAATACGAGAGCTTCTAAGAGTGAGAGCAAAATAGAGAGAATGTGAGAAAATTTTAAGAGTAAAGTGTGTGAGCATACAATGGAGATTTTTGGGTTTATTCTCTAATCTCTATAATATTACAAATTGTAGTAGAAGATGATCTCACTTGGAAACACTATATTTTGTACTTCTTGTGTGAGATAGTGTAAATAGGATATTGTAATTATCCTTGATATAGTAAAATATTTTTCGGAGTTTGTCCCATAATTTTTTCCCTTGGTGTACAAAGAGATTTTTTACGTTAAAATTTGGTGTGCAGTTCTTGATCTATTTTGCTATTACAAATAGTAATGACTAGTGAGTAACACTACAAAAGTATTATTCATGATTTACTATATTATTGGTTCTTCTTCACTTATCTGAGTGTGTTTCTGCTCACATCCATAAAGTGTTTAAGACACTTGGGGTGTATTCAACTCTAATTGCTTAACAATAGGAACCCAAAAATGTGATACATGGAATAACGAGTGTTGACAGCCGAACCTAGAACGTGTGTGCCACAGCTCCTATGAACTAGCAAACCTCCACCGCGCCAAGCACCTGAACCGTCGCTACTTGTATTTGCACAAGCCCAACAACACCATCACCGCGAGTCCTCCGTAAGCCATAACATACTTGTTTCCTTTTTTTTACCCCTGTTACTTGTCATTTCTTTTTCTGCTTACTTGACTTTAGTTGGATGACAATTCTAATCAAGCTTAACAGCTCGTATTATACATACTGTACAAAATAATGTGACTAAACATAATTATTCAGGTGGAATTTGTATTTCAACTAGGTTAACCGGTTCTCATTTGTGATAGATGGTATTTTGAGTGGAGCATCCATTCTCTAATCTCCATAATGGAGCATGCAGACAACTCCAAGATTCTAACATGCTCATAAAAACTTATGGAACATGGATGCTCTGTGAAAATGACCTGTTATATTAGGTCATTTCATTTTTTTTAATTGTATTTGAAGTTTTCATCCTAAATAATTACTTTTTGGTCCTCCACTTTTTCAAGTTTCTGATAGTTGGTTTGCCATGGAGGTGCATTACGTTGAGTGCCAAGCGGACATTGATGCCTTCGCGAACATTGGGTTCGAGTTGTCGTCAGAGATGCTTGAAAGCTAGTGAAGAATCATAGTTGCCCAATGGCTCTTACTATCGATGCCAAGTGATGCACCACTATCGCACTACCCAAAACCAAAGCTTTAGAACCCCAACTTTGCAACGAACCAGTCACCACGGTCAACAACCATGGCACCATATGCACAGCCGCACCTCAAAGACTCTGTCATCATTAACCCGTAGCCTTTTCCCAGTAGGCAAGCCATAACCGTGACCTAGCCTCTGTCCTCCCCACACCACCAAATACAACCTAGAAATCACCACCATAACGCCTCCAACCAACCACTGCCATATATCCTCCAGTGATCCATGTCAACCAACCACTGCTAGGAAACACCATCATGAACCGCTAGCCTCCGCTATCGAGGTCACTACCGTACCGTGAACCCTTGTCCACTATCGAGGTCACTACCGTGAACCCTTGTTCCATATGTTGTCTGTCGCTCTCCCCTTTTTCTGTGTTACCTAATTTTGCTTGTTTGTCTATTGGTTTTTCTTATTTATTTAGGTTATTGTTAGGGAGGCAAGTTGATGAGCTCATTTGAAATGAAGTAAAGAAATTAGATTAAAGAGAAAACGATGTGAGAATGAGTGACCTTGGTGTCTTGGTTGATGGCAAATATGAGATCAGAGAAGAGATCGAAGTGAGTTAGAAGTGACTTTAGCAACTCCAGTTACTCTGAACCCCAAGGTCTTGCATTGCCACCCCGACAACAATGACCCTTGGATTCAACCAAAGCACCTTCACGTTTGAATTACTATCAACTACCATTGGTGGGTTTGCCCATTGAAACCGTTTAACTTTAGCACCTTCTCGTTGGTAGGATAGAGAAATTGTATAAAAGTGGACTTTATTGTAATTGACTTAAAAATAATTTGCTCTTGTTATTGGGATAGAGTTTGTAATTTTTCAAATTTTATGTTAACCTCTCCCTTGAGTAAGTAGTTAATCTCAATTGTTTAAATTTTAAAATAATTTATTAATAGCTTCTGATGATTAGTGCATCATACACCCTAAGTTTTTATGAGCATTGAAGACTAACCCACTTACATTGCAATTTTAGAAAAATCAAGTTTTCAAGTTTGAAGACTAAGAAATTAGGATCCAACAACGAATTAGTAAAAAAAAGAATGATTTTGACTTTTGAGTTTATCCCACTAACTTAATAAGGTTTCTTCTGCATATTCCACTTCCTCGTTAAGGCTCAAGCTAAGTTCGATCACACACTTAGCCTATTTTACATTGCAATTTTTTATTCCCCAAGATGGTAACAACGTCTTCCTCAGGAAAAGAGAAAGAAAAACCTGCCCTTTCGATTGATAAAGAGCTAATGCAATTTAGAGAAAATTTTAGATGTGGAGTGAGACAATTTTCTTCCTCTTATATCATTAAATATATATCATTAAACTTTGTGATATAATTAGTGTGACTTGCACTCAATAATACATAATAAGATTAAAAAAAAAGTTAAAACATCTAAGAATTTCTCTACAGTTAAATCCTTAGATTCCTGTCATAGTACTTGCATGTCTGTTAGTATAAAAATAACACTTTTTTTATTTAAGGGACTTCGACTGTATGTCAAAGAATTATATCATAATTTCGATTTCATAACTATCAGTAGGGACCTCGAGTGACTCTTGCAGATTTGTGACTTCAGTGATTATTGGAGTTGAAGTGATACTAAGAACTCGAGATTGATAAGATGATAATTTAAATATGAAATCAAATAAGGACAGTTTGGCTATATTTCAGGTATTGTGATTTCGATTCTATATCGAAATCAAGATTCAAAGGTTAACTATACTTAGCAAATTTTTGGAAGTTAAAATGAGAGATCTCGACTAAGAACCTGCAATTGATGAAATATTCAAGTTTGAATTCAAAAAGAAAGATTTTAAATTTGAAATAGAAGTTAGTAACAGTTGCAAACGTTGGATTAAGACAATATAAGGATTACTAACAAAGACTGAAGCAGTTTCTTGTAGTACGAAGATTGTTGACAAGGATTTAATGGTTACTAGACAAAGATTACCAATTATTTAGCAGTTATCTTTATTTTTAGACATATGTCAAGATCTTGTAAAAAAGATAATTATTTAGGAAGTCTATAAATAACAAGAAGATGAAAACACTTGGGGGTTAGAAATTCAATACTTGCAAACACTTGTTACTTAACGCTCTCGCGTCCTTGACTTCTCTAGCAAAACAGTGCAAGCCTAATTCAGTATGTTTCCATCAACTTTCATTTCTGTACAATTTACAAATTCAATGCAAATTTAATTTCAATCTATTTACTTTCAGTCATTTTATTTTATTGCAAAATTCTCATCTATACCTTGATCAAGTGATTTTTTTCAAAGATCATTTGAGTTCTTTTATTGCTTTCTTTACTCTTTCTGCAAAGTTATTTTTTTGCAATTTACATGCTTTCATTTACTTGTTTTTATTACTTTTTAATCAAGTTTATCTTTTTGCAAGTTTAATTTAGTTCTTTACATGCTTTCATTCATTTATTTGTTAATTTCAATTACAACACTTTTATTTTTGTCATTTACATTTCACTTGTTTTTCATTTGCATCAAAATATTTTGTTTCTTAAAAAACAAAGCTTTTCTTATTTTCTACTTGTCTTTTGTCAAGTTAAATACCACGCATAAACATTCGATTTTAGATCTACATAAATTTGTCTTGTATTCGAAATCGTTATTTTCATTCCATTAAGAAACTAACATTGAACAAGAATTTCAAGAGAAAATGATTTCCTTTCTCAAATTGAGATCGAGAATCAAACTTTGTCTATAAACAAAGGATTTACCATAACCCAATTAGTCATAATCGAAATATTTCGATAAACAATTACTAATAATGATTTTGCTGTGCTATTTCAAAACAATTTGTTATTTTTGTCAAATACTTTTAATTTCTCTCCAAAACATTAAACTACTTATGAAAGTCTTAGTTTCGAAAATGTGCACTTACAACTCTACCAATTTACAGTTGAACTAATGTACAAATTAGGGGTGTCCAGCGAGTTGGGTTGACCCACGAACTCGCGAGTTTTGACCCAACCCAACACATAAAATGCTGGTTGGGTTAGGTTCGCGGGTTGAGTCAGGTTGAAAAATGTTCAACCCATTTAAAGTTGGAACACTTCCAACCTGCACAACCCAACCCATCCACTACAATTTTTTTGTAAAATCGTTTAACACTCACCACTCTCATTTCAATCCCTAAATCCACCACTCCACGTCTCCACCCACACGCCCACACCCACACCCACTGCTTCTTCTCTCCCTCCACAGTCCACACATTGTCTACGACAAAGCCTCTAAGCATCCCTTTCCTGGCCCTCCACACTTTGCGTCTGCGGTACCAGTGTCCAATGCATACGGCTCCAGCTTCCATCCCGCTCCAGATCTGGTTTGCTGTGTCGTTTCCTTGCCTGAGAATGCGATTCGCGACCATCCTCCATTTTTGCAGTTAAGATCCTTGAGAAGAGCAAGATCATTGGCCTCAATAACGCTGATCAGGTCTAGTTCAACTACTACCTTGCCATTATTGACTTCTTCTTATTTCTATATATTTATCTCTCTTTTTAGTCTTTGATTTTCACTAATAGGAAAAAATTTCCCAACTTAGAAAAACTATATGTCCTCCTACAACTGCTTCATTTTAATAAATCTTGATTCAAATGCAATGTTATGAGTTTTCAAATGCAATGGAAGTTAGTGTGACTTTATGGGTAATCTCACTAGATGGAACAGAGGGCATTGGAGATTCTGACATGTGGGTTCAAGTTCAAATGAGTAGAATTCAACTATAGAGATTTTAGCGTATAGAAGAAAAGAGAACAGTTTCCTTCAAAAGAAAAAAAAAAAGAGGAGGTATATTCATGTTATTATCATATAAATTCATAATTCATATGAGAACTGTATGGAGATTTCTTTTTCTTTCTCTTCATTTTTGTATTGTTCCAATTAAGTTTAAGTGCAGGTATTGTGGTGTTACTCTCAAAGTGAACAAAGAAAATAAATTCATAAGACTCTCGATGTATCTAAGTGACAAATGTATTGAAAAACCAATGGATCATTTAGATAATAGGGTATATAGAAAAAATAAAAAGTAAAGTTAATGATTATATCAATACATATGACATACATAATGATTTTGATTGTGACTACTAATTTTGTTTAAATTACCTAACTTTGTTAATTTATTTCAAACTCAAAGATTTGTAAATTGTTAATTTATTTTCTTCTCCATGATGTTTAATTTATTTAAACTGCTTGTTAATTTATTAAATTTTATATTTTGACTTTATTTTTAAGAATTTTTTTTTAAATAAATATTAGACCAACGGATTCGACCTAACTCAACTCACTCTTGAACGAGTCATGTTAGATAGGGTCGAGCAAAAAAAACTCTTGAACAGATCGGATCGAATCGGATCGAGCAAACAATTCTCTTAGACGGGTCGAGTCCAAAATCCAACCTCAACCCACCCAACCCAACCCACTGACACCCCTATACAAACTACAAAGTGAAATGCGAACACTAACCTGCATTAATTATTTTTGAAATAATAATAAAATTTCTACAAGACTCAAACAGAGTACTGAAGGATACTGTAACTGAAATTTACTATCAAGGACAAACAACAGATGCATATTCCCAGCTCACTTTTAAGTTTTAACACTCAAATGACCCCCAAAAATAAATTTTTGACTGAAAATAGCATTATTTTTTAAAATGACCACGACTGAAATTAAAAGGCTCTCGAGGAAAGAAGGTAGATTATACTACTTTACACCACACATATAACAGCTGTTACCAATATCCAATATGGAAAGACCCACGAATGCATGTTTTTCACTGCTAGCCAATTCATTACATGCACCAGTTTCAGCAGCCAAAAAATATATAAGCTCAGAGATTATATGGCATAATACATTTAATAAGGAAAAAAGAGAAAGCTTAAGAAGCTTTATTTAGCAAAGATAGACCTACTTATACAAACAAACACCACAAATGGCGGATGGAACTTTCACACTAGTGATTGTTAAAGCCTGCAAATGCTGTTCGAACATCACTAACCTCGCAGCAACTAATAATTTACCCCCTCGCCCCCTTTATAAGAAGGTTAAAACAGATGGGTGGCCAAAGAATATTTTGCAGCACAGCTCCTATCTTAGTCAGCTCTAGACTGGCCGGCACGAGAAGACAGAATAATACCAACAATGAGACCATAAAGGGCAAGAGCTTCAGCAAATATGAGGATGAGAATCATTCCAACAAAAAGTTTTGGCTGCTGCGCGTTGGCTCTGCAGAAGGAGATTGATTCAATAGGTATTATTGTAAGAGGTAAATCCACAGATCAAATTCACAACAAATGCAGGCTAGTAAGGGCAGATATATGTTCCATCAAGGATCATATGCTATTTGATGGTTGAAAAGGCTAGGGACATATTGAAATGTACTTCCTAAGAGAACAGTTCTGCAATGTAAAGATGTACTCAAGGACCGATATGTTAATTGATTTACTGAAAACCTATATAATGTACAACTATATGTGCTTTGTCTTTCATGCACAAGTCAATGGATAAAGAGTTGAATGTCACTATGCAATTCAATAGACTTTAGAATAAGACCAAATAAGAACAAATTTTCTTTTGGAAAAAAAAAGAAAGAGCTAAGTTCACGAAAAGCCAGTTTAGAAATATTAATTCATATGAAAATTAGTCGTATATCAGATACAAAGGTAGAAGGGTTATACCTAACACCAGCATCACCAACGATACCAATAGCCATGCCAGCAGAGAGGCCAGCCAAGCCACAAGCAAGACCAGAGGAGAGATGTGCATAACCATCAAAGAGGTAATAAGATTTGGCCTTTGGATTAATGCCGGTACTGATTATAACAGCAATAATAAGGCCATAAATACCCAAAACTCCAGCCATAACAACAGGAACAATAGATTTCATCACCAGCTCGGGTCTCATCACACCCATGGAAGCCACGCCCACGCCACTCTTTGCGGTGCCATAGGCAGCTCCCATACCTACCATCAATTTAAAACAGATTCTTAAGAGAATAGAGGAATAATGGAGAATCTTACAAATTTTTATACCTTAAAACTATTCAACAATTCTAACAATCACATTTAAACATATGTGAAGCAACATATGAGAAATGATTATTTGATCATAAATCATTCTGATTTATTCACAGATCAATTTTCAGATTTTATATATTAAACTTAACGATTTGCAGCAACTAATTGAATCCAACATCCATTGCTCCAAAACCGATCAAATCAGAACTAAATCAACAACCATTACCTCCAACTCCTAGAGATATAAAATCCTAGAGTCAGCTGAAAAATTGCAATGTTTTCTGAGGATAAAAAATAAAAAGATATGTACGACTTTGAGTATCAAACATCTAATTTGCATAAAAGTGAAATTGAAAAGGGAATATATAAATAATGGAACCATAAATATAGATCTAATTGAGATATAATGAAGTGATGGAGAAAATGAAGAGAGGGATCAGGGAATGGATTACAGGAGAAGACGAGGGCAGCTGCGGCTCCAAGGAAGCCGAAAAACGGTGCCGTTTCATCACCGCTGAACGGAGCCATGACCGGCGGTAGATCTGCAACGACGTCGAATAGATCTGAGAAATTCGAATTCTTCAGAGAGGGTTCCAACAATCGATCTCAATGATTCTGGTGCCGTAGCCGTAAAGGGTAGAGAGGTGGCTTCTGGACGTCCATTGGCTTTATAGTCACACGTTCCGGTACCCGACTTTCCCACTTGGGCGGGTAAAATGACCTGAAAATTCTAATTCTCTTAATTCGATGGGCCTCTAAACCAGCTCCAGGCCCAACAGGTCATAAGACCCGCCTGTCAAAGCCGTAATTTTATTATTCTGTTTGAAATTGAGTTTCACTTGTGATTCTCCTCTTGGCAAAAGAAAGACTGAAAGAGTTTCACTTAAGGTTCATTACTTTAGAATAAGTACTAAGAAATTAGCAACGGACTAAAATGGCAATTTGATGGAAAAAGGAAAATATAGAGCTTTCATTTATTCTATTGATTTTGGTTAAGGCGGCAATGGTGGTAGAATGGAATTGTGGAAGCACAATTGAAATTATTATGTCACGTTTGAGTCCTATGCAACAGCTTGTTGCTAATTTCTTTATCTTTTGTCCTTGCCCAGTATCCCCCACACTAGACTAATTCTGTTGGGGTACTGAGCCCTCCCAACTGTGTGTTTCCACCGGTTGCTTGTTGCTATTTTGTTTTACTTTTTCATAATTTTAGCATTCATAATTTCAAATTTTCTATTTTGAATGAACAGAAATACTCAGTATTTGATAAACGCGGTTCACTATTCAAAACTCAACGGTGTTAAACTTCTGCTATATAATGAACCAAGGTAAATATGTATCACCTAAAGACCCTTCCCAAGAAGCTGAATCTTCAAAATAATCTTGAGAACTAATGAAGTTATTTACTGCAATCTATCATGATAAGTACATGTTGCATCACAATATCAGAGAATAAGTGGAATTACAGCAAATTGAATGCTTGGATAATCTTCAAATTTCTGAAGATACCAACGGTGTTTCCATAGCTGCAAATGTAAGATTCGCTACCTGCACCTAATATCACCCAGAAAAAGATACGTGCGACTTGCAAATTATAATCAAAGAATCATTTATTTAAAACATTAAAATCTTCTTAATTTGCAAAAAAAAATATTACCACAGAAACCCAAAGTAGCCAGATTGTTATATTGGCTCCTCCACTAACGACCACAAAAGCAGCATATATAACTTCATTATTATCAAATATTAGGTTTATTCATTATCAATCACAACAATGTAAGCAAGAGAGACAGAGAAAGAGTGCTTTACAATTTCAGAGAGATAGTGTGGAGAGCAAACGATTTCAAACCAATCACTGTAGGGGATTACATATTCATCTACTTGCTTTGAACGTTCTCGTAGCAAGCCGTGACAAAATTTCAAAATTCAGACAGCTCCACGACAGTAAATTGCAAGGATGTTAAGGTAACGTCATCCTCCTCATTACTATAATGAGATATTTGCTTTACCCTTCAAAATTAAAAAACGAACAGTAATATTCTGGTATTCCTTTTGCCATACAAGTCTCTCATTACATATATGTACAAGTTTTAAATCGGCGAAATAAAGTTTGCATCCTTTTGCATGGGTTCCATGCAAAGTAGATAAAGAAAATCACCATCTACAATTTTAAGTCTTCTGACCAAATCCATTCTCTTGTGTGACTTGTTACCATTAGTATAGTAATCTCAGTGAAATGAAAATAGATAGCAACTAGAAGCCATGAGGATTAAAAGAGATAGAGCAGCAAAATGCATGGTCAATCAAGTAGATGATACATACAAGTATTGTATGGCAACGGTGCTGATGAATCCAACCCCATAAAAATACAGCCACACCAATGCAATGCACCTACCAATCCAATACAGCCACACCAAGCCAATGCACCCACCTGATTCTTCCCTTTGACAATGAATTCAGTCTCTAGATTTGATGTGAAGCCGTACACCTCTAATGCACAGTCACAGCATAGTGACAGTGGTGCTGCTATGTAGAAACTAGCTTCAGAAAAATAACACTATAATCTCAGTTTTAGTATTTGCTTGAGTACAACCAATGCCCAATACAAGTGGAGGACAGATTGCAATTATATTTTATATAAATATTGTATCATCGGAGAACACAGATAAAGAACAGCAGAAAGTCTACGACCCTTCACTACTTCGGATAACCAGAGAGTTTGAAATTAGTGAGTTTTAGAATTCCTATCAACAAGTAGCAATTGAAATCTACCGAGGACATACATAACATTTGGTTCACATGTGAGGATTGAGGAACCAAATGGAATCACCGAATCAGCCATTCTCACTTGCAGTCTTATACTTCTGTTTTTTATTTCAATGCATCAAAGTAGATCTGATGACACTCAAATATGAAAGACGTTTTGAATAGAAAAGTCAACTGAACTCAATGAGCAGGCCAAAATGTTTATATATAGGCAAATAGATTACATAAGATAAAAATAACTAAAGATAACATGGATAAATTTAAACTAATTTCAAACTAAATCTAACTAAATCCTAGGATAAGATATGTGCTCTGTCAAAATATAGAGCCTAAATCAAAATGCCTATTATACCTCTTGTATACAAATTATTCTAAACATTATTAGCTAAGAGAACCATCTTAATAACTTCACATACAGATGTTACATGTTAGCTAGAGTTTAAGATTGGCTAGTTTAATATGAACCAACAGATTTCTTAATTGCATTGTTGGCGGAAAATAGGCTTTTTATTTATAAAAAAAAAAAAATCAAGTGAAGTAGATTGAAAAGGACAATGAATAAACTTACAACAATCCAGTAAGATAACCAAAGATATGCATCCGAGCGAAGGGGCTACAGTTGAATACATATATTGTTTCATAAAGGCGTCTCAGGACAGGACTTGAGCTTCCATCAACAAAAGCAGAAAAAGAGCTTCCCAGACTGCATATCTGTGCCCAATTGTTATTGACATTGTTGAATCAGTTGTTACAGTTAAACCTCGTGTGAAGTAGCCACCCGGTAATAGTAGAGTAAGCAAATATCCAAGTTCCTTGTCCATATGGAAGCCACGGCATAGAAGAGCAAGAAGAATCTTTGAGGAACGCTGAATCTCTGCAACTGCAATCCAATATGATGTCAGTTGAAAAGAGGCCTTGTTGTGATAACAGAATAATGAATGAATTAGGAATCAAAATTTTGAGCAACTTAGTTTCTATCCATCGACATCCTAAAATTGGAATGTAATGTAATGTTACTTGTGAGGATGATGCCATGATCTTTCCTCTCCTAGCAAACCCCAACAAGGCTCCACCGTCCACGGAGCCATTTCAGATTACGAGTGGGGATAAAAGCCATGATTATAGGTAATGTACCGGCGACCCAAGCCACTCTCAACAATTCACTAAAACCCATCTCCATTATCCCAACAAAAACCCACTTCAAAAAATGAAAGAAATAAATAAATTTGTTTCTGTTTCAGGAAGACTTCGGTTTCGCTCATCCTTCAACAAACATCACCGTTTTAGACACATTGGAGCTTTGCGGTTTGGAGTGTTTGAGTTGAGCGAGGACTGAGGAGAAGATTCATGTTAACTAAACTAGTTATCATTAAGACTAAAAGAAAACACTAATCTACTTATTTTTAAAAGAGAAATAAGAAATTAAGAATTGATAAATTTAGTATGTTGTTCAAAATAATTTATAAAAAAAATATTTGAGAGAATTTTTAAAAATAAGTGACTATTTTTATTGAAATAATTTTTTTTTCAAACATGCTTTTAGTTTTGATTGGAAAATTAAATCTCAAATTAATAAAAATCGATTTGGTTGAGTTGACTCTTATCTGTTACCTAGATAAATTGCTATTTTTATAAGACTTATTTTTAATTTTTAAAATTATTTATCTAACTATTTATGTATTATTTATGGGTTTTATTAATAAGTTTCTGTTAAAAAGTTTAAATAAAAAGTTTTTAATAAAGATAAAATATTTAATATATTAAAAATTAAAAAAAAATATTTATCTTGTTTTTATAAAAAAAATTATTTTGATTTTTTTAATAAATGTCTAAAAAACTTATTTTTTATTTATAAAATTATTTAAAAATATTAAAAAATATTTAACAGGAAAATAATTTTAAAATCATCTTAATTTAAAAATAATAAAATGAATTACTTTAATTTCGTGGAACAACAAATAATCAGCCTGATTTACTCTAAAAAAAATAATACAATGCATGCAAGGCTTGTTGGAGCCTGGCGAAAAACCCAAAAAAATTAAAATGGGCTCTGATTTTAACGTTAACGGGCTTTGGGCTTTTGTTATGAGTTAAGGAGTGTTTATGGGAAAAGTTGGAAACCTATTGCATGGAGTAAACAAAATATATATATATATATAAATATAAATATGAATAAATAAATATATATATATATATAAAAAAGTGTATCGTGAGATGCGTGTTTATTGTGAGAATGTGAGAAGAGTGAATCTTGATCATTAGATCTTATATGAATAATTAAGATTAGAACATAAATGCATGTGACTTTTTTAAGTGGTCACATGATCTTTAAGTAACTTTTAATCTTGACCATCCATATATAATTATATAATCAAGATTTACTCCTCTCACATTCTTACAATAATCACTTTTTTTATTAGATATATTTCTTATATATATATATATATAGCATGGCCACGTGAAGCAATGTCTAATGTCCCGCACCTATCAACGCGTGGCGCATTGATGTCAAACTTGTGGACGTTCACTGCGATGCGAAATAATGAGACCTTTTAGTCCAACGCACTTACGTTTGATCAATCACAGGGAATAGCAAAAAAATCTAACATAAGACAAATTGAGAGTGTGTTTTGTTCAATTATGAAAATTTTATTTTAATAATTAATTATATATAGCATGGCCACGTGAAGCAATGTCTTATGTCCCGCACCTATCAACGCGTGGCGCGTTGATGTCAAACTTGTGGACGTTCACTGCGGTGCGAAATAATGAGCGACCTTCTAGTCCAACGCACTTACATTTGATCAATCACAGGGAATAGCAAAAAAATCTAACATAAGACAAATTGAGAGTGTGTTTTATTCAATTATAAAAATTTTATTTTAATAATTAATTATATATAAAATTTATTATTATAATTAATTATAATAAAATTAATTTCATGTTTAAATATTTTAATTAAAAATGATTTTAAAGATAATTTATTTTATTTAAATATAAAAAAATTACTTTATATAATAAATTATTAAAAAAGATATGTAGTTTTATGGTTTTACATTAAAGATGCCATTATTTGGGTAATTGGATTTGTGCTGATTTGTTTAACGATTACAGGAGTTCAATAGAGAAGAATTTTGAAATCTAAAAACTTTCTAAAATAATGTTCAATTATTATATTATGAGCAAATGACTTTGCAAAGGGGCTAAAAGATTTTAATTTCTTCTATCAAATTATTCAAACATGATGAGACATCATCTAAAAGCTTTTTTACTTAAAAAAAATTATTAGCCTAACAATTAATTTGTTGCCAAACACACTTTAAATTTAGTGATAAGCAAATTACATTCAATGTTTCAGCTTTGAGAGTCCACTTTTTTCTTTTTTTTTTGTTACAATAGAAGCAAGAGACTCCACTTATGAATTGTAAGTATTAGTCTGACATTTTAAAAATGTAGAATACCTTAAGAAATCAAAACAAAATCATAATTAAAGAACAAAAAAAATATTGGATAGGAAATATATTTATATGCTTTGAGAATAATATTTTAAAAATAATGTTTTCAACGGTTTATATTTAATTTAAAATTTGTCATATAATATCTTTAATTTAATTTAATGGTATATATTAATATTTTTTTATGCCATATATTGTATTTTTAGTAGATCGATATACTTTAAAATTTCTCCTATTATATAAGTAATCACCATTCACCACCCCAAGGCGCCAATCATCACCTCACGACGAGGTTTACATGCATATAATTAAGGACATTATGTTACATTAAATATACACAATAATCTCTGGTTAACGCATATTTGCTAAGTTCATGACATTGACATTTCGGTGTCTTATCGCGTTATGGAATCTGGCTTCTTAGAAATTAAAACGCACCAAAAAGGTTAATGATTGATGATTTGGTGTCGACAATTGGTTTGACCATCTAAAGCTTAACGCTGTATATCCATCGATGGTTTTTAAGGTGGATTGTTTGGTCAATCACCACCAATAGATCATTAAATTTACTAGATATAATAAATTTATAGTATTTATAAATGAGATCATTAGTTGATTTAAAAAAAAGTCTTACATCTATTAAAAATTGCATTTATTTATAATTTATATTTTTTACTTCATTAGTAACACTTCTTTCACAAAGAGAATGTCATTTATTATAAAACTTTTTTCACAATAATACATTTATAATCTATATAACGATACAACTAGTGATCATGTTTTTCTACTGTGCTGGCCACTATTCATGTCCACGTATCTAACATACCAGATCAGACGGTGTTTTGTGATGCCAGCAAAGCAAGACTTAGTTTCAGCGGTGTGTCACGTGAATTGGGAGGGGTGATGTCTTATAAAATAGAATAGGTGTTATCATATGCTTTTGTGGCAGTAACTATAAGGGTTTAGGTCCGTTGGAATAGGGTCAGGGGGAGCGGGGTTGGAGGTTTCTGGATGGAGTAATTGGTCTAATCTATTAGTGCATGTTTGGTAACCCGTTGGAGGGTCCAAACGTGACTTTAAAATTCTTGAAGGGAGAGAAAGTATGTTTGGGTGGAAATTAGTTGACATTATTTCAACATGATTTTTGCTTCAAACGTAAGTTTGAGCAAAAGCAATAATTTTACCAGTTGAAGGCTATTTTTCACTATCATTCATTTTGTCAAACTCACTTTTGAAACAAAAGTTCCCAAACATAAATTACGTTACTGCAAACACACTTTTAACTAAACTTAAGTTTGCAAACACACTTTCAACTAAACTTAAGTTTACCAATTGCAATCCAAACACATAATTAGTTTGTTAGATGAGAGCGGCTGTAGTTGTATGTTTGGTTTGAAGCCATGGATGAGTTGGCGTGGTGGGTCACCAACGAGTTGTAGATTGAACCCATGGATGGATGGGTTGCTTCAGTGCCGGATTGTCATTGGGAGCAGGTAGATTGAGGCACTATTTTTCTGTTATTATCACCTCATTTTCCCTCTTTCTTTCTCATTGATTTAGAGTTGGGTTAACTATTCATGTCCCTTTTTATGAATTAACAAAAATTTTATGCAATTCATCTTATTGAGGATGAACTGGATTTGCCGAATTTGCCCGCTATTGTTATTAAATGATCGTCAAAAATGACTACAACCTACACCTTTCTAACTACTGGTAGTGTGATGAGTGTTTATTGTTCTTTCCGTCCATTTTTATGATTCAAATTCAATTGTCTAGCTGCTATAAATATGGATTGCCATTGCTTGATGAGAATGTGCTCTTCTCTATTGTCTTTTCACTCTGATTGTCTTCTTACTTTGAGGGTGCTATTTCTGTTTTACTTGAGTGTTGTTGTCATGGCTCCACCATCTGATTCCCTCAGCAAAATCTATCCTGAACGTGAGGCATCGAGGCTCAAGGTTAGGGTGATACGTCTCTGGACTGTCCCTACCTATAACAATCCCATGCAACCCAGTTCCATTAAGATGGTTCTAATAGACGAATTTGTGAGCAATCTTTGCTTATGTGTATATATATATATATATATATTTTATATTGATTTCTTGATTCTTGATTTTTTGAAGTTGTTGGTTCCATTTCCATATTTTAACTAACTTAGGTGTTTGTATATTTGGTTGTCTAGGGTGTGAAGATTCAGGCTACAGTAAGGAAAACGCTGGTTTATAAGTTCCTTCCTCTATTGGCAAAAGGCTCTATGTACCAGATGTCTTATTTTAGTGTTACTCTCAATATTGGCCAATACCGCACCACAAGTCATGAATTTCACTTGTTGTTTTAGTTCAGGACAAAAGTTACTCCATGTGAATCTGCTCTCATTCCTATGCATGGTTTATCATTGGTGTCTTTGCAAGATATTATGAGAAATGAACGAGATTCCGACTTTTTAGTTGGTAACTTCCTTTTATCCTTCCATCTTAGTACATGATTCAATTTCATTAGATTTGATGAAATGAACTATGATTTGAGACATGAATTTTGATAAATGAGATTCCTTGAAATGAATTTGAGATTTTGATTAGATTTGATGATTGATTGAATTATTCAAATGATTTTCATAATGATAAAATGGATCTCTATTTCGAGTAGTTGGAGATGCCACTTGTTTGAAAGCTCATTAGTTTTTTTGGCATAGTAAGAAACAAAATAGTGTGACATTGTCTACAACTGAAGCTGAATATGTTGCAGCTGGGAGTTGTTGTGCTCAAATCCTTTGGATGAAACAACAACTTCTACACTATGGTCTTGAGCTTGATTACATTTCTATAAGGTGTGATAACACTAGTGCAATCAATTTATCTAAAAAATTCATTTTGCACTCAAGAACAAAGCACATCGAAATTAGGCATCACTTTATAATGGATCATGTTCAAAAAGGTGATTGCATGTTTCTATTCCCTCGCAAATCCCTTGTTAATCTCAGTCACAACAATGAAAAAAATTTGGATTTAATATCTGTCGCTAATCCCTCGCTACTTTTACTTGTTATTCCTTTGCAAATCCCTTACTAATCTCAGTCACAACAAGAAAAAAAATTAGATCTAATATTCATCACTAATCCCTCACTAATCCTTCACTAATTTCCCTCGCAAATCACTCGCTAATCCTAGTCACAACAAGAAAAAAAATGAAAGAAAAAAAACAAAACCTACCGGACACTGTACACCCACTCCACTCATGCACGTACATTGTGCCACCATCACAACACAATTTGGCATCTCAATAGAAAAAGTAAACTATTTCAATTTCTCAATCAAACATTCATCTCACATAAAATTAGAGTGTTGAACTCAAAAAACCAAGTACCAGAATAACAAGCAAAGAGCAAAGATAATAAAGGCAACAAGGTGACTTAGCCACCAGAAGCTTAACAACAATAACAACAACCAAGCCTTTTCCCACTAGGTGAGGTCAGCTACATGGATCAAACGACGTCATTGTGCCTGATCATAAACCAAGTCTTCAGAAATGTCATTCAAATCTAAATCTTTTTTAATAATTTCACCTATAGTCTTTCTTGGTCTCCCTCTACCTCTAGCTATTGGACTATCCTCTACCTGATCTACTATTCTTACCGGGGCTTCTAAGGGTCTTCTCCTTACATGTCCAAACCACCTAAGGCGAGATTCTACCATCTTTTTCACAATAGGTGCTACCTCTACTTTCTCTCTAATGCATTCATTTATAATCCTATCTTGTCTTGTATGGCCGCACATCTAACGCAACATCCTCATCTCCACGACACTGATCTTATGCTCTTCCTGGCTTTTTACTGTCCAATATTTAGTGCCATACAACATCGCGGGTCTTATAGCTGTGCTGTAAAATTTACCCTTAAGCTTGAGAGGTAATTTTCTATCACAAATCACTCTTGAAACACTCCTTTATTTCATCCATCCACCTTGAATCCTATAATTTACATCTTCATCTATCTCTCCGTCATTTTGTATGATAGATCCAAGATACCTAAATCGTATGACTTGTGGTATGGTGTGGTCCCCAATTTTCATCGCTAAACTAGTATTAGCACGCACCAGAAGCTTAACAAAGACTTAATAAAGGCAGGACAAAATATTTATGACACTAGAAACGGTTTCCTGATCGGGAAAAACTATGATATTTATGGTCCATGGAAGAAGAAGAATCTTGCTGAGTATAGAATCAATACTTAGTGCATGACCCCTACAAGGGTTAATGATCAATATCTGACTAATATTTTGTTGAAGATTAATGTCAAGTTTGGGGGGTTGAATTCATTGTTAGGCGTTGAACATTCTGTTGCTTCCAAAGTTTTTACCCTCATTATAGGCATGGATATGTCACATGATTCACCAGGACAATATGATATTACTTTAATCGCAACGTGGTCAGTTCCAGACTGTGGTCTCGAATATGTTAGTTAGAAATGTTGAAGGATTGTGAGATGATACCAAGAGGTTGCTAGAAGTAGCAGGGGCCTAAATTACTTGGAATATGTTGGAAGTTGATTTTATGAGTAAACAAAAATACCATTAACATCAAAATCTTATCAATAAATCTCATTTCTAAAAACTCTTCAAATCATGAATCAATTATCTAATCTCAATTCATCCATCTCTTTTAAAGAAATCTCATCATATCTTGAGTCTTTAAGAAACAAGTCTCATATTATGTTCAAAGTTATAAGCTTATATTATCATTCATTCACTTGGTAGTAGCCTGCTTTCGAATTGGTGCACTTCAACCCATTTATGATGATCAATTTGCCACACTGGACTACTTCAGGTAACTAAGCCCTGTCAAAAATCCTCACATTAGTAGCTGTTTGGGATAAGAAAGACACATAGAAATCTTTGCACCATCTCGGATTTAAGATCACCCTAAGTAGTAAAGTCATTATCTACCACTTGATGACTAGGGAAGCTCAGGTAAAGAGGGAGGTCTTCCTCAACCTTAATTAATCTAGTGAAAAGAGATTCTCAATTTCTTTTTTACTATTTTCTATGACTTACCCTAAGTCTAAGGTATTTCCAAAATCTCAACTAGTCTAGTTCTACAAAGGAATACTCATGAGAATCAATTCATTCATCAAATATCTTTGCTCATTAAATCATCAACTATGCAACAAAATGCATAAATTCATTATTCCTATCATGGGCAACCAATCAGTCAGCCTTCAGTCTCATTTAATCCATTCAAATCATATAATCAAGTTCTCATATGTGTTTGAATGTATAATCTTTTCACAATCAAATTCATAATATATAATTACCATTTCACAATCATTAATAAACATAATAAACTTAGACAAAAGTCATACTTAACATAACATTTCCTTCATCCAAAGTATCATTATAATTCAACCATATTCATCGTGGGTAATCATTCTATCATTATTCAATCTCTTTTAATCATCACATCTTCAATCGTGCAGATTATATATATTATAATTCTTTCTCACAAATATTGGTAGTCATAAATTAACTTAAGCGTAATCATACTTTACAAAATCTTCCTTAAGCTTTTCTTCATCTAAAAAATATATCTTAAAATAGCATTTAGTAATCAAGTTTTCAAAGATAGAATCAAAATCACATTCTACCCGGTTGGCTCCTGCCTGGGCACTCCACACAAGAACAGAACAGCAGCAGCTGATTTGCTGCCCAACAACTCATGGTTCTTATTTGAACCAGAAATCAGTCCATTTCCAAAGTCAACCAAAAATCACCAACAACCACAACCATGTCATAATAATCAATCATTCAAATCATCACCAAATCAGAGAATAAAAATATAGGTTCCATACTTATATTTAAAACTTAAAGTCCATCAAAATTAAACAAGAATAACCATATTCCAATATAATAATTAATTACATAAACTTTTCTTCATCTATTCCAATTCAAAAATCTTCACCCAAATTCTTGTATTTCAAGTTTTTATAAATCAAAGAATGAAGAATAATAATAATAAAAAGAAATAAAACCCCTTACCTCTTGGTGAAGCCATGTTTTCTTGAATCTAACCTAATCTTGCTTAATCTTCATTTTCCTCTATCTTTCTCCATCTTTGTTTGTTGTTACTCTTCTTCATTCTCTCTATTATATATATATATATATATAATAAAGTGAATTAAGTGTTGTTCCTAGTATGATGATAAATGTTTAAAGTACATGTTGTTTGAATTGATTACTATGTAATAAATGAATTATTTTGTAATTGAATGAACTGTCTGCTTTGGAAAAGGAAAGGACTGAGATTTGACTTATGCCACATTTCTAAATGATTAAGTACAATTTGTATTTTATCCCAAAGCAGCAAGATTTACCATGATGTCACGATTTAAATTTTATTATTGAGAATTATTAATTCTCACCCCAGTTCTTTTTATGTTTTCCACGATAAATCCATAGCAGGATCAAAGCAAGCGTAAGAGTAAGGAGATGAAGACTTAGTTAAATAGTGTATACAAATAGATTTGTTTTGTATTTATATTAACGGTTCTGTAATTAAGTTTATGTAATTAGTTTTGTAAAGGTTTGTAATATCAAACATATCAGATAGATTTCTAGTAAATAGCAAGTTTCCTAAGGTATAAAATGTCTTGCTTTCTTACTTCTGTAAAGGCTCTATATATTTATTTGTTAAATAGATATTGAACAGGTCATAAATTACGCTTAAGTTAGAAAGTGACTTACTTAATTCTATTTACTTAGTATACTTAGGGTATACTATGATATTAGAATTAGGATATTATATTTTGGTATCAGAGCAGTTCTTCCTGTCAAGCCGGGGAATAGACTGACTATGCTTTTGAGCATGTTTAAATGTTTTGGTTAGTGTCATGTATTCTTTTATCTCAAAGTGAGATATGTGAATAGAATTGCATGATAGCCTTAGGATTGGATGTTAATAATTACTGGCACACTGTTATATGATATCGAGTCTGACTAACTCAATATATAATGTTCTGTGTGAACAAGAAATTATAACACCTCCTAGGAGAATATAGGAGAATAGGAAAGCTTTCTAAAAGGATAATTGTGATATGTTTAAGATAGTTAGGTCGTTGATGAAAGCGATGAGAGAATAGAGCATTGCTACCGAAGAACAGACAGAAGTTACTAATAGAATGATGCAGAAGTAGACTGAGGTTATTAGTAGAGTGAGGAAAAGAAAGAGACCAAATTCGTTAGTTGAGGATGACAAGAATGATTTTGGAAAGAAGGTACAAAATAGAGTTAGTAGTTAATTGATGTCACTTTCTCAATGATGTGATAAGAATAGAAGAGCTCAAGGTTTGAATAGTAAATATGATGAAAGAACCAAAGAACTGAAATGTTAGCAAGCAACATGTTTCAAAGTTTAAAGAACACACAATTAGTTAAAATGTTGAAGTTTTAAAATAGAAAGACTAAGTGAAAGGAAGAAGATATTCGAAGTAATGAGTTGTTCAGAAGAATAAAAGGAGTTGTTCAGAAGAATAAAAGGTGTTGTTCGCTTTTTTTTATGTTAAAAGGAGAAGTGGAGCATTGGTGAATGAGTTTGAGATGATTAATAGAAGTTGCTGGTACATAAATGAATTGAAAGTTATCTAGAGTAATCTTTTTGGATAAATGTTTCTTGAAGAAGGAGCGAGAATATAAAAAGTGCAATTCTTGGGTTTGTAACATCCTGATTTTTGTTTTTTCTACACATTTTAATTTTTAAATTTTTGTGATTTTTGAGAATTTTTTTGGATTTTTCTAAGAATAAAAATATTTTAGTTATATTTTGGGCCGTTTGTGGGACCCACGGTAGGCCCCGAAACACTAAATATTTTTATTGGCCAGAAAATTTTGTATTGTTGATACGGGGCCGGAGGATCTTACTAAACTCGAAATTGGATACAGTTACTAATTTTTCTTATATTGTGAATTTATTATTCACTGTATAATAATTACCGGTTTGTGAGTCGTAATTTTATTCTGTGAGTAATAAATTTTTATAACTTTAGCTAGGTACTAGTCATGTGATGGTCATGTGTCACTTGATAGTAGAAGTCAAATTTGGTGGCTAGTCATAAAAAAATTAATCAATGGTAATAAGTCAACAAAAATGATTTGTTTAATTTAATTACTAAGCTAAATGAATTAGTAAGTTAACCTAAGCTTAAATGGTCACAAATTAAAACAATAATTGGATAGTAATTAGCAAGGAGTTCCACGGCAATGAAGGGGCTTTTTAGGACATTCAAAAAGCCAATGAATCATCAAATGTTGACCAAAAGCAAGACTTGGTGCCATGTGTTTGATTTTGCACCTTGATGGACATGCAATTAATTTTCCCATGCTATCACTAGCATTCTACGGCAAAGAGCTCTAGGATAGACTATCACAATTATATCACCTTTGTCTCCTAAGCCATTATCTACATGCCTTCATTTTTCTACACTTAGCCAAAATTTCATTTCTCTTCATTTCTCTCCAATGACACCATTCGGCCAACACTCTAAACAACCATCCAAGCTTTCAAAATTTCATCTAACCTTATTTCCTACATCTAAACATCATTCTAAGATACTTCTATGTTGAAGACTTAAGCAAAATCCTTCATCTACTACCTTTTCTACAAGTTAGTGTCTTGAGATTTCAAGGTAAAAGTTCTTCTTCTTTGTTTCTAATTTGGTTTTTGAGTTTCTAAACCATTATTGTTCCATGGTTTCTCTTCTTCAAGCTTTGTTTGTGACTTTGGTTTGCTTTAAGTTTGTTAGGGTTTTGTGTGGTGGTTCACGAAATTCATAAAAGATCAAGCAAGAAGGAGTTTTGTCTTCCTTAAGGTAAGAGGGAGATTAGCCTCATCAACCATATATTGGTGGTGATGAGATGACCTTGTTTGTGGTGAAAAATCCATAAGGATTTATTCACTTGTATGGTTTAAGCTTGCTTTATTTATAGTTGATTTATTTTTAAGCTTTGATTATATGCTTGTTTAAGTAGATTATATGCTTATATGCTTGTTTATATGCTTATAATAGCATGATGAATATTGTGTAAAGTAGAATATGAGTTGTATGATGAGGAAAATTGTATGAAGGTTCCAAAGAACCTAGGGGGAGGCTCACGGTTTTGACTACTACAAAGGGAACAAGATGTTTCAAATTAATTATTAAGTATGGATTGATGATTTTAAGGATAAAAATTGGATTAAAGGATAATTTAAATATTTTGTTAGGAAAACAAAGAGTTGTTTTTTAAAAAGCCAGGATAGGATATGACCTGAAAAATCAATAAAAGTTTTATAAAAATTTCTTTGTTAATTCTAGTATTTCATGTAGTCTTTTTATTAAATATTTCTATTGTGGAAAGAAAGGACATAGTGCATTAACATGCAATGCAAGGAAAAATATTAATACAAAAATTGGAACTAAAATGGTATGGGTTCCTAAGGGTACAATACCCATAACTAACACACAAGGACCTAAAAAGATTTGGGTACCAAAAATCAAAAATTAAAATGTGTTGTAGGTGTGCTTGAAGACCAAGAGCTAACTTTGGCATTTTGAAAATGGCTACTAAAAGCACAAGATCGGAAATAATTCCAAGCTCTCCTCTTTGTTTTCATGAAGTTTGGACTTGTAATCTTTAATAAAAATATCCCATAATGTATTCTATAAGTACACTATCTTTGGGTATGCTTTTCTTTCTTAATTTCCATCTCTGAACGTGCTTAGTAATATATTTCTGATAGGTTTATTCGAATAAACCTATGGTTATCCGAATAAAACTCCACCTGTTGCTCATATCTATGTGTTGCACATCAGTTTTATTTGAATACCACTCAATTTATTCGAATAATCTGAGCCAAGCAACCACAATCCTTTTATTTGATATATGTTTTATTTGAATAACTCAGTAGTTATTCGAATACCATAGCCTTTGAACGTGCTTTCTAATGCTTTTCTGATAAGTCTATTTGAATAACCTTGTGGGTATTCAAATAACCATATTTCAGCCTTGCATATTTCATGTTTTATAAACTAGTCTATTCGAATAACTCAGTAGTTATTCGAATAAACGTCTGGAAACTAGTTATGTTGTTTGAGTTACCTTGTTATATATATATATATATATATATATATATATATATATATATATATATCATCTATGCTCCTTTTTTTTATTGAATGCTCAACTAAATGTAATTGGCCAAATTTGACTCTATGAATGACATGCTTTTGATGAAATACATCTTATTTCTTTTGAGCCTATATTTTATGTCTTAAATGAAAATCATATGATGCACTTAAATGCATTTTTTTTTTCTTAGCTTGCTCTTGCCCCTTCATTTTCACAAGATTTTTTTTGATAAATTCTTTGTAATGCAAATTCTTAACCAAATGTAATTGGCTATTATTTTTTTTAACAAGCAAGTGGTAATTTGTACTTGGCTAAATTAATCAATAAAATGAAATATTTTTTCTTGTGAACTCATTTGCTGTTTTGGCTCATTGTTTTGAATGCTTATTGGCTTATGAGTTTGGCTAACCTCTATGGATTCAAAAATTAATGGATACCAAGGAAAATTCTTTAATTTTATTGTAGGATGATAACTACCTCAAGCACACATTAAAATGAAAATTATTCAACTTGAAGGAAATGAATGAAGAGGATATGAGGAGACTTTCTTCAAGTATATTGAAATGGAATACTCAATGGAAGAAAGCTCAAGAAGACCAATAAATGAAGAACATACTAAAGTAGCATCACTCTATTCCTAACACAATAAGTATCTCTATTCCCAAGCTCTTATGGTATTTTATATGCTATAAATTATAAGATACTTGTTGATAAATTGATCTTAAATGACTAAATATTTTTTCTTACATGAGTAGTATGTTTAGCATTGACAATGTGCCAAATTAGATATTAACTTGCTAATGTTGTCATTGCATATAGGGTAAATAAAGTTAATTCTATATAATGCTCTGATCCCTATAGCATATTTCATCAAAGTAAAATGTTTAATATATATGATTCTCTTGATATATGGCAGATTTATAAGAAATTGATAACAATTGGTAAATATTTTACATTTTGATAACAAGTGGTATCAAATATAAGTAATTCTCTTGGTAAATGTAATGACTATTTTGATGATAATACAATGCAATTAGTTGATTAATGAATGAATATATCTTTGCTAATGTGATGAATATTGTGTTTATCTTGCTAAAATTATAAAATTACTCTTAATTGCTATTCTGGTATGCTCTGAATGAATATATCTTGTTGAACTAGAATACAGTCTGTTTACCTCTATGTAGTTCTCTTGCCCCATCTTTTTTATCATGACAAAAAGGGGAGAAAAAGCTACAATTCTCACGTTTTGAGAATATTTTGAGAAAAGACAGGTAAAAATAAAATAGAAATTGGATTTAAAAAGTAAGGGGGAGCTGCGTACATCTCTGATATAATTCATCTCTTACGAAAAAGAGGGAGAGTAAGTATCTCCAAACAACTTTGTGAATTCCAATTTATATGAACTAATTCTTTTCTCAAATGTTAGTTTGTCATCATCAAAAAGGGGGAGAATGTAATTGGACATATGCCTTTGAAGATTTGTTTTGATGATAACAAACGTGAAGACTAAAATGAAGATGATAGAAAGACCAAGTCCAAGATCGCATAAGAATAGCTTTAGGACTTAGGATCTTTTTGTACGGAGCTCACTTTAATATCTCTCTGTTTTGAAAGAAAAATAAAAATTGGTTTTAAAAAGAAACTCAAGTGTTTTTGAAATGAGATATTCTCAGTTTCTATTGTTTTATTCGAATAAAGCTTATTCTATTCGAATAAACCTTTTCACGAGCCTCTGGTTTTAATAGCCTTATTCAAATAATGATCTTGCTATTCGAATAAAGTCTTTCAATTGTTTTCTGTTTCCTAAAATGCTATTCGAATAACAAGTTAAGTTATTCGAATAATACCTTTTTAATATTGCTGAGAGCTTCTGTTTTTCTTAAAAGACTATTTGAATAAACCATTGTCTATTCGAATAAAAGGGCCTCTAGAAAGGTTTCTCTCAAATGAGTTATTCGAATAACTCAGTAGTTATTCGAATAATCCTAGTTTTTCAGAACTGTTTGTTAAAGAGTTATTCAAATAAAGTTAAGGCTATTCGAATAACCCATATCAGCTGGCTTTTCACGAAGATTTCATAAACAGTGTTATTCGAATAAAGGTTTCATCTATTCGAATAAACACGTCTTTTACGAACACTAATATGGAAATAAAGTTTTGATATTATAAGTTTTAATTACCCCCAACGGCTGTTTCTTTGAATTTTTCTGTATAAATAGAAGCCTTGGGTCCTCTCTAAAATTGTCTGATACTCTGAATTATTTTCTACTTGCTCTATCTTGTGAAATTATTTTCTACGCTCTACTTTCGATTAAAACTTTGAGATATTTCTGTGAGAGCTCCATTAACACTTCAATTTGTATAATTTACTCTGAGTGAGAGTTTCTCTTCTTCATTTATTTCTCTGATATATTGTATTGAGGGCGAGGTATCCCTCTAAGGTTTGTGTAAGGGTGAGGTATCCCTACAGGCTGAGGCTTTAGCACAAGTGTCGCGACCGTGATCGCGGCGGGATAACGACTTAAAATTACCAAAATTTAAAAGGGTAAGGGAGTCGCCACCAATTTTATTTCTTATTTGGAAAAAATTGGGAAACCAAAAAAAATGGTCTACGTTCAAAAATTCAGGTTCGGGAGTCTGATTATGCACAGGGAAGGGTGGAGACTTAACCCCACAAATCATTTCTAATACATCCGTTTAAGACGGTTATTTTAAAATAGTGCAAATTCTTATAACTTTTAAAAATATTTATTTTACCCATTTATTAAAAGATAAACTAAACAAAGAAATAAATTATGAAAATTTAATTTTGTTTTTGGCTAGAATCGTGATTTCGCTCCTACGAATGTTAAAATCGAGCAATGTATTGAACTCAAAGTCACGTAGTTCTTTAAAACGATAACGGACATGGTTGGTTATTTTTAATTTTGAAAAGATTTTTATTTTGAAAATTTATTGGCGATTTTTTTTTAAATTTTGGAAATCATCAAGTTGTCACAAGGGCGATGATTATTTTAAAGTTATAAGATTAAAAAGTCTTTGATGGGGAAGGTGATCTTGTTTTACTATTATTATTATTATTTTTTAACGAAACTCAACATTTAATGGCCAGGGTTTTTGGAAGAACGCAACCATCCCTCCATACAACTAGATGATTCTAAAAGACATAGACTGGGATTAAGAAAGCTATCGATAATTAATGAGCACTAATCCAATTGTATTTTCTCAAAACAGTTCAATTATTTATTTTATTTATTTTATTTTATTTTTTAAGAAGATTGTAAAATCAACAACTAAGAAAATAACATTAACAACACTATTTTTCTAATTTTAAAAGATCTTTGTTTTGAAAATTCATTTGATTGGTTTATTTGTTACGCATCATCAAGTTGTTACAACTCGATGATTATAAAAGGAAACCTTTCAAGAATTAACAATTTGTCACAATTTAAAGTTAATCCGTTTTATTTTTTAAAAAAAAATGATGAATTCCACTTGTAAGAGGTAAGATCAATATTTGAAACAAAGATCAATAATATGATGAGCACACCAATAAAGAAATAAGAAGAGAAGCGAAAAACCTATTTTTTTTATATGTATATAAAGAGTTAAATACTAATATCTTTATTTTTATATTGGCAATTAAATCCCAATAATAAAAACACTAACAAGAGGACCAGCCCAACATAAAGAAATAGGAAACTAAAAAAAGTTTACCTAGCCCAATAAAAGCCCAAAGGAAAAATGAAGTTAACTCAGAAATTAAAAAAAAAAACGTATCAGAATTATCTAATTTCTAACAATAAATCAATGCAATTAAAAGGAAAAGACTTTAGTAACGTCTCTGCAATAAGCAAGGCAGAGGATCAAAAATGGGTTTCAAATGGGGTTGGGACGGTGGCTGCTGGGCTGTGCTCCGGAGGTCGCGTGGTGGTGGTCGTTGGGGTAGGGAGGCGCGGCTTGTTCTTGGTTCTGGGCGACATCGCGTTGGTGGTTTTCTAGTTCTTTTTGGCTAGTAGCCACTCTTATATTTCCAACAATATTAAGGGTTTATCATGGCGTATTCTATGGTTTTCGCGGTGGGGCGTGGATGCCGAGATCCAACCGTGGTGGCTAAATGGTTTTACGAGAAGGGGTGGATTTTGACGGTGGTTAGTGGGTTTGGGGGTTGCGAATAACGATGAGGAACCGAGTGGGTGGTCCACGGATGGTGACAAGCTACGGAGGTGGAGAAACGGTAAATTGTGTAGGTACCGGCTTGCATGGACTGGGTTCAAATTACGGTGGTTGGTGGTTTGCGGCGGTGTGGGATCCGGTTCAGGTGGGTTTTGGGGTTTAGCTCAAAAGTGGCCACGGAAGAAGGGAGGAAGAAGCACAATGTTGGTGTGGTGGTGTGAATGGGATGGTCCACTACCGGATACGGTGGTTGTTGGTCGCGAATAAGGGGGTGGTAGATGATCTTGCCGAGAGGGTGGAGCGGTTCTTACGGGGCAAAGGGGTGGTTGTTTCGGCAGGAACTCTAGTGGGTAAATTGCGTGATTCGGGTGAGGGGTGAAGGTGGCTTACATTTATGCAAAAAGAGAAAGGTCACGAATTTGCAAGAAATAATTGTGCGGTTGGGAACGTGGAGACTATGGTGGTTGCTGCTGTCTGGGGAATGCTATGGGAATGTGGGTAAGAGGTTGGTGGTGATGAATTTTTTAGTCATGGAACAGGCATCAGGAGATGGAAGATGTATAGGGAAGCTTGAGATTTACATGTTTCTGATTTCAAATTAATGATAGAAAATTTCTTACCTTCCAGAAATGTTTTGGCTTTCAGGATAACCTTTCTCTTCACTTTACTTTCTCTCTACTTTCTTTTCAGAATTTTCCCAAGAAAAACCAACGATCAGCTCCCTCTGGTTTCTCTTGAAAAATTTTCCAATCTTTTTTGTATTTACCCTCAAGCTTTCCTCTGATTTCTCTTCAAAAAATTTTCGAAAAAAATTAACCCCCTCAAATTCTCATTCTCCTTCTTATATAGACACACTCTGTGGATGCAGACAAAGTGTAAAAGCTGTGATTTCTGCGATGGAGCCACTGTGGTGGTAATGGGAAGCAACAACAACGTCCCTGCCATGGTGTTGCGCGTATGGAAAATGCCAAGGATTAGTGGGTGTATGGCCAATGTAGCTGTCTGGTGGAAAACAGAAAAAGAAAAAGAAGATAGGGAAAGGCCAATTGGAATTATACTCAAAATGGAAAGAAACAAGAAGCTTAGAGGCGGAGGTTTAATTGATTGGCAACGACAACCCTCCTTTTATATATTTATATATATATATATATATTATTACTTTTTATTGTTATTATTTTATACTTTTTTTTTGTCATAAAATCTATTGGGCTAAAACAAAAGAAATGGGCTACATAAAATTTTGGATCAAAAAAAAGAAAAATGGGTTAAACAGAATTTGGGCTAAACAAGAAATGGACTGAGCACCAAGAAAAATTCATTAGCATAACCAAAAATATTTTCTCTTTTTTTTTCCTTTTTTCTTTTAATTTTGCATTAAAGATGGTTTAATAAGTCGGACAAAATTGGGTGTTCACAACAAGGGTAGAGTTTTCCTGTGTGTGAAAAGTGCTCTATTGTGTAAAAGTTACAAGTACTTATTTTAAGCTTGTATTGAATAGCCCAAAAATCTCGAATTAGGTGTCTTTAAAGATATTTGGACGAGGCTATAAGTAGTTAATGGCAAACTAGGATAAATTTAGATATAGCTTTTCTTCTCCTTATCTCTTTATTTATTGTAATTTATTTATTATTGTTTAATTATCTATTTACTGTTCTTAAGGCATTTCATCATCTTTATATATTCAATTTATTGCTTCGAGGAATCTGTGTTAAAAAGGGTTTGCAAAAAAAAATAATTTTAATACTCAATTCACCCCCTCTTGAGTATTGAAGCCACTTGGGTAACACATTACATGTTTTACTTGAAAAACTATGTTTTTACCTTACCTTAGAGAATAAGAGAGCATTGATTGAACTTCATTGGAGGAGCTCTTTTGTTTGCAAGTAGTTAATAAGACAAGTGTGGGGGTTATACAAATTGTTGTGCAATATGCAAAGTGTTGGTGAAAGAAAAGAAAAAGAAAGAATAAATGCAAAAAGGTTAATTGAGAATGAAAGGAATTTGTAAAGAGAATGTGCATTACATAGAATTGGAAAAAAAATTTCATGCTTGTTACTTGTCATTTGAGTTCCTCCCCAATGTTCTTTTATTCTCTTGGGTATTTAAATATCTTGCCATATCCATATTATTTCATTTCCTTACCTTGGCCCCATTACAACCTTGAATAAAATCCTCTTGATTTGTGTGTGCATGTGTTTGAGTAGTGGAGAAGTAGAAGATAAGCAAGCTTATGGTAGTGCATTTTTCAGGAGTTGAATTGAGTGAAATACTTACCTTGTAACCACTTGAGAGATTGAGAGTGTATCTTGTGAGGATCTATCATTCTTGATTCATGCTTTTCAAATTGAAGATACCTTGCATGTTGGTTTGAGGTGTGAAGATTTGTTATCCCTTAAATGTTTTGATCCCTTGAATCTTTTCTTGCTCTTCTTGCTTACAGATTTTTGCCTTTCTTGAATATCATTGGAAATTGAGTCTTTTTAAGTTTTAAGTTTTGTTTTGTTTTTCCTTGTTCCTTGGTTTAGTCTTATGTTTTGCCAAGGAGTGCAAAAGGCAAAGTGTGGGGGTATTTGATCTGTTAATTTTTTTCATATTTTGAGTGTCTTATGTTTGACCAAATTGAACTTCATGTGTGTTTAATTATTGACTATTAGCTAAGTTTCTAGATATAAAGTTTAATTGTATCCTTATTGTGAAACTATGCTTAAGTGTGTTTATAAGCACTTATAATGATATTGTGTTTTTCAGGAGATCAATATCATCCTTAGAAGCAAAAAAAAAAGAGGATATATGAAGAATCAAGGTTGAATTTGGAGAAAGTGAGTGACACGGGATGGGTCATGTCCTTCTCTGGCATTTCACCAAGATTCTGCACTGGACATGACCAACAACACGGCCCGTGTCATCAGACATGGGGTAGGCTGTGTACTTCTCTATCATGACAAAAGGAGAACTAGTTTTGAGCATATCTTACAACACGACCCGTGTCATATGACACGGGATGGGCCGTGTACCTCTCTGAATTACATTCCACTTGAATTTGCATTGACAGACTCGGACACGGGGTAGGTTGTGTCATATGACACGGCCCATGTCATCGGCCCAGGAACTTGAATTCTTTTCTTAATGATGCGTTAGGTTTCTAAAGTTATAAAGAGGATTGCCTAGAGTCCTAAGAAGAGAGTCTAGCTTGGGAGCTGCCAGGAGGCTGAGGAGAAGACTAAGAACAAAGGAGAAGGAGATTGGATCGAAGATTGGAGTCTCGGGTTCGAGCAATTGGAGATCAATCATCCCTAACCTTTGGAAACTAGTTTGATCTTTAGTTTTCTTCTGCACTTTCATTCTAGACAATGTTTTTCTGTTGTTCTTCTCTTAATTTCATTTTAGCCATGTGTGGCTAATCTTCTTATTTGCATATGTCTTTATATCGATTCAATTGAGTTTTTATTCATATGTTTCTGATCTTAATTCAGTATAAAGGTTTTTATACTCTTTGCTAATTTCGAAAGTGGTAAAACTAGGATTGCATCCGAGTTTTCTTTCGGTGGTAGGACTATATGAGACATATGATCTAAGTAATTTAATCCCGGTGTGTGATTAGATCTTAGTGTGATTGATTTTCTAAATCTTAATGTAGTCATTAGGTAGGTGTAAGAGCGGTTGCTGAATTAAGTGAAACTTAAGAAAAACAAGGGATTTATCTCACAATAACATAAAAGCATAATTGGTTATATTGGTATAAAAAGAATGTAAGTTAACATAATCATATAAATTTAGTGGTGGATTCCATCTCTTAACCATTATCTTTTAATTGGTAATTCAAATCGTATTTACTATTATTGTTTTAGATTCAATTGTTGTTTTTAGTTTTAACAAACAAAATCCCTTTTTACTGTATTCTGTTTTTAAGAGTTTAAATTAGGAATCAATTTATAGTGTCAATTGAATTAATTCTCTGTGGATTGACCCTTGCTTACTACAACTGGTTGTAAAGTTTTTATTTTTGGTGGGACTTAGCAACTGTTCTTAATCTCAATTTTAATTCACAAACCACATAACACCACCCAACGAAACACCTACCACAGACAGCGACCCAGACATTCCTCTAAACTTGGACCACCGAAGGTTCTTCTCCCATTAGAAACAAATGAGCAAATATCGCCTGGAGTTCCAAGCTCGCAATCTCATTCAACCAAAGTATATGGACTAGGGTTTCTTCGTCCAAGAAGGGTACACCTTTCTCACTGAGCTTATGGAGTTTTATGGTTTGCGCACCTTCGTTACTACACACTGTGAGTACTACCTTGAAGCTACTAAAGTTTTCTACTGTGATTTAAGCATCACTGGAGGAAATATGGTTTTTGATGTCAAACGGCATAGGATTATAATGACCCCTAATCAATAGACTCTCATGTTTGGTCTCACTTATTATAAAGAAACATTTATAGAGGAAAGTCACAGGACTTTGGAATGATATAATAGGGCACAGGCTGTCGAGAGCATGCTTCAGTCGGGCATACGAGTACCAAATAGATCTTTCATAGTAGGTAATTTGACTCCTGAGCATCGTCTTCTGCACTTTGTATTGATCCACATCTTAGTTCCTAGGGCAAGTAACTTCGTATTGGTTGAGGACGAAGACATATTCCTCCTTTGGGCGCTTAAACAATGTTTGCATATAAACTAGCCCTATTACATCATGCACTACATAATGAAAGCCAAGGACAAGATGATGATGGATCTTCCATATGTCGTGGTCATTGCTAAAATCCTAGACTAATACAAGCTCAGCCAAAGTGATGATGAAGTAATTGAGCTTAGAGAGAAAGTAGGGGTAGCACCTATTGTAGAAAAGATGGGAGAATCTCATTTTAGGTGGTTTAGACATGTTTGGAGAAGACCCTTAGAAACCCCTGTAAGAAGAGTTGATCAGGTGGAGGATAACTCAATAGTTAGAGGTAGATGGAGATCAAGAAAGACTATAAGTGAAATGATTAAAAAATATTTAGATTTGAATGACATTTCCAAAGATTTGGTTTATGATATGATACAATGACGTCGTTTGATCTATGTAGCTGACCCCACCTAGTGGGAAAATGCTTAGTTGTTGTTGTTTTTATGTGTTGCTGTGAAGGGAGAAATTTGAAGTGGCCTTATGCCCTATTTGGAGAGTATGTTATGTTGTTGAATGTGTTCATTGCTAATGGGCATTTCGATATACCTGTGATGGTCATTCAGTATTCCAAAGTTAAAATGTTTAGGGGTCAGTAAATATATAGCTTCGTCATGTTGATGTTTTAGAAGTTTACATTGTTCTATTTCTATAAATGATCTCTTTTTCATCATCTGTTTATTTTTTTTATTCATGGTTTTATTATTCCATTTTTTTAAGACAAGATTGTATTGCAAAATGTCATGCATGCATCAAATATGATATTCAACCTTCCTATTGCTGAAGCGATTGAGTTTATGAATGGGTAAGAATATGGTATATGTTTGTCAAATATTTACATTTTACTATTTTTTTTAACAACTTGGGAACAATTTATTAAAAATGGTGATGTTGATTGTGGTTGGTATCACAAATATCTAACCCTGGATTGTGTCTTGTAACACCCAAAATTTCCGTATCTCTTAAACAAGTAATTTTGTGATTAACAAAATTTTCTTGTTTAGTAATTTCTCATGTACCTTTGTAAAATTATTTTATTTATTCCATCAGCGTATTTGATTGTTTTGAGTGATTTACTTTCAGGTGTCGGAAAATAAAAATTTTGGTCGGGGAAACATTACGTAATTTAATTTTTACCGTTAGGTAATTATTTTACGTGATCGATTTGATATTTGTGCATTTTATAATTTTTGTGATTTTTGTGGATGATTTTGAAATTTTTCTATTTGTGGGCCCAAAGAAAGGGTATGTGGGCCCGGTGGCCATACGTGGGCCAGTGGGTCCCACAAAGAAAAATTTTTCTACGCATAGAAAAATTGTATGCTTGTTTAGACGGAGACAGGGGATCTTACTAAACCTGAATCCAGGAAACAGTTTTAGAAAATTTTTGATTGTATTTTTATCGTATTTAATTATCGGATGATAAAAATACGGTAAAAATATTATTTGTAGGATACAAGAATAAATATTATCTTGCGTAGTCAACAAAGAGAGCTTGACTTGATTTATACCCTTGGATGAGAATACTTAGTTTGAATATTAACCATTGATTTAATCAAAGGTTAAGAAACAAACTTAATAAAGCGCTTGGATAATAACCATTGATTTAATCAATGGTGTGAGAATAAGCTTAGTTAGGAAGGCTTTGATATCAACCATAGATGTAATCAAAGGTGTAGAATTGGTCTTGAAAAGTGACAAAGACCATTTATAACAATTGGATTTAGATTAAATCAAGGGTGGAGATTTAATCTTAAAAAGTAACAAAATAATTTATGACCAATTGGATGAAGAATTAATCAAGGGTAGAGATTTGGTCTTCTAAAATGGCAAAGACTAATTAGGACCCTTGGATTTAAAGTTTGAAGAAGCAATCTTAACCATTAATTTTGGAGACACATCTAATGGTTAGAATTTAAAGGAGAAAAATCCAATGGCGCAGATTAAGTCTTCTAACCTATCTAAATCTACCTAAATCCTAACCATTGAATTAATCAATGGCTAGAAATGCTTCAAATGGTGGCAAATAATGAAGACAACTTTATTGAATGCATTATGAAGAGAAAGTGATGGTTTTGGAGTGTTTAGAAGAGTTAAAAGAAACAAGTTTTATGTCATTTTTGCGTGTCTTGGTCAAGTTAGACATCATAATGGCTTACTTTTGATTTTTTTGCACTCAAGAAGAATGCAAGAAGGGGGACTACGAATTTGGTGCTGCATGAAGGAGTTTGGAAGACCATAATTGCATGCTTTAGTCATTATTGTCTTCCTTGGTCTTCATTGATTCATTTTCAAGAAGGAAACTTAGAAAATTTTCTCTCCATCTCCTTTCTTCTCTAGATTTTGGCCAAGCCCTCCAAGAGCACCTTTCATCACTCAAAAATTTCATCCAACTTGATTTTCTAAACCTAAACATCATTCTAAGAACATCTCTAGTTATGAGTTTTTCCAAAATCATTCATCTTGATCTTCAAATCCAAGCTTCAAGTTCTATCAAAAATCAAAAATTTCATCTTTGTTCTTCAAAATACACCATTCGGTCATACTACCTAAAATCACCATCCAATCTCTTTTAATTTCATCCAACCTTGGATCTTGAATCTCCATGATATTCTAAGCAACTTTCATGTTGAAGACTTCTTCTAAATCATTCATCTTCAAGGAGTTTCTTCAAGATCAAAGTTATTGGGTTTTTGAGGTGAAGTATAAGGAAACTTCATTTTCTTCTCTTTTTCATGATCTAAGCCATGTTTGATCCATGGTTCCTCTTAATCAAGCTTGATATGTTAATTAACTTGTGTTTTGTTTTGTATTTGAGAAGCCCTTGGTGGTGAAGGACTTGGAAAAAAAAAAAACAAATCAAGAAGCTTTGGAGGATCTTCAAGAGGTAAGAGGGAGATCCATCTCACCAACCAAGCATGGTGGTGAGAGATGGTATTTTATTTGATGGATGTGGAATCCATGTGAGGATTCATATCCATGGTCATGTAATTAATTTGTGGGTGTTTATGAGCTTTGATTAATTTTCTATGCTTGATATGCTTTGCATGATTTTATAGCTTTGATGATATGCTTGATATGCTATACATGCTTTTATGGCTTTAATGGTATGCTTATATTATTTATGATGAAATATATATGTATATGCCATGACTTGATGGTGGAAAGGAAATTGATTTTTGGCTCCAATAGCCAAGGAAGAGCTACGGTTTTGATGCCCTTGATTAGGGTTCAAGATTGAAAATTTTCAAGAACAAAAGAATTGATTTTTGAGTACTTAAAACATGGTGGATTTCGAACAAGACACCTCAAAATAGGTGTTCACAAATTAATATTTTCATGAAAGATGAAAATGGATGATTTGAAGAATTTGGAAAATAAACAAAGGGTTTGTTTTTCAAGAGAACAAGAACACGGTTTTTAGAAGGATTTTTATTAATTTATTTTGTGTAAAAGTTTTAAGTGTTTAACTAAACATGAGATTTAAATGAAAATAGCAATGATGATTTTAAGGATTTGCAAAGAAAGTGAAAAAGGATTTGTAAAGAAAGTGAAAATGGATTTGCAAAGAAAAGTGAAAAATTGAAAATGAACAAATGATTTGATTTTCAAAGACTATGAGTCTTACGTTTTTGTAAAGGATTTTTAATAGTTTTGTTTGTGTAAAACCATATCAATTTAAAAGGAAAAATATTTGATGGTTTCAATAGTCATGTCACGCTTTTTTTAAGGCTTGTAATGCCTTGATTTTTTATGAACAAAGTGAATTTCAAAGTGGAAACGTAACTGGATTTAATACAACGATTTTGGAAAGGGAATCAGAGCGTTTATCACTTGAGAAAAATCAAGTTTTTGTAAACGAAAATGTTTTCGAACTTCAATTTATTTTGAAGAAGGTTGTGTTTGGAAATGATTTGGGAAAATGAAGAATATAATGGTATTTTGAAAATTTACTAACGTATAACTTATTTTCAAGTTTTGAAATACATTAGAAAATGTTAAGTTTTGAAATGTTAATTTACATCAATGGAATAGTGATTTTTGTGAAGTATATATTTTGAAAAAGAATTTCTCGAGTAAAGAACTGTGGAAAAATATTTTCTTGAGTAAGAAAATATATTAAATGAAATATAAAGTTATATTATTTTGAGAAAAGTTGAAGAGGAATTTTTGAAGGTTAAGAGTAGTATTTTACGGAATTAAATTGTGATGAAAAATGTTTTACGTATGTTAAAAAGCGTGATTTTTAAGTTTACGCAATTTTGAACAATGTGTTAAAAATGATATTGATTTATTTAAGTCCAAAATAATGTTTGGAATATTGAGGAATATTTTATGTGATTGAAAAATGTTGAAAAATATTTTACGTATCTTAAAAACAATTTGAAATACAGTAAAATATTTCTACGCGATTTGAAAAATGTTTAAATATTTCTACACGATTTGAAAAGCGTTTAAATATTTTACTGATTTGAAATATTGTTGAAAAATCACTACGTGATTTGAATAGTGATAGAATATTTTTACGTGATTGTGAAAATGATAGAACATTGTTATGAGATTTGGAAAGTATTTTAAATATTTTGAGAATGATAGAAAATGATTTACGTGGCGTAAAAGAATGATTTTTAAGTTACGCGATTTTGAAGCAGTGGAAAAATACTATGCGATTTGAGAAACGTATGTTTTTACGCGATTGAGAAAAACTTTAAAAATTAGTACGTGGTTTAAAAGTGCTGTGAAGAGTTCAACATTTTGAAAACGTAATGTGAAATGTTACGAAATTTTATAAACGTAATAACGAATAGTGTTACGGTATTAAAAACGTAATAAAACGTTGTGGAATTTTAAAAACGTAACAAAAGTGTTACGATATTGTGAAAATATAAAAGAAGTGTTATGGTATTGTGAAAACATAATGAGAAAAGTTTTTGGATTGTGAAAATGTAATGAAATTTTACGCGATTGTGAAAATACGGTAAAAGTGTTTTATAACTATGAAAACGTGATAACATGATTTTATTTGTTGAAAGTACTGATATGATTCTTGTTGAACCGGTGTCCATACTTGTTTGTTTGTGAGAAAATGACATATTTGTCTATAATTGGATTTGGTGCATTATACATGCATTGGAATGGTCCGATGAGATTTGGATATGGTGATTGCCTAGGAGAAACACACCTCTTGAGTGGGTGCGATATGCGTAGTGTAGGTCACTTGTTGACCTTGGGGGCATCGGGGTGCGGGTTGCCTACACGGGTGGTTAGTCGCGCTTCTTCCCGTAGGTTAGACCGATGCAACACACCGATGATCCGGACCGAGACACTATTCTTAATCAAGATCTGATAAAGACTGTCGTGTATATGCTAGATGTGCAAAATCAAAATGAGGATTATAGCACGTGGTCTGAGGCATGTGGTACCGACGGATCTTTTCGATCATTTCTCGACCTGAGTTTAGCTCCATGGAGTAGGAAATCGAGTCTTGTGTACATGCATAATCTGAACATTTATATCTATGTGACATATTAATTGAGGAATATTGGCTATGACAATTGTTTTGAATACTTGGATGATAATGATGATAATTAGGACATTATCGTAATTGTTGTTTATGATAATTGAATTGATAAATGATTTGATGATGATAATTAATTAATATTGAATATATTATTGAAAGTTTGATATGATATCCCTGTATGATATTGCTGCTTGTGTTATCTTTGTGCTGCCATGTTGGTATTGGTGTATGTGATCTCACCTCTTTGTTATGTTGTCTTGCTGTGTCTGTATTGTTAAAATTAAACAGTAGAAAGGATCAAGTTGTCTTAGACATAACGGGCGATGAATAATCAGAGATTGATGAAAACATTGAAGAGTGGCTGTCTCAAGTTCGAAGGTGTTCTGAGTAGACAAGGAGTAGAGTTCTGATGCAACAAGCTGGATACAAGATAAGGAATGAGTATGTTAAGTTTTATCGTTAGTGTTATACCGTGCTATTTAGTAGGACCCGTCATGGGGTTTGCTACTGTTGAAAAACAAAAAAGTCTGTTAATTTTATATTTCTCTTTAAATTGTGAAATATTAATTGGTGTCAATGTTGTATATGAATTAGTTTAAATATATTTTCAGTAATATTTATGGATTACAGTAAGTTTATATTTCAGCAAGAAAGAAATTTTTTTAAACCCACGTTTTTAACTCAAACCTTTTATGAAAACATTTTCAAATTATGAGTCGGAAGTCAGACATGTGATACCCTAGGGAGGGTGTTACAGGTTGAACATAGGGTGGTGGCTACTTAGGCTCTTGGTGTTGTTGTTGATCCACCAAAAGTGAGTTTGAAGGAAGATTTTATGTTTCTATACCCTAAGAGGTCCATTGAGCAACCAATTAACAACAAAGAAGTTGTTTTATAAATACACTCATTTGATATATATGATATTTGATCTTATTTATGCTTAGATATTTCATCTTTAATTTGACTATATTTGTTTAATGGTGTTAATGATAATTGAAGGATAGTATCTTCATTGTGATGGCTACTATTAATAGCTTTGTGGAAGATAGAGATTGGTGGTATCCTACATGTAGATGCCACAAGGTTGTAATCCCTAACTCATGTGTTTGCCACATTGTCAATATGACCCTTAGGTATATATGATATGATTGTTCCTATTTTTTAGGTAAAAAGGTTCTGTTTGTCTTTACTCACTACTAGAATTTTCGAATTTAGAGACAAAACAAATTCTGTCTCTAAATGTATAAATTTTTTTCTCTAAATATTTAGAGACAGAATTAGAGATAAAAATTGTTCTATCTTTAAATCTGGCGTCTCTAAATATTTAAAGATTGAAAATGAGTTCTGTCTCTAAATTAGAGACAAAAAATGTTCGTCTCTAAATAAAAAAAGTATGTCTCTAATTAGAGATGGCACTGTTCTATCTCTATTTCCGTCTCTAAAATTAGAGATAAATTTTTCCGTCTCTAAATCTGTCTCTAATTTTTTAAAAAATATTTAAAAAAATAGGCATCTAGTTGTGATTTACCACAACTAGACGCCTTTTCGTATGCATATAATTATCCAAAATCAAAATTTATCAAAAATCACAATAAATCATCAATCATTATAATTATCCAAGTAACTATAAAAAATATCAAAATAGTTAAAAGTATATGAAGTAGTTACAATATCTTATGCATATCATTAATTACTATTACATTTTGCAAGTAGACTTCTCTCTAACTTATACAATTACAAGTAATGCAACTTAAAGTTAAACACAAACAGAAGAACAAAAAGAAATAGTAATTTACAAACTGTTTGGCAGCATGTTGCCTCAATATGATATCAAGCACACTTATGGCTTCTTAGAAATTCTCTGATTCCTGCCTACATAAAGTATTGGAAATGGCCTGCATTGGAATCTTTGCAACAAAACTAATCTCAACTTTAAATGTCTTGGCATGATAGAGGCGTCGCATCCTCTTCCTATCACTCTCATTTGGACTTCCATGATCATCAAGGCTGCAGTTTCCATTATTTCTATAACAAATAAAAGAAAGAAGTTACAATGCTGGATGTAGAGAATATTGAGATAATCAATGTTGAGATAATCAATGTTGAGATAATCAATGCAAAGATGCTAGGTGGTACTATATTATTAAGGATTCTACAAGTTGTAGACAACTCATTGAGGACTAGTATAAAAAGAGAAAATTACAAGAAGAGGCATCGCAAGGATAATAGTATAAAGTAGAGAAAATTAGAAAAAATACAAAATAGGGAAGCATATAAGATACACTTGGGTGCAATTATTATACAACTGAAAGCATTTCCAAAACACAGATAGACCACTTGATAAGAATACTGCTTCATGTTCTCTATCAGAACTCAAAAGATAGATATAATCAATGTCTTCCACTACTTGTTTAGTTCGAGCATCCAACAAAGAAAGGTTCCTAAAATGTTTATTAATTAAAAGGATACATGTAAGTTTTAAATTGAGGGCAGGTTAATTGGCTGAAAGAATACGTGGTGCAAAGGATATAAGATTGTAAGAAGAATATAAGAATAAGAACACAAAAGAAGAGTTATCACTGTAAATTTCCCAATAAGTACTGGTTAAAACATAGAATTTGACAAGAGATAACAGACCAAGGATAAAACATAACACCAGTAACAACAAACCAAGGGAAGAAAAAGAGACAAATTAAAAAAAATTTGAGAAGAGATATAATAGAAATGGAGCACGAATAAACATGGTAAGCAACAAACATAGAACGAGAGAAGAAACCTAGGCTCAAGCATTACTATTCAGGCCTTCACAGTAACAAAAAAGATAAAATAAGCAGAAACTAAAAAAACTTACTGTTCTGACTGAGCAAAAAATTGAGCAACTTTTTGCTTGCACTGATTTGCAGAAGTTGTCACTTCTTTATTTTCATAAAAATCAGCCAACTTTTCATAGTAAACAATAGCCTGCTCAATATTCTGTTCAAACTCGTATTCCTGTGCGTATAATAGCAAAACTCAGTTATGACATGTTCATGGTGATTGTTGTAAAATACTTCCAAAAAAATACCCAATAGGAAAGACACCATACATAACCAAATATGCAATTAAAAAAATTAATTTAAATAATCATCCTGAAAGAAAAATCTAAAGTTATAGTGATATATACCTTCAAATACCTAGCAGCCATAGAGAATCTTCTAATTTTAAAGAAAAGATTTACAACATTGTCTAATCAAGATACAGCCTCTGCATTAAGAGAGAGAAAAATGAGCTTAACATTGAAAGTGTTATTGTCTTTATATCAATGCAAGTGATGGCATGCTAACGGTGAGTAGTGGTCATAATCAATGTCCTCTGGGCGCATCCAACAGTAGTGGTCATTTGGAGTTGTACTCCCTCCAGAAGTATCTCCTACCCCAACCTGTCAACGAAGGCATAAACCCACATGTCAGATGCATAATACAAAGAATTCTTGTAAATCAGCCAGGCATATTTTTTTTAGCATGCAAAATAGGAAATTCAAATGTGTATAGCAGGATTCTTCTCTCTTTTTATGCAATATAATAAAATTAACAAAACAAACAAAAATGTAAACGTAAGCAGACAATCAACAATTAAAAAAGTTAATGTAAGCATAATGCTTACCTATGCAGCAAGGGTAGTAATGGTATCAACAATACTATTGAAGGTTTTGAGAAAGTAATATGTTCCCCATTTAATTATCTCCTTAACATGGTCGAGCTCACCAGTAGCTTCATACTTGGCACTGTATTCAATAACACTCCAGCTCAACATGGTCATGGCAAAAGATCAGAGAAGTTGAACTTGATGGCATCCCCAGCATCATAATAGCCACCCACCAGATCCTTGATGGCAGATGAGGTATCAGAAGACTTCCTATCTTGCAGACAAGAGTTCCCTCTCCATGAAACATTATTATGCTTAGGCAGTTTCCCCGCTGCAGGCAAGGCAAAGAAATCAAATCAGAAAAGATACAACAATAACAACCAAAGTTTTTCCCACAAGGTGGGTTGGATCAAACGATGCCACTATATTTAGATCAGATAAGATAAATACCAAACAAAAAGTAAAAAAAAAAAAATCCCAATCATTTGAACCCTGAAAAATTGTTCTCATGTTGATCATCACAATTCACAAGAGTGCTACACCATCAAAACACATGATCCACATCCAGGATCTTCAATTATAATAATAGTAATCACCATTCACCAGAAACAAAACAAATTCAAATAAATCATCAACACACTATCAAAGAAATGCTACAATGTCAAAAGGGGTAATAGAATGCTACTCCACGTAGTGAGATCTTCAATGAACAACCATACTACCAACACAGAAACACTACAATACTAAAAGGGTAGTTTAAAAAGCTAGGAAAGCTTACATCTTTAGGCGTTGAAGAACATAAGGGCCTTGTGGAGAGCAAGGGTGTAGTTATCAGGAGGAAGGTGCTTGTGGTGGTGGCGAGGGACGGTCTTGACGATGAGGGTAACGAAGCCAGCAAGGAAAGCAGAGATGAGAAGGGTGCTGAGGGTCCAAACGAAGATCTTGCGGCTGACGATGATGCAACCCAGATCGACATACTTCTTCTTCTTCTGCTTGGAGGGTTCGAGGAGCCAACTCTGTTGTGTTTTGTCCAGGGGGAGCGACAACGCCGCCCTATCGAGGTCCTGGAGGTTGCGGATACGCTCGTCGTCAGTGGCGGAGTCGGTGGCATTGATCTCCAATGGACCACCTCACGGGTTCCTACCATACATACTCATCTTCCTTTTAATGGGATTGGAATACCTCCACCAACACCAATGTTAGTAGTAATGTGTGGGAGTGAGTTATGGTGGATGGGATTGAGGAAGGGGTTACGGGTTACTGTAGGGAAGAGGGGAAACAGATTAAGTGGTATGGTAGAGATGGAGATGAGGGATAGGGAGGTATGGTGGGTGGTACAATAGAGATGAGGGAGGTACGGTGAAGGAGATGAGGGAGATGAGGGAGGGATTAAGGTGAAGGAGATGAAGGGTGGTACGGTGGGATTGAGAGATGAAAGAGGTCAGAGAGATGAGGGATCGGGAGATTGAGATTCAGAGTTAGAATTAGGAACTTAGGGATTTTAAGTAGAAATATTAGAGACGAAAATAACATTCGGTCTCTAATTTTTAAAAATTTATTAATTAAATAATATATATAATTTAAAGATGGAACACATCTGTCTCTAATATATTTTGACTTTTTTAATCACTTATTTGACTAAATAGAGACGGAATTAGAGACGAAAAATTTTGAGACGGATAAATTTCGTCTCTAAAATCCGTCTCTAAGTATATTTGACTTTAAATTAACTAAATAGAGACGGAATTAGAGACGAAAAATTCTGAGATGGATAAATTCCGTCTTTAAAATCCGTCTCTAAGTATATTTGACTTTAAATTGACCAAATAGAGATAGAATTAGAGACGAAAAAATTTAAGACGGATAATTTTCGTCTCTAAATTCCATCTCTAAATAGGAAATTTCTAGTAATAACTATTTCTAGCTGTATTGAGTAGAATGTGTGGTGTGTTGTTAAAAAGTACAAAATTAAACTCAAGGTTGGGGATGAAAGTGGTGTTGTTGTATTTGTCCTTTTTTTATTAGGATCGACAATATCTCTTGAAGCGGGGATGCACTGAATTGGTTGCTAATAGCTAGAAGGTATAAATTCAATTTTATCCTCTATTGCTTTCTGTTATAAATTTATGGTTTTGGTTGCTTATTGTTTTTCTTAATCGGGTTTGTTAGTTAAAGTGTGTTTCTTTTTTTTTTTTCAATTGTGGCAGTCTACACATGGAGGTAGGGCTGCACACGGGTCAGGTTGGTTCGGGTTTAGGGGAAAAAAACCAAACCAATTAGTTAAAGTCAGGTTGGGTTGGATCGGTTTTAGTTAAAAAAAACTGGGTAACCCGAACCGAACCAACCTGATTACAATCGGGTTGGTTTGGGTCGGGTAGTCGAGTTGTTCAAAATTTTTATACATACTGCAAGAAACTATTTTGAAATTCAAGTAGCAGTGGAAGAGAAGATGTAAAAAATTGTTATGAGACAGACAATGATCCCTCCATAAAGCAGAAACAGAACTTTAGCTAAATCATCCATCCATTATAATATTTAAGCACAAATCATATAATATTTAAGCACAAAAAATATCAAAAATAGAAAAGGAATACCCATTTGAGTTCACAACTTGCCCAACTTGTCTACAATCAGTATGAACATTCGAGTATCAAGAAGGAAACACAACATTATACACAACTTAACAATCAAGAAGGAAAAAGATTGAATCCCAACTTGACAATCAAGAACATTTGACAACCAAGAACATTTGAGTATCAAGAAGGAAACACAGCATGAACATTTGACAATCAAGAAGGAAAAAGATTGAATCTCAACTTGCCTGATATTATACACAAACACAACATGAACATTTGAGTTTAGAATTGTGAGTGCCATGGTCAACGGCCTCAGCTCCCTAGCTATGGTCTCCCTTGACCAGGTCCTCCACCTCACGGTGGGCCCCTCCCACACAAGCGTTCTTCGCAGTTTTTCCTGGACCAAGCGAGTTGGCGGTCGTCGCTCCCCTCCATCCGCGTCGAGCCACCAACGCAGAGCCACCTCTGTCGCTCCGCAGATTTGCTCAGCTGTCGTGCACCACCACCACGATTCTGCAGATCTACTTAGCAGTCAACGCAGAGCCATCCAAGTTGTCAAAGATCTGCTTAGATCTGTACAGATCTCGCGATATCTGGTCACCAAAAGAAATGAGACGCAAGATCTGGTCACAAAATGAGACGCGAGATCTGGTCACGAACTCGACGGCCGTCGCCGGTGGTGGCTGGGCCAAGAGGAGAGGAGGAATTCCATGAGCGCAGAGGTGGCAAGCGGCTAGGGGATTTGGGAAGGAATTTTGCAGAGAGAATCAGAGAAAGGAAGGGAAAGTGAAAATGAAAATAATGAGTGATTGATTCGGCCATTTGGGTAGAAAGAAAATCAGAAATGAAGGTTACACAAAACGACGTGGTTTCTTCGGGTGGTCGGGTCGGGTCATCGGGTGAAGTCACTGAACCCGTCACCCGAACCAACCATTGATCGGGTTAATTGGATTTGACCCGATGACCCGAACTAATCCGGAAATACAAAGTTGGGTTAGTCGGGTTGGGTTGGGTTATATGCAGCCTTACATGGAGGTGTTTATCCATCCAACCTTTGATAATTTGATTGGGAAGAAACTACTCTTTAAAGTTGAGTCAAAGATTGTTTCAACATCTCATATAATGAGTCTTTTAAGGTGAGGAGGGTATGTGATGGTGAGACTATCCTGAGCATGTTTATATTAGATGGTGCTAAACTTACAACTAATAAGGTAATACTTTATTGGCATAATGCTGCTATGCTTTATGATATGTAAAGTTGAAGTGACAAAGTTTTGACTCTATTCCTATGGTTTATTGCCAGGCTTTTTTTGCCCCTCTATTCCCCGATGTGTGTAGTCTTGGGTCAGAGGGTATTGACCTGGATTTTATCGGTGCAAAGGTAGTCTGAAATAAAGTATATGTTGATGTGCTATATATTGTTGAGAATGTTATATACGGTTATTGATTGTGACATGTGTGATTGCAGGAGTTTGTCTCTCAGGTAATAGTCAACCCTATCTCTTTGGGCTCGGTTGGGCAATCATTTATTCCTAAGGAAATCCCTGCTAAGAGAAATTTGGAGAAAGCCATGAATTTTGCAAGTGGTGTTGTGCAGCCTACTTTGAAGCAAGTTAAGATAGAAAAAGAGCGAGCTCGATTAGAGGATTTCTTTTTTACTATTGTGTATAGATATTGGACTTGGACTTATTGCATATTTTTTGTTAGCAATACAAATGTGGGTCCAGTTATTAAGCTTAGTTGGTTTCTAGTAGATGGTGCCTTTGTATCTTTTTGGATATTTTGTGGGTGTTGATGTATGTAGTCTTGGAATGGATAGTTTGTTGAGTAGTTAAGCTATGTATAGTTCCATTGTGACAGAGGTTTAAGTAGTAAGTTATGTTTTATTGTAAAGAGTTGAATATTGAAATAAATGGACAGTTTTGATTTGCAAATATTTTATTTCCTCTCCTTGTGGTTGCTTGAGTAATTCATTTTTTAAGGTTGAATAAGGCTTAGTTGGTTTGACAATAAATAAATAGTTTATTTTGTCTTTATGTATATGCTTTCTTATTAAGTGTTTGAGAATTTTTCTGATTGAAAAGGTCCCCTGGCAGTGTTTTTTTCCACTATTGTATTCAACATGGATAGGTGAAGCAAAATGAATTAGATATATTTTATTACTAAAGTCAGTCAATTCTTTTTATGTCGGTCTGTCTGTCATTACATGAGAATATTAAGGCTTACATTATCATAAGGAAAAAGATAACCATATATTTTTTTTATGAGTTTATGTATTATTCATATCTTTTTTAAGAGTGTGTAATTTAATAAGAGAAAGTGAAAAAAAAAATGTATAATAAATGATATTGAAAAAAATAGTAAAAGTGATGTGAGAAAAAAAATAGATAAAAATATCAGTATTATTTTCATAATACGTGAAATTTCATGCTACAGACACGTTTAGCTTGGTTGCATAAATTTGGATTTTTAATGTGGATTCTTTTCTTATTAATTGGGAATTTTTTATTTTTTTTATAATGCACATAAAATAAGAACATTTCAGTACGAAAAAAAGAATTGGGGTGATTTCCTTACCTTAAAAGACCTATCACCCTTCAAGTATCCTGAACCTATAACCAATTTGCTTATGATTTTTCAGCCTAAGGAGAAAATAAATTATCGTGTGATGAAATTCATACTGACTTTAAGCTAGATGTTTAGGACCTTTCGTAAAAAATAAAGAACTTTAATGCAGAGAATATTTGTTGCATACTTAAGGTAGTACTTGATATATTGACAAAAGCTATTAAACGCTGCATATGCAATTTCATTCTTAGTAGATGCATATGATTATATCCTTGCTGGTGTATAACAAGGTTGTCTCCTCCTCCTCATCTCTCATTTGGCCAACATCCTCTATGTGTCATTTGTGTCATTCTTGATCTTACCTTTATAGAATGATAATGCTCTAAAAACAATAATTATTTAGTAGCACAAGCTTGCAAAAAAAATATGTAGATAGAATCAAATTGGGATTCTTATTTATGTTCAGTGACATAACTTTAGAAAGTATATAACTGCATATTCAGTAATCAGAATTCTTGATTTAACACATTCTTTACTTCAGTGTTCTTTTGTTTACGATGCAATGGAAGTATAACAACTCTTCATTCTATATTTAATAATAATATATTACAAACCAAATTGCAAAGGCCATAAGTCTGCTAGACCCCGTTTTGTTAGTACAAGTCACTTTGTTTTCCACTTTCTCATAGAAAGCGCAATGAGCATTTAAAAAATGAGTGAGATTATTGACACTCTCAAATGTTTATTCACACTTCTTACTAACTAATCAAAATTCTAATTTTTCTTTTTAAAAAATCATGTGTGGCTAATAAAGAGTGTGTATAGACAATTGGGAGTACTAATAGTAACACCCTTAAAAAATAGCTACCCATTTCAAGTCACATTGTTTTGGGAATCCTCTGTGATGTCACATTGTCCAAGTCACATTGTTGAGCATTCATAAATAGCTTTTGATGTCAATGAACTTCTAATGAGCATTTCAAAAATAACTTATGATGTATATCATTGTGATTTATTAAAGATTTGACTCAAGCCTTTGCGGAACATAACTCAAATGTTTAAGCAGTCCTCTACATGATTATGTTTGAAATGAATAAAAATAAGAAATGATTTGATTTGATTTGAATTGAATTGATTTGATTTGATTTGATTTAAAAATTAAATTTTGTGTTTGGAATTCATTAGAATGAAAATTGATTTGATTTGATTTTATTATTTTACATTTTAACCCTTATGAAAAGTTATTAGAGATAGTTACTAAAAGTAAAATAATCTATTTAATTTAAATCAAATCAAATCCTAATAAATCATATTAAAATTGATAAAATTCTAAAACAAAATGAATAAAATCTATGAAATTTTAAAAATTAAATTATTTTTAATTTTTAAACATTTTAAATATAAAATTTAATTAAATTTAATTTACAAATTAAATCATTTCTAATTTTTTACATTCAAAACACACTCTATAAGGAAGATTTGGCTCAAAAGTGCCATTCTTAAGGGAAGCACTGTTTTACTCAATAGTCTTTGCCATAAGACAATGAATTTATAGCTGACATTTGGTAACTCTACTACAAGTGTTCAAAACTATCCTTTTTTCAAAAAAAAAAAAAAATCTTATTGGTAGAAATTGATAAAACATGAGTTCAACTTTTACACTTAATGGCACACACTTCTTTTTAATTTTTGTATAGCATGCTAATATTTTTTTTTTGTCTTGCTTCTAATACTTCAAAATTAAAATTGTTAAGAGTTTTAAGTTAAAGTAACACAACACTCATTTTAAAGTTTTATACTCATACTCATATTAGCAAAATATATATAATTATAAAAATATGTTTATATTTAAACATATTTATAATAACTTCCTACTTAGTGATTCAAGAACAAATTAAACGCAAGGCTGTTGTCTATTGTTTTCAATCCCAGATATTTTAAAAACTAATTTATATGAATTGTGCTAATATGAGTTTATATTTAACTTTCTTTTTATTGATTTATGTCTTAATTTGGTTTCTTAAATTTTTTCTTCCTTTATATCATTTTTTTAATTCTTATCATTAATTGAGACGAACAGTTTTCTAATTTAGGTGAACACAAAATTAAAGCTAAATAAAATAAATTATATTAATTCACATTTTGTTATGTTATTGTATAAACACACGTGTGTCTAACCAACAAAAAAAAAATAACGTCATACAATTGCTTTAAAATGAACCAGATTTTTTTTTTAATTTTAAAATGAACCAGGTTATCTATTTTATTTTATTTTTACCATTTGCTGTGCCACTAATGTACTATATTTAGTACCAATGTTTTACATGTCTTCTGAGTAATTTGAGTGTAATAGAATATTTGTTTCATCTGAATCCTGATTTTTTTATATCAGCTTTTTTTACATAATTTTTTATATTATTGATTTTATTATTTTTTTATTATTTTTTCTCACTTAATTATAATTATTAAAAAAATATAATAAAAAATAATATGATCAATAATATAAAAATTTATATAAAAAAAATGATATAAGAAAATTGAGATTGAATCCATTTAATTGTCCAAAAATTTTGACATTTGCTTCTAATCTTATATCTAAAAAGGACTTCCAGGATCTATTTATCCCATCAGCATCAGGATTCAGGACTCATACCGTGTCCTACAATTTCGTTAAAACTGGCCCAATTTACCACACATACTTCATTATTGCCACTGTCTTATTTTATATATATGTATATATATAAAGGAAGTGTATTAGATGAGATAAGTGTTTATTATGAGAAGATGAGAAGAGTGAATCTTGACTATTGGATCTTATATGAATGATCAAGATTAAAACATAAATGAATGTGACTTTTTTAAGTGGTCACATGACCTTTAAGTAACTTTTAATCTTGATCATCTATGTATAGTTGTATAGTTAAGATTTACTCCTCTTACCTTCTCACAATAATCATTCCTCTCACTAAATATGTCCTTTATATATATATATATATATATATATATATATATATATATATATATATATATATATATATATATATATATATATATATATATATATATATATATATATATATATATATATATTGGAAGTGTGAGAGGAGTATTTATTGTGAGAGGATGAGAGAGAGTGTATCAGGTGAGATGAATATTTATTGTGAGATGATGAGAGGAATGAATCTGGACCATTGGATCTTACATGAATGGTCAAGATTAGAACATAAATGCATATGACTTTTTTAAGTAGTCATATGATTTTTAAGTAACTTTTAATCTTGATCATTCATGTATAGTTGTATGATTAAGATTTATTCCTCTTACTCTCTCACAATAATCACTCCTCTCATTATATATATATATATATATATATTACAATTTAATACACATCTCACACAAACATTTCATGTCTTCATAAATGTATATATGGATTGCCGCTAAGAGTAGGAATATGTATGCTACCCCATCAAGAGTCTATAATTTAAACTATTTTTGGTCTAATCTATTTAATAAATAAGTCGATTTAAGTTTTTTTGACATGCCTATTTAACTATTCAGACTAAGGTTTGAACATTTGAAAAAAAAAACTTGTTTAACCTATCATATCGGGTTATTTATATATAATTAAAAAATTATATTATTTCTAAAAATTACTAATTATATGTTAATACAATATATATCCATTTTATATAAATTATAATAATTTCCTTAAAATGTTATACCTATTTAAAAATTAAAAAACTTAAGTTTCTTCTGTTATAATGTAACTCTTTAAAAAAATATTTGGAATAGGATAGTTTTTCATATTTTCATAAACAGACTAGATCAACTCCCCCAAAAGAAAGCCTATAACATTTAACAATTCAGACTCAATCCGACAAGTTATAAAACAGGTTCTGACCCACATAGCAGGTAAGTGAAGTAAGAAGTATATGGCTTTCAAATCTAGTCGTAGGATATGTGGCTTTCAAATCTAGCCATAGGATATGTTAGTAAAATCGAAACACTGATGGAACCATGAATCTGAATTGCAAAAACTCACCTCAATCTGCTATGACAACATTGAAGCATCAATGTGGAATAGTGAAATTACATTGATTGTAATATAGGTGATCGGTCGCGCTATTCATCCATCTAAAATACACCAACTTTCGTCCATCGTATCTATCTCCGTATGTCTATTTTCTGATTCAACCCTCCCCTTTCTTCCGCTTCTCATTTCTTCTACCTTTTTCACTCTCACTCTCACTCTCGGCCCTCCCCTTTCTCACTCTCACTCTCGGCCTTTCCTTTTCTCCAAAATTTCAATTTTCTTCTCCCTCGTCTCACTCTCGGCCTTTTCTCCTCGCTTCTCATTTCTTCTACCTTTCTCACTCTCACTCTCAGCCCTCCCTTTCTCCAAAATTTCAATTTTCTTCTCCCTTGTCTCACTCTCAGCCCTCCCCTTTTTCCAAAATCTCAATTTTCTTCTCCCTTCCCTTTACCCATTCTCTCACACCCTTGAATATGCCTTGTCCGGGTCACCACACATAGCATTTTGCTGCCATATCTTAGTAGCCTTCTTAGTGTGTCCTCTGGCTGCCATATCTCAGAGAAAAGGGACGATTTGATGAACATGCATTCAGATAAGTTTGATACCATCTTGAATGAGTTCGAAAAGTTGCACGAGTAAGGTATTCTATCAACTGGTCTGTAAAGTTCATTTGTTTCTGGTTCTTTGCATCATACATTTTACTTCATTATTTGATTTGGAAGAGTTAAGAGGTGTAACATACCCACTAGGATTTAGGATTTTTCAGTTCAGAAGCCCAGAGAACAAGTAGCAAATGTTGAGGCATTGCTTGATTTGACCCACACTCTAGTGGGATATGTGAAGTCTCTGGTTAATCAGGGTGTTACTCCTAAATTTGTTGGTTGTTTGGTCAATTCTGTTTGTATTATTTGTTTAATTGATGTTGTGGCCTAATTTGTTTGAGTAAGCTTAATAATTATAGAAAGCAGGGTTACTTGAAGTTAGGATTGTGTCAATGGAGCTTTACTGTTAATGTAAACTTATCATATTTATTGTTTGTGGTGAATGTCATTATTTGGTGACTCTAAAATTAACTGGTTAATATGTTTGGAATAAGTGGTTAATCTTTACATGTTTCTGGTGAATTCAAAAATGAGTTCCTAAGAGTGGGGGTAAACTACTTACAAATGAACTACTAGTGGAGTAAAGTTGGGCTATGTAGTTGTCTGGTTAATATAGCAGGGAGCATTGGTCCATTGACATGGTTTGTGGTGAATCTCATTACTTGGTGACTCTAGAATTAACTGGTTAATATGTTTGGAATAAGTGGTTAATCTTTATATATTTCTGGTGAATCCAAAAATGAGTTCCCAAGAGTGGGGGTAAACTACTTACAAATGAGTGCAAATGTTGATGAACCAATGTGTGACGGTAGCTATTGGGTTTCGCAACTATCACACAGCTCATCAGTTAGTTTTTTATCATTATTAGAAGGAATTGATCATGATGTCAGTCAAAGGCCACAGGCATGTCCAACATATGCTCAATAAGTTTATTGTAGTTATTGAAATTGAATGCTTATATGTTTTTATCCAGGGTTGTCCTAGTCAAATATCATATACCAATTTGTTGGTTAGTGGTAATGCAAGACAATTTGAAGATACACAGGCTGGGAATCAGTGACATAGTACAAGTCTAAATTTGTATAAATTATATAAGGTATCTTTATGTATATGCCTCAAAGGTATAGATTAACACTAATCCAATCTACTCTTGTTTTGCAGGTTGATTTCCTTTTTTGGTATATAGGATAATTTACATGAGTCAAGTGTGCTGACAAAGACTTAGGTGCAATAACAGTGAAAGTGCGCTCACACTGTGATTTGGCAGATATTTTTTGTGGTAACCAAGAAAATAGATATTAGTGTATCATCAGGAACCCACTTAAGTAGTTTTTTTGTCCTTTTAAGTGGATTGAACCTGTGCTGTAGTTATTTATACTTCACATGTAATCTGTATAGAGTACATGTAATTACACGTAGAGGCAGAAGATGTATATATTTTTTTAGTGTGAATGGTAGGATTTTATTATTGCAATTCCACAATATTGGTGATGTACATGGATATATAATGTGATACATAAGTGATAAATGACTCTTTTGTAATTCAAGTGTATTTTTTGTGTATTTTTACATGCAACCTTAAGAATAATTGAAGTTGAAAGAAATATCAAATTTATCCCACCAATTAGGAACTGATTTTTTGGATTCTCCATGAACTGAAATAGAGTAACCAGTTATTTGTAATGTATTTGTAAAGCATTAACCAGTTACTTATGGATTTGGTGAGTTCCAAAATAAATTGTTAATACATTACGTCTAAGTGGTTAATCAGTATAGGTTTCGGGTGAATCTAAGGAAGAGTTCCCAATAATGGGGGCAAACTAGTTAGAAATGAAGTACTAGCTGGAGTTTACATGTGTAACGTTGTTTTGAACACATTGGGAGTAGATGGTCAGAAAACCATGGAAAAAGTGGTGAATCTCATGGATTGGTGAGTTTCAAAATAATTGGTTAATACATTACGTCTAAGTGGTTAATCAGTACAGGTTTCTGGTAAATCTCAGGAAGAGTTCCCAATAATGGGGGCAAACTAGTTAGACCTAAAGTACTAGTTGGATTTTACATGCGTAACGTTATTTTGAACACATTGGGAGTAGATGGTCAGAAAACCATAGAAAAAGTGGTGAATATCATGGATTGGTGAGTTCCAAAATAACTGGTTAATACATTATATCTAAGTGGTTAATCAGTATAGGTTTCTGGTGAATCCTAGGAAGAGTTCCCAATAATAGAGGCAAACTAGTTAGACCTGAAGTACTAGTTAGAATTTACATATGTAACGTTGTTTTGAATACATTGGGAGTAGATGGTCAGAAAACCATAGAAAAGATGGTGAATCTCATGGATTTGATGAGTTCTAAAAAAACTAGTTAATACATTATGTCTAAGTGGTTAATCAGTACAAGTTTCTGATGAATCTCAGGAAATAAGTAAACCACGTTTTAGCACAAGTAAAAATAGTTCAAATAGTTGGGGGATGTTCAGAAGAGACCCAAGGTCTCTATTTATAGAGCCTTTGAGTTATTCGAATAACTATTGAGTTATTCGAATAACTTATTTAGAAAAACAGATTTGGAAAACTTCATATTTGAATACCTGATGTGTTATTCAAATAGCTCCTTTGAAAACAGAGGCATACAGGGGATTTTGAAAAACGTTATTCGAATATCTCCTGTGTTATTCGAATACCTCTGAGTCTAAAACAGTTTTAAACACAAATATGAGCAGGTTTATTTGAATACCTCTGAGTCCAAAACAGTTTTGAACACATTGAAAAGTGGTGAATCTCATTACTTGGTGATTCCAAAATAACTGGTTAATACATAAGGAATAAGTGGTTAATATGTACATGTTTCTGGTTAATGTAAAGATCAGATCCCATTGGTGGTTAAAGACTAATTAGAAATGAATTACTAGCTGGAGTTGACATGTGTAATGCTGTTTTGAACACATTGGGAGTAGATGGTCAAGAACTCATGCAAAAAGTGGTGAATCTCATTACTTGGTGAGTTCCAATATAACTGGTTAATCAGTATATGTTTCTGGTGAATCTCAAAAAGTTCCCAATAATGGGGGCAAACTAGTTAGAAATGAAGTACTAGCTGGAGTTTACATGTGTAATGATATTTTGAACACATTGGGAGTAGATGGTCAAAAAATCATGGAAAAAGTGGTGAATCTCATTACTTGGTGAGTTCCAAAATAACTGGTTAATGCATAAGGAATAAGTAGTTAATATGTACACATTTCTGGTTAATGTAAATATCAGATCCCATTGGTCATTAAAGACTAATTAGAAATCAATTACTAGCTGGAGTTGACATGTGTAATGCTGTTTTGAACACATTGGGAGTAGATGGTCAGCAAATCATGGAAAAAATGGTGAATCTCATTACTTGGTGAGTTCTAAAATAACTGATTAATACCTAAGGAATAAGTGGTTAATATGTACACGTTTCTGGTTAATGTAAAGATCAGATCCCATTGGTGGTTAAAGACTAATTAAAAATGAATTACTAGTTGGAGTTGACATGTGTAATGTTGGTTTTAACAAGTTAGGAGCAAATGGTCAGAAACTCATGCAAAAAGTAGTGAATCTCATTACTTGGTGAGTTCCAATATAACTGGTTAATACATAAGGAATAAGTGGTTAATATGTATATGTTTATGGTTAATGTAAAGATCAGATCCCATTGGTGGTTAAAGACTAATTAGAAATGAATTACTAGTTAGAGTTGACCTGTGTAATGTTATTTTTAACACGTTGGGAGTAAATGGTCAGAATACCAATGCAAAAAATGGTGAATATCATCACTTAGAGAGTTCTAATATAACTGGTTAATATATTACAAATAAGTGGTTAATATGTACACATTTCTGGTTAATGTAAAAATCAGTTATCGGTAGTGGTTAAAATGTAGTTAGAAGTGAAGTACTTGGTGAAGTTGACCTATGTAATGTTATTTTTAACACGTTGGGAGTAAATGGTTAGAATACTATGCAAAATGTCGTGAATCTCATTACTTGATGAGTTCTAATATAACTCGTTAATACATTACAAATAAGTAATTATTGTGTACACATTTCTGGTTAATGTAAAAATCAGATCCCAATAGTGGTTAATATGTAGTTAGAAGTGAAGTATTAGGTAGAGATGACATGTGTAATGTTGTTTTTAACACGTTGGGAGCAGAATACCAATGCAAAAAATGGTGAATCTCATTACTCAGAGAGTTCTAATATAACTGGTTAATATATTACAAATAAGCAGTTAATCTATATCAATTTCTGGTGAATCTCATTACTTAGTGAGTTCCAATATAACTAGTTAATATAGTATGAAAAAATGGTTAATATCTACAAGGTTCTGGATAATATAAAAATAAGTTCCCAAAAGTGGGGCCAAAGTAGTTACAAATGAAGTACTAGTTAATACGAAATAATACACCTGGTTGGAAAAAAAAAGCCATCTATCGGCTATGTATCACAATATGTATCTCTGTACATTATCAATAGTGAAGCATTGCAATAACTATACATAGGGCCAAGCTAAAGAGTGTAGTACAAAATTTTCAACTTAAGACAGTAACTCCATAGCATTTGCAGCTCTCAAACCTTCTTATTTGCACTCGTTGTTCAGATGCAAGACCCAGCCACATAATAAGTCACGTCGCATTTGCATGACTCCTCCCTATATCAGTATAGTATAAATAAATAAAAATCCCAACAGAATGTAATTGTTAAATCAAAAATCGAGTTAGACAAAGTATACCTCCGTCTTGAATGTGAGCTGTCCATGGAAGTAATTCGCATATACGTAAGACCAAGTCTGAAATTTCACAAGTACAACAAGATTAAAGCACAAATGTAGAACAAAATAATCAACCATATTCGTCACAACTGTAATATTCGAAGATATTTTTCAAAACACAAAACTCCATAATGTTAACCCAACGAATTAACAACACCCAATCAAAAAAATATCTAAGCATTTTTTACTCATGTTTATTCTTTAATGAACACAGGCTGCCAACACACACATATTTTTCATACCAAATGAACTTTCAATTTTGTAGATTTCATTCCTACATGATTAACACATTGGGTACACATGTAAAACACAAATACTTCCTATAATAGCAGTGATTGTCGAATTACAAAAAACATAACTACCAACTAACATTGACCATGAATGGAGAAGATCTAAAGCATCCCAAAAAATTCAAAGCAAAGAATCAACTTTGACAAGACTTTAATGAATTCAAGCACATTATCAAGAAGAAATCATTTTCATCAATTACGTAGTGCCCAATTAGCAACTCGTCTTACTAACCTAACCCCTAAGATTTCAGTTTCATGCAATGATTATTGAACCATAAAAATAAGACAAAGAAGTTCAAACCAAATCAGTTTGACAATGCTCTAAACCAGCAAGTTACGAGCTTTAATTCTGAAGTGTTTTATTCACATAATAGGCTAAAATAACTTTCTTTTGTATCGACCTAGATTTACTCCTTTTGAACAAAGTACATAGATGAAAATTCAACTAAGAGAAACAATATGAGAGAAGTTATGGTAATGGATCCAAAACAACTATTTGTAAAAATATACATCATGTCAATTTATCGATAGAAAATGCACACCAGACATTGTCAAGCAGAAATCATCTACAAATACCATCAACTTCATAGTCATTACTAAAAAGAAAATACAATTATGCAGACATATTAATCAATGACATCACTTACTTCAAAAGCACACAATCTAGACTCAACTTACAAACCACCAATGACCCTTGTAAAGAACATACCACAACTTATACATTTTCATATTACGAATAAGAGACAAGACAAATTGTAATCAAGTTCAAAAATTTAGTTCACTTAACGAAGAGGAGCATACAAGAACTAAGAGTGGCAAGACAATGAAAGTCAACCCAGACATTTTGTCAAGTAAATTGTTCCAATTCTAGGACAAACAAGACCATCAAATTCATTTAGAAGCAAATCATATTGTCATGGATCTTGAACCAAAATTATTGTGCCTCATATTTAAAATAAAAAACTGGAGACATAGCAGAACTTAAACACAAAACATCAAAGATTTAGATTCATTCAGATTGCACTCAACCTCTATCACTTGCAATCAAACACCCACAAAAACAATGTGTATTAGCCATTCAAAAGATAAAAAAAGAGAATAATAATGCAGAAGATATGCAAACATACCAAAACATGTTGGAAACCTTTAAACTCAGAATAACAAAGTAAAGGCATGTGCTTCATAATTTATGGGTTATCAAGTTGATCAAAACAATGTATAAAACACAACGGCAAATAGAACGATACATAAATCGTGGAATAACAATAAATCCCATGCATCTTGTTATTAAACCTCAAGAGAAGAACAAACTAAACTTAGAGCACATATTCTGAGCATTCATAATCATGTTGTCTGAGGCTAGAAATTAACTCAAGATTCAGGCAGTACCAAGAATCAGTGGGTAGCAATTAGAAACTGCACTAATTAAATCAATCAACACTACTTTATGATATCAATACCAAAGGGTTATAGCAATTAGAAAATATAATTAGTGGGTATCATATGGGTATCTTGAAAGATCATAATATGGATCATATGGCAGAAAAAGAAAAGTTCTGCCATTGAGTATATCATAAAACATAAATCAAGTTTATGGAGAAAAAAAAAAGGCATATGAAAGAAGAAACTTACAATCTAGCACGGTTTGCTAACAAACCAAATGACCTTGGTAGATCTCTGTGAAATTATTATATGAAAGGTCCCTGAAGAAAGGAAAGCATCCTTTATGAGGTTCTATACAATGAAATTTGAACAAAACAGTCAAAACATCTGCATTTTTATTATGTAACTTTCTCACAACTCAACCATTAATTATATTTTAAAACAATCTCAAAGCATAGTTTTCAGTCATAACCTTAAAATTAAATTGAAAGTTAGTCCTTTAATATGCATTTCTAGAATAAAAGAAAAAAAGTTCATTCACATATCTCAACCAAACTCTCATCCCTACACAATTTTCAAGATACATCAATCTCAGTTTCAAGGTTTTGCCTTGTGTAAACCAAAAAATGAAAGGAAGTATAAATCATGCAAGTGCCCTAGTGAATAGGTTCGATAACTAATCACAGTAAAAGTCAGAGCTTTAAGCTATGGACTCCACCGAAACAAAAAGGATTAGAAGAATAATCCATAGTCCACAATACAACACATTTAGGTAGTCTCAGTTCACCTCTTTAAACCCACATTTTGGGTTCTTCTAAAAATCAAAAAATAAAGAAGAATAAAATACAATGGAGGCTTCCCCTTACAACCTCCTTCAAATCCTAAGTTTCAAAAATTTCAAAGAACAAAACTCCATCCATTTGTTAGTTTAACAAAAAATTTCAGTATCATATATGAAAAAGAGAATCATCGGATGATGATTTAAACTCGATTTGTACAACATTTTGAGAAACAAAAACTCAAAAACATAAAAGAAAAGATTTTTCAAACTCGGTTCAGTATCCATCATTGATTTTTCAAAAGAAAAGATTTTTAAGAATAAAGAGATAAAGTAAACCATAGTCATGAGTTATAAGAGATGAAATAAGAAGAAAATGTGAGGGCTTTTATCTCCTCTTACCTTGAGAAGGCGTGGTTGACTAGAGTGAGAAAGTAGAATAAGGTTGATGAAGAAAAGAAGAGTCGTGCTTCCAGTTGGTGAGGGTGGAACCCAGAAATTTTGTAGTCTTTGACTCTTTTTCTTTAAAATCTGATAAAAAAATAAAGAAATGAGATGAGGGGAGACGGGAGTCGAGATTGAGAGGGGGAGACCAGATTGAGAGGGATTGAGAGTGAAATAGAAAAGAAAAAACCAAATGAGAAGCGGGAAATGAAATGGAAAATGTTGGAGGCATACGGACGACTCAGCAAATATACATACGGTGGATAAAAGTTGGAGTATTTCGTTGGACGTCAAACGTTTTCCATAGGTGATGCATGGTATAAATTTTGTTGTAAATAAGGTTACCTGAATTTTGTTGTAAATAAGTAGGGATGTAAACAAGTGGAATTAAGTCGAACACTTGTAACTCAGGCATAACTTGTAAAAAAAAACTATTTAACTTTGACTCATTTATTTAACTAAGTCAAATTTAAAGTTTGGGTTTAGTTTGTTTAAAAATTATAAAGTTGGAGTTTGATTTGTTTAGCTAGTTTATAGTTGGATTAGTTTTTTCTTTTATCAAATATTTCTTTAAAATATTTAAGTTTATAAATTTAATATTTAGTAAATATCTTTATGGTAAAAGATAAAGTATGTCACGACTAGTGATCGCTTGTGAAGCGGTGAAACAAAATAAATAATTTAGGAGTCGCCACCAATTTTATTAAAATTAGGAAAAATTGAGAAACTCTTTTAGAAAATGGTCTTTGGAACCAGATTGGATTCAGGAGTCGGTTATGCATAGGAAACTTAACCCCACAGCACCCCTAATACATCCGTCCTAAAGCGGTTACCTTAAATTAGTTATGCAAAAATTTAATAATCTCATAATATATTTATTTTATCTCTTTTATTAAAAAAATAAATAAAAAACAAAGAATTTGAGAAAATTTAAAATTTGGCTTGACGAAATAGAAATTTCGCTCCTACGTATCCTCAAGTGCAATGAGGAACTCAAAGTCACGTAGTTCTGTAGAAAATAAGTGTGGGTTGGTTGATTTTATTTAAAGAAAAGATTAAATTTTTTTATTAAAAAAATTTGAATTAACAAGTCGTCGCGACTCTGTTAATCAAATTAAAGTTTGAATAGGTGAAGCTCGCGTCATGCTAGAGACGTCACCCACTGATTATTGAATTTATTGCTATTAAATGAGATTTTTATTATCTAAAATTATCTAAAAATAATAAAAATAAAAATGAATTTTGAGTCTTTATTAAATAGTTTTTTTTTTTAATAATTTGAATCATTAGGTTGTCACAACTCAGATGATCCAAAATAGTTACAAAATTAATAAGTCATTACAACTCGGTTACTCATGATTTTCAAAAAAAACAAATTTAATTACTTTTATATATTTTTTACTTTTTTATTCTTATCATCTTTCTTTACCCGTTTTTTTTATTCTTTTTTTTTACCATTTTCGTGTTTGGCCCAATAGGCCAATTGTACCCAAAAAAAAAAATACAATCAGAGAACAGGACTTACGAAAACTAAAAGGGGGGTGTTTGTGTTTTTTTCTTTGAAAGAGAACGGAGAAGATGAAGACCAGTCCGGTGAGACCCAAGCAGGGGCGCGACCACAGAGCAGGGTGGCGGCGGTCTGGCTTGTCGGCGACGTGCAGAATCGCTGGACCTGGTTCGGCTTCAAGCGGCGGTGGGTTGTCACGGGACAGGGCGGAGCAGTGCGAGTGGATCGGATTCTGGTTCACGATCCGGTTGAGTCTGGGCACGAACGGAGAGACGGAGCGGCGTGGTCCAGACGAGTGCGGCGCGATCAACGGCTTGGGTCTGGTGAAGATCAGACAGCGGAACGCGATGGGTGGCGCGGTGCGGATCATGACGGGTCATGGTCGGAGCTGCTGTGCAGTTCGGTCTTGTGACTGGTTCCGGCGTGGGTGGCTTTGGTTTGATGGGTTTTGGTGGTTTTTGGTTTGGGTCTTGGGGGGGTGGAATGTCGGGTGTTTTGGATGAAGGTGATAGTTTAGGTTTGGTTTGGGTTTGGAGGTGGCTTTTGGTTTGGTTGATGGTGGGTTGAAGCTTTGGTGGTGGTTTTAATGGAAGATGGCTTGATGGTGGTGGGTTAGAGTGGGTGGTGAAGATGGTAGTGAGTTGACTCGGTTTTGAAAGTAGAAAATGAAAGGGTGTTATTCTTGGTAGGGTGATGAAAAAAACGTACACAGGGGTTATTTGTGAGGACTGAAGGTTGCTGTCAGGGAGGCCACGTGAGTGCAAAGGTATTAAGTTGAAAGTGAAAGTATGGCTGAAAAAAAGTCCCTTTAATGGTGTGGGTTATGAGTTTTTATAAGAGGAGATATACTGAAGAGTTTGAGTTAAAGTGAGATTAGGATTGATGAGTTAGGATCTGTTTAGGATAAGTGTTAGTTGATTTGGGATGAGTTTGAGTTAAGTTTAATAAAGATTAGTTTGTTTAGGATGATTGTTGGGGTTGGTTTAGGATAAATGTTAGTAATGTGAGTTGTGAAATGAAAAATAGGTAAATGGGTCAAGTTATGGGTTAGTAGGTCATGTTTTTTATTTATTTATTTATAAAATATCTCGGACAAAATTCAGTGTTCATAGTTGCTCTTCTTTACTTGTTTCTTACTAGATAAAAAGAATAACCGCAGCTTTTCATTTTATCATAGTGAGGAACGAGTAAAGAAATGAACCAAAATTTTGTTCGAGAGAAACAGAAAACAATGTGAGAACAAAATACGAGGAGCGATGCGCTCAAGAATTAAAATGCCAATAGCCGATATGCTCAAAACTTAAAATGCAATAAGCCGATGCGCTCAAAACTTAAAATAAAAGGAGCCGATGCGCTCAAAACTTGAAATGCAAGTAGCCGATGCGCTCAAAACTTAAAATACAATGAGCCGATGCACTCAAAACTTAAAATGTAAGGAGCCGATGCGCTCAAAACTTTAAATGCAAGGAGTCGATGCGCTCAAGTTAAACATGCAGTGCAATGAGCTGATGCGCTCAAAACTTAAAATGCAAATGCAAAGAGCCGATGCGCTCAAAACTTAAAATGCAATGAGCTGATGTGCTCAAAACTTAAAATACAAATGTAATGAGCCGATGCGCTCAAAACTTAAAGTGCAAGGAGCCAATGCGCTCAAAACCTAAAGTGTAATGTAATGAGCTGATGCGCTCAAAACTTAAAATGCAATGAGCCGATGCGCTCAAAACTTAAGATGCAAATGCAATAAGCCGATGCGCCTGAAACTTAAAATGCAATAAGCTGATGCACTCAAAACTTAAAATGCAAGGAGCCGATGTGCTCAAAACTTAAAGTGCAATGCAATAAACTGATGCGCTCAAAACTTAAAATGTAATGAGCTGATGCGCTCAAAACTTAATATGCAAATGCAAGGAGCCGATGCGCTCAAAATTTAAAATGCAAGGAGCCGATGCGCTCAAAACTTAAAGTGCAAGGAGCCGATGCGCTCAAAACTTAAAATGTAAAGAGCTGATGCGCTCAAAACTTAAAATGCAAAGAAAAACATCTGTGACAGTTAGACAATCTTCTTTTTTTTCTATTTTTTTCTTTTCTTTTAATCATTCGAACCAGCGATAACTTTGGAAAGCTTTGACCAAACAAACCCTTTGTTCACATGTTGTTCTTCATCAGGCCCTTTGGTTAGTTTGGAATCCTCCTGACTTACTTTTCTCCTTTCTTTATTTCTTCATTTTTTTATTAATTCGACCCTTCCTTTTCTTCTTATCAACAAAGGCTTACGCGAGAAGTATTGAAACCATTTCTAGCAAATGTCATATTGCAATATGCACTTTTGAACTACCGAGATCTTTTAATTTGACTCAATCATTGAAGCATTGTTGTAGCATTGTCAAAATCAAACTGTTGACCTTAAATTTATGTTATTTGAGACATAACTTAATGAGTTAAACATGCATTCATGAATAGATAGAAATTCGTTGAATGAACAAACTTCCTTTTATTCCTCTAGCAATCAATTGTACATGAATATTAAGTAAGGCATATGCCTAAAAGATGAAAGCATAGAAACAAAAGAAAATTGCAAGGAAAAGAAAAATTGCCCCAGTATTAGTTCCTTGTTCCTCATTCAATTGATTCCCTGCAATCGTTTAATAATTCAACCACTGTCTCTATTGCTACTTTCTTCAGCACATCTTTCCCTTAATCTTTCAGCAATTTTGCCCCAGTATAGCTAATTGAATGCAGATAAAAATTATCCCAGTTTGGTGACTATTTCAAAGAGCTTCAGACCTTCTTTCTTTGAGATTTTGCTCATTTATTTGCCCTCACTTTTGCTTAAGCCGCCCTTTCGGGTTTTTAACCTAACGGGCTCCTTTTTTTTTATATTGCTTTAACTTTTGCTTAGGCCATCCTTTCGGGTTTTCAACCTAACGAGTTTTTTTTTTAGGCATAAAATCTCTTGACAGCATCAGTGTTTACGGGTCTTGGCAATTCTTCTCCATCCATGTTCTACAAAATTAATGCCCCTCCTAAAAATGCATGCTTGAGTATGTAAGGCCCTTCATAACTCGGAGCCCACTTTCCTCTGGCATCCTCTTAATTAGGGAGAATCTTCTTCAAAACCAAATCTCCTAAATAGAATTCTCTAGGATGAACTTTTTTGTTAAAGGCTCTGGCCATTCTGCTTTGATACAACTGTCCGTGACAAATAGCTGCGAGTCTTTTCTCTTCTATTATATTCAACTGCTCATACCGAGTCTTTACCCATTCAGATTCCTCTAGTTCTGCCTCCATCAAAACCCTCAAAGAAGGTATCTTCATTTCTATGGGAGAAACAGCCTCCATTCCATACACCAAAGAGAAAGGTGTTGCCCCAGTACTTGATCGTATATTGGTATGATATGCGTGCAAAGCATAGTGTAACATTTCGTGCTAGTCTTTATAGTTCACCACCATCTTAGCCATAATTTTCTTAACGTTCTTAATTGCTGCCTCGACTGCACCATTCATCTGTGGCCTATAGGGAGCTGAGTTATGATGCTTGATTTTGAAACTTTCACAAAACTTCTAAATCTCAACACCATTGAGATTAGCAGCATTAGTCGTGATAATCCTCTCTGGGATTTCATATCTGCAGACAATGTCCCTCTTGAGAAATTTCAGAAACACCTTTTTAGTGATAGTGGCATACGAGGACGCTTCTACCCCCTTGGTGAAATAGTCAATTGCCACTAAGATGAAGCGATGATAGTTAGAAGCTTTGGGGTTAATTGGTCCAATGACATCTATTCCCCACATCGAGAAAGGCCATGGAGATACCATATTGTGCAGGAGGAATGGCGGTGCATTGACTCGATCTACATATATCTGGTATTTATGGAACTTTCAAACATATTCTATACAATTTGTTTCCATGGTGGACCAATAATAACCACTCCTTAGAATTTTTCGCGCCATCATATGACCATTAGCATGAGTCCCACAGATTCCTTCATGGATTTCAGTCATGATTAAACGAGCTTCACAAGCATCCACACATCTGAGCAAGGTGCCATCATTGCTTCTCTTGTATAAAACCTCCCCGTTCAGGAAAAATGCCATTGCCAACCGACGGATAGTCTTTTTATTCGCCTCACTTGCCCCAGTTGGGTATTTTCTATGCTGGATATACTGCTTGATATCATGATAGCAAGGTTTACTGTCTGGCTTGCCCTCCACATTGGCACAATATGCGGGCTCACTATATATCTTTACTTGGATGAGTTGGACATTATTGTGGATATCCAACTTGGTTATTACAGCCAAAGTAGCAAAAGCATCTGCAAATTGATTCATGTCTCGAGCCAGATGGGAGAATGTCACCTTTTGAAACTTTTCGGTCAACTTGGTCAAATACTTTTGATAAGGCACTAACTTCGGGTCTTTAGTTTGCCATTCACCGTTCACTTGATAAATGATAAGTGCTGAATCTCCGAATACTTTTAACTGCTTGATCCCCAAATCAATTGCCACTTGTAAACCATTGGCACAGGCCTTGTATTCTGCAATATTATTGGTGCATTCAAAATCCAGCTTGATAGCGACTATGTATTATTTTTCAATTGGCGAAACAACAACGGCCCCAATGCCACTACTATACATATTGACTGCCCATCAAAATACATCTTCCACACAGACTCCTCTCCTTCTTCTTCTCCTTCTGCCATCAATATTTCTCCATCCGGGAACTCGAACATTATTAGTTGTCCACCCTCAAGAGGGTTTTCAGCTAAATGGTCCGTGATTGCACTTCCTTTGATGGATTTTCGAGTCATGTACTTGATATTAAACTCTGATAATATCACTTACCATTTTGAGACTCTTAACGAAACATAAGAGCTTTCAAATATGTACTTCAGGGGGTCCATTCGGGAGATCAGCCAAGTAGTGTAATAGAGCATATATTGTCTTAGCCATTTTGAGGTCCATACTAGGGCACAACATATTATTTCCATCGCCATGTACCAGGCTTCACAGTCATTAAACTTCTTGCTCAGATAATAAATTGTTTGCTCTTTCTTTCCTGATTCATCATGCTGTCCCAGCATTGCCCCCATCACAGTTGGTAGTACAGTTAGGTATAATATCAAAGGACGACCCGTTGTAGGGGGTACCAACATTGGAGGATTCATTAAATAAGCCTTTATCTTGTCAAAAGCTCCTTGATATTCTTCATCCCACTTTCCTAGTTGATGCTTCTTTAGCAACTTGAATATGGGCTCGCATGTGCTGGTGAGATTAGCAATGAATCTAGCAATGTAATTGAGTCTCCCGAGAAAACTTCTCACTTCACGCTCAGTCTTGGGAGGAGGCATCTCTTGTATTGCTTTTGCCTTATCTGGGTCCACTTTTATTCCTTCTCTACTAACGATGAACCCGAGTAATTTTCCAGTAGATCCTCCAAAGACACATTTAGTAGGATTGAGTCTCAACTTATATTTTCTGAGTCTTTCAAACAACCTCCGCAAGACCTCCACATGACTTTCCCCTTCTTTAGATTTGGCCACCATATCATCCGCATAAACCTCAATTTCTTTGTGCATCATATCATGAAATAATGCAACCATAGCACGTTGATATGTAGCCCCAACATTCTTCAATCCAAAGGACATTATTGTGTAACAAAAAGTTCCCCAAGGGATAATAAAAGTCGTCTTTTCTTTGTCATAGACATCCATAGGAATCTGATTGTACCCAGAATAACCATCTATAAACGAGAACCTATGATTTCCTGTTGTATTGTCAACAAGAACATCAATATGAGGGAGTGGGAAATCATCTTTTGGACTGGCCTTATGTAGATCCCTATAATCCACGCACATCCTGACCTTCCCATCCTTCTTGGGTACTGCCACAATATTTGCTACTCATTCTGGGTGTCTCGATACCTCTATGAATCCAGCTTCTAATTGCTTGGTCACTTCTTCCTTGATCTTTAATGACATGTCAGGATGCATCCTTCTCAGCTTTTGCCTTTTCACTTCTGCATCTGGATATAATGGGATTTTATGCGACGCTATCTCAGGGTCTAATCCAGGCATATCTCTGTAGGACCATGCAAATACGTCCAGGTATTCCTTAAGTAGCACCATCATTTCCATGCGCTCAGGGTTATCTACTATTTTCAACTCTTTCTTGTCTTTTTCGGTTCCCATGTTAATCACTTCCACCACCTCGTTATCCACATCAAATTTTCTTTCTGAGTATTCCAGTATCTTTTCAAATTTTTCAACAATCTCTTCCTCTTCATCAGATCCAGGGTTTTCCTCATCAAACGTCACAAGGGAATCAATTGACAAGTTTTTAAGATCCCTTTCATGAGGCAGACCTTCCACAAGACTCAAATCCCTGTAAAGAAATTTATGTGGAGTTGGAAAGGCAAAAAGAATAGAAATAATAGAACGAAAGTGAGAAAATTTTTTTTTTAACGGAAATATAGAAAGAAAACTAACAAATGCAAAGAAGATAAGCCAAAACTGTGACAAGGAGGAATGCTGAATAAACATGCAATTTTATTTAGTTAATGTCTCAAATAACATAAATATAAGCTCAAAGCATAGCTAGACTCAAATATCTGCCTATTACAGTATGACTAGACAATTACTTGGCAACAATAACATCAATCATTAGTTCGGATTGCCAGTTATTCAGTGACTCCTCATCAGCAAAAGGACGGATTGTTTTGCGCTTTTCTGGGCCTTCTTCATAAAGTGCATTAATAGTGAGATGGTATTAGGGACGAAGGACTTCTTCGGGCATGATTACCCCAACTGGTGTCGGAAACGTCTCCCTTATATGAGGAATGTGCTTCATTTTGCCCATATCACTCCTTTTTCCCAGAGTCATATTCTCTATTCTCTCCTCTAGAGATGCTTCGTACCCCAACCTAAACTTGTCTAGCTTTTTCTGAAAATGAGACCGGTGTCCGAGTGCCTTGCAATTTTGAGCCCAAGCCTTTTCCTTTTTGATACCCATTATTGGTCATAATTCGGGCCACCACCTGATTCACAGTTAGCATCAAAGGTTCATTCTCACCGAGTCCAGCCTCGATTACCTCAAAGCTGTGCCACAAACTCTCTTCATCTTTTTCTATACTTTCCACATACGACACTGAAACTGGTTTTGTTAACATGATTTCTTTTTCTCCGTGTATGGTAATAATCGACCCATTTTCAATGTATTTAATACTCTGGTGCAGTGTAGAAGGGACAGCACTTGCAGCGTGGATCCATGGTCTTCCCAGGAGCATAGTGTAGCCAGACTCAATATCCATGACTTGGAATAGTACTTGAAAATTACTTGGGCCAATCTCTAATGGTAATGTTATCTCTCCTAAAATGTCTCTCCTATTTCCATCAAAGGCTCGCACCACCATTTCTCGAGGGGAGAGTTCTTCCTCACTAATTGACAATGAGGTTAGAGTTGACTTCGGTAGGATATTCAGTGCAGATCCCCCATCAATCAGGACTTTTGCGACTATATACCCGTTACATTTGAGGGTTATGTGTAAAGCCCGTGGATTTTTCTCAGACCGAGAGGTGATTTCTTCATCCATAAATACAATCATATTGACATGCTTCACCGAATCTACCATGCTGACAACATTTTCAGGAGTGATATCGAGTTTAACATAGGCCTCATTCAGAACTCTTAGTAACGTTTTTCGATGCAACTCTGATGTCAAGATGAGCGACAATAAAGATATCCTGGCCAGAGTCTTCTTTAACTGTTCTGTCACATCATATTCACTTTGTTTCATAATCTTCAAGAATTCTTCCTCATCTTCTTTCCTTTTCTCCTCTTCTCTTGGGGTCTCCTCCTTATTCCATTCTTTAACATTCTTCTTCTTCTCTACTTCCATTGGGCCATAACATCGCTCACTCCTTGTAACTATATTAGTCACACACCCTTCATCTTGGAGTATTTCAGCAACTTGGTCCCTTGAAGTCTCTTCCCCAATTCCCTTCGTTTCCACCTTAGCTTCATAATTCCATGGCACTGAATGAGTATCATTATAAGCAAATGGCGTTGGCTTCTTGACTGTCACAATTACTCTTCCTGGTGCCGGGGTTTGGTTGAGAGGTGGCAACTTCAGCACAAAGCGTTCTACTACGCTGACCTCTTCAGAGTAAGCTACCCCTTGCCTGGCCTGTATTACTCCTAAAGTGAGTAGTCCTTGGACTCGAAACTTAAAGTCCCAACAGTTCTCAATGTCATGTCTGATTTCCCCATAATGGTAAACACATATTGACTCTTCATCATACTTCTCCTCTGTTACCAAGTGGCCTCAATACTCAAGAGGGGGGTGAATTGAGTATGTAAAATATTTTCGTAAATCTTTTGCAAAACGTTTGATTAACAATTTTCGTTGAAGCTATTGGATGATTGAAGTGAATAGATAAACGAGATTGAATACTTCACTCACAAATAAACAATCCAAGATAGAAAGAATTCAAGCAAAGCAATATATCAAACTCAACTCAAGCATATATAATTAAAGCACAAAGTAAAGAGATAGAGTTGAGAAGAACAAACATAAGGATTTATCCTGGTTCAGCCACCCCTTGTGACCTACGTCCAGTCCTCAAGCAAACCACTCGAGATTTTTCACTAAAATTTCAAGCTTGAACGGGTGCTTGAAAACCTTTACACAATAGAGCACTCACCACACCTTGGGATCCCTCACCCTTTGTGCTTGAGCCTCAAAACAGGGATACCTCACCCTTTTTACTAGAGGGATACCTCACCCCCTTTACAACCTTTGAAGGATACCTCACCTTCAACAAAGGATACCTCACCCTTTACAATCTTTGAGAGATACCTCACTCTCTTTTCTCTAGAAGGATACCTCACCCCCTTTACAAAGAATCAAAGTGTTTACAAGATGAAACTCTCACAAGAGTAGATTACACAAATTGAAGCCCTATGATGCTCTTCAAGAATATCTCATAAATATATACAAAAATAGAGCAAAGGAGATTTAATGATGATTCTCGGATTAGAGTGATTGAAAGATGTTTCTCAATTGTTAGTTAGCCACAAATAGAGCCCTAAGATGAGTATTTATAAGTTTTTAGAACAATAGAGTCGTTAGGGGCTTTTGTGGCAACATTAAATGCCAAGAAAATATAACCGTTGGGCATGTCAGAATGCTGGTAATCGATTACAGGGTTCTGGTAATCGATTACATGACAGTTAGAACGTGTTATTGACTTTCTGGGTTTGTGGTAATCGATTACATGACTTGTGTAATCGATTACACGCCCTCTGACTTTATGGTAATCGATTACAATATTGATGTAATCGATTACATGGCCCTTTGAACGGGTTCTTGGATTTCTGGAAATATGGTAATCGATTACATGGATGGTGTAATCAATTACACGGCTTCTGTTTAGCTTGTAATCGATTACTAAACATTGGTAATCGATTGCACTATACTTTAAACTCATTTTTCAAGCCCAATTAAGTCACCAGGCTATTTTTATCATTGGGGAACTTGGACTAACCAAGATTTGCAAATGTTTAACATAATCCAAGATTGAAATCAACATTTCTTTAAAATATGAACTTTGAAAAATAAGTTGATTTATGAGATCTTTAAAAAACCATTTGAATATAATTGATATACCTTGAGAGCATTTTATACTGATGTTCTAAGACCTATATCTAATATACCTCTTTTGATCTTGGTCTTCTTCTTTTGGTCTTGAACTTTTCTTTTGATCTTGGTCTTCATCTTGACTTTGTTATCATCAAAAACTTATTTGATATGTTTCATGACATAAGCATTCACATTCTTCCTCTTTTTGATGATAACAAAATGAACATTGAAAATAGAGAAATATTTGTATTTATTTATCTATCAGAGATTAAGCGCAGCTCTTCCCCGTAATGTATGCATGGGATAGGATAAATGGTTTTCACGTAAAAGCATAAAGCTCCCCCGTACACATGCAACATATTTCACTAATCTCTCCCCCGTTGGCATTATCAAAAACAACATAAGCATTCATATTATATAATCATTTCAGCCCAACATGATCAATATCAGAGTATGAACAGTTTAGCACAACAATATGTGATACCAATGACAAATGCATATGAAAATTAAATCTTGGGTAGTATTTATCATTTATGCCAATAGAATTCAGAGTCACATTCAAGAGCAAATGGGGTTAGATAGTATACAAGCAAGGAATCATCATGATAAAGCTTGATGGCAGATAAAATGTATGTCCCATGAATTTTTGCCTTTTAAGACCCTGTGTAATCAATTACAATGTCTATGTAATCGATTACGCATGTTCTGGATTCCTGGTAATCGATTACATATGTGGTGTAATCGATTACATGCCTTCTGGAATTATTGTAATCGATTACATTGGAGGTGTAATCGATTACCTACTTTCTAATTGGCTTGAAACGCTTGGCAGAGCCTTTGTAATCGATTACAAAGGTATTGTAATCGAATACCAGTTTACTAAAACTCAGTTTTTGCATTTCACACAGAGAAGGATCAATTTTAAACCTTTCAAATTTGTTCCAAGGTATTTCAAATCAATTTCAAACATCATGTAGGCATATAAACCAACCAGATTATGATCCAAAACACATAATCATGCAAATTAGCTATTTTACTAAGAATTACATCATGTTGATGGATTGGTGAAGTTTTTGAGCTTTTTGAGGATCTTTGGCATGATGTAGTACCTGCAAAATAGCTAAAGGGAAACCTCCAACGCTCAAGTCATTATTCGATTCACAATTAATTAAATCAGGGTAGTTTGTGCAGTAAAAATACCAAATTATGCAGCAAATTTCAGATTATGCAGCAAAAATGTGTTTATGCAGAAAAATTGTGCAGCAAGAGTTTGGATGTATGATTACTCCAATATTCCAAGATAAAAAAAAATTATCTAACTCAAGCATTCATTCAAATGCATGATAGATCAATCATTCTTAATTCTCCTCTTATATATGCACTTTAGGGCAAACAATGATCATATTAGGAATGTAATGTCAAGTACAAAGATATTATCATCCAGCATACCATTTCAAACAAGAAGTGTACTTATCTAACATATTAACACATATAGAGATATTGTCAAGATATTAAGCTTGAAAAGTACAATTTCAAAACAAGTTAAAACATAAAAACATATCTCCACTTATCAAAAGGTTGCAAGTCCAAGCTTCTTGGAGACAAGGAAGAGAACTTGGAGTAAATTCTGATCTTGTGCTTGCAGCAGCCACTTTGGATATTCCAAAGTCCGTTCTTGGCCTTCAAGCACACCTACAACACACTTCAATTTTTGGCTTTTGGTACCTAAATTCTCTTGGGTCCTTGTGTGTTAGTGTTAGGCAAGGTGCCCTTAGGGATCCAAACCATTTTAGTTCTAATCTTATTATTGATATTCTTCCTCACATTACAAGATGATGCACTATGTCCTTTCTTGCCACAATGAAAACACTTTATAAAAGAACTTGTTGATGAACTTGAGGGAACAAAGAAATTCTTGTAAAGTTTTTGTTGATTTTTGGGATTGTACCCTAAACCAGCCTTTTGAAACACACATTTTTTATTCCCAAGCAATATGTTCAAATTATCTCTTCCAAGGGTAAATTTTGAAAGAGTATTTTTCAAATCTTCAATTTCCTTTTCAAAAGTTTTACATGATGAGCAAGAAAAGGATGTAGATGCATTATCAAGTAAAGAACATGTCAAGCATGAGGAATTAGCATCAATGAGTCCAAGAGTTTCATTTTCAATTTTAAGTTCCTCAATTTCCTTGTTTAAAATAGAGATTTTATTTTCAAAAGAGGAAATTGTTTTCTTGGATGATAAAATAAGTTTTGCAAGTCTCATAGATTCATTATGCAATTCTTCAAATGCATCTTGCAATTCATCATAGGAAGGAGAAGAATTTGATTCAAAATTTGAGGATGTTACCTCTATGTCATCTTCATCTTCCTTTTCTCCTCTAGCCATGAAACATAGATTGACTTTCTCATTGTCCGAACTATCGGTTGAATCCATGTCATTTTCATCCCAAGCTATGTAGGCTCTTCTTTCTTTCTTTTCCCTTGAGTACCTCTTCTCATACTTCTCCACTTTCTTTTGATAGATTGGGCAGTCCATCTTCATGTGTCCCAATTCTCCACATTCATAGCATTTAGGAGTGGTTGAGGTTCCTTCCCCTTTGTGATAGGCATTCTTTGAGGGAAAGAGAGGTTTTCTTTGAGCTTCATTCTTTTTGAAGAATCTTCCGAATTTCTTTTCTAGTAGGCCAAGATTCTCTTCACTAATTTCTAAGCCATCTCCATCATCATCATCATCATCATTGATCAAAGAGGAGGTGGTCTTGAGAGCAATTCCCTTCTTTTCCTTCTTGTCAAGCTTCTCATTTTGATTGAGTCTATTCAGCTCCAACTCATGCTCTTGAAACTTTCCAAAAAGTGTGGCTAAGGTCATAGTTGCTAGTTTTCTTAATTCTGAAATAGCCGTCACTTTAGGTTGCCAATCCCTGCTTAAACATCTCAACACTTTGTTAATAAGATCTTCATTAGGAAAAGTCTTTCCCAATGAAGCAAGATGATTTGTAATATGTGTGAAATGTTTTTGCATTCCTTGGATGCTTTCACCTTGGTTCATTCTAAAAAGTTCATACTCATGAGTGAGAGTATTTATCCTTGATCTTTTCACTTCACTAGTACCCTCATGAGTTACTTATAAGGTGTCCCACATTTCTTGGGCAGATTTACAATTTGAGACTCTAAAAAACTCATCATACCCCAGAGCAGTGGTAATGATGTTTTTGGCTCTCAAATTGTATTGGACCTTCTTTTTATCATCATCCGTCCATTCACTTCTTGGTGTATTAATCCTTACACCATTTACAACTTGTGTGGGGACAAAAGGACCATTTTCAACAGCATCCCACACATCCAAGTCAATAGCTTCAATAAAAATTTTCATTCTTTCTTTCCAATACGCATACCCATCCCCATTGAAAAATAGAGGTCTATAAAGAGAAGAACTTTCAGAAAAAACATTTGAAGAGGCCATCACTTTCTCTTGAAGCTACTAAGCTCTTTACACAAGAGCCTAACTCTGATACCACTTGTTACCAAGTGGCCTCAATACTCAAGAGGGGGGTGAATTGAGTATGTAAAATATTTTCGTAAATTTTTTGCAAAACGTTTGATTAACAATTTTCGTTGAAGCTATTGGATGATTGAAGTGAATAGATAAACGAGATTGAATACTTCACTCACAAATAAACAACCCAAGATAGAAAGAATTCAAGCAAAGCAATATATTAAACTCAACTCAAGCATATATAATTAAAGCACAAAGTAAAGAGATAGAGTTGAGAAGAACAAATACAAGGATTTATCCTGGTTCAGCCACCCCTTGTGACCTACGTCCAGTCCTCAAGAAAACCACTCGAGATTTTTCACTAAAACTTCAAGCTTGAACGGGTACTTGAAAACCTTTACACAATAGAGCACTCACCACACCTTGGGATCCCTCACCCTTTGTGCTTGAGCCTCAAAACAGGGATACCTCACCCTTTTCACTAGAGGGATACCTCACCCCCTTTACAACCTTTGAAGGATACCTCACCTTCAACAAAGGATACCTCACCCTTTACAATCTTTGAGAGATACCTCACTCTCTTTTCTCTAGAGAGATACCTCACCCCCTTTACAAAGAATCAAAGTGTTTACAAGATGAAACTCTCACAAGAGTAGATTACACAAATTGAAGCCCTATGATGCTCTTCAAGAATATCTCAAAAATATATACAAAAACAGAGCAAAGGAGATTTAATGATGATTCTCGGATTAGAGTGATTGAAAGATGTTTCTCAATTGTTGATCAGCCACAAATGAAGCCCCAAGATGAGTATTTATAAGTTTTTAGAACAATAGAGCCGTTAGGGGCTTTTGTGGCAACATTAAATGCCAAGAAAATATAGCCATTGGGCATGTCAGAATGCTGGTATCGATTACAGGTTCTAGTAATCGATTACATGACAGTTAGAACGTGTTCTTGGCTTTCTGGGTTTATGTAATCGATTACATCAATATTGTAATCGATTACACGCCCTCTGACTTTATGGTAATCGATTACAATATTGATGTAATCGATTACATGGCCCTTTGAATGTGTTCTTGGATTTCTGGGAACATGGTAATCGATTACATGGATGGTGTAATCGATTACATGGTTTCTGTTTGTAATCGATTACTAAACATTGGTAATCGATTACACTATACTTTAAACTCATTTTTCAAGCCTAATTAAGTCACCAGGCCATTTTTATCATTGGGGAACTTGGACTAACCAAGATTTGCAAATGTTTAACATAATCCAAGATTGAAATCAACATTTCTTTAAAATATGAACTTTGAAAAACAAGTTGATTTATGAGATCTTTGAAAAACCATTTGAATATAATTGAGATACCTTGAGAGCATTTCACATTGATGTTCTAAGACCTATATCTAATATACCTCTTTTGATCTTGGTCTTCTTCTTTTGGTCTTGAACTTTTCTTTTGATTTTGGTCTTCATCTTGACTTTGTTATCATCAAAAACTTATTTGATATGTTTCATGACATAAGCATTCACATCCTCATCTTTCATTGACGAAGCTAGCGCAGTGATAACATAACCTGCTTTCTTCAATCCCTCAAATATCTGAGTCATTGTCGTACGCAGGCTCATGACCTTTCTTATAGGTGATCCTTCAATCTCCGCAGCATTCGCCTCATTCTTTCCACCATGGTTAGGGATTGGGTTGTTAACGATACTAGGTCCAGCCTCCTCTTGAATATCCAGTTTTTCATAAGCAATAAGCTTCCTTACCACAGTCTTAAAAGACTCACAGTCTTCAATTGAAAGCCCTAAGATATCCATATGGTACTTACAAGTTAAATTCGGGTTGTACCATGCTGGAAATGGTGGTTGTAGGGGACGTACAGGATTTCCTGAGATCAGGTGAACATCAAAAAGCCTTTGAAATAAATCTGCATTTGGAATGGACAATTTTGGGAAATGGGGTAGGTTTTGGGGACGGAAACGGCCTTGATTTTGGAAGTTAGGTCGAGGTTGTGGGTAGTTTGGGAAATTTTGTGAAGGTGGAGGTGGGTATTAAGTGTAGATTGGGAGAATTGATGCATATGGTTGAGGTACGGAAACATTGTTGATTTGGAGTAGCTGAGCTTGAGGTCCGTTTCCGGGAGGGGCGGTCAGGCCAGGTAGATGAGACGGTGCAAATGTCTGATAGGAAGGGTAAGTATTTGGGTTATATGGGGATGCTCGGTATACGGGGTAGGATGGCGAATATCGGGGTTGTAAAGGTTGCAGATTTTGCACATAACTCACTTCTGGCTCCTTTTTCTTAGGGGAAAACCCCTTCTTGCAACCACTTTCATTATTGTTAGTTAGTAATTTTTCAGCCTTTACCAGAATTTCAATCCTTTCTCCAGCTGCAATTAAATCATCAAAGTCTCGGTAAACGGTGCCCGCCATTGTCCCAACATAGGGAGCTCCTAAAGTCCCCAAAAAGTATGAGCTCATTTCCGTCAGAGTCAATGGCAGTTGCACTTGTATAGCTAGAGCCCTCCATCTCTGGGCATACTGCTTGAATGTCTCTTCATTTTTCTTTTGCAGTGTTCCCAACTGCTCTCGGGTTAGGGCCGTATCAAGATTAAATCGGTACTGTCCCATAAACAAGTTTGCCCAGTCGTCCCATGAGGAGATCTTGGAAAGGTCTTGTTGAATGCACCATTCCAAAGCAGGCCCAGTCAAACTTTCATAAAAGAAACTGACGAGGAACTTCCAATCCTTTGACCAAATGAACATTTTGGTAATATAAGTTTTTAGATGAAAAAAAGGATTGGAGCTCCCATTATACTTGTCAAATTCCAGGATCTTAAAATCCTTGGGGATGATGACGTTAGCAGTAGGACACAACTCTTCTATCCCAAAGGGACCATAGGTGCTAGGATCGTTGATCGCCTTGATTTGCTCCTCCATCTTTTCCATCCATTATTCTTTCATCTAATCATTCTAAACAGTTGCATGTCCAGTACCAGCAGGAAATCCAGTCGGCATCGGTATGAACATGTGCGGTAGTTCCCATGCACACTCAGCATTATCATGAACTTCATTTCGAGTTCCTTCTAAGGAATGATATCCTTCTCCAATAGGAAGTACTAGTGATGCAGCATTTGATGTTCCTCCCACAACAGATATCGCAGCAGTGACTGCAGGGTTTGTCCTCATGGAAATGTTATGTAAATGTGTCCCAGTTGCTCCTATAACTCCGGCTGCCCCCATCAAGGTGAGGGTTTCCCTCATGGCTAGCAACATCTCTTCCATTCTTCTTTGAGACTCTGTAATCTCATTCACCCTTCCTTTCACTTCTTTTACTTCCATACTTAGATTCCTTCCTTCGTTTTCGGCTGCCATTGCCACAAGCTTTGTTCGAGCCCTTGTGTTGTGAACTCGGGTTTGATTGGTGTCTTCTTTCCTTGGTCGCGCAATGGTTCTAAGTTTCCTGTGAACAATTAAGGAACAATTTATTAGAAACCACCATGATTATTATTTGTTTGTTAGAAGACCATTATTAATTTACGCCGAATGGACTTGAGTGAGTATCTTTGATTTTTTCTTTGGTCATGACTGTCTCTTAAAACATCTCGTTCAAAAGTTGTTTATCATGAACATTTCTTAGAACATCTCGTTTAAAAGAAATAGGTCTCTAATTAAACATAGGATCAGAACAATAATAACGCATACTTTATTCAGCTGAAAAAGAGTCATCAAAATCATTTGAGAGAAGTACATCATTTTTATTCTATACATTATTGTCTAGTCTAATTCATCATTCTCAACCGAGTGGGCCTTGATCACCTGCTCCATTTGTCCAACAAGACTCTTGCAATATTTAATGAAGTCAATAATCTCTACCAGTGTCTTAAGAGGATTGACCATCTTATCAGCCACCTTCAAATAATATGGGACGTCTGCAATTGCCGCGTTGGCTAGGCATACTAGTTTCACAAAGCGGTCCATCCAAAATTGGATTTCTTCTTTCCGTTCGTTGATGTCTCTACCTTGTTGTTTCACCTGATGCATCAGATTCTCCAAGTCTTCTTGTCCCTGTTGTAACGTTGTTTTAAGCCATGCAATCGTCTTTTCAGTGTGTAACCTTTCAATCTTGATTGTATCTTCGTATCTTGCTGACACCTCTTTCATTTGTTGCTTCATCCTATCCACTTGCTGAAGAGCATCATTCTGTGTTGTTTTGGCATTCACGAGCAACTCTTTAAGTTGTTGATTTTCGGCTAGTGCCCTATCTCTTTATTTCCCTCAGAGTCCTAGTTCCTTGTTTGCAGCTTCCAAGCATCTTCTGGTCCTTGACATCTGTTCTTGCTCTATTTTTAGCCTCTTGTTAGCTCTTTCAAGAGTGTGACTTTTTTCAGAATTTTCACGCTTTAAGACTGCATATGCTTGACGAGCCCTTTCTAATTCTGCCTCTAATTTTCTTTTTTGTTCATTGGCCTCTACTAGCTTTTCTTTTACTTCTTCATCTTCTATCGAAGCTAGAGGTAAAGATTTACTAGTTGAAATTTTGAATGTTAACTTGACTTCTTGAGCTCGGTCCTTGACCCACTGCCTGTAGCTTTCTTTGACTCCACAACTTTTGACCCCAAGTTCTCTACCCTTTCTGATGACTTTCCTCCAAGTGTCTCGCACTTTCCTAAGTGTCTCAGTACACCCCGTCTGCATATCATAAATAAAAGGAATGGTCTCCGATTCTGAGGGCGGTCCCATCATAGGATAACCAAGTTGTCGCAATGCCAAAGTGGGGTTGTAGTTAATGCACCCCTGAGTACCCATTAGAGGAACGTTAGGAAAACCCTCACACTGATAAATCACAGTTTGCCCCTCTTTGCGCCATGGGTACCATACGATCTTTCCATCTTCAAGCTTGGTCAATTCCTCGGCCCATTCACGGTCGTTCTTGGTCTTCAACTGGAGCATCTTGAGACCTGTAATGGGACATGGATCCTCGTACCCCCTCTTGAACATGTGAGACGTTAGCCATACAAATCGCATCGGTAGACAACATAAGATTCGTTTACCCTTCTTTTCATGGCATAAATTCAAGGTGTAGTAGACATCAGCAAGAATGGCCGAAACAGGATTAGCGGTATCATTTCGTCGAGCGAGAAACACATTGATTGCTGCGAAACCTACCCAGTCTTCACTATTTGGGAATATAATGCTACCATAAATGGTGAGGGCTAGCACATCCATAAAGGTATTCCAGTCTCCAACCTTGACTAGGTGGCGCATGTGCTCTTCCAAGTATCTACTTAGGAATCCCTCTATTCCTTTCCTGTTTTGCTTTGCTTTTTGTAAATCCTTTACATGAACCTTCAAGACCTCTGCTATGGTTGGCAATGATGCATAGTGACCTTTATATTAGTATGACTTTTCCTTTTCCAATAATAAGCCCAAGATCTGTTCAAACTCCTCTAATGTGGGGCTAATTGAAAATCTTGAAATGTGAAACAACGTAATGGTGGATCATAATATTGGGCTAGCGCAGTGATAGCTTCTGTTTGCACATCCACTTCTAATAAATTCAAAATTTTCTCATATCTTGCGGTGAAGGCCAAACGTTGTGTCTTTTTTAGCATTCGGCCCAAACTCACTAGGCTCTCTATATCCACTTTCTTGGCCTTAAGTTGCAAGGTCTTTTTCAAAATTGCCTCCTTGTGATCTGATCCCATGTCACTTTTCATTTTTAATCAAAGATACTCACTGCTAGTCCTTAGGCACTGAATTTCAAATGGTTCTCCAACAAACCTGGGGATGAAGAATTATCAATGCATGGTTTAAAAAAATAATTTTGCAATTTAATAATGAGTGAGTTGTTGGTCCTTTAAAAGTGATTCGCCTCTTTTTTTTTTGGAAAAACTTTTTATTTTTTTTTATCAAGAGGGACACCAGTATGGTTCCTCACATTAAGGGACTAAACAACTCACGAGGCCTACAAATAAGTCAAAAGATAACAAAAGGTACGCTCTCTTTGTGTCCTAATAGGATTTCCTTAACTTGGGAATTTCTATCCTGAGGATCTACGGGTCTTTATTGAGTCGTGAAAACTTTTCATTGGGTGGCTCTTCTATTTTAAAGGTCTTTAGAGCCAAGTCCAATTTCAAAATGTTAACCACAAAATAGTGGGTAAACCACTAGGTGTGGGACATTTGTGAAAAAAGCGCACTCTAGATGAGGTTTTCGTAATAACCAAACAGGATATACATCCAAAATGGCTATCACTACACAACTTCTTTTTAACTTAGGCTTCACTCAGACCCGGGTATAGGGCCCCACTCGAATGTGTGTGATAAATGTGTAGGTGTAGTGGGTGTAGGGAGCATACAAACATTTATTATCCTAAAGACTACCTGCATCCTGCAAAACAGAAACGGAAACAAACAAAAATTCCAAGAGAAATTCTCTATCATAAGGTTTTAATAACAAAAATAATTAAAATAATTAGAAAAAAGAAAAAAGGTCAAACAAATATACATAGATTACAAAATTTTGCACAACAAACTTATATGGGCCTGACTCTCAAGTATCCTCAGCGGAGTCGCCATCTGTCGCGACCGTGATCGCGGCGGGAGCGGCGAAACAAAATAAATAATTTAGGAGTCGCCACCAATTTTATTAAAATTAGAAAAAATTGAAAAACCCTTTTAGAAAATGGTCTTTGGAACCAGATTGGATTCAAGAGTCGGTTATGCATAGGGAAGGGTGGAGACTTAACCCCACAGCACCCCTAATACATCCGTCCTAAAGCGGTTACCTTAAATTAGTTATGCAAAAACTTAATAATCTCATAATATATTTATTTTATCTCTTTTATTAAAATAAATAAATAAAAAAAATAAAGAATTTGAGAAAATTTAAAATTTGGCTTGACGAAATATAAATTTTGCTCCTACATATCCTCAAGTGCAACGAGGAACTCAAAGTCACGTAGTTCTGTAGAAAATAAGTGTGGGTTAGTTAATTTTATTTAAAGAAAAGATTAAATTTTTTTTATAAAAAAATTTGAATTAACAGGTCGTCGCGACTGTTAATCAAATTAAAGTTTGAATAGGTGAAGCTCGCGTCACGCTAAAGACGTCACCCATTTGATTATTGAATTTATTGCTATTAAATGAGATTTTTATTATCTAAAATTATCTAAAAATAATAATAATAAAAATGAATTTTGAGTCTTTATTAAATAGTGGTTTATTTTTTAAAAAATAATTTGAATCATTAGGTTGTCACAACTCAGATGATCCAAAATAGTTACAAAATTAACAAGTTGTCACAACTCGGTTAATCATGTTTTTCAAAAAAAACAAATTTAATTACTTTTATATATTTTAACCTTTTTATTCTTATCATCTTTCTTTACCCGTTTTTTTTATTCTTTTTTTTTACCATTTTCGTGTTTGGCCTAATAGGCCAATTGTACCCCCAAAAAAAAATAATACAATCAGAGAACAGAACTTACAAAAACTAAAAAGGGGGTGTTTGTGTTATTTTTCTTTGAAAGTTGCAAAGAACGGAGAAGATGAAGACCAGTCCGGTGAGACCCAAGCAGGGGTGCGACCACAGGGTGGGGTGGCTGCGGTCTGGCTTGTCGACGACGTGCAGAATCGCCAGACCTGGTTCAGCTTCAAGCGGCGATGGGTTGTCACGGGACGGGGCAGAGCGGCGCGAGTGGACCGGATTCTAGTTCACGATCCGGTTGGGTCTGGGCGCGAACGGAGAGACAGAGCGGCATGGTCCGGACGAGTGCAGTGCGATCAATCGCTTGGGTCTGGTGAAGATTGGACAGCGGGACGCGATGGGTGGCGGGTGCGGATCGTGGCAGATCACGGTCGGAGCTGCTGTGCAGCTCGGTCTTGTGACTGGTTCCCGCGTGGGTGGCTTTGGTTTGATGGGTTTTGGTGGTTTTCAGTTTGGGTCTTGGCGGGGGTGGAATGTTGGGTGTTTTGGATTAAGGTGATGGTTTGGGTTTGGTTTGGGTTTGGAGGTGGCTTTTGGTTTGGTTGATGGTGGATTGAAGCTTTGGTGGTGGTTTTAATGGAAGATGGCTTGATGGTGGTGGGTTAGAGTGGGTGGTGAAGATGGTAGTGAGTTGACTCGCTTTGGAAGTAGAAAATAAAAGGGTGTCATTCTTGGTAAGGGTGATGAAAAAAACGTACACAAGGGTTATTTGTGAGGGCTGAAGGTTGCTGTCAGGGAGGCCACGTGAGTGCAAAGGTATTAAGTTGAAAGTGAAAGTATGGTTGAAAAAAAGTCCCTTTAATGGTGTGGGTTATGAGTTTTTATAAGAGGAGATATGCTGAAGAGTTTGAGTTAAAGTGAGATTAGGATTGATGAGTTAGGATCTGTTTAGGATAAGTGTTAGTTGATTTAGGATGAGTTTGAGTTATAGTTTGATAAAGATTAGTTTGTTTAGGATGAGTATTGGGGTTGGTTTAGGATAAGTATTAGTAATGTGAGTTGTGAAATGAAAAATGGGTAAATGGGTCAAGTTATGGGTTAGTGGGTTATGTTTTTTTTATATTTATTTATAAAATATCCAGGACAAAATTGGGTGTTTACAAAGTAAAATAATAAAAATAGATATAAAATGTTTTTTATTCATAATTAATTACATAAAAAATTATAACCTTGTTACAGAAGCTTTTAGTATAGTTAGTAATAATAACAAATAAATTATTATTATATTTACTTTTTTATTTAAAATTATATTTTTTGTGATTCAATTTTTATTATCTATACATAAGGAATAAATAATATATATACAAATATATATGAGTTATTCACAAACTTTTAGTATGAAACCTTTAAAGCTTGAACTTGACTCACTTATATAATTAAGTCTAAGTTTAAGCTTGAACTTGTCTGTTTAATTAAACAAACAAACTTGATCGAACATTTAACGAGTCGAGTTCAAATAATTCACGAATAGTTCAACTCATTTACACCTCTATTTCTTTTTATTTGTCTATGAATTATATATATAATTCATCTATGAATTATTATTTTATAATTTGTTTATTAATATTAAAGAGTTTTATTATAACTTTCTAAAATATAATCTTAATAATATTTTTACTAGTTAATAAAGAAAGATTTAAATGAAAAAGTAAATATATTCAATATCTTGATAACATAAAAAACATTAAATACTTTCTTTGTTTAGAAATTAGAATGAGAAGATTTATATGGTACCCATCTTTTTTTTCTAGAGTTTGGTACCCAGAATGGCATTTCAATGGCTATTGATTATTTTTAAACGTATATTATGAATTCAGCATTCAATGAATATTTAACAACTCACTTTGGATATCAATTTTATTAGGATATCATAGAAATTTCCTTAGGATAATTAGTAAAAAAAATTGATTATGAGAATTTAGAATTATTCATTGGATTTTGTTAACAAGTAAGAAAGCCAAAAAAAAAAAAATTCAATGAAAACAAAGCATTCAATATATTAAAAATTGAAAATGCTTTGTCTTTTTTTCTAAAGCTTTTTATTTTAACTTTCTTAATAAGTGTCGTAATCTTTAACAAATACTCTTAGGATATTTATTAACAAAACTTTTATTCATTATTAAAACTGATGTTGTGCTCGTGGTGCAGCGCATTGGTGATATATTTCTCATCAATGCTAGATCCACATGCAAGTAACTCTCGGAAGTTGGAATAGCTCTATAAATAGAAGTTTCCCCAAACAGCATCCTTAGCTTTATTGAGTAAAATAGTTAAATCATGAAGCCTGCATTATTGCATACCCTTTCCTTCCTCCTCCTCCTCTTTGCCTTCACTACTAAGCTACCCTTAGCCCTCTCAGACTTTGTTGAACAAGTGTGGTACACAAATGGCAACCCTATTTATTCTAGTAGCATATTCTCCATTTTGCCAGCTAAGGGCCCAACTGGTGGTGGTGGACTAAGACTGGACAAAACTGGGAACTCAACATACCCACTTACTGTCCTCCAAGATTATTCTGAGGCCGTCAAAGGCCTGCCACTACTCTTCAACAGAAAGTTTTAAATGAAAAGATAAAGCATTTTTAGATATTGAATTTTCAGACAAGCCTCAATGTGCTGAATCCTCCAAATGGGTGGTGGTTGTTGATGATGTTTTCTCTAAACAATGGGTAGGTATTGGTGGTGGCTGCTGATGACCATCCAGGCAAGAAGGCAAGAAGACGCTGAGTGGTACCTTTAGGCTGCGTTTAGTACACTTGATAATATAAAACATGATAGTATAAGGGAATAAGATAAAGTCTGATAGTATAAACAAACTGATAAACCCTTATATTATCAAGTATTTGGTGCATTTAAGTATAAATAACTTCGATAAGTATATATAATTATTTACTATGACTATATTATCCTTAATATTTTTCATCATCATCTTTTGCTTGTCAAACCACTAATAAAATAATAATAATAATAATAATTAAGAATTTAATAATAATAATAATAATAATTATGAATTTAATAATAATAATAATAATTACGAATTTAATAATAATAATAATAATAATTACGAATTTAATAATATTAAAAGTGGAGGGTAGTGATGGAAAGAAAATCTTATCGATTATATCACTAATCATAAAGATGATAGTGTTATACTATTAGAGTGAGATAAAAAACTTTGATCAAATTTGACTATCCTATCAGATGGATATACCAAATGTCTGATAAAATATAATAATATTAACTTATATTATCATATCCTCTTTATACGACGCACCAAACATAACCTTAATGTTCAGAAATACGGTTGTTCAAGCTACACACTTGTGTTTTGTTCTACAGGCCCACCCAGTGTTTGTTATGATATTTGGAGGTACAATGATGAGAAAGGAAGGCGTCTGATCCTTACTCATGATGATCCCTTTGAAATTGTGTTCGTAGATACGCATTCCACTAGAAACTCCACTATTTGAATGAAATCTCCATGCTAGCGTTGAATAATAACTTAATAAAAAGTGGTGTAATAATAGTGATGTGTTCTCTTCTTGCAGCAACGTAAGCATTGAATAGGCGGAAAAATAATAGCTCTTATTGAGTTGTATTCACTGTTGCTTGTAGTTATTGGTGTTAACTTAATTAATGTACAAATTAGCTTCGTGGACTTTCTTCTGCCTTATTAAATTGTTCTCTTTTCTTCAAATTTATAAGTAATTTTGGATGTAGAGATAAATCACTTCTCCAATGACTTTTGGTTATAACATGTTAACAAGATGATAAATATATATATCACTATATTATTTATTTTTCACACTCTCAATATAACCATAAGGCCAATACTTAAATTTATAACTCTAGTCATATCCTATAACATATCACCTAAAAAAGAATATTCTCTAAATTTTTTTGGATAAAAATATTCTTTAAATTAATATAGAAAGGACATAAAATATTACAATCTTTTTCTACTAATAAAACAAAAATTCTAATTCCTAAAACAACTTGTACTTAGACTTGAACGAAGTTAATCTAAATACAAAAATGAAAAAAAAATAAGAAAACAAAAGAAAAAAAAAGGAAACACATAATTGAACACAGTACAAGTTCAGAAATCTAACTAAGTATGTGATGATCAAAACTTTGTATTCTTATTTCACACAAGGCTTTGTATCATTACCTTCTCTTTCGGCTAGCTTCCACTAAACAGATGGTTGAGTCGAGCTTGAATGTGAGATATTTCATACTTAATATGCTCATCAGCATGCCTACTAAGAACATTCCGAAACCTCCTGATGAAGTTTCTATATGCTGGCACCAAGATTTCTTCCAAGGATTTTCTTATTTCTTTCCTCAACTGCTTATCATAGATAAACCATATAGACTGAACGCTGCATATCTTCTTAAAATGCATGTTGAACAAATTGAGCTTCTCCTTCATTGACTCTGCTGCTACATTAGGAGCCACTGACTCACTATTGTCCAGCTTCAAAAAGTCCAGCACCTTATCCCATGATTGTTGGACTTTTGCAACGTATTTTCGGACCCACTCATTGCCCACAAATTTTGTTATTTGCTCTATGTAGCTCCCATTATTCATCATGAAAACATAGCCCAAAGCAGGGTCCGTGTAGCTTTTGGACTTGGCTTCCAAATTGCTTTCTAATAGCTCAATTATGGAAGCAATCTGGACAGAAAGAGAAGAAGAAGTTCCCTCTCTATCAGCAGGATATTCTTTGAAAATTTTCTCAAGCGTATCTCTAGCTCTTAAAACGTCATGGAGGCAGTACATCACTTCATGGGTAATGCGATGAATCCCGCCACCAGGTACAGCTTCCAACGGAGTATAAAGGAAAATCAGATTCTCCAACTCCATGAAAATGCCCCTTATTGCTTTACCCAATCTCTCCCTAATCGTGATTGCTTCATTCATGAATGACACACTGTACTGATTAGAAAACAGTGATTCAAACTCCAGAATCAAGTCACCCAATGTGTCGAACACTCTGAGATTGACACGCAAAAGATTCGGAGAACAACTCCCAATTGCATAGGTATTAGCGAAATTCAGTAAATGAATCGTCAATTCCCTGCAAACCTCCACGAAAGAAAGATCTGCGACTGGAGAGAACCCGAAGAAGATGTGATCGCAGAGTCTCCTTTCATTGGGAAACAGTAACCTGAAAGCTATGTTGGAAGCTTTAATCCACCTCTGAATCCTCTCCATCTTGTCAACGTCCTCGGTGTTGAGCTCTTGCAACCCAAATCTCGACATGCACTCTTGTAAAAATTCACTACGGCATTTGCTGTACACGAGGCAACACTCCTCCTCAAACCCAGCGGCCACCATGAGCTTCACGGTTTCATGAAGGTCGTTGATAATTTCCGACTGCAGCGCATCCATCACCAAGTTGGGGTCAGTCTGCAGTTGCGGCACCGGTATCAGGCTTATTTTCTTTAGATTGATTTTACGGTATTCGTGCACATGGTTGAAAAGCATGCGGATAAGTTTCTGGTTCTTCTTCTTAAGCGCCTTTATACAAGCCATGAGTTGTGGCATGATAAGAGCACTATCAGTATTGGCTTGTTGTGAATGTGAATGGACTTGTGGTGGCATGATAATAAGAGCACTACCAGTATTGGCTTGGGGTGAATCGACTTGAATAGCACTACCATTATTGGCTTGTTGTGAATCAACTTGAATGACTATGTGATCTTGGAGTCCAAGGTACTCAGTTTCTGATGAGGCATCTAAAGAGGAATGAAGAATGATGATGGAATAACTGAAACCAGCTCCAACAATAGCTAACAACAATTTTATCTTCATGAGTTGTACGATGAGACATCCAAGGAAAAAATATAGGAGATCCACTTCGAATCCGCAGTGAATCTGCCTTGACAAGCTGAGAGACATGATAGCAAACGCAGCACACGACATCAGGCTATATGCATCTGGTTTCCCATTCACCGCTTTATCGAAGAAAAATGAGTAAACAGAGGTGATGGTCAAAACCAAAAATACCAAATGAGCTTTGAACCGGAGATTCGTTGAGTGTTGCCATAACTTTGCAAACAAAATCATGAGGCTGAAGATAAAACTAAAAACACTATAAAGAAAGATTTTCAATAAATTCCATTCTCCGAATAGACGATTGAAAGAGGAGCTGAGAGCATAACAAAACAGTCCAACTACAGTTGACGCAAAACCCACAAATCTCCATACCTTTGGCTGCATCAGCCATCTCTGAATTTGGATGAGCATGGGCGTCATGTTCTTTACGAAGTGAGCTGAGTGAGAAGGATTGCTTCGGAGTCAGGAGAAATTCTTACATAAACATAATGTATGATAGTTGAGTACACTAAACTAATCAGGACTTGATAATTTTATAAAATACTGTGAAATTAATTATGAAACACAAAAATCTATGAAAATATTAAATTCTAATTAGTTTAATGCACCTAACTGAATATCCATAATTTAGGTAAAAATCTCTATCGGAGTCAGACACAAAGAGCAACTTAGGATCAGAAGCTCTCTGTTTGTGTTTTTACGTATATGAGCAATGACAGGTTTGAAAAGTCTACCCCGCGTTTCTTCATTTTTGTTTGTCTTTCTTTGCCAATTATATATATATATATATAGATGTTACTCAGATGAGATGAATATTTATTATAAGAGATGAGAAGAGTATATATTGACCATTAGATCTTACATAAATAGTCAAGATTAGAACATAAATACATATGACTTTTTTAAGTGGTTACATGACTTTTTAATAACTTTTAATCTTGACCATTCATGTATAGTTGTATAGTCAAAATTTACTCATCTCACCTTTTCATAATAAAACTCTTCTCAATAAATATGACTTATATATATATATATATATATATATATATATATATGTGTGTGTGTGTGTGAAAAATGCATTCAACAAAAGGTTACGTGTATATATAGAATATTTGTTAGTTTCGTTTCCCTTACCTTTTTCGTATGGAAAACACATCTTACATAATTAAATAAAAATTATATAACTCCACCGCTTATCCCTAATATACTAAATTAACTTAGGTTTAAACTTCTTTCTTTACAAAACTTTTTCTTTCATATGTTTGGATAATTTGTTTATTCTTAATTTATGGATTTAAAGATTTCATAAATTAATTAGATGTAATTATGATATTTGGTTTTCTATCCTTTCATTCATACTCTAGGATTTTTCCATTGATTAATTTTCTCTTACAATTCATAAATTCCTACAAATCAATCCATTGAGATCCTAGAAGATAAATTATAGCATTGTAGCAGAAAACCTTAACAAAAAAAACTATGCAGATTATCATGCTTCAAAGTTTAAAAAAAAAAAAAACCACTCTTCTATTTTTATTTAAAATATAAAAATAAGGTAAGTAGTCAACTGATAATAATTTAATTTTTATATAATTTTTTATAAAAAAAATATATATGATTATATCTCATTATATATGATTTTAATAACTTTTTTTATTATTAATTTAAATAAATTATTAATTTAATTATTATAATAATTATTGGCCATTTATAATATTTTTATTGAAATCTCTTGAAAGCTAAATTTGTTTTACATTTGAGACTTGCTTGTCCAACTAAACTATGAAGATCATACGTTCAAGGACTTTAGATTTGAATGAAAAGACTTGCTTGGGCCCACAACAAACTGAATAGCTAATTGAGCGTACAAATTGGGTTATTAAGTTGTTGACCCATGATGAAGCCCGCGGTTCTAATTCTTTTACTTAAGCCAATGAAATACGTCAGCAAGAGAAGAAAAAGGAAAGAGCGTGAAAGAGAAGTCACTAGTCAGAATAAAAAGGAAAACATGTTTTGTACATAAAAAATATATATACCGTATGTTTATGTAAAAAAAATATTAAATTAAGTTATATATAAATACAATTTTTTTGTGAAATATAAAATAAATTTTTAAGTGAGTTAAAAAAAAATTAAACTATAAAAATTATATGAATAACAAGTTCGAAATAAAAAGAAACACGCAACACAGGAAAAATAGGTTAGATTACACGCACAGAGCAGACGTGCAATGTGCGCAACATTAGAGTACAAGAGCAGTATTAATGTAGTGTTTTAATGAGATAATTTTACGTGTTTTAATATTTTAATGTTTTGTTAAATTTTTTGTATTAAAAATATAATAAAATTTTGATATTATTATGTTAAATTATTTTATCTAATTTTAAAATTTAACGTTTATTGATTCTATTTTTTTATTAGGTTATATAAATAAATTTTAGATGAGTACCATATTTTTTTATATTTTATAATTTATTTATGTTATTTGAGTATTGATGGTAATTATGAGATATTAATTGTGATTTCTTATTAGAGATATATTTGATAATTTATTATTAATTAGAGAAATTTTACCATTCATTTCATTATTATTTCTAATGTTTCATTGATAGATCTTTTGTGATCACATGTTTTATCGTTAGATGTTCAATGAAATAAATTATTTAAGTATAATAATTTGACATAATTAATGTTAAAATTAATCTTAATAAATTCTGAACTTTAGTCATTTTATATTTAGTAAAAACTTCATCTACATACTTACTATCTTTTAATTTGTTTTTTATTTTAGTTATTTATTTAATTTTATTTTTGCATATTTAACTTATCAATTTGTGTGATTAAATTAAAAAAGCTCAATACTTAAAATTAACTCTAAATCTATGCAAAATTAACTTTATACTTATTCAACTATATTTTTTATACAATTCATACACTTATAAGTATTTAAAAACTTTTTTAAAAAATCACAATAATTTTTTGGCACCCTTGCCAGTATGGGTCAAGTAAATAAATTCATAATTGGGCGAGTTATTCATATGACATTTGCTTCCAATATTATATCTAAAAAGGACTTCCAGGATCTATTTATCCCATCAGGATCAGGACTGATACCGTGTCCTACAATTTCATTAAAACTGGCCCAATTTACCACACATACTTCATTATTGGTTATTTTGCTGAGTTTTACACTTATCAAATCAATATTAATTTTTTTACATTATTTTTTTATATTAATTTTTACATTATTTTATATACTTTTAATTATATCACTTTCCCTTTATTATTTTATCTCACTTAATCACAATCATTTAAAAATAATTTTAAAAAAATGTATAGAAAAAAATAATATATAAACATCATTTTTCATACCAAATATATATCACATTTACGTCAAATATATATATGTGTGTGTGTGTATGTGTGTGTGTGTGAGAGAGAGAAAGAGATTAGCTAACCCATCAAAAGTCTATGATTTAGTCTATTTTTGGTTTATATACATTTGATCTATTTAATAAATAAGTCAAGTTTAAGTTTCTTGACATGTCTATTTAATTATTTAGACTAAGATTTGAACATTTGAAAAAAAAAACTATTTAGCATATCATGTCAAGTTTTTTATATATAATTAAAAAATTATATTATTTATAAAAATTACTATTTATATATTAGTACAATATATCTATTTTATATAAATTATAATAATTTTATTAAAAAGATATACCAATTTAAAAATTGAAAAGTTTAAGTTTCTTAATATAAATCTTTAAATAAGTATTCAAAATAAGATATATAGCCTTTCATGTTTTCATAAGCAGACTAGGCCAAGTCCTCCCAAAAGAAAGCTTATAACATGCAACAATTATAACATGCAACAATTCAGGTTGAGACCGATACGTTACAAAACAAGTCTAAACATATTTAAACAAAACCTAGTCCATCATATTTCTATTTCAATTGTCAATACCTAAAGTCCTTAACAATTCACTTGCAAGTTACGTTACAAAACAGGTCTAGACATATTTAAACAAAGCCTACTCCATCCTATTTCGATTTCAATTGTCAATACCTAAAGCTCTTAACAATTCACTTGCAAGTACTCATCTTTATTAATATAACTTTACATGTGTTACAAATTTATATGCATGCCTAAGGTGAGAACTTCAGATTAGGATTCTCTTAATATTTTTTCTTCTCAAGTGATCAATTGTAAGAGAGAAAAATATACAATGTTATAAAAAAAATTCACAAATTTTAACTAAATCTCACACTTAACATTTTTTATATTTTTTTTTCTCTTATAATTGACCACTTTAAAAAAGAAAAAATTAAAAAGATCATGATGGAAGAACTTCTCACCTAAAGAATTCTTCACACGTGAGAAAACAAATAATAATTTCTTACTAATGGTTTTGTCTTTTCGTATATTCTACTGGACAAAAATGGAAGAAGTTTGCACAAAATACATGACTTCATTAGTGTCTAAACTATAATGATGTATTTTTAGACCACGTCTTCTAACCTTACACAAAATACATGACTTCATTTCTGTTGGAGTGATACGATTTGGAATGTAAGCATATGATGTTTATGATATAATAATACCCAATTAAGCAAATTATATACTAAACAAACTTAGATGCTATTTTGATGTGAATAGCATTTTACAGCGCCAACAATGTGTGCAAGCACCCAAATGTCACCCGCAACATGCCAATTTTAAATAAGATATTATGTCATAAGTTATTGAACCTTTTTTGTATTATCAAAATGTTCACCACACCTGTAATGTCTAGATCGTTCAATTATAATCCAGCTAATATGTATGTGACAGTGTGCTAAATAGTATATCCTGACCGTTTAATTATATTGCTCCGTGCGTAGCACGGGTGTTTGTACAAGTTTATATATATTACTTAACTATAAGTTTAAATTATGTAAAAAAATACACTAAATTTAAATTAATTAATTATTTCAAAATCTTTAATTTCAGTCACCTACTTTAATTTCCATAATTTCAATATACTTATTTTATACACCTACTTTAGTTTTCATAACTTCATACTCCTACTTAATTCAAAGAAGAAGAATGTAAGGAATATATTTTAATACACTTTTTTTATTGAATCACATTACATACTAAAATAAAATTCAAATTCAATTAACGTGTAATCAATTTGATTAATACGTAATTAAATTTGAGTGACATGTAATCAAGTTTAAGTATTATTTTAGTGTATGACGTGATCTAATAAAAAAATTGTTAAAAGGAATGTAATAAAAAGCGTATTCTCAACACTTCTCATTCAAAGAATGATTATATTCGATATAAGGTGGACAATTATTCCATAACCATCCAAGTCTTAAGCTTTTTTTTTTTACATAATTTATAGTTTGTCGGTTCAACACACTCCGTTAGAGGCAAACCCACTGGCATATGAGACCTAAGAGCCTCCAATTCTTTCTTCTTCCTAATCATGAAGCCCCAGAACCCTGAGCCATCCATTCTCAAGCAAAAGGACTTCAATTTGAGCATCAAACATTCATCATTGTCGACCTCGTCGTCGCCATCGTCTCTAGGTTCCTCCTTGAGGAGCACAAAGAAGGCGGCGTCCCTATGCTTCTCGACGTTTCCGAAGGCAATCTAGAGGTTGTTGTCAATGGAGGTTTCACAGTGGTTGAACTGGAGGAGGGACTCATTGGTTTGGTGGTCGAAGGTGTTAATCTTGTGCTTGAATGCTTCAGATTTGTTGAGGAGGTCTTGTTTGAAGGAGGAGAAGTGGTCGAAGAGCTCCTTCTAGAAGAGGGTGTAGCTAGTCATGAGAGGTTTGGCACTGGAACTCATCAAAGTTGGGTTGAGCTAACTCACTTAACTAGCTGAGACTGGGGATGGACCCCATGGTGACTATGTTGACAGAAGTAGAGAAATCCTATAACCTAGTTGGAGTTAGAATGGTGGACTGTGGAGGAAGAATAAGGCTATGTTTGGATATTTAGTAATTGATAGAATAGAACGGAATGAGATGAGATGAGATCAGATGAAATAGAATGAGATAAAAGTATCATTCCATTGTTTGGATATTTTAGGATGAAATAGAGTAAAGTTACCATTCCATTATTTGGGAAGTGGATAAAATGATAAGAATTATAATTTTTTTCTAAATTACCCTTATTACAAACACACTAAATTTATTTATTTTTAACTAACAAAAAAAAACTTTAATTATCTTTACATATTATCTAATGATGATATTTACTAGATACTTTTTTTTTTTTGGTTATTTCTTAATCTCATTTTTAATTATTTCATTATTGATTATGTAAATCGTTGAGGTGAATGATTTGAAATTATTTGTAAACAACTAGTTGCATTTTATGAAAATTTTATGAAAGGACTATAAAAATGATATTTGTAAAATTGTATCTAAAATGACTTAGATTTATTAATATACGAATATCTTTCAAAGTGAACAATTACCTATTTAGTTTATGACCCTGACATAGTAAATATCATTGCAAAGTAGCATCTCTTGATTTCCTCCAACCACCAAAACCCAACCTCCATGCCAGCAACTAAATTCCAACAGCTAAATTGAGTTACCCAAGCTTGGCATTTTATCAAACAATTTATATGCAACCAAATAATCCACATTAGATCAAACTAAAAGAAAGAAACAATAAAGGCTTCAACATCAAACTATCAAGGCAACCAATAATGGTTGAAACTCAATGACAAATAGAACTTAAAACCAAACAGTCTCAGTTTTTACCTTGCCAAGGAAAAAAAAATTGCTATAGAAAAGTAAGATGCAACAATGGAGACAGCAACAGGGACAAAGCAAGGTGCAGCAATGGAGAGAGCAACAGAGACAGAGCAAAGGTGCAGTGGAAGAGCAAGCTAGAAATAATGGAAGAGCAAGTCATAAACAGTAAACCAAGATGAAGGAGAGAGGCAACAATGTATTAGGGTATGAGGTTAATGTAGTAAAATTTTAATTTTAAAAAAATAATTCCATCTTATACCCCTCCAAATTGGGGGGAGGAGAGAAAATTGATAGTTTTTGGTGGGATGTTGTCACAACCGAATTTTATGGATTATGACCGACCAGGGATTAGATACTTTTAACCCCTTGAAGTCTCACTAACATATGCAAGACTCAATACCAATTATGACAAACTCACATTACTTTAACATACTTACATAAGTATCCTGGGTAAAAAATTTCAAAGATGTGAGACTTTTCATTAATCAACATAACATGACAATACAATTATAATAATTTAAATACATACTTATTTACTATAGACAACACTTATGTAGACTATTATGCAACATAAATGGACTCAACCCTATGACTGCATATCCAAATATCCATATCTTCAAGTTATCTATGCAGAAAAGGTCTTGTCTCACTTTTGAAGTGAACAAGTTGCTATGCTGGAGGCACATAAAATGTCTGGTCAGGCTCTGGAAAATAAAATATAATAGGGTGAGTTTTACTACACAGTGAATACAAGAACACTCAAGTGTCACTAACCAAAAATACTACAAGAATACTTTATACGAATAATGAGGATTAAATATCAAAATGTATTCCAACGTTTTTGCTTGATATTCAATAAAACATTAACAAATTCAAACATCAAATTGTAAATACTTTTTTTCAGGAAATCCTTCTTCAAGCAACTACATTGTTATAAGAAATTTCTCTTTTAGAAATCTTTTCTTTTAAATATCACTTTTCTTATAGGAATATTCGCAGGCTCTACTAAAAGAACAAATTTTATTTACATATAAGCATCTCAAATTATAGCCTCAAATATGTTTGGCTGGACCTTGACCAATTATTTTCACAGCCCCAAGTATTTTTGTCCGGGCATCAAGCACACATAAGTCACTTAATCATATAACAGTATTATCATACCATGGTATATCAAGAGTTCTTTCTAATGCCTTTGATATTCCAATATATATATATTATCATCACAGTCTGTATATATTCCATAGTAAAAGCAAATACATACTCAAAACAAAAATAATTATAAATGCTCAAAATTATAAATTAAACAAAGGTATATATGCTCCAAAATATTCGTTATAACCAATATTTAATTTAGGATACCAAAATTACCTAGTTAGCTACAGAGAAGTATATAATAATAAGATACATAATATATCAGGACAAGAATTTAGAAGCATTAATTCATAACTCATAATTTATGTTGCGTATAAAAAAATATAAAAATATAAATCATGACAGGATCATTATTATAAGCTTTCAATAAAATTTAATTAAAACATAGTGATACTAGGACAGTAACCCAAAAGTGATCCAAGTACTCACTCTTGAAAAATTATTGGTATAGTGTCTAAGTACTTGCTCCGATATTGATCGAGATGTCAAATATTTTTATCTAATCAAGAATGATAGAATCTAGATTGATGATCTTTGATCAATGCTTTAGGAATACTAATATGATCAAGTAAAATCAATCTAAACCTTACAAAGTTGATTTATCTAGAATTTCACTAAAAATGAAATTGAAAGAGAAAGTTATGAAGATAGTTAGTCTGATGCAATTTTTTTCTTCAATAATCCAACTTATTTATAGGCTTCAAGTATCACTAAGGTATTAATTAGTTTCTAACCTCCAACCATCTTTGACTTTGCTTCCTTCATGCCTACCATTGTTTCACATTATAAATCCATCTTCAGATAAAGATGGAATATAAGTCAAGCATAGTAAATGAAAAATGAAACTAACACAATGGTTAGTGGTTGGATGCATTGTTGCAAAAGTCAAGTTATCTAATTCTACTACTAGGCATAGAGGCATGACTTTGCTTATATTTTTGCAAAGAAAAAGTGATAAACATGCAGAATAAAATTATCAAAGCATAAACACTATTCATTGATCATGCGTAGAAATTTTATAATGCAAAAATTAAGTCACTTAAGATAATAGGAGACATACGTATGCTTGTGATAAATAATAATGCAAGAGTTATACTCACAAGTATGCTCCTAAAGCATACCAAAATTAATACTCATGTAACAATAAGGAACCCTTATCCATTTTTACTGTTCTTTCTCTATATAAAAAAAAATAAGGGTATCATAGATGAGATGAAATATTTCACACCCACTTCCATCTCATTTCATCTTTTTTTAACATAACCAAATAATGGAAGTTATCTCTATTTCATTTCATTCTCTTTCATTTTACTCAATCTCACCAATCCAAACATAGTCTAAGATGTAGTTGGGTAAGATTTGATGTGGGAGAGAGAGTAAAGGTGATGGGACAACGAAGAGTGATGACATGGATGGGCATTTATTCGTAATTTAAAATTTTATAACCTAACTTGTTAAGAAGATAACCCACTTTTAATATTTGTCGTTAATATAATTTTTACAACATTTATCGATTATCGATTAAACGTGGCCAGATTGATCAATTTTTTAGTTTCTTGTCTAATTTTCTTTTTGTTTTCATAATAGATGTGATATGTTTTTTCTTTCTTAAGTCCATCCAATGTATCTTAATTCTCACTTCGCGATCAACAATAAAACACTCGTTTCTTAGTACATTTTTATGTTTAGTTAATTTTTTTAATAATAATATTCACATATCACTTTTATTATATTATTCTTACATTATTTTCTATTTAAATAATAAAACAAAATAAATATAATTTTCAATACACATTCTTTTTCTTTATTTTTTTAAACCAATAAAGTGTAATTCTATGGAAATTGAAGATGTTTGTTTAAGCTAAGTTAAAAGTTAACGTAGCATTATATGCAAATGTTATGATAGAGTGTATGGATGTTTTCGCCTCAAAGAGTCAAGACTCCAATGAAAGGACAATAAGAATTGACTACCAACCTACCATTACAAAGAGCAATTATTTGAGTGCTAAAGTAAACCAGCCTCACACATATCCTAAACTGCTCAGTCCATGCCAGGGCAGTAGTTTTGAATAGTAAATTGCAGTTATTCTCTGCCTAGAGAAGAAGATATATACATGAGTGTTAGGTTATGTATGACACACATGATAATATATGATAATATAGGATCATGATAGTTTAATAATTATTTAATATGATTATAATGTCCTTTAGTATATATATATATAAAAAAAAATGAAGTCATCCTCTGCAACCGACAGAGCCATTTTCATTCAAACCCAAAAGTAGAAATGAAGGATCCTTAAACTAACTTCAAACATGGGTCCAAATTAGTAAACAAACACTAAATCAACCCACGTTAATTACTCCATTACAATCAAAGTAAAATTCAGATTTTTTATATATATATATATATATATATATATATATATATATATATATATATATATATATATATTCAAAGGTATCTCGAGAAAATGAAAAAGAAGATGAAAACCAAAACCAGGAATGAACACCATCGTGGATAAGAAAGAGTACTGTCAGAAAACTGAATGGCTTGGAGGAGGCTCTGCTAGTCACAGTGGTGACTCCGGCGACAGCTCTGGCAACAACTTTGGCAGTGGAAGATTAGTGTTGGGTGGACAACAGCACAACTCAATGGCAGATCATGGCGACATGAGGCTGAGGGATGCCTTTGGTGAGGTTTTGGTGGAATTCCAACGAAGGTGAAGGAGAGTTGACGATTTAGATTCAAGTTGGTTACGGTTGAGTTGTTTTTGCTTATTGTAACAGAAACTTTGTGGCAATAGGGGAAGAGTGTGGGGGGATTCAAGATGCTTGTTCATGGTGGTCCATTTTTGGATGATGAAGCAGGTTTGGGATTTTTCTATTTTTGGGGTCGTGGGGGATGGGGACGCAATGAGACTTGGCGGCGTGGATGAGTGCGGCTTGGCGGGAGGGGTGGCATTGGAATGGATGATGGCGATGCCACCGAGGGAGGCCATGGCGGCGGCTATGGCAGACCCGGAGGCAATGTCTATGGGGGAGGCGACGAGGGGGAGGAGGAGAGATGAGATGGAGGGTAGGGTTGGAATGAAAACCTTATCAGGTCATATCCTTATCCTATAGTAGGAGAGAGGATAATTTTATCAAGTTATAACATGATAAAAAAAAACTAACCTGATATAACTATATAATCATGTGAGTGCATTAAACATCTAATATAACTTGATAGTATAAGCTTAAACTATCAGGTTTTCTTTATAAAATGCACCAAACATAACCTGTATAAAAAGATTGAACCTTCACCCAACATCTTCAGGTGGCGTTTTCAATGCTATATAAAGGGTTAGAGCATCGATGCCACACTTTTGCGTCACCGTTTATTATGGGTTAAAAGTCATTTATGGCTCCAGTTTATTACATGTAACCTACATAGCAGGCAAGTGAAGTGAAAAGTATGTGACTTTCAAATCTAGTCGTATGATATGTGGTTTGCAAAACTAGCTATAGGATATGTTAGTAAAATCAAAGCATCAATGTGGAATATTGAAATTACATTGATTGTAATATGGGTGATGGATGGTATAAAGTTTATTGTAAATAAGGTTACCTGAATTTTGTTGTAAATAAGTAGGGATGTAAACAAGTGGAATTAAGTCGACACTTATAACTCAGGATTAACTTGTAAAAAAAAAGCTATTTAACTTTGGCTCATTTATTTAAATAAGTCAAATTTAAAGTTTGAATTTAGTTTGTTTAAAAATTATAAAGTTGGAGTTTGACTTGTTTAACTTGTTTATAGTTGGATTAGTTTTTTCTTTTATCAAATATTTCTTTAAAATATTTAAGTTTATGAATTTAATATTTAGTAAATATCTTTATGCTAAAAGATAAAGTAAAAAATAAAAATAGATATAAAATATTTTTTATTCATAATTAATTACATAAAAAATTATAACCTTCTTGTAGAAGCTTTTAGTATAGTTTGTAATAATAACAAATAAAATATTATTATATTACTTTTTTATTTAAAATTATATTTTTTGTGATTCAAATTTTATTATATATACATAATGAATAAATAATATATATACAAATATATACGAATTATTCACAAACTTTTAGTATAAAACCTTTAAAGCTTGAACTTGACTCACTTATATAATTGAGTCTAAGTTTAAGTTTAAACTTGTTTGTTTAATTAAACAAACGAGTATGATCGAACATTTAATAAGTCGAGTTCGAATAGTTTACGAATAACGCAACTCGTTTACATCCCTATAAATAAGGTTACTTGAAAATATTTGAATATGCGTTAACATGTATGATGGGTAATATGCGTTGAAAGTTTATATCTAAGTTTTTATTTAAATAAACATGAAAAAAAAATTTGTTGAAAAATTTAGTAGTATATTTTGGAAATCAGCATGCACCAAAATGGTGTGTTAAAAATTAAGTAGGAAAAAAAATATGAAAAGTTGAATAAAAAAATATAAACAAGAAAACTTTAGATGTATTGTTTGGTCCAATTCTAAAGCCCAGTATGTATATTTTGGAAATAAACATACACCAAAATGGTGTGTTAAAAAATTAAGTAGGAAAAAAAATAAGAAAAGTTGAATAAAAGAATATAAATAAGAAAACTTTAGATGTATGGTTTGGTCCAATTCCAAAGCCCAGTATGAAGATCCAATTTGAATAAACCAGGAAAATAGTAGAAGTTACGTAGTGGATATTTGGGCCTTGTGACATGTTATTTTGGAGTGGACAAGCACCCAATTTGTAAGACAAAAAAAAAAAACCCAATTTGCATTTCCTGGATTAAAAAAGCTATACCGGTTTCTAACCTGTTATTGACGGTAAAAAAACTGTGCGTCAATGCTCTACCCCCCTTTTATAGTAGCATTGTAAAAGCCTCCCATCTTCAGATATAAGAAGATATATGCATGGGTGTTATATATTCTTTGCTCAGATAAGAAGATACATGCAGTTGTTTGAATTTGGTGTGAGGGGGTGTTAGATATAAAATTATTAATGAGTTAGGACAGTTAATTCTTCAAAATGAAATAGTAAGTAGTACAGTTCGAAAGACAACTTTTCAAGGATACAGTTAGAAGCATGCATGTTCACTTTTTTTTTTTTGAAATCATGAATTATTTTACAAATTTAGTTCATTTGAATTATTTATAAGATTAATATTTATTTTACTGCAAGAATATAAGAATTATACAATTTTTTTATAAAAATTATTTTCTTAAAATTTAAATTTACATCCTCATTTTAGGAATTCACCTCGACTCACCCTACACTTTAATAAATTATTCTTAGACTGTAAGGTTAGCTAATTTGTTTTTAATTGTAAGGGTGATTATTTATTTTGTTGGGCTGGAAGGGTGAGGATGAAGGAGTCAGTTTAGGCACCCAAAGAGAAACTATTAGCCTTGGGAAACTATTAGTTCGGTGTAAAAATCATTTTTTTTTAACGACATGAAAAACTTACTTCAATAAGTAGAGTCTGTTTGGTACACTATTAGGGAGGGAAAGAAAAATAAAGAAATATGATAGAAAAAAAAAAAAAAGAAAAGAAAGTGAGGAAGTTATTACTCTTCTTAATTGATATCATTTAATAAAAAAATAGGCTTCTTTTCTTTTATTTGATTTCATCATAAAAAATTATGAAAATAAATGTCAAATTAATTTATTAATTTTTAAAAATTCATAATATCATTAAATCATTGCAAAAGATGTGGAGTCACAGTAATTAATATAAGAAAATAAATTTATAATTATTTTCACATTATTTATTATTTATATAAAATAAAAATATAAGTAATTAAATAAATAATAATATCAATTTATTAATTAGTGATATATATACTTGAAAATTTAAATTTAAAAATTATAAAAAAAATTCTTTATAAATTACATTTATTACATTTATCAAACAATAAAATATTACACCCTTTGTTTATATGTTGACGTGAATTAATACGAAAGTTGACGTAAAAGACGCGGGAAAAATGGGTAAAATGGAAAGTTGGTGTGAAAGGCATGAGTAAAATGGGAAAGAAAAGTTGGTTAGCAAAAGGAGCTCATTCTCTCTAGCGATGACAATTTTATCCGTCCTCACAGGTAATACTTGTGACGGGATAGATACGAGAGAAAATATTTTATCTACGAACATGAGTACTCGTTTATTTGTTAACCTCGTTTAATAAACGAGACGGGACGGAAGCAAAGATGGTTTCTCTCGTATCCGTGGATACTCGTAAATAAAATTACAAAAATATTCTTATATGAAATTACCAAAAAATCTCATTATAAAAATTAAAATGTGATTCATTGACTTCACTCTCACTGTCTGAGATTGTCTCACTTCACTCTCACAGCTAGATTTGGTGTTTGGATGTAAATGTTTGACATTGTATTGTATGATGAATTTAGCTATTGTAATTTGGAATCTACTTCAAGCAAAACTTATGTTACTATTTTGATTTTAAGTGTATTAAGATGTTGGATCAAGTTATATTGGAATTCGACATTGTATTTGGATGTTGGTTAAATTTTAAGTGCTTTAAAATATTTGATGTAGTTATATTAAACATTGTATTTGGATATAGGTTGAATTTTAAGTATTTTAGGTGTTTGACATTATATTTAGATTAAGTTGTATTGGACAAATTCTGAAAAATTATGAGATTATACTCTATTTTTATGTTTTTATTTTTTTTTAAATTTTACTGATTTTGTTTTGCAATTTATTGGGTATTTGTAGATCTCCAAAGCAGTTTACCAAATGGTGAGAGAATGAGAAATGGGTATCCGTACGGATATGGGACAGGGGCAGATATTCATCTGCAGGGGTCAGGGGCTACTATCCTTCTTCGCCTCGTTGTCATCCCTAATTCTCTCCATCCCAATTAAGGGTGAGAATGAGCTGGATTGAATTAGGTTATACTTTGTCTAAATAGATTTAGGTTTGTTTTGTGACTTGTCGACTTGAACTTGATTTATTACTCATCATAGGTTATTTTTAAGAGGGTTTGACTTAACTTATTTATGAAAATATAAAAGTATGATCTAACTTAAAAAGTTATTTAAAGGTTAAGAAATTAGAACTTTAAAATTTTTAAATAAGTATAATTTTTAACAAAATTATTATTTTTTATATAAAATAAATATATTATACTAGTATTTAACTAATAAATTATATAAGCATTATAAATTTATAATTATATATATAAATATTAAATAAATTGATCGACTAGGTAAGTTAAATAATATTTTTTTAAAAACTCAAACTTTAATCTACATAATTAAAAATATATTTCAAAAAATTTAAATTTAATTTGTTTACTAAATAAGTCAAACTTATATACATTAAAAAAAAAATTAAGTCATAAGTTTCTAATAGACGGTCTAACTTTTTCACATTACTAGTTCCAATATCTCACACAAGGGATGGGATCCACAGAAACACAGTCACTCAAACTCCCTTTCTTTCCCTTGTTATAAAATAATACCAAACAAGTGATATACTTTATTCTTAACCACTTTCCTTTCCTTTCCATTTCATTTATCAATAATAAATCATTCGTCAATAAAATTTCTATAGACAAAATAACTCATAGTTTTACATTATGTTTGCTTGAGTAAGTAAATAATGGAAAGAAAAAAAAATAAATGCAATGAGTTAAAATAGAACCCAATAAATTTATTGTTCTTTGTTATTGTTTTCAATTTGTAGTGATTTAAAACACACATCCATACAACACATTTGATTGGCTCTATTCCCACAACCCCACCAACAGTGGAGGATGCAAGTTAAACTTTCCCTCCTTCCGAAAAATATATAAACTTTCAAGCAGTATTTAAAATTTATTTTTAACAATCAATGTATGATGGTTTGGGTAAAAAAAATTGATTTTTTTAATTATATGTATAAAAATAATATTATTGAAATAAATTTTTATTTAGGCACTTGATTATATCTTATAAAATTATTTTCTCATCTATCGAGTATGGAATGTTATAAAAAAAAACACACACACACTTTAAACTTATTTATATGTTATGAGAATGACCAAAATTTATAACATGAAATAAAAATAATTAGTTACACTCTACTTTCAATAATCTTAACTATATATTTTGTTGTATTAAAAAAAATTATTCCAAATTTGTACATTCTTGTTTTTTATTTGTTCAAACAAATATAACATTAGTCGACCTCTTACTTGGCACTGCCCAAGCTTTGATGATCCTAAAATTCTCCAACACAATGCGGCAGCACTTAGATTGTAATTAACATCTTTGACATTCTTCTTTCTTATGTGATAGTGTTTGCTGATCAACCCATGTATAGCAAATTCTCTATAATATGAGTTTTGTTAAATACACTTGTTAAAAATGTCAAAATAAAAAAAATTTTAAAAAAAAATAAAGAATTTTTAATTTTCAATATATTAAACACTTTATTTTTATGTAAAATTTTCTATTTTAATATCTTAAAATTACACTTAACAAAACCCTAATAATATTACAAGGCATCTGGCTAATTAAAGCAACTGTAGGAGAAAAATAGGTGCCATGTTCTAACTGTCAACTGGTGTCCAGCGATACTGCTAGCTGACACCGTGGCTTCTAATTCATGAGAGCAGTTTGAGTTTATTATTTTTAGTTAGTTAGTTAATGCAGTTTTTTTTATTGTTGTTATTTCTCTCTTCAGTTTTTTTCTTTCTTTTCATTTTGTATATATACATCATTTATAAGCTAATTTTTTCTTTTCTGCTAATTATAAAAAAAAAAGAAAAAATCAACTTATTCATACTTGAAATGATGTATATATACATAAGAAAAAGAAGTAAAAAACTGAAGAGGGAAATAACAACAATAACAAAAAAAATTGCATTAACTAATTAATTGAAAATAACAAACTCTGACTGTTTTCATTAATTGGAAGCCACATTGTCAGCTAACATATACACATATGATAAGTCTGAAAGACATCAATGTATTGTGACTCTTGAAGCACTTTACTAATTATGTTTTTTTAACAAGATATAAATCGCTATACGAAGTAATTTAAGATTTAGAATCATGCAAAAATTCTTTTAAAAGAATTATGAAATGTCAATGATAATTTATAAAACATATTCCAATTTTTTAACATTACTCTATATACACTATAGCCTAAGATAATTGTAACTGGAAAATGGAAATAATCAAAGGCTAATGAGTAATGAGTGATGGCACTATGGCAGTTAATTGGTGGGCAGTGGCTCAATTCCAATAACATTTATAAGCTGTTAGGCGATTGATCCCAAAACAACGTAAATTTGGTCGGAATAAACGAAGTGAGTTAAACATAATAACCACAATTTTATTAATTAAGCTGTACTATATTGACTATTTAAACCATCTAACATGGCACTTCACAAATTAAGATAAAATTTAAATTCTAAAATACTAATAAGTAGAAAAAAAATTAACAATTAATAATTAAAATGTATAGAATAATGGACTCTAAATTATGAAACCCTTTTTTTGTCTATATTTGATTCCACGCTGTCATTATTGGAATTAAAATTGAAATTGAGATCAAATTTGGTCTAATTCCAAAAATTAGCTCAATTAAAAAATATTATTCAAATCATTATAAAAGATACTTTAACTATATAACTAACCCGATATTGGATCTTAAAACTCATGAAATATACATTTACTCTTCACACACCAATTCCCTTCTACTTGATAAAAACCCACCCTTTGAACTATATATCTTGCTCATCTATTCTTGCATCACTCTGTATGAAAAGTTGAACCCTTTGAACTCTACATTTTTCTTTTTTTGACAAAACTCAACATATTTAGATTTGTTATTTACAACTCATTCACTACTCTTTCCCTAATAGTTTGTCTCTCCAGCGTCAAGAATAGAGTCACAATTCAATCTCTTATATGGAGCCCCTAATTCAAATGGTTTGAGTCAGAGAGGCGCAATCGCCTTTACTTACCAATTACTATGTTCTGTCCAAGCTCTTATAGCAACTATGGTAGTCTTTTATAGGGAAGGATTTTAGTGAGGGGTGCATGAGCTCATCCCCATTATTAGTAATCATGGGACTGTTATGGTGTGCTTCAGTACGAGTGTGTCATGTGGCCTCTTTTTATTTCTCCTGTAACTAACTTTTATCATAATATCTTTTGTATGTTTGATTGGGTCATGAGTGGAAACTTTTAGTAAAAACTTGAAGGTAAATATGAGCTTTATACGATCTACAGTCTTTCAGTTCAGAACTATAAAATAGCGAACAAATTTAGCGAGCTTGGAGTCCATGTCCATACTAACTAATGGCTATTAACTTCTCATGTGTCCTCGCCATTTTCAGAAGAGTTTACACTTTACACTCAATATATCAAAGCTCTCTTTGGTCAATGGGTTTGATTGCGCCTCTCTCTTTAGTCATTGGCTTTTCTATTTTACATTTTTTTTTCCTTTTTGTTTGCCTTATTATTATGATATTGATTTCCTTGGCAACATCCCATTTGTATCTTATCTAAGACTAGGACAGTATGATTATTGGTTGAGAAGGTGTTTCCTTGGTAGTGCAACTGCTAGGCAATTCTGTTTCCTTGCGAGTGAAACTATGTGTTAAACCAAGATGAAGCTCAACAATTGATAGCTCCATTAATAGGAACAAAGAAAAAATCGTCAAGGGATGCGAGATGATGTGGGAAGATGGGGACTTGCAGGTGGTGAAGAGTTATGGAGGAAGGTATTACCATAATTAGAGTATAATTAAAGTGTGGTTAGTACTAATTAGAAGTTAGTTAAATTAGTTTAGTGAATAAATTGGGTGCTGGTAAATTACTTTTATTATTTTATATAAGCCACTTCTTGCATACAATTTTTACCGTAACATGTTTAGTTTAACTAAAATTATTAGAAATAATTGTTTATTTTTCAAAAAAAAAAATCAGGAAACTTTTAATTATAAATCGATTTAAATACAAAATAAGCTAATCTAAATATAGTCATAAAATCCTAGTTTGAATTTATATTCTCTTTGTTATAAAGTGGGATGATGAGATAAAAAGCATAACTTAAGAAAAGATAGATTCTTATTTCCTTCAACAGAGAGGACTACTAGGGTTAAATTTAAGGGGTCTCATTGGCTAAGTGAGCCCTGTTTATAATCCAACTTTGATAATCTTATGTGCGAGAAAGAAAATTTCTTCCTCTTTGAGAATATAAAATCTTAATTTGAATTTTTATTCTCTCTATTATAAAGTGGGATGATGAGATAAAAAGCATGACTTAAGAAAAAAATAAATTCTTATATCCTTCAACGGAAAGGATTATTAAGATTAAATTTATGGGGTTTCATTGACTAAGTGAGCTCTGTTGATCCAACTATGGTAATCTTATGTGGGAGGAAAAAAATTCCTTCCTCTATGAGAAGATATTAAAATTTATCTAAATGCGTAAAATGCGGCAGGTGGCAACACGTTAAGGCACTATATTACACTCCAATGTTTTTAAACGTATGGTACATTCTTAAAAATAAAAAAATAAACGTGTGGAACAAAGAAATAAATATTGATAAAATAAAAATCAAAATATGATAAATCTTAAAAATTAATATATGATTTTCTGATGAAAAAAGTTAATGTACAATTTCTTAATCATTTTGGTTGAAAGAGGAAGAATGAAGCAAATGACATATCTGCAAATGTATTAGCAAATTTTATTTTATCATTCATAATTTTTTTAATTTTTATTTCATGTGCATCTATTAATAATATTGTTATAGTTCGAATCTTAGAACCATTATTTCGAGGAAAACATTACCTAACCATCACTTTTGACTCACAATTGTTTAAGTAATTACTATCAATTTTGATATTTTTATCGATAAAAAAGTTAAGCCGATATATCTCTTTTCACATTTCATCTAATATCATTCATTATATTTATTTTTTCTTATCACTTTTTCTTACTTAATCACACACTCTTAAAAAAGATGTGTACAGTACCTACAACTCTTTTAGAGATATAAGAGTATCTTTTTCCCATTACTATACACCAAAAAATTTTGAAAATTTAATTTTGTTTACCAAAAGTTTTTTGTCAATTTGAGTAACTGAGAAATCTACGATAATATGCAATTATTGCAATTTACAGATTTAACCATGATGTATTTAATTATCATAAATACTTCGAATATTTCAATATTTCAATGATCAAAAGCCTTAAATCTTACAACATCTATTTACAGGAAAAGAAAAAAAAAAAAACATGTTATCAATTTTATATCTCATTCTTAAATTAAATTGATTTAAAATGGAAAGATCAAATTAAAAAAATTAAAAATCGAACTAAATTAATCCATCCATTTTCATCTTTAAAACTGAACCAATTTGTAAATATACTTATATATGATTTTTAATTCAATTTGTTGTTATCTATATGAAATTACTTAAAAAAAAAAAAAACTAGTGATTTGTATCTATCTAGTTGTATTTATATAAGGATTTTTTTTATCAGTCAGAAAAAGAAAAAAGAACTAAGACCTAAGTCGAATTACACCCAAAGCATCAGCTAACATGACAGAGTTAAGTTGTGGAGGATATGCATCCCATGTAAATTGTAACAAAGGCATAGTCAGAGGAAGCTCCATGCTTTGCCAGCCAATCTGCACATTCATTTCCTTCACACAAAGTATGTTGAAATCTCAAGTTCCAGGAGTAAGACATGAATCTTCGAATGTGATTGACTAAGGGAGCATAAGGATGAATGCGATGGACTCCTTGGATCACCAATTGTAGAGTTGTCTTAGAATCAGATTCACACACAACATCTCTATAGCCTGCATTCCAAGCTATTTCTAGGCCATGAAAAATTACTAATAATTTTGCAGTCAAGTTGGATGTGATACCACAGAAGCCAGAGAAACCAGTAAGTTATTGTCCATACATATTTCTGATTAAACCTCCAAAGCCAGACCTACCAGGATTCTCCATAGAGCTGTCATCCACATTAATTTTGAAAGAGTTTTTTTGCTGGTAGAGACCAACTAACTTCCTTTTTCCTGTGTCTACTATTAAGAGACCCGAAAGCCTTAAGAATTGATTCTTGTAAAGAGCGAATGTGATTTGGAATGTACCACTCATCCCATCTGGTATCATTAAAGACTTCAACATTTCTTGATTTCCAAATTATCCAGCATGTGACTACAAAGATAGAACCATTAGCAGCAGCAACATTTGATCTAAGCCACTCGCTACAGTCATGAACATAGAAATCCTATTTTTGAGCAAACCGCAGCACTTCCCAAATTCTTCTTGATCTATAGCAATCACGAAGAGTATGAATAATTGATTCTTGATTCGCACCACACCTGTGACAAGAAGCATCAAAAGAAACGTGACGATGAAAATGAATTAAGTTAGTTGGGAGGCTTTCATGCAAGATAAGCCATAGAAAGTGTTTGATATTTTCTGGAAGTTTGAGATTCCAGACCCAGAATCAAATTTCTAAGCGGGCAAATTGAGAAGTAGGCTTATGGACAAGCCACTGGTAGGCACATTTAGCTGAATAAGTACCAGAATTTGAACTCCCCCATACCACCACATCATTAGAAATACCATCCATAAAATGACTATTCATTTTCATTTGAATGTCCAAAGGAAGTTGTGTAGCAACATTTTCCAAATGTCATTCACCATCATAAAAAATATTCTTGATCTGCAGCTGAATATCTTGTATGTGAACAAAGGGAACTAAATTATAGATGCAATCTTCATCTAGCCACTTATCATACCATATTGACACCCCACCTCTCCCAATTCTGACTTTGAAACTCGATTTGACACTAGCAACACTTTTCAGAATTGAGTTCCATATATATGAAGCACCATTGGTTAGATGAACATTAAGAATATGAGCACCATTCAAATATTTAACCGATAAAAGTCTCACCCACAATTTGTCCTGATTATACAGAAAATCCCAAACATGCTTACCCAATAAGGATACATTCTATTCCCTTGTTGTATGAATTCCAATACCCCCTCTATTTCTAGGATGAGTAATCGTATTCCAATTCACCCAATGACAAGATTTTCCTCCCTATATAAATCGTCTTACACAAGCATCAATGTTATTACAAATATCTTATGGAACCCAAAGATTCTGCATAGAATAAATAGGAATAGAAGCAATGACAGATTTGGCTAGTGTAACTCGTCGAGCCCTATTCAAAAGCTTCCATTTCCAACCAACTAATCTCCCATTTATTTTATCAAGAATATAAGCAAAATCATTCTTCTTTACCCTTCTTGTCAGTAGGGGAAAGACAAGGTATTTGCTAAATTATAAGTGTGATGAAAATTAATGATAGAGGCAAATTTAGAAACCTTAGATCGATGAACATTTTTAAAGGGCAGAAATCGAGATTCATGTAGATTAACCTTCAATCCAGAAGCAAGGCAAAAGGACTACAGGACCTCCTTCACCGACTTGGCCTGAGAAGTCTTGGCTTGAGTAAACAGCAGGCAATCATCCGCAAAGAAAAGATGGGATATAGCTGGACCATTTTTAGATAACTTTACTGGAAGCCACTTATTGTCATGAACTTTCTCTTGAATAAGCAAAGCTAATTTTTCCATGCAAATAACAAACAAATATGGAGACATTGGATCTCCTTGTCTCAAACCTCTTTTAGGAGCAAAGCTTTCTAGTTTCTCACTGTTCAATTTCAAGGACAAAGTTAATGAAGTGGTGCAGGTCATGATAAGATTAATAATTTGATGAGGGAACCTAAATTCAGTTAAGGTAAGCCTAAGAAAATTCCAATTCACTCGATCATATACTTTCTTAAAATCAATTTTAAAGAAAAGGTAGTCTGTTTTGCCTTTCTTTTTATGCATGTGATGCACAATTTCCTGGGCAATAATCACATTATTTGCAGTTCCCATATTAGGAATGAACCTGCTTTGAAGATGTCCAATTAGCACATCCAAATATGGTCTAATCCTTTTCACCAAGACTTTTGAAATGAGCTTGAGAAGCACATTACAAAGGCTTATTAGTCTAAAATCCTTTAAGCTTGCAGGGGCATCGACCTTGGGAATTAGCACAATAATAGTTTCAGCTAACTTCGTATCAATGATTCCAATAATAAATGCATTTGAAACTAGCTCCCAAACATCCTTAGTAACAATATGCCAATAGAATCTGAAAAAGATAGGCTGAAATCCATCTGGTCTTGGTGTTTTATATGGACTTATTGAAAACACAACCTGCTTCACCTCCTCCACAGAAATAGATTGAAGTAAACTCTCATATAGATCATTCCCAATCTGAGGCAGAAAACGAAACTTCAAACTTTGAGGGTTGTAAGGCTCATTTGCTTGAAAAAGATTCTTAAAAAAAAAAAAAAACAGGGCCTCCATTTTTAAAATTCCTTCATCAGTGCACCGGACACCATCAATATTAAGCCTAGTCACCTTATTTCTCCTCCTTCGAATAACTATTTGGGTATGAAATTTTTTTGTATTTTTATTCCCAAACTTTACCCAATTTTCCCTGGACTTTTGGTACCATAGAAGCTCTTCTTGTACCAAAACTTGATTATACTTTCTTTGTAATTTCTTTTCTAATCTTATAAGATTAGAATAAGGAAATGTATCAAGCTGGCGATGAACTCCTTTTATACGAGCCTTAAGGAGTCGTTTCCTTTTGAAGATATTGCCAAAGACTTCCTTATTAAAAATAATGGATTGATCCTGAATTTTCCCCAGTTTCATAATAACATTCCCATCAGATTGCCTCCAAGTATGCCCTACCAAGCTCCCATAATCTGGGTGAGAAATCCAAGCAGCCTGAAAATGAAAGAATTTTGCCTTGGTGCTTTGAAACTTCTTGCAACTCAGAAGAAAAGGGTTATGATCTGAATCATGAAGAGTGTTAAAACTTTGGCAAGTATACCAATCGTGACAAGTAATAAAAAGTGAGTGAGTGATAGTTCACACGAGGACTAAGTACAATTACCGGCACTATGTAACACCCCAACTTTTGGATAAATGATAGTTTTGTCCTTATTGTACTGTTTTATATTTTTCTGTATGCTATAAAATTTATTTGACTGTTTCGTGTTAATATTTGAGTGTTTTGTGAGATTTACTCCGAGTCATGAAAATAATAATTTTCGAGCCGGAGAAATCTTATTTTAATTATTCGGAGCTAAGGGATCTTACTAAACTAAATCAAGAATGATACGAATATTAATTTTTTAATTTTTAAGATTTAATCGTATAATAAAATAATTTTATATTATTATAATATTATTTTATTTGACAAGATCTTTCATGCCTCAAAAATAGTAGAAATCAAGCTCCAAAATAACCATGGATAGGAAGAGTCTGTGAGACCCGCATTTAATGAAACAGTCAACGTTTTTTGCTAGACTAAATTCTAAGCCAATAGGAACAAGTCAACGATGTAGGCTTGAAAATTCTAAACCAATCACAAAGATGGTTGGACTTGTTAAGATGGAACTAGAAGGTTTAATCATGTTAGTTTAAAACCTAACTAAGTTAACATAGAAGGCTTATGTAGCAACTAAGTGAAGTAACCTAGTTAGCTATCTAGTTAAGTTTTAATTAGACAATGATCTCAAAATATCAATACTAACTTAGTTAACCTAAGTAAGTATGTAGTTAGGTAAGTAACTAAATAAATTAATCAAATGCACTTAAATGTAACTAGAAGACCAAATGGATCACACACTTGGTTTGCTTCTCCTTGGAGCAATTCGGTTGGAGCATTCAAGAAGCTTCAAGAAGAGCTTAGTCACTTAGTGACAAGGTTTACATGCACCAATGAAAGACAAGCTTAGAGGCAAAGCTTTGCATAGCAACCTTTGATCACATCTAAGGCTATTAAGTGGTCTTGGAAGGTCAAACAAAGAGGCCACCTCCTCTTGAATGAGCTCCACGGCCAAGTAGAGCTTAGGAGACCATTTCACTTCATTCTTCATCTTTGTTATCACAAAATCTCTCTTCTCTCTCTTCAAGAACAAGAACTCACCATTGTTGCCCTTTTTGAAGACCATTCGGCCAAACACCATACACCACCATCCAACCATCTAAAATTTCATCTAACCTTATTTCTCAAACCTAAACACCATTCTAAGAACATCTCTAGTTGAGAGTTCTTCCAAAATCTTTCATCTTAAGCTTGGAAAATTACTTTGGAGATTTTTCCTAAAAGGTGAAGATCCTTATTTTTCATTTCTAACTTCATTTCTAAGGTTCTAAGCCATGATTGATCCATAGTTTATGTTTTTCTCCTATAGTTATAACTTGTAAAAATTTATTTGAGCATGTTAGGTTTCTTTGGAGAAGGTCACGAAATCAACTAGGAAGGAGAGTAGAAGGTTTTATCTTCCTTAAAGGTAAGAGGGAGATTTAATCTCATCAACCAAGTGTGGTGATGAGAAAATAGATTGTATGTGTGTGAAAAATCCATAAGGATTCACTTGTTTGATTGTTTAAATGCTTTCCTATTTGTGTTTAATAATTGTTTGTATGCATGTCTATAAGCTTTAAAATATATTGCATGTGTTGATATATGCATGATTATTAATTAGGATGTGAATAATATGTAAGGTTTGCATGAGTGTTCCAAAGAACACAACCATGGAGCTTTCGGCTTCAACAAGAAAAGAGAACCAAAATGTTTTCAACCATTTTCTAAAGAAGGATTTAATGGAATTAGGTAAATTAATGAATTCTAAAATGATTTAGAAGATAGAAAATGATCCAAAGATCAAATGCTAAGGTTTTGCTAAATTCGGCCAACATGCCTTCTAAATGTGTAATCAATCCAAAAAATTATTTTCTAAGTGTAGATTAGATGTTTAACCTAGAAAGAATACATTTGCAATGGATTTTCAAAACTTAAAGAAGTAAACTAATTTTTATTAGAAATATAGTATAAGAGAAAAATGAACAAAACTCTTGAAAAATACTTATTTTTGAGTTTTAAAGTATAATGACAATTTTCAAGGTGTATTTAGTAGTAATAAACTAACCAAAGGAATTTTTAAAAGAAAAACGTAGAAGACACAATTTTAATAGATTTTATAGACAAAATACTGTCAAAATTTAGTAAAAATAGACAAATAAAAGAGAACATTTTATAATATATTTCTAACATAAGGAAAATATTCTACGTAATTTAAAAGTATGAAAAATAGCTTACGCAGTTTTAAAATAGATATTTTAAAGTTTTTCGGTCAAGAAAATGATTTAAAAATCTTACGCGATTGAGAAAATGATTTAAAAACGCTACGTGATTTTAAAAACAGCAAAATATATTTACGTGATTTAAAAAAGGTTTGTAAAAGCGATGCGATTGTGAAAACGCGATAAAATTTCTACGCGATTAATTGGAACAGTGAGTTTTGCTGTCGGGCCAAAGTGGTGGACCCGGACATGTTGAGTTATGGTATTGTCAAGAGATGATGTAGTATATTTTGGAATTTTGAGGTTAAGGGCGTTTTTATAAATATGATAATATTTTGAGAATAAGGGTAATTTGGTAATTATTATTTTTAGTCATGTATTGAGTTGTGCCAATTTGGTTGATATTGGCGATTGATTGACGAGACGAATTACACCGTGTTGTCGGTGTGATAAGCGTAGTGTGGTTCATCTTGTGTAGACTTGGAGGCATTAGTGTGCGGAGTATTCCACATGTGGACGGTTGGTCGGCTCCTGCGGGTCGCAGTAGCGGCAACACACTAATGATCTCGACACGCACTATACTTAATCAAGATCTTGTAAAGACTATTTAGTACAACTGTAGTGCACGACGTATTTTGACGTTTGTGTACTACTACATGACGTTGAATTTGTGAGCTATAGACACGGCGTTGGACGGTGGAATAGTTTGGTGGGGGCACGAGTATCGATAGATCTTTACGAGTCATTCTCTCTAATATCTGTGTCTAGCTCCATGGAGTAGGAACGAGTCGTATTTCATTTGCATTTGTGTCATGCATTATAATGTAACACCCCAAAAGTATGTATTTTATTTGTTTTGGTCGATTCTGAATTATTTTGAATAATCCGACTCGACTTTTGTGAATTTTATGATTTATGTGATTTTTAGGAATTTTTGAGAGTTTATATGTTTTTGATTATTTTAATATTATTTTGGGCGGTATATATATAAGCTCACGTATTTTATTTCTTTCTCTCAATTCTTAATTATTTTTGTCGATTTGATTTTCATGAGTTTCACAATTAATATGATTTTTGTGAATTTTGTGATATTTTGGATATTTTGAATCTTTTAATATATTTTAGATATTTTAAGATATTTTGAATATTTTATTATATTTTAGATATTTTGAGATATTTTAGGATATTTTAAGATATTTTGAGATATTTTAAATATTATATTATATTTTGATATATTTTGAATATTTAATATATTTCGATATTTTGTAGTCAGATTGTATGTGGGCAGGGGCGAGCCGGAAAAGTAAAAATTTTTATTGGCCAGAAAGCTTTGTACTGTTGATTCGGAGCCGGAGGAACTTATTAAACCCGAAACCGGAAACAGTTTTTGAAGTTTTATTTTCTTACGGTTTTATCTGACAAATAAAATCGGGGTATGTTTTATTATTCATTGGAAGATTTTTTTTCTTGAAAAATATCTAGTGGATGATTCTAGATGTAAGTCTAGTCACTCACTCTAGAATGTTCTAGATGATGACTCATCGTTGGTGACTCACCTAGGTGACTAGCCTAGTGACTCATATGTTCCAGACTGTTCTAGAAGACGCATCGTCAGCGCGCCTAGTCATCGAATGCTTTACACGTGGACCAATGAGGAGCTGGTCAATATTGGTGGCTGTGACTCATCGCTAAGGACCAATGGAAATTCGACACGTGGCGTGACACCTCAGCACCTGTGACTCAGCAGATTCTAGAAGGTTCCAGAAGCGGTGACTCGCCCTGTGACTCACCGCAGTGAGTCACCTGTTCCAGAAGCTTCCCTGACGACTCACCATCCGATTTCACGCTATGACTCACCATTAGTGACTCAGCACGCTGACTCGCCATGCTGACTCACCTATTCTAGGAAATATCTATGCTGACTCATCATGCTAACTCATCGTAGTGAGTCACATATTCTAGAAACTTCTCTTTGATGACTCGCTTTGTGACTCATCAAGGGCAATTAGTAGAAAATGATCAGCAATAATTGCTACCCAGCTAAAATAAGAGAAAAATCTCGAGTATATTTTATTACCCATTAGGACAATGATAGATCTTGACTTTATAGCAGTAATTATTGTTCATTGCTTATAGTATACCGAAAAATATCTTGAGCCTACATCTTTTTCATAAAGTCTATAAATAGGAGGGCTTGGATTCATTTGAAACTTTGGCAAGAAGCTCTCACCCCCCTTTTCTCTCCTTGTGCTCCACGGCCAAAGCTCCCAAAATGGAAGACAACCTTCATCCATTCATCTCATTTGTTCTCTTATACACCCTTTTCCCCATAGAACCAAGAACAAGCAACCAAAACTCTCTCCTTTTCTCTCCCCCATGATTTCGGCCAAGCACCAAGAACACCTCTCCAAATTTCTATAATTCCTACCAATATCATTTCTTGAATCCTCTCATCAATCCAAGACACTTTCATGTTAGGAATTTCTCAAGATTTCTCCATCTTCATCTTCCTATCAAGCAAAGACCACAAAAACTCATATCTTTCTCTTCTTCAAGCTCACGACCAACTACCACAAATTCACCTTCCGAGCTTCAATAATTCTAAACAACCTTAGATCTTGAATCTCCATGCAATTCTAAGGAACTTTCATGTTGGAGATTTTTCATAAATCACTCATCTTCATTTTCGTTCTTCAAGCTCAAGGTTTGGAGTTTTAAGGTGAAGTTTATGAAATCTTCACTATTGATTTCATTCTTTCCTTCTAAACCATATATTGATCCATGGTTTTCTTATTCAAGCCTTAGGTATTAATATTTCACGTTTTCTTTGTTTTTCAAGAAGCACTTGGTGGTTGAAGTTCATCTTGAAGGAGACAGCAGGAGAACATACAAGGAACTTTGGAGGTTCTTCAAGAAGTAAGAGGGAGATTACCCTCATCAGCCATGTGTTGGTGGTGAGGAATGAATGTGTTTGTAGTGAAGAATCCATGAGGATTCATTCACTTGATTGTTTATTGTCTTTCCTAATTGTGATTGATTATGTGTGTAAGCATGTCTAATAGCTTTAATATTTTGTATGTATTTTGTGATTGCTTTAATATATGGTATGTATTCATAGATGCATGATAATTATTATAGAATGTGAATAGCATGTAAGGTTTGCATGAGTGTTCCAAAGAACACAAATCCAAGGCTCACGGCCTCAATAAGAAAAAGAGGACCAAAATGTTCTCAACCATTTTCTAAAACAATGATTTAATGAATTTAGGTAATACAATGAATTTGACAATGATTTAGAAGATGGAAAATGATCCAAAGATCAAATGCAAGGATTTTGGGGAATTCGACCAATATGTCATATAATATATATTTAATTTTTAAAATTATTTTCCAAGGTAGATCAAGTAGTTAATTACAAAAGAATTTGATTTCAATAAATCTTTGGGAAATAAAATGGAAGAACTTAGTTTTAGAAATTAAAGTTAGAGGATTTTACTATAAATATGAAATACAGTGAACATTTGAAAAATGCTAACATAGAGCTCACTTTGTGTTTTGAAGCACGTTAGTAGTTTTCAAAAGTGTAATTAATTAGTTGTAATAAAAACAAAAGAGATTTTTAACAGAAAACTTAGAAAATCATTGTTATACATTTTCTAAACAAAATACTGTTAATTTTTGTTAAAAATAAACAAATAAGATAGAAAAGATATCTATTATATTATATACGGTATGAAAAATATTCTACGTAGTTCAAACGTATTAAATATTATTTTTGTTTATTTGAATAGTGATTTTTAAGGAATACAGACAAGAAAATAATTTAAAAATCTTACGCGATTGAGAAAACGTTTGAAAAACTCTACGCGATTTCAAAAACAGCAAAATATATTTACGCGATTTAAAAATATTTGTAAAAACGACGGAATTGTGAAAATGCGATAAAATTTCTATGCGATTAATTGGAACAGCAAGTTTTACTGTCGAGCTAAAGTGGTGGACCCGGACAGATTGTGAAACAGTACTGTCAGGTGTGACGTACTGTATATAAATAGTACTGTCAGGTGGGACGTACTATATATATATATATGCGATTTGCCAGTGAGGACATATTCGTAATTTTTGCCGGTGAGGGCATATTTGAAATTTTTGCCAGTGAGGGCATATTCGAAATTTTTGCCAGTGAGGGCATATTTGGAAATTTTATCATGCATTTGTGCCAATTTGGTTGATAATTGGTGGATTGATTGACGAGATGAATAACATCGTGTTGTCGGTGTGATAAGCGTAGTGTGGTTCAACTTGAATGAACTTGGAGACATTAGTGTGCAGATTATTCTATTTGTGGACGGTTAATTGGTCGCTCCTGCAGGCGTGGTAGTGGTAACACACTAATGGACTCGACACGCACTATACTTAATCACGATCTTGTGAAATCTATTAGTGCAAGCTGTAGTGACACGACGTATGAGTGTGCTACACCACTATGTTATTTCGGTGGGCTATAGACGCAACGTGAGACGGCAATGGAATAGTTATTGGGCGGTCGACGGTACTAATAGATTTTGCGGATCGTTCTCTCTGATGTCGTATTTTTAGCTCCATGGAGTAGGGTTGAGTCACATTTCATATATTTATGTTTTATACATTTTAATGTTATTTATTTGCTCTATTTTATCTATCTGTATCATTTTATCTATATGTACCATTACATTAGCATATGTGATCTGCATCTTTATGTGGTTATTTATATTCACTGTTGAGATATTATGTATGTTGTGACTATATGATTTAATTGTATACATCATTATATCTATCGCGGTAATGCTATTGCTATTCATTTTATTATAACATGTGTTTATTAGAATTATGTGTAAATTGATAACATGATTATAATTGTGATATCTGTGTGTATGGAATGACTTTGTCATTCGTATCTTTCTTTGCTACCGTACTGGTATTGGTGAAAGGGGATCTCACCTCTTTACTGTATTGTTTTGTTGTGTTGGTTTTATTTAAATTCGTATAGTAGACAAAGCAAGTTTCTTAGACCCATTGGAGGCAAAATTCGGAAGATGGTGACGGCGTCGAGGAGTGATCTTCTCAGTTTCAACGTGATGCAATTGGTGGAGAAACGATGCATGTATGTAGGGTTTTCTCGTTAGTGTTGTTACCGTGCTATTAGTAGTACCCGTCAGTGGGTTTGCTACTGTTTTCTCTGAGTCTGTAAGTTACATGTTTTATTTTTTTTATATTGAATATTTTGTGGTATTTATAATATATGTATTAATCAATTCAATCTAATTTCTGTTTTCTTAAAATTTTTGGTAAGTTTATATTTCCATGAAAAGAAAGTTAAAAATTCATATTTTAGAACTCAATTCTTCTATGAAATGATTTTTAGATTTTAAGTTTTTATCTAAAAATGTGATGCCCTATGGAGGGTGTTACATATAACATTGTTAATTGTGATATTATATGATGTGTTGAATTGTGTTGTTATTTATAATACTGTGGTATGAAATTCTTGTGTTAAATTGTGTTATGATGTTATAATATGTTTTATTGTATTAAACTGTGATATCTGTTGTAATGTCATTTTCTTAATTGCCATGCTGGTAATGATGTAGATTATCTCACCTCTCTATATGTATTATTTTTGTATTATTATTTATGTTATAAAGAGTTTAAGGAAAAGGAACAACCTCTAGATTGTGTGTATCCTGAGGAGGAGGAGCAACAACAAACGGGCAATCAGTTCGACGAGTGCGAGCCTTCCGATCATCCATATCCTTTGGACTGATCTTGTGAGTATGGTGTTGCCGGGATTTCTTGGTTTCATGAGACTTGAGTTTCACGGAGGTTCGAAGGCCTGGTGATTGCGAGAGGGTCAAGGATCGGTGATTTATTTTGGACGTCTGACTGTGTCCCTATGTGGAGAGTTCGATGCAGAGCTTATCTTCACTACTACTTTGTATTTACATCTGGAGATGCCATTTGATCTAAGGCGTCACTAGGGAGGACTTTTTCGTATTCCCAGTGAGATCAGCATTGTGTCAACAACACAGACTCCTGTCCGTAGAGCTGTGAGACATCCTAGATTCCTGTCACCCAAAGTTTCATCTGAGAGTGATTCTTCGGAGGGTTAGGGATCTATGATGTGCATTTGGGCATTTTATGTTGTTGTACTGTACATTACTTCTTTACTGCTTTATTTAAATATTTTGTAGCTGTAAATTATTTGTATAACTTAAGATAAAATCATATGTATATTATGTGTATGATAACAGTTTGCTTTATTTTATGTTCCATGTTATTCTATTTAATGATATCCAATATAAAAAGGAAAATTTTACAACTCATATTAATTATGTATCAAATATTTTATAACTTGGGTAAGGTTTTATTTCATTGCATTCATAAATGTGACATCCCCACAAGGGTGTTACATTAGTTGGTATCAGAACCGGGACCTCTCCCAGTACGGTGTGGTTCGGGGACGAACCAAGCTGAAGTTGGTGGGCATGTGGTATCCCGGGGCCCACGAGGGCGAGGAGTGGACGCCGGTGTAAGAGAAGCACGTACAAGGAGCGGCTCTGGCTGGGCTTCTAGGCGAAGGGTCCCATGAATGAAGCGAATACGCCAGGAATGAGAGGGATTCGAGAGGCGTGCGGGTATGGAATCTGCATAGTTGAGGATGGCTTAAAGGAATTGATTAGGCGTAGTCATATCAACAAGTTGTAACTTTTTTTCGGGAGCCTAGAACATAAGAACTCCATGGTTAAGCGTGCATGACCTGGAGCAATTATGGGATGGGTGACCTCTTGGGAAGTTTCCTAGGATGCGTGTGAGTAAGACAAAGCGCGCTGAAAAGACCCGTGTTGTTTTGTGGAGACACTCATCAATCCTACAGGCAGTCTGGGGGATGTTACACACTATAATTCAATTACTATCTAGATGTAAAATTTGGAGAGAAGGGAGCTCAAACATTAATTAACAAAATTAGAAATTAAAGGAACAAAGCTTAAAGGAACAAAGTCTTTTTAGTCATTTTCTCAAACACTCGGTGAGCACAAATGAAAATGAATTCAATTAAGATGAGAAGCTGGGGCTAGACTCACTAATCTTCTCCTAAATGAAATGATATGACAATCAAAATAATCTCTAACTTCAATTATGAAAATCAATACTCTATTTACTCAAATTATAATCCCTTAGATGAAATAAGCCTAAATTCCCTAATTAACTCCTAATTCCTTAGGTGACTTAATAAGTGAATTTGCATTAAGATCAAAGATGAATAGATTACTAATAAACCAAGATCTATCCCTAGATTCAAGATTTATTAAGTGATTAATTTCAGATCTAGATTTAGCACCAACTTTCCAATTGTCTATCAAATCAAGAATCAAGTCATGAATGATCAAGACACAACAAGCATTAAGCATAGAAACCAATAACTCATAAACAAATAGAGAATTATATTGAAAGATCAAGTCAAATACATAAGAGATTCAGAATTAGCTACATCTAACCCCAACATGAGGATGGTTTAGCTAGATATGATCAAAGTAACGAAATTAAAGGAGATGAAGAAAAGAAATGTAGAGAACTATATGTATTCTCTTCTCTGGTTCCAGAAGCTCCACCAATATCCAGAGCGTTCTCTCCCCCCTCTTCTCTGTGCAATGCCTTACTTTAGATTGCTTCCAGACGCATTCGGCGTTTAGCGCAGCACAAATCACGCTAAGCGTGATTTAATGACTTTGTTGTTGCATCATGCGTGGTTGCGTTGAGCACAGGTCAATTGGCACTAAGCGCACCCACTGCTGAATTGCATTTCTCCAATCACCCCATTAGTCAATCTTCTGGCTCCTTCAGGCTAAGCGCCAGGACCATGGGGCTAAGCACCATCTTCAGGATGTGGACTTTAGCTTGAACTTTAAATTAGGCTTAAGTGGGCTTCCATATCTTGCATCTAAATTACACAAAAATAGATCAAAACCTCATTAACTAACCTAAAAACAACAATTAAGACGATACTCCTAATGACTCAATAAAACACACAAAACATGGGATAAATTGACCTCTTAAGTCTTAAAAGAGTAATACACTACCTTAATGTACACCTAAGAAGGTATACATGTAAGACATTTATCAAGGAGACAAAACTTCCACTAATGCATGAGGGAAGAGGAGATGCCACTCAACATCTACCATACACTTGTCTAATTTTTTCCAAACATGGCTACCATTTTGAATTTTTTTCACCAGGTAAAAAGGCCTCTAACTATGTCTAAATCTATGAGATCACGTTCTGCCATCATATTAGCAAGAAAATTAGCACGAGACAGGCTAAAGGAGCCACCCGAAACCTCATATGAACACAAGACTTCATTGAGATCCCTGATTAAGACCCAGGGACCAATGATGTTGCCTCTCCGAGTTATTAAGTGTTCCCATAAGCCACAACGAACCAAATAGATAGGAGAAGCATACACTGCTGAGCAAAGCCAAGTGACATTTCTTTTCTTAATAGAAAAGGTAATTGCCTGATGAATACTATCAACAAGAGAAAAGGTAATATCACCCCTATAGGATAAAACCCATATTCTTCCCGAATGCACACGAGCTTCCTGAATAAAAATAAGTTTATACCCCAAAGATAACCACAACTTCTCAATATTAACAAAAAGACCATGTGTGTCATAAACAAAGAAAAGAAGGGGATGGTGCAATTTGATAATGTCTCGTACATGTCGCCTTGTGTCATGACCAAAGGCTCTATGAATATTCCAAGAGATTATAGATAAATCCTAAAACAAATCCATAGACAAAGGAAATCAGAAAGGAGACAAGGAGTCCAAGACCTACGTTGCCATAGGTTTTGAATTCTGTTGGGCCTCAGGTACCATGCTCTGACTTACACCCTGCTGGGAGGATTGGTCATTTTCCTTAATAACTTCCATAATATTATCTTGAGTATCCGCCACATCATCATGAAGTAAAATAAATCTGGAATCAGAAACTGCCTTCATCTTCACCGTAGACTTAGCTCCATTGCCTAAGTCGTATATGATGTGTTTATTGCTCTCCATATGTCTTACATCATTTTCAGAGTTAGAGGTTTTAGTATTTGTGACCTTCACAGCCGCACCCCCAGCCTTCGAAGCATTTTGTATGAGTTGCCAAGTTGCAAAATTTGAATCCTTCCTCTACCTCTTATTTTTGGAATTAAAAGCACTTGGTGTTGACTCTTTGTTTGCATTTGCTGGCCCCCCCAAAGCATTTGTAGGTTGCGCTACTTTTGCAAAGAATCCAGACTGCATGGACGTATCCCTGGCTGCATGGGATTTCTCTTTCTTTCCATTATTGCTTATAATAGCCTTGCCTTTCAAATCCTTACTATCTTTGACCTGCTTGGACGTACAATTAACCAGTCACCATGTAACGGTTCCTGATTTTCAGCTGTAACTGCCCCACCATTAATCACTAATGATTTCGCCTGGTTTTGCTCCTTAATGTTATCTGCATTAACTTCCACAAGAACAGCCTCGCCGGAAGGAGGAAACACCGCAACCTGAGGAGAAGAAACACTAGCACCATTATTACGCAATTGCTGGGATGGGATTTGGAGCACTTCATGTTTGCTCTTGCAATATCTTGCAAGGTGGCCATAACAGCCACAAATGGTATAGATACAGTGTAGTCCTTCGTACTCAACTCAATACCAAAAGCCTTTCAGCCAGACCTTTCCCACAATAGGCTTATTAAGAATAACTTCGACACACACCATCGCAAAGTGACCTCGTTGTACATCCAGTGTATTACTATCGACCTTAATCGGCTTCTCAACCGCTGAAGCTAAAGCCAGCAGGATACTCTCGTCATAATAAAACATATTTAACCCTGGAAATCGAATCCATACCATTATTTTGTCTATTTGTGCCGTTAGAGAAATAAACTCCGACATCCATATCTGCACTGTGAGGTAATGATCAAAGATCATCCATGGACCTTCATCCATCACCTTGATACGATCAGCTTCATTGTCAAAATTCACCATAAAAAAGTCATTCCCTATGTCCATAATCTCAAACCTAGCGAGTAGTTTCCAAATTTTCACTAGCCTCTCTCTCATGGTATTATAGCCAATGATTTTCCCTATAAGTTTAACAACTAGGACATCTTGCCATGGAGCACAAAGGCTCTCAAAAACCGAATCTACAATGTGCACCATTGGTTTTAGAGGGTTACCATCTTTATATTCAATCTTTGCTAGGTTTTCCTTAAGCAGATCAACCTTTAGTCTAGAAGTTGGGACATCTTTCTTCCCCATCACCATATCCTTAAAGGAAATTTTTGTTCTTTTCTCACCAACATTTTTATTATTACCGCCGCCGTCCGGTGGTTTATTCCTTGAGCCAACACCTCTCATAGAGCCCGTAGAGAAAACGAATTCCTGAGCCATGTGTTATAACATCTAAGCTAAGTATATTTGCTTTTTATATAAGGATTTCAAAATAAATTTGTTAGTAGTTGAGATATGAAAAGAAATGAAATAAAATCAGATATTATTTTTAATAGATATTTGATAAAAAATCAATTGCACCATACTATTAAACCAAAACGATTAGGATAAGTTTGGTTTAGTTTTATTTTCCAATCAAAGCCAAATTAACCAGTTACCAACATAAGAAAATAGATTGATTTGTTTTGGATGATACTCTTTCCTCAAATTAAAACTAATTAAAGTTGCAGAAGAGCAGGTCCTACCCACAATATATATATTTTTTCTTAAATCCTTGGAATTCAAAAATTTTATTGGATCTTGACTAATTTAATATCGAATCGAATTAAATTATAAATGTGTAAAATTCTTATAACATTAATTTTTTTTTATTTACAAAACTCAAACTCAAGATTTAATTAAAGGAAAATAAGTATTGAATTATTTGAATAAATTAAGTGTTGATTCTACGTACATGATTTTACATTAGTGAGAAATTTTCTTTCACATATTTGTTTTAAAAAAATAATGTATATTACTTGTTATGTAAACATAAAATGTAGATTAAAATGTGAATCATACAAATATTTATATATCCTTATCCATACCAAATCAGAAAATTTTATAGTTAAATTTGGCTGATTAAAGATATATATGAAAAGCAAATTTCAATGACGGGTACGCAATCTTTATGTCTTAGGAAAATAACTTTTGTAAAAAAATCATATAATTTTTATATTTTTGTCATCGAATAAAAATTAATTGAACGATTCAAATGAATGAATATGTAAAGATATTTAGTAATCTAATATATATATATATATATATATATATATATATATAAAAAAAGAAAACCCTGTCTTAAAATTTGAAATTGAAGCAAAATCTGTCTTTGTTATTGGTTATTACAGATAAAATCATGATTTCCTACCAAAATACTATAGATTTATTGGAAAATGGCCCATGGGAATAATTAAGATGGTGGGCACTTTCCTTTGACGTGCTTAGCAGGTGCGAGATCAATTAAAAATATCAATTTAGGCAAAAAAAAAAATTAAAATATTAATTATATACTTTGAGAAAACAGTGGCTACATAAGCTGCGGAGACATAGGGGAAAATGAGGTCGGAATGAAATTGAAATGAGAGCGAAATGCAAATTCGGCCCAAATGAAGTTCTTAATAAATTCACGCGTAGTAGAGTAGTCATGAAATGCGTGAAGTAGTTATCGTCGTCATTGTAGAGAAAGTAGAGACGAGAGAGAGAGAGAGCTCTTTTCCTTTTCTTGGTCTTGGCATTGTTCATTTTCTTCTTGTTCTTCTTCTGGAGAGAGAGAGAGAGAGAGTTTTGGACAGATAAGCGCCTGCTCCTTCGGCATTTCCGCCACATAAAGTTAAAATCTTGAACTGGATTTATAGACCTGCCTGCTCCTTGCATTAATGCATTGCTGATTCTGAATTGTTTTTTCATTTTGCTTCTAAATACTTGCAATTGCAAGGTACCTAACCTCACTTTCAATGTCAAAGCTGCTTATTCTTCTTGTTTCTGATTATTGAGAGAGAAATTATATAAATATTATAATTATGATATATGTAGCAATAACATAAATCATAGTTGGTGAAGCAAAATGGGCGACACTGAAGATGGCGACACTGACATGATGCAAAGGCTTCAATCCTCATTTGGAGCCTCTTCATCTTCGTTTATGAAACAACTTTTGAGCATGGACCAACTCAGCATACCCCAATTCAGTCCCTCGCAAATGCGGGGGCGCCATTTTCAGCAGGATGGTAATAATAAAAGAGCAGGAATACCACCATCTCATCCCCACCTCATCCCAGTCCCACCCATTTCCCCATATTCCCAGATCCGCCCACCACCACCACAACCACCACCCACTCATTCCCGATCACTCTCCCAGCCATCTTTTTTCTCCCTCGATTCTCTTCCTCCTCTGAGCCCTTCTCCATTTAGTGATTCAGACCCCGATGTCTCAATGGAGGACAAGGATGTAAATTCGCATTCTTTGTTGCCACCCTCGCCCTTTTCACGGGTCGGAGAGAGTTTACCTCCTCGCAAAACGCACAGGCGCTCTAACAGTGATATCCCATTTGGGTTTTCCACTGTGTTGCAATCTTCGCCACCACTTATTCCGCTGAGGGCTGGCAGAGAAAACTCCGTTGGAGCAAAGCCTTCGCAGTTGGTGAAAAGGGTAACGAGTGTTGACCATGATGCAGAGGGATCCGCTGAGAAGAAAGGGCAAGTTGTGGATGATCTTTTCTCTGCCTACATGAATTTGGATAACATTGATGCGCTAAACAATTCGGGGATTGATGACAAGAATGGTATCGAAAATCGCCATGATTTGGATTTGGATTTGGATAGTAGAGCTAGTGGAACAAAGACAAATGGAGGTGATAGCAGTGATAATGAAGCGGAAAGCAGTGTTAATGAGAGTGGGAGCAGTGTGCAGAGACAAGGAAGTGAAACTGAAAAAAGGGAAGGGATGAAAAGGAGTTTGGGAGGTGATATTGCACCAACCACCACCAGGCACTACAGGAGTGTCTCAATGGATAGTTTCATTGGCAAGTTGAACTTCAATGATGACTCGCCTAAGCTGCCGCCTTCGCCTGGTCCTTGTCCTGGACACATTTCACCCACCAATTCAATTGATGGCAATTCAGCTCCCTTTAGCTTGGAGTTTGGAAATGGTGAATTTAGTGGTCCTGAGTTGAAGAAAATTATGGCCAACGAAAAGCTTGCTGAGATTGCATTGTCAGATCCAAAGCGTGCCAAAAGGTGTTGTACCATTCATTCAACCTTTAAATCAGTCAGATTTACTGTTAGTTCATCGATTGACATTGTTTTTAGTTCATTTCAGGATTTTGGCCAATCGGCAGTCAGCTGCACGTTCCAAAGAACGGAAGATGCGTTATATTTCAGAACTAGAACACAAAGTTCAGACTCTACAGACCGAAGCCACCACACTATCTGCACAACTTACTCTGTTACAGGTTGGAACATATTTATGTTTGGAAATGTCTGTTTTGTGCAGTAATCATTGCAATTGTTTTTTTAATTTTATTCCTTTCCTTTATTTTAATGCAGAGGGATTCTGTTGGACTCACTAACCATAATAATGAGTTGAAGTTTCGCCTTCAAGCCATGGAACAACAGGCTAAACTCCGAGATGGTATTATTATCACTTTCTTCGTAGTCTTTCAAAATTTCTCTACAAATTATTCTTGGAAATGAGCAAAACATGTGACCTTGACATCAATAACTAATTGATCACTTATAGCCTTGTACAATATAAATAGTTGCAGTACATCATATTGTATGTCAATGTGCATATTCAATACTTCTGCTGAAAAAAAGTTTACTTGACACTGAATATAGGCTAAGAGTGAGGTGTACAATTCAACAATTGGCCTACTATAAGTGGATCTGATAAGCCATGTAATTACATTTTTGCGTCAAGATGAAGATAATTAGAAGTGTGGACAACTAAAAATATACATGATGTTACTGTGGAGAACAGTAGTGTGTAAAAAATGTTCATACAGCTCCTTCAAGTTGTTGGGTTCGGATTTCATTTTTATTCAAATTTGTAGTTGTAGTATGTATCAGGTACTCAATTTTATTGTCTTCTCTTATGTTACTTACCTACTTTCTTTATGTAAGTTGTTTGTTGTAATCGAGACGACTGTTAATCCCACAATCCCATTAATAACATCTAGCTGTTGTGTCCTTATCTGCACATCCACCCCTTCTGCTGAATGTGTAGCATACAAGCTTGTTATGTAAAGTTGACATGTGCGAAGAGTAGTGGCCTTCTGTCTGAAAGCTTTGCATTTTGATTTCTTTAGTATCCGTTTTGATGCTTAGTTCTTTCTATTTGAGTTATTATGATGGACATTCTACGAACAGTTTAAGCTTATGGGATGAATTGCTTCTGGACATGCCGACATGGTATTAGAGCGTTGATGGAACTGGTAAGAATACTGAATATTATTGCAAGAATTGGGAAAGAATTCCCTAGAACTGTATACAAGTATCTAAATCTCTCCTACACAGATTTGAGGACTGTGTAAACTCCCTATAAGCCAATGTGGCTTCCTTTCCTTTACCCGAAATACAAAGATACCTACCCTCATGCCATTTCCCTTATTTATACTAACTAACTAACAACTAACTAACTAACCAGAAGATAGTTAGTTAGGTATCATTGGGTTTGGGCTTATGTCTTCTGACATAAACCTTATTTACAGCAGGCCCAATGCCATCAATACTCCCCCCCAAAGCTTTCACCTTGTCCTCAAGGTGAAAAGAGGGAAAATGAAGTTGCAGAGAAGACACAGACTCCCAGGAATTATCACATGGAGGAGCTCCCTGCCATTGGATGAGGAGCTCTGCTGCTCCTGCAGCATTATATCGCAAATCAAGAGCTTCTGCTGGTTGTGTTTCCAATATCCAGTCCTCAGACATTTCTGGAGGAAGAGGATGAGATTGCTGGTCCTTAGGAATGGCTGTCTTCAACCTGCTCACATGAAAAACTGGATGGATTTTGCTATAAGGAGGAAGTTGTAATTTGTAAGCCACTGCCCCTATCCTGTCCAGTACTTGAAATGGCCCATAATAACGAGGACTCAGTTTTTCGTTTCTTCTCTTAGCCAAAGACTTCAATCTATATGGTTGAGCTTTTAAATAAACCCAATCCCCTATATTAAACATCAAATCTCTGCGTTTCTTGTCAGCCAACACTTTCATCTGTTGTTGAGCTTTATCTAAATTGCTCCGTAGTTCCTCCAATAGCATATCTCTATCCATATGTAACTGGGATACCGCTGCCACCTTGGAAGGGAAAGCTGCCCCTTTAAACAACACAGGTGGGTCACGGCCATAAAGTGCTCGGAAGGGTGTCATCCGAATGGATCGGTTATAATTGGTGTTAAACCAATATTCAGCCCAACTCAACCATTGAGGCCAAGATTTCGGTTTTTCTCCAGCAAAGCATCTCAAATAGGTCTCTAGGCATCTATTAGCAACCTCCGTTTGGCCATCCGTTTGAGGATGATATGCCGTACTGAATTTGAGCCTTGTACCCGCTGATTTGAAAAGGGCAGACCAGAATTTACTCAAAAAAAAGTTGGTCTCTGTCAGAAATAATGGATGTTGGAAATCCATGCAGCCTTACCACTTCATCAATGAATATTTGAGCTACCTCTTGTGCTGTGAAAGGATGAGAAAGAGCCATGAAGTGGGCGAATTTGGTAAAACGATCCACAACCACCATGATAGTGTCTTTGCCTTTTGATCTAGGCAAACCAGTAATAAAGTCCATCGTGATTTCACTCCAAACCTGAGTAGGGGTAGGTAAGGGCTGTAATAACCCTGCTGGTGATAGAGTTTGAGCTTTATTCCTCTGACACACATCACAACTAGCAATAAGATCCACAATATCTTTTTTCATGCCTTCCCAGAAAAAAATTCCAGCCAACCTTTTATATGTTCTCAAGAATCCGGAGTGACCCCCAAAAGAAGATGCATGGAAGTCATGAAGTAAATCTGGAATTCTAGGTGAAGATCGAGGGAGGACCAGTCTCCCTTTATAAAATAGTTGTCCATTCTTTAAAGAATAAGCAGGCCAAGCTTGAGGGTGACTGACCAACTCTTGCACAATCTTCTTCAGCTTGGAATCTTGCTGAATTTCTTCACATAATTCTCCCCAATCCTCTTGAACAGCTATAGAAACCGCTGCATACATCATTTGACGAGATAAAGCATCAGCAGCTGCATTATCCTTCCCTGGTCTGTATTGTATATCAAAATCAAACCCCATGAGTTTGGAGGTCCATCTAAACTGCTCTTCTCCCAGAATCCTCTGATCAGTTAAAAATTTCAAAGATCTCTGGTCAGTTCTGATGATAAAATGTCTCCCCAAGAGATAATGACGCCATTTTTGCACAGCAAACACAATTGCCATCAATTCCCTCTCATACACAGACCTCTTTTGCTCCCTGTCATTTAGTGCTTGACTAAGATAAGCCACTGGTCTGTTTTGTTGCAGAAGAACAGCCCCTATTCCCTTGCTAGAAGCATCAGTTTCTACCACAAACTCCTTGCTGAAATCTGGGACAGCCAGGACTGGTAGTGTTGTCATGGCTTTTCTCAATTTTTCAAAAGCTTCCTGAGCTTCTAATGACCACTGAAAACCGTCTTTCTTCAGCAACTCAGTCAAAGGTTTGGCTATCTTACCATAATTTTGGACAAACCTACGGTAATAGCCAGTTAGTCCCAAAAACCCCTCAAACCTTTTACATCTTTAGGCAAGGGCCATTGCACCATGGCTGCAATCTTCTTGGGATCGGCTGCAACTCCTTCAGCAGATACTATATGCCCCAAATATTCCACATTTTGACCCCCAAAACAACATTTCTTCTTGTTCACCACCAGCTTATTAAGTAACAAAAGCTGAAAAACTTCTCTTAAATGACTCAAATGAGTGGCTGCATCTCTACTATAGATCAAAATATCATCAAAGAAAACTAAAACAAACTTCCGCAAGTAAGGTCTCAACACTTCATTCATCAACCCTTGGAAAGTAGAAGGAGCATTAGTGAGACCAAATGGCATTACCACATACTCATAATGCCCTTCATGAGTCTTGAATGCAGTTTTCTCAATATCCTCTTCCTTCATGCGAATTTGATGATATCCCGATTTCAAGTCCAATTTTGAAAATATGGTAGCCTCTGCCAATTCATCTAACAATTCATCTATAATTGGAATAGGAAATTTATCTGGAATAGTCACCTTATTTAAAGCTCGGTAGTCTACGCAAAACCTCCAACTTCCATCTTTCTTCTTCACTAATATCATAGGACTAGCATAAGGACTAGTGCTTGGCCTAATCATACCGGTCTCTAACATTTCTTTAACAAATTTCTCTATCTCAGATTTTTGGTAGTGGGGATACCTGTAAGGACGGATATTGGGTATATTGGCACTGTTTTGAAGTATGGAATGGTCACATCGTCTTGAAGGTGGCAGACCCTGTGGGTTGTTGGAAAAGTTCCCCAAACTCTGAATTAAAACTTGAATCTGTTAGAAATTTTTTGCCTTGATCCTGCTGCTCATTTGTTTGCTCCTCGAAATTCTTCTAACATCCACCAAGAATCCCTCATCTTCTTCTTTGAAAGATTTCACTAATGACTTTAGTGAAGCTGCAGCCTTGCATAATGAAGGGTCTCCTTTTAGAATATGTAATCTTCCTTCCTTCTTAATCTTCAATGACAATTCTCTGAAATTGGCAGTGATATTGCCCAAACTAGCCAACCAATCCAACCCCAACACTAATTCAGGCCCTTTTAACCCAAATACATAAAAATCATGTTGCACTTCCAGATTAGGCAACTGAACCTTCACCTTTTTACAGCACCCTTCACTTTTCACCTTATATCCATCTCCCACTTCCACCATAAAAGAGGGAGTGTTTGTGATCTTCAAACCCACCTTCCCTACTAAACTTTGTGCAATGAAACTGTGAGAAGCTCCACAATCAATTAGCACTAATACTTCAACCCCATGTAATCTCCCTTTTAATTTGAAAGACCTCCCTCCTGTCAACCCCATCAAGCTATTGTATCCCAATACAATTCCTCTATCCTCCTCTTCTACTGTAATTTCAGCCTCAGACCTTTCCTCCTCAATTTCATGTTCCACCAATAATAATGTAGCTGTTTATTTTTACATACATGGCCAATTGAATATTTCTCATCACATCTAAAACACAAGCCTTTCTTCATCCTGTCATAATATTCTGCATCAGGTAATTCTCTGAAATTCCTCCCTCTCCGGTGACATTTGCTGATTCTTGTGCTTTGGGCAAGGTTTTATCGTTTGCCCCTGTTGAAGAAGACCCCACCATGCTCCCTGAACTAGCCCCCTTCCAACCAGAATTGTTGACTGTGTTTGACCCTTTCCACTTCCATTGTTATATGATACAACCGTACTTTGAGTCCCTGCTCTGTTGTTGATCATTGTTCTTGTATTAGGAATGCCCTTCCACCCTCTTTCCATCAGCTCCTTGATAATTTCTTCATTTTTTTCATCAATAAGCTGAGCCAACTCCATCATATCCCTCAAAGAATTCACCTTGTGTACTCGCAATTCCCTCCTTATTCCTTCCCTCAACCCGTTCAAGAAAATGCTTCTCAAGAATTGGTGGTCTGAAATTCTCAAAGACCCAGCATAAATTTCGAATTGTTTCTGTACTCTCTCACCATGAGCCCCTCTCCTTGTTTCAATGCCGGTAACAATTCATAAGGATTTTGTGCGGTGAAGGTTGAAACCTTCGGACAATGGCTTCTACGAAAGCACGGGGCCAAGAAACCTCCCCATCCCCTCCTTCCCACCAATGGAACCATGACAGCGCCTGCCCTTCCAATGCCATAGAAGCCACCTTAAGTTTTTCTCCTTCAGGAACCCCTCGATTTCAAAGAATCTTTCCAGTTTATGCACCCAATTACATGCATCTTCCTCTGTTTCTTCCCCTTCGAACAGGGGAAGCTCTATTTTGCGCCACCGTTCCTCACCCACATGTGTTTGTACATTTCCGAGATTGTTCTCACCTTCGGAATCGCAGTGGGTTTCCGCCCTAGGTCCTCCGTTCCCTTGAATGGCTGAATCTAACTTGCGCAAGATTTCTTGGATGTTATTCTCCATTGAACTCATACGAACGTCACTCATTAGCCTCCATTCCGCAAAATCCTCACACTGCGCTCCAAAGCTTCGGTTCTTGACTCCATTCTCGTGCTCACCATGTGCGGTTTGCTCCCCAACGAACGAGCTTTGATACCAATTGATGGAACTGGTAAGAATACTTGAATATTATTGCAAGATTGGGAAAGAATTCCCTAGAACTGTATACAAGTATCTAAATCTCTCCTACACAGATTTGAGGACTGTGTAAACTCCCTATAAGCCAATGTGGCTTCCTTTCCTTTACCCGAAATACAAAGATACCTACCCTCATGCCATTTCCCTTATTTATACTAACTAACTAACAACTAACTAACTAACCAGAAGATAGTTAGTTAGGTATCATTGGGTTTGGGCTTATGTCTTCTGACATAAACCTTATTTACAGCAGGCCCAATGCCATCAAGCATCAACCAAATGTTCAAGATTTTGATTCTTGCTGTCTCCATTCTTGATAGTTAAAGTTACATTTCAGCACACAAGATTGTGGGCTTTGTGCTTTGGCCACACTTGCACAAATGGCTTTTGTGTAAGGAGACATGTTAAAGATATTAGTAAAAATACTTCAACAACAGCAACAACAACAACAACCAAGCTTTTTCCTACTAGGTGGAGTCGGCTACATGAGTCAAACGACGTCATTGTGCCCTATTATAAACCAAGTCTTCAAAAATGCCATTTAAATCTAAATCTTTTTTAATTGTTTCACCTGTTAGTCTTTCTTGGTCTCTCTCTATCTCTAGCTATTGGACTATTCTCCACCTGATCTACTCTTCTTACCGGAGCTTCTAAGGGTCTTCTCCTTACATGTCCAAATCACCTAAGGTGAGATTCTACTATCTTTTCCACAATAGGTGCTATCTCTATTTTCTCTCTAATGCATTCATTCTTAATCCTATTTTTTCTTGTATGATCACACATCCAGTGCAACATTCTCATCTCCGCGATACTGATCTTATACTCTTGTTGGCTTTTTACTGCCCAACATTCAGTACCATACAACATCGCGAGCCTTATAGTTGTGCGGTAAAATTTACCCTTAAGCTTGGGAGGCACTTTTCTATCACAAATCACCCCTGAAGCACTCCTCCATTTCATCCATCCAGCTTGAATCTTATGGTTTACATCTCCCTTTATCTCTCGGTCATTTTGTATGAGAGATCCAAGATACCTGAACCGTGTGACTTGTGGTATGGTATGGTCCTTATTTTTCTCCGCTAAGCTAGTATTAGCACGTTTCTTACTAAACTTACATTCCATATACTCCGTCTTACTCCTGCTTATGCGAAAGTCATGTTCTTCCGAAGCTCGTCTCCATAGCTTTAGCTTCTCATTTGTTTCCTCTCTCGACTCTCCAACTAAGATTATATCATCTGCAAAAAGCATGCATTGTGGCACTGGCTCTTGGATATGTGCAGTAAGCACATCCAAGACCAAGCTAAAAAGATATGGATTCAAAGCTGACCCTTGGTGCTGTCCTATAGTTATAGGAAAATCTTCTGTAATCCCGCCTTGTGTTCTCACACTAGTTTTAGCCCCATCATACATATCTTGGATTGCTCGAATATAAGCGATACGAACTTCTTTCTTCTCCAGAGCCTTCCACAAGACCTCTCTTGGTACCCTATCGTAGGCTTTTTCCAGATCAATAAAAACCATGTATAGGTCTTTTTGCTTCCTCTGATACCTCTCCATCAATCTTCGTAGGAGATAGATTGCTTCCATGGTTGACCTCCCAGACATAAAACCGAATTGATTCTCCGAAATATGAGTCTCTTGTCTTAATCTAGGTTCAATTACTCTTTCCCATAACTTCATGGTATGACTCATGAGCTTAATCTCTTTATAATTTGCATAGTTTTGTATATCTCTCTTGTTCTTATAAATAGGAATTAAAGTGCTTCTCCTCCACTCATTTGGCATTTTCTTATATCTCATTATCTCGTTAAACAGCTTTGTGAGCCAGCTTATACCTTTCTCTCCGAGGCACTTCCATACCTTGATAGATAGGTATATTATCCGGTCTGATCGCTTTTCCATTATCCATTCTCTTCAAAGCTTCTTTTATCTCGAACTCCCGAATTCTACGATAAAAGGTTTTATTTTGGTCTTCCTCTTTAGTGTTTAGAATGTCCGAGTCCCCTAATGTCCCATGTCCCTCATTAAATCACTTGTAAAAATAACCCTTCTATCGATCCTTGATATCTTGTTCCGTAACCAAGACTTTACCTTCTTTATTCTTAATGCATTTCACTTTATCCAAGTCTCTTATCTTCCTTTCCCTACTTTTAGCAAGCCTGTAAATATTCTTTTCTCCGTCTTTGGTGTCCAAAGATTGATATAACCCGTTGAACGCTTTAGCTTTCGCCTCGCTTACCGTCTTTTTAGTATCTTTTTTAGTTGTCTTATATTTTTTTCCAATTTTCATCGTTTTTACACACGTGTCAAGCTTTATAACATTCTTTTTTAACCATAACCTTATCTTGTACACTTGCATCCCACCACTAAGATTCTTTATCCTTGGGTCCGAAGCCTCTTGATTCACCGAGTGTCTCTTTTGCTACTTTCCTAATCCTTTTAGCCATCTCGTTCCACATATCATTTGCACTCCCTTGTACCTCCCAAATCTCTTCCTCCATAATCCTCCTCTGAAAGAATATTTGTTTTCCTCCCTTTAGTTGTCACCATTTGATCCTTGGGATTCTGTCTCGACAATTTCTCCTTACCCTTATATTAACCTGTACATCCATAACCAAAATCCTGTGTTGGGTAGTTAAGCTCTTTCTAGGGATGACTTTGCAATCCATGCAAAGTTTTCTATCTGATTTCCTTATTAGAAAATAATCAATTTGAGAGCAAGAACTCCCACTTCTGTACGTGATAATGCTTCCTAAAACAAGTGTTAGCTATTGTAAAATCAAAAGCTACCGAAAAATCTAGAATCACTTTGCTCTCAACATTAGCTACTTCTAGACCATACCCTCCATGCAAACCCTCATACCCCCTAGATTCACTCTCACATGACCATTTAGGTCCCCTCCTAGAACAATCTTCTCTCCTAAAGGTATTCCCCGAATTAAACCTTCTAAATCCTCCCAAAATTTTATCTTGTAGAGCTCGTCTAACCCTACTTGTGGTGCATACGCACTGATAACATTAAAAGTCTCTTGTTCCACAACAAACTTCAAAGCTATGATCCTATCTCCGAGCTTTCTCACATTCACAACATTATTCTTCCAATTCTTATCTACTACTATACTTACCCTATTTCTAGATTTTACCTTGCCGGTGTACCAAAGCTTAAAACATGAAGAGTCGAGTTCCTTTATCTTTTCTCCCACCCACTTAGTTTTTTGTAGGCACATAAAATTAATCCTCCTCCTAATCATGATATCAACTATTTCCATTGATTTACTTGTATGTGTGCTTATATTCCAAGTTCCAAAACGCATCCTACTCTTGTGAACTAGCTTCTTTACCCCCACCCGTTCACGAAAATGTGAGAACTCTTGCTTATTTTTCACTACACCTAGGCGGCGATGCAGCGGCTCTAGCTCATTTGACACTGTACTCGAGCTTTACAGCGCGTTGCTTAGGGGCAACGACCTAGCATTAACACAATCACATCTTTGATCCATGTCATAAAGATTCGACAATGTTTTACATTAGCTGTCGACTGCCTAACACAACCCTCTTATTTTTTCCGGGCTTGGGATCGGTTATGTAAAGGGATTTGCAACAAAGCTCACACATAGACAGAGTTATTAGTAAAAATACTTCCTAGGCCTTAATTATGTTAGGATTCAATATACTTAATTGTGAGGGATCCTTGCTTGTCTGCTACATTTTTATACTGATTATTAGTAGTTGTCATTTTCCCCAATATTTTGAACAGTTAGAGACTTTATGAATTCAGTGGTTGCTTTAGGCTGATCTCTGCTCCTTGTATTCTCATCTGACAGCTCTAAATGAGGCTCTAACTACTGAGGTTCAAAGACTGAAGCTTGCTACAGCTGAGTTGAATGGAGAGTCACACCCATCCAGCTGCTTGATCCCACAACATTCTGTCAATCCCCTGATGTTCCAGCTGCAGCAGTCTCCTGCATCCCAACAAAACATTCATCTTCAACAGCAACAGCATCAACATCCACAGCAGCAGAATGGTACGGCCACCTCAAAGACTGACTTAAAACAATAGGTTGGGAAGGATGTCCTGCAGCTGGATGGTTCTCAATAATTGCACTGCTGGCTCATTGCATTGCATTCATTCATATTTTTGCATCTTTTACAAAAGTTTTCCGAAGGTGTGATGGTCGTAAGTTTGTTCCCATTTACCTGTCCAGCTCGGACTGTGGTGGTTTGAAATCATATACAAGTCCTAAATCCTAATTCGAGTCTTATATCTAAATTATAGCTCATATTTAATTTCGGTGTATATGTTAAATTGTAAGCATTATTTGGACATGATTTGTTTTATGATAACGTTTAGAAAAACTGTTCTAACTTTTTTCTATTGTAAACAATGACCATTCTGTTATGGTTCGGCTCATTGATATTTTGCCCCACTGTTCTGAGTCTTATTCCTGCCAAATGGCCCAAATGCAAGTGTATTTTGTCTACCTTAATGAGTCGGAGATTTACACTTCTTGCATTTCTCTAAAGAATGACATGTGAAATGTCGGAGATTTACACTACACAGCTTTTTCTGGAGATTTACTTAGACCCTTACTTTCATTTGCTTCTTCCAAAATTCCCGCCCTAAGCCCAAGGCTACATCGATCTCTAGCCATTTGCATTGCAATCTATCTCTGATTCAGGTCTCAATTACCGTAGCATTTTTATTGCTTCATTTCCTTCCCATGGCTTACAGAATTGTTTATTATACTTATATTTGTTAAAGCAATGTAAGTATAATAAAACTCAATTATAAAATAATGGTTGCTTAAGAGACCTAGCTTATCAAATCCAATAAGAATCCAAGAAAAGTGAAGGTCTTGGTGACTTAGTTTTATGAGTAACCCTTAAAGGCCAAACTCTAAAAGCATCAGACATATAAAAAAAAAGTTTTTACGATAGGCTGTTATAAATATAAGAAAAAAATACTCAATTATAAAATCATGATTGACCGAGCTAATCTAGTCCTATAACTCGAGAAAATTAGTTATTAGTGACTTTTACGAGTAACCCTTAAAGAACAAAAGGAAAAAAAAAAAAAACATTTGCGTTATAGTTACTTATGACTTACCCAGTTGACCAGTTCATCAAATTCCAGAAAAAAAATATTAAACTAATAAAAATAAGAAATTATTTTACAAAAGCATGATGTAATTATTTTTTTGCAAAATCCTAAATATACATTAATTTCATATACATCTCTTTTATATTTGTTTAGGTAACAAAATCAAAATATAAATATACAAAAAATGATATGAGTCTAATTATGATCAAACTATAAAAATTATAACGATGTTAAGTGATATATGTTTAAGTGTGAGTGTGAGTAGCATTGCTGATCACGTTTGATTATGTAATTGTAATTTTGGGAGTTGGAAATGGGTTAAATTGTTGATCCTCTAGTCCATTTAACTTGACATCTTCTTGTTACAATGTCAATGAGTAAGCCTCACTTGACTCTGGCTTAAACTCTCCAAACCTGCCGAAGTCAGCATGCTATATTGGGCCGAAAAATGCTATAATCTGAAATCAATTCTGTATCAGCTCAGATAATATTAGTTAGTTTATTTCACTATTTGATATTCGATATTGAAAAACAAATATGATTAAAGTAAAATATTATTTGGCACATAACGTAGCATCAGTCAGGATGGCCGAGTGGTCTAAGGCGCCAGACTCAAGTTCTGGTCCTCGTGAGAGGGCGTGGGTTCAAATCCCACTTCTGACAATTTTAATTAATTTTTGGGCCCAAAACGGCAACACCTAACTGAACGATGGTTATTTTGTTGATGTGAATGTGATGATATCCCTGAAACATTAAACCCTACTGTCTCTCGGTCATCTATATATATAGTGAGGCTGAGAGAAAGAGCAACGGCGAACGAAGCTTACACCTATGGTAGTGTCATCCTTGCTACCAGTACAATAAAAGCTAACATGGAGTCTCAAGAAGGACAAGGAGTCTCCCAGATATCTGAAGGAGGAGTGGCTGAGCAAACCCCAGAGCAACTGGTGGCCAGGGCCATAGCACCTGTCAAGAAGGACTTCCTTCGTCCTCCTCCTGTTCGGCCTTCCTCTACAAACGACGACGTTTCCACTCCCAACGATAAGACAGGTTCAGCACTCCCACTGCTCAAGGAGAAGAAGTCTAAGCGCCAGCTCAAACGTGAACGTCGTCAGGTCAACTACTTCCTCTGCTTCTCTTCATTATTAATTTTAATTTGCGTATGCTATCTAATCTATAATCTACTTCTGCTTGTGCTTTTAATTTATATAAGGTTGCTTTTAATTTTAACCTTGCAGGAACAAAAGTCAGCACGAAACCTGTGTCCGGAACTTGCAAAGACAGGTGATGTTAGTTCATGTCCTTATAAAGACAAATGTCGCTTCAGCCATGATTTAGAAGCCTTCAAGTCGCAGGTACTCAATTGCTTTGATGATTGATCCCCGTACTAGTTTGTTTTGTTTATGTACTGAATTATTATTATTATTATTATTTGGAAATACTGTGTCTGTCAACCCTAATTACAAAGCCCTTTTAAGTGCAGAAACCTGCTGATCTAGAGGGAGAATGTCCTTTCTATAAATCTGAAGGCTCTTGCCCTTATGGTTTAGCATGTAGATTTTCAAGTACGCATGCAGATGGCATACCTTCTGGCAATCTCAATGGTATGAAGAAAAGTTCTGAGGTAAATGGATTGAGCAAAGATGTTCAAAAGCTATTGTGGAAAAATAAGATGAGCTTCCCTAAGGCAGATGCCAAACTCAAAACTCTTGGTCTCTCGGTATGTTGTTCATTCTTTCCTTTAATTTTTGTTTCTTCTTCATCTATGTTTTTATGTTTTATTTCTCCTTTTCCTTAGAAATTGCCATAAAAGATTAAGTTTTTACCTGTTTGTATGGGAATAAAGTCAATAAGATTAAAAGTGGTGTCTTTTAGTTGGGTATGAAGCAAACTACACAAGTAAAATTTATGTGTGAGGCACCTAAAGTTTGTTTACATATTCAGAGAATTAACTGGGTGGATTGAAACGTCCAATGGACATGTAAATATTCATTAACATGCTCCTAGTTTTTCTTCCTAATTCTTGTTCTGTCTGAACTCTAATAATGGCTTTACTACAATATTAGGTACAAAATGGCTATGTAAATGTTCATTTCTTGGGTTCAAATTATGATCTAGTAAAGATTTTATTATAGTTTCAGTTTTTTATGGTTCTCCTATAACTCTGGCTTTGATGACATGAAACTTCCCTTTAATTGTGAATTTTATTTATCCCATTTTGATTAATCATACCTTTCTTTAAAAAAAAAAAAATTGTTGTAGGCACTTAAGTCAAAAAGGAATGACTTGGAAAATAAAGATGGTGGCAACACTGGTTCAAATAAATGGAATCATTCTGATGACAATGGCTCTTGTGAAGTTACCACTGACTCAGGTTCTAAGTTGGAAGAAGTTATAAAAGATGATGACATAGAGGGAAAATTTGAATCTGATGTACTTTGTCCCCAGAAGAAAAGGAAAACTGCAGAAAATTCTGATCCGGGTGAGACAGAAAATGAAGGTCATAGCTTTATCATCAGCTTTAGTAATTATAGTTTATAATTAATATGATGACTTATTTAATATTCCTTTGCCTTCAAGTCTAGTGTAACTTAGCTTCATACTGCTGAAACAGGTGCAAGTGTTACTGAGCAAATTGTTGAAAGAAGCTGCATAAAAGCTGAACCAGAAGCAGGAACTGATGCTATAACCACAGAAACTGATCTAAGCCTGAAGTTGCACTCACGTGAAAAGAAGCTTATTGATTTTAGGGAGAAGTTGTATCTTGCACCCTTGACCACTGTTGGAAATCTCCCTTTCAGGAGAGTTTGCAAAGTATTAGGAGCTGATGTGACATGTGGTGAAATGGCGATGTGCACAAATCTTTTGCAGGTACATGTATGGATTTTCTACTAGTTGATTTGATTGCTTTCTGGAGTTTGTATTCTGGTATACCGGCTACTGTACTTCTAGCTTGTGAAAGTTTTAGCAGCGCTTGATCTAATGAAATATGGCATAATATGATATAAGTTTTCAGGCATTTCCCATATAGTTTGGTATCTCTCTTTTTTCTGCCCAAAAATTGATTTATCAATTTCGACTTATATCCCCATAAATTCACAATGTTGTAGAGAAGGGCTTCTTCTGAATGTGGAAACCTTGATATCAGGAACCATTAATTCAATATATGCTTGCTTAAAACTTAGTTGTGGACTGATGATCTATCAACAAGATGGAACTTGATTATTTTGTTTTCTCCTTTTCTCCTTGTTTTATTCTACACAACTTGAACTCCATCTTTCTTTGTATAGTTTTTCAGCATTCGAACAATCTGTTTTTCTTTTGTACTGAAGCTGTATTTACATTCAATATGTTGTGGTTTTGCTATTGTTATAGGGTCAAGCTTCAGAATGGGCATTGCTGAGACGTCATCCATCTGAAGATTTATTTGGTGTACAAATCTGTGGAGCATATCCGGATACTGTAGCACGAACAGTTGAACTAATAGAGCAGGAATGTACAATAGATTTTATTGACATAAATATGGGTTGCCCTATTGACATTGTTGTGAATAAGGGTGCTGGATCAGCTCTTCTTACAAAACCAATGCGGATGAAAAGTATTGTAGAAGTAGCTTCAGGAACAATGGATATACCAGTAACTGTCAAGGTATTTGTCATGCTAACCACTATCCTTCAGCTATTGGACATTCTTTTGTTTGTTCAATATGATTTGTGTCAAATTCCAATTAGCATCTCCCCCACCCTTTTTTTTTTCTCCTCCCCCCTCTGTTATGTGGCTCTGAATATTTACATGCTGGACCAACTCCTGCCTCCTTCGGCAGGAAAAAAAATATTGTCTTGTCATGCTTTTGAATTTTCCTCAGTAAGCTTGCTCAAGATGTGTATATCCGATTTATCTATTGCACCAGGTACGGACAGCTTATTTTGAAGGGAAGAATCGCATTGATTCTCTGATTGCTGACATTGGCTTTTGGGGAGCTAGTGCAGTAACAATACATGGTAGGTCACGTCAACAACGCTATAGCAAGCTTGCTGACTGGGACTACATATACCAGTGTGTACGGAAGGCCCCTAATACTTTGCAAGTAGTGGGGAATGGAGATGTTTTTTCATTTGTAGACTGGAACAACCACAGAACTGAATGCCCTGAACTGGCTACATGCATGATTGCTCGTGGTGCACTGATTAAAGTTAGTATCAGCTTGGTTCAAATGATCATTCTCTCATTTATTGGAGTTTGTCATTGAGTATTATATCTTAATGCCAAGTTGTCTTCACTGGGAACATTATGGTTACCTGCCCCTATACAAAATTTTTTACTTTTAAAGATGTCAATTAACGACTGTGTTGTGCAGCCTTGGATATTTACGGAGATCAAGGAACAGAGGCATTGGGACATCAGTTCTGGCGAGCGACTAAATATTCTCAAAGATTTTGTGCATTTTGGCCTTGAACACTGGGGTTCTGACACAAAAGGTATATTTTATTGATGGAGTAGCTGTATTATATTTATATTCAAAGTCTTTCTAGTTGTTGTGAAATGATTTCAATATCTACTGGTTTCTACCCTAGAAATAAAAACAAAAACAGGCGTTGAGGCTTTTAATTGTCTTACGCCAAAGCATGAAGTCATTATGATGTCTATACAGATGAGACAGCTTTGGTTCATGTCTGTTTCCTGCAAAGGATACAATGAATGTGTTGGGGGAGCGGCCTTTTGGACTAGGAACATATATAAGGAGTGTCATTTAAGAGAGTTGAGTTTTCTCACAAGAATGTATACATGTATATAGTGTGTAACGAGTTTTGATGGCTAGTATTGTTCCCCAGTTTAAGTGTGCCTATCTTCTCTCTTGTTTTCTTACTATTGTGGTCGTTCTATTTTATATATTGTGTTACAGGAGTTGAGACAACCAGGCGGTTCTTGTTGGAATGGCTTAGCTACACTTGTAGGTATATACCTGTTGGCCTTTTAGATGTGATTCCACAACGAATAAACTGGCGTCCACCATCTTATTATGGGCGTGATGAACTTGAGACATTGATGGCCTCAGACTCTGCCGCTGACTGGGTATGCAATTCCCTTTATTTCAAGTTATTAGGCTGTTTATTAATTTGTTTAGGGTAAATGTCTTCTTGGAGGTGTTTTCTGACATTTGATGCCTCGGTCATCAGAAAATAATTTTGGTCAACAGGATGTCTGTGAAAGGTGAAGATGGAGACTAATAACACTCCTTAGTCCTAGTTATTTGTTTACGCTCTTTATTGATTACTTTGAATTATAATCTTTTAAATTATCTTCAATTAAACAAATAGGAATCTAATCAATTGAAGTTCGACTTAAATAAAAAATTTAACTAATGACAATTTAAAAAATAATTAATAAAGAGTGTGAATAGACAATTAAATATAATAGTGTCCCGCCAAATATGAAATCATTTTCTGGAATAGACTGAGGCTATAAATAAATTTCTTGCAGTAGATTATATCCTTTGAGCATATTTCTTATTAAATCATCTTATCGTAGAATAATATCCCACTCCCTCGTACTGCTAAAGAATGATTTTTTATTTACATTTGCCTTCTTATACACAGATACGAATATCAGAGATGTTACTTGGCAAGGTTCCCGATGGCTTTACGTTTGCACCAAAGCATAAATCAAATGCTTACGATAGAGCTGAAAATGGTTGATTCTGCAGTTTATTTTCAATGCTGATTCTGATGAGAGACCTTTTCTTCTCAACTGCTGACTCATGACGAAACATCTGTGGGTATTTGATGCCTTCCCTGCTTCTTGCCACCCGCCGGTTAGTTTGAAAAAGCTGAAGACTATAAAAGAGCTTTCTTATCACTTTCTTTGATTGGGGGAACGGTTCATCATTGACCTTGACTTTTTAAGCCATATACAATAGCTTTGATCCTTCACTTGAAACCAAAACATTTTTTTTTGGTAGAAGTAAGAAACAAAACATTGAATAATCATTGACATTTGATTTGAAATGTAAGTAATAATTGTTTTTAGAGTCATGCCAACTTGCATGCACGGGTCAATTTGAATTTTCTACTTGCAGTACTCATTTATGGCACCGAATTTTAATGTTTCTTTCGTTTCCTTTCATCTGTACGGAATAGAAGTGGGGGTTGTCGCGAGGACGGTGTTTATATAGGATTTGGATTGGAGGTGACCCATATGCTATGACTATGAAGTACAAACACATATGAATATGGATATAGGCATACGACATGATATAGATACAGAGATATATTAAATTTAAAAATTATAAGATACGATATATATATATATATATATATATATATATATATATATATATATATTTATTTATATTTAATGTAAGTAAAAAAATTTATATTTAATTATATATTTTTATTATTTTATTTTAATTTTGTTATTATTATTTATCTCATTAAATAGTCATAAGATTAAAATAAAATAGAAGTAAAAATTAATGTAAGTTTTTTTTATTTATATTAAGTGTTAGTGGATCTCTTTATATATATATATATATATATATATATATATATATATATATATATAATTTTAAAATTTAAAAAAAAGATTCATAATTTATTAATATCATTTTTATAAGTTTAAATATTTATAATATTTTAATATATATCATATGTATTAATATTATTACTTAATAAATTTTCTTAAAAAATATGAAATATAAGTTTTATTGACATATTCTAAAAAATTTCCTAAATTAATTTTTTTTAATAAACTAATCATGTATAATTATATGTATATGCGTAAAAAAGAATAACAGTAGAGAATATTGATATGAAATGCAGTTTAATTCAATGACAAGTGGGACGACTTAGTGCAGACGAGAGAGGTAAAAAAGAAGCAGATAAAAATAATAGTGTATAAAAAGATAAAATTTAAAAGCCTAATAGTGACGTGTGAAAAGATAAAATTTAAAATCTTGATATGTGAAAATAGTGGGCAGAGACGTTAGTCATATGATTGAGCTTGATTGAACGTTAGTCATGAAAATTAATTTTTTTTAAAAAAATATTAATAAGTCATATTCAAGTCATGTCCTAATCGTGTCTAAGCATGTCTGAAAAATATTTGAATATATCTAAAATGTGTTCAAATTAAAAATAATAATATTTTTAATTAAATATATTTAAATATAAGATATATATATTATATAAATATCTTTATATATTTAATATGAATACATGTCTCACACACAAATACGCTTTATAATCGACGCGTTTTATAATCGACGCGTGCGTGCGTGCTTCGTAGCTCATATGTTGTTTCAATATGTTTCAACTGCAAAGGCATATATCGGCTTATGAGCTTCCCTGTTATTTTATTGGTTGCAGCGATGTTGAAAATGAAATGGTAAGTGAAAGAATAAACAGTGGATAATAAAGTGAATCAAACACGTATCACCACCAGTTACCCAAAAAAACACGTATCACCACCCAAGAAAAGCTAGGCATGCTAGCAGCGATGGATTATGATGATACAAATCTGATAATTTTATATTAAATAGTATAGATATATCATTTTATTTAATATTATTTATTATATATATTTTTATTATTTTTTTTATTAAATTTGATGCTGTTAAAAAATTCTTTTAAAAATGTAAGATGATTTTTTTTCATGATAATTTATATTACCGTGTTAATAATTTGAAAGGATGGCTCGAATGAAGACAGTGTGGTTATGCTATCAAGAAACAAACATCTAGACAAGACGAGATTGAAGTTTTGTTCCCTCTTATTGGGCACATTTCATTACAACAGTTCTTTATATTTTAAGGGTCAACAACACGTTTTCCCCTAACCTATTAGTAGTATACTAGTATTTGGTAGGTCTCCCATGATTTTTCCACAAAGATATTTTTTCGTGATTTTGATAAGTTGTAACAAAACCAATCGATTAGTCAATAGGTTTTAATTTTAATATACAGTGACAAACTTCTTTAGATTATTATCTAATCATGTATTTTAACTATTTTAATGATGTAACAATATATCATCATATGTTAATATTAAAAATTTTACATACAAAATGAATCAAATTTAAACTATAGTCATTAAAGGAAGAAAATGTAAATGACCCTTTCATGTTAATAGAACAGTTAAAAGTAGCGAGGTATAACATAAATTAATTTCACACAAATTAAAGGAAGAAAATGTAATTGACCCTTTCATGTTAATATAAATGACTAGTGCAATAAGTAAGATGGACGAGAATATAAAGAACCAGGAAAAGAATCCAAAGTGGAGGGAACCACAATTTTTTAAGTTGAAAACCCTTGAGAGCAGATATATAGAAATAGGATCCTATATTAAAAAATAAATAAGGCGAAATCTGAAGCTCATATATATATATATATATATATACGGGAGGATCGATTTACATATATTTTTACCGTTAGATCCACTTTATCTAATGATATTATTTATTAAAAATAACCATTATGAAAATAAATTTATAGTGTATACTTACATGATATAAATTCATCCTTCCTCTATATATATATAAAAAAAAAAACCTCCCCAGTTCTTAATCTTATACCGCTGTTCTAAATTCCAAGTAAGAAAAACTCCAAAATCCAAATATCAGATCCGAAGATACAACCACCAACAATAATTATTAGGCATTGGCTTTCAGAATCCAAATTTCTGTTTTAGATGAAGCAAACTATTGTCGTTAGAATTTTTGACATTTATCTTCCAGTGCCCTCTTACCTTATACCATATATGGGGTACCCATACTGCAAAATCACAAACAGGACAATTGTCAGACACTAACAATCTGCACCTCTTTCTGATATCGGTTTGCTTGAACCCAACCCCCATCAATAGATTCTAAACTCCCATTTAAGCCATCATCCACAAAGTCACCAACCCTCTTCACTTTAAGTTCTCTGGGTTCAACAGGGTACATCCCAGAGAAGCAAGCATAACAGTAATTAGAAGAATCATCACCCAACAACTTCTTCAAGCTATCAAATGGAAGAAAAGCAAGTGAATCCGATCCAATAAACTCCCTTATCTCATCCACACTCATCCTATTAGAGATCAACTCCTCTGAGCTTGGTGTGTCCACCCCATAATAACATGAACCGATAATTGGCGGGCATGCAATCCTCATGTGAACTTCCTTGGCACCTGCCTCCTTTATTAACCTTACAATTTTGGATGACGTAGTTCCCCTCACAATTGAGTCATCCACAACCACGACCCTCTTACCTTCAAGCACAGCACGGACAGGTGAGAGCTTCAACTTCACCCCAAAGTCCCTAATCTTCTGGGATGGCTCAATAAAAGTCCTCCCCACATAGTGTGACCTGATGAGCCCCTGTTGAAAAGGAACCCCAGCTTTGGCAGCATAACCAAGCGCAGCCACCACACCAGAATCTGGAACTGCTATCACAACATCACACTCAACGGGGCTCTCAGTGGCTAGTATTTCCCCGAATTTCCTTCGAGATTCATAAACTGACCTCCCAAAAACCACAGAATTGGGAAGTGCAAAGTATATATGCTCAAAAATACATTGCTTTGGCTGTGGATGAGACATTAGGCAAAGGGATTGAAGGCCATTCTGGTCCACCACCAAAACTTCACCCGGGTACACCTCCCTCTCATATGTGGCTTCAATCAAATCAAGGGCACATGTCTCAGAGGCAAAAACAACAGCACCGTTACTTCTCCTCCCCATAACCAAAGGTCGAAACCCAAAGGGGTCCCTCACAGCAACGAGCTTATCCTCAGTAACAAACACAATGGAATAGGCCCCTTGAAGCTTCTCGCAGGCATCAACAATCCTCAAGAGGAAAGGTCTGTGCTTTGAGGTGGCAATAAGATGGAGCACAACCTCAGTATCAGAACTGGTGTTGAAGATGGACCCATTATCTTCAAGTTTGGCCCTTAAGGTGCGGTAATTGACCAAATTGCCGTTATGAGCAACCCCAACAGAGCCAAAACGGTAGCCTGCAACGAAAGGTTGAACATTTTTTAGCATAGATTGGCCAGCGGTTGAGTAGCGAACGTGGCCAATAGCCAAAGTTCCAGGTAAGTGATCGAGCTTGGACTCGTTGAAGACATCAGAAACAAGGCCAACCCCAGTTACGGATTGAAGGACGTTGTTATGAACGGCCACGATTCCAGCACCTTCCTGACCACGGTGCTGGAGGGCGTGCAGGGCCAGATAGCAGAGACGAGAAGCCTCTGGATCACCATAGATACCAACCACGCCACACTCTTCGCGGGGCTTTTCGTCATCGAAGAAGGATTCTGGGAATGTCTTGTTTGTAGTTGCAGAGATTATATCTGAAATTGGGTTTTTGCATGAAAGTGGGGAAGGGGTTTTGTTTTTGTGGGGCTCTGAGGCAGCGTGAGATTTGGGAAAGAGGGTGGGTTTTTGGAAACAAGTGTTGGGGGTTGATGATGATGATGATGATGTGTTGAAGGGAAGATAGTAAGGTTTGGAGAGGGAGGAGGTCAGGGTAGACAGATTTGGTGCAGCAGCCATGGGGGGACTTGAGGACTTCCTTCGAGCAGATTTGGCTATAACACCAAGAGAGGAAGAAGATGACAAACACAAAAGCAAAGACCAGTAACCAAATATAAACACTTCGTTCTAGGTTTTGTTCGCACTTCCGTGGGACCAAGGCAAGGCTCTTTTTCAGTTTTTCTCCCACAAACATTCCCCTTTTATTATATTGTTAATTTTCATTTTTCAGCAATATTTTTTTGACTTCACAGACACGTTTATTAGAGTAGTGGATTGAGTTAAATTAGGTTGAGAATTTTTTTTTTACTTAATTTGACTCAATTTAATTCACTTAAAAATAGGTTAAGTTAGATTAAATATGTGAGTTTGACAAATTTTTCTTAAAAATTTTTTGAAAAAAAATGGTTAAAATATAAAATTTAATAAATTAATATTAAAAGCCTCAATATCAAATATAATAAGTCTCAATCTAATAAATTAATACGATAAGTTTCAATCGATTTTACTTAACATAATAAGTTTTTATCTCAAATAAACTAAATATCATAAGTCAATAAATACATAATAAATTAACAACTAACAAATCATATTAAGTCTGAAATAAACTAAATAAAGATAGTCATAACTCAAATAACAAATTAATCTAACTAATCAAAATCAGTATCATCACGCATGTCATATGTATTGACATAATCATTGACTTTACTCTCTATTTTTTTTATATATATTTTATCATCTAAACGATTTAAAAAAAAAAGTAAGTAAGTTGAGTTTGTGTGAGTTGGACATATTTCAACCTGCTACTCGACCCACACATTATAGGTTAAAATATTTTTTAAGTCAATTCATCTCGTATTTTATGAATTAGATTATGTCGAAACTCATGAATTTATATATTTACCTGACCCAACAGACACCCTTAAATAGTAAATACTACAATACAAATACAAATATCAAAACAATTGAGTAATAAAATTATAAATTTTGATTTTAATTACCATATATGTTTTATTATACAAAAGTACCATGAAACCTTAGGAAAAATATACTCATACATCTTTTTTAGGATATATGTCTGTATACATTTTTTTAAATATATGTAATTTAGTAAAAAAATAAAAATATATATATAATAAATAATATTAAATAAAATATAAAAAATATATGTATTATTTAATATAAAATTATCAGAGTTGATCACCTTAATAATAATTGACACTCCTTGTCGTTATAACAGTGGACAAAATTTAGGTTAAATTTTTAAAGTATATTTTATGTTGTTTTTTTTATTAAAGACATGTAATATTTTTTTTAAAACCTTCATTTTTTTTAAAAAAAATATGGATAATAACTACAAGAAATTAGGTACGGTGATAACCGAAATATCTTTTTAAGAGAGGATAAAGATTCGAGTTGTAGATTCCTACTTATAAAGGCTTAACTTTATCACTTTGTACACAAAGTAATTAGTCTCACATCTAAAAATTAGAGATATTTTTTTTAAAAAAAAATTCTCATTTAATAAATAAGAATTAATTTTGTAAGATACGGTGTTTAAGCAAAAGCTCATATCAATAAGATTTTTTTTATACATATAAATCTCAAAATTAAACTAAAAATTACATACTTAAAAAATTTAAATCTTTTTCTATTTTAATCACACGTTGGTAGATTTGAGAATGTTTTATCAGAGAGAATGACATCACAATCACATAAAGAACTTGTCTAATTCTCGACTTTATCTCTTGCTAGATCTGGTTTCTTGCTATTTTGAGATGCGAAGTCACATAAGAGTGATAAGACATAGCATAAGACATATAGATTGCAATTTTGTTGGCATAGATGTGTTCTTCCTATTAGGGAAAACATGGTCGGTGAATGGTGAGGTTCCAATTAGAGCATTGCCATTTATCAGAATTGAAATCCTACTTGCGATCTGTCATGTTTTATTGTAATAGCTACTACAAGCATTCCATATGCAATGTATGTGAAAAATTCATGAACTGTTGGTACTCTAATCAATGAAAGGATTTGTTGCCTAAACCTTTAGTTATTGGTTAAAGAAAAAAAATAAATTATTAAATAAAAGTAAAATATTTATTATATTAAAGAAGTAAAAAAACTAATGTTATATTTTTAAATAATTAAAGAAATTTAATAAAAATATTTAATAATCTCACACTCTTACAAGCAAAACCCACAAGTAAAAGCATGTAGGGACAGATCTACATGTTGTCCCAAAAGTTTTTATATTTTTTTTATGGTACATGCAATATTCGTATGTAAAATAAAAATATCTGCTTTTACTTTGTATTGACTTATTGTCAACACTTAATTTTATCTGAATCTTTTAATAAAATAAAAAGAGAAAGAGAAAGAATAAACACTCATCTCTTTTATATTAGAATATTTAAAAAATATTATAAAATATTTTTATTATATCTTGAAATATTTAAAAGTATCATAAATAATTTTTTAGAATATATTTGATTTATTTTCTTATTTTCGTTATTAAGATAAATTTATTCTTATATTATGATATATTTGCTTCCTATAAGTTAACTTTATTCTATGTAAATATTTATTGACATAAATCTATATAATGTAAATTATATTTGTACAATTATTATTTTGATATTTTTTCTCTTGTAATTATGAAAAGAATTTAGCATAGACTTATAAATCATTGTATATAAATATACGTCACTGACTAATGAATAAATCATATCATAATTATTATTATTCTATGAAACCTTTTAACATTTTACACATAAAAGTCTTACATCGGTAAATTATTTACTCTACTAAAGTCTCAAATCAAAGAGATCAAACTCCTTCTTCCTTCAGGGCCCTATACAATGAGTTGATCCTTAAATGTTTGGACCATCCACACTTTGCCTTAATAGTAAGTATATAATCTGAGATTTTTAGTTAAATTTTTCTTTCTTTATTTCTTTCTTTCTTTCTTTCCATGGGTTAAGTACATGAGATTCTAAGTACCACGCTTTTCAAAATAGTAATTTTGCGCGTTTTGGAAGTAAGTTTATATTTTAAAAAAATATTTTTTAATATATTGGTTCATTTTTTTAGTTTATTTCTTTATGTTGGGTTCAAGATATTTATGTTTTAATTTTTTCATTTTTTCATTTGATAGGGTTTTTTTTTCTTTTTTGGGTTGATAAAAATAAAAAAAATAAAAACGATTAAAAAAACTTTGATTTCTTTGGTTGACTCAATTAAGCTTTGGTTTACTCTGTTTTGTTTGTTTATTTGACTTGTGTTTGTCTAAGTCTTTTTAATTTTTTGTGTTTTATTGGCATGTTTAAAATAATTTATTGCTAAATATTTTTTCTTTTTCTTGAATATTTTCTTAATTAAAATTAAGAAATCCACATTTATTTTTTAGTAGAAATACGTTGGCTTTGATCTCTTCATTGTATTTAAGAGATAAGTAGGCCAAAAGTCAAGTCAAACTCTAAATTTTTGTAATTTTGTTTTTGATTCATCTTTATTTTTTATTTATTTTTTTCTATTTTACTTGTAAATATTTTTTAAAAAAATCTTTGACTTTTTTTATTCCAACTTGTAAAATTTGTTAATTAATATTTAACCCTTTCATTATTAATTAACTTGTAGATATTTATTTCATTTTCCAATCTCCTTGTAAATATTGTAGCTTGTCTTTTTTTTATTACTTTTTCATTCTTTTATTGTTTATTTTGAGGGTAGATTAAATATTTGTAGGTTGTTCAATTCACACAATTAATTTTAAAGTAATCATCTTAGGATTAATTTAAAGAGTGCAGTTAGATTAAGTATTCATCATTTCTTGTACATAACCAACTCTTGAACTTAATTGATTTGCGCATACCAGTGTTCTAAAGTTTTAAGGGATTTCTAACTTTTTCATATCCCAATAAAATTTGTGGCAACTTCTATGAAATTATTTTGGTTTTAAAAATTTGAGTTATCTCTCATCACGAGATCCATCGTGACGCTTATGTAGTGAATAATTAAAATAATTATAAAATAGTTATTAAGCTTGCTTATTTGTGGACTGATCCAATTATTAAAAGTAATCATTTGCTCAAATAAAAATTGTGAACTGATATAATTATTGAAAATGATCTTTTACTTAAATAAAATGTGTACTAAGTTATATACCTAAGTTTTAAAGTAATAGACAAAAAAAAAAAGTGTATTAGGTTTTAAAGTAATAGACAATAAGAAGCTTAAACTTTTCCAAGACGTATATAGTAAAAAGTATGAATTAAGTTAAAAAATTTAAACTTGAACTTACTCATCGAAATTTAATTATTTTTTAATTTAATAATATACATTTAAAAAGAAATTATATTTTTTATTTGAAAAATTTAAACTCAATTAATAATTAAATTAATTATTTAATTTATTTATCATTAACTTAAAACTAAATAATATTTTTCTACTAATTTAAATTTTTAAAAATTAACTTTATTATTTGAAAAAAATTTCAAACTAATAGATTAACCTACTCAACTCACAGTACACAATAAATTGTGATAGATTAAAAAAAATCTAATAAAAAATATATTTAACCCGACCGGATATAACCCAGCTTGATCGGAGCATATCGGCCCATTTTCCCAACTCTTCTTAGCATTGACCCCGTTCGTAAATATTTGATTTTCTGATCTAGCATAGGTAGGGGTGTGATAATTATGAATAAATGAGTCAAGCATAGGGGCATATTTACGCATACCATTCGAGTTTTCTTTTTTTAATCAACGCATACTTGTTCTTGGTAGAAAGCGTAGCAGAATGGATTGTGACAAGTTGCATCACTGGGCCTGGAATTTGGGCTGATATTTGCATTGTACTTTCTATTTAGGCGAAAATCATGTAAATTTAGCCACATATTTTTTTAGCCAATTATTTGCCACACAAGTTTTAGTTTTTCCCCATTTACAAATTTTATAGTGTAAAAATATATTTAAATGGTGAAATTGACCAGTAATTTTCAAATAAATCTGCAAAAATCGTTATATGAAATAATTATGTTTCACTTCAATTAAGCAAGACGTTTTCTGCATTTTCCAAATTCGACACTCGGATAATATAAAGTTCGGGTTAATATTTTACTGATCCAACCCATCTATTTTGTAGGGCTAATCGGACCGACCCATCGAACCTGACCCATTTTAACACCTCTAAGCATAGGGGTAGCCTTTTTCTGCTAAAATGTGAACACCAATATTGGGAATCCCCGTGTGGATGAAATTGACCGCTGACTTTGTATGTAAATTCCAATGCTTCCTCTGTGAACCGTTCTTTTTGTCATATTTCCTCTCCTTTCTTGGTCAAGTTGAAGGTTGAACATCTTCGGCTCGGTTGGGCATTTATTTGAAATAGATTTGGATAACTTTATGCCATCCGTTTATCTTTTGTGTCCACCTTTCATAGAAAAGAAAAGGAAAAATTACATTGAATTCTTTTTAGATTTAGTTTAATTATATTTAATATTTTTTTATTTATATTTTTATATTGACTTCTTTCATTAGAAGATAAGTATAATGATTAAAAAAATTATTATAATGATAATATAAATTTTAAAAAAGTTAATATAATTTTTTAAAAATATCAAGTGTAATTAACTCAAATTTTAAAAGAGATTAGTAAAAAAGTTTTTTAAAAAATAAATTAAGAATTGAGATTCCGTCAAGTAAGATTAGAATTTATTCTTATACAAATCTGATTCTTTCTCTTTTGTGATCGATAAATCTGATTCTTACCTCTTTAGTCAGTAAGCAAGTGTTTGCACGACAAGTTTGTTTTGAGTATAGAGCCAGAACCTAGCTACTTGAAGAAGTATATCGCTAATTTTCTATGGCTAGCCTGCAAGATAATTATGAATAAATGAGTCAAACTATTTTTGTTGTTTGTGAAAGAGATGTGACAGATATAAATTGTTGTCTCAATTGTGAGCCTGAGAAAGAATCCACATAAATTTACGCTGTAGTATTGGAGATTATTTGGATGGATGGAAATTTTTATGTTTTTTATTTCATTTTTCAGTAAAAAAAAAAAAGGTTCTTCAAGCCACGGTAGCATTCTTTTTTTTTCTTTTTTTAATCAACGCATACTTGTTCTTCGTAGAAAGCGTAGCAGAATGGATTGTGACAAGTTGCATCACTGGGCCTGGAATTTGGGCTGATATACTTGCATTGTACTTTCTATTTGGGGTAATACTGCACCCTCTTTTAATTTTTTGAAAACATTATATCTTCATCAATTTTATTAGTGAATATTATATTTTTGTCAATTTTTTTTGAAAAATATTATATCTCTTTCTACACAAATATATAATAAGTATTAATAATTAAAAAAATATCACATAAATCATGCATAAAATTTAACGTGATTCGGTTAATATGTTTACATTTACAAATAAGAAAAATCAAATCTAATATAAAAATAAATCTAGTATGTAGACCTTACACGACAATCCTTTTCAGACTCTTATTTTCACTCTCATAACCTTACCAGTTCCCAAATACAAGTTTTATAACACGCATTTCATAATTTCTTATTATAAATAAATCTCTCACAAATCTTATACATATCTCACAAATCTCTTAATATATTTTTCAAATATTTTAATAAATCTTTAACATATATTCATATATCTCTTCATATCTTTCATACTTTCACAAAATCTTTCATATCTTCACAAAATAGAAAATTAGCAATAACAATCTTTAATAGAATTTGGGTCAAACCAAAAAATCTCTACCTTGATCCAAATTTCATCATCATCTCTGATAAGACAATCTTCAAATCTTTAAACCTTCAAATCTATCGTTATCAATGGAACACGCCGTTTGACCTCTATGCCAAGAATACTTTCGACGACACTTACCGCCATTCATAACACTCAATCTTCTAAATTTTCAAATCAAATCTCCATACGTGCACCATCGTTATATGAAACATGATGTTTGACTTCAATGTTAAGAAGATTTTTGACACATCTACCACATTTTTCGTCATCATAACGAGACACGCCACCTAACCTTTGTTATTAGACAAACTTTCGACACAAGGGCCCAAGGGACTGTACCATCGCCTAAATCCGCGAACCATCGACTCTGATACCACTTGTTGGGGTAATGCTGCACCCCTTCTTTCAATATTTTGGGGAATATCACATCTCATTCTACACAAGTATACAATAAATATTAATAATTGAAAAAAATATCACACAAATCACGGACAAGGTTTAACGTGGTTCGATTAATATTTCAACTTTCACGGATGAGAAGAGTCAAATTTACTATCAAAATAAATTTAGCATGTAGGTCTTACAAGACAATCCCTCTCAGATTCTTATTTTCACTCTCATAACCCTACCAATTCATGCCTACATCCACGGATGAGAAGAGTCAAATTTACTATCAAAACAAATCTGGAAATTAAGGTTGTATGTTGAATGGAAATTTGATATATGATTTGTAGGCCTTAGACAATCTCAAGAAACTTTCTTTTAATTAATTTATTAGATTAAATTATTCTCAATTAATTGATTAGAATTTTAAACTCATTTGATCGTTGTTATTGTTATTGAAACCCATTTTAATTCAAATCTTGGTTTAAATAAGATAATGCGAGATTTACCATCGATCTCGAGAACGAAACCGTTTTTATTACTGACGATCCTAAGACACTTGCGTGGTACATCGATTCTCATTTTCACTCTCATAACCCTACCAATTCATGCCTACATCCACGGATGAGTAAGAATAAATTTTCTCGAAACTCTCAAACTTTTATTCTCACTCTTATAACCATATCAATTCTCAAATACAATTATTTACAACACACACTTCCTATTTTCTTATTGTAAATAATTGTCTTACAAATCTTATACTTATATCATAAATCTCTTAACATATTTTAAAAATCTTTTAACAAATATTTAACATATTTTCATATATTTCTTCATATCTATCATATTTTTACAAATCTCTCATATCTTCACAAAATAAAAAACTAACGATAATAATCTTTAATAGAATTTAGATCAAACTCAACACTTTCACAGGCATTGATTGCAGAAACTAGCATGCATCTTTTATTTGAAATCGATGGGCTGATATACTCTTGAAGGTGTGGATTAATATAAATTACACACACTAATACACATATTATATTACATTTGTAAAATTTAAATTATTACAATTAATCTCACATCATTTTACATCATTATATTTTAATTATGTCATCTTACATAAATGTGAGACAATATGTTTGATACTAATGTGCATTAATCATTATTTTTAAAGTAATTGTGCAAATTATTATTATCTAATCAAATTAGAATTTATTAATGTTAACCAATGATCGTATTTCATATTTTTGATGAATTCATCATTAACGTCTTAAAATTTTTATTAAGTTTTTGTTCAAATAAATAATAATAGATCACAAATTTAATATGCCCTATGTTAAATGATGTGATATAAGAGAATCTTCTTATGCGTGTATTCAAGAATCACTAATAATAATAAGAATCTATCTATGGATAAAGAGGTTTTGCCGTTTAGTGATAAATGAGAAGGAGCCCCAAATGGCCAGTGGCCAAGAGAAGTGGGTAGCAATCATAAGAACGATAGAGGATAAGACGTACATCACATAAGGATATAGGGTAAACATACCACACACTTCACAGCCCCATCCACCATTTTCATTTTAAAAAAGTTTAGGGGTAGCGGAGATTCCTCCTATTTTAAAATCAGAATAAATTATTAATTTTAATAAAAATTTATATTAAAATTACAAATCACCCATTAACAAAAGATCTTAAAATTTGAATCTAAATAATACTGTTATTATTAATAAAAAGTCAATTAAGTGAGTCAATCTCATTAAGAGGCCTAGCCACCACTCTTTACTCCTTTTTCCGCTTTCATTGATTCATTGGTTGTTCATTTTTCCCTTTAATATATTAGTAGTTATTAAAGTTATCAATGTCCTTAAAAAATATTTTAAAAATATCTTAATTAATCTTTTTAATAATAATCTTAATTATTAAACAAATAAAATATTATTTTTTTATATTTTTAATATATTTTATATATGTTATTTTTATTTAATACTTTGTTTATTAAGTATTAAAAAATATAACAAAACTCTTAAAAAAATCAAAAGAATCTCGTTAAAATATATGAAGAAAATAATAAAGTAAATGAAGAGACATAAAGACCGCCGAAAGGGAAAAGGATAGATGAGATGAGAGGCATGCTAAGTTGTTGAAGGCAAAGTCATATATTTGACTTGAAGTTTTTTAATGGTGGGTTGGATTGGATGCTTATGCTTTATTTGAAAACACATTTTCAAATAGTAATGTTATTATTCATTCATATATATATTTTTTAATACATCTATTCATTACATCTTTTTCTTATAGGAAAAAAAAAAAAAGAAAGAGAGTGTATTTGAAAGCAAGCTATCTCGTTTTTTTACCATAAGAAGAAAGTGTAAGAGAGATTTAATTTAAAAAAGGAAAGTGTGAGAGAGATGTGAACAAAAAGTGATGCGGTAAAAAGCCTCAAACCAATCATCAAATCAAAACTTGTGCCGTCGAACAGAATGGACACAGATTGGGGTTTTTTTCATTGGGTCAGATTTAACCGGACAATGTTTCTTGGGCCTCATGTGCTTTGGGTTATCAATTGTTGAGGACTTGCATCATTTAATTGTTGAAAAAATTAATTGTAAAAGGAAAAAAAAAAGTGTACTGTACAGAAAACGACACCGTGTAAGGTGTTTCCTGCTACTTGGGGAGTCTCCGTGGCTCTTTCTCTAGTTTCTACCGTCCTAGGGTTGGATACGGGAGATTTGTGGCGAGTGTTGTTGTTGGCTCATTCCTTCTTCTTCTCTCAACAATCAAATAATCTTTATGGCACCACCACCTGGACCTTATTCCGGTACCAGCACCCTTGCTTTGGTACGCTTCCTACCCCTAACCATTGTTTCTAGAGAAACTATAGATAGATTATACTTCCCTTCTAACACACCGATGGATTAATTTTCTGTTATTCTAAACGACGGTACATTGGCAGGTGGCCCGAGCGTCTGCTTTCTCGTTCGGCCTCGTTTATGGAAGCATTAAGCTCAAGTTCCTCAAGGTATTCTAACTAATGCTTTTCCCATTGTAATGAATCAATGATCTGATATACAAATTCATCTGTTTTAGTTGTCACGGAGAATTATTAGAAATCAATTTTGATCATTCGCATTGTTTATCACTACAATCATTTTGACTCTGAATATTCAGTTTTGAGTTATGATAATGTTGGGCATACATACACTTGTGCTCAACTTGGCTACCATATAACGCCAATTTGATTGCTGATGATTTGGTTATCGGCCTCTGATAGCAGTGCATACAACCAGGTTGATTGCCTTTGCTATTTTTTCATTCAGAGTGTCAGTCAAAACAGCATGGTTGATGTGAAAACTGAAAAGGATTTGAGATTGATACAGCACAGATTTAAAATTGTTAGGTTGATGAGTAAAAGATTTTTAGCTTGTCTGATCCTTCCTGACTGATGCCGTCTCTGGCTAAATCTTCACGCTTAGCTTGAATTAACACCAGTGTAGTTTTGTGCAAAATGATCTTGATACGAGTGCTTAGCAGTCCCTTCTTGTTGGCTGATGTCGTACTTTTTTTGTTTTTAGATTATGTAAGAAGTTTAGGATGCTTTATCTTATTTCTACATCTTATGATAATTGTGCTCATTGTAGAAATTCCGTTGGCTTGTTTGCATGCAGTAATTGATGTTCGATTCTCTTTATTCTGTTTGTTCTATTTTCAGGCAAAAGCCAGATCTCATAAGAAAGCTGAAGCCAAGCCTCATCACTGAAAGCAATGAGATCTCTACGAGGCTAGGACTCCATCCATGGATGGAGTAGAATACAGAAATAATTTTGAACTGTACCATGTTTTCTTCCATTTTTTGAAGCGTTTTGCATAAGCTTTGGATAATGTTACAGCATTTGAGTTAAATGCTCTGTGAAAAGAATGTTCAATGATCTTGGTTTCACCTTATTTTAATAATTTGCCCGTCCTACTTTTGGTCTCATTGGTCAGTGTCGTACCTATCTTTCTTTAAGCCTGGAAAAATGTGTGCAAAATTTAGCTATGTGTAAGCACTTTGATAATCACTGGATTTTTTTGTGTTTTGAAATCCCGGCTGCATTTTTTTTTCTGGTGGGGTTTTGGGGGGGGGGGAGATCAGACCAAAAAAATATATTCTGAAAAATGTTTGAAATTTCTGCATTTTGTTTGGTTGATTGCAGAAAGTATATTCTTTTCATGCTTGGTATGGAAGTCAAAGGAAGTACTCTTCTGATTCCAATTTTAAGAATGTTAATTATTTTTTTAAGAATATATTACACATAAAATGTATGCAATGTTTAACTTCTAAAAAATTGTGATCTACCAGAAATTGGTACGAAATAAATTATTCGTCCTTTTTAGCAAGACAAGTAGAAAATGCATGTTTCCATAATTATATTGTTCAAAAGAGAAAATACTTCTTATATACGTATCACACTAATGCGACCCATAAGACTGTTGTGGTGTGATCATACTCGGTTCTCAGGAGTTTTAGATTGCCATTGTTTAACGTAATATTCTAGCTATGTCTAATATCAAAAGTTCCACTTGTATCTAGGGTGATAGTGATAACAAATTTACTTGTGGAAAGAAGGTTAATTCTATTATGCATAGGATCCATGATGCACCCATTGACTTTACTTGCAATAGCCTTTTTGTTTACACACTCTTGAAAATTCTCCACCACCCACCCTCCCTTCCCTTCCCCTCCCCTCCACCACCTCCTCATCCTTTGCGTCCCCCACCACCGCTATTCACCGTAGATGAACTTAGTCCCGTTGCTGCTTGCAGTGGCGAGTAATCGCCCAAACCTGGATCTCACTTGAAGCCATGGGGAAGTTGCATAGCCATGGGGAAGAACAAATCACAGATTTCCCCACTTTTCCTCCTCCGCTATTGCCCACACCCTCCCTGTCGAGACCTCAAGGACCCCATTGACGGCCGCCACCGCGAGATCTAGTCCCTCCTCATCAATAACCAACACCTTACCGCCACCCACATCGCCCTCAAACAGGACCTCGCTGCCACGTCTCCACTGCTGCCGTCAATTTCAAGGCCGATCGCAACACTAAGGTTCACAAGATCTATGATAAGTCCCTCAAGATGGGCATCATGGGTCGCCATGGCCACGGGCAAAATTATGGGAACTTGGCACGGAATGGAAGGAGCTCGTGTTGCAGCTGCAAGTGATCGAGAGTGACCTTGCGAGGGTCCGCGCTGAGGCGTAGTGTGTGCCGATGATCAATCTTGGAACACCCAACATTTTTCACCATCATTCATGAGCAGGGAGAGAGAGGATCACTTTGCAATTTTATAAAACCTGCTAAGCAGGTATCCAGTGCTTCATTGCAGCCTTTAATATTTTTTATATGTAAATCAATGATTGAGATGCAAGGTGCATCGTGCACCTTAAATTGAAGGGTGCAAAATAGAATTAGCCGTGGAAAGAAACGCAACCCTGTATCTCTCTGAGCAACTTAAAATTCTTCAGAGTTTGTGCAACAATCATTAGCAGCTGTAAACCCAGGAACGCAAGACACACCACTCAATTAACCGAACTCCAGGTAAAACAGCACAGAAATACCACATTCACATGTACATGCATCTTGTTCAGCTGTAATTTGTTTAAGACACCAAAATCCGGACAGCAATAGTACACATTATAAATTCCACTTACAGGAATCAAGTAAGAAATGGCAAAGAAATGTATACAGCAAGTCCTCTTGTATACTGACATCCTGGGTTACGCTAAATAAGGAGAGAAAACCCAAAATTTGGTCAACGTCACTTGGGGCAAATCTGTTGACATAATAACAAGGTCAGGCTTCATGCAGATAATGTCATCACTCACCAGCAAGAACAGCATCCTTCCAGATAAGCATTTTAATGAAGTGTTTCCCTGCACTGCACATAAGTAATCAATTTAATAACTATACGTGATGAAAATCTTTTCATGATATTCTAAAGCTAACCAAATTTGGGATATAAATACCTAATCGAATTTTATTGGTATACAAAACTAGTAGAAAGCTTGTCACTAACTATTCATCTACATAAAACTGAACTAAAACCAACCATCAGAATAGGATTATCTAAAGTACTGCTTGACATAGGTTCATTAAAACATACCTACCAACACTGAAAGGTCAGTCCATATCAAACAGGCATAGTACTGATGCACTGGGAGGCAGCTATTCCACATAAATGATACCTTCATCAGGGTCTTCACCATCCCAATCATTGTCGTCTTCATGTGATGATGAATCCAACTGCTCCTTGTTTTGACTCTCTGCACTCTTCTCATTCTTTATTTTATCTAATATTGCAATCACCTGAAAATTTGAAGTGGTGGATGCATTAGATCAGTAAAAGCTCACAGCACACTCGATAAAAGAGTGGCCTACAAGTTGCTCAAATTTGGGAAACAATGGCATACATAAGTGAGGACTAGCTATGGGAGCATGCTCATTGGCGATGATAAATAAATTCATCCCAAAACAATGTGCAAACCACAATTTCATCATCAGAAGCAAAAATGATGATCTAGGGACCATAGAAGGAGGGAGGGGAAAGGGGGGGGGGAGTTGAATGAGAGTAGCAGCATCAGAAGTTGTTCATCCAAGTGGCAATAGCAGTCTATCTGAGCCATGTGGTGTATACTACGGGTTGCTGTATAAAATATGTTACGTAGAATAAAGATAATCAAGAACCGTTTCAACCTCCATCCATAAGATCTTGGATTATTGACCCACCAATGAGCAACCTTAATAAACCTAGGAAAAATTGAGCTCTTGATAAAGAAGAAACTAGGAGATGATAAGGGAAAGGACAAAAAGGAAAAAGAACTACACAAACTTGCAAATATACCAACATACATGTATATGTAACCATATAAACAAACGCTGAATATACTTATTCTTACTCTGCTTCCTCTCTCAAAAGAGTCATCCTCTATGAAGCGTATCTCAGGAGTTAACCGCAACTTCATACGCCTCCCCAGCTCACTGCGAACATATTTAGCTTTTGACTTCAACCCAGCAATGGCAACTTCCTTCCCTCTTTCATCTCCAAAAACAGATACATACACCTTAACCACCTACAGATGTTGAGTAAGAAAAAAAGATGCTAATAAACTATAGCATTACATCATAGTCATGACAAGATACTTCCTGTGACAATAGGGGTGAGCAGGAACTAAATTAACATACAAAACAACAGGAATGACACAAATTAAGCTTTGCCTTCCAATTATATAACTTATTTATATCGTTTAAAACTGTCCTTGATTATGAGAAATAGCTACACCGTTTATATAACAGATTTTTGTTGTTCATGAATTCCACACAAGTCACAAGCATTTTGAAGGGCGAGGAACAGACAGAGAAGCCAAGAAGATTTAGTTATTGACATTCCCCCTACATTTGAAGTCCTAAAAAGTCGGCAAATTATATAATTAAGACTGAATCCAATCAAACCATGAAGGAAAAACATCCTCAAAGTTTCAAAATTATCCAATTTTTCTCCCCATAAGTAGCCAACGGATATATCCAAAAGTATCCTATTCCTATCTGAACTTTTTTGTATATGAAAAAGACACAAAGGTATTAGAATGGGAAGTGAAGAACATTGGCACAAACAGCGTACCTGCAAATCGGCGGAGACTTCGACGTCACTGATGGTGGTGAGGGAGGAGAGGTAGCGGTCAGCTCCTAAGGAAGCTTCTGGAAGAACAGCAAACTGCAAGACTTTATCAGTAAGGAGCATATCGGAAAGCTCCCTCCTTATCTGCTTCGCCACCATTTTCACTCTCCTCGGATTCGCCATGCACCTTATTGTCGCCTTGCCTAACTGGTTGCCTTGGTGGACCCACCCACTGAAGCGATGGTTCAGAATTGGGGTCATTGTGGTTGCGGTCAGTGGTGCAGGGATGCGATGCCGCCAAGAACATGGACATGGTATCAGCGCCGGGTGAAGCAAATATGTCATTGCTCTAACTTCCAAAACTAAACCTCCCTATATCCTTCTTCTTCTTTGTTTCTCACTTTTCTTTCACGGTAAAGGAAATAAACAAATTGCGAGTCTTTTTCTTCTGTGTTGTTTGTTGCCCTGGAGTCGCAGATGCAGGGAACAAAGCAGAGACTAACGAGTAGATAGATATTCGAGTCATTATTGTATAGATGTAGATGGAGATGTAGATTACACAACCTTGTTGGGCTTTCCTCTTAGCCCATACTGTAGTACTATTAGGCTCATTAGTGTCTGAGAAGAAGCCCATGACATGAGCCTTCAGTCTTTTTGTTTTTGTCAAAGTAGTCCACTAGTGTTTTCTGATTTACCTTAAGTGGGCTTTAACTGATTATGAAACTTCGATGGGCTTTTGGTTTTCAATTACATAAAGAAAACCTGCTAGTGTATTAGCCCAATAATAAAGGAACATGTTTTCCATACACAGATAACCCAAAGGAACATGTTCTTCACACGAATAACTCAGCAACAAATTCTTGCCGAGGCCCTGTGCGGGCAATATACTGAATATAGAATGGATTGACATTGACTTAGCTGGTTTGAGGAGGGTGTTCCCGGCTGCTGCAGCTGGTGCCAACTGGCAATATGGTATTGCAATGACAGGCTTGCCCTTCGGGAAATAAAATAATAATAGATAGAGAAATTCTATGTAACAAATTCCATCCATGTCCGAATGAGTTACCATATATTTAATAATTTTTTTAATGAAGAAGTGATCTATATCACTTTGTTATATCGATCAATTACCTTTATATTCTAGCCACGTAACACTAATGTAATGATATGACTATATGTGACTTAAACCGAATATTCCACACCCTTATCCACCTTTTATCTTAGAAAAAGGGGACGGGGAAATGAAGTAAAGGCAAAAATGTTAACCTTCTTTCCCTCCCCTTGGATGTGATTAATAAATTGTGACGATTAGTGGTTTAGGTTAAGTACTTTCTTTGGGGTGTGTTTAGTGTCTATGCAGGGCCCATCATATATTCCCAAATCTTCAATTGTCTTTATTTTAATCAGGATCACTATGTTAATTGGATACTGGGAGACAGGGAAATCGTGAGATTAAGATATCAAACATTAGAAAACAAAGTGCAGTTGATTTTCTCTTTCATGTTTATCTGTTTCTTCTTTTAACCCTTTGTATATTTGGTTAATAAACAACTATTAATTTGACCTGAGTCTTATTATCATAGAATCTCTCCCATGGTCTCAAATCTCAATATTTATTTAATGTCTTCTTTTGCCAGCTACCGTTAACATTTTCTATTCATTTTAGGGAGTGAGTTACTTATAGTTTTTGTTTAGTAGGAAGCATGCACTACGTTGTGGCAAAGTTCCCTCCCATTCTCCCACTTTGAAGTCAAATGATAGTTTCTAAAAACAGACACTTTCTGTAGTTAATCATTTCAAGAGTTTCTAACTGCAAAATGATTGTTTTGCTGGTTGATGGCCATCGAAGCCCAAAACGGGGCTATGTTCTTCCCATTATTCTTCTAATCATAATGATTATGCCAGTGACTGGTGATTGAATAGTAAAACATATAGATAATTTGCAAGATGATGAAAGGCGCAAGGCCTTTATTACGTGGTTTGGATCTTATGCACTTCTATGACAAAGATCAGGTTTCGAGTTATAAAATCTTAATGCAACATGGAGGAAACATAATAATTAATCATGGCACGCACATGTAACGTGAGACTGTTTGATTACTTAAGTTACAAACAAAGTTGTCTTATTTGTTCATATTATAACCTGAAAACAAACTTGTTTTGATTTTGTCAGTCATTTGGACAATGTTAGACGATAAAAAAAAAATAGGAATAATTTTGAAATATTTATAACATTTTTATTCGAGAAAATTAAAAACTGAAACAAACTTACGTATAAAAAAAATAAAAATAAAAATAAAAATCAGTTTTTGCCTGACTGCGGCTGAGGCAAGGCAATAGACACAATCTTGCAATTATCTCAAACTCCAGGGGCATAATAGTCTCGTCAAACCATATATATGATCCCACCTAACCGTCGAGTTTCATTCAACTCCTTCCAGTACAAAGTACAAACTACAAACGCACTTGTTTTGTTTTTTACCTTTCAGTTTCACTACTTATTTTCTCTGCTATATTTTCCCGAGAAAATGTCTCCGGCGCCAGGAAAGTGCAGCAAGATAGGGCACATCGTGCGAGTCCGGCAAATGCTACTCCGGTGGCGCAAGAAATGGCGCGTAACAGATGTTCCGGCGGGTCATGTAGCGGTTTGTGTGGGGCCGAGCAGCATGAGGTTTATCGTGCGCGCGACATACCTGAACCACCCCATGTTCAAGAAACTTCTGGTGGAAGCGGAGGAAGAGTATGGGTTCTGCAACCAAGGACCCTTGACCATCCCGTGCGACGAGTCGCTCTTCCAAGAGCTCCTGCGGGTCATTTCTCGCTCTGACTCCGCTCGCTTGTCCACCCTCCAAGTTTTCCAGAGCCGTTGCCACGTGGATGTCCGAAGCTATTTTGACGTTGTAGGAGAATCCAGGCCCTTGCTTCATGACCACCCTATCTGCTGACATCACCAACGTTGTTTTTTTCTTTTCTTGGGTATTTTTTCACACTTTATTATAACTAGAAATATAATAATAAATATTGATAAATTTGAATATATTTTTAAATGAATGAATATAAAAAAGTTAATTTTTATTTATATAAAAATATTGTTATATAAAAAATAATAATAAAATATGATTATTTATTAAATTAATTTAATTTTATATTAAATTAATTATAATTATCTTTAAAATTAATCGTGATCAATCATAATCTTAATTATATTTAATTATGCTAATATTCTCCCTCAATCTCAAGTGGATATAAAAAAAATCAATTTAAGTTTAGAAATCAGAGTGCGAAATCGGTTAAGATGATAATTGAGTTTAGAGTCTGGAATCTAAAGACGCAATTTGGAATTTGGAGTTTAGAATTTAAGATGAAGTCTGAAGTCTAAAGTATAAAATTTAAGACAAAATTTGAAACAAAATTTAGCATCAAAACGAAGTGTGGAATCTATGATAAAGTCTAAAACGGAATATGAAATCTATGAGGATAATCAGAGTCTAAAAAAATAATGATAGTGAGCGGAATGATTGAACCTGAGTGGACAAAGATGCGGACAATAAAAAAATTAAATATGAATTTGATGGTAATTAGTAATGATTCTAATGAGTTCAACGAATTTTGCATAGCGAAAAAAGAGAAACTCTTCTTCAATGACTCTGATACTATATTTAAAACCGAAATAATGAGACAAATATTAATAAATTTGCGTATATTTCTAAATGAATGAATATATAAGAATTAACATCTATTTATATAATAAAATTGCTATATTAAAAAGTAAAAATTAATTATATACTAAATTAATTATAATTATTTTAAAATAAATTATAATTAATTATAATTTTAATTATAATTAATCACGTTAACACACATATTACTGATAAATTAGTTAATTACTAAAACTTGACGAAAAATAGGAGGTAGGTTTGATTATTGTTATTATTTATATATATACATGAAAAAAAAAATTGAGTTATCCCGTGTGGAAATGCTACAATAAGCGTAGGTCGGTACTTGTGTATTGTAATTTGTAAAGTATGCAAATCAATTGACTCGATATCAAAGAAAGGTTTTAATTTAAGACGTGTTCTTCTTTTTATGTCACTTTTTTTGTTTAATGGTTGGTAAACGTAAAAATAATCATAATAATAATAATATGTTTGTTTGGATTTGTAATGTGCCATACAGCGCCTCATTCCAATGATAAGAGATCTGGATGTCGACGTTGATTTATCTCTCTCAATAGTTGAATTGATTTATCTCTATGAATATTTAAATACTATTTACTAAAGTTTTTAGAGTCAATCCACACTCTTAATATGATATTTAGGATTAGCATCTCTCATAATGATTTACAATATATTTATTTCATCTTAAAATATGATATATTTTATTATTTATTCACACTTATATGACATATGATATCTATATTAAATTAGTATTAAATTGAAATCGAATCAAGGTTTTATTTTTTTATATATATAATATATATATAGATAATATTAAAATATATTTTTAACATAATTAAATTTATTTATTATGTAAATAATTATTAAATTAAAATTATTATATTAATATTAGTATAATTTTTAATATATACTAATCTCATATCAATTAAATATAAGAGTAAGAAATAAAACTTCTCTTATAAATTAAAGCAAAACTCATATATTATTACAAATTTTTATTTGTCTCACATTGAATAAATTCAGAAAAAAATAATATATTTTGATTATAAATTGAAAACTAAATAATAAATATTTTGAAATTTTTTTAAATATTTAAAAAGAAATAAAAAAAATGGATCAATCGTGTAAATCATGATGAATTCAAATGAATTGATGGATTTAGTACCAATTCCTAATTTTCTTTTATTAATTTTTAAAAAAATTAATTTTTTTTAAGGCTAATTAAACCGGTTAAAGGACCAATTTTCAGTTTTTCAATTTGACTGATCGGTCCAATCCGGCTATGAAAACTATGCCATACCCAGTAAAAAGATAACCATGTTTGCTATTTGCTATACACAAGGCTCCCAATCGCCAATCCCATTTTGACAGCTATTTCGTCACAGCCAAAGAGCAATTTGTCGCAAACGATCTCTTACAATTAGAAATCACCAGTTATCAGTCATAATTAATTTAGTCAATCGTATATTTTTTTTCTTTGGTGAGTGGTTCTGCATCTTTTTGGTCAGTTGTCAATAGTATATTTACTAGGAAAAATATTAGTTTTACATAATTTTTGTTCACATATTCTCACATTAAAAACTGTAAATTATTAATTTTGATGAAAAAAAAAGTATGTAGAAAAAGAATAATGATAATTGATATTACATTAGTTATGAGAAAAAATATGTGTAAAATTAACATTATTTTTGTTGAATATTATTAGTGAAAGTAATAATTGTGCTAATCACTTTATTAAGCTTTATTAATCTAGTCATGTTTGTCTTTATATTTACAATTCGTCTTGTTTAAACTTATCAATCATCCTTGTTATTAACTGATTTTATGAGAGGTCCGTAGTTATTTATTTTTATTTTTTTAATCTACCAAAAAAAAACTTTTTTACTGTTAGAAAGTGACATTAGAAAAACATAGGTTATCAGCACGCAACAAAATCAATAATTTAGCTTGGATATTCATATGGAAGAGGGAACTTAGCTGTCGCATTTAATTAAAATAATTGAATAGATGAAAATTTAAGTAAATATCTCAAGTTTTAAGGGATACGTAATGTAATTGCGGAGGATCCAAATTGAAGTTAGGATTGTAAAGACAATTTTATGCCTTCTCACAGAGGCAGGACCTCAGTGACATCTGGTGATCAGATATATGATCTCAATTTGGAGTTGTTTGTGAAGTTTTATAAACTGTGTCACAAGTTCGAATTTTCGTTTTTTTCTTTTTTAATTATCTATAGCAACTGGAACTTTTAAAATGTGTACTTAAATCTTAACACGCCCAATATCGATGTTAGTTGAAGTTCAACTTGTTCATCTAAGTCAGTAATTTTTATCCAAAATCTTGACATACCACTGAAGGAATTTCATGTGAACAATAATTAAGCCAGCATAGCAAATTAGTAATAGGCTAATTGTAATGGACTTCAATATAGACAACCTTTTATAATCGAAATGACTAGGTCAAATATCATGAAAGACACCAGGACCATATCGGCCCATGACACTCACGATCAGTTTCAAGCTTGACTAACCATATTCTAGTTACTTAAATTGAGAGATTGTAGACCGTACGAGCCCGTCATTGGACTAATCGTCCATAAGATAAACTAGCCTTCTCCCACGTACAGCTGAACTTGAAAGTCATGGATATAGTCAAGTCAACTGCCAACTTACTGCCACCACAACCAAAATCTTTTGATTGACCAACCTAGATTCACGGTTGTCCTTGCCGCCACCCTCTTAATAGGTCTCCAACGAGCCTTCACAGTCCTCCGACCTAGGTCTTGGTCATTGTGTAAAACATTTGGCGCTCATTGTGGGACGAGGTAAAACTATTCTACCCCACAAACAACCTGCAAATAACCCGAACAACCAACCATGGTCACAACCCTAAGTAACGTCAACAATGAAACAACAAACCAGGAGAATGCCCAGCTTAGCAACATTGAATCCGACTCTCAGAAATATGTTAAAAAATGTGAAAAATGTCAGAGATTTGCAAACTTACACCAAGTACCATCAGAGGAGTTACACAGTTTGGTAACCCTTTGGTCGTTTTACAGATGAGGAATCGATCTATTGGGCCCATTTCTCGTGGCAACTTGACAACTAAGATATATCATGGTTGCAATCGATTACTTCACCAAGTGGATTGAAGTCAAGCCCCTCTCTAGCATCACATCAAAAAAGGTAAGGAAGTTTATTTGGAAAAATATTGTTTGTCGATTTAGTTTACCATTCATAATTGTGTCTGACAATGGTACTTAGTTCATTGACAAAAAAAATTGATAATTTTTGTGAAAAATATGAAATTAAGCAAGCTTTCACCTCAGTTAAGCATCCTCAAACAAATGGACTAGCAGAGGCAGCAAACAATGTCATCTTGACATGATTAAAGAAAAAGTTGGACCGAGCTAAAGGACTATAAGTTGAAGAGTTACCCAATGTACTTTGGGTATACCATTCAATAGCACAATCTTCAACACAGGAAACCCCTTTCAAGTTGACTTTTGGGGCTGATGCAACGATTCTAGTCGAAATAGGGAAACCAAGTTTTAGGAGACTAGTATTTAGCGAAGAAAATAATGAAGACGCCAAAAAAATCAACTTTGACTTGTTGGAAGAAGGGAGGGAGATTATGCATATACGAGAAGAAACCATTAAGGCCAGGGCAACTTGGAAATACAATTCAAAGGTTCGGGCAAAAAAGTTCAAGGAAGGAGACTTGGTCTTATGAAAGATTGAAGAATCTAGGAAGCCTTCAAGATAAGGGAAGTTGGCTGCAAACTAGGAAGGACCCTACCGAGTTATTAAAGACTTCAGAGAACGAGCTTATATGATCGCAAATTTCACTGGAAGAACTCTTCCTAGAACATGGAATTCAACATCCCTTCAAATATATTTTAGCTAAGTTTTTAAATAAGTGTTCTACTTATCTATGTTTATGATTTTTTATTTGAACAGGCAAATGAATTAGGATGTTGTACTCTTTTTCCTTACCATGATTATTTCCATTGGGTTTTGCTTAGAAGATTTTAACGAGGCATGTCTTACTATTCCACTAATAACAATTTTTTATTCAGTTTCCATACGAAGTTTTTGATAAATTGTGTAATACCCCAATTTTTGGTTAATTATGTTTTGCCCTAATTGTACCGTTTTCTATTTTTTTTTTGTGTTATAAAATTAATTTGACTGTTTTGTAACTGTATTTGATTGTTTTGTGTGATTTACTCTGAGTCAAGAAAATAATAATTTTTAGGCCGGGAAAAATCTTGTTTGATTATTTAGAGTTGGACGATCTTACTAAACCCAATCCAAATAATATGTATATCAATCATTTAATTTTTAGGATTTTTCAGTGTAATAAAAATATTTATCATGCAGAAAAGTCTGTGGGACCCACGTTTATTTTGTGAGACCTATGTTTAGTTTGTGGGACCCACTTTTGTTTTGTGGGACCCACGTTTGGGTTTGTGAGATCCACTTTTAGGAAAAATTTACCAACGTAAATGATTTGTAAAATTCTAAACCAAAAGGTTGAAAATTCATAAAAATGGTTAGATTTAGTAGATTAGTTAGTTTAAAATCTAACTTAATGGAATAATTAGTCTAAAACTTAATTAAGTTAATCTAAAGAGTTTGAATGGTAATTAAATGGAATAAAACCTAATTAGTTTTTATCAAATTTTAGTTAGACAAATGTATTAGTATAATTAAGTAGAAGATTAAGGATTCTAAGTAAACTAATGATTAATTAAAATATAAAGGAATCTAACTAACTTTTAATTAAACCTAATTAGGAGGACTTAAGCATAAATAAGATATTAAAAATCAATCAAATTTTGATTAGAATTCTATAGCTATTTTTGGATTTATGCATGCATTATGCATTCAATTATGCACTCAAATGCAATCATGCAGATCTAGATGCTTAGTCATCCACCATCCAAATCATCAAAGGCAATTATGTTAGCAAAATTGTCAAAAAAAGGGGTTGCATTTGTCTTGGAAGTCTACAGCAATGCATTTGGGGGGAGGCAATTATTCACTTTATCATCTTCATTTCAATCATTCTAAACTTTCATTCATTTCTCTCCTACCCAAAGAACCCAAAGAAAACTTCTAAGTCTTCATTTCCCACACCATTCAGCCAAACACTTTTCTAACACTTCTATCCATCAAAAATTTCATCCAACGCAATTTCTTAAAGCTAAATCATATTCTAAGAACATCTCTAGTTGTGAGTTTTTGCTAAATCATCCATTTGAAACTTGGAAAATCACTTTGAAGTTTCTTTCATATAAGGTGAAAATTCTTTTTTCTTGTTTCTAATTTGATTTTTAATGTTCTAAGCCATGATTGATCCATGGTTTATCTTTTTCATCCATAGTTTATGACTTTATAATTTGTTTAAGCTTGTTAGGATTTTTGTTGAAGCTACACAAAATTTCTAAGGAGGAGTCCAAGGAGATCTTGTCTTCCTTATAGGTAAGAGGGAGATTTAATCTCATCAACCATGTGTGGTGGTGAGAAAATGGATGTATTTGTGGTGAAGAATCCATAAAGATTCATTTACTTGGTTGTTTATTGTCTTCTCTATTTGTGATTGTGTATGTGTGCATGTTATTTTCTTTTCTATTTGTGATTTATTATGCATACAAACATGTTTATAGTTTTGATATTTGGTATGTGTTTAATTATTGCTTTAATATATAGTATGTGTTCATAAATATATGTATATGCTCATGGATCTATGATAATTATGGTTGGATGTGCAAATATGTTGAGATTTGCAAAAGTGTTCCAAAGAACACAAGATGAAGAGCTTATGGTTTTTACTATGAAAATAGAACCAATATGTTCTCAACCATTTTCTAAAAGGATAACCTAATTGATCTACTTAAGTTAAAGGATTTTTCAATGATTTAATAGATGAAAAATAATTTTAAACATGGTTTGTATAAAAATGGTGATTTTCAGCCAAAATATATTTTTAATGTTTAATTGATCCAAAATTTATTTTCTAAGTGTAAACTAGTTTATTAACCTAAAACGAATTCAATTACGATGGATTTTTAAGAGTCAAATAAGTAAATGAATTTTTATTAGAAGTCTATTATGGTAAAGAAATAAATTTTAACACTTAAAAAATACTTATCTTTGAGTTTTTAAAGTATGTTAGCAATTTTCAATGTGTATTTTATGGTTATAATTAAATAAAGGAAGTTTTAAAGGAAAACGTAGAAAATATCATTTAGTGGATTTTTTAAATTAAGTGCTGTCAAAATTGATTAAAAATGAAGCAAGTATTGAAGAACGTTTCAAAAATGGCATTTAAAAAGAAAGAAATATTTTACGTAGTTGAAGAATAAAAATAATAAAGAGAATAATTTATTAAATTTGAATTTTTGAGAAAAATGTCAGAAATCATTACTTAGAGTAATTTTTGTAAGATAAATGGAAAATAATGTCTAAATAATATTTTTAGTTTTGGAAAGTTTCAAAATTTAATTTGAAATATCAAGAAATATTTTATACAGTGAAAAATAGTAGAAATAGCTTATGTGTATTTAAAATGATGATTTTTAAATTACGCAATTGAGAAAATGATTTAAAAATGTTACGCGATTGAGAAAAAAGTTAAAAAATATTTACGCTACTTATGGAAACAATAAGTTTTTTTTTTACTGTCGGGTCAAAGTGATGAACCCGGACATGTTGAAAAATAGTACTGTCAAGTGGAGACATACTGTTTTTGGAATTATTGATACTAAGGGTATTTTTGTAATTATGGTGACAATGATGATATTATGTAATTATGATTCATGGTGATACTGAGGGTATTTTTGTAATTATGAATCATTACATACATATAGTGGTATGTCAATTTGGTTGAAATTGACAATTGACTGACAAGATGAATTACATCGTGTTGTGGGTGTGATAGGCGTAGTGTGTTCATGAGGAGAACTTGAGGCGTTAGTGTGCGATGGAGATTCCACACGCATGTGACGGTTGGTAGCTCTGGCCGCAGTAATCGAAAAACACACACTAGCGATCTCGACAAATACTATTCTTAATTAGGATTCATTGGGGGCATGCAGGAGTACTATGTCCGGTCATACACGACGATTTGATCATGACATTCACACGACGTATTTGTATGTCACTCATTCACACGACGTGTTTTTGTGTCTTTGTTTACACGACGTATTTGACTATGTAACAGTTGGTTGAGGCAGTGATAATCACATATTTTATTCATTAAGAAACCCTTATGTTTAGTCATTTACACTCTCCATATTCTAAATTGATTGAGTTTGGTATGATTTTGTGAGTTTGAAATTACCAATTGGTCACTAATTGAATATTTTCAAAGATTATTGAGATTTGACATTATTTCTGTATTTTGGCCATAACTTGAGTTCCTAATATCTGATGAACATGAATTTTACCTTGTAGGAAAGCTAAGAGGAAGCTCTACAACTTTGATGAAGAGCTCGAAGTCTGATTCAGATGTCTAAGGGACCTAAGTTGACATGGAAGTCAGAATACGGGTTCTGTCAGTAGAATCCGAACAGTGTGCACTCAAAAAATCATATCTCAAGATGTAATAATGGAGATGGGTTGAAATTTGGACATTGGATAGTCAAGATCCAAATAAACAACTTTCATGAAGAACACATTTTGAGAAAAAGAAGTCTAGTAGGTCATTTTGAGCTTGCAAGTCGGAACAGAGGTGCTGAAGTTGAGTTTGAGCAACCTACGGTATTTGGGACATATCTTAGGCTTAAGGAAGCCAAATTGGACGAACCAGCTATCCATTTTATAGCCAAGACAAGGATCTACAACTTTCATGAAGAACACTTTTCGTGGTTCTGAAGTATAGTGGGTCGTTTTTGGCTTCCAAGTTAGACACGAAATTTTCGTCCTCAACCATCCACTCATCCATCCACTAATCCACTCATTCATCCACTAATCCACTCATCCACTCATCCACTAACTCACCCATTCATCCACTCATACACTAATCCAACCACTTAACCACTCCACCCACTCATCCTTTAATCCATCCACTAATCCATCCACTCACCCATTCATGTCCATAATTTTCCACTCACCAAAAGTCCTTTGGCATTTTTCACTAATTCAACCACTCAACCATTCCACTCACTCATCCACTAAACCAATCCACTAAACCAACCCACTAATCCATCCACTCAAACACTCCACTCACTCACCCACTCATCCACCCACTTCCCTTTGTCATTTTGTTACCTTAGACTTCTATAAAAGGCACCATTTATCATGAACAAGATGTAATTCTCCTTCATTTCTCTCTAAGTTTCTTCTTGCTTCTTCATAGTTTCTCATAGTTTTGTATATTTTGATGCTCCCCTTCATGGTAATGGAGGGCTAAGCTACTTTGGGTCAATTTAGAACTCTTGAAGAGATTGTGGTTTGGATTCTTGAGACCTTGGTTATGCATTTTATTTGATTTGTAATTGAATTCTCTTCTTCTTCTTCTTCTTCTTCTTGATCTTGAATGCATGAATGGTGATTCTATTTATGTTGATCTGATTGATCTTGGTTTAAGATTGAGATTTGTGATGAAACTTAGAACTGATTGATCTAAACTAATCACATAAATGAAGATTGAGATTTGTGATGAAACTTAGAAGCTGATTGATCTAAATTAATCACGAAATTGAAGAGGTTAGGTTCTTGATTTATGCCTAAGTTAATTGAATTCGGTACTTGAAATTAACATAGATTTTCATGAATGATGCGATTGCGGATTTGTGTTTATCACTTGTTAATTGAATTCTAGACGATCGTCTAGTATGAATTCTGGATTTGATGCAGAGATCTCGGTTAGATCCAAATTAACAATTCAATTGCGCTTCAAGTGTTCTATGAAGGGTCTATGATTGAATCCACCCAATCTTGGATAGGTTTCTAAATTGACTGCTCTTTAATTGTCATTTCTTCCGTTAATTTTGTTAAGTACGATCTTAAACTGTCAAACCCCCTTTTGCTAACTTTCACTTGATTTGATTAAATTGCATCTACGATCCTTGAGGAGACGATCCGGTGTTGTCACTGTGCTACAAGCTTAGATAATAACTTCGATTATAATTTTGACTGTGTTCGGCGCTCGTCAAAATTTTGGCGCTTGCGTTGGGGATTAGTAAGTGTAATCTTTTCATTTTAAGTGTTTTTACTAACCTTTGCTTTTTATTAACTTTTCTAACAATGGACCATGCATAATGGAGTCAAAACTTGAGGAGTTGACTTCTTTGGTAAGACATATAGTAGTGAGACAACAATTACACGTGCGAGGAAGCTACACTTGTGTGTAACATTTGTTTTTGTTCATCTCACCCCACATATGCATGGCCTACACTTCGGTATAGTAGTTCTGTTTTTCCAGATCAATTTGTTGCTGACGGTGGTTATTTTCTGATGAACCACGGTTCAAAGAAGAAGACAACGAGTTATGACCCCTTCTTCAACACATACAACCCTAGTGGGAATACTATCCGGATCGGGATATGGCAATACGGCATCACTACAAGCAACAATCATTTCAATATGAGCAGCCATTCCAAGCAGATAACAAGTCCATCAACCACAAAACTTGAGCCTTCATGGGAGGACTTGATGAAAACCCAAATTGAGTTCCAAGAGAGTTTCACTTTGCCACTATTCGAGATTTAACAACCCAAATTGAGCATATGACAACCACTATTAATGGCGAGAAGTCAAGAGTCGGACTAACTCTCTTCCCACAATTCCCAACTCCTGCATTCTAATTGTCATATTGATTTACTGCAGATTTAGTTGAGGAAACTCATGATGAGTTGTGTCTTTGAATTTCCCGATTTAATTGGTTTTGATGATTCTATCAATTGCAACTCATGTCTTGATTGTGACGGTGATATAAAATGTGTTATGTGTCTTTGAGATTTTTGCATATTTGAAAGCGATGATTCTGTTTACGCAAAGCATCTAATGATATTGAAGGGTCTATCAACAATGCGATTCTGAGTCTACAACACATAGGGAGGTGGAGTTGAAGGCCATTGAGGAATTTTCAAAGAAGGAGGAAAGTCGGCGAGATGCTAGTAACTCTTGAAGTGGATTTTGTTTTTAGGCCATGGTCCGGCATTATCAATGAAAGCGGGATTGCAAAATTACACATATTGCATGCCATTGGTGAAGTCAAGGAAGACCAATGGGACCCCAATGTGAACCCTCGTGCTTCAAGCTTCACTTGGTCGTTACACTTCAACCAATGGGAGAAGTAGTGGAAGCTATCATGTTGTGTCAACCATAACCTGGTCATCACGTTTCAACCAATGGGATCTGGTGGAGTCTTTTCACCAACCTCACTTAATAAGACCAATGGACACCGCCTCAAACAAGTATCATGAACTTCCGGAGAATGCGAAGTGGAGGTGATGAACCTTCTCCATCCGCATTATGAATAAAAAAAAAAAAAAAAAAAAAAAAAAAAAAAAATAGAAAAAAAAAAAACATTTGTGTGTCCGACAATGAGGAAGGTAGTGCCATTCAATTTTGTCACTCGGAAGCAAGTGGAGGTCACTTTTTTCTTCAGCGACAACAACTGCGAAAATCTTGCAGTATGGATTTTATTGGCCTACTTTATTCAAGGTTTGTTACACCTTTTGCAAAAGTTGCGGAAATTGGTCAAAAAGGTTCTGCTTTGAGATTATCATCTGCACCTACTCCTTGAAAAATTGAGATCTAGGTGGCGCGGTTCTTTTGCTGTCAAACACGTGTATCCACTGGGGCCGAAGATATTGAGGATCCTAAGAATGGTAATGCGCTTAAAGTTAATGGACAAAGACTCAACTATTCCTGGAAAACCAAGTTCTTGAGTTCTTTGTGTTCTTAGGTTAAGTGGCGGATACGGTACTCCTAGTGACTCTCAAGTCGGTTTATTTTTCGGTTTCCCAAAATAAGCCTGAATCTTTCTTCTCCTTCAAAATGGATGTCATTCTTTCAAACACGAGAAAACATTTTCCTTCTCTTCCTCAAAATGCTCGAGAAAAATCTACAAAGTTCGATGTGAAAGATTGAGGCTGTTAATGCACAAAGGTATGCGAGAAGATGTACGATGGATAATTGAAGCGAAGGTCAGACTAGCGGTGAGTCTTCAATTTCATTTGACTCATACATGCCAGGTCTTGGAAGAAGTTCGTATTCTAAAAGGAGAAGAGCAAAAAGGTTACAAGCCTGTTACAAATGTGGACGATGGCATTGTAACGGAACAATGTCGTTCTTTGGGGATGATTTCGCAAATAAATCCTTCATTAAGAATGGGTGAGTAAGGAGTCATTAGATGATATCTTATTGACTCTTGAGACGCGTTCTTATGGATTGATGCGGGGTGAAGTTCTTAATTTGTGGAATCTCTTCAAGGATGAGGAAAAACGCTACAGTCTTGGGAATCTGACTCTAAAAGACCCTGTTTGCCAATTTATAAGAAAATTGGATGGGAAGCTTATCCTCGACTCATAGAAGACGTTTAAGCGTTCTTGGACGTTAAACCGAGGCGGATGTGAGCGATATCCACAAACAATCTGTACATATCATCTTCTTCTTCTTCTTCATGTCAAAAAAAAAAAAAAACAAAACAAAACAAAACAAAAAAAAAAAAAAAAAAAAAAAAAAAAAAACAAAAAAATGTATACTTCTTAGGGTTGGCTTTGGTAACACACTTAGTGAATGGGGAAATGCATGCATCTGATCCGGCCGCCTTCTTAATTGAAAAACAAAGAAGGTAGATTGTATTCCACATGTGAAGAGCGACCGATCGTATTATGGCCACTTGTCCCTTTTGGGAGCCCTATGTTACGCTGGTCTTGAATGAATCGAATACTAGTCAACAATGCTTTGGCACAAAGCCGAAAAAGCAGAACTACCTCCATCCCAATCTTAATATAAAGATACGGCATGATGATAAAGCGTATACATACAAGTATGTCATTATTTTCTATTTCTTTTATCTTTGTATCATTTTGTTGTATTTTGATTTTTGTACAGACGATCCTTTGAGCAGGGTCCTTCAGGGGTTTCTAGACTTCTTTACCTTGATGGTTTTCTTGAAGTCAAAAAAAAAAAGAAAAAGAAAAAAAAAAGATTCTGTGTTTCTTAATTTCAACCTTTTCTACAACATCCAACCTACCCTTATAGGTGCAATTATTCTCCTTTCCATTCTTTTTCTTATTTAAACACTCCATTTTCCTTCAACTCAGAGACACTCAAAGAGAGGAAGAGTATAGAATGGGGGCTTCTATTCGTAACCTCAAAAAATGTCTGTGTTTTTTGTGGGTCGAGTTATGGGAAGGGATTAGAGTTTGTAAATGCAGCTAGCACTCTTGGTCGATCACTTGCTGCGAGGAATATTCATCTTGTATATGGGGGAGGTTGCCGTGGGTTAATGGGGGCTATATCACTTGCTGCATATGTAAGAGACGGTCGGGTTTTAGGTGTCATTCCTGAACATTTAGCTCATGAGAACATCAATGGAAAGACAATTGGAGAGGAACTTAAAGTATCATCAATGCATGAACGCATGAAGATAATGCTTGAAAACTACGATGCATTCATTGCCTTACCGGTGGTTTTGGTACTTTGGAAGAGATTTTTAAATTGTCTCTTGGTGAAGCCCGAACATCCACCATAAACCCATTGGTTTGTTGAATGTTAATAATTTCTTTGATCTTTTGTTATTTTTCTTGACAAAAGGTGTGGAAACGTAAATTTATCACTCCTTGACAAGACAACTTCTTATCTCTGCCTCCACTTATTGATGAGCTCATTGATAAATTAGAAGCTTTTGAGTATGTACACGATAAGGTATTAGCTCGAATAGATTGGTCAACAGAAGAAGCGGCGAAGGAAGTAACAAGAAACAAAAGCCCGATCGACACTTTCTCTTTAATGGGTTTGATTTTATTAAAAAAAAAAAAATTTGTTGTTTTGTTTGGAAAGTATGATATGATTGTTATGGACTTATTAAACCAATTAGTGATGGCGGAGAGTAAGGAGTAATTTTACTCTTGAGACGCATCTTAATTGGTGGCAAAGTAAGGAGTTTTTTTAGGTAGTAATTAATTAGAATTAAATTGTGGAAGTACTAACGTTTTCTTGTTTGATTTCTTTTCAGGGTTTGATGCGTAACTGACAGTGTGCTTCTTTTCTACTTGGCGTTGATTCACTCCTCATCAGGTTGTGTTGCTCTTTTTCCGTTTTATTTATCACTTTCACATTGAGGACAATGTCATATTAAGTGTGGGGAGAGATTTTAGCATGTTTCTTTTTTGTTAAAAAAAAAAAAAGGGTTCATTGCATGATTGAATAACTTTTCTCCCTTCTTGAACTGATATGCTTGGAGATGGATGATTGAATTGATGAATTGAGTTTGATGGATGCATACCTTGTAAGATTTTGAGCCTAATGGATGGATTTAACATTTATGCCATTCTCTTCTTTCTTGTGTGATTTTCACTCATGTTAATGACCACTCTAGAACTTGCTTTGATTCTTTTTGAGGCTACATTTCACTTGCATGCATGAACATGATTGAGGCCCTCTTTCTTAACTTTAGTTTAACCAAAATAGCCAACCTTGTTTTCAATATGATATCAAGCACTCTTTTGACTTCTTGAAAATTCTCGATTCTGCCAACCTTGTATATTTTCCTTTGCTTAACCCCTTTGAGCTTATTTGACCATTCCTTGTTTCTAGCTCATTATGTGCCTTAAATGAGAAATTGTGTTCTTACTTTACCTTAGGGAATAAAAGAACATTAGCTTGGTTAATGGATGAGTTTTTGAACAAGTGTGGGGGTGTGTGTACAAAATGGTTGTTGAAAAAGAAAAGAGTGCCCAAAAAAAAAAAAAAATGTATGTATATAGTTATGTTCATATATATAAAAAAAAAAAAAAAAAAAAAGAAAAAAAAAACCAAGTGTTTAAAAAAAAAAAAGGATTGGGAAATGAATATGTAAAGGGATATACACTAGAGTTGGGATGAACTTTTATCTTGTTATTTGAACTCATTTCTCATTTACTTTTATTCTCTTTGGTATTTATTTTCTCATATCCATTTTATCCTCTCCTGTTACCTTGACCTCACTACAACCTTGAATAAAGTCCTCATGATTTGTGTGTGCATGTGTTTTGAGTAGTGGAGAAGTAGAAGATAAGCGAAGCTTATGGTAGTGCAATTTTATGGGTTGAATTGAGTGAAATACCTACCTTTTAAACACTTGAGAGATTGAGAGGGAATCTTATGAAGATCTATCATTCTCGATTCATGTTGAAGATACCTTGCTTGTTAGTTTGAGATGTGGAGAATTGTTAACTCATGAATGTTTTGATCCTTGAAACTTTGGTTGTTTCTTCTTGATTGTAAAATTTTGGTCTTGAGTTTTGCCCAGGAGTGCAAAAAGCTAAGTATGGGGGAATTTGATAATCACATATTTTATTCATTAAGAAACCCTTATGTTTAGTCATTTACACTCTCCATATTCTAAATTGATTGAGTTTGGTATGATTTTGTGAGTTTAAGCTCAAATTGGTCCTAATTGAATATTTTCAGCATTATTGAGATTTGACATTATTTCTGTATTTTAGCCATAACTTGAGTTCCTAATATCTGATGAACATGAATTTTACCTTGTAGGAAAGCTAAGAGGAAGCTCTACAACTTTGATGAAGAGCTCGAAGTCTGATTCAGATGTCTAAGGGACCTAAGTTGACATGGAAGTCAGAATACGGGTTCTGTCAGTAGAATTCGAACAGTGTGCACTCAAAAAATCATATCTCAAGATGTAATAATGGAGATGAGCTGAAATTTGGACATTGGATAGTCAAGATCCAAATAAACAACTTTCATGAAGAACACATTTTGAGAAAAAGAAGTCTAGTAGGTCATTTTGAGCTTGCAAGTCGGAACAGAGGTGCTGAAGTTGGGTTTGAGCAACCTACGGTATTTGAGACATATCTTAGGCTTAAGGAAGCCAAATTGGACGAACCAGCTATCCATTTTATAGCCAAGACAAGGATCTACAACTTTCATGAAGAACACTTTTCGTGGTTCTGAAGTATAGTGGGTCGTTTTTGGCTTCCAAGTCAGACACGAAATTTTTGTCCTCAACCATCCACTCATCCATCCACTAATCCACTCATCCATCCACTAATCCACTCATCCACTCATCCACTAACTCACCCATTCATCCACTCATACACTAATCCAACCACTTAACCACTCCACCCACTCATCCACTAATCCATCCACTAATCCATCCACTCACCCATTCATGTCCATAATTTTCCACTCACCAAAAGTCCTTTGGCATTTTTCACTAATTTAACCACTCAACCATTCCACTCACTCATCCACTAAACCAACCCACTAATCCATCCACTCAAACACTCCACTCACTCACCCACTCATCCACCCACTTCCCTTTGTCATTTTGTTACCTTAGACTTCTATAAAAGGCACCATTTATCATGAACAAGATGTAATTCTCCTTCATTTCTCTCTAAGTTTCTTCTTGCTTCTTCATAGTTTCTCATAGTTTTGTATATTTTGATGCTCCCCTTCATGGTAATGGAGGGCTAAGCTACTTTGGGTCAATTTAGAACTCTTGAAGAGATTGTGGTTTGGATTCTTGAGACCTTGGTTATGCATTTTATTTGATTTGTAATTGAATTCCTCTTTTCTTCTTCTTTCTTCTTCTTCTTGATCTTGAATGCATGAATGGTGATTCTATTTATGTTGATCGATTGATCTTGGTTTAAGATTGAGATTTGTGATGAAACTTAGAACTGATTGATCTAAACTAATCACATAAATGAAGATTAAGATTTGTGATGAAACTTAGAAGCTGATTGATCTAAATTAATCACGAGAATTGAAGAGGTTAGGTTCTTGATTTGTGCCTAAGTTAATTGAATTCGGTACTTGAAATTAACATAGATTTTCATGAATGATGCGATTGGGGATTTGTGTTTATCACTTGTTAATTGAATTCTAGGCGATCGTCTAGTATGAATTCTGGATTTGATGCAGAGATCTCGGTTAGATCCAAATTAACAATTCAATTGCGCTTCAAGTGTTCTATGAAGGGTCTATGATTGAATCCACCCAATCTTGGATAGGTTTCTAAATTGACTGCTCTTTAATTGTCATTTCTTCTGTTAATTTTGTTAAGTACGATCTTAAACTGTCAAACCTCATTTTGCTAACTTTCACTTGATTTGATTAAATTGCATCTACGATCCTTGAGGAGACGATCCGGTGTTGTCACTGTGCTACAAGCTTAGGTAATAACTTCGGTTATAATTTTGATTTGTGTTCGGCGCTTCGTCGAGCGGCACGACGATGTGCGGACATGTCTACTAGGATCATTCTTTTCGATGTTTGTGTTTAGCTCATGGAGTAGAACAGTACGAGTACATGGCATATTTAATCTCGCATCACGGTGTGAATAGTTATAATTTGATTTATGATATTTTGCATGTGTGATAATGTGAATAGTTATAATTTAATTTATGATATTTTGCATGTGTGATAATATGAATTGTTATATTAAGCTTGTTATATTTGTTTGTATTGTCGTTTTTTTCATCGCTTATCTTTGGTAATGATGTAGATTATCTCACCTATTTGTATATATTTTTTGTATTATTATTTATGTTCCGTAAAGTCGTTGAGGAAGTAGAATATGAGCAACTGTTGGATTGTCAATACAACGAGGAGCAGCAACCGAGTGACTAGTTCGAGGAAGGCGAACCTCGAGATCATCCATATCATATGGATTGATTGCAACGTGGTATGATGTTACCAGAGTATTGCTGTTTTCTGATAATCTTCCCGAGGAGGATTCTTCGTAGGATCAGAACTTTTAGTGTTATGCTTGAGCTAGTTTATGGTTTCCTTTAAACCAGACAGTTTACTGTTTTTAATTAACTAGTTTGTAATATGTAAATTATTTGTACCTATTAAAAATAAAATCATATGTATAATTATGGTGTGTATGTAATAGTTTATTTTATTTTATGTGCTGTTTATTTTATTTTATAATATAATGTGTTTTAAAAAATATATATTTTTACAACCTATATTATTATATATTACGAAATAATTTATAACTTGAGTAAAGGTTTTATTATTATTATTCGGAAATGTGATATTCCCAGTAGGGTGTTGCAAATTGGAAGATGCTCACTCGGCCTAGCTTATAAAATCTGAGGTCATGTCAATCCATGATGCCCAACATATAGTCGACCCCACTCTAAAAAACTGAGGTCATTGTCAATCTGTGATGCACAATAGGTACTCAGCTTAACAATTAAGATTATAATAATAATAATTAGAGTAGTGATAGAAAATTTAAGTTAAAGGTGGTATCGACTTACGAATATATTTGGCCAGCTCATTTAAGTTGTCCCCAAGTTTAACCATAATGCCATTTTCCAATACTTGAGCCCTCTGAATGAGATCAACTAAAGCCTAGTCCTCCAAAGACAAACTATAGTATTCTATACTCAATATTTAGTTTGGTTCATTGCGGTAATAAAATGGGGAATTTTTCTATCCCGTACTTGGCTCTCTCCTTAAAAATCTGCTCAAATTTTTAAAGGCTCGAACAAATGCCCAATTATTTGGATGCAGTTGGGTCGGAGTGAAGTTGAGTCTCATGAGGATCAAGCAATGAAATTCTGTAAAAGGTAATCAGAGTTTCAGTCGAATAAAAAATGTGTCGTATATATACACCCAACCAAGCTCTTCATCCTCAATCGAAGACATAAATACTCTCTCAGAGTCACTATAAGGTTGGTATACGAAAAGGGTTTCATCTCTATTGGCTAAAATGCTCACACACTTCCTAAGTATATCTATGCTTGCACCACAATTATAGGTAGAAGTGTACTTCTTAGCATTATCATGAACATATTCATACTTATCCTTGGGTTGAACATGCGAGACCCCAACTTCAAGAGATTAAGAAACATATCAACATCGCATATGATCTTAACTTTTGATTGACCAGTCCAGATCCATGGTTGCCCTTGCTTCCACCTTCTTCATAGGTCTCCGACAAACTTTTTTAATCCTTCAACTTAAGTCTTGGTCATTGTCCGAAACAACACTTAAAAAAATAGAAAAAGAAGAAAGAAAAAGAAAGAAAGAAAAGAAGTATGTAAAACGATAAGGTTCTTATCTGGTTCCTTTAATAAAGCAATATCAAGTCTTATTCACGATCCAATAACACCATAGAGTACATTGAATCAAAATCGCGAATCATACTCATTGGAGTCATCTTGACTGGATGTAAATGAACAAATCTCTCTCTGTCTCTCTCTTCAAATATAAAAAAATGGTTTAGGTCATTTTTCTCTCTTTCTCTATCTCTCTCTCTCTTTTCAGATATAAAAAAAATGGTTTAAGTCATTTTACTTGTGTAATGTCACGCAGACAGATCAAAAGGTACATATATTGCCAGGACGTGATCGGGCTTAATAGTGCCCAAATAGAACTACAGATTAGATTTGGTGGGCTCCTTATCTTTTTGTTTTCTCACTTCGTCTTTGTATTACTGTTTGTAATATTATTAATTAAAAAAAATAAAAACTTAACATGTTATACTATTATTTAATAATGTATTTTCACATAGTAAAAGAGTTTAAGTAAAATATTTAAACATATAAATATAAATTAAGGAGGATATCATGTTATATATATATATATATATATATATATATATATATATATATATATATATTAATTCTGTACAGTTTTTACTTTGTTAGTGTAAGAAAATTCTCTCTGAATATACTTTTTTTTTTTCTTCATGTTAAGAATCACAGGTTTTGCTTAGTCGATATATATATCTTAAAAGAAATAATTCAGATATTTTTATCATAAATAATATATATATATTTTTTATATTTTATTTAATATTATTTATTATATTTATTTTTTTTATTTTTTTTCAATTACATATTATTAAAAAAATGTATATAATACTTATATTTTAAAAAAATATATAAAATCATCTTTTTCCTAAAAAAAAATGTGGTGGATAGACTGTTAACCAAGAAGGGAATTAAATACTGTGTTGCTGATTTTGATCATAGTCATTTGAGCACTACAAGGGCAAGGGACATGCGGAAAGCAAAAGCACAAAGACTCTATCCATATAATCCTTTTGTGTTGCAGACAAGCGATTGACTTTTATTAGCGAGTGGTTTGAAAGGAAACGGATCTAATGCAGTCCAGTTTTTTTTTTATTCCAGTTTTTTTTAAAAAAAAAAACTGCATGAAAATTATATTGTACAAGCTTAAATTAAATTTTTAGTTGTATAATTTACAGTTATTCTTATACTTATAAAAAATCAGTTCTTACTAGACATTTCATAGAGTAAAAAAATTATTTAAAAGAGTATCTATTAGATAAAAAAATATTTATTTAAAATAAATAAATACTTATTAAAATAAATAAATACATATTAGACAAATGAATATCTATTAAGAAAAAATAAATAGTTACTAAATAAAAGAATACATATTTGATATTTTACAAAAAAATAAATATATAAAAGAGTTTATCTTGGATAAAAAATATATTTTATTAACCAACTGATGATATTATATCAGTATTATAAAAAAATAATAATAAAGATTATTTAAAAAAATTATAAATGTAAAGTCTAATTTAAAAATAAAAAATATAAAAAATAAATTAAAAATCAGTATAAAATATAAGTACCAAAATTTTAATTTAATCTATTGTGAAATGATAAAAAGTAAAAAGGAAATATAATTAAAAAATTTGATCCACTATATTAGAAACGCTTGTGCAATTGTTTTCACAATTGTGGAGAACTTGAATCCGATTTACAACACTTAAGATGAAATCAACTGCAAGATGTACAGTTAATGATCCAATGTTGATATTCTATGAACTATTTTTTGCTTTTAATATTTTATCTTAAAAAGTTATTTTTACTGAAGGGGACCCGATCCTTATCCGCTTAAGATTATTGTTGGGTTCAAATGGTAACTGGCATATGGAATAGAATTGTGCCGAGCATTGATCGAGCCCTAATAATCAATAATGACCATCTCCTAATCAGCGTGTTGATGCCCAGTGCCATAAATAAAGTACAAACCAATAAAAATAAAGGGCCCACACTGAGTGTATTTGAATTTGATGGATCTAAAATTATCCAATCCGAGACCAAGCGAGCGATTCCATGGCAAGCACTTATTGGGTCAGTCTCACTACTCACTAGGTTTCTGTCTTCTCAACAGACAACAATTGGACTTTTGACAAGATTTTCTTCATGTTGGGCCCTCGTTCTGTCATTCCGTCATGCTTGACCCCAAAGGACCCAACTTTTTAGAAAAGACTTTGAAACAAGATAAACCCAATAAAAGAAAAACAGTAACGTGCAATACCACCTTTTTTTTAATTGAAACCCTCTATTTTCTTAAAATTAATTTTGAATTTGAAAGGCTATAAAAATTAAAAAAATTATAAAATACTCTTAAAATATTATTCTAACCAATTTTATAATCATTTAAATTTGATTTAAAAATATTTAAATTTCAATTTAACAGTATAATTATACAGTTTTATATGTTACATATTTACTGAGCACTAATCTCAAAATATACAATAATCTCTCAAAAAATACACTCTCTCTCTCTCTCTTAAGAAAAAGGTTACACCATTATTTGGATTGAGCTAAATAATTCAGGTACATAATTTTGATTTCCCTATAAATAGAGATTTCACATTCTCACCTTATTAAGGGCTTTCAATGCCGTGCCACATTGGCAAACTGTCCATGTCACAGCTGTTTTCCAATATTTCTTTTTAGGATAAGGATCCCCTCCAATTCAAAGAAAACTAAAAAATTGTAAGGTGTGCAATTATAAATCTAATTATAAAAACAAATTTCACTCTCTCATTTTTATATATTATAATTATCAAACATAAAATCAAAACTACTGGGCATCTTGATCCTTCTTTTTGTTTGCCATTATTGTAATTGTAATTAATAATTAACCATTGAAACCCAATTTTCAAAATTAAATTTGAAGTCATAACAAAAAAAAATTAAAGTTTTTTATTAAAGGAAAAAATCTAGAAAAAGAAGTGATTGTCCCATTCCAAATAATCAATAAAGAATTATCACGACAAAAAAAAGAATTAACAATAAAAATTGAATTTAAGACTTTTTTTTTATCGGTGAATTCAAAACTTTTAATCGATACGATATTTTTTATTATTTAAATAAAAAATTAACTTTGATGTATTATATAATTGAACATTCATATATTATCATATATATAATTTTAAAAATAATTATTATGAGAGTTTAATATTTTTTATGATATTACAATATATAATTAAATAATAATATAAAATAACTTTTACACTAAAAATACATTAAAATTAAATCATTTAAACAAACTCTCATTAACTACCTTGAACCAAGTTGAAAAAGTGAGCTAGTGACATATGACTTAAGTAATTTGAAAGAAATTATAAACTCAAACTTGTCGTTATAGTTCTAAAAAAGTTATACCTTAGTTCACATAAAACAGCTGGGTGTTAAAAAGTCACAAGAAAATAAAAGTGTAATAATATAAGCGAAAAATTATAGATTCTGGAAAAGAAAAAAAAATAGGAGCATTTTTTTAAAATCTGAAATTAAACAAATTTTATCTGAAGTCCCCACTCATTTAAGTATTTACCTAAAATGGTGTCAATGTCAAAAGTATGGTGATATTCATTAGTATTATTAAATTTTGATTAATTAATAGTGATTGGTCATAGTAGAAATAAATGGTAATTAAGAGTAAAAATAGGACAAGTCAAATTAAATATTTTTTTAAATAGGTCTATTCTATTTTTTTAAAATATAAGGTCTAAGTTTAATTTATTTATTTAATATAAGTTAATTTTTAACACTTAATCTGATTTAAAAATTTATTTAAATATTTAATTTATAATAAGATATTTAAATAAATTAACATATCTATCTCTAAATAAGTTAATAAAACATATTAATGAACTTAAATTTTTATATAGATTAACATATGTAAATTTTTAAAAAATATTATATTATTTATTAAATTAATTATATTATATAAATATTAAATTTTTATAATATATATAAAATAATAATATATATAATTAAATAGGTTAATTTATTAAACTTAATTTTTTTTTCAAAATAATTAAAATTTGATCTATTTAAATAAATAATTTTTAAAAAAATTTAAGTTAACTTTTTTATTAAACGAATTAAACTAGTATAAGTCTTAAATAAAACAAGCTATAAAGTCCCAACAAATCAAGTGACTTATTTTCACCCTAACTATACTTGCAATCCCAGACAAATCTTGCCCATATGTTAAGAATTCGAATTATGATATCTTTATTTTAAGAAGTACTTTAACTAACATCCGTATTTGACTTAAATTTACGTGACCAAAAAATATTATTAAATTTTGATTATGTTTATGGTACAAATGCATCTGCAATTCTGCATGAACGCATGCATCGTATACAATGCAATCAAACGGTCTCATTGTGAGGTCCGGCAGTCCGGCCAGGCCAGGTGGGCGCATTTGATATGTTTAACCAGTTTGCTTGAGTGGGGTCATGGTCACCTGCTCCTCATCTTCAGCACTGGGGTCCTCTCCCATCACCCGCTACATTGCTACACCATTCCATTGCCTGACGATACTTAAGTTGAAGTTAAATTTTATCCTATTAAAGAAAATTAGAAGAATTTCTTCCACGATACTTAGGTACCGCTCACCGTGTCTCTCCCGAATGCGTTTTGGAGCCCCAACATGCTTTTCCTAGCCTGACGACACCCCACTCCATCCCAACAGAGTGTTTTTCACTTTTCATTTGTCCTTTGCCCAATGTTCATGAGAAAGACAAAAGAATAATATGAAAGTAACAATTGAGATCTCAGAACTTTTTCTTCCACACACACACTATATATAACGATAGCAAAAGGAAAATGAAAATTCTACAGCGTACCACTCCTAGATAACTCAAAAATTACTTGACTTTTACGGCATCCAAAATGCTTTGGTTATTTCAAAATTTAATGCCTGATTATTATTATTTATGATTTACATACCATACAAAACCTATACGATGTTATACAAAGTTTCTAAGACAAAGCAACAAGATAGCATGAATAGTCTGATTCTTAATCCGAAGGATAGAGCGGAAGGTAAAATAATAGTCCAAGATGGCTCTTTCCAGAAAATAGGCGAGAACATGGGCGGGGCACTTTGGAAGAAAATTCCAGAAGAGAAATTCCCAACCCACCAGGCAACAATAGTAGATCCCAAATATTTTTTCCCACTGAAAGAAAATTAATAATATCTGAAAGTATTTACAAATTATAAAAAGTGCAGTGTAGAAATAGGACCAATTGCAAATCCGCTAAAATTTCTCATTATTGGAAAGTCTACATACATATAGGAAACGGATAGATATTTACTAGAAAAAAAAAATTCGTATTTACTCCAAGAATAAGAAGAAAGTTCTTCTTTTCATTAATTAAGGTAGTGTACATTTAATGATATAAGAGAATAACTTTTTTTTGTTGTAAGAGCAACTAAATTTTTTTCACTAAGATAATTATATCAAGGCATGAGATTTTAGCTTTGACAAAAGAACACTCATCTCCTGCCACGTAGGGAAAAATGCATATAGAGTCCCAATTGAACTTGAAATTTTTGAACTACGTACTTGCTTCTTTTTTTTTTTCAAAAAAATAGTGATAAAGTGTGTAATTATTCTGAGATTGGAAACAATTCACAGTATGACTTTTTTTAAAAAAAATATTTTTTTTACTTACAAAATTCGAATTTAAAATCCCCTATTACTAATAGAATTTTAACGTTGTACGTCCTACAAACAAGTCTAATTAACTTGCTTCCATTAAATCAAACACACTTGGGTACGTACTTGCTTCTTTAAATTGGTTGAATTGAGTCTTTTGTTGGTACAAACAAATCAAACCCTCATGCGTGCTTTTGTGTTTATGTGAGCGAGCACAAGAGAGAGAGAGAGAAAAAAAAAAGGTATGGGCAAGAAAGAGAAAGTGCAAAGGAGCAAAAATGGGTGAAGATATTTTTTCTGAAGAGGAAAATTAAAATTGGATTCTTGGGGCTAAGCGAGTTGGTCAGGCAGATATAGGAAGAGTTGTGAATGCAGAAGCTCTTTGTGCCTGAAACGAAAAGAAACAAAAGGAAGCATTAACATATAATGAAAAGAGGACCATATAACCAGAGGCAGCCTTTGTTTCTCTGCTGGTCCTTCTCTGCAAAAGGAAGGCCAGTTCCTTTCAAAGTTTGGTTTAATGCAACTTGCTCTGTCTTTAATTAAATGATGATTTATAGACTGTTAACCCCCTTATAGGATGGTTCAAACGGTCTATTCCTTTGAGTAAATCTATTCTTATACAATTAAATGCAAAGCACTTTACATTTATATAATTTTTATCATTAATTAATGTCGATTCTACAAACTTACTCATTCACACTCTGATTAAATAGCAATTTTTTAAGATGTGTAATAGTCTACATGTGAGGTAATGTATATAGATGTGTAACTAGCATTTTTCATTCAATTTCCATTTTAATCCTGAAAAGCACAAATTAGTTTTACGTTAAAAAAATGTAAACTTCATAATTTTTAAGTTTTTTTAACTTAGTATTACCCTTTTCTCTCACATGCACTTATGTATATATATTGAACTTTTTACCATAGCATTACTGTCTGTGTATGTGTGAGAGAGAGGCCATGGTAATAACTGGAGAGTGAAGAGAACATATGACCGAGTTGGCTATGCATTATTTTTTTAAAATTCTAACAGAACCAGATTTAACAGGAGGACAAAACAGATCATCAAGACAAGAAAAGTGTAAAATAATTCATGAAACAAATAACCTGAAGTAAATATTTTTTGGCCACAGCAAACGGTAAGCAAATGAAAGGTGATAAGAGAAAAGACTGCATATGCAAAGTTCCATAAGAACCTTTGTAAGATCAACCAACAATTTAACATTTGAATATTCTCCCGACTAGTGATAAGAAATGAAGGACATTTTAAATTAACCTACCTTGATTTTTTTTTGGCTTCTTTTACGAGCTTCTACCTATTCTTCCTAATATAGTATTCTTACAATATGGGGCATTCTTTCATTTTTTCATTTTAATTTAAAAGCCAAGCCCCAGCCGTGCACAGATGATCCGTACACAGTTAAGTACAGCACGTTCTCTGACAAGCTACGCATGCTCAGCTAGTCCCTTTTCTTTATTTACTTTTATGAATTATACAATTAAATTTTATATTGGAACTAATCTTGTGTGGTCAAAGTTTCTGTCCAAGCACAAATCTTAATTTGAGATGGCCTATTGCATATAATTTCTCCACAAGGGAAGAGAGAGATCGAGAGGTGGCAATAACTATTAATTCCCCAGCTTTCATTGACATAACTAACTTCTCTCACAGGGTATATATAGTATAGAACCTTAGAACCTCTGAGGAAAATCTCAAACCCTTCATACAAATTTTACCCCAAGAAACGCTCATGGGGACAAAAGTTAGAGTCACATAATTAACATAAAAATTAAAAACCCAAATGGGGCTGTTCAAAACAAAAGCAAAGAAAAGAATGGGACAAAAAAGAGTAGATCGATCGCGAGTTGATGAGAACCAAATTAAAATGGCTATGGTGAACTGAAGATAGATGTTAAACAAAAAGAGAAGCAAAAGGTGCAGCTTCATCTTGGTCATCTTCTTCAAGCAGAAGCCATGAACCTAGTCCTTGTTAATGTTGTTTCATCTGAGCATTGATGTTAGAGAGCGGAAAACAACTTCTTCACAAGGAATAGTGAGACCCATATCGTGATCGAAGCCAAATTCTTCTTCAGCTTGTCGAAGAAGGGATTGGAAATGTGGGTGAGTCAAGAATGAGATGGGGACAATATACCTGCTTCTGTTTTCACCAACGTAAACAGCAAAATGGCCTTTTGGGACGTCAAGAGGGAGACCATCATCGTCATACCCATTTTTCTTTCCTAAGCTTGAACACCTCTTGAGGATTTGCTTGAGGACTGCAGTTTGGGGAAGCTTGTTTGATTTTCTAATGGCCATTTTTAGAGAGAGAGAGAGGATGTGGTCTAAGGTCTAAATTAAGCAAGTTACAAAGGACTTGAGTTGAGGGACGGATAAGAGAGCGTACCCAAGAAGTTAAGGCAGTGGTGATGGGAGGGGTAGGGAGGGTAACGGAGGGTATTTATGAAGCGAAGAACCTGCGCCCAGAGAGAGAGAGAGAGAAGAAAAGAGGGTTCATCATTCATGTGGAATGTGGGGACATGGTAGAGCCCACGGGTCTTTTGGGTTATGTTCATTTGTGCAAAGACATGGTGGGAACCAAGCCCACTGGTTTCACCCTTGTATGTTGGTCCTCCCAATGCCACCATGGACCCAATCTCTCTCTGTGAAACCCTCAATTTCCCCCCACCCCCTCCCACTCTGCCTCTTTTGAATGAGAATTTCTTACTTTTACCTTACGAAGCACATATGTGAATACAAGACACGATACAAATATAAATATGAAAATATATTAATTTTAAAAATTATAAGACGTTAACACGATATAATATATATATATATAATTTTAAAATTTAAAAAAAAAAAAATCATAATTCATTAATATTATTTTTATAAGTTTAAAAATTTATAATATTTTAATATATATAATATATATCAATATTTACTATTTAGTAAGTTTATCTTAAAAAATATGGAACATAATTTTATTGACATAATCTAAAAAATTTCCTAAACTAACTTCTCCTAATAAGTAATTATTGCATAAAGTACGTATGCGCAAAAAAAATAATTAGAAGGAATATTGGTGTGAAAAGTGACAACAAAGTGGATGACTTAGTATGAAGAAAGGTAGAAGGAATAGATGAAAATAGTGTTGTGTGAAAAGATAAAACTTAAAAGTCTAATAGTGACGTGTGAAAAGATAAAACTTAAAATCTTGATATATGAAAATAGTGAGAGGGCGTCGGTTATGTAAAGGCAGGTGAGTTTGAGAACTTTGAACGTTAGTTATAAAGCTAAGTTTTAAAATATTAATGGGTCGTCTTTCTAATCAGTGTCAGAAGTGTTGTTGCTCGAAGTGTTCGGTGTTCAGAAGTGTTCGAGCGTGTCCGGCCGAAAAAATAATCTTTTTAATCGGATACATTTGAGCAACATGGCACACGACACGCAATGTGTCATTTGACGGATGTCCATGTATTTGATACGGACACGTGTCCAACACTCAGACACGCCTCATAATCGACGTGTCCGTGCTTCATAACTTTTACCAGAATATCAACAAATTCTCTCTCTCTCTCTTCAAAAAAAAAATCAACAAATTCCTCTTACTTCATTTGCCTCAAATGATGTGATGTGTTTTAATTATTATTTTTTAAATGTTTGTATCTAAGTTTTTTTAAAAATTCATTATAAATAAAATAGTAAATACTGATAGATTTTTTTCTTTATCTGAAATACAGACAGATTTTATTTCTCTTTCAGTCAAATCAAAGCATGAACTTGTACCAAAAAACCGAAACATGTAATATCATTTGAGATTAAAAAAAAAAAAAAGTCTTACTCCGAAGTCTGGATGATACAAATATCTCTCGAATATTACTTCAGCACCACCGGATTCTTTTGTTTGCTTATTTGGGCATTTTGAATCAGGTTTGTAGGGCAGACCCTATTATAAACACTTCAATAAAACCGTTGTCTTCTTTTCTTTTGGCTGAAATATTCTAAAACCTAGTATTCTTTCAATTTAGTTGTTTTAATCCCCTTTACCTGAGATACTTAAAATGTTTTTAAGCATTAATGCTTCTAATGATTTTATCTATTATAGTGGACAAAAACCTTTGACTCATTAAGTGTTTTTTTTTTTAAACTTCTCATTGTCTTTAGCTTTCATCTCTTACAACTCCATTTTGAACTGTAATGAATCATTTATATCTTTCACATCAATATTCATATGTCTCTCTTCTTATCTCACTTATATCATGATAGGTAAAAAATAATGTATATATAATTTATTTTATAAATTATTAAATTCTTAATATTGTTATTGTTTCTCATTCATCCCCTTTGTCACTGCAAAATTGACAATTTGACTATGGCATTTGCGCTACCTGCAACTCATCTCCGGCGAGATCAACAATTGCAACTGCAACGTCACATGCTTTGCAGCACCACCAATGACCCTTGTCGAGTTCACGCACGGATTTGGTTCCCCAGACGACTACGACATGAGTCACCATCAATTGAAGCCAAAGGCGGTTCCCGGTTCGTGCCTCGCTACCAGTCACGGCGCAAATCTTAACTGGCTGTACTCATTAGAATTAAAGGTTGGCGGTGCCTTTGCACATACACACATTCTGCAATGACTATAGCAGTGCCCTACCATTTGCACAGCACACATGAGGTCGCAGTGGCAACAATGAGGATGTCTACGCACATGACAGTGTTGGGGCATGCGAGCTCAAGGTTGGTCTTGGCAATACAATAAAGTCAAGGCAAAGGAAAGTCCTTTGTTCGTGTTTTCAACTACTCTGTTTGGTTGTTGAGAAAAGGATAAAAATGCTTGATGTTTTGAATTTTTCTTCAAATATGAATATTAAAATAAATGAGTTATCAATTAAGTTAGTTACCGGTCTTTAATGATAGCCATTGATCATTTTAACTTTAAAATTAATAGTAATCCTTCTAGGAATATCCATGCTCCAATAGGTGTTAGGAGCATTTAAAACATCACCTTTTACCAGCACTTGTTTTCAGAGCACAAGTTTATTTCCAATATTTGTCACTGCTCCTGGCTTAATATTTTGGTACTGTTTTATTTTTCTTACTTAAATAATCTACTAGATGATGTGGAAACTTTCTCCTGCACATGGCTACACATCATTCCTCAAAATAGAGATGCCTGAATGGAAATTTCTTATTTTAAATATGTAAATTAGTTTTTGACATATATCAAATTATGTGAGGTATGTTAAAAATACACATCTCAATATTAAAACTACTTTATATATATCAAAAATAAATTTGCATATCTAAAGTTAAAAGTTCTCACCAAAAAAGTTCTTTCTCCAAAAACAATGTGGGCTGTATAGAATCTTAGACCATTTATTTGCATACAATTTGCACATTATCCCTCATGCTTGTATAAACAAGGTGATAATCTTTCTTCTTCAATTTTGTGGTTTACATGTATCGAACCTGTATTTGGTATTTCTATCCTTTAACCCCACCTACCCTTACCACATGAAGTATGCCCAAGTGGCTAATTTTTTCTTAGTTACAACAAGATGATAGGATTTATTTTTGAGCATCTAACCCCACAAACAAACACATAAAAATAAAACTTGCCATTAGGTTATGCAATACCGGATCCGTATTTTTAATTTGATTTGATTCAAGTTATTTGGGATGTGTTTAGGTTTTATAAAGTAGATACATTATGTTTTGGGATTGTGTCGAGTCATACTTTAAGTCGTCTTAACTCAGTTTAAGATATTATATAATATTTTAAAATTTTTATTTTTTTACAATTAATTATAATTAATAAGATTTTTTGACTTAAATTAATAAAATTTATATAATATGATAATATATTTATATTGATATTATTTATTTTAAAATATATATTATAAAATATACTTTAACTTTAATTTCATACTTCTATATATAATTTTATAACTTAATCGTGTATAATGTTTAAATATATTTATTATATCTATATATCGAGTTGACCCGGTCATTATTAAACTATGACTGAGTGGGATGCGAGTTCAAAAAATGGCCTGATCAAAAATATAAATTGGGGTCTGGTCAAAGTCAAATCTATCATAATCCGTTCTAAGAACACCCCTACTTGCCGTTATATATTCAATAAAATCTTGCTCTTAACTCAGTCACTGCTAAGGGGAAAGGTTGTTACCCACCATTATTTTTCACAATTTTTGTTACACTTACTTGTTTTTTAAAAAAGGATTTTGTTATTTGCACAATATTTTCATTTTATTTATATTTTTTTAGAAAAATAAAGGTAGAATGAAAATGTGTTGGAATATGTGCTCTTAAAGTTTATTATCTATAAAAAAGTAGTATAAAAATGATATAATGAAAATGATGTGTAGATAAAATTATTATTTTGAAAAAAAAGAAAAAAGTACATTAAAAAATGTGTTTCTATTTTTTTTTCCGATAAAACTATAAATTCATTAAACAGAAAAGCCTAGCAATAGTTACAATTTTAATAAAATCAACAAATGTATTAAGAAAAAAAATATAATCTTCACCTAAAGCTAACATATTATTTGTAATTTTATTCTTAATTTATAAACTATGGATGACGATATATTTTTCATTGTAAAAATCAATACATAACATGCTATCATATCAAGAGAATATGATATTATTTATCTCAATAGAAATGAATGTCTTATTATTATGTAAGAACAAAACATTTGATTGACATAAAAAACTAAAATTAAAAATTTAAATCTATTATAATATGAAACATATATGAAAAACTCAACCAAATTCTTTGTATTTATTTCAAAAATAATATATTTTAAAATTTTGAATAATTTTATTAAAAAACACTAAAAAGTTAAAAATAAGAAAAAAAAAAAAGTTGTGCTGAAGGGATAATTTCTATTAAATAAACACTCAAAAGGAGGATCGAAACATTATATCCAGAGGAAAGAGAATAGCACGTGGGAAGAAAGAAAGATATAGTTCTCTTATTTTATTATATCTCAACTAAATAACTTTTATTTTTTAGAAAAAGTTATTCTATTAATATTCTCACTTATTTGATAAAATTAACTTTAGGTTTTACAAGAATTTTAATGTATTATAATTTTTTTATAATATTAAAATTTTAGTTGATAATTTTAAATTATAAATTATTTCATAAAATTTGAAATATAAATATTATTTTTTCAATTAAATAATTTTTTAAATTATTTTATACCTATTTTAATAATTTAATATATAAAAATAATTATTTTTTATACTATCTAAACAAAATATATTAACTTAAAACTATTTTTAATTAATATATCTAAACATAAAATTAATTTTATTATAATAATTTATAACAAAAAATATTTATATAATAAATAATTATTAAAATAATTAAATTTTTTTAATAACTATCCTAAACACGCATAAATAAAATTGTTCCAACACTAATCTCTCTCCTCCTGAATTCACGGACCTACAAGTGCTCATCGGTACAACCTGGTGATGGTTTGGCTTTTCTGATTGTTGGGCCTGTGATACTGTGAACTGATGAATGATACATGAAACACACATTAGACTCAGAGCAAACAAAACCAACTTTGCAGAAACCCATGTGTCTGTTAATTACTCCTCCTTGCCAGGTTTTGACCTCAGTATCAGTACTTTATCTTCAAATGCAACACTCTCCTCAGCGAATTATTGAAACAATTAAACAATAGCCTCAAATACTTGGTCTTTTGTGTCTCCATTCCATCGCATTCGCAAGCCTACCACCTTTTTAGAATTTTATCTGCAAAAATAATCCGTTCCTCACTTTCATGTCACTCATGTCTGTACTCTGTAGAATTCTACAGATTCAAATTCATATCATCAATTAATCTGCATGGATAAGGATAAACCTCAGGGTTTTAAAACATGAAAAAAAAATTTCAAATAAGAGAACAGTCAAGAGAGTGCGAACAGGCTACTGCTCCAAACCAAATGACAACTAGGGAAAGAAGGAGCTTGTATCAATTTTCATATTTTTTTGGTTGATGAGAAAGAAAATTATGATGCACTAATCCAATTTATTTTCCTAGAAGATGCTTCAACACCTTCCAATTACATGAATAATTGAATAAGTATTTGACTATTACCGTAGTTATATGTTTGACTAGTAACTGCGCGTGTCTATTTATTCTGATTATTTAAATGCGGATTGATTAAGAGCAAAGCATAACAAGCAAGCTAAGCTGTCTCGAGCAAGTTTTGAATATGAATCTGGACCTGGAGAGGTCATACTCAACGTGGTTGGTTGGTTGGTTGGCTGGTTCATATTCATTGTTCGTGTGGAAAACAAAATAGGGATAGGCTCAAAGTACAACAGAATTGGTAATAAAAGCTATTTCATGCTTGTCAAGTTCTCAACCAACATATATCACTACTGCAGTGTTTGCTACTAGAAATAAGTGTCTCAAAAATGCAGGGCTTCCCCATGTGGTCCTGCCTAAACCACCACCACTAGAATACTAGATAGAACAACCATAATCAGAAGCGTACCACTATATTGGTCTTACCCTGCCTTCATTTTTCTTCGTTTTACCTTGTGTCCAAAGCTGAGAAAGTGATATTGGAAAGCCAAATTAAGTGACTCATATCGAGAAATTATACCATGTTATTAGAACAACAATAAATGCATGTTTTAAGAAAATCTCTACAATTAATTTAAGTTATTTTTTTTATAATTTATGTAAATGTGTTTGAAATCAATAATAAATATCTTTATGGAATATACATTTATTACTGTTCAATAAATATATAATAATTTCTCGACTCATATGCGGCAGTGTCCGGAGTTTCTGTTTTCTGTCCTTCGGTATGTGTTTTTCTCAATGCCAAACATTATGATAATGTTTAGGATAAAACATGATCTCATAGGCAAAAATTCTAACACCATCAAAATTTCCTTGTGTAAAATATAATGCAAAATACTCAGTTAAATCTATTTTGAATGCTCATCCACTAAATTCATGATTCAACTACACTAATTTTATTTATTCTCATTATTATTTATATTGGGCTAGACGAAAGTGAACGATTTTGTGGATTTGATTTATCTTATAACTTAGGATACAAGGTATATCTGTTTAGATAACATTTCATTACATTGTTACATCAAAACTTTTCTGTATAAATTCACATATAATACAATGATATACATTAATTGTATATGTTTGTCTCGGTAGTAGTTGTTCATATAATATTTCCCTACTATATATGGAAACTAGCTAATTGGATGTCACCTTCCTTGCACTGACTCCTCATGTTCTGTGAATGGGATTAATTGGAGAAAGAAATAGATTTAAAACGGGAAACTGGAAAGGCCCACCAATTTGACCAAAATGCAGTGCCAAAAGCAGAGGGGATATTTTTTAAGTTGATGGTGACTTTACCATTCATTTGGCACATGAAAGCCATGTTACTCTTGCCCTCAAAATCCTCTCGTCAACACAACATAGTGAGATTAAGGGCCTTGTGAGATCATTCCAACCACTTGAAAACGCCTAACCTTTACTCATCTCCTAGCCAACTTCCTCCTAAATTTGTAACCTTCCACTGGAACCACACATCTGCTCTTGTTTGTGTTCTGTAAAAATTGTAGAACATAAAATGTCTCAAATTAACTATGTTCTTTCGGTTGATTGTCGCTGAAAACTTGGTATGGAACCGATTAGTGTTAGAATCGGTTGAAGAAAAGAAATTTAAATTTTACAACAGGATTTCGAGTTTCTTTACGTTGATACCTAATACAAACCTTTTTCCAAAAAAATAATAAATAAATAAAATTGTCAACTGTAATTAAGATTAAATTGACTCTGATATTAATTGTTAGAATTTTAAGCCAAAATCAAACTATAATAACTCTAAATTATTTGATCAATTTAACTATAAATTATGACATATACAAATAATATAGATAGAGTTCTGGAAAAGATAATAATGAGTTGTTCATAATTGAAATCTTAAATGTGATCTCAAGTTGTGTAAGAGAGAGAAATTTTTTTTATCCCACATAATTTGCCCTAGCATCAATATTGATAAGACGACTATATGCACTAGGGTGATTGAGAATATAAATCTTTTTCTTGTATATATATTCACATTAAAATGAATTAAACTTATCAATCGTAATAAATTTATACACAAGATCTAAAACAAAATTTACTTATGAGTAATACTTAATTATAATCATACTTATCACTATTTGAGTTATAATAATATACTCTAATTATTTTAACATTCAATTAATTAGATGTTTATAAAATATAATGTATTTGTGCTAATCTACATAAAAAATATTAAAATTAATAAAATTAATCTAACAAAACAACCCATAAAAGAAGAGATCATGAGAATGTATATTTTCAAATGTTCTATAAATGGTTGGAAACTGAAATCAGAGGAAATTGAGCGGAGTTGCTGCTAGTGATATCATCGGGATGTGAAGTTAGACAAATTTACAGCCGTGTGATGTGGGTTATGAGCAATAGTTAAGGGTGATGTTGTCTACAATAATGGATATTCTCGTGTAATTTTTCACATGACAAAGTCACATAAATAAAAGAAATAAACATAAAAATTATAATCTAAATTTTACAAGTTTTGATTAGACTCCATTAGTAATATTTTTTTTATATTTTTCTCTCTTTTCTACATGATTTTATCATGTAAAAAATCATATGAAATGATTCATTCATGTTGTCTACAAGGTGGGATATGAATTCAAATTTCATGTCATCTTTTTTCTTGTCCCATTTCCTGTTTCCCAATTGAATATTGATAATTTAATAAAAAAATGTTGAGAACTAAGAAAGAAATTATTTTCAAATAAGAGAGAAGAAAGTTTCTTTTCACTAAAATGTCAATATTTAATTGAAGAGTCAAGAAAAATAAATAAATTTTGAGAATATAGAATTGGGATAGTTTGTATAAACTTTTTTTTTGGTCAGGATAGTTTGTGTAAACTGAAATGACGTCCACATTACATAAGGGCCCATCTTTAAGCCAGTGAGAAGTGGGGCTCAATTCTACTTTGAAGTTTTACAAGTACTAAATTAAGTACCTAAGGGCCCTATGACCCAAAATAAAGTACCTAAGGGCCCTAGACCAATACAAGTACCTAAGGGCCCTTGACAAAAAAAAAAGTGCCTACAGGGCCTCCACTCCGTTGGTTAACAAGTACACTGTAATTTGTTCCTACTCCAAGAAATATCAAGTATCAACCCTTTGACCAGAAAAACAAAAAGTCAACCCCGTCTATTAAAATAGAGTAATTCTACTTGAAATTATACTCTTTATCAAATAATGACACACGAGTAACTTTGTTTCTCCCTTAAAGAATGTCATGTTTCATGCTTAACTTCTTTCATTTTAATTTCAAATTCAAATTCTTTTAACCACGTTATGTATTATTCTCATTTTTAATTTAAAGTATCTTATTTTTTTAATCTATATTTTTTAAATTTAACAATTAAAAAAAAACTCGAACGAGATGCTTACTAATTAACATAGAAGCCTCACTTTCTCAAAAATAAATAAATAAATAAAATAAAAGCCTCACTTTCTCAAAAAAAGAAAAAAAAAAAAAAAAATATATAGGAGGCTCGCTTACGGTTATAATCGACTAGCATAAAGCAAGTGCAAATAGGATCTCCCCATTAATGGCAAGCCCTAAAGTCCACTCGTGTCCCCAGGCCCCAGCCAAACCCACACATAAAATATATATATAAAGAATTAAAAGACGGACTTTCCCCTTTTAGCTCTCCATTATATTCATTAAAAATCTCTTTGTTTTCGGATGAACATACATTCATTAAAATCCCTCAAAAAAGGGTTTGTGTCATTTTCGCCCCTTTTATTGCTTTCATTTTTCCTTGTTACTTCTCATCTAAACAATAGCATTAAGGATGTTAAAAACATATTTGAGAAATAGGCATGGAGCGAGCTGGACTATCATATTTGTGGGTTAATCATCCAGTTTGGAGTATGGCCCATTTTGCTATCTAGTTGGGCTATCATACAATTCACTTGACTTCCATCTCGCTGGGTTCATACTTCACAGATAAATATAATCTTACTTGGGTTTGGTTGGGCTTCAAATCCAATGTCTTATAGCATACAGGATAAACATTAGAGTAGTAGACAGTACTTACCATTATGTTTTCTTTTGTCCACATGTTTGTGTGCATGTTTATATTTTCATGGGTGACAAAAAAAAAAGATTAATTTATTTTACACCTATTAAAGATTCTCTTGTAATAATTTTGATTATAATATTTTTAAAAGAAAAAAGCTAATTCAAATATACATTTAATTAGTTAAAGGCAGTTTGATTATTTTCCCCTGCACGCTATAGATTAGGATTTTTTTTTATTGGATTTGGGTACGGAGTTCTTTTTTTTTCCTGGTAATTTTGGCGGGTTTGAGCATGTTCGATGAGTATAAAATTTACATTCGAGAGGTTGATTTTCATCTTGTTTTAATTTATGGTTAATATTAGGAAAATATGTTACATTGTTCTTCAGTATTAAATATGTTCTGACATCTAAACAAATGTTTCACATTCTTTAACCCCAAGCTAGTTGAGCATTCCCTTCCTGTTGTGACTTGTGATGATGATAGGCATCTTTAGAATTTGGAGTAGAGACCTATCAGCAAGATTTTGAAGGTAGCATTACTTCAAAGCATTTCCAACCCATTCAACTTGTCACTTGAACCCAACTGCAGCCAACATCTTTTCTTAACCCTCTTGCTTTAATCAACACCCTCAACTGCCCAATCTCATCCCACATACCAAACCGGGCATATAGGTTTGATAGCATAATGCAGATCCCAACATTTTGAGGATCTAATTCAAGAGCCCTCTGAGCTGCCAATTTGCCCAACTCTATATTCCCACGATCTACACAAGCACTGAGTAGAGCCCCCCACATGGAGATGATACAATTTCCCATTCCCTTATAGAGTGTCTTATGTAGTAGTTCCCATGCCTTTTGCAATTCGCCAGCTCTACAAAGCAAATCAACTAGGCAGCTGTAATGCTCTGGACCAGGATCTAACTTGAAATCATTAGCCATAGATTCAAAATACTTGACACCAGCTTGTACTTGGCCTGTGCGACCACAAGCTGAGATTACTGTGAGAAATGCTATTCCATCTGGTGTGATTCCTTCCACCAACATTTCATTGTACAAATCAATTACATCCTTATAATACCCATTTCTGCCATATACACCAAGCATTGAAGTCCATAACACAACGTCTCTGCTTCTTTCTTTTCTTATCTCCATTCCAGCCAACTTGAAGACTTTCCAAGCCTTGTTTACCAGGCCACACTTGCCATACATCTCAATCAGTGCACTCTGCAGAAACACATCACTCTCTATATCATGGATCGTTCGCAGCAAATAACTATGCAGTTGCTTACCGATTTCAACAGCAGATAATCCAGTGCATGCACGTAAAGCTGCTGATAATGTAAACTGATCATACTTCAATTTCAACATGGGCATCTTCCTAACTAGTTCAAGTTTCTGAACCCATAACCCAGCCTCGCCATAACCTGACAAAAGTGCATTGGCACACACAGTATTCTTCTCGGGAATTTCATCAAACACAAGCGCTGCATCTTTTACACTGGACAATTTAGAGTACAAATCAATCAGAGCACTACCCACAAAAACACTAGAGGACCAACCTGATTTTCCCACGTGGGCGTGTATCTGTTTCGAAAAATTGACTTGTTTAACTTTAGAAGAAGCAGTCAAAGTGCAACACAAAGCGTAGGTATCTAAGGGAACACCATTGGTGTGCATGAAGGAGAAGGTTGTAAGAGCAAGAAAGGGGAAACCTTTGTGGCAAAAATCAGATATTATGAGGTTGAAGTGTAATGGGTTGGTGGAGTTCATGCATTTGAAGAAATTGTTCAGTGTTTGGAGGTTGTTGTTAGGAAGGCATGCGGCGTATGTGGCCATGAGATGGGTGTGAACATCATGGGAGATGAAGAGAGTGCCTGTTCTGAGTAGGTGGCCATGGAGCTTCTTCATGGCTGAGAGGTTATTTGTTAGATGAGATTGCTGCAAAAATTGAATTGCACAATCGAATATTACGTTGGACATGTATAAAGGGAGTCAAAAACTAATTACTGGTTCTTGATTTGTGTGGGACAATGTTTTTGAGTGTTCGTGTGTCTTTGGGTGGCTGAAGCGTGGCTGTGTCTGTGTGTGCTGTTTGCTACTGATGGCAAATTAGCAATAATCACAAAAAATAAATAAAAGAATTGACGGGCCCGTCATTAACTGTTGACTTAGAGGCCCAGGTTAGGAATATCCAAAATCTAAGCTTTTTTGTTAACAGGTTAGTACGGCCCACTTAAGGCAAGCTGTAAAGAGTCAGGCCACCAGGCTAGCCCGTTTTTCTGACATATAACTTTTTATTTTACGTCCACAGATTAAAGAAATTAGTTCCAAACAGGTGCATAAAACAGCTGAAACTGGATTGGTTAAAATATTAAATTCCTTGATGACTAATGCCTCAATGCCAGCTACACATATCTTCATATCAATGAGATTTGCTTATGTGCTTCATCTTAAATGCACTTCCCCCCCCCCCCCCTCCTTACACCAGCTATTTTTGAGGTTGGTTGAAATGATATATTCCAATAGTAATAATCTTTGCTTATTTGAACTCTACTGGCTGTAGTTTAGCCACCTTAAAGAATATCAAAGTTTATTTCATTTCAAGATTAGTAGGCCATTAATTCTCAGCAGTGAAACATAAGCTTTCGAGTTCATAAGAAAGAACAAAAAGAAGTGAAAGAAGAAAAAACTAGAAGCAATATGGAATACACCAATTTCTGTTCATTGATGGTTTTAATCCAATGATACATAAGATTCGCTTAGAGAAATCATATCAGTATACAGTAGACCTTTTGTATGGGTAAACTTTTCTCCACCTCATGTTGAAAGGCAAAAGCTTTCTCTTCAAATTAACTTTTGGCCACTTATCATAGTCTGTGTAAGTCAGAGGTGAAATTAATAAACATGTCTTCTGTGCAGGGAATTGTAAGGCCACCCGTTGGATGATTGAAGCCAAATTCTTCCTCAGCTATACTTAACAGTTCTTGAAATGAAGCCTGATTCAACAATGACACTGGTATCACAAATCTCTTCTTTTTCACCCTCTCCTACATATACAGCAAAGTACCCTTTAGGCACATCCAGCGATGTTGCAGCTGCTTGATTTGCAAACAGATTTGATCGGCGAAGAATGTGTTTAGAACTCAAGGCACTGGGCAAACGAATAGCCATCACAATAGTATTGGTTAGAACTTGGAAGAGGTTCTTGTTGTTGATCACAATTGAGTTGGGTGAAGAAAGTTTAGGATATGGTGTGTATTTATAGATGAAAGCATGAGGAAGAATCTGTTAGATCGATCGTGGTGACAATTCCGAATAACACAAAGAGAAGAGTAGCTTGAGGCGTGTGAGAATACAATGTCCTCAAGGATTTATCGCACGGGTGCGCGAATCCCTCAGGATTCAACAGGCTCGTCCGGTGATAAATGGCAGGAGTAATGTAAAGAGTAATTTTTAGTGCAACTCAGGAAGAAGAAGCAGAGAAAAGAAGAAGGAGAGAGCCTCTATTAGGGTTGAGAACGTTTTTAATTTTAAAAGCATTAAAAAAAGGTTTTGTGTAACAGATTATAAATCTCGTTAAACGTTTGAACGTGTCCCACCTCGGGTCCGCCTCACGTAAGAACGTGGGCGAAACTCACGTAGGCACGTGGGCATTTGCCTCACATAGGAACGTGGCCGCCTCACGCCAAGCACGTGTCCACCTCACGTTGGAACGTGGGAGGTTACGGACGTGGGACCAAATAAAAAAACAGAATAAGAAAATTGACCGTTTCCGGATAAAGTTTATAAAAGATTAATAATTAGTACAAAATAATTAAATAAAATAAACCGGAGCATAAAAAAAAACTTGTGAGGCTCTCTTATCGTCGTGCGCGCTTGGGGGGCAAATCGGATGATTTGCACTTGACTTGGTTCAATCGAGGCCCAACTTGTCTTGTATGAGCCCATTCCTCTCACAAGCTTATCTAACAAGCCCAAAACATAAGTTACCTTATAAACTCTTTAAAACTTTAAAGACCAAGCAATGTGGGACTTTTTGAAATATCACAATACAAAACTAAAAGAAACAACAATCCCCCACATATTTCAAAAAGTTTAAATAATTTTTTAAGAGAATTTTAGAAAATTAGATTTTCCTGAGTTAACACCATCGGTGTAAATGCATCGAATCTGGTGTCTTTTGGACTATGAACCAGACCTAGACGGATGTGACATAACATACAGTGAGTTGGTGAAGTAAACTTCTATGAACCAGAAACACTTTGTGTACATTAGAGGTCTACCAGTCACACTACACCCCCACAATTCTCGCTGTTGTCGCTGTGTTGCGCTAATAGGCCATGCGCACGCTGGTAATTCATGAGTGCTCTAGAGATATGCCATAATCTCATACAAGCGGCCCCACTTGACACTCATATAGGTGATTTCATCAAGTGTATCTTTGCAAATCATATACCACCCATAAGGGATATGAAAATCATTAAAAGCTTTTTAGCTTATCCTCTCAATAATGCGATCTAGCATATCTCACACCATAGGAAGGGACAATATTATTTGTGCTAGCAGAACTAACAAGTGACTTTTTTTACCCATATGAACCTTTTTCATGGGATCTCCAATCACAAAGGTTGGGTTACTATCACTGTTAATTTCAAATTGGCTTAAGTCTCATTCCCCTCGATGTTTCATATATTGGTTTCCTCCCAAGAGGCTTTGTCAGAGGATCGGCCAAGTTCACTTCTGACTTCACATAATCAATTGATATTGTTCCATCCTTTAGCAGCTGCTTTACCACATTATGCCTCAATTGTATATGTCTGTTTTTGCCATTGAAGGTCTTATTCTTTGCAATGGGTATTGCCGCTTGACAATCACAATACATTGACACTGACGGTGTGGGTTTTATTCCTAAAGGAATATTTGCCAAGAAGTTCTTTAACCACTCAGCCTCACTACCAGCCAATTCCAGAGCTACAAACTCTGACTCCATAGTGGATCTTGCTATTATAGTTTGTTTGGCTGATCTCCAAGTAACCGCTCCACCACCAAGTGTAAATACATAACCACTAGTGGATTTTGTCTCATCTGAATCTGAGATCCAGTTAGCATCACTATATCCTTCTAATACAGTGGGAAATCCACTATACACTATACCATAGTTCATGGTACCTCTCAAATATCTCATGAGTCTAACAAGTGCAGCCCAATGATCCTAATTTGGACTATGAGTATATCTACTCAATCTCCCCACAGCATATGCTATGTCTGGTCTCGAAAAATTCATTAAATGTAATAAACTTCCAATAATTTGGGCATACTCAGATTGAGCAACAGGATCACGTCTATTCTTTTTTAATTGTGAGTTAGAATCATAAGGGGTACTCATTGGTTTTGAGTCATAATGACCAAACTTTCTAAAAAGTTTCTCTACATAATGTTCTTGGGATAGTGTTATACTATCACCCTTCCTTATGATCTTTACTCCTAGTATTACACTTGCTTCATCCATGTCTTTCATATCAAACTTAGATGCAAGAAAAGATTTTATTTTTATCACAATATCATTACAAGTACCAAAAATAAGCATGTCATCCACATATAAACATATAATTACACATTCACCATTCATTAATTTAGTGTAAACACATTTATCAACTTCAATAGAAGTGAAACCATCATTAATCAAAATTTGATTAAATTTTTCATGCCATTGCTTTGGTACTTGTTTCAAACCATATAAGGATTTGAGAAGTTTACATACTTTATTTTCTTGACCACGAATTACACATCTTTCAGGTTGTGTCATATAAATTTCTTCTTCCAAATCACCATTTAAGAAACGATTTTTGTAACAGTTTTTACATCCATTTGGTGAATAACAAGTTTGTAAATTGAAGCCAATGCTATCAAAATCTGAATTGAAGAAATTCTGGTCACAGGGGCAAATGTGTCAAAATAATCAATATTTTATTTTTGGGTAAAACCTTTTGCTACTAATCTAGCTTTGTATTTTTCAATCGAACCATTAGGATTATATTTCCTTTTAAAAATCCATTTGCAACCAATAGGTTTTGTACCAGGAGGTAAGTCAACCAAATCCAAGTATTGCATTTTGAAATAGAGTCAATTTCGGTTTTAATAGCTTCTTTCCAAAATTGAGCATCAGAAGATGAAATAACTTCAAAAAAAGTCAAAGGATCATTTTCAACGAGATAAGTATAAAAATCATTTCCAAAAGATGTCTCTTTTCTTTGTCTTTTACTCATTCTCAAATCCTCATATGAGTTTTCACAATTATTTCCTAAAGAAATATTTTCTAAATGTTGTTTATTTTCAGATTTCAAAGGGAATATATGTTCTAAAAATTCAGCATTTTTAGTCTCCATTATTGTATTATGATCAAGCACACCGCTTTGCAAAACAAGGAACCTATAATTAACTCATTATTTTCACGTTAAATCATTTTCAAGTAACCAATAAACATACAATCAGAAGTTTTGGTTCCTATTTTTCTTTTCTTTGGATCAGGAAGCATTACCTTAGCTAAACACCCCCACACTTTTAAATATTTTAAATTAGGCATATAACCTTTCCATAATTCATAGGGTGTTTTACCAGTTTTCTTATGAGGTATCCTATTTTGTAAAAAACATGCAGTTAATAATGCTTCTCCCCAAAGATTATCGTTAAATTATTATATTAAATTATTTTTCAATAATCATTTTCAAAATATTTGAGGAACTAACTAGCATTGCATTCATCATTTCTTTTAATGTTCTATTTTTTTTTCAACTACACCATTAGATTCAGGTGAATAAGGGGGAGTTACTTCATGTATTATGCCTTCTTTTTCACAAAATTCATTAAATAAGATATATTCACCACCCCTATCAGATCTAACCCTTTTAATTTTTCTATTTAATTGATTTTTTACTTCTGTCTTATAGGATACAAATATTTCTAAAGCTTCATCTTTATTTCTAATTAAATAAACCTTAGTGTATCTAGAAAAATCATCTATAAAGGTCACATAATATTTTTTACCACCTCTAGTCATTGTATTTTTTAAATCTCCTAGATCGGTATGAATTAAACTAAGCAATTCAGATTCACGTTGTTGTACAGGTGGACAAGATTTTTTTGTTAATTTAGATTCTATACAGATATCACATTTATTTAAACATGCATCACTAGTCGCAGAAATTAAACCAAGACATCGCATTTTCTTAACATAAGAAATATTAACATGTCCTAATCTAGCATGCCACATATCAACTCAAATTAATGCATTTTAAACGAGAATCAATCAAGTAAGTAAAGCGAGAAGAAGATGCAATTTTATTAATAATTTCGAAAAAATCTTGAGTACAAAAAGTCCTTGATCACTATAACCTTTTCCCACAAAGACATTATTTTTTGTCATTACTATCTTGTCGAATTCGAATGACACTTTAATCCCAGTTTTTTCCCAAAGAATGATACGAGAGATCAAATTGGCCCTAATATTAGGCACATGGAGTACATCGTTCAAAGCCAAGGTCTTCCTGGATGTGAGCTTAGAAGAACTTTGCCTTTTCCCGAAAGCTATGAGCGAAGACGAGAATCTCCAAGATACACAAGTTCTTCAAAGATCCCCTACGAAGTGTAGGAGGTAAAAGCATCTTTGTTTGCACAAATATGCCTGGTAGCACCAGAGTCTACCACCCATTTGTTCACATTGGTCACAATGTTAACTTGAGAAACGACCGCAACAATAATATCATCTCCTTCGGCCAAATTTACATTCGGCTTAGGAGGATTGTCGTTTCTCACTCTATGCCTGCATTGAAGAGCATGATGACCTGGCTTTCCACAAACATAGCAAGCACATTTCCTTTTGAAAGTGGGATTAGTAGTTCTAGGAAAGTGATCAGAAGACTTTTTGTTATGAAAATACCTTTTTTTCGGTGGTTTATTTTGAACCAGATTTGTTCGAGAAGCCAAAGCCTTCGCCCTTGCAGCCTGACACTCTCTTCGGTTGGTGTCTTCAATGATTATGTGTGTTATCAGTTCCGAGGGTGACAATTGCTTGTGCTTGTGCTTCAGCTGTTGCTTGTAGTCCTTCCATGACGGAGGCAGCTTCTCAATTAGAAGCCCAGCAACGAATTCGTCTGGGAGGGTGATGTTTTCAGCCTTCAGATCCTCCAATAGTTTATGGTATTCATTAATTTGTATTTTTATGTCCTTGTCGTCAGTCATTTCCCAGTGGTAGTAGTTGCCGATGACGAATTTTTGTTTTCCGGCATCTTCAGCAGTGTACTTCACAGTCATGGAGTCCCATATCTCCTTCGCATCCTTGTAAGAACAGTACACATCGAACAAGTCGTTAGAAAAGGTGCTAATTATTGTGTGACGACATACCTTATTTGCATGTGTCCAATCCTGTATTAGTTTCGGATTGGCGACGCTGGTCCGGGTTCGGTCATTAATTTGTATTTTTATGTCCTTGTTGTCGAGTCATTTCCTAGTGGTAGTAAAAGGCGGATGCAACTACGTGCATGTCGAGGATTGTGTGGACATGTTCCTGCCATCGTCTGAAATTTTGGCCTCCGAAAAGCTCGATCTTTGAGATATCCGGGAACGGTTTTGCATAGGTGATCTTAGGTGGAGGCTGTGGAAGAACGGCTTCGCCGTTGGTGGGAACTGGAGCCTGGTTGTTAGCGTTGTTGTCAGCCATGGTATAGTAAATCCTTGAGATTGTTAGATCGATCGTGGTGATAATTCCGAATAACACAAAGAGAAGAGTAGCCTGAGGCGTGTGAGAATACACTGTCCTCAAGGATTTATCGCACGGGTGCGCGAATCCCCCAGGATTCAACAGGCTCGTCCCGGTGATAGCCGAGGTAACAGAACAGCAGAGTAATTTTTAGTGCAACTCAGGAAGAAGAAGCAGAGAAAAGAAGAAGGAGAGAGCCTCTATTAGAGTTGAGAACGTTTTTAATTTTAAAAGCATTAAAAAAAGTTTTGTGTAACAGATTATAAATCCCGTTAAACGTTTGAACGTGTCCCACCTCGGGTCCGCCTCACGTAAGAACGTGGCCAGCTCACGTAGGCACGTGGCTGCCTCACATAGGAACGTGGCCGTTTCACGCCGGCACGTGTCCACCTCACGCTGGAACGTGGGAGGTTACGGACGTGGGACCAAATAAAAAAACAGAATAAGAAAATTGACCATTTCCGGATAAGGTTCATAAAAGATTAATAATTAGTACAAAATAATTAAATAAAATAAAGCTGGAGCAAAAAACTTGTGGGCCTCTTTATCGTGCGCGTTGCAAGGGGGCAAATCGGATGATTTACACTAACTTGGCCCAATCGAGGCCCAACTTGTGCGCGCGAGTCCATTCCTCTCACAAGCTTATCTAACAAGCCCAAAACATAAGTTACCTTATAAACTCTTTAAAACTTTAAAGACCAAGCAATGTGGGACTTTTTGAAATATCACAATACAAAACTAAAAGAAACAACAGAATCAGTGGTGTATAGGAAATTAGGCAGGGATTAGCGTGAGACATAAGCATTCAAATGATCACATGGTGTGTACTCCAACTTATTTGCAAAAACTTGTAGATGACTTATGAATATGACTGCTTATTTATTATAAAGGTTGACCAATTCTGAGAGAACACCTGTAGGTGGCTGTTCTGGATAGTGACCTAGGTCTAGGTTGGAAGAGCGAGAAAGCTTGCCGGAGACCTATGAAAAAGGTAAAGACGAGAGCAACCATGAACTTAGACCGGTCAAATGACAGCTAGAATGCTAAGTTGGAAGGCTCAAGTTATTAGGAGAGAAAGCAGAAAATGTCTGGTTCAGGTTGTCAACCAAGCTTAAAAAGGATCATGGAGGGTAAACTCTCGATACCTATCTGCCATGGAATAATTAAGGAATTCAAACGTTGGGCTTAGGTTATACTTGGTTGTCTAGGCTCCAACTAACTAGTTGATGACTGTTCTTCGCCTGATCACCAACTATTGTACTGTTATGGTCAATCTTGGAAAAGGACGATGAACTCGAGCATTTTGGTCATGCGTAAAATGTTTACTGGGCTGGTTGGGTTCTCAAAATGTAACTTGGATGGTCCGACCCGAATTTTCATGGGTTAGTCTTGTGATGAATTTGGTTGAGACCTAGGGAGGTCGGTATTTGATCGATATGATTAGATTCATTGCTTCTGTGCCTGTGTTCGAATGAGAATGAGCCGATCTTATGGATAATTGATTAGATGATAGGCCGGTATGGTCCAATGGCCTACCAAAATAATTTAACACGTAGGTAGCAAAGTCTCTGGTCAATTTAAGGGACTTCACTTGGAGAAAGATGATAGAGTTCAAGTTTTGTTTTGGTCGGTGATAGTATTCAAGATGGTGCCTACAATTTCTTGACAAGAAGATATAAATGGGCCACAGAAACCAAATTTGAGTTCCATTTGGATATGGTCTCAACCACTCATATGTACGATGCAAACCTAATTGTTTAGATCCACATTTCCACTCAAATATCTTCTATATTATTTGCCGTGCAAAACATATACCGATTTGTATTAATCTAATCAGAATGCAAGTCTAATGGTTTAAACTAAAGGCAAACCCCGTTGATTGGAATTCCATGATTAATTATTTCCTAGTCACTATCAAAACCTAACTAAATTTAAATTAAATTCACGCTCCTCTTAGTTTTGGATTCATTGGAGACAAATGACTGATCTATAGGGCTTCACTTGAAAGTGAATCCCTTTTTTCCGATTTTATCCGTATTCTTTTTCCTGACTGAACCATAGTGTACTACTTGTTTGGTCAGATCACCGAAGTCAAAAATATTTCCAAGCCAGACAGGAACCTGGTAATACTATATATCCATTGACTGTTCTGTCCATTTGTGGCATAATATAATTCGAATATGCACCAGTAGTTGTTCAAATTTTAGTAGCATTGAAAAAAAAAAGAGGAGGTAAAATAGTGAACTTAGTGAGTGGGAAAAAGGCAGATGTCTTATGTTATGTTCGATTTAAACTAGGGATTTTCAAAACGCATTTTGTCATTTGGCTTAATTGCTGACAAACTGTATTGCAGGAAAGAAGGGAATAAAATAATTCAACAATTTAAAATCAAAATCAATTGAATATTAGGCTTTCTGGAAATTTGCATGACTCAAGTTCAGAGAATTCCTAGTACAGCTATGGACTTAAACCAATGATATAGGCAGAGGACATAGCATCCATTTAGTGTATGTTGGGATTAATTTATTTTACATTCAAAATAGTTTATAATTAAAAGTTTTTTTAGAGAGTTTTTAAATAAAAAAGCAATTATTTCTCTCAAAATAATCAAAACCAAACATGTTGTTAGTATGCTTTGTTTTGTTATCAAAGCCAGAGTTTATATCAATATTGTACACTGACTTATGGCCTTTCAGATGAAATAATGCTAGAAAGGAAAGGACAGAGAATATATGTGATAGAAATAAGAAGGGGTGATTTGACACTATAAGCTCAATTAATAGAAAATTTAGAAATTAAAATTTATGCAAATACAACACAAATAATATGGATGCGGAAAATTAAAAAAATATAAAGATAAGAAGATTGCACAAATAAATTTATCTTGGTTAAGTCACAACGCGTGACCTACGTTCAGTTCCTTAGTAATTGTTCAAAATTTTCTTCACTTCTTGTCAAATTGTTACTTATAAAGATTTTGACGATCCTTCTTCTACCTTAGTTCTAAAGTAGAGTGTACAATAATTTATTTCTCCTAAAGATGCCACCAAACCTCCTTCAACTTCTATCCAAAAAAGAGTAACTTATTTTACTAGAACAATAGATTAATTATCACTTTTATGCTCTTATAAGATGAGCTATAATGGATCCAAAAAATAAAATTCTCACTATAGAGTGGATAATCAAATATGGAACTCCAAGAACGAGGAAGGATAGAAGGTTGCAAGAACACAACAGTTCTTCTCTTTTTCTTTCTGCAAGAGTCTTGCTGATCTTCTCTAAGGCTTCCTTTTTGTAGTGAATGGTTTCCCTTTAATTTTGCTAGCCGTTAGTGATTGAAAGAAATCAGGAATTGCACACTTTAACTCATGGAAATCAAATCCCGTGTAAGATCACGTAGTTGCTATTTTTAGTTGTTAGTTTGCACAGTAAGTGCTAGAATAGTTGTTATTCTTCTCTGGTTTCAATACTGGCATCAGCAGCTCAATTTTTTTTTTATCCGTTGGAGATACTTGAATGTTGGAGATATATAAAAGTAAAGGCATTAAGTCTGATATTAAAACCAATCAAGTCAACAAAATATTACTAATACAAGAAGGGATTTTAACTTTTCCTAATTGGAAAGTTTCTACACATAATCATTCACATATCACGGATTTAACCATCCACTTCTTGAAATTCAAATATAAAGAAAATGTTAAAAAACAAATACTCAAATATATTACTAAGTTTAGCACATAAATTTTCCACATGCAGAAATGACTTAACACATCATCATCATCAAAACTAAAAAGCCAACAATATGTTTAACCGTGAAATGGAAAGATCTCATTTCCAAATTTTTTTTACACAAGGCTTTACAGAATGTACGTAGTTTTTCTATGGGTATATTCTTGTTTGATAACTAGTAGAACTTTGTGAGAACACTTCTTCCATGATCCATTTTCTACCCTCAGCACAATACTTCCAACTATGAAGATGTCTCCTTCATAATTAATGCCTTTCCTTGGGGGTTCCAACTTCCAAGTGGCTCTTTTTATATGATCTGTTTCTGTTCCATCTGAAGTTGTGAACAAGCTGCTGAGATTGTATGGCTATGCAAGGGGAAAATGGATCCTCACAAGTGTTCTGGAGGAACTGCAATCAGTTCTGGCACTCAACTTCTTAAGTGGCCATCTGGTTGCAATCTGATCGTTTTGCCAAAGAGAGGTTAATTCTAACCTGAGTTTAGCCTCTATAATTCTTTGAAAGGGGATTTAAAAATATCATTATTACTACAAATTCTTGATTGGTAAACGATTTTCAAAAGAGAAATATTGGCTTCATGTTCATCTATTTCCTATTAATAAAAAATAGAGAAGAAAATAACTTGATGCAACATGTGAGTGTACAACCACTGAATTCTAATTTTGTTCACTGATGTTTTTGATCAATTGATAAATACAATATTTTTTGGTGCAAAAGAATGAAAAAAAGAGAAAACGTGTGAGAGGAACTTTATCACTATAAAGTGACCTTTTACTTGGGGCCACTTTTCTCAACCCCCTGTTAAAAAGGAAAAAAAAACAAACAAAAATTTCTCTTCAGATTTCGTTTTAGCCGCTCATCATAGTCTATGTAAGCCAGAGGTGAGATTAATGAAAGTGTCTTCTGTGCAGGGAATTGTGAGGCCACCCATTGGATGACTGAAGCCAAATTCTTGCTCGGCTATACTTAGCAGTTCTTGAAATGAAGGCTGATTCAAAAATGACACAGGTATCACAAATCGCTTTTTTTCAACGTCTCCTACATATACAGCAAAGTACCCTTTAGGAACGTCCAGTGATGTTGCAGCTGCTTGATTTGCAAACAGATTTGATCGGCGAAGAATGTGTTTAGCACTCAAGACACTAGGCAAACGAATAGCCATTACAATAGTATTGATTAGCACTTTGAAGACTTTGTTTTTCTCTATTGGGTTGGGTGAAGAAAGCTTAGGATATGCTGTGTATTTATAGATTGAAATAGGTAATTGTGAGAGACATAAGCATTCAAAGGATCACATGGTCTGCACTCCAAGTTATAGGCAGAAAGCTGTTGATGACCAGAATTGTCATTCGTTGTAAAGCATATTGGTTGACCAATTATGTGAGAACAAGCAATAGGTGGCCAACAAGAGAATTTATGAGATGTAGATGGGAAACCCTCCGGTCAATTTCAGAGGCTTGAGGCAAAGGTAAGATTCATGAACCATCATGTATGTCTACTATTTCTTAACAGTGAGATTTGAATGGGTCATTCAAACCAGTGTACACGAAAGTTCCATTTGGCTCTACCGTTGCCTACTCTCTACTACACTAGTCTACATAGAAGTTTCATTGACTGAAATTCATGTTTTACTGCTATCCTAGATTACTTTGTGGCTGGACCTAGAAAACTAGAAATGGAAGACTTCTCATATATTCAACACGAATATTTTATAATATCTATTGTATTTATATTAAATATATACTCATATTTTATTAAATATTTAAATATTTAATAAAAATTAAATTAATTTTTTAATAAAAATTATATCTTTATATTATATACATATTGTATTCGATATTTATATTATATCCGTATATTATAACTTCTCATAATTGGATCAAGTATTGATAAACCTGAACTCTATTATTTGATGGGTTTACCTTCTGTTTTGGCTAGTTAATTGTGTCCATATATTATATTATATGACTCTAGTGAAGACTAATTGTTTACACATGGAATTAAGTCCTTACATAATATGAAGTGCAATTCTTATTGCCTCGTCACACTCTTTTGCTAGTAAATGTTTTCTGTCATTTAAATACAAGGAGATTTTGATAATATTTTTTTAGAAAAGTACGTAAATACCCTCATAATAATACTGGCAGGCTGCTAGGAGCTTGGAGTCAAGGGTTGCCGTTGGTTGCATACTAATAGACGTCTCTAGTCAAAATCAGTGGCAGGCATGCTTTCTCACAACTACTTTGCCGACAAGTCCATGCGAAGAGCACGGGTAGTCCTTGTGATTATAGTCTTCATCGCAACCCAACTCTTTCAAACATCACAATTAAAATGCAACTATAAATTAATTGGTGACTAAGACATTGCTGTAAGCTGGGATCAATTATTGGTATATCCCGTTCTTCATTTTCACTTCAATTTGTGCATGTAACCATAGGGTGACAATTGTAAGTTTTACCCCCTGGTAAATAAGGAGACATTTAATATGCACTTGAAAAATTATGGAGTATGAATGCTCCGGCCTTGGTAATCGTTGATTAATCAGAAAAAAAAAAATCAAAGGTGGGGATGTTCCAGCCAAAATAACTACTATTGCAGGTGTCATTGGTTTTTTATATATATATATATATATATATATATATATATATATATATATATATATATATATATCCAGTTATTTATTATTTAAACTTTATAGTTTTTTAGTTTTCTAGACCTTAATGTTAAATTTTTTTCCCCCTTGTTCAACTACATCTGCATCGAACTCGCCGAAGATGGCCTTCCAAAAACGAAGATCTCACCAGATGAAGGAACAGTAGTGGAGGCAAAGGCAGCAACTTGGAGTCAATGCCATCGTTTCATCTGGTCTGCAACATCGGAGTTGGTTAGCAGATTCTTCTAGGTCACTCTCACCTACTTGCGCCAAAAATGACCTCGACGGTTGAAGCAACGGTGGCAGATCGATGCCAACGAGTCGACGGCCACCCTCGTCCACCACCAGCGTCGAACCACCTCCATAATCGCCGTTGGACCTTTGAATAGAACGACTGCTGTAACAATGTTCTTTGGACAGACCCAAACACGTACCACGCCAACCTCTGTTCACCCTTTAAGCAACGGCACAAGACCCTCCAATTTGTTCCATTACACCTCTATAATTGGTGAACAAAATCCACAACAGAATTAACCCTAAAATATAAAAAATAAAAAAGACAAGGGATGATTTTATAATTCTTATTATATTCAACGACAGGAGGCGTGAGCGTTAGTTTGTGAGTGGCGCCGTGGTTAGAGACTCAGTGGTGGTGGAGAGGTTGCAGGGATGCTTGAGGGAAGCAGAGAATGTGAGATTGTAGATTACAAATTTCAATTTTTATAGCATTACCTCTTCTACCAGTACTCCTTCTTAATTCCCCACCTTTTATTTTTTTTATTTTTTGATTAATCAACGATTGCTGAAGCATCCTGTTCTATAATTTTTCATGTGCATATTAAACGTCTACAATAAATAAATACTGTCACATGGATTAACAGGGACCCCACACTGAATTTTCACATTAATCTGTTCATTCTGGTAGTTGAATTTTCGGTATAAATAAATATTGTTCATTCAACATGTCCATCAATTGAATATAATCATTTTTATAAGTTGCAGCAGGACAGTTAAAATTTTTGTTTTGCCTTTTGGGTGGCCTGACAATATATCCGAAAGATTACTAATATACATCCCCATAACTATGTAATACACAATATCCCTTAAATTGGCACAGGGCTTGTGCTTGTGTATGTATTTGAGTTCATTTAGATAGACAATAAAACAACAGATAATTTGCAACAACATAGTTTCATAAGGTTCTCATTCAGATGAGTTTTTCCCCTTAAGAGGAAGCAACAAAATGGAAAGAGAAAAGCCTGCTGTACAAAGTTGTCTCAACTAGACATGTTAGGATCTTCTGCAGTATGAATTATAGCCTATTCAAGCGAGAAGCTACATCTAAGAATACATCCTCCTTGCATGGAATTGTGAGACCACCCATGGGATGACAGTAACCGAACTCCTCTTCAGCTTGGCTAAGCAATTCTTGAAATGAAGGGTCGTTCAAGAATGATACGGGAATCACGAACCTCTTCGTTTTCTCTCCAACATAGACTGCAAGATAACCTTTTGGGACTTCCACTACCTTCCTAGATGCTTGGCTTGCACTGAATGATGATCGTCTAATACCAGGTAAGCGAAAACCCATTGTTCTTTTCTTTTTCTCCTCACACAATGAACGACTGAATGATTTTAAAGAGCTAGTACAAGAAAGCAATAAACTTGAATTCTGACGCTTCAGTATAAGAATGATTTGTGTTGGTTGTAAACCCAATGACGAATATATATATAGAGATAGTGGAAACCATTCTCTTCCGAATTGGATGGTGAATGAGCTATTCGATGGGGTTTAGTGAGAGACAGGGCTCATTAAAGATCACATGGCATTGTAATGAAGGTTTTCATCAAAGATTACTTTAGATATGAGAATACATGCCCCGTCTTTTGGAAAATAGGCCTATGAAAGAGACCTATAATGGCCTGCTTTACATGTTTCAGACGTGCTCTAAACATATCAAATATTATGTACATATTTTTATTTTAATTCTTATATTCTTACGTTAAATATTATATATATTTATTTTTATATTTTATTTAATATTATTTATTATATATATATTTATTATTATTATTTTTTATTTAATTATATTTTTAAAAAAATATAAATAATATATACATCATTAAAAATAATGTATAACTATTTTTTTTTGTGTGTATACGGCAACTGACAGCTACTAGTACTTGAAATTCAACCTATAAACCATGAAATCTACTTGGAAGCTGTTACACCTACTGTTTGGAGGTAACCTCTTTAAATAACATTATCCTAACTATTATTACTAGTACTTGGATTAAATGAGATATGACTTTACAAGTGAGCCAGCCATTTCATTCAAACAGTACAATTACTTCTGTAGAGTGGCTTTATTGTTTATAAATTTGTTAAAGCCTTGTTCCGTGTTGATAATTTAGTTAATTAGAATTAAAGACATATAAAAAAAATAATAGAATTTAATTTTCACAAATACTTTTTAGTTTAATTTTTTTTTATTTTTTTATCTCTATCTCGAGTCTCATTACGAAGTCATTTAAAAAATTCCACCAGGTCTATAAGATAAGTCCTTTGACATTAAAAAATAAATAAATTGTTACAGCCTTCTTATAGTAAAAGTAAACCAGTATAGCAAGAAGCACTTCTTTGCTATTGCAAACCGCACGACAAGCTTTAGACAGTTGTGTAATGCCTACTTAAAACCGGGCCTGAAGAAGATAGAACTTTTGGAACTTCGATGATTTGCTTAATTGCACTGCCTGCATGAGGATCCAACAGAAACAAAACAACCAAAGTTTGTGAACTTCTCTTTAGGGAGCACAAATGGTGTAATAAAAGAGTGTTGGAATTAAAAATAAAGATTTGGTAATTTGTCGGTTGATGGTAGTTTTGAGAAAACTTTTTAAAATATTGAGCCGACAGAAGTGTCAAATAGAGAAGTCGACAGTAGTATTGAATAAAGAGGAAGATTTTAATGTGGTTAAGATATTGATGTCAGTGAGAAAAAGTATCTGACGGGGAGATTGTATTAAGTTGACGAAAATTGTTTAAGAATAGTCGAGTGCTAGTTTCGTCAAAAATTGGATACTTGCTAAAGAATAAAACCGCTCGAAAGTGTTGGTCTTTTTAGGATGTCAGTTATTTTTTATATTGTCTATAAATACCAGTAGTCATAATGTAAAAGGGGGTTATTTCTTCGATACAAAATCCTAACATCTCAACCCGAGCAGATTAAAGGATTTTTATCCAAGTATGCCTTCCTTTTCCATTTCATGTCATTTCAATTAATGCAATGTTCTTTTAGAAATTCTTTACTTTTCAGTCTTGTTTCTTAAATTTTCTTTATAGTTCTTCGCACTTTTATTTGCTTTTCTTTACTGTTCTTTCCATTTAAATTCTGCACTTTAATTTTGCGCCATTTTACATGCTTTCAATTAATTTTCTGCATTTTTAACTTAATCTTTTCAAACTTTTCTTTCTGCATTTTCCTGTTTATTTTACTTCAAATTTCTTAAATCTCTTTTGTTTACTATTAAAACTATTTTTATAACGAGATTACCACATAACTCGTGAACCCACATTTGTTTTGATCTATTTATTTGTTTGTTGGAATTAATTTTGAATCTTTGAACCAAAATTCCGCATAAACAAATTGGCACGCCCGGTGGGACGAGTTTAGAGTAACTCGTAATGTCATAGGAAATGGTTTTATGCGTTTAAGGAGTGGAAGATTTATCTACTCTTCTCAGAATACGCAAACCATGAGTAATGTAAGTAGTCGGCTTCGGATATACCTTCGACGGCTACATTCTTGTTCCACCCTCAACCTGTCGTAATCTTGGTTTGGTAGAGGATGTTATAGCAACTGGTGCTCTTCGAAGTAATCCAGTAGTCGAACAAGTGTTGCCCGGAATGACTCAGCTATCGCCGAGTCAGCCAAGTAACCAAAGCATAATAAATTCAAATTCGAGGTTTGTGCCCCAATACGGGCTACCACCGAATTATGTACCTCCTATTATGGTGCAAACGGGACTTGACTCTACTTTAGCTAATACTGTCGGCCAATCAATAGCTTCACAAGGCCAACCACAGATAAGTTCGGTCTTGGCAAGTTTTGGTAGCCAAAGAGTAGGGGTTGCAAGTACAAGCAATCCAACTGCCTTTCAACAAGAAAGATTAAATTTGGGACCAGTTTTCCCAAATATGTCGAGAGATAATCCCCAAAATATAACAGGGTCAACTATGAATTCTTTGGCCAGTTTTCGACAACAGATGAATGAGAGTAATCATGATATGGTGCATATGTTCACTCAGCAAATGGGTGCTGTGATTACGCCAATCATGGAAAATACAAATAATGTTTGCAGTGCATTGACTCAGCAAATGGCAAGGCTAAACCAAGCCTTGGGAGTAGGTGATGTAGCCAATGATAATATTCAGGGAGTCCAGCCTAGGGTAAATAGAGAAATGGTCGCACCTCAGGCAAATATGGGACAAAATCCACAAAACTTAGATCAACTAGGCCAAAATGATCAGCCCCGTTTGGAATATGGAAATATCCATGTGCTCCGTCGAGGAAATAAGGATCAAATGGTTAGAAATGATGTGGCCATGAGATTGCTTCGACAAAATCTTAGGGGGTACCAAGTGGTTGAACAAAATGTAAACCAAGTGGTGGAACAAGTGCTGAATAGGTTTGGTTTTAACGTTGGCTACGCCAACCAACCATATTTTGTATCAGCATTTCCTGAATGGGTCCAACAGGCAGAGTTGCCTAGAGGAATTAAGATTCCAAAACTTTCCAAGTTTGCAGGAGAAAGTAGGGAATCGACCGTCGAACATATTGCACGGTTTACAATAGAGATGGGGGAGTTGGTCACTGTTGAAGGCCTTAAAATGAGATTTTTCCTAAGTTCCCTCACAAAAAATGCTTTTTCCTGGTTTTCAACATTGAGACCAAATTCAGTCCACTCTTGAGCTCAATTGGAAATAAGCTTTCATGATTAATTTTTTAGAGGGAATTTGAAAGTGGGACTTACAGATCTTTTCAACATCAAAAGGATGTATAATGAAATTGTGGATGACTATCTTGTTAGGTTTCGACAAATGAGGAGTAGATGTTTTACTCCTATACCTGAGATCGAAATAGTAAAAATAGCTGCAAACGATTTAGATTATTATATAAGAAAGAAGTTAGTGAATCAACATTTGATTGATCTTGCCCAGCTAGGTGAGAAAGTTAGGCAAATAGAACAACTAAAAGTTGAAAAGATTCAAAAACAAAAAAGATTTCTTAAAAGAGAAAATGTGGCATTTGTCGGATTAAATGAATCCGATAATGAGTTTGAAGGCAGTGATGATGAGTTCGAAGTTAACATTACTGAACTTCAGAACGGTCCTCCTTATGTTTGTCAGGCATTACAGCCTACTAGAAATAAGGAGAAAATGAGTTATGTTAATAGAAAAATATATACATTCGACGTAAACAAAGCCAACAATATTTTTGATTTGTTACTAAAAGATAACCAGATTAAATTATCGAAAGGTCATAGGTTGTTAAAGTTGGATGAAATTAAAGACCGAAAATACTGTAAGTTTCATAATAGTTTCGGTCATGTTACTAATGAATGTGTTCGTTTCAGAGACTTAATTCAAAGCAATAATGGATGGGCGTCGAAGTTTGCCGACAAGCTTAAAGCGGATATGAAAGTTGACACAGATCCGTTTCAGGCTGAAGTATCTTGTGTTGACCAGCAAGTTCCTTTAAATGTTGGGATGCTCAACATAAGGAAGTTGCAAGAGTTCACCGTGGATACAAAGGATGCAACCGACGTATATCCTAAGCCAAGTGAGTCTCTTGAGGCATTTTTTGAAAGAAAGAAAGATGAGGGCAAGGTAAGGTTGTGCTCAAGATATAATGCAGTATATGATGAGCTTGCTGCGAAGAAAGTTGCTGAAGAACAACTGAGTATCCAACAAGGTAAGAAAAAACTTCTCCACGAAAAAACTTGGAGACCACAGAAGATTTTTCATGCTCCAAGGCCAAAGCCAGTTTACATGCCTAGGCCTAATATGAATGGTTGGTTAGTCGAACCACTGGGGTTTGTTGAAAACAAAGCTCATGTCAGACCATTCAAGACTAGGGTGCCGCCTGCTAATGTTGCCGTGAATAAGTGGATGAAGAATTCTGTAATGGGTGAACATACGTATTTTCGACGGAATGTGTTTGCCAGGAGGAGTAATTTCTAAATGTATAAACCTTTTTGGAATGAAGACTACAAGAATGGAAGGATCAATCTAGAAAAAACTTCGATTGGCCAAGATGAAGCAGGGCCATCAAAGGTTCTTCCAATGTCGAAAAGTAAGAAAAAGAGATTACAGAGATTAAGACAAGCACAGAAGAGAAGAGATATGACTGAAAGGTTAGTGATCAAGGAACAACCCGTAAAAATAGGTTGTTTGGTGGTCGAGAAGAAATCAATGCTTGATCAGGATAAAGATGGTAAGAAGATAAAAAGTGTTGTTACCAAGGGATCATTCCCAGGGGAGCCGACAACAAATGCAGTTAGACGACTTGATACTGATGATAAATTCCGACAAGAAAGGTTGGAAGAAATAAGAAAGGAAGCAAGTTCGAAGGTCAATTCCAAATAAAACAAAGAGAAAATGGCCAATTGGGTTGATAGCGGCAGAAAAAGAGGCAAGAAAGAACAATTTACCAGTCGAAAAGAACAAGAAGTTAATCAGTTCGAATGTTGAGAAACTGATAAAAGGAAAAGAACAGATTAAGGACTCTGGAGTTGGAAATAGTAATATTGAAGACTGGTCAAAAGAAGAAATCAGGAGAATTTTAGAAGACTCAGATCAAGATGTTGAGTGGAGGAAGAAAGTGCTCGACATAAGAAGAGAAAGAGAAAGATTAGCAAAGTTTGACTGCCAAGATATAGACCCAATGACTAATAAAGTTATTGAGGCCTTGAATGATCCAGAGGATCTTTTAGGCCTTGGTGATGAGGAGCAATTCGACAAGGAGATTAACTTGGAAGATAATTTGGATGATATCTTGACGGCTATGGGTAGTAATTTGTCGTCGGAAGATTACTTAAGGATTGGAAGGCATTTAAGTGAAGAGCTGTCCGATGAGGAAGAATTCTTGAAGTCAATGAGTGTTAATTTAGTTTTAGTGTTACCTGCAGATTTTGAAGGGTATCACGAAATTGAATACACCGGGGAGAATGAAGAAGATGTTGATGACCTCGACGATCATTGGCTTCTTTTCTAGGACAATATGATCACAGTATTTGATAATACAGCTCAGCTTGAAAACCCGACAGAAGATCAGAAGGCTCATTTACGACCGTTACACATCAAGGCTCTGTTGGAAGGAAAACCCACCAATAGAGTTTTGATTGACCGGGGGGGGGCAACAATCAATTTAATCCCAAGGGCCATGATTAAAAAACTTGGGAAAGATGAGTCAGATTTGATGTCGACAAACATGATAGTCACGGATTTCAGTGGTAAAACCTCTCCATCAGACGGAGTGGTGATGTTGAAAGTACAAGTCGGATCCGTTGCAAGGCCGACATTATTCGTGGTAATACCGACGAAGTCAAGTTACAATCTTTTGCTAGGGAGAGATTGGATTTATGCCGTCGGAGCAATATCATCAACAGTTCATCAGAAGCTCATTCTTTGGAATGAAGATGACCAAGTTGAAGTAATAGAAGCAGATGACAGTCCTTGCTATCTCCAGCAGCTTTATGTCGATTTCAGAATATATGCTCCAAATGTTAAACCAGTGACATCAAGTGGTGGAGTGATTAATAAGGACGCACTCGAAGTTTGCTTGAGAGATCAGTTTGGTGTACGACTGGTGAAGAAGGCCGAAGAAGATCGGCCAAGCACTAGTTATGAGTGTTAAGGATTACTCAGAAAAATTGTCGGCTTATTTAGCCGACAAAGCAGTATTCACTGCTGAAAGCATGCTGTCGGATTGTATAATTGTTGACGGTCCTTTAGGATTTGAAAAAGGGCCTGATGAAAAGCAAAGTGTGGAGGTGGAAGATCCTTTGGAAGAAATAAACTTGGGCACTGAAGCAGATAGAAAGCCCATTTTCGTGAGTTCATTTCTGCCGAAGGATTTCAAAGAAAAGCTTGTCGAGTTAATTATGGAATACAAATATTGTTTTTCCTGAGATTATGATGAAATGCCTGGATTGAGTAGAGATCTTGTCGAGTACAGATTGCCTCTGAAAGAAGGATGCAGACCTGTCAGACAAGCTAATAGGAGATTTGCACTTGAGGTGATATTAAAGATAAAAGAAGAGGTTGAAAAATTGTTCAAAGCCAAATTCATCAGAACAACCAGGTATGTCGAATGACTTTCTAATATTGTGCCTGTAGTTAAGAAAAATGGCAAGTTGAGAATATGTGTAGATTTTAGAAATTTGAACACTGCCACACCAAAAGATGAGTATCCTATGCCAATTGCGGACATATTAGTTGATGCCGCATTTGGACATGAATTATTAAGTTTTATGGATGGTCATGCAGGTTATAATCAAATTTTTATAGCCGAAGAGGACGTGTCGAAAACTGCCTTTAGGTGCCCAGGAGATATTGGGACATTTGAATGGATAGTCATGCCTTTCGATTTAAAGAATGCAGGGGCCACTTATCAGAGAGCAATGAATACAATTTTCCATGATGTCATTGGAAAATTTATGGAAGTCTACATCGACGATGTCATTGTCAAGTCAGAAATGAAGGAAAGCCATTTGACAAACTTAAGGTAGGCATTCGACAGAATGAGGAAGCATAGCCTTAAGATGAATCCAGAAAAATACGGTTTTGGAGCGTCGGCTGCCAAATTCTTTGGTTTCCTAGTCCATAAAAAAGGTATAGAAGTGGATAAGAATAAAGCCAAGGCAGTTTTGGAGGCCACACCATCGACAAACAAGAAAGAATTACAATCTTTTTTAGGAAAAGTTAACTTCCTAAGAAGATTTATATCCAATTTGTCGGGAAGAACCAGAGTTTTTGCTCCATTGATCAAGTTGAAGGCTGAACAGGATTTTGTGTGGGAACCTTGCCACCAAGAAGCCTTCGACCAGATAAAGCAGTATTTGACAAAACCACCGGTCATGATGCCTCCAGTGCCCCGTCGACCGTTGAAATTGTATATATCAGCATCAGAAGAAACCATAGGAAGTATGCTGGCTCAAGATGTAAATGGCGTCGAAAGGGCCGTGTATTATCTTAGTCGGGTTTTAAATGATGTCGAGAGAAGATATAGTGCAATAGAGAAACTTTGTTTAGCATTGTATTTCTCGTGTACTAAGCTTAAATATTACATGATGCCTTGTAATGTACTGGTTATGTCAAAAACTGATATAATAAAATATATGTTATCAAAACCAGTGTTAAATGGTCGTATTGGAAAATGGACTATCGCTTTGTCAGAATTTTCTTTACAATATGTACCAATGAGAGCAGTAAAAGGTCAAGCAATTGTCGATTTCTTGGCCGATCATCCTTGTCTGGATGTAGAAAATATAAATATTATCGGTTTAAAACCTTGGTGTTTATATTTTGATGGTTCAAGGCATCAAAATAGAATTGGAGTGGGGATTTTAATTGTTTCACCCCAAGGTACTCCAACCAAGTTCATGTTTGAACTTAAATATACTTGTTCTAACAACGAGGCTGAATATGAAGCCTTAATTGTCGGATTGGAGATACTAGTGGAAATGAAAGCACGTAATGTGCATATATTTGGTGATTCGCAGTTGGTCGTTAAGCAACTTGCCCAAAAATATAAATGTGTTAGTGAAAATCTAATGAAATATTATGTTGTGGCAAGTAAGTTAATGAAACAATTCGACGAAGTAACTGTCGAAAACATTTCCAGAGAATTAAATGAAGAGGCTAATGAATTAGCACAAGTAGCCTCTGGTTATAGACTTTCATCTAAGGTTCTTACAAATCTAATGGAAATAAGGGAACTTTTATATCCATTAGAGGAAAGAGATATACTACAAAATGACATTTCGACGATTAATGACTGGAGACAACCAATATTGAGTTATTTGGGAGATCTCAGTCAGGATGTGCATAGAAAGCTCAAGTATAGAGCATCGAAGTTTGTGGTATTAGGGGGAGCCCTGTATAGAAAGTCTGTCGATGGAAATTTGGAAGTTTGCCTGAGTGAAGCAGAGGCTTATATTGCCTTGGCAGAAGTCCACGAAGGAATTTGTGAAGCCCATCAGGCAGGTGAAAAAATGAAATGGGTTCTTCGACGTCAGAGGTTTTGTTGGCCAACATTAGTTAAGGATTGTATAATGTTTGCTAAGTCTTGTGAAGAGTGTCAAAGACATAGCCATATACAAAATGTTCCTGCTAGTGAGTTACATGCTATAGTTAAACCTTGACCTTTCAGAGGATGGGCTTTGGATTTAATTGGCCAAATTCATCCTGTTTCGTCGAAAGGACACAAATACATTCTAGTAGGAGTCGATTACTTCACCAAATAGGTTGAGGTTGTAGCTTTGAAGGATGTAACTCAGCAGGATGTGATTAACTTTATTGAAGATAATATAGTTTATCAGTTTGGAATACCACAAACTTTGACAACCGACCAAGGATCAGTATTTATTAGAAAGAAAGTTGTCGAATATGCCAGTTCAAGGAAAATTAAAATGCTCACGTCGACGCCATATTATGCTCAAGCGAATGGCCAAGTAGAGGCCATGAACAAAATAATCATAAATTTGATTAAAAAGCATATTGATCGATAACCTAGAAACTGACATAATATCCTTAATCAAATTCTATGGGCATATAGAAATTCACCAAGAAAATCGACGGGCACTTCATCATATAAACTAGTTTATGGTCATGATGCAGTGTTACTAGTTAAGATCAATCTTCAATCCATTCGAATTAAAAAACAAGACGAGTTACCAATTGAACATTATTGGAACTTGATGTTTGATGAATTAAACAAATTAAGTGATGAAAGATTAGTAGCTCTAGAAAACTTGATTCGACAGAAAGAAAGAATTGCAAAGTTTTACGACAGTCGAGTTAAGTATAAATCTTTTAAGATTGATGACTTGGTTTGGAAAGTTATTCTACCCATAGATAAGAATTGTCGAGAATATGGAAAATAGTCTCCAAAATGGGAAGGACCATTTAAAATTACTCAAGTATTTTCTGGGAATGCTTATGCACTTGTCGAGATTAATTCTGATTTGAGGATTAAATCAATTAATGACAAATATTTAAAGTCATATAAACCGACAATGTATGAAGTAAAGATATGAATTGAGTAAAAATGAAATTTCATTCATATATTCGACAAATACAAATTACATACTGATGTTATATCTGGTTTAGATTGTCAAGAAAGATAACAGAGAAATAAACCTATTCTAAGTAAACCAGAAGCTTCTCCCCAGCTGAGCATGTATTTTGTTTGAGCTCGTAGGAACTAAAGAAGAGGAAGAAGTAGATGACCATTAACTTGTCCTGGACGAGAGGTTGGATGGTTGTCTACTCCCTGATGAGTCATTCTCATCATAATAACCATGTTTTAAAAACATTGGGTTATTACGATGATTACTGAGGCTCATCAAGAATATTACGATTCTTACTGAAGCTCAAAATAAGCGTCACCATCAATACAGAAACCTTCTTCCATTTTTCCCATTGAGAAAAGAGGAAACTATCTGATGACATGGTAAATTTCATTGAAAAAGAAGAATGATTGGATTACACTATTTTGAATCCTTGTGTCTCGGAGGACACTATTTATAGGGGATTTTTTGCAGAATAGGTCATTAACTAATGTCTTATAACTTTCAATATAATTAAATAAATTAATTGTGATATATAGTTACGAGATGTGTTGAAAAGAAACAGAATAAAAAAGCATTTAAATGTATAGAATTATAAAAAAAAATATGTATTGGAAATTGAGAATGTTTATTAAGTATCGGCCTAGAAGGCCATACAAATTTTGTTGGATTGATAGACCGACAATGTATATAAAAAAAAATACTTAGAATTTTTGAAGAACCCCCATGAATCTTCCAGAGATTGCTTGTCGGAACAGGCAGTTTGATATTCCGCTTCAAGAGAATTTATTTTTGCCAACACAGTTTTGGCTTCGACAGCCCATTGTTTAGAATTATTGGCAATACTCTGTTGTCTGGCAACCCCTTGTTGTAATGTTGTTTGAAGTTTTTGGTTACGACGACGAGCGGCTTCGAGTTTCTTCTCTAGGTCTTCAATCTCCTTGTCGAGCTCTGCTTTTTTAGCTTTTCCTTTTATCAGATTTTCCTTCAGAGTGACACTTTCACTTTTTGCGTCAGTCAACTACTTCAAAATCTTGGATTTCTCTTGAATCTTTTGTGTGTAAGCAGGAATAACTCGACGGATGACTGACATTTTTGCTGTTAAACTTTGAAGAAAATCTTTGACAGTCATGGGAAGAGCTCGACTGGTTATTGGTAATTGCTGAGCAAGAGGCTCAAGCTCAGTTACGACTGCCATTATTCTTTCTTGAAGAGGTTGGTCAGAAATTAAGTGTTCGAAAGAATATGTGAAGGCATTTTTCAACTCAGTCAAGAGCCTAGTAATATGGGAATCACTGGAATCTTGTCCGAATTGTGTCGAAGAGCGAGCCGATTGAGGAGAACTTTGGTGGCCGCCCGACAACATCGTAATCAATTCATCTAAGTCTGCCTCCATATCTTCGTCACTTTCTGGCACAGCAACCATTAAGTTGGCTGGAGGAGATGGAGGTGGATTAATTGGGGCAAATTCCGCCAGCAGGGTATCCATGTTGAATTCTTCTGAGATGATTTGAGCGGGATTGGTTTGCCCTGAATGAGAAGGACCTTCAATACCTGGGGGGATTGGAGTTTGTTCTGAGGCTTCGACAGTTTGGTTTTCTGTCGGAAGTAGTGAAGAAACGGTAGATGTAGCAAGGACCAGGGAAGTGTGAGATTCTGGAGGATTCTTAGTTCTTAGCCTTTGTGGGCTGTTGGATATAGTCAAATTTGTTGAGTCCTGAAGGTGGACAGAAGAATTTTCAGAATAAATAATACATTGAAAATAGTTGAATGAGGTAAGATACATTACTTCGGGAGATTATTGAATCAGATCTTCATTTCTTGGTTCGACAGCTGGTTCAAGAGGATGATCTGCGGATTGTTCATCTTCTAGATCCTGGAATGATAAAATTGAGTGTTAGATGAATAGTAAGAACCAAGAATTTAAGGAAAAGAAGTATATTAATTTACCTCAGATGAAAGAAAAATGGTATCTGTTTCTTCGACAGGAGGCTTTGAAGTAGAAATGGTGGTTTGAGTCTTCTTTTTCTTTTTCTGTGAAGATAAAAGAGAGAGATATTGTTGCATGGTATTAAAGAAAGTACAATAATATGAGGCATACCTTTGGAGGATGTGCTGGAGATGGAATTGAAGATTCGACATGAGAAACCAAAGTAGCTGGAATGGATTCGCTAATCTGAATTCGACATTAATTTAGACTGGAACAAAGTTAAAAAAACCAAGTCTTAATATATAGTCGGAAAAGTATATACCTTGAGGGTTTTTGATTTGGCAGCGTCTTGTTTCAAAGGACTTTTTGTCGGCATTGATGCGGCAGATTTGGCCTTTGAAGCCTTGGGAACAGGAGGTTTTTGAGCCTTTTTGCTTTTCTTCTTCTTCAAAGAAGTAGTTTCATCTTCTTCTTCATCATCACTTCCTTGAGGCTGTTTATATTCTAAAGGTCTTTTCAATGGGAGTGCTGCAAGAAGGAAGGTATATTTAGTAAATAAGGGGTAAAATTAAAAGGAACCGAATATAAAAGGAAAAATACCTTCAGGTATTTTAGTGATGACTCGGGTGTTCCAGGCAAATTGTTCGTACGACAAGGCAAACCGACGAGTAAACTTGACTTCTGGAGTTCTTGTAAGAAAGATATTACTCACAGAATATGTCCTATCTAAAATAGGGGTAATTATGAGCCCTATTTATTGGGAACGACTATTTATTGTTTGCTATGATAAGATTGATTATGACCGTTCAAGTATTGAAAAGTTCTAATTGGATTTGAATATATCTATATAAAGGACTTTTTGATTCTTATAAAATTTTTCTTTCTTCTGTCGGCGTCGAAAGAAAATTTTTGGGGGGCATCTGTTGGAAGTAAAAATAAAGATTTGGCAGTTTATCGGTTGATGGTGGTTTTGAGGAAACTTTCTGAAATATTGAGCTGACAGAAGTGCCAAATAGAGAAATCGACAGTAGCATTAAATAAAGAGGAAGATTTTAATGTGGTTAAGATATTCATGTCAGTGAGAAGAAGTATCTGACGGGGAGATTGCATTAAGTCGACGAAAATTATTTAAGAATAGTCGAGTGCTGGTTTCGTCGAAAATTGGATACTTGCTGAAGAATAAAACCGCTCGAACGTATTGGTCTTTTTAGGATGTCAGTTATTTTTGATATTGTCTATAAATACCAGTAGTCATAATGTAAAAGGGGAGGTCATTTGCTGATACAAAATCCTAACATCTCAACCCGAGCAGATTAAAGAATTTTTATCCAAATATGTCTTCCTTTTTCATTTCATGTCATTTCAATTAATGCAATGTTCTTTTAAAAATTCTTTACTTTTCAGTCTTGTTTCTTAAATTTTCTTTATAGTTCTTCGCACTTTTATTTGCTTTTCTTTACTATTCTTTCCATTTAAATTCTGTACTTTAATTTTGTGCCATTTTACATGCTTTCAATTAATTTTCTGTATTTTTAACTTAATCTTTTTAAACTTTCCTTTCTGTATTTTCTTGTTTATTTTACTTCAAATTTCTTAAATCTCTTTTGTTTACTGTTAAAACTATTTTTATAACGAGATTATCACATAACTCATAAACCCACATTCGTTTTAATCCATTTATTTGTTTATTAAAATTAATTTTAAATCTTTAAACTAAAATTCTACATAAACAAAGAGTAAAGAAGCCATATGATCCAGCGGCCTTAGTATTTAAGCAACTAGCCGAAGGCAATCTATGCAGAGATTGGCCAAGTGCCTCGTTGATTGGGCTAATTAATCAGAATTACTGATTTATTTCGAGATATTTTTTTTTAACTAGCTGGACTGAGCAAAGCTGAAGATGTTACAGGGAAAGATCTAGTTCTAGTTGAATTTCAATAATGACACTTACTCTTGTAGTATTTAGAGAATGTTCTTGGTTAACGTAAAGAAACAGAATGCCTTGTTTCCATGTGGCTTTAAAAAATGACTAAAATATTTTATAGTATTTAGAGATGCAGAACAGTGCATAATAGCTCAGAAGCATCATTTGATAACATGCGCCATTTTGGTGGATTCGTAACGTTAGGACGAAACACGAGATATTCTTATATACATATAAATTTATCACATCAAATTTATACATAAAAAATAATAAGTTAGAGACAGAAAAAAATAAATTTTACTAAACTCATTTATTATAAAAAATATTTTTTCTTTCTAATTTTTTATTTTATAAGTGCAAATTTGATGTAATAAATTTATATACATATAAGAATATCTCAGGTAGCACTCACTCAGCGTAACTCGAATCAGATTTATTTACACTTAAAATCAGTGTTTTTTTTTTTGGGTTTAAGGGATGGCTAAGGCCCAAAAGGAGAAAAAGGCTACAGGAGAATAATCCTACGGGGCATAGAAACCCCTGCTAAATCAGCATTAAAGAAAACGGCGAGGCCAGCGGGGGAAGAGTCCCGTAAAGTCCAGATTGTAGCTCAAGTTAGCTAGTCAATCAGCGCAAATGTTCCCTTCCCCGTAAGTGTGTTTGAAAGTTACCATCCACTCCTTATTGCACCACTTGAGAATTTCAGAAATTAGCCTGCTTCGCTGGTTCGCTCTAGAATTTGGTTTCCAAAGGATGTTAATGGCCATCATAGAGTCACTTTCCAGTATAATTTTCCTATAACCGCATTGCCAAGCTAGGCGGAGACCATTCAAGATACCCCATAGTTCAGCAACTTGAGAGGAGCAGCAACCAATATTGTGAGAGAACCCTTTGATCCAAACTCCATCAGCACTTCTTAGAATACCACCACATCCAGCTCTAGTGGGATTCGTTTTGGCTAATCCGTCAGTATTAATTTTGATCCATTCATTAGGGGGGTGGAACCCATTTAATATTCTGGAGGAAACTCTGTGGGAAGGTAACACATAAAATCAGTTAATGGTACTATCTTTTCATTGTACATATTTTGAGATTTTTATGAACCCAACCAACTGGTAGTGTGCTGGATCTGATATTTTGCAGCTGCAAATGATGGTTTAATTTATAGATGCTGGCAGCAGCATTGCAATAGAAAAAACTTTGAAGAGCATATGCACAGCAAAACAGTGTATATAGAAATTCATTAATATTTGACAAAAATCATTGAAATTTGACTAGAAAAAAATTGCTCTGATATATCTGTCATTAGGTTTTAATCAGATGCAAGAACTGCAGAATTTTATAAACATTAATTTTAATATTAATTATATTAAATTATTATATAAAAATGATTTTTCTAGTGAAAATCTAGTAGCTAAGACTTTAAATTACAATTATAGTCATGCTGCGGCGCATTGGAAGCTTAAGTGGCTCCAAACGAGATGTTATGATTGCATCACGTGATGTAGTCCGCAATTTAAAATTTCTCTATTAGCAAAATATGTAATTACGTATGATTAATCAATGTAACACTAAAAATAATAATTAATTATATAATATTATTTAACTAGTTACTAATAAATTATCAAATATATCTCTGACAAAAAAATTACAAAATTGATATCTAATAATTATCATGAACACTTATATAACAAAAAAAAAAAGTGAAATAAATAAACAAGTAAGCAAAATAAGAGAAATTTTTTTTTTGCATTCTTGCATTTTTTTTGTGACACTATTTACATTATTATATAAAAATTCTGAATTTTGAGATGCAATTAAGTCGACTCAAGAAAACACATAAAATTAAATTTTACCTCAATTTTGATAGACAAAATTATCTACCAATGTCTCTTATACTTCTTAAATATCAAAACCCTGTTTAGAACTTTTAAACAAATTTTCAAAAAATTTATATGCCTCGGATTGAGTCAAACTTAAAAAATTTCCGCCATGCAAAGACTCAATCATGCTCCTATTTGAATCTGTCAATCCATCATAAAAATATGGCATAAGATGCCAAGTTTCAAAACTATAGTGAGAACATTCTAATAACAAATCTTCAAATCTTTTTCAACTCTCAAAAAAATTTTCATGTTCTTCCTGATGAAAACCTACAATTTGCCTTCTAAAAAAATGTGCTTTAGACCTAGGAAAAAAATGAGATAAAACTTTTTTACGCAAAAGTTCTCATGGTGTAATGGATTTAAAAGGCAAAGAATACAACTAAGCGTTTGCCTTATCCTTCAAATGACGGGAAAAAGACACAAATGCACATATTCATTAGAAAGATTTTGAAATCTAAATATATTACAAATTTCCAGAAACCCTTGAACATGCCAATACGGGTTTTCACTATTTAAACCATGAAAAATAGGAAAAAGATTAATAATCTCAGGATCAATCTCGAAATGTATTGCAGATATAGCAGACAGAACTATGCATGAAGATGAATTTATAGATATATTGGACAAATTAATTCTCTAAGAGTTTTGGCTTCCTTCCCTTACTCAGACATCTCAATGTGTGTTATCACGTGTCCAAACCTTCAAACAATGCACAAATACATAATAATAATAATAATAATAATAATAATAATAATAATAATAATAATAATAATAATAATAATAATAATAATAATAAACCGATAAATAAAATATAAAGAGCAAAAATAAAAGAGTCTAATTTTGATGTCAGTGTAAATTTTTTTTATACTATTAACCAATTAAATATTATCACACGTATGATTTTTGAGATAGTTATTATAAAAATAAAATATTTTTAATGACATAAAAATACTTGATTGATTGATGAAATAAAAAATTTTTACACCTGACAATACATATAAATTAAATCCAAAATAAAATAGAATAAATGACAAAAATAAAACAAAAAGAAAATAAATAAAATTCAACTAGTAGAAGAAAAGATTTAAGAAGACTTGAAACTTTTAAAAGATTACATTCCTAGCAACAACATAAAAAAAACTTCTAAGTAACTTTTAAAATGTCTTATAAATACTTGCAAATATATGAGCCATACGATAATACAATCTAAAAAATTTAAGGTCGATCGCTCACAGACTTAGAATAAATTTTAGATATTGAAAACTCTTCCTAATCTAGTCATGAATTAATCAACCAAAGATCCAAAGGTAATAAAACAAATAATTAAAATGAATACCAAATTAAATGAAAGCAAGTAAATAAATTGAGATGTTACTAAAGTTAACCTGTTAAGATTAATTTTAATATTAATTATGTCAAATTATTATATTTAAATAATTTTTTTGTGATAATTTAGTGATTAAACATGTAATCATAGATGATGTATCAATAAAATACTAAAAATAATTAATTACATATTTCTATTTATTTAGTTAATAATAAATTATTAAATATATTTTTAATAAGAAATCACAACTAATATTCAATAATTATTATCAATACTCACTCAAGTAATATAAATAAATTCAAAACATTAAAAAAATATAAATGAATTTATCTAAAAACTTAATTAATAAGTAAATAAAATAAATGAAGATTAAATCTTAAAATTAATAACAATCTAACATAATTGATGTAAAAAACAATCAAGTATCATCTTTCTCTTAACAAAGAAATTTAACAAGACATAATGCTGCAGATAACAATCACAAAAATAAACTTGCTTGTTCTTTATTGCACAGCTTCTTCCGTTTCTACGTCGCAGCTCTCTGTGATGTGGTCCACTATGCGGCACTGTTCTCTTCTGTTATGCGTGCCCTCCTGTTATATGCAGCTACTCCTTTTATATCAGGCACAGTATTGCTCCCTTAACTTTTGTTCTGTGAATATTTTTCAAACAGAAAAATAGGTAGAATGAATCAAAAAAAAGAGGAATAGAATGAAACATAATTTTTTTCCTTTTTGTTTGAAAGATTTATTAACAAATGGAAATAGCGTTTTTCATTCTACCACAATTTTACATTATGTTTAAAGGTTTAAGAGAAGCAATTAAATTTGAGAAAAATGCGTAGAAATGGAGCGAATACAGAATCATTCCCCTACTTCCCCTCGAAAATTACCAAATTTTGTTCTCCCAAAATTGATATGGAATGGGAGAACAACGTTAGATATTTGTTAATGAATCTTCCAAACAAAGAGGGGGAAAACTATGTTTTATTCTTTTCCTTTCTTTTCCGATCTATCTTCACTTATTTCGTTCCGTTCCATTAATGAGAAAACATCCAAACACAAGATTAGGGAGAACAAAAAAATTTAGAGGAAAAATGATTTCATTCCATTCCGATTTTCATTTTAAAATTTTTAAATACAAAAATTTATTTTCGTTCTTCTCATTTCTTTTTTAATCCTTCCATTACCTGTCATCTAAACATATTGATAAGTTTTGATCTTCTGATTTCTCTTCTTCCAACATGCACCGTTTCGTCTTTCTTTTAAAGGTTTTGTTAACAAGCACCCAAAACCCTTCTTTTAAATGGCTGCGGGGCCCAACTGTTTTTACTCTTTTCTCTTTGATAGGATGCACCTTTGTTTTTTTTGGAGAATGATTCTTTCAATGGCTGTAACAAGTAATCCAGCGTCACTTCTACTACCCCAAGGGCCCACCAAGCTATTCCCGTTTCTTCATTTGTCAGCCCAATTATATTCACTCCTTGAAACGTGAACTCAAGTTCCTTAAAGGCTCCTGTTGCAACACCTTTTGCTTGACGGAATAGTATATATCGTAATCAAGAGTGAACCCACTTAGAAAATAAAGAAATACTAGTGTATTAGGATATAATTTATTTATTACCATACTTATTTAATAATTTATTTCTCTCAATACAAACAACCAATAATATCAAGAAATCACTAAAATTTCTTGTATTAGGATATAACAAAGTCTAATTTTATATGAAAATATGTATAATTTAGGCTATTATCACTTAAGATGGTTGATTATATGCAATAGATATGAATTTTCAAATTTTGATGATTCTTGCTGTCTGGATCTCTCAATGTCTAACTCAGAACTACAGTTTTGTTTACTGCTATCAAGGAGTGCACATCGACAAAATGTTTTGGACTTTATCCAACTTTGCAGGCACAGCAGTTGCTTCCTTAACAAGATGAAAAGACAAAACTAGTCTTACTGTGCACAACATGTTTGTGGCTAATTCTTCACTTTTTGTTTCTCTTCAAATGCAGCATAAAGAAAACAGTTTATACTTCACTATTCAGAGTATAATCTGACAAATGCTACCACGGTCAATGCATTTTGGGTAAGTTGTGCCATAAAACTTCAATTATAAAAAAGTTTGAAGTGACAGATATAGAAAAACCATGTACAACTGATATGAGAAAAACCCATAGCCAAATCTCTTTTATATAGGGAGGGTGGTAGAAATCTTGGGAAAAATCAAGCTTGATTCTCAGTCACTTTCTATGGTTAGTGTAGTAATCATATGTTACTTCTCGACGGAAATCTAAAATTATGGGTTAAAGTCAGGAACTATTGCTTAGTCAGATTAGAGTTCCAAGAGAAAATCAAGCTTTCTTGTTACTTTCCTTTTTTAAAAAAAAAAAAATAAAATGGAATCATGAGCCTTGTAATTACTTGTCTTAACACTGATGACTTTTATTTTTGTACAATCTTTATTACTTTAGTTTATCATTAGCTTTTAATGAAGCAAAATTATCAATTTGTTGTTTGTGTAGTAGTACAGGACTGAAATCCATAGGTTTAACTTTGTAGTTGGCCTGTTACTCTGTATTTAAGTTTACTTTATTCACTAATTCCTCCAAAGGAATATGTTGTGTATGTGGTTTGATCATGTCTTCTACTATTAAAAATATCTGCTTTCACGATCTCCCCTTCTCTTTTATCCTTAAAAATAATCTTAATTTGTAAGCTTAATTATATAGCTTCTTTCTCCAATTCAATACATTCAAATACTCGATAATATGAAAAACACTTCCGAAATAATTAACAAGCTCAGGTGAAACTGCGGCTTGACAAGTCCTGAGAAGAACCAATGACATTTAGGAAATGGGGTCTGATATTTGCAATGATGATAGAATAGGAGGGAGCACTAAATTAAGAGAACTGCACCTGATATATGTTATATGTTGCTCAAACCAAGAAGCAACTGAAGTTACTGAACCACATATTACAAGAATCTAGCAGCAAGTGGCTAAAGTTATTCAGGACAAAGTGATTGATTTCCATATTTGGTGCAAGGGGAAAAATTTGATGTACAATACTGCAGCCACAACAACTGACATCAGGTTTGGTCAATATCTTCAAAAGAATTACTGCTGTAATCTCCATTAGAGGTCCATGCACAAGTTTTCATGTTAATTGAGATTTGAAAATGATATTCAATATCTTAGAAGTCATTGGGACTAAACAAAAGCAAAAATATTGTACTTTGTATAGAACTTTCTCATTCAGGTAACATATTTCTATTTACAGAGGAAGAATAAGAAGAAGAAAGGAGAAGGGAAAATCTTTACAAGAGAAAAAAAGTGCCTTCTGTACAAAATTGCCTCTACTAATCTATCTCACTCTCTTTCAGCGTGATTTATAACCCATTCAAATGAGAATTGAGGCTTAAGAATGCATCTTCTCTGCAAGGAATTGTGAGACCACCCATTGGATGATCATAGCCAAATTCTTCTTCAGCTTGACTAAGTAATTCTTGAAATGAAGGCAGGTTCAAGTATGATATGGGAATCACGAAACGCTTCATCTTCTCTCCAACATAGACTGCAAGGTACCCCTTTGGGACTTCCACTGCCTTGCAAGCTGATTGAGTTGCAGTAAATGGTGCCCGTCTGATACCAGGTAAGCGAAAACCCATTGTTTTATGTTTTTCCACACACAGAACAGTCAAGTGATCTCAAAGGACTTATATACGAAAGAAATATCGGAATTATGATGTTCAAGATATGAATGGCTTGTGTTCTTGGTGGACAGAATGATGAGTATATATAGATCCATACCACTGAGTTGATTGGTGAATGATCCACGAGATGGGGTCTAGTAAGAGACAAGGGATCTTGAGAGATCACATGGCATTGTCTTAGAAGTCTCTGTTAAGGGTTACTTGAGCCTTGGAAATGCATGCCCACCTTGAGGAAAATCTGCCAGCACAGTTGCCACTTGAAAAGGAAAGAGCAAGTTATTTGTACAGCTGAGAGACTATAATTTGTTTCACCAGGCCTACTTCATATGTTAAGGACATGCCCTAAACATGTCAAATTTTTTAATCATATTATTAAGGCAACTGATAGCTACTAGTACTAAATCATGGGACCTTCTCTATGAACCATAACATCTGGTTGATAGCTATCAACTCAACTCATGGTGTTTGGAGACAAGATGAGAACCACTTCTAATAAGATGATCGTAAGTCGTAACAGAAGAATAGTCCAGGCATAATTTTAGGTAAACCTTATTTTATTTTATTTTTTTATAACAGAAGTACTATTATTAGCAAGAGAAAGTGGTACGAGAACAGGATAAGATCTTCCAAGAAAATAAAAAATACCAATAAAAAGACAGAACAAACAAGAAATCAGCATCTCTACTGTGTATTCAAACAAGGTGAAAGCTTGTAATGGCAACAAAACAAATATTAGTCTTGCTTCCTAGTAAGCTCTTTCAAAGGAATCACCGGCATGTAATAACTTGTACTTCAAAGTTTATCTTGTCATATCATCAATATTGCAAAATTTCTTTCTTTCTTTCTTTTGGTGAGCAGCATGAGCTGCTGAGTTCATAGGGATTTGACCAGAAAAAGTTGAGGAGGAACTCTGTTGATGAATTTCTCATTCAGGTAGACAAAATTTACACTTTACAAGAAAAAGAAATAATTGAAAAGCTAAGAAAATGCCTGCTGTACAAAACTGTTTTCATTAATCTTTGTCGCTCTCTCAGTATGATTTATAGCCCATACAATCGAGAAGTGATGTCCACGAATACATGTTCGCTGCAAGGAATTGTGAGACCACCCATTGGATGATCATATCCGAATTCTTCTTGAGCTTGACTTAGTAATTCTTGAAATGAAGGTTGGCTCAAGTATGAAATGGGAATTACAAACCGCCCCATTTTCTCTCCAACATAGACTGCAAGGTAGCCTTTTGGGACTTCCACGGCCTTGGATGCTGCTTGGGTTGCAAAAAATGATGCTCGTCTAATACTTTGTAAGCGGAAACCCAATGTTTTGTGTTGCTCCACTCAAAGAACAATATAGTGATCTCAAAGGACTTGTATAAGAAAGAAATATATGAATTCTGATGCTTCAAGATGCAAATGACCTGTGTTGCTTGAGAACCCAAAATATAGTGTATATATAGTTGCTAAGGGTATCTGAGAACCAATTCTCCACTGAAATGATTGTTGAAGAGTAGGGTCTACTGAGAGACAAGGGGTCATAAAACATCACATGGTATTGTCTAAGAGCTATATCTTTCAAGGATTATGAAGTTAAGTGAGAGTGCCTACCCTGCCTTCTGAAATGATGGCCAACAGATTACCCGCTTGTATTAAAGACATCTGCATAGGTGAAGCCTAATGTTTGTTCATGCATTGTACTATATCTACCCCATTTGTAGACATGCTTTAGACATCTCACATGTTTTCTTCATATTGACAACATTGCTGACATATAGCTACCAAGTACCAACTACTATCAGAGGACAAGGTTTAAAATCTGTAAACCTTGAACACCAACTGATTGATAGCTTCTATTATAAACATAGTGTTTGGAGGCAAGAAGAGGAATCAATACTGAATATCACGAGCCAGTATGAACCCCATTTTTTATGTACATCAAATTCTAAGCAACAACCCGCGAAGTGCATGAAGTTTGGCCCCATAAGTAGGCCAACATGCTCTGATCAGACTTAGAGATTTATATACATAAATATATGGCATTCTTTTCCTTTCTCAGACAAGAGTCAAACAACAATTAAAACTCATATAATCTACCATGAGACAAACTTGTTCTATAAAACTGTAGCTGGTACTGATACGAATTATTTGATGGTTTGATCTGCGTGTGAAATTCTTTTTGTTTGTGAACTTCTGTTAAACCAGCTTGAATTTTTTGATGATTTGATCTGCATGTGAAATTTTTGTTTGAGAGGAATAAATTTTATTATATTTGATATTTCTTTGGGGAAAGCCGTATTATCTTTCTCCTGCTCCTTAATTCTACAAAGAACCATGTACATCATGCAAGAGGCATACTATTTCTATTATACTAGATACTGTTTTCGGCCTTTTTGAATCAATAAAAGTTATGTTAGATAGTTATCTATCCCTTAATCTATTTAGTTACTTTATAAAGACCTAATTAAGTGTTTTTAATAAGAGAGGTGCCTTTTATTACAAAAAAAATTGTTAAACAGACATGAACATGACAGAACTGGAGCTAATAGATCAGCGAATCTGTGGATTAGGAGTTTCCATCCAAAAATGGGTTTAAGTGTTGGACAATATTCAATTAGTGAAGGATCAGTCACCAGCATATAATTTGGGTGGCCCTAAAACCAACTAACAAGCTAATGTGAAGATGCTACTTGACTCGGAAATTGAAGAGTCGATTACCATAAGCAAAATAGAAATGGGGCCTTACATACGCGGAGAGGGGGCACGAAAAAGAACTTACATGTGGTATTACTTAATGGTGTTGATCCCAGGAACAAAAAGAACTCGTCATGATTCTTGAGTTCGGGCAACAAGTGTCAAGTGGTTATATGGACATGCAGATTATCTATTTAGAACTTCCAAGTTTCCCTAAGGCTCACCGCACATGTCATACTTTCATATATGGATTAAATATGATCTCGAGTCACATTCACATAGGCCTTTCTCTAGTGGCCACAATGCACCAAATAGGACTGGTCCACAAAGATCTGAGTCAGACAAATCCAAAGCGGGCCGTGGTATGTTTAGTGGCTAGGCCGACAAGCACTTAAATTTTGTATCTGATAAATTTGGACAATCTCAAAGTACAGAAAAATAATGCTACCTCTTCCATTATAAAATGTAATAACTCACGACTCATGAGTTAATCAATTAAATTTTTGTCCACCAAAAATGAAGAACACTCATTTAACTAACAGTAAAATAAAAAGAAACCAAATCTTTTTAATAAGACTGTGTATTCATAGATTTCTTTGTGAGATTACAAATTTCCCTTCCCTCAGGAAAAACAAAATGGAAAGGCCAAAATGTATACATCGTTAGAGTATGTCATTTTTACAGAACTTAGTTGATTAATATTCACACTAGCATATCAGTCTTGACTTGAGCTCCTTTTATCGCCTATGCAAGCGAGAAGTGACATCTAGGAAGACATCTTCACTGCTAGGAATTGTGAGGCCGCCCATTGGATGATCAAATCCAAATTCATGTTCAGCTTGACTCAGCAACTCATGAAATGAAGGTTGGTTCAAGTATGATATAGGAACCACAAAGCGCTTCTTTTGGTTTTCTCCTACATAGACTGCTAGACAGCCCTTTGGGACATCCACACGCCTTTGAAGACCAGGCAAACGGAAGCCCATTATGTCGAATTCTTATTTGGTGAAAAACAAGAGAATGATTTCAAAGGTATTGAATAGACAGTATTTGATGCTTGGAAAATGCTATGGACTTGCTTTGGACTGCAACCATAACTCTCTATATATAGCTAAAAACATATTCCATTTGGTACAGAAATGGTTGATGAAGGGATATATATCCAAATGGGGTCTAGTGAGAGACATTGGCATGAAGGATCACATGATACTGTCTTAAACGTCTTTATCAAAGATCAAGAAACAGCCAAGACAGTACCCACTTGAAACCAAAGAAACTTTTACAGGTAAAAACCTAATGCTTGTCTAAATATTTTAATATCTGATATATTTTTCTCTAGACATGCTTAAGACATTTCTGATGTTCCCTTCATCATGTTGATCAGATTCATCAGACAACTAATCAATAGCATGTACTGGAATCATTTAGATAAGGCTTGGAAATTGTACAGATTTTTATATTCTGAAAATGAAGTCTTTTTAACCTGTTTGCTTATAGGAATAAATGCTGTGAAGTAATCAGTTAGAATTGGAATATTCATGCTTCTTAAGCTCTGGTTAATTAGTTGGCCACAATTATTATTTGGAAGGCACAGCAGACATGGAGTCACGGATGCTATTCACATTAATGTTAGCCTGTTACAGTAATGTGGTCGGTCTATTAGATCCCCAAAACTAAGCTAAATAGAAAATACTTTAGCTGTAATTGAATATTACCATTCAACATGTAGCCTAGAACTACAGTAGGCTCCATTAATTCATCGATTGGACTCTTATAACGTTATTAAATCCTAAATATCTGTAGCCATTTTTATTAAATATGACATATAATCATGATGAAAGTTGATGCAAAAGAGATAAGGTAATTTGATTGAAATTACAAGTCTTTCTCTGCAAATTTCTTCACATAAACTATCAAGAGATACTGGGATGATTTGTTTATATGTTTTGTGTGCAAAGAGTGTGTTAAGTAGTTGATCTTTGATAGCATTACATAAAAAAAGGGCCTTTTGTAAATGCAAAACACGGCTCTATGATCAATTGAAGTGTACAATACTACAATCCTCTTCAGGTCTATATTTTCTCTTCTATGGTGGTGATTGCTGTTGAACTAGAAGTCCCACATTGGTGGGTTGTTAGTATTTGTGGAGGAGGTTTTCCTATAAATAAGGACCTCCTCCATTAGTTTTAGATATCCTAAAATTTTATCTTCTTTCTCTTGTATAGTTCTCTCCGAGAAGGTCTTGTTCTTCCTCATAGTAAAAACTTTTCTACTCTTGTCCATAGTTTTCCCTCATCATCATTGAGGTTTTCCACGTTAAATATGTGTGTCGGTTCCTCTTTTCTCAACTCTATTTTAGTTGCGTGATATTGTTTTCTATAATCTTGGTATCGGAGATCTCAACTTACGGTGCAAGGGTCGAAGAAAATTCTTAGTATGCTTTCTCACCAAATTGTACGAGGTCAATCACCAGTCGAATATTCTTAAAAAGGAGGCTTTATACATTTCGAATGAGTGAATCCATGACAAGAGAATCACATCAACAATCTGAACACGTTAAAAAAAAAGAGAATACAACATGGTGGAAAATGAACGTGCAGAGCTTTCTACTTCAAAGTCTACTTGACTCTTATGATCAACTCATCATCAATATAACAAATAATAATGTTGCTGATAATCTTCGATTTGATGACGTTGCTGCTGCTATTCTTGAAGAATAATCCAGGAGGAAGAACAAGGAAGACAGATTAGAAAGCTCAGAGTAAGCAGAGACTTTATCGATGATGAGAGGAAGATCAACGGAATGTGGCTCTAGTGGGAGCCGAAATCGAGTAGATCAAAATCACGAAGAAGGAAGAACTTCAAATGCTACCTTTGTGGCATGAGAGGGCACTTGAAGAAAGATTGTTGGCACAACAAGAAAAATGCGATAAAGCTCTGAAGCAACAACATCTCAAGGATGTGTTGCGAGTACCTATGATGATGGAGAAATCCTTTATAAAGAAGTAGCAATTGGTTCCAAAGGCGGAAAACATCTCAATGATGTTTGGATTATGGATTCAGGAGCAACATGACACATGACTTCACAACGAGATTGGTTTAGTACTTATGAACCTATCTCAGAAGGATCTGTATTCATGGGAAATGATCATGCCTTGGAGATTACTTGGAGTTAATATTGTCAAAATAAAATTACACGATGGTACTGTTCGCACAATTCAAGGGGTACGACATGTGAAAGGTTTAAAGAAGAATTTATTGTCTATTGGGCAATTGGATGACCTCGGGTGCAAGACTCATATTGAAGGTGGGATCTTGAAGGTTGTTAAAGGTGCGCTAGTGGTGATGAAAGCAGAAAAAATTGCGGCAAATCTATACATGCTTGTGGGAGATACACTACAAAAGACAAATGCATCAGTTGCATTAGCAGGCCAAGAAGAATCAACGATAATGTGGCATCGCAAATTAGGCCATATGTCGGAACGTGGTTTGAAGATTCTCACGGAACGTGATCTTAGGGCTCAAATCAGTAAACTTACCTCTTTGTGAGCACTTTGTGTTACATGCAAGCAAACATAGATTAAAGTTTGATAGATCAATGCTAGAAGCAAGCGCATACTAGACTTGATTCATTCGATGTGTGGGAGTCACCGAGAAATGTCCCTAGGAGGAGCAAAATACTTTGTATCATTCATTGATGATTTTCAGGAGATTATGGGTGTACCTAATCAAGAAGAAGTCAGATGTGTTTCCAATCTTCAAAGACTTTAAAGCAGAGTAGAACTTGAATCCGGAAAGAGGATCAAGTGCTTGAGGACAGACAATGGAGGAGAATATACGAGATGGTAATTTTCTCACATTTTGCAAGCAATAGGGTATTAAAAGGCGGTTCTTGTTGCATATACACCTCAAAGAAATGGTGTAGCAGAGCGGATGAATAGAACTCTCCTAGAAAGAACAAGAGCTATGTTGCGAGCTGCAGGTCAGCCAAGTCTTTTCGGGGCGTTCAAAAGTTACGTGATAAATCGGTCGCATCAAGCGCAATTGGTTTAAAGACACCAATGGAGATGTGGAATGGAAGATTATTCTTATCTTCATGTGTTCGGATGTCCTGCATATGTGATGTACAATTCCCAAGAAAGAACGAAGTGGATCCAAAATCCAGGAAATGCATATTCTTGGGTTATCGATGGTGTTAAGGGGTATCGCTGTGGGATCCCACGCCCACAAGGTTATTATCGCCAGAGATGTGATATTTGCGAGAAAATGAACGCAAAGAAAACAAGAAGATACAAGATTACCTTGAAAGAGACTACTACGTACGAGATAGATTTTGGAGAAGAAGATTCCTTTGAAGCGTAACAAGAACTAGAGCACGAAGAACAAGAACCATATGAGGCCAATGATACGTGAAGTTCGGCGATCAACTCGTCGATACGAGCACCTTCAAGACTATGTTATGGCAAGCCATGATGCATATTGTCTTCTAACGAGAAGAAGGAGAAATGTGAGTAGCTCAGAAACTTCTCTATGGATGGCAGCAATGCAAGAAGAAATGGAAGCCCTACATAGAAACAAGACATGGGAACTTGTTGAACTTCCAAAGGAACGGAAAGTCATTGGTAACAAATGGGTCTATAAGATCAAAAGAGATGACAACGATCAAGTGGAACGATATCGTGCAAGGCTGGTGGTCAAAGGGTATGCTCAGAAAAAAGGAATTGATTTCAATGAGATATTCTCTCCGGTTGTCAGACTTACCACTATCAGAGTAGTCCTAGCTATGTGTGCTGCATTTGATTTACATCTTGAACAATTAGATGTGAAAACTGTTTTTCTTCATGGAGAACTTGAAGAGGAGATATATATGCTCCAACCAGAAGGTTTTAAAGAACAAGGAAAAGAAAACTTGGTTTGTAGGTTAACCAAACACGGCCTAAAGCGGCGCCAAGGTGTTGGTACAAGAGATTTGATTCCTTCATTATTAGCCTTAAATACAACAGACTGAGTTCAGGACCATTGTACATATTACAAGAGGTTTGGTGATGATGATTTTATCATCTTATTGTTGTACGTGGATGACATGTTGGTGGTAGGCCCCAACAAAGTTCGAGTCCAAGAATTGAAGGCAAATTGGCTGGAGTTTGATATGAAGGACTTGGGACCAGCAAAACAAGATTTTAGGGATGCAAATTCACCGAGACGAAAAGATAGGAAGATTTGGCTTTCTCAAAAGAACTATTTGAAGAAAATCTTGCGGCGCTTCAATATGCAAGATTGTAAGTCAGTCTCTACCCCACTTCCTGTCAATTACAAATTATCCTCAAGTATGAGTCCTAGCAGTGAAGCGAGAGATGATAGAAATGTATCGAGAGTCGTATGCATCACGGTGGGAAGCCTTATGTATCTATGATATGTACAAGACCGGATATTGCACAAGCAAGTGGGAGCGGTCGGTCGTTTTATGGCAGATTGGTAAAAGCATTGGAATACTTGTTAAGAGGATCCTAAGATACATTAAAGGGACCTCAGGTCTTGCATTATGTTTTGGAGGATTAGAGTTTGTTGTCAAGGATATGTTGATTCAGATTTTGCGGGTGATCTTGATAAAAGAAAATCTACTCTTGGTTATGTGTTCACACTTGCTACGGGAGGAGCGGTCATATTGGTTATCAAGTTAGATGTTGTAGCTGTCTACTACAGGAAGCTGAATATATGGTAGCTACCCAAGCTTGCAAGGAAGCTATTTGGATTAAAAGGTTAATGGAAGAACTCGGGCACAAGCAAAGCAGATAATTATTGTGTATTGTACGGTCGAGTGCCTTGCATATTGCAAGAAATCCAGCTTTTCATTCAAGGACAAAACACATAGGTATCCAGTATCACTTTGTTCGAGAAGTAGTAGAAGAAGAGAGTGTGGATATGTAGAAGATTCACACCAAAGACAACCTAGCAGATGTTATGACAAAGCCAATTAATACTGACAAGTTTATTTGGTGTCGATCCTCCTATGGCCTATCAGAAACGTAAGCAACATGAATGACAAGGTAGAAATAGTGGTGTGAAGATATGATTAACTCAGTCAAATCTTCAAGTGGGAGAATTGTTGAACTAGAAGTCCCACATTGGTGGGTTGTTAGTATTTGTGGAGGAGGTTTTCCTATAAATAAGGACCTCCTCCATTGGTTTTAGATATCCTAAAATTTTATTCTCTTTCTCTTGTATAGTTCTCTCCTTGTATCTAGAGAGAGGTCTTGTAACTTCTTCCTCATAGTAAAACTTTTCTACTCTTGTCCGTGGTTTTTCCCTCATCATCATTAGAGGGTTTTCCACGTTAAATATTGTGTGTCAGTTCCTCTTTTCTCAACTCTATTTTAGTTGCGTGATACTGTTTTCTATAACTCTGGTACCCAACAATTGCTACCAAGTGGGCAGTTGGGCACCAGAAGCAGATAATAAATAAAACAGTCCGAGTAAAATAACTATGAGGAGTGTGGTTTAATCTTGTGTCACAAACATGACTCATCCAGTCAACAAATTGGGATTTTGTTGAATATTAAAATTAAAAAAAAAAAGAAGCTCGGCACCTGTGTTTCTACAGAAGTAATATAAAGAAGAAATCACTAGTACCCCATGTAGATCATCAACAGGCATCCGGAAGTGATCACTAAACAGTTTCAGGCATTTGCAAAAATATGATTCTGCAAGTAGTTTTTGTCTACAACAGAAATAGACAACTCATCCACCTAACTACTTGGAATAAATGGCCATCAGACAGTTTTAGAGAGAAAATAGCAATAATCTTTGCTTATAAATTTCTCAGTCAGAGTACATCTTTCCACTTCTCTGGGAAGATAAAAATACTAAGAAAAAGTTTACAATGTTAGACTATATGTCTTATACAAAATTCGGTTGGTCATTGACTATTTACATTTCAATTATGCAACCGAGAACTGATATCTAGGAAGACATCTTCTCTACAGGGGATTGTGAGGCCCCCCATTGGATGATCAAATCCAAATTCTTGTTCAGCTTGGCTCAGCAAGTCTTGAAGAGCAGGTTGATTCAAGAATGATATAGGAATCACAAACTGCTTCTTTTGGTTTTCTCCTACATAAACTGCAAGGTAACCCTTTGGGACATCAGAGCGCCTTGGAAGACCGGGCAAACGGAAACCCATAGCAGAACAAGAGAGTGATTTGAACAAACTTGTGTAGGAAGTATTTGATGCTTCAAAAATGCAAAGGACTTGACTTGTTTGTGACTGCAACCATGATTTTCTCTATATCTATATATAGATAAAGAGAGGGCTTTTGGAAAACCATATGGTAAATAAAAGAAATGATTGATGAAGAACTATCAAAATTGGGTCTATTAAGAGACATGGGCGTGAAGGATCACATGGTACTGTCTTTGATGTCCTTATCAAAGACCAGGAAATTATGTGAGACTGGATGCCCCATTTTTCTGAAGAACAGCCTAGACGCTACCCACTTGAAAGTTGAAAAACGAGATATCTGTACAGAAAATCTAATGCTTGGCTAAACAATATAATAGCAGACATATTGTGTTCCAGACACGTTGAAGACATCTCATGTTTGCTTCATATTGATCAGGCAACTGATAGCAATGTACCAGATAAGGCTTAGAAATTGTTGGCACATACCTATTATTCGGAAGTCGAGTCTTTTGAGCTTGTTTGGTTACAAAAAATAACTGTTATTAAGTTCTCAGTCAGAAAAGTAAGAATTGGAATAAGACATGCTTATTAGCATAATTAGTATATTAAGACGCACGTTTACATCTTAATCTGCTCTGCTATGGTGATTACTACGAAATAGGAAGCATAAAGTAAATTGAGAAAAATTTCAATTAAAATAACAATGAGAGAATTTTATATTTAATATTAACATACATAACTACTAAGCTTTATTGAGTTTGTAACAAAAAGTTGAACTCTCTTAAATTGCCAATTGGGGTCTGGACCATTCTGACCTTTTTGAACTTTGTTTACTTATAAGCTTGGTCAAGCATGATCTGGTTGACCATGTTCTTGGTTGGACCGACCTTTCTCCGTCCATTAACAAGTCTTGCTAATTGTGATATGGACACTAAAGATGACGAATAACGAACCTTGTTGGGCCAACCAACCAATCACTGGTTCTAGACCTCGGCCCAACCTATGTCGATAATTCAGACTAAACCGACCCAGGTTAATCAAGGTCAACCTAATCAAGGTCACATCAAGCAGACCTAGCCTACCCAAACTCGAACAAATAGTTCAACTGGCAATTCACACGTGCTCAACCAAGGACAATAGGCCAGTACCTTGATGACTAAGCTTAATGCACGCCCAACATTCAAATTTCTTAATTGCCTCATAATAAGCAAGTACTAGGGAAGTAGCCTCGAGAGTCATTTTTATACTAGTTTGGCCTCCTAAGCCAGACATGTTCTATTTTTTATCTAGACAATACACCCAATTACCCTAGCAGTCTGACCAAGCATTTTTGCCTTGCTAGCCTAGGTCCTAGGTAGTCTTAGCCACCACCTTCCTCATAGGCCTCCAACAAGCCTTTCTTGGTCTTGTGACCTTGGTTTTGGAGTCAGGACGGAACAAGGTTCTTCTTGAGGATCAAGTTGTTAATTAGGAATGCATTATGCATGTCCTAGTACTAGTGCTATCACATCATCCCCTCATAGAAGATAGAACCCAGCAGGCCACCAGCTTGCAAAGACCACGCCAATTGACTCGGCCTAATACGTTCTATAATATTGCATGTGATGGATCAATGTAGGTTGGGTTAGATTGGTTTGTTTTGACTATAACACTATTGAGTGTTTTATGAATTTTTTTTTAATATTTATAAATTGTATTCATTTTGAATTAAAGTTTTGTAATAAAATTAGTGAATAATTACACTTATTTAAGAATTTTTATTTTAAAAGTTTTCTTAATTTTCATTTTTTTAGTGGGTTGGCCTTAACTCATGTAGAGCTGGGCTGAGTTACTATATCGGTAGCTCATGCAACAACATTTAACAAGTGGACATTTTGGGTCCAACCAACTTAGTTTAGTATTGGACAGGACCAGGACGGTCCATTTTCTTTGTTCCATAAGACGGCCCATTTTATGAGCTATAATATTTACGTATCTCAATATTTTACAATATAATGACAAAAAATAAAATATTTTACCATTTAGAGTGCCAAGTGCAAATCTTCTTCTCATATAATTAATCTATGATCGTCTATTGGAACTTGACATTCACCAACAGTTTGAACACTCAAGTCAACTAAATTGTGGATTCTAAAATACACTATGCAAGAATAAGTGGTACTAATATTATCTGTAACTTTAATTTAGCCGATAAAATTCTTTACAGGTAAAAGTAAAGTTTTGAGATTACATTTTGTTTTCATACTTTTCTTTTATCTAATTTCCTAGAATATATATATATATATATATATATATATATATATATATATATATATATATATATATATGAGAGGAGTTTTTATTGTGAGAGGATAGTAAATCTTGACCATGTCTGTTATACATGGATGGTCGGGATTAAAAGTTATATAGGTCGTCATGACCCAAACTTAAAAAGTCACACGCATTTATTTTCTAATCTTGGTCATTCATGTAAGATCTAATGATCAAGATTCACTCTTCTCACCTCTTATATTAAACACTCCTCTCACCTGATACACTATTTTATATATATATATATATATATATATATATATATATATATATATATATTAATTTTTAGGTTTAATTATTATCTAGGTCCCTACGATTTTATTAAATTTTTAAATAAATCTTTATATTTTAAAAGTTTTTAATGAAATTTCTATATTTCTGATTTTTTTTAAATAGATTCCTACTTGTTGATGGTTATTAGACTTTATTAATAAAAGTTTACAGTCATTTGCAAGCTATTTTGTGTTATTATTACAAGTTTCAATGACTTAATTACAAAATTTTATAATTAATGAAGATTTAATTAAAAAATATTTAAAATATAAAGACTTATTTAAAATTATTTAAAAATATAATGACTTAATTAAAAAATTTAAATTAGAAATCTATTTGAAAATTTAATAAAACTGTAGGGACAAAAAGAATAATTTAACTTTCTTTTTATTTTTCAAAGTATTCTCACATTCTTTAGGTGTACCTTTTGACAACTTCTTTATAAAAAAATCATTGGCAAATTTTATATTTTTGCTGCACTTACCTTCACAAGTTTTACATTGCCTTTTCATTTTTTTTTTTGGGATTAAAATACAAAAGACGGCCAGCATATCTAGATTCAAATAAGAATTTAATATTCAGTTAATAACTAAAAATAATACATATTATTTACACATTAATTGATGTTCTAGTTATCATATAATACATACTAATAATTAATTTTTTACATGTAGATCACTATGTGTGTAAACCGTTTGCTAGACAAAGTGTGCAAACAGCTTTTTCCTTTCATTTGTAAGCTTTAAAATGACAGGAAATAGATTTTAAAAACTACCGGGGATAAGGGAAGCAGTGAGTTAAATTTGATAATGGCGATTTTGCTTTTCACTTCACTAACAGTCAAAATATTAAACTGTATACAATGGAATACATTATTTTCTCTTTGTCAAGTCAAGAGAGTGAAGTTAGTAGAAAAAACACAAATGGTGAGTACCAAAAACAAAAAAAATAAGCAGAAAAATGAAGGAAATAGTAGATAGGAAGGATGTTCATGTTTCATGAGGATGAGGCACGCAATTGAGAAGTAAGATTGATGAATTCCTCTTCTTTGCAGGGAATTGTGAGACCTCCCATTGGAGGATTGAAGCCAGGGTCTTCCTCGGCTCGGTTTAGCAAAGTCAACAAACGAAGGAGGATTCAAGTAAGATATTGGAACCACAAACCGCTTTTTTTGCAACTCTCCAACATACACTGCTATGTGACCCTTCGGAACATTTAACTGATTTCTACTCTGCAGATGCTGCAACTTTAATATCTTGTTTGCATGAAGAACCATAAATGGCAGACGAATACCCATAATATGATCTGGGGTTTGAACTCTCAAGAGACAGGAAGAAAGAATGTAAATACAAGATGGTGCAGTAGCTTATAGCCAGTGGAGTGGATTGAATTGCTTCGAGCGTTCACCTGTAGATGTTATAATGATTTTAGAACTTCAGCCTTTGGCACTGTAGTATTTCGAGTGCTTTTAATATGAACCATGGAGTCAAAGGTTCATTGATGTACCCTTTGACCTTACTTGTTATAATAAGTTTTTGAATTTGTAAAAAAGTTTAATATTTTATTTTTAAAACTCTCAACTATTGAATTTTTTTTTACGTAAAACCCTATTTTTTAGAAATCAAAAGAATGAGAAGAGTCAAGAACAAAGTTCCTGACGACGTTGGTGGACGACGACGCGACGAGAGCGACGGACACGGGCTAGTGGTGGTGGAGGTTTGCGCGACAGTGCGTGGGGCGGACTGGTGGTTTTTGTGGTGGTTTGGACAGAAGACGGCGCGAATTTGGTATGTAAAGTGAGCGGAGCTACGCGACTCCAGCGACTACATCTGGCGGCGCAACTTGCGGTGGAGGACGGCGGAGATCGGCGGATCTACGACAGGGTGGGCAGACTGGTGTGCGATGGAGCAAATTTGGTGGTGACGTATGGCAGCTTCCATTGCAGAGCTCTGTTGCTGTTGTGGCCAAGTCCTATGGCTACGTTTTCGGGTTGAAAGAGGAGCGGTGTTCTTTGTTAGGGTAGAACGCCGCGAGATCATTCAACCCGGAGGTTTGGTGTTAATGGGTATGGTGGTAGCGTGTTGGCTATTTAGAGGATGACGAAATGAGGTTGGTGATGAAGGAAGATTGTTGTTTGAGATTTGCTTGTTGATTTGTAGTGCATGTTACCCCGTCACGGAGATCCACCCAAACTCTCTAGATCGACCGAACCTCAAAAACCAAAAAAATCCACCATTGTTGGCCAAACACACAAAAAAAAATAAGTAGATCCACCTGATCTAAAAAACCCTAAAACAAAAATTTGTCGCCGCAAAATCGAGAAAAAAAAAATCATAAAAATTAAAAAATAGAAAAATTATAATTTATGAGCATAATTTCTTTTTTAAAAAAATAAAATAAATAAAATAAATTTAGCATATTTTTTTGTTAAAAGACTAATTTTATAATTATTAACATTATACATTAACCTGCTTATCAAGTTATAGATAATTGATCTTAACTATTGATATAAAATTCTTCTTAATCAATAGTTTATATTATTAGGTTCATTCATAAACCTTTGAATACAAGATCTATGTTAAAACTACCCTTGTATTTCTAGTGTTGTTAAAGTATTAACACACAGTGGGAAGCCATAGAGATTTACAGAAGGATCAGAATAGGTGACTCCAACTCGAACTCCTAGTTGGGTATGGTGCCACAAGACCCAGGGCCCACTTCATGAAATTCATATAACACTCACATGGCTTTGCTCAGTTACTTCAATTCCACTTCAATGCATCACTCCAACTCAGATTCCACTGGTAGTCTCCAATAAAACGGAGGTTGGTGTTAAAACAGAGTGCCGTAGGGTGTTGGCTATGAGGATGGCTTAAAAGAAGATGGTGAGAATGAGTAATTTGTTGGTGATGAAGGACGCCAATGTTACTATTGAGATGTTATATCTTTTTGTTGATTATTTTGGTGAAATGAAATTTAATAAAAAAAATATTAGATCCAAATAAATATCTTTAGATATTTCGAACCTAACCCAAAATAACCATTTTTTATTTAAATCGAAACCATTAAAAAATTAGAACCCTCCTCCAATTATTTCTCTATTTCATCATATTGAATGCAGCAACTAAACACACATATCTCTTCGTGTCTGCCTCTATCATAGCTGTTAATAATAGTATTTTCAGAGCAACAAGAGGAGATTGTAGCAAGAGTGGCTTTAGAACTAGAGAAGCCTGACTCGTTAAAATTTTATAGTCATGAGTAAGGCTTTGCATAACTTGCATGAACACTTACCAATGCATCAGTTATAGTGATGCAAGTAAGAAAATAATTCAAAGTGACTTAGATCTAATAATTTGATTGTTGTATAATTTCTTTATGAAGATCCTCCAATCTAATTGTTTAAAAGAATATTGTAATTATCTGGTGATGTGATTTGTATAATATTTTTTTGTTAAAAGACTAATTTTATAATTATTAACATTATACATTAACCTGCTTATCAAATTATAAATAATTGATCTTAATAATTGATATAAAATTCTCTTAATCAATAGTGGTAGTGGATCATCATAATGTGACAGACTGCAGATGACTTACTAACCAGTACTGGAGTTTGATCCTTATCATTCTTCAATGTAAGATATAACTTCAATCTGATTAACAGTAATTTACATAGAAAAAACTATTCACAAATTTATAAATTCTTCATCATAACTATGTATTTTATTTTATTTTTTTCTTTCTCTCTCATATTTTCTACCACATTCACAATTAAACATTTAAATGATAAAGTTTTTGTGTTAAACAATGTTTGTTTGTTTTGTCTGTGAATCAAACATTACTCTTTTACTAATTATCTATGTCAATTAGGCGGTTATTATATTCATATTCATATTAGTTTCCTATTTATTAAGTGTAAATACTTTAAAAAAAATCATATTTAAACCACAAGCTTATTATAATTATAATTATATAAAAGTAAAGAAGAGAAAAATAAGATATATTTTTCTCCCTGATAATTTGGAACTTGGAACATGTACCTTTGTTTTGTACTTGCATTATATCTCAGCCTATCACAGATCCAAATTGGCACTACTTAGTAACTTGTCCGCCGTTTTTCACATAAAACGCCTTGTTTTTTAATTAATTTTTATATTTTTATATCAAATAATATATATATATTTTTTATATTTTATTTAATATTATTTATTATATATATTTTTTTTTATTATTTTTACTTAATTATAACTTTTAAAAAATATAAATAATATTTATATTTTTTTAAAAATATAAAATGATCTTTATTCTTCTCTAATATTCTCGAAGTGGACATGTTCTTGACGTCAGTGGCTTGAATAATGTTTAACAAGATCCGATAATTCGCCAATTATTTCTTATTATTCCATTTCTTTATGTTTATAATTTTCTATTATTCTTATCAATTGATATTTAGAAAATTGAACTCGTTCTCTCTCCCTCGTCTCAATTCAGCTAGTTTACAGGTTCTTTTTTTTGTTTAAATTGTTTGTTTAATTATGATTTTTTTATCATTTTTTTCACATTACTTTTGACATATCTCTTTATATTATTAATCATATTATTTTTTTCTCATTTTTTTCATTTAATTATAATATTTTAAAAAGAATATAAAAAAATATATATCACTAAAAAAAAGTATAAGAATATCTTTATTCTTGTTTGTTTCTATCAAAATTCAAAATATAACCTTAGTCACGACGACAAACATCAATGTGGACGCGAAACCTGAAAGCTACATAGATAATAAATGGATTGGATCGTCTCCAGTTAGCAAGTAGCATGACACAACCTTCCATTATTTTTTATAAATATATATTTATCTACCGTATACCATAACATGTAACATGTCACAATACTCTCTAAAAATTTGAGGGGAGAGGAAATACACACTAGAGATATAAAATGGGTCAAGTTTAATGAGATAGTCCGAATAATCTGATAAAATAAATAAATTTAACTAACAAAATATCAACCTGAAACTTACATGACTCGAATAAGTCAGATCAATTTTTTTTTTAACATTACATAAAGTTAAATGAGTTAAGTTAAATTAACAAAATACTAATCCAAAACTTACATGACTCAAATGAACCGATTCAAAAATAATCTAATTCTAAATGAACTGACCAGAATAAATTAGACCAACCTATTTTGACACCCCTACCACATACCATCACGACCAAACTCGTCTACCTCGTTGGCAGTAGCCAAATAATTAGGGGCGACCATTTTAAGAGAAGAGAGGTAGAGGGCATTGCTGTCATTGCAGGCATTTGCATTTTAACATCGCATCGGCATTGGCACATCACTCTGGGGGCGGCGAGGGCGAAAGGTCGCTGTTCATCACTCTCTGTTTCCGGACCAATTAACGAGGCTCTTCAAAGGGGCATGTGAGGTTATTTCCGTTTAAAAATTACTTTACTAATTTTCATTTATTACCTAATAATTAAGTAAATAAAATTATCTATTATTTTATTTTCATTTATTTATTTATAATATATAATATATATTTATTATTTATATTTTTTACTATATGTATTTTTTTTCATAATTTTACTTATATATTTAACTATGTTTTATATATATATATATATATATATATATATAAAATCCATTCAAAAAGTATTGCATTAATTTTTTTAATCCATTCATTCTTTGTATTGCTAATTAATGTAGTTTTATTATTTATATATTTATTTAACACGAGATATTAAAATATTCTATTATACAAAGTTAAATAATTTTGTATGACAAAAAAATGTTGTTATATGTAAACTAAATTTATGACTGTTATATAAAAGCAATTTAAAATGTAATTTTATTTTTAATTTAGAAAATAATTATGTGTTAAAATTACAATTTTATAATAAAAACCATTAAAAGTTAACATAAATAAACAAAATTAAAATCTTACATAACAATTATAATATTAAAAAATAAAAAAAAGTATATCCCACGAAATTTACGTGAGCATAGACTAGTAAATCAATAAATCATGCTTTACTTATTTTTTTTTACATTCAAATGCAGACACGACAATAAATGTATACCATGTGCTAATATTTGTTAGCACAATTCGTAAATTTGAATCACGTTAGTTAAAATTCAATTCATGTCAAGATTTATTGTTAGTAAGTTATTGTATGTATTTTTGTAAGTGTTCGTTGAAATTGTCTCTGATCTTCAGATGGGACAACTAACCATGATCTTAAATTTTTTTTTAGAAAAAAAAAATCTCTACCATACATTTTTTTTTTCTTTCACCTCAAAAAATCACCTTTCACCCTTAAAAAAAAAAACAAAAAAAAAATTAAGAATCGCCTTTAGGGTGTTTGCACTCTGCATCGTTTCGTGGGATGGTGTGTTTGAACGGAGGATTTTTAAAAGTCTATATAATTAGTTGCGCCAACATATTTTTCCTTCCAAAAGTAAGTTAGGGACCAAAGAACATTTTTTTACTTTTATGTTGATTGGTACTAAAAATAATCATTCAAAAGAAATAAAAAGTTCAAACATAAAGGAAACCACTTTCGTCTAAACTTAAATTTTATCCTATATAATTAGCGCCAACACACAAAGTAGTTAGAGGAAGCCATTTCGTCCTTATCCTTAACCTTGTTCTGTTCATTTTGATTTTGATTATTTAACCGAGCGTTGGAGTTAAATCTTCCATTCCATGTATAAAATCCAAATAACATTCAGCCACTTCAATTGTATACCTTGAGTAAAGTCTGATTACTCTGACACAATTTGTGAATTAAGATTAATTCAAGGCTTTCTAATTATTGTCACCACAACCTATTGAAATGTATGGCTGGGATTTTAATCTCACTAGTCATCTTTTAAGACTGTCCCCTTCATCTCTATGCTTTGGCCACTTCTATTCTGACGCATGCAAAGGATAATGAATCATATACAAGTCGGAATCTACTAATTACATTTCTGATTTCTTTTCACTGATTGTCTTTTCCCCGTGATTTCAGGGTTTGGTGTTTCTCATAAACTCTACAAGATCAGCGGTTATCTTTTTTTTTTTAAGTACACGTCGCAGGCTTTAAACGATGGGGTCCTTTGTTTCAAAAGCCCTCTTGTACGTAAGAGAGGAATCTTTTATTACAGAATCATTGCCTGGTGTTTCTTATGGCAAAACTAAATCTAATTTTACTTGTAGGTTGGCATTTGGTTATGCTTTACCGGCTTATCAGTGCTTCAAAACTGTGGACAAGAGTAAGCCAGAGATTGAGCGACTTATATTTTGGTGCCAATACTAGTACACATCTTGATCTTTGGCCTATTAGACAAGTGAATTAAATATGTTTTTCGGGTTTTAATTATGATGCCAGCAACTGATACTATTATTACTTCATTGGTTAAATGTTGGCCCATCTAATTTGTTGTAGGATCGTAGTTGCTTTCCTTACGGTTGTTGAAAGATTGGGGGGATACATGTATTTCATGGTAAAACTATCACTCTATTAACTATCAATGCTTTCTATATCTAGTTTTTTTTTTTTTTTTACGTTCTGATTATGTTCTTTTTCTTTGTGAAGGCTACCATTGTACAGCGAAACAAAGTTGGCATTCTTTAAACAGAAGTATGCATTTAACACCTACAACATAGATGAATTGCTCTTTTAAGCTGTTGTAATCGATCTTGGGGTTTGTTTAAAAGTATTTTATGTTCTCTTTTTAATGTTGCTGGTAATGGCTTCATGGTAGTGTTCATCTATACAATTCCTTCATCCGGCCTTACTTGGTGAAACATGAGAAGGAAATCAATGATAACTTGTCAGAGCTGAGAGTCAACGCTATGGATATTGTAGCATTTGCTTGGCATAAGGCAGTGATTTGCGGCCAAAAAGGAATCACTGGCATTCTGGACCATGTTCCTCCTGTGCCAACATTACAGCCTAATACTGATCAGGTAGGGCCTATGGATAAGCAAGGTAGTTCCTGAGATGTTACTTTTATGAAGCAGATTGTGTAGTGTATACTTTTAGGGCAGACTTGACAGTGTATATTTTTATTAAGTTTTCAGATAGACATGGTCTTCATTCTTGAATATTTAGTTTCATTGCTGCAAGTTTTCTGTCAAGTAAATTGTAGTGTGCGTTTCAATGTGTTCGCTTGTCCACCACAATTAGATTATTGCAATGACAAGTTGACTACAATATACACTTAAGTTTGTAATGAATTGTGCTTTGTAATTTCACCTAATGCCTAATTATGTACCTTTTTTTCTTTGTATTTTCAAATGACTGAACTTAAAAAGTGTTAATCTTGGTCATAGTTGTATAATTCAGATCGGAAGTTGATCCAGTTAAAAAATAAGATCAACAAGTCAATGATTCGACTGCTAATTAAGTAGTTGAATCGTAAAATTTAAATAATTTTTTTATAAAAATTTATATATATACTATAAGAAAATTTTTATATGAAAATACTACATAAAAAATATATTATATAAAAAAATACTAATGATATAAACAAATTAACAAAGTGATAATTATTCACCTCCAAATTTCTAACTTTGAATTGGTTAAATAATAATATAAATTAAATAAAAGAGAGAACATTACTTAATGATAACATGTAGTCTAATAGTTAAATGCATTATTTCTAAGTATCTTTTAAGTATCATATTCAAATTCTACAATTTATCTTTTTTAAATTTAAATTAAAAAAAAGAAAAAGAAAAAAGGAACCCAAGTCAACCAGACTGAGCAGGTTGTCGGGTCACCTAGGCTGATCGAGTTTGACCGAATTAATATACAAATCCATTTTAACCAAAAATCAAACCAGCTCAAATCTTGGGTCACAAATTTTTTGATTTGACCAGTCCATTCAACTATGGTCATGGCATCTTGTTAATCCCATATTGTGTTTAGTTGAGTATGGTTTTATGCATTGTAGTACCTTAGATATCACATCTTGGGATTAGGATCCTCTCCTTTTCTTTGAAAAAATGAGAGAGTTATGTTCTTGAACCAATAACTTAAGTTCATCAAGTTGTATTTACAAATTTTATTTTATCATGTAATTAAATCAAGAATATAACTCTTTCTTTTTCTTAAAGAAAAGAAAAGGATTTTAATCCCACGTCTTGTTAAAATATTTGATTCACAAAGTGAACTTTGTGAGTGGTGAGCAAAGTCCTTGTCTTTGTAGAATTATTATTAGTTTTTCCAAACAAAATAACATGTTAGCAAATGAATTCTAGTCTGCATCAGCAAAAGCCAAATGAATTTCTACAACAATTTCACTAATTTTATAGTCCTATGTTGTTCCTCAGATACTTAGAGAGCAGTAATCTGTGTGTTTTTTGCCAACCTAACTGGGTTCCTTCGGTCATTCTCAAACAAGTAGAAGCCATTAGAATAACAACTGCAAGGCATGTGCCTTGGTGGTTTTGGGCTACTTTTGGCTAATTATGCAAAGGACATATAGGTGCATGTTTAGCACAGCTTATTTTGCTGTGCCAAAAACTTAATAAAAGTTATTATAATAATATTTAATCATATTTGTTAAAATTAATTTTAACATTTATACGAAATTTAATGTATTCTAATTTTGTTTATAATGTTAAAATTTTAACTTCTAATTTTAGATTATAAATTATTTCTTACATTTTAAGATGTAAATATGATTTTGTCCTTGATCAAATAATTTTTTTAATCATTCTATTTCTATTTTAATAATTTAATGTATAAAAGTAATTTTTTTATACTATCTAAATGAAATAAATTATCTTAAAATCATTTTTCAACTAATATATCCAAACATAAAATTGATTCTATTATAATCAGTTATAATAAAAAAACTTTTATAAGAAAATCGATTATTAAAATAATCAAGTTTCACAGCTATTCTAAACACACACATATATGGTTTCACAACTGTAATCTTTTATTCATGTTTGGTTAGGATTATTTCTCAATCAAATAACTTTTTTTTTGAAAAAAATATTTTGTAACAGTATTATCATTTGTTTGGTAAAATTAGTTTCAATTTTTATACGAAATTCAATGTATTATAAAGTTTTTTTTTCATAATGCTGAAATTTCAGCTTATAATTTTAGATTATAAATTATTCATTACACTTTGAGATGTAAATATCATTTTGTCCTCAATCAAATTATTTTTTAATCATTGTATACTTATTTTGATAATTTAATACATAAAAATAATTTTTTTTATTATCCAAACGAAATATATTAACTTAAAATTACTTTTCAACTAACATATCCAAACATAAAATTGATTCTATTATAATCAATTATAACTAAAAAAATTTATACAATAATTAATTATTAAAATAATCAAATTTTCACAATTATCACTAACATACACTAAATGACACCTTCTACATAATTAGCTTTGTTTTTAAGTAGCACACTAGCACCTAAAAACTAAAAAGTGATCCTTTGACTGGCCTAGGCCGCCTAGCCGTCCAAGTAGTTTTGGGCCTTTTGGCTTTTTCACCGCCTACAAAAATCAAGTTTTTGTGATATTGTTTCTGAAAAGAGTTCATAAACTATAAGATCATTGAACTAGACTTATATTCTATTAGTTAAGTGTCTATGTCACACGGTGCTTGCCTTCATTGATAAATGATAACTAAAAGGTGCAAAATTTCTCGCTAGTGTGCTTGTCACTATATCTATATGTCAGCTCTGATACCCCAGACAAACCTTACAGTTTGACTAAACGTATAATGGTTATGCAACATATCTATGCTATGGAATATGAAGCGCAGAAGATGAAGATAACAATCACGGAGAAAATCTTAGCGAGGCCCAAAATTCGTAAATGACACGTAATGCCTGTGGGACACGTATCCTTAGCGGATCAGATACAGGCCAACCCAAATTTAGGTATAAAGAAATTTGGCCCAAGTCGAGGATCCGCAACCGCCCCACATGTCACGCTTCCCAGCTATGGGATTAGTGGTCACCACCAATTCCGCTCTGATTTTTCTTGCCGTATATGATATGTACAAGTACATAAGTTAACAGTGATGACTGATGGAGCAGGTTTTGCCCTAGTTATACCTAAAATATGAGCTCATTCTCAAATAAAAAGGAAATAATATATGAGCTCATTACATATAAGTCTTATGGTTTTGCCCTACTTAACAATTTTTATTTTTTGGGCTTACTATATCTGGGAAGAGAAAGAGATCTCACTTTTAAGCTTTGCTCAAATGACTTTAAAGGAGTGAAGTTGAGATTTAATTTCAATTTCTTGCAGTCATCTATAAAGAATTTTATCGAGTAGTTAGTTGACGCCTTCAATTAACGGTTAACAATTACTTTATTTTGTACTGCCAATCAAATATTTCAAATGTTTTATAGCTAATATCTACAAGAAAATTATTTTATTAAATTACATATTATCACATCATGTTTCATTATGAGATGATCAAATTATAGTGTAAAAGAGTTTTACATAAATAATATATTAAAATTAAACTCTAAAAAATTACCTAAAATTGTTATATATCTTTAAACTACATATTAATCTACAACAAGCACAAATGTTACAAATTAAATTTTAATATAAAACTTTTTACATTATCATATAGTAATATGATGACACAGCATTAAATAATTAGACTTTTTAATTAGTTATTGTAAAAGTCAAGTTCCTTTATTTGGTAATGCATTATTAAATGATTTATAAAAAAAATTACACTTTTTTTTATTTCTTAGAGTATTTCTACTTAATAGGTGAAAGACTAATTTAAAAAGATACGGTCAGATGACTTAAGTGAATTTTTTTTCTAATAGTATTATTTTTATATATATGAATTTTAATATCAAATCTAAGACCAAATGCTTAAACGATCTGAACTATTTTTACTTGAATTAGCACACATTGCTAAATTTTACACACTTTTAATATCTTATAAAGCACAGACACATACACATACATAGACACAATAACACACTAAATTCAAAAAATTATAGGACACAACATATATATATAATTACAAAATTTAAAAAAAAATTCATAATTCATTAATATTATTTTATAAATTTAAAGATTTATAATATTTTAATATATGTTATATATGTCAATATTTACTATCTAATAAGTCCTTCTTAAAAAATATGAAACATAATTTTTATTGACATATTCTAAAAAATCTCCTAAATCAACATTTCCTAATAGAACTAACTATGTACAAATACATGTATACATATGAAAAAAATTAACTAAAAGGAATATTGGTATGAGACAAGTTTCGGTAACGACGAAGTGGACGACTTGGTACGAATAGAGATAGAAGAAACAGATAAAAATAGTAGTGTGTGAAAATATAAAATTTGAAAGTCTAATAAGAATACATGTGAAAATATAAAACTTAAAATAATGATATATATAAATAATGGTATAGGACGTCACCACGTGATTGATTGGGTGAGTTACGAAGTTATTAATTGAACGTTAGTTATAAAAATTAATTTTTTTTAAAAAAAATATTAATAAATTGTGTCTAAATTATGTCATATACATATTCAATTGTGTTTGATATGTGTTTAAATTTGTTTAAGATGTGTTTAAATTAATTTTTTTAATTTAACATATTTAATACACAAAATACTTATGTCATATAAATATTTTTATATATTTTAATATAGATACGTGTTTTACACATAAATACGTCTCAAAAATCGACGTATGTATACTTGATAGGTAATATCATAATAGATCAAAGTTATATCCTAAATAAATATTATAGATAATGATAAATTGAGTATTTTATTTTATAATGCTAAATATGGATAATTCATTTTGAAATCTCTCGCATGATATATTTGAGAGTATGAATCTCACATCAAATAACTATTAAATAAGCCATGTATAATGAATTTCATTGAGATGAGTAGAAAAGGGACAAAATTGCTTGGTAGTGGTACAAGTAAATTCCCATCTGCCAACTAAACAAACAGGACTTTCCAGCACATGTTATGTTTGCCCTTTTTCTCCTATGATATGTATGTATGATTTATTTGGGGTCCACAGTTCACACCATTGCTAATGCTGAGTGCTGACGAATCTGATGACTTTCTTCTCTGTATTCCCTTCCTTAGTTCCTCATCTCTTTCTTTTCCTTTTCTCTTTTATATAAGGTTGTTAAATTAAACGCATTAATAAATCGAGGCGAAAGAGTGTTGGAGAAAATAAATCATATTTGATATTCACAGAGGCACAATCACAAATACTAGTACAAGTACAAAACAAAACTCTGTCACTCACTTTAGCTCGTGTGACACTCACGAGAGCTACAACCAAAGTGATACAGGCTCACAAGATAAAGCAAAAGCTGAAGCAGAGAATGGAGACTAGTTCCAAGAGGAAAAGTGGAGGGAACGGACAGGTTCTGGATGGTTCCAACATTATGGAGTTGGTTGGAAACGAGCAAGTTTTCAGCAACTTCGTGCACCATAAGTTTCATGAGTTGGATAAGGATAGAGACGGAAAGCTCTCCGTGAAGGAGCTCGAGCCTGCTGTTGCTGACATAGGTGCTGCTCTTGGTTTGCCTGCTCAGGGAACTAGTCCTGATTCTGATCACATCTATTATGAGGTCAGGTTTCTACTCTTCTTTCTCTACCTCATGCCTCTCTCTTTCTTTTCTTTCCTTTTTGTTGGCTAGAGTTTTTTTTCCCCCTCTTAAATGTTCTAGGGGAAGAGGAGTAGCATTATTATTATTTTTTTTTCTCTTGATTCTGTGGTTATGCTAAAACTGGCTTGAAATCTTACAATGCTGTGGGGTGGGTGGGTTGAACATGAAAATTACATGACTTTTTTTTTTTGGGGTACATAATATTACATGACTTTATTTGAAAGAAATTACTAATTTCAGCTGATTAAGAATTAAGAAGGTCTCTATCAATGAAATTTATAAATCTCACTTCTTAGAAAAGGAGTGATAGACACAAATCGGTTGCTACAAAGTTTCAAACCGACTTGCTTAGAAGATAGGTGTAAGGTATTACTTATGCTTTTGACTTTCGCTTTGGTTTAAGTGTTGGCTGTATTCCCAATTCTGTTATTTTAATTCTTTCAATAATATTTTTATCATGTCTCATCAATGTAATGTCATTATCGTCATCTGGTTTGTTTCGGTTCCCATGTCTGTTGGTTTTCATTTGTAAAAAAAAATATTTTTTCTCCTTTGAGATTTTAAGCTTTATTTGGCGTGGGAAAGCATCTTTCTTTCTGTATATATATATGCGGTTCATTTGTAGAATCTATACATGCTTAATGCTTCAGATGTTGATAGAGAAGCAGTCTGAACTTGGGATAAAAAATCTTAATTGATAATATTCTTTTTTTTTAAATTATTTTTAATGTGGTGCTTTGTTGAACTAGTTATTCTAAAAAAATTGACTTCTAGGTGGCTTGGTCGGTTGGGTCCTGTGGGACTCTGCTTTTTGGTTGCAATTGCTTTCCCTGCTCTACTATGCTTTTAATTGTCATTTTCTTATCTCCCTGTAGGCAGAATCTGGTGACGTATGTGGTGGAAACCATGTCAAGCTGACATTTTAACCTCTAATATGTATTAAATAAATTATTGATTGTTCGTGCTGTTTAATGTTTAAACCATACTTGGATTCCAAAGTCTTCTACTGAAAAACTGGAAAGATTAGAGCTTAGACTTTTGATTTTAGGGTAACAAAAGTCAATTTGCTATTATAGTCAATGATAAACTCCATGGACCCAAACTGCTAGCTATCTGAAATCAGTGCTCTTTTGTGGACAAGTAAAGGTGCTCTATTATAGTCAATGATAAACTCCATGGACCCAAACAATAAATATATACTATAGAATAAGGCACCTTAGCCCCAAGAAGAAAATAATAAAGAAGCAATATGATTCTAAATTAATGACGTGTTAAAATACATGATAAATGAGGATTTACCGGAGGGTTTTTTTTTCCCCCTTTTATTATTTTCCATTTAGTTTGTTGTTTATTAAGTACAATTATCATTTAAGAAATATATTGGACCAAAAAAAAAAAAACCCCGTGGGATGTAATTTTTGCTTTGGGAATAGAAGGTCTTAAAGACTTTCTCATTCTCTGTTTTTGTTTGCCTGAAATTGATCCACTCTGGTACTACATAAGATCAATATGTATTTTTGGAGTATTATTGGGAAATCTGTCTGCATTCGTTTGTGAAGATGTATATTGTTTCCTATAAGATTAATTATATTTTTCTGGAGAAGAGTTTGATTTGCCATTGTTGTGCTATCAAAATTTCTATACATTTGCACCCATCATGGAACAAGAATAGAGAATTCTACTGACTTGTTCTATAGGTCTTGAATGAATTCACCCATGGCAAGCAAGAAAAAGTAAGCAAGACTGAGTTCAAACAGGTTCTCTCAGACATTCTGTTGGGCATGGCTGCTGGACTGAAGCGAGATCCAATTGTTATACTCCGCATGGATGGGGAAGATCTACTTGAGTTTGTTAATGGTCCAAGTTATGAAGCAGAAATGGCATCCATATTCTCTCAGTTCGAGTCCCCTAATGGATCACTTCGTGAACATGTAATTGAAGCTTTCGGGAGACTCACTGTTGATCAAGGAATTCCTCCTACATCAGATTCTTGGGTAATCAATTAATGCAACTATTGTTGTCCTTCTTCAAAGATGTTGTACATATTTAAGTACTTGTTTTCAAAAATAGATTTTTGTGTGACAAAAAAAAATGATTAAAATGAATTTCATCTGTTGCTAAGAATATCATTCTCCACTTTAATGGAAATATATCTTAACTTCCTTTCATTTCCTTACCCTCTTGGGTTATCCTTTTTTGTCTAGGTTTTTAACAACATTTTGGACCCGGCACTGCTGTCTCAAGCTGGCCCTGATTGGGATAAGCCTGTTTCTCAGGAGACGTTCTTGGAAGAATTTAAGAAAGTGGCATTGAATGTGGTTGATCGTCTTAAGGAGCAACCTGTCATCGTTGCCCACAGTGAAAATACCTTTGATGGAAGTGGCGTCAAGAGACTTTTATACAACAAGTTTGAATTAGACAAGGTTTATTTTGATTGTGATTCATTAATTGGAATATCTTTCTTTTTCTTAATTTACTTTAATTTGTTAAACATCCTTATATGAAATTTACCATTCTATCACGTGATGCAGACATTGAACTCAGCTTTAGAGAATCTGCCAAAAGATCGCAATGGAAAAATATCAAAAGATTATCTGCGGGTGGCAGTAGATGTGGTGTCTCCATCTGCTGGTTTACCTCCAGTTGGTGCAATTGAAGAGGTATGTTGCCAATGCATACAGTCAATCCATCCAGTTTCCAACTTACTTCGGGTTCATCTAGTTGTTAATTGTTTTAAATCTATTGAATTTTGTATGTTGCTAGATAGCGTTTTGAGGTAAAGAACTAAACTAGGCTGAAAATATAGTAGAGTAGAGATTATCACATGTTCTGTTGAAGTGTTCTTATTTAGTGCCATTATTTATAATTGATCCTGGAGCAATTTGTTTTATGATACTCAATGGAAGCCCAAAAACCGCAGTTGGCATGGTGCTACTGCTAGCTAGTGTTTATGTTCTTTGGATCATCCAGGCATGGCATGACATACAATGATGTCTTATAGTTTATGTTTATTGTGTCTTCCCGAGCCAGTGATTGAAAACCCACGTGTTTGATTTTACAGATGGATAAGGTTATTAGTGAAGTCTTTAAGACGATGAATGCAGATGATGCGAAAATGGTGAAAGAAGACGAATTCAAGAAATTTTTAACTGAGATACTGGGGAGTATCATGTTGCAGTTAGAGGGCAATCCCATATCTGTTTCTTCAAATTCAGTTGTGCATGAGCCTTTAGGCTCATCTTCTACACTTTTGCAGCCATCTTCTAGTGAAACAGCATAGCTGTCTCAAGTATATGTCCAGTCAAAAAACTAAGTACAATAAAAGATTTTATTTATGCAAAATGATTACTAGCATAATTTGTGTTTTGAGAAGTGAAGTTTTATTTCTGCTTCAATTTGTATGCTGTCGGGTTAGTAGTCAATATCCCTAGTCGGGCGTGTTGGTCACTTCAGTTGTACTGTAGATGTCTTGTTGGCTATTGATGGCAACATAAAATGAGAAAGAGACTTCCTTTAACAATATGGCATACCTTAATCGTTGTCTTTTAACTTTGAACACATAATAATATACCAGCAGTTAGACGATTGTCAAATGAATAAGGAGCAAAGCAAAAGATTGTAAATACAAATTAATATGAACTTTGTTAGGCATACATGATACACCATACTTTCTTGGACCTTCTTTTTTGTTTGCATACAATTACAACGATCAAGAGGCAGGGTAGTTGAGCAAAAAGAGTTGAAGAAATTTGGAATGTGGCACCATGCCAGCTAGAAGCTACTTCAGGTCAATATACCAGAAAGAAAGAATATACAATGACAAAAACATGTATTTCATTTCCTCTTGTATGAAAAACTCATGGGCACCAATGGAAGGAAGGAGTTCTCTTATTAAAGAGTTCTTGCGCACGAAACAGCTTGTGTCATAACTTTGAACAGACCTTGGAAGTTGTTCATCTGCTACCTGGGAGGTAGCTGAATCCATGTGGCTTCGATTTCAAGTACCGATTTGTCGAAGCAGATTACGATATTTATTTGGATTTTGTGATCGATGCTAATGCTAGCCACCCTTCTTATGCTGTGTTAGAGAGTTGGGGGGTTTTAGAGGACTTTGAAAGAAAAGAAAAATGACAATTTATTTTTTATTTTGAATAAACACTTTTTATATTTGAGATTTTTTTAAAATGAAAGAATAAAATAAAATATGACTAAACCGTATCAAGTGAAAGACTTAATCCAACAGTTTAAATTTGGCCCAAATTCAACATCCTCCATAATTATAAGGGTCATAATGACTTGCCTCCCAAGGCTATACCCGATCTGACTTACCTTTTATGACCTAACCCATCAAATTCTATTGGGCAACATCTGCTCAACTTGACTCGACTCATCAAATAATATTTTATCCATAACCTAAAGATTACGTCTAATTTTATCCCTAATCAGACACTTAAAATATTTCCTAAAATATTCATAATAGTTAGGACATGTGTCAACACCACAATACAAAGTTTTTTAGCCTATTATAGACCTAATTATATCTTAGAGTGTGCACAATACTCTGGTATATTACTATAAATAAGACTTATCTCTATACTTAAAACAACTTTTACCTTTTTCTCTCTGCCCTTTTTATTTTTTTAGTATATTTTCATTTACCTTCTATTGACTTGAACGATGACATCCTTGTAGATATTTTTACCCGACTAATTCGGCCTACATAAGAGCTTTCTAAAGCAACCTACTAGTCTTCATTAACATTCGAGATAAGGAAAGGAACAATGACCATATAACATTTTAATCATTATTTATTTATTTTTAAAAATAATTTTTAATTATCTTAATTTAGAAATAAAAAATAAATTTTTTTTTCAAAAACTCTCCATCTAAACATATCTTAAAGAGTTATAGAGGATTAATTACTACTAATAATATTTCATTTAAAGTGTGTTTGGAATGTAAAAAAATTAAAAATTATTTAATTTATAAATCAAATTTAATTAAATTTTATATTTGAAATATTTAAAAATGAGAAATAATTTAATTTTTAAAATCTCATTTAACTTCATTCTTTTTGTTTTAGAAATTCTATCAATTTTGATAGTATTTATTAAGATTTAATTTGATTTGAAATAATAGACTATTTACTCTTAAGAACTAACTACCTTTAACAACTTTTTATAAGAATTAAAATATAAAATAATAAAATTAAATTAAATTAATTCTTATTTTAATAAATTCTAAATACAAAATTTAATTTTTAAATCAATTTAAATTTTATTTTATTTTAAAAATTCTAAATATAAAATTTAATTTTTAAATCAAATTAAATCAATTTAATTTAAATTAAAATAAATTAATTTTTATTTTTATTTATTTTAAACACAACCTTATTATTTGACCGGCATTTGAATTGTGAAGACGGTGAGAGCTGAGCTATAGTTGGCAACTATTAGTTGCCAAAATATGTTACGGTTTGCTCTTCGTATTAGACAGTACTCAATACTCAATAATCACAAGTCACGTAGCATTACAAAGTTGATTGATGGGTGCATGGAACTGATGGGATTGAGATTAGAGAATGTAGCTGCGTAAAAATCTAGGACATGGACAAGCGTTGGACATATTATGACTTCTTGTTGTCCGCAACTTTCCCTATGACCAAACATGTAATCCCCATGTGATAATGAGACCACCAGACACTAGTATATTAAAAAGTACATTATCGTCCAATAAACAGTATCGTTTTTGTATGCCAAAAAAAAAGTATATCATTTTTTATAATTTCAATTTTTTTATATTGGGAACATTTTTTTTTATTTTTTCATTAAATTATATTTTTATCCTTAGGAATGCAATACTTTCTCTGTAACTATACTTGGGTTTCGCTGTCTCATTATAAATATACAGCTATGAGGGAACATTTTAGGTATATGCTCAATGAAACATAATATGTACACATATGATAATGAGACCACTAGACACTTTGCCTTAAAAAGTACATTATCGTCCAATAACGAGTATATCATTTTCATAATTTGAAATTCTTTTATATTGAAAACTATTATTTTTGTTTTTTTAATGTAAATTATATTTTTATCCTTTGGAATCCTATACTTTCTCTGCAACTATACTTGGGTTTCGCTGTCACATTATAATTATACAGCTAGAAGGAAACATTTCAGGTATATGCGCAACAGATAGGGCTTGACAAAATGAAAAAGATAATTGTACATTATTTTTAATAATATATATATTATTTATATTTTTTAAGGGATATAATTGAGTAAAAAATAATAAAAAAATATGTATAATAAATAATATTAAATAAAATATAAAAAATATAATATTTAATATAAAAATATAAAATTATTGACTAAAATCACCTCGCTACGTTACCCAAAAAAAAGAAAGAAAAAAAAAAAGGGTCACCTCGCTTGTCGCTATCTTCTAAAACTAAAAGGCAAAATAAGGACATGTTCTTACCGCTGAACAGCTACGATAAGATTATAGGTTTCCTGTTTATGACAATGCTCATAGTTTATGACTTTAGACCCTACATGTTTTAAGTATGTTTGATTTAGTTTTAAAAATTTTGATTATTTTAATAATTAATTATAATTAATTATTATATATTTTTTATAATTAATTATAATTAATTTATTTTTATATTTAGATATATTAATTAAAAAGTAATTTTAAATTAATTTATTTTATTTAATTGATATAAAAAAATTAATTTTATGTATTAAATTATTAAAATAAGTATAAAATAATTAAAAAAATTATTTAATTGATGATAAATAATATTTACATATCAAAACGTAAAGAATAATTTATAAAATAATCATAAGAATCTTCAAAGATTATAAAAATTAACTTAAAAATTTTTTTTTTTTACATTGAATTTTGTACAAAAAACTAAAATTAATTTTACCAAACATAATTATACACTATTAAAATAACCTTTTTCTCATAAAAAACTAAGTTAAACTTAAAAAATTCAACCAAACACACACTAAGCTTTACCGTAACAGCTTGGAGGACGATAGGATCCAATTTCGGGAGCTAATTATTTCTTCTCTTTTTTCCCGTCTCTTCTATTTCAAAAATTGGCTTAAGCATAATTTTAGTCTCTAACATGACACCTTCCCATTAAAATTCCTTATTGGCATCTTGTACATAATTTTCACCACTAACCTGGTTATTGGGGTGAGCTTCGTTGATGCTCAGCCGCTGATAAATAACATTACTATTACCTAATGAATGGGATCTTTAATTTATCAGAAGTATTAAAGCAAACAAAAAGTTATATTGAGACAATTCTGTTTTAAATTTTTGTTTTTGGGTCTTAAATTTTTAATATTCATACTCTCTGTTCTGAAAATGCTCACCACCAAGTTAAAAAAAAAATGAAAAAGACAAGAAAAGAAAATGCTCACCAAAAGCCTGAGATAGCATTTTCCTTTTGTTGTTTATCTATCTATCTATATACTATATATTAAATAGGCTTTTCAAGCTTCTAATACCAATTCATCATTTTAAAAAGAAGTTTATTTTTTTAACTATTTAATTCTACTTGAGATCATTTAATGTAAAACACTAAAACTATTGAATTCCACTCAAAATTATTTAGTGCAACATATTCATAAATTATAGAGTATTTTCAACCAATAAATCTAAAAAATATATATATACAATAACATATAAAAAATTCTTAAAAACCTAAAATAATAATAACAATTAATTTTTTTCATGAACATTATGATATATTTTATAAACTATTTATGTCATCTATCAACTAATTAGAAACAACAATTTTAAAATAAAAAAACTTAAATAAGATGATGAATATAATACAATTAGTGGATGCAATAACATTTCATCATGAAAAATTCTTTGGTAGTCCAATTAATATTTTAAAAATTGAATCAATAAGACCTCAAGTTATGGTTCAATTAGTTTAACCAGTTATATTGATAGTCGAATTGTAGTTGAATCGGATAACACAATGAAAAAAAAATCAAATCAAAAGACATAGACAGTTCACGATCTGACTAGTTAAGCAAGTTTATCCAATCCGAATTTTAAAACATTAGCTTTAGGAGCAATAAATTATTTTTTTTTCTATACCATTAAATGTGTATCACTTCTATTATAACATTAAAAATATTATTAAAATGAGATATAATGATTACTCTATTACTGAAACAATACACATTCAATCGTCTGTCTCTTAAACTATATAAGCTAATAGTTGACGTGTCATATGAAAATAAATAATCTCAATAAAATAACTAATGATTATAAAATAAATGAATAAATATAATGTTATTGATTAATCGCTTGAATGAAATTACAAAGCATTAGTTGCATATCTATATTCATCAATAACTTGAGTTTGCATTATAATCTTCACTCTCAATTTATTACCAATTTTGTGATTATAAAAAATAAAAAAATATTACTTTTACAACAAAAATTATAAATATTTTTACACAAACACCCGTGTGAAACCCGGGCTAAAAGGCTAGTTTAGATTATTAAAGCAGATCCAGTAATCCCGTGGGATAATGGATCAATATCAATCCTTTTAGAGATTTAATTTTACCTAAAAAAATTCCATTTAAAGATTTGGCAACAAGTGGACAAAGGCAAGCCTCAGAACAGAGGAGATGGAAGATGCCAAGCCCAACTATTAATTTCATTGAAGCCCAACATTCTTTTTTCTGTTTATTTCAAATGTAAAATTTTATATGTCAAAAATTGCAAAGTTTTTACTTATTTCTGGACCCCAAAAAAAAATGCTTATTTGAATGTTGAGTTTTTTTTTTAAAAAAAAAACAAAGAAATACGTGATGCCGATAGCTTTCTAATAAATGACGATTTATCAAACTTAACGGAAACAAATAATGGCAACTAATAGCTGTAAAAAAAAAAAATAGTACTTTGCAGTTCAATTTAGATGACAAAAAATTAGCCTAATTTTCCACTACGTGTGAATAAAAGACTATAATTTCTATCATATTGTCAAATTAATATAATTAATTGCTTAGTTTTTTTTTAGAATATATTTGTCATGGAAGATTATCTTAGCCCTCTGTACATAAAAAGTTCATGTGAAATAAACAAAGCCTAGGTTTTGAGAAATTTCATCATACTTCCAGAATATAATAAATATATATTCTACGAAGAATTTTTATTAAACAAATTTATATAAATTTTAATTCATCAATTCTAAATTATTGTCCTCGTGAAGTGCCTAAGAATTTATCCTAGGTTTTAGCCTTGTTATCATGTCAACCATTGCTTCTAGAAGACTCGTACTACGTCCCAAACAGTACATAATACAGTCTCATGATAGTTTAAGTACAAACATGAACCCTCCTTTGACAGAGTGCATTAGCAAGTGTTGGACAAAAGGATTTATTTGTCCTTTTTCCCGTAATATTATTCTATAGTTTGTTAGCTTGCATTAGCATCAGAGTAGAATCTTTGAAATACTGGCTGAATACGGGATTTGTCTACTCATAATTAGTTGATATTTCCAATGACCCCTTGTTTGATCCGAGTAATATATAATAAGAAGGAACAGATAACGGGTTTCTCTAGATTGATACAGAACTTCTTAAGAAAGGCAATTCGTTGTCTCATATTCTTGTGACAACCCCCAGTCCAAACCTGCTCATCTTCCAAGGAAAAAAATGGTGCTGATTGCTCATCGTGTATATCCTTATGCACTGAAATTGATGTTATTAGTTGCCCTGTGCACTTTATCAGGCACTAAAACTTTTCCTTGTCTTCTGCTTTTGTTCGGTTTTCAGTAGATGCTATGGTCTTGCTGATTGCCACTTTTCTTCTTTTCATGTCTTTTTTTCCTATGCTTATTTAGTTCGCAACCTTCTCTGCAGATTGCTATGACCCCTTGGACCCAAATGGGAACATTTCGGTTACTTTTGACATTTACCAACGGATAGATAATGGATATCTGGTCAGTAGAATCACACTCTAAATCTGCAATTTGATTTTTGAACCACATATTTAGCAGCTTCAAAATTAAGGAGCTGATTCCTAGTTATGGTCAACAAAGTATAGCAAAAATTACACAGGATGCTACCTAGCTCCCTTTAATCTGCTTTGTACGTTTCTTTACTCAAAGAAGAACAATACTGTAATAATGAATGATCTGGGCAAATCCTAAAAGCAAATATTTTCATTTTCTGTGCTAGAGCTTAAAAAATGGTCTAGGGATATGAGCATGAGTAATTACTGATAAATTACACAATGAAATTTCAAAATTTCCAAACAACTTAGCTAATGATCCACTGAATTGAGTTGCTTTACATATTACACTGATTACAGGCATTTCGAGTTTATTCTTTTGACTCTAACTAAATGATTATTTTGCATACAAGAAGAAGCTATGAAGCATAACTAGAATCTAGCTTGAATGGTTTTCTACAGGCAAGGGTGACCCTTCAAAACCATTATCAATATCGCCATGTAGACAAACCAGGTTGGAAGGTAGGATGGACATGGGCTAAAGATGAAGTGATCTGGTCAATGAGCGGTGCCTTTGCAATGGATAGAGGGAATTGCTCTTCTTACAGCTCTCAGATGCCACATTCCTGCAGGAAAGATCCCATCATAGTTGATTCCGATCCAGATGCCTCACCAGAAAACAGGTCAGACCATTGCTGCAATGGTGGCGTTCTCTCCGCTTGGGCTATCAATCCTTTGAAGTCATTCTCTTCATTTCAACTTGAAGTACACAACGTAGGGCAAAACCCACTTGGACAAGCACCTAATAATCTTACATTGATGGCCCCAGGTCCTGGTTACTCTTGTAGCCCACTTCTGGATACTGATCCCACCGTGTCCTCAGATTTTGGAGGGCAAAGACAAGATCCCGCTCTCAGTAAGTTCTCTTTGATATATACACATTATAGTTATGCTCTGCTTATGTAACGTAATATTCTCGTACCAGCAATGATTTTTCTTTTGTTATAGCTTTGGAAGAAAGTTCCCTAAAAAATAATGAAAAGTATATAACAACAACCAAACTACAGCCTTTTCACATTTGGTAGGGTAAATTATATTGATCAAATGACGTCATTGTGTACTATCATAAATCATAAGAGAATGTTAAGAACATACTCTCTAATACACTCCTTTCAACATACTATTTTTTATTAGGTTACGTCACACACTAAAATACACACTCAATTTTGATTAGCATGTAATTAACTTGATTAACGTGTAATTAACTCGATTAGTATGTAATCAAATTTGAGTGTATGCTTTAGTGTATGACGTGGACGTAGTCCACTAGAAGAGAGTGTGTTGAAAGGAGTGTGTTAGATGTTAAGAGTCTTACATCGCATGCCTTAATATTTCGGGTGCAGTTTATATATCCATTGGGCCACTTTACTTAATATCAATTAGTTTTAGGTTAGAATCTAACATGACATCAGAGTCAAGATCTCATCTTTGTTTCCGCCTATTTCGTTAGGCTTGTTCAGACATCTGTGGAGGAGGATGTTAAGAGTCTCACATCGTTTGCCTCAATATTTCGGATGTGGTTTATATATCTGCTAGCACTCCTCTAAATCATATCCAAAAGTCTATTAAGTTTGAAGTTCTTTTTAATAGTTTCTCCTATGATTTTTCTTATCTCCTTCTACCTCTAACTATTAGACTATCTTCCATATGATATATTCTTTAATAATCTTCTTCTTACATAGACAAACTACTTAAAGCGAGATTCTACTATTTTTTAGTCAATAGATGTTACTCCTATTTTTTCTCTAAATATATTTATTCATAATCCTATTTTATTCTGTATGTTCACTCATCTAACACAACATTCTTATATTTGCAACACTGAGTTTAAGCTTTTGTTGACTCTTTATCGTCCAACATTTAGTACCATTAGAGTTTATTTATGAGAATGAAAAATGTCTCACATCGTCTGCCTCAATATTTCGGGTGTAATTTATATATCTGCTAACACTACTCTAAATCATATCCAAAAGTCTATTAAGTTTGAAGTCCTTTTTAAGAGTTTCTACTATAATTTTTCTTGTCTTCATCTACTTCTAATTATTAGACTATCTTCCATATGATATACTCTTTAATAGCTTTCTTCTTACATAGATAAACTATTTAAAGCGAGATTCTACCATCTTTTAGTCAATAGATGTTACTCATATTTTTTCTCTAGATATATTTATTCATAATATTATCTTATTGTGTATGTTTACTCATCTAACGCAATATTCTTATTTTTGCAACACTGAATTTAAGTTTTTGTTAATTTTTTATTGACCAACATTTAGTACCATTGGGGTTTATTTATGAGAATGAAAAGTGCAATTGCACATTAAGAATGGAAATCATATGAGAAACACAAACCAGAATGCATATTAAGAAAATAATTTTATGTTAATGAACAAAAAAAAATAAGAAAATGATGAACGTACAATTGCATTCCCTTCTTTTAGTCCTAATTGTTGGTAACATACATTTTGCACCCCAGGAACTTGGAAGGCATTATGTACGTACTCCAGTTTCTTAGCATACAAATTACCAGTATGCTGCGTATCCCTCTCAACATTTTACAATCCTACCATCACATCATGCCGTAAATGCAGCTGTGGATGCAGAGAAGCAGATAATAGTACAGTGTCTTGCATAAGGTGTGTTTCACTTGCTCAGATTTGTATTCATTTGTTCAAGCTGTTTATGTTAGTGCATTCTCTCAGGTCTAGTTTCTGCTCTCTCCTTACTCCTTTGTGGGTGCTTCCGTGCTTATCTTACCAGTCCAGGTGATCCCTTACCACAGTCAAATAAGGACAGCATAATAGAATGCACTGAGCACATGTGCCCAATTCGAGTCCATTGGCATTTGAAGAACAACTATATGGATCATTGGAGGGTGAAGCTTACAATTTCTAACTACAACTATAAAAGAAACTACTCAAACTGGAATATACTGGTTCAACATCCTGGTTTCAGCAAAAATGCAACAACTTACAGCTTCAACAGCGCTAAACTTCCCGCCGTTGGGCTTCAAGGTACTTACTTACTGCAGCATACTTTGCTTTCTGTTGTTAACTTTAGCCTCACTATTATTTGCTCGGTCACCCTGGAGATGCTCAAAGTCTTGTTACCAATAAATCATAAATGGCAGGGACTCTCTGTACTCATTCAATTCGATCACCCTTGGTTAAGCCAGTTACACGAGAGATTCTTGCATTGACCTAAAGCACTTAATTAAGTGCACTTGATCAATTAACATATAATATTTTTATAAAATTTTGTGTCACATAATTAAAAATACAAAATTTTATAAAAATATTAAGTACTGATTGACTTGATATACTTAACTTAAGTGTTTTAGATTTAGGCAAAAATTTCTTAAAGTACACTAACTTATTACCAAACACTCCACATGATTGCGAAATTGAATTGAAAATTGAAACTAAAATTTTTTGTAGACTAGCATTTCATCCTTATATGCAATATAATATGTCTGTGTCTTATATATATGGTATATGCATATCTATTTATCTATATTAATATATCAAAACCTAAATATGAATTATTTTTCATAATCAAACTAAATAAGCGACCTTAAATTTTAACTATTTACGATCACAAAAAAAAAAAAGATCTTTGTAAGTATTTGATTAGAAGACCCCTCATATTATAGATGACAAAATATATGTGTATCAGAGATCTCTAAATTCTTGGTATTATAGATGTTGTCTGTTTCAACTTTTCATTACATTGATAAACTTATTTTGTATACTAACTAAGAAATAAATTTCTCGCAGATGGAGTTTCCCTTTTTTGGGGGATAGATTTTTACAACAGTGAACTACTGCGTGCTGATTTTGATGAGGATCAACTGGGCTTTGTGTCAACAGAAATACTTTTGGAGAAAGATCCAAATTCTTTCACATTAAGTAATGGATGGGCATTTCCAAGAAGAATATATTTCAATGGCGAGAACTGTGAAATGCCTTTACCTGACACATTTCCTATGTTACCAAATGGTAGCTCCAGTTTAAGACCTACGTACTGTGGTTTCAATCTTTTATTAATCTCTTTGTTTCTTGTCCTAGTGTTCCTTTGGTTTTGAACATTGATTACTTGCTGTGGTTTTGTCCTAGTATTGATTGGTTTTGAACATTGACTACTCCTTACCTTAGTGTCTAGCATCTTCCTCAATTTTGAGGGATTCATTGTGTTTTTCTCGTAGTACATATATTGATTGATTGAAAATTGTAGTTGTACGTGTTGGAAAGAGAGTTACTATCTCTTTCGGTGTACAAAGTACAATACATGCAAATTCATAGTGAGGTGTTTGTTATTTGTTAAAATTTTATTGGGTTAACAGCAATTCAAAATTCAGGTATTTACATTTTACAGCTCTTTGATCCGCACAACATAGTAGTAATGCGTATGTGCCTCCCTTTTAGTACAAAACGAAATGTTGACTATGATTTTTCACTTAATTTGTTTAAAAATGATAAACCAAAAGCATTTTTCTTTTCAATTTTAAAACTTATATATGAGTTTGAATTTATATATTTATACACACATGCTTGTTACATGTAAATATTTATAAATATTTTTTGCATGGCTCCAATCTGCTTAATATTGATAAATAACATGAGAAATATCTTATCGTAAAGTTAATTTCGTAATCACAAGACATAACGAATTATGTAAAAATAAAACAGTAATCACAATTTATAAAAAACAAATTATAATTTACCCTAAAATAAAATATTAATTTTATAAATTTAATGTCAAGAATAATTATTATGTCATGACAAATTTGAAATTATATTTTAAGATTATTAATTTATTTATAATATTTATTTAACTCCAAAATAAATTAATTTATTTTTTACTAACAAAACAAATAAATTAATTTATGTCAGACGTTATATATATATAGATTACAAAGTAAAAAAAAACCAATTGAACAAAAATTTATCAATATTCAAGAATATTTTTAGCAATCAAGATTGAATTAAAATTATAAGAACTGTTTATACTTTATTCAACCTAGAATGAATAACAATGTTAACTTATTTTAGCAAAAAATATAATATAAAATCATGACTACTTTGCATTTTCTTATATACAAAAATATAATGTTGAAATCATTACATTCTAATTATTTTATGCAGGTAAATATTTTTATTTTAATTCTAAATTTTTTATAAGAAGGTTATTGATGAGAATACAATTTCATTTCGATTAACGACTACGTACGAGAGAATGCGTAGAGTATATGCCTGTAGATAGAAAAATGGCATGAGACTTTTCCACATTTTCGGTATTTTCGTTTCAAAACCATATTTGATTATTGCGTAATCCATAAATTATTAAATCCTAAATTAAAAGCTGTCTTCTTAATTTCTGCTACTATATATATTCTCATTTGTTTTGTTGTTTTTCCACTGATTTGCGGTGAACTAGAAGAAAAGTAATAGGAATCTGCAAGAAACAGCTATGGCTGCTCGTGGCGACCAATCAGACGCTCCAGCTCCAGAGGAAGCCATGGTTGCCGAACCTCAGAAACGACCCATTTCCAACATCGTTATCATCATTGGTGGGTACCTTACTCATGTTTTACGATGTTATTATGTTGTCTCTGTTGTGTTTCTTTTTATTTGATTGTGTTGATGTTGCTTTGAAATAACAGCTATGCAAACCGAGGCGCTTCCCGTTGTCAATAAGTTCCAGCTCACCGAGGACCCTCACTCTCTGTGAGTGTCTGCTTTGATTGTGTCTTATAATTTATGGAAACAAATTTTTTTTTTTTTAGGGTTTAAGATCACTTACTGTGATTAGTTAACCTCTAATCTTTTATTTGAGTTAACCTCAGATAAAAAATGAAACCAAGTGCAGTGCAGATGTTATGCTGCTTACAAATTAGTTTTTAGTTTCGTGCTACATCTGGGAATTTTATTAGACAAGATTTTTTTTTGGGGGAGGGGGGGGGTTGAAGTAAAATAGAGCTATGCTTTTTCTTGTATTTAGATCGATTGATTTGTCTATGCACAATGGTGCAGGTTTCCGAAAGGGGTCCCTTGGGTCCGTTATCATGGGACATACAAAGATCTCAATATAAACTTGATTTGGCCTGGAAAAGATCCAGCTTTGGGTAAGGATGTCTGTTCTTTGCTAGTCATGGGACATACTACACCTGGACTAACAAGTCAAAAAGTTATTTGTAGTTTTAACGTTTTTACTAGTTGAAGGCATGTTGATATTATCCAACAAGGTCAATTACCTTTTCATTCTTCTCAAGAATAAGGCAAAATTGCAGCGTATCACCAATCTTAATTAGGTTGTGATGTATTGATTGTTTGGAAGGAATTTGATAAGCTGGGAATAATTAATGGGTTGCTAAACCAATCTAGAATAATACCAGCAAATATAAAAACAGGGTACCTCTGATCCAATTCTATCCCAGCAGGATTTCTGCTGATTTTTGTCAAGCCTCTATACATTCTTTATTTCCATTTTGTGTTACATGGGCCTATGCAGTAGCACGGACGTCTGTTAGCATAACACTATTTAACATGCCCCCACCACACGTCTGTAAGGAACACAAAGAAAGTAAGTGGCAATTTTGATTGCAAATTTTCATTTGATGAGTCTGGACCCATTTCTTTCAGGGGTTGATAGTGTAGGAACAATATCGTCTGCTCTTGTAACATATGCTGCTATTCAAGCATTACAGCCAGACTTGATCATAAATGCAGGCACTGCTGGTGGCTTCAAGGTAGGCACTGTCTTCCCCCCTCTTTCCTGGCAGTACTGTTGTACTTGCTGGTTTTCTGATTTTGTACTCCAAGATGTCTTTATGTTGTATTATTCCTTGGTCTCTTCCTAATTTAGCTAGCTTTGGTCTGAAAAAAATATATCTCAACATCTCTATAATCAATGTTAAATAATGCTTTTTATATTTTTTTCTTTAAAAAAAAGTTTTTGTGACTAACTTACAACAAAAGTGTTAAAAACCAATTAATCTAAAAGCATTATTTGTAATCAATCATGGCCATTGATTTTATGTCTTATAATTTTATATATAAATTGTTTTGGAATTAAGAAATGGATTGAACTGGAATGTATAACTACTTCAAGAGTGATGGCAACATAATTGTGATTTGTTGATGACAAATTTATGATATTTAACCCGCATGTGCAGTTGTTCTACTTTCCACCATTGGTGTAAGTGTATCGAATAGTAACTCTTTATAGTAAATTAAAATCTTAAAAGGATTATGTATGTAGCTGAAATTATTCTGATGCAGATATATGCATTTGTATGTGCATGAACTTATTTTTCCAAGTAGTATTCATTACTGGATGTTTTCAGGTCAAAGGAGCTAGTATTGGTGATATTTTCATTGTATCAGATTGTGCTTTTCATGACAGAAGAATACCCATACCTGTAAGTGTAATGTTATTCCGTTTAGTAGCTCTTGCTTGATTTGTCTTTTGCTTTCTTCTCTACTTGAAATGTGAATGACTACAATAATTTTGTATGTAAGACTGTGATGAACGGAATAACCTATAGTTGTTGTTGGTGGTGTTTCTTATTGTGTATGTATGTGCTGGGGGAGGGGTGGAGGAAGGGGGGATAGGAAAAGATATCCTTGCTCTAGTTTTGTTTGTTGTTCTATCTATGTAGGATACTTTATCCTCTTTTTTCCTTGTATCTCCTCTTTCCTTCTAGTAACATTGTTCTTTTATTTAAGAAAAACAATCATACAAGATTTTAGTTTGATACTTGTGAATTTTGAATTTTAAAACTTAGTTTGAGATCCTTCATCTGTAAGATGAATTTGTTCACTCTTTCTTTTTTAAATTGGTTTTTTAATAAGCCTGTACATTATACTTAAACAGGTGCATGTTTCATCTTTGTCTTGCATCTAAGCAAACCTAGGAACTCTCCTGAGATAATATATATGAATAATGACCCTAAATATTTCAGAGTGCTTATTATGCCACAACTGCATCTAATGTTTAATAGAGGGGAGGGGGGATTTACATAATCTCCTTGCAATGTAGTAAAGTAGAAGTTTTGCTCTTAACATCCATAATTCCATATATATATATATATATATATATATATATGTTGTCTTTTTCAGGTTTTTGATCTGTATGGAGTTGGTTCACGTAAAGCCTTTGAAACACCCAACCTTGTAAAGGAACTTAATCTAAAGGTGAGTGCTATCTGCTAAACTGTATATATTCAAATTTAATAAATATTCAAAAATTTGTTATTTATTGCTTCTGCTGACATCTTTGCTTGAGTAGGTTGTTAAAAAAATATTAAAAAGAAAACTTTTTATTGTGGTCTTTCTTATTCAAAATTCACATTGACAACCTGAGGCTGAGATCCCTTGGTATCACGTGTTTTGTCATCCAAATTGGGTGCCATTGTTTACCCAGATTAACTGGATTGAGGGACTACCCATGCAGTTTGTGAAGTTTGTGCCTTTGAGCATAAACTTTGTTATCTTCCTATTATTTATGATTGTTTTGGTTTGACACTTTGACTAGGATATTTTCTTCATTTGGGAATAGTTATTCTTACTGACATCTTATATATGCATATGGTGACTTCAAGAATTAAATTTGAAGCAGGCATATAATAATGTGCATAAAATGTATGTAGAGCGTAGTTTTTGAACTGATCTGCCTTGAATTAACGATTCCTACAATAGTTTCTGAAAGAGTGCTAAATGCTTAATTCAATTTCACTGTCAGTCAGCCATACACACTTGTAATAATAAATCATAAATGAATGAAACGGAAAAAAAAAAGGTTTATTATAATGTAGGAAAAGTTCTTAAGTTACCACCAGGTTTGTTGGCTGTTACTTCTGACAGGCCAATATCGCTATTATTACTTATTACCTTGATGTGTGAGCTTTTGAAGTGACCAATACCCAATTTATTGGTGTATTAAGAGGTTGAAATTTTGTTCAAGTCACTTGTATTGTGATCGGGCACAAATGTATTGCTGGTTTTGTATTGATAAATCATGTAAGTGAATAACAGATTTATCCTAGATCATAAGTGTGGTAGTGGATATCATAGCTCATTTACAGAAGCTATGGATCCTACTTACAAACAAGATGATGTTCCATTTTAAAACTTGTGGTTCGATCACATCAGCATATATTTTGATTTGCTTTATCATGTTATTGGTGCCTAATTCTTACATTGTTTAAAATAATCTAGCAAAACTTGAACCATTAACAATATGTGTGCATATTACAGGTTGGTAAGTTATCTACCGGTGACTCTTTAGATATGACGCAGCAGGATGAATCATCAATCATTGCAAACGATGCCACAGTTAAAGATATGGAGGTAACCTCATTAATTGGGTTATTCTTTAGAGCTTGGGACATTTGGCTCGTCTAATGGGGATGACGAATCCACATCCTCACAAATATCTTGTTCCATCAAAGAAATCCGCTCCCCCCCCCCCCGGGCGTTATTTAAATTGCAGAGGCCTAATAGTCATTCATGTCTTTGCTTTGTTGGATGAAGGCTTAACTTCCTGTTTCAACTTTTTCCCAGGGAGCAGCTATTGCTTATGTTGCTGACCTTCTGAAAGTTCCTACAGTTTTTATAAAAGCTGTGACTGATATCATTGATGGTGACAAACCAACTGCAGAAGAATTCCTGCAGAATTTGGCAGCTGTAACTGCTGCACTTGATCTGGCTGTTGAACAAGTTATTAATTTTATTAATGGAAAGAGTGTACCTGATCTTTGACATTCTAATTACACCTTTTGAATATTTTTACTATATGCAATGTTGTACGGTGGACTCCAATTATACAATGCCATAATTGATTGGGAATGTGTGAGATTTAAGCAAAAATAGATATTTGTAAACTGAGAAGGATATTGCAGCCCCCACCACCCCTCCTTCTGTCCTTTTCCCACCTATCTACATAAAGTATATTACATGCTAAGAACTTGATGGACAAATACAGAATGACAAAATTTTCACTTGTCACCACAGCAGCGTCAAACGAATTGACTAGGAAGTTCTTTTAAAAAAGCAGCCTTGTTGGTACTTTAGCCATCTTCTGCTTGAAGCTTAAACTACGAACATTAATCCCATTTTAATCTTTGTAGTAGCGTCTGCCGTTGTGACGACGACTAGTTACACTGAATAGAATGAGGCCTAGACTTGTATGGTGTCAATTTACGTGAAATTATTTCCAAACAATATGTCTCTGCTCTCCTTTTTGTTTTTAATTAATTTATTTTATTATTTTTTATTTTTTTGACGTGAGCTCTATGTATTTTAAGTTGCCCTCTGTATCAGAATTCATAACTTACTTCTATACTCTGGATGCATGTATGTGTTACACCGCCGTGCATGTTAAATGTGTGGTCGTTGACTTCGCAAGTCTTTACCCGTAGGAAGGCCCCAAAATGTGAACATGTCAATGATATCAGAATTCGGACACTTACTGCAACTGTTTCTTTAGATCAATACGGATGTTCCAGGCCTCGGGCAGAATTTACATTGTTAACATCAAGATTTTCAATTATAATTAGAACTTGAGCACGTGTAATAGTTATACTAAGAACTGAATTCAAAGAGCCAAAGCAAATGGAGACATTATGAATAGAGTATTTCCAACTTCAACCAACATAAATATATAGTTTTCCTTCATCCCCAACTTTACAAAGAACCAGCTTTTCTTCCAAGGAGCCAAACTTTGTCAACACAAAGTGGACTCCAACAATGATAACCGATCATATTGCTTGATTAAGTTAATTTAAATGCAAGCACGCACTGAAGCGAGTCTTCAATCACACCACTCCAGAGGGAAGCCGAAGAACAAGCTGTCCCCCGAAAACACTGCAATGAATTAAATATCATAACGACAAGAGTCATGCTGGAATGTTCTTGAGATACTCTCAGCAAAAGCTGCAAAACAAGAGCGGGGACAAGGGGCAAAGAACTAAATAATGCAATCAACTAACCTTTTCACATAATAGTAACAAAAATCTGCTAAGATGAAAGTCTGGACAATTTCTGAGATAAGAACCATTGATGGCCATAAACCATATCCCAAGGCAACCAACAAATGTCCACGGCTATCTAACACCTGTTGCAAGAAACACCAGCAATTAGTAAATCCAATAAATTATGTCATTAAAGAAACTTACTAAGAACAGAAAACTTGTAACCCATTGGCTATGAAATTGGATGTAACCTAATTTAAAAGTTAGAAAACACAAACGAATATTCAAAAGGAAAATCAGATACAGGCAAAATACATGCCCCTGTAATACTTCTTCTAAAAGATAGATGATTAATTATACCATTGAAAAATGAATACCAAACTCAAATTTATAAAATTATGTTCACATTTCACTCATTGATCAACCAAATAGCCATTCCAAAAAATGTCTTACAAAGTGATACCAAACAACAGCACAAGCCAGCCAGCAAGTGATGACTGAATTTGCAAATGAATCAAGGAGCTGACTAATGCAATTACAAGTTTGGATGAACAGATCATACCTGAAGAACCCAATGAGCACAGCTTAGGAATCTTGCGACACCCAGTGCAAACACATAATGAGCAGTGAATGGCTCAACAATCTGAAAGTATAAAACAAAACAAGTTAAGAAGGAAATGAGTAGAATTAGATCCCAAATGTAAAATGTAGGACAGAATTCTTAAATTAAGAAATTATACTTTGGTGTTCTGCATGACCCTCAGTTGGGGTAGTACTGACACAGCTTCCAGATATACACAGAATGCCCAGAAAATCCTGTTCAACAAATGATGAGAAGTTGATGGATGAATAAACAAGGCTAACACAGCACAGGGTATCACCTGCATTCAATTTCAAAAATAAAGTAGGTAAATGCAGAAGTAACTATCAATAAGTGACAATACAAATTTATTTAGAAGAGGACTAAATTAAAATCCTTCAAAGTAGAGTAAAAGGATAACCACATTAATGAATGATCTACAGTAGTTTCTATATGATGCTATGGCACTTTGGTTCTAGTTCAACATGTATATAGAACACCCCAACCCCCACTCTAGTGTGGGGGCAGAGGATGAGTATAAGGTTCTGTTCTCAGAGTCATGACCAGCAATAATACAAAAGCCTGCTTCGCGCAAAATTTTGTTATCATGTAAATTTTTGCAACAATAGTGAAGCTTCTTTCTTGACACAACAGTAGGTTGTTGCTTTGTGACTTGGTTATCAGTTTCCATTAACAAGCCTTAATAAAATGTCAGTTTCCTTTGAAAAGACAAAACTATAGAAGGAGCTTCTAAATTTACAATGAAATGATAGGGGAAGCTTACCACATAGTATATTGCAAAATTGTCCTTCTCCTCCATGTAACTAGACTTCAATTTAAAACGAATCATGTATATAACCCAGAGTGTTGTTGCCAAAGTAGCCAAATCAAGTAGGGTGTGTATATCATATTCCATGACAAAACTGCAGTACAGTCTAACAGCTAAAAACATAGCTGTTAATTCCTGGGATTTGAGTGATAATCCTGTACATCAAAAGAGTTATGATAAAACGCATGAAAGCTGTGACAAAAAAGATGATAAATGTGCGGTATTCGCTTAGAAAGATGATAACAGTACAGAAATCTCGTAACATCCCCACCACATGATGTCAACTACGTAGAAGTACCATAACCATTGGCCAAAATAAAATAAAATGCTGTCTCTTTTTAATTCAATAGCAATTCTCAAGGCACTGATTATGCAAGACTGCAAGAGTGGGGAAAAAAAACACAACAACAACAATCTCTACCCAATTCAATTTTTTTATAAGGAAATTCTAGCCGAATTAAATCAAAACCTGAAAAAAAGAATTGACAAGAAATAATTTTGGCAACAAAAATGAGGGAATGGGATTAAAAGAAAAACACAATCTCTGCAGAATGTGCACACAAATAATAACTCGCCTCAGGAAAGACAAGAAGAAGGATACTGGCACAATCACGTATAGATTGCACAAAAAATTGATCTTTTTCCTTACCCATGTTTTCTGAGCATTCCAACTATGTATCAAGCGAATTTAATGTTCAAAGAACTCAAAAAATAAAAAAAGAGAGCTTTTTCACATATAAAAATATACATTTTTTCAAGAAAACAGGGAACTTCATCGGCGAATTGGCGATTAATCAGAAGGAAATTTCAATTAATTGTGCAAAACCAAGAAATTATGAAGCAATCAAAATAAATCCGAAAAATGAAATTTGAGAACAGCAAGGCTCACCAGCACACGTCTTCTCTTTCATGAGCTTGTAGATGAGAACGGAAATTCCAAGTGAGTGGACAGACTCAGCTGCGACGAAAAGGTTGTCGTGATCGTGAACAATGAAGCGAAGCAGTACCAGAGCCGCCATGCCGGAAACGACGGCAAGAAAAGCCTTGACCTTTGGGGGTTGTCGCCGCACCCATGTCGTGATGGCGTGGATCGACTTTCTCTGAGGCCTCATCACGTCTTCGTCTTCTTAGGAATGAATGAATGAATGAATGATTAATGATCGTATTGTTGCGAACCGCAGAAAATGACGGAAAACGAAGATACAGAGAGACTTGTTTGGAGAAAGGTTTTTCCCATTTCGAGCACCCAATTCTCAATTAGGGCGGAATTTAGATGTCACATAATTTTTCATTTCATATCATTTTTTATTACATATTTTAATCGTTATGATTAAATAAAAAAAATAAAAAAATAATATGATTAATGATATAAAAAATAATATAATAAAATATAATAAAAATAAGAGTTGAATTTAAAATAATGCAATCCTCTCCTCACCAAAACTGCAAGGTTCAAACCCAACTTACTTACATTAATTCAATTAAATAATCTATTTATTTTTCTATCTTTTTTTCATGAAGTTAAGGTAAATATTAAGAATTTATTTTTGATGTATTATTAATGTAAAAATTTTTATATTATTAACTAATCATGCATCATCACATATATGATATTTGATATAATTATTATGAAAGTTAAATATTTTTAATGATGTGATAATACATAATTAGTTGATAATATAAAATTTGTTTACACTAACACTATATCACAATTAAATTTAATATTTAAAACTTTATTAAATATAATAAATAGTTAATAAATACTTCTTTCATTCTTTTTTATTTGTCTTTTAAATAAATGACACTAGTATTAAAAAAATAATTTAATATTTTTGATTTTAGTAAAAAATAACTACAAATTATCTTTTGACTCGTTGAAATGTAATTGATCAATAAAATAAATAATAAAAGAGAGATAAAAATTAAAAGAGTAAATATTGAGATATTTTAAAAGTTAAATATTTAATAAAATAAGAGAAAATAAATATAAAATTGATATAAAATAATTAATTTTGTGTTAAAATTTTAAAACGACATATGAAAAGGAATAAATAAAATATTTTACAACTCATTTTATATGAAAACAATTCTCATTAATCTTTTTTGTATCAAATTTTATCTTTTAATAAATTAATATAAAAATTTGTTTTTTATATTATTTTAGATTTAATTTTACAAAAAAATTATATTTATTGTATAACTATTTTATTCTGATATTAAATTTATTAAAACTAGTGTTTCTACCTGTACAACGTACGTGAAAATATTAAGAGTAAAAAACTAAAAGAAATGTAAATTGAATAAAATACAATTAATTTATTTAAATTAATTTTTTCATAATTTTGGATTAAATTGAGAAAAAAAAATTGTGCCACAAAATTTTTTTCTTCTAAATTCAATAACATAATTAAGAATAATTAAATATATATAGAAAATAAAATAACTTGAAGAAATTTATGTGTCATGATTAAAATAGATGTATATGATTCAAATTTAAATATAAAGTGAAATTGTTTTAAAGAACAAAAGGGACCTATAAAATAGAAGATTAGGAATAGTGAAAATATTAATTGGAGCTTCGTTAATGATACAAAATATTATTTGAAATTGATTCTTCTCCCATTTGAATTTGAAATAGGGCTTCTAATTCTACTTGAATGTAGTTGTCTCCATCTCCATTCCTCCCGAAAAATAATATAATGAAACATATGGAAAACAATTCGGAAGTGATGATGAAGAACACATATTTTGTTCACAATATAAGATCCAAAATCATAGAGAAAATATATGAATCAATCAAACATTGCTCCTATGTGCACTCCCTGTCACAAAAACTAATTTAAACCAAGTATCTTCAAGCACGCTAAAAATAGACAAGAGAGAAAGCAAAAATAATATTCCAAAAGAATATGAAGACAGAAAGATGAAGGTAGAGGATAATGTAATGGAAATTATTACTAATTTAATTTATTAAAAACTTGAAACATATCTTTCTTTAAAAAAGACTTCATGCTATAATGCTGAAACAGTTGGTTCGCCATAAACGTAAGCAAGTTGCAGTAAATTATTCATTATGCAGTAAATTGATATTCAGGTGCATAATTGACTGAATTACCAGACCATCAAAGTATAATTAAATGCTGGAAGAAAATAAATCCTTTCTTTGTTAACCATCCTTGACTTACCAAAATGTAAATGATGATAACATTGGACCTTTCTACTGGACAGTACAAAGCTCACGATCCCATTAGACTAAAAGCTCACGTTATGGGCTTTGTCCTTGTAGATGCCCTCCATTACTATAAAGCCACTACATGAACTTAATCTGAACCGCAAACGGAACTACACCCTCGTCAATGACAATAATCTAGTGACATTTTTTAGAGAGATTCTTGCAAAAACTTAGAATACTTAATTGAGTGTATCAAATTAATCAGTATTTAATATTTTCATAGATCTTGTGTCACACAATTAAAAGTACAAAAATTTATAAAAATATTAAGTGTTGATTGATCTGATGCACCAAATTTAAGTGCTACAGATAAAAATTTCTTGACATTTTTAAATGATTTATATGAAAGTGCAGTGTAAGCAAGCAAATCAATAAACTTAAACTTTGTAGCCCAATTCGCACCCAATAATGCATGAGTCCAACGCATTCTTGGCTTAGTTTGTGCTGCAGTCCTGTGTTAGGAAGATCCTGTGCAGTCCAACTCATTCCGACGCATTCATGCTATTGCTGTGAAACCTAGGTCTCCTTCATCATGAGATCCAGATACATATCTGCACCTTATACATCATTATATCAACAGGAAATATTAAATGTTCATGATCATAAGAATAACAGCAGATAAAGCAGATGCAATAAAAATGGATGGTACACATTTTCAAGTCATGAGGAAAACAAAATCAAATAGATTCCATGCATGGCATAAATTAAATGAACAAATTCCTAAGCAGGAATGTTAGTGAGAGTGTTATAAAAAAGTTTATCATGTATCTAAAGTAGTGGAGGCAAAATGATGTCAATAGAACAGGGCAAGCAACAATAGAAATAAAAAGGCAGGAAAAAGCAAACACATTTCAAATGATTCAATATGGAAGTTAAGTTATCCTTTGCTAAAACTGTGACTCAGACAATGATCATTAATCAGTGCATCTGCCATCTAGAATAACACAACAAAACCATATCAAGGAATGACTTAGACAATGATCAACAATTTACTGTTTTCTGAATCTATGGTTGTTCTCAGAAAATTGTTCCAAAATTAAGTTCCAAAATATGCGAGATTAATTTGCACTACTTGCTTACTGAAGATCAAACTTTCTTATAACGCAGCATATAATTTTACGTAGCCACGAGTGCATTGATCCCACATTTGAAAAGAATTAGGATTTTAGGGTGACAAATAACCAATGTAGACCAATTTTACCTGTCAATATCACAGGTAAATACAACATGTGATTTGATACCCCATGGACCTAAGGATAAGACGGGAATATCACTGGCCAAATAACCCATTTTACCTGTCCTTATTAGATGCATTGATCCTACTACCAAACAGCACGACGGTATTGGGTTTTGGAGCAGCCTGGCTAATAAACAGAATTTGTCAAAGTCAGGATTTGGTATCTACTTCAAAAGCATAAAATTAGTTTGTAATGCATAATAATATCTGCACAATAGTTACCTCAAAGCTTGAGGGATCAAACTTCTGTGGCTGTTTGAAGTTGTCTGCATTACGGTCTATGTTGTTGAGAATGCATTGCCAGAATCACATAAATTACTGACCTCACAGCTTCCTTTAAAATTGGTACATCGGCCTAATAAAGAGTAACAATTTAACCTTAGACAATCTATTTTAAAATGGTGCTCAGTGTTATGAATTATGTTATAACTAATCTAAGAATGAAACCATACTGAATTATGTTTTAAATAATCTAACAAATAACTTTATAATAAAATACAGTATGGTTGCATCGGCAGCTCATCTTGAAACACTCTAGTGTGAGCTGCTATGTATGTCATGCTGGCTTTGGTTCTGTAATAGAAGCTATGGTCAATGACTACCAGCTAGTGATGTTACCTTTCAAGGTTGAGCAGTTTTTCAATTATAAGCTTGTAGCCAAGGATTTGGACTCGGATAAAGGTGGCAGTAAAGACATGAATAAACAACAGAGTAGTATCTGTCCAGCATAACATAATTAATGACTCTAAATCATGCGAACATTTTAATAAAATAAATTATAATTGCAGAATTATCCATGAGTCTATACTGCTCCAAAGATATAGTTATCATATTAAAAAAATAAATAAATCAGAAAACACATCAAATGATAATGAGGCAAGAATACCTGAAAAACAACTCGATGCTCAAAACTATAGAAGTTCACAACCGAGTACAAAAATGATAATGAAGAAGCAAGAGTTCACATATGTATTAACCGAAAAAAAAAAAGATTTAAGAAAATAAAAAAGTCATACCTAGACCTACTTCTGGATCTCGACCTTGAAAAAGACCTGGACATAGACATAGAGATTATCAGCTAAGAATACATACATTAATTCAAACTGCAAGGTTCAAACCCAACATACATACATTAATTCAATTAAATAATCTATTTATTTTCCTATCTTTTTTTTCATCAAGTTAAGGTAAATATTTAAGAGTTTATTTTTTATGTATTGTTAGTGTAAAGCTTTTTACATTATCAATCAATCATAAATTATTGCATGTGTGATATTTGATGTAATTGTTATGAGAGTCAAATATATTTAATAATGTGGTAATGCATAATTAGTTGATAATATAAAAAAATTTACACTAACAATATATATCACAATTAAATTCAATATTTAAAACTTTATTAAATATAATAAATATTTAACAAATACTTATTTCATTCATTTTTATCTGTCATTTAAATAAATGACACTAGTATTAAGAAAATAATTTAATATCCTTTATTTTAGTAAAAAAAATTGTAAAAAATAAGATTATCCTTTGACTCATTGGAATGTTATTGGCCAATAAAATAGGTGATAAAAGATATTTTAAGAGTTAAATAATTAATACAGTAAAAAAATAAAGATAAAAAATTAATATAATGTTGAAATTCTAAAACGACATCTAATATAGAACAAAAAAAAAAAATTCTAAAACAACATATTAAAAGAAATAAATGGAGTATTTCACAACTCACTTTAGAAGAAAACAATTCTCTTTAATATTTGAAGTATCAAATTTTACCTCTTAATAAATTAATATAAAAATTATTTTTTATATTACTTTAATTAATCTACAATTATTATTTTAAATTTAATTTTACAAAACTTTTATATTTATTGTATAACTATTTTATTCAGATATTGAATTTATTAAAATATATCAAGTTTGGGATATATTTGTATTCAAGACAACCTTTACCTTTAACTTTTTGTTATTTTTGGATGTTTTAAAATGAAGGAAGAGAGATAAAAGTTAAATCAAAGGAAATGGAGTTAAAATTAGTTCTCGTTTTCTTGTTATGTAGGTATGGCTTTCAAGTTCTTAACTAAAATTGCCTATGAATATGATGGCGCTCATTGTTCTACAAAATCCAAATTAAGCATCTAAAACAGTCATCAGTCCCTCCAAAATATCTTAGCAAGCCAACATCCGTGAGTACAAGGAAATTCAACGAATATACAAGCCAACGTCTATGGATCACGTTTCCGGCCGCTTAGCCTTTCAACTTCCATAATACTGTGTCCGTCACCCTTCATCAACTATATTGCTATTATCTAAGGAATATCCACTAGAAAATAACGAATCCAAAATTTTGTTTTCCACCATAAGACGATGACACAATGCATTCTTTCAATTTCAGCCGCTGAAAGAGTTAAATTATAAACCAACACCTCTAAAAAATATTTACTAGAAGCAAACAGCATAAACACTGAAACTTTGTTTGTTATAACCGTTTTGTTGTTTTAATGGTTTTGTTGGTCGCAAATGATTTTCATTTATAACATAAAAGAGTACTTATATTCATCTCAAATTCTATGAAAATAAATAAATAAATAAACAAATAAAAGGGCAGGTGGCCAGATATGCTCCTTAATGTAAAAAGGATAGATGGAGGAATGAATGATTATCCATGTAATTTTGTAATGTAATAATGCCAGATATCAAGAGAAAACATTCTATGTCCAGTGCCTCCATAATCTCAATCTAAATCAGTAAACTGTAACATCTGGCATCTGACTGCATATATCGTCCACCAAGAACTTCATGCTGTTCCAAATAACGAATTTGGAATTCTCCCGGAGCCTCAACTTTGGCATAAAACAAATAGTCGTCAAGAATCCACATAGCTGTCTCTGCAGATGCTACACATAATGCATTCCACAAATGGAATACGTAAACACTTGACACATGAAATGAAGACGTAGAAAGCTTCATTTCAGTGTTAGCCCTCCACCTTGCTCTTTTTTCATTCCATTCCCCAATTTTGCCTTTTTATCATTGCAGGTCAAAATTGATGAGGGAAGATATAACTCACGAAGTCCATGAATTTGATCTCTTAAGTAAAGGCTTTAGGAGTTTGTCTTCTTCAAGTGCTATAATACCTAAATGTGATGGATCATCCAGCATCATCCTAGCCACCAAGTAACCTGCAATAGACCAGGTCTGGCATTTACGGGCCTGCTTCCCAATGTATCGACCAAGCGTTCCATCATAATATTCAGGCCAGTTGTCCTTTAGCAATCTGGTTTCAGCAATGTCAAGGGCACGTCTTGCAATTTGGGGTCGTCCAGTCTTGATGGCGGCCGCAGAGAGAAGCCATAAAAGAACTGTAATCACCACAATATCCAAAATGTATCTCACAGAAAACTCTCTTAACAGGTAAGTTGGGAAGGAAAAAAACGCTGATGAATACCACCATATTACAAAAGACCTCATGCCATTGGGATGTTTTCACAGTAATCTAAAATTTAAAGGAACAAATAAAGACCTCTACAGATATCTGAATTCAGTGCCTAATGACTATAGGAATATAGGTGGTTGTCTTAAATAATCTGCAAATCTGCAGTCACACTCAATGTGATTCCCCAACTTTCTCCAAGGGGGGCACTGCTCTACTATATACTCATTTTAGAATTAAAATGTGCTGTTTCGTACGATGCTTGAAATTCAGAATTTAGCATAATTTCATGCAAAAAGGCAGAAGAATACCTGGCCAAGATCCCCCATTGTGGTAACTCCATCTAGTATTTTTTGGGTCACATCCTGTTATGATCCTCCATTCATGGCTTTCAAGGGCGGGATAACAAACTTTGACAGGCATCTCCCCAATTAACTCCTGCCACCGTGATTCTATGAGATCCATGATTGCAGTGGATTGCTCAGGAGTTGCCAAGCAGGACAAAATTGCAATGCAATTACCCAGGCAAAACCAGCGGAAATCCATCCTAGCCGGACTGACGTTCCCAATAAAGTATCCACCATGATGAGGCATGAAATCAAAAACCCAATCTGGTAGAGAATCAGGAATAACATTAAACTTGTTAACTGCAGTATGTGAGTACTCTTCTGTTTTGAAGCGATATACATCATTAAGTTGCTTCAAATCCAACCAAAAGTAGCTTCTCATATGATAGCTTAAGGCATGCAACCGTTTGACAATTCGTTCCATAAACTCTTTCCCTTCAGCATCTTGCTTAAGCAATTGCAAGGCACATCTTAAAGCCATGAAGAACAGTGCTTGAATTTCAATTGGATAGCCATATACACCCTGAGATCATAGATAAAAAATTTAAAGAAATGGAGAAACTAACCACTAGGAATAAAGATCACAGCACAAAAACGGGTACACAATTACTCTGATAAATAATTATTCTATTCACTTTCGAGTCAGCTGGTGCCAGCACAAAAACAGATTAGTTCTTGATTTTGGCATTGGATTAAAGTCTTCACAATTTAAATCTATAAATTTGGAAAAACCTAGAACAATCATCTTATCCTATAATTAATGCCTTAGTTGTAGTTTCGAGACAGTAGATAAGTAAATATGAGGGTATCACAAATTTCAACAAACTCACCATTCTACGATCAATCATACAGCATCCATCAGCACATAGTAGAGTTGGAAATGTGTCAAACGCCTCTGAAAGGCATAAACTCAGAATCAAGTGCATACCCTTTTGACATTCTGGCCGTTCAGCCAAGGAAGTGTCTCCTGTAGCTTTTGTGTATGCACGAAGTAATATAATCCACCAAAATCCAGAATCAACAGGAGCAACCCTGCCTATTGCACTTTCACCAAAATCTGCTATCAGGGTCTCATGGTTTCTGATTGGATCATGGAATACTTTAAAACTTGCAGGCATTACCCCCTCTCCTAGCTGGAACCTATCAATCTTTTTCTCCCATGATTGAAGGCGAAGGGTCTTTAAGATAAAATTTTTAACAATGTCTGGTTCCCCATGCATCAGAAAAGCCAAAGCACTTGGGACAAAGTCTCTTATAAACACCTACGCACAAATATAATAATACCTTAGATTAGACCTCCATAGCAACTCAAAATGGGTAGACAAGGAAAGAGAGATATATAATGATCAAAGCCACTGATCCAGCATGACAAAGGAAGTAAAAGGATAAAAAAGAGGGATGTAGAGGGAAAAAAAATGCCATATTTTTAGCTATATTCTAGCTTATGTGTCTGGATTTGATATGACTAGAACTAGAAGTATAGATCCATAAAAAACCATGGCTTAAAAGTGTAACCAAAATTCAAGTGTGAGATGAAATTGTGCCAAACACCCCCTCCCCCCCAAAACAACAGAAAAAGATGTAGAAGAAATCGCTACATTTAGGATATGAAAACGGCTCGTTACCTGATCATAATTAAGTTTCTCATCAGAATTATCCAAGGCAGCAATTGTCCCAACTGGCTGACCACGAAAATATACCAAGGAACGCCTCAGAGCTTCCCAACCTTCAGAGAGTAATGGATGTGGATCCAATATCAGTGATCTTGGGGTATTAATTCCTGATTTTTGCAGAGGAGAAAATGCATTATCAAAATGGTCTGCCAAGCGAGAAGAGTAGTCAGCATTTTTGGACAATTGACGTGGAGAAAGCCCTATGGATGGTTCACTCAATGATATTTCATCACATGATCTCTGTCTCTCTATATTCAAAGTCCTTGGCCTATCTAATGCTTTTGAGAAATCAAATTCCTCAATTTCTGCCGCAGTACATAGTGCGTCTGGACTTCTAAGACTTCCATTCTGAGACCAATCCTTCGGAAAGGAAGACATCTTCCAAAATCTTAATGCTGACAAAAAGTATAGCACTTGCAGTACTAGTACTGCTCAAAATCCTGCAGATAGGTTATCATAAAGTTTATGACATAAATAAATAAAATTAACATAGATGTAAACCACGCCCACGAACTGCTAAATTCCGGGCTTTGTAACACTTAAAGCAGATATTTCGAAACTCATGCATCATTCTTTTCATCCAAAATTCCAAATGATTGTGAGTTCAAACATACAGGTTCCCCAAAATGACACCAGATAGGGATTTTATGAACACCCACCAAGAAGTGATTAATTTTGAAAATATCTTTATTCAAGTGGTTTTAATTATCAGATTAAGGGAAAAAACAAAAAGCACAATGCGGTCCAATTCCAAATCCCAATCTAAAGTGAAAATTAGTTTCTTAATATTTTCCATTTCACATTCTCCCTGAGAAAGGACACTTTTTAATTAACTAGTTGGTTAAAACAAGCCAATCACAACAAAGGATAATGATTAAAAAATAAATAAAAAATAAAAGAATGGCGGTAATTAGTGAAGATGTAAGCCAACAAATATAATCCGGGTTTTCCCCCAAATATAATTGGAGAAGAAACAGCATTATAAAATGTCCATGGCTGTTCAAAGATTACAATGTAACAAAACCATTACTACGTGGCCAGAGTTGGTTTCTAGAATCCAAAGAGATGCAGATAAAACACGATTTAAATAACGCAAAATAAGGATCAGAAAGCTTTCAAGATTTACATTTGTGCAGAGTTTCTGAATCATGTTCATCACAGAGGAACCAAAGAGAAATGCAACAGTAGATTCATGCAAGCACGAAAATTTCTAGGAACAAACGCGAATAACGTGACAGGAGTAATAACGGGTGAATGGGTCAAATAATCATTTTATAATGCAATGAATTCAGGATCAGAAAAACTAACCCGCCACAAGCTGAAGAGAGAGACACAGATATTTTTTCTTTTCTTTTCTCTGGGAATAGTGTAGAGTTGCAGGGAGATATAGAGAGAGCACAAGAAGAATCACGTGAAGCATTTGGTCGTCACAGTAATGTAATGCATGACGCTTGGATTTGTACGAAGGGGCTGATATTTTGGTGCTAACGTGGGAGATTTCTGATCGACTGTGACATGTGATTACTGATTGGGCAACACCGTCACTGTTTGTGAGTGAGCCACAAAGTGATACTAATTTTGAGAAATGAAAATGGCCTTTTCCTTACTTTCTTGCAACTTTTCGCTTAAATTGCTTCTATTATTACTTCAATTTGACAGGGAAAATACATTTTTAACATCTACAATACCGCACTTCTTACAAGCATTATATTATGTGTTAATGTGAGTATAAATAAATATTAAAATATATTATATTTTAAGATAAAATAAATATATTACATATCAATATGATAAAAAATATTGATTAAATGTTATATTCTTAATATTTAAATAACGGGATAGATATAAAAATGCCTTGTTTCATTCAATCATTGGAGCTTGGTTGGCTTGCAGTTCTCAGAGAAGAAGAGTACTGAGTATTGTTGGCGTTACTCGCCCACTTGATTGATGTACCCCTCAAAATGAATAGTTTTTTTAAGACCACTTAACATTTGAATTTTGAATTTTTTGATTCTTATTAAATTCACTTAGATTATATTTGAAATGAATAAAAATGAGAAATGATTTAATTTGATTTGATTTGAATTGATTTTATTTGATTTAAAAATCAAATTTTATAAAATTTTTTTAAATAAGATTTAAATTGATTTAAAAATTAAATTATTTCTCATTTTTATACGTTTCAAACACACTCTAAATTCCCTTTTATTTTATTGTTCAGATTCTTTATACTTTGCACTAGTATTTTGAATTCATGCAACGCACCGAGTAATAAGTAAAATTTTAATTTAATTTTTTTAAAAAATACTAAATGTATAAGTAATTAATAATTTTTTGAGTTGCAAAACATGAATATGAATAATAACAATAATTTTTTATCATTAGAATTTGGAACTGAAATATATTACTTCTCAATTTTAAACATAAATCTAACAATTGAAATAATATACAAAATTAAACATATTTGAATATGTGTGTAAATTTAATATTTATTTAATTAAATCTTTTTCTTTTAAGTACTACGTTGCTAATGTTATAAAGATTTTTGAGCTTACTCCTTAAGTATTCTTGATATGCTTCATTTTAATTTGATTTTTCTTAATAGTTTTATTCACATTAATTATTCACCAAGATTTTTAAATGATACAATATTGTAACGCAATTGATTTTACAATCAAAAGTACCTATATCAATTATCAATTATTCAGAAAACATGTGGGCCAATCATTAAGAAAATTATTAACTCTACTTAGATTATAATTTTATCCACTTAATTAGACTCAACTTATAAGATACTTTTCTCAAATACTTTGTTAGAATTATAGGTGATGAAATAATGTTTATATTAAAAAACGATAGAATGATAGTGATTATATATAAAAGTTTGTAAGACAGATAAATTTAAAAAAAATTGTTAAAAATTTGTGCAAGTATACTTTATATTGTAAAGTTTTCGCTCCTACAAATATAAATTTTATCATATTTTTTATATAAAGTTTTCATTTTTGTGTAATATAAATATTATAAATATTAATAGATTTTATGTCAAATTTTCATTCTTACTATTATAGATAATAACAATTAGTAAGAAAATAAAAGAATGCGTATTTCTGATATGTTATGAATGCATATTTTTATATAAATGCGTGTTTTTTTTATATATTCATCGTCATCTTAATTTGGTTCAAGAAATATTAAGGGTTGATTATCATGTAAAATCAAAAAAAAATAAAACATGTTAAAATTAAGTAGCATGAAGATCAGATAAAAAAAAAAAAAAAAAAAAATACACCAAACCTCCAAAGCAATAGCAGACCAAATCCCATGAGATAGCACTGTTACCTCTGTGACATAACATATATTTCATGAGTGCAATATAACTTTTACAACTTTCTAGTATGTATATAAATATTCTTCCTAAATTCTCCTTTTTTGAAAAAAATTAATTCAAATTCAATGAATAAAATTGAGAGAATCTGTTTATAGATCTTAGAGCTGATTTCAGTTTTTCACCCCTATTAGATTAACTTTGTAAATTGTCCTTAATAAATTAATTGGGAGTCAAACGCTTTACGTGAGCAATATTTTCCGCACATCTCCCCCCGGTTGTAATTCAGTACTCATCTTTTAGAATGTTGAAATTGCCTTGGTAAACAAATGTGAAACTCTTCTGCAGATGAAAATGATTATTACTTGCAACAAGTCTTGGTTTCCAGAGTCTTAAACAAAAGAAAATGCTGCTCTCTTTTCAGGTAACAAATTTAGTTTTGCCAGCAATACCAGCATGCTCTCAGAGAGTTTAATACATGGTCTGAAGTGTATCCATTAGAATATGATCCCCGCCATGCCAAGCTATGAAGAACACTAAAATAGGACATTTGTCATAAACTCCTAATATTATTGTGATCTAAAGGATAAATCAGAAGAATAAGGATGAAAGATGAATGAAGGTATAATTCTATCACTGATACAAATCAAACATCTTACATGCAATATTGATTTAGGAAACAATTTTACGTGAAATAAACATAAACATTCTAAATATATAGATAAACACGCATGGAAAACACCAGATAACATTATGCAAGTTTCATGCTGCCATATAACATTTTGTTCTGTTTATAAGAATGAATGAATGAAATGTCAGTAGGCAGATCATATTGAACATAGAAAATAGGAAGTATAGGCACTATCATACTTCAATCTTACCAATAGGATAACACGATAAGTTTTTTAATCTATATCGTAGTACCAAGACATCTTGTGAATAAAATTGCATTTACTGAAATTATACAAACCCAAAAAGAGAAGGAAAAATATTGATACCATCTTAATACATTATTGGGAGCGAGAAAAAGTATAACCTACAGCACTTTGGCTTGCTATCATGGTGTCAATAAATCTCTAGACATAAAGGAAAGAGCATTAGTTTAAGCCCTGAAGCTGACAAAGAAAAAAGATAAATTTCAATACTTAAACTCATTCTATTAACTGGGCCACAATTGATTTTCTTGCAGCAAAAAGCATACAAAGAAAGACAATTTCAATATTATATGTATCCCTCGTAGTAAATGGAAGTTAATTTGAAGATCGAGAGCTCCATCCTCCTTTCTCTTGATTGATGCTTTATATCTATTAGAAAAAACATGTGTATTAGGATTTAGGAGGCACACACTTCACTGCATTAGTGACTAAATGATTAAAAGATTAATTTTTATTGAAGAATGAACATGAATGACTTATCTTAGAAGCAAGGATAACAACATTTTTGTTTAGATAGAGCATGAAGAGACTGATGAAACCGAAGCTCCCCAATAAGCAATTTCCCAGCAGGAACATACAACTGAGCCCTTCTTCAGAAGCATACTGACTCAGGTCTAATTGCAGACCTGAAAAGCCTTTGTGTTAGATGTCTATCGATTCTCAACACCACCAAAATTCGAAAAAGGCATTTAGCTAAGCACAAAAAAGCAAAAAAAAAAAAACAAAATCAAGAAAAACATGCAGATTCTAAATAAGGAAAAACTAATACTTTCGCTAAGCTACAATAAAATTAACACACACAGTAAATTAACATGCGCATTCCCTTGGTTTCCAAATTTCCAATTTAATAATTTCAAATCCTACCATTTTAAGTCTACATTTTTAGATATAGTGGATTAAAAAAAATTAACATGTCACCACCCTCATCATCCTAGAACAGAAGTTAATCAAAGTGAGCCAGTCATCCAAAATCTAAAATAACGGGAAAAATTCAGATGCCATGTTACTTAAACACACCTGTGCTACCAAAGCTTCAGCTTCTGGAGGAGCCCAAAATTGCTTCCATCGACTAATACAGATTAGTACTGTTTATTGAATGTCAACAACAAAGAGAATTTGAGACCAAGGATAGCCTACATCGTCTTTGGTGAAACATAGGGGAGGTGTAATTCTGAAAACATTTCCATAATAACCACCATTTCCAATTAGCACTCATGATTCCAAGAAAGCTGAAAAACCAGAATTGGAGATATCAACAATTTGATCAGTAATAGTATATAATAATTACAGGTATCATTCCAAGAGGGCTGAAAAACCATAATTGGAGATTGAAAATCATATAAAAACCCAAACAAAAAGAAAAAAAAATGTATGATGGACATTAGCTTTGATAATAAGATGAAAGAAACCTTAAGGAGGTGGGAGGATTAAAAGAAAGATCTGGAAGAAAAAATGGTAGAAGCACCTGAAGCGTGCTAGACAAATGAGACGTAGGTAGCAATACCTACAACATATGGAAGTGATATTTTTTTTTTTTCAGTTTTTACCTGAAGGAGCAATGAGAGCTTGAAGCAGAAAGATAATGCAAGGACCAGTTCGAAATCGTTGAAGGTTGAAGCAAGGAGCCTTGAGGATGCACATCAAGGAGCATCTCGAAGCTTTGTTGATTTCTTTTCTCGATGATGAAGTTGCACCATCCCACCTTCGAAGTAAATCAAGGTCTCGAAACAATCCATTGGGATTTCGGAGTGGAAGAAAAATAGAATCTTTAGCAGGAGCAGCTGAGAAAAAAATGATGGGAGAGAGAATGAATATGGAGTAAAGGAAAAAATATTATGATATTTTTGTTAATTGTTTTAACTGAAAACTGAGCATTAGCAACATAACAACCTTAATTTAATGAATCAGAATCACTAAACCAATAGTTATATAAGACTTTGCACTGTGTCAACATCTTATCCATGCCTATAACAGTTAGAAGAGAGATGCAGCAGTAGATTTAGGATAAATGGAGAAAGGTTAAATTTAGCTGGACATTCTCCTTATCTCCATGCTCCATTTCTTCAGCTTCTTTAGTAGGAATTTCCTTATTTTCATCTGTTGCATCTTCCTCGCCTACAAACTTCTTATCACTCAAATTCTTTTCAGATTCATTCACCATTTCCTCAGTCACCCTAAGCCAATTTAATATCAAAAGGAAATAACATATAAACAATAACTATCAATTGAAAACAAAGAATTTTTTACTGTAACCATGCAGTGAGCACTTAAAAGCATTATTGCTCAGTCTAATCCATGCATCCAAATAATGCTGTTAATTTTCTTGCTAGTTAGTGCAACAGAGAGCCTCTGAGGTCAATGTAGTAAGTAAATCATAAACTCAGACTTAGCATAAGCACGATGTTGAGTTGTTCCAACTTCCTACATAAATAAAACCTCATAAGTAATATAAAATTAAGAAAAGAAATTCTATAATCTATTTAGTATTTTCAAAGTGATATAAATAGATATAAAACACTAAAATCTTTGTCAACCACTTCCTCTTAATACTCTAAAATTCACAGACCATGATAATCTATTGCCCTATTTCACCACTTCTTTTCCTCAACCTCTTTAATTTCTTCTACTAAATCTTTAAAAACCTGCAAGACTGCAACAGAAAGATTTTTTTTTTCGAGTCTAGAAGCCCCCCACCCTCTCAATCCAACTTCATCAAATGACCCAGAGCAAGTCATACATTCAAAACCCAAAAGCAATAAAACAAACAATTAGAAGTTCTGTTGCTATTAATATTTGGTCGAACTCCAATTGCAAAAGTAATTGAACACATTCCCTTATTAGCAATCTTCGAGACTCATGCAAACCAACCAACAATTAGAACTACACAAATAAACTTTTTCATTTTTTAATCAGATTCATTTTATAAAATTGAAATTCTCAAATAGAAAGTACAAAGCAGAGATCCAAATGGAGTTTCGTTCAAGGCAATGTTCAATACCTAGAAGTAGAATCTTTGATATATTCATCATCATCTTGATTTGGTTCAACAAATATTATGGGTTGATTATCCTGTAAAACAAAAAAAAAACCATGTTGAAATTAAGTATCATGAAGATCGGATATAGAAAAAAAGATAAATACACCAAACCTCTAAGGCAATAGCAGACCAAGCCCCACGAGATAGCACTGTTACCTCCTCATCGCCTCAGACTCCATCAAACATTCGACGACCCAGACTCAACTACCACTGCCAGCTAAGCACGAACCCAATCACCCCAAAGTCGCTGCCGTGAGTTGCCTGCAAAATCCGCACAACTGACGTCCAGACCTACTGGACCTGCCACACCGCCAGCGAACCACTACACCACCCTTCTAAACATCCCTTGCTTCTGTTAAAACCAAAAATCACCCTTGCTAGAGTTGTGTTTTGAAAGAGAGCTAATAAGAAAAAGGAAGAGAGAGACCTTAGAATGCGTACATTAAAGAGTTTGGGGGTTTGGTGAAGGCAGATAATGAGCTGGTAGTGGAAAGGGCATCTGGTTGATTTTGAAATGAGAAGCTTATCTCATAAGCTAATTCTGGGGAAGAGAGAAGCTTGGAAGAAAAGTTTTTCAAATTTTGAATAGCATCATCACTTTTAAGAAGCATTTATGTTTAATAATGAAGATAAAGGGGATGAGCAGCTGTGGAAAGGAGAAATATGAGGGTCTCAAAATCAAACTAAATGTTTGGTTCTTTTAGGCGTAGTGGATGAATTAATTACAAGGTTGAAGTTACGTATGAGCTTGTATTAAGTAATGAGTAAAAGCACAGCAAAACTTGCCTAATTCCAAGCAGACACTAACGTCTGTTACTGTCCATTTTCAAGCCTAAGATGAATGATGACACACACCTAATTCAATAGAGGAATCGAAGGAAAGTTCAATAGACAAAAATACAAGATTTCAAGCAAAGAAGCTTAATTTTTGAAACAAAATGCAGTTACAAAATCAAGAGATGCGGCCCCTAATACAACATCAACAACCCAAGAAAAAAAAAGGAACAACGGCATTATAAAATTTCAACCTCAGAAAACCAGGAGAAACAAAACACCTCTTCTTGAAGACCAAGGAAGCAACAGCAAAGTGACCCATTTTCAGAAAAAAATAATAATAATCAGACTCCAGAACAGTAATGCAGCATAATATCATCAAACAGACTCACAAAGCAAAACAAATAACGAAACAAAGTATTCATTTTCATAGTTTCATTTCCAAAAACAAAAATTGAAAAAGTTGCTGAATAAACTTTGAAATGAAGTGGGTGAAGAACATAGAGCATTTTCTTACCATAAAGTGAAAACCGGTGGCTGAGAGACGCGGATGAGAGAGGCAGCGTTGGCCTCGCACGGCTGGATCTACACAATGGGCCTGGATCTGAGCTTCGCGGTTGGATCTGAGTGGAGCGACGACGAACGAGCAAGGACGCCGCAACGGAGGAGACACGCGGCGTCGGCGTTAGCATCGGCATCGCACGACTGTAGCTGAGCGACTGACCTGGAACTGAGCGGAGCCTGCACCACGGAGCAAGGACGCCGTACAACTGGATGAGAGGAGAGACAGCGGCGGCGGCAGCAATGGCGGGGGAGAGACTGTCGATAGCGTCCCACGGCTGGACGAAGGAGAGACTGTGCTGGCGTCGCACGACAGGGACGGAGGGAAGAAGATGGAGGGGGATCTGAAATTGGGTGGAGTTACGGAAGAGAAGAAAAAATGTCTCTAGAGGTACAGGATCTGACATTGAATACGAGAGTATGATGGTCATTTTTAAGACTATCTCTCAATCTCCCACGTTTTCTTCCCATCAAGAGAAGAAAAGCTTTTAGGTGGGTCTACGCTATTTTTTTTTATCCTCCCTGTCTTTTTTACGTATCCAAATAAGAGAAAAGAAAATATTTTTTTTATTTTTTCTACTCTTATTTTTTTTTCACTTATTTTCTCTTAAAACAAATAAAATATAAATGACGCAATACAAATTACTATAGTGTCGTCAGATATTATTAGACTTTTTTTGTTTCACCATATGGACTTAATAATAATTACTTAAGAAATGGGTAAGACTTCATAAAAGAAGCTTTTCATCTGTAAACATCAGTATTAGCTGTACGACATAAAAATTATGCTAACATTGAATGTCGCGATCGTGATCGCGGTAGGATAACGACTTAAAATTATTAAATTTAAGAGAGTCGTCATCAATTTTTATTTTCTTTAGGAAAAATTGAAAAACCTAAAAGAGATGATCTACATTTAAAAACTCAAGTTTGGGAGTCTAATTATGCACAGAGAAGGGTGGGAACTTAACCCCACAGCACTCCTGATACATCTATCCTAATACGGTTACCTTAAATCAGTTGTGCAATTTGTATAACTGTTAAAAATATTTATTTTACCCTTTTTATTAAAAGATAAACTAAATAAATTAATTAATTATGAAAATTTTAATTTTGACTTGACAGAATAAGGATTCTACTCCTACGTATCCCCGGATGCAATGAGGAATTCAAAGCCACGTCGTTCTTTAGAAAACGATTGTGAGTTGATTATTTTTAATTTAAAAAAAATTGTTTTGAAAATTCATTTGATTTTTAGAAGAAGAAAGAATCATCAAGCTGTCGCAACTCAGATGATTCTTTTAATACTGTAAGATTAACAAGCTGTCGCAGCTCAAACTAATCTCATTTTTATTCTTTCTTAACAAAGCTCAATTATTTTATTTTATTTTATTTTATAAAAAAACGAATCATCAAGTTTACACAACTCAAATGATTATCAAAATTACAAAGTTAATAAGTTTTCATAACTCAATTAATTCTATTTTATTCCTTTTTTAAAAAAAAAAAGTTCTTTGTATTCTTGCTCACATCCTTATTTTTACTTGTGTGCCTATTTTTTATCTTAAGCCTACTTTCATTTTTTTTTTTACAAAAACATTTTTTTATTTTGGTTACCTTAAATTATCTATGAGATTAATCTTCTGATTACAACTACTAAAATCAAGATTAGTTAACAAAACTTAGCCCAATATTATGACCTGAACAACATCTCCCTAAACCCAAACTCATCTTGTATCAAGCCCTTAACTTAAAGCCCATTAACGAAATCAGACTTTGACAAAAATAAAATAAAATAAAATAAAAATCAAACACATTTCAAAACAAAAAAAATAAAATAAAACAAGTTTCAGAAACTAACTAACACCAAGAATGATGAAGAGAGAAACGTAGCTCTGGTCCTGAGGGTGGGGAACGCACAGATTCGGACAGAGCTCGACGGTGGAGTTCGACGGCGGTGCTCAGAGAGACGACGCGAACGGACAGCGGTAGATCTGGGTTGCCGCGCTTTGGGGTCAACGGATCTGGGCTTCCGGGAGAGAGGACGCTGGATCTGGTGCGGAACGGCGACTGGTCGACGACGGCAAGTCGCGCAATGCAGATCTGGACGTGAAGAACGGCGGCGCGACTACGGGTTCTGGTTACGATGACTCGCAACAGCACGGCGGCGCGGTTCTGGTTCGCGGCTGGATGCTGCGGCTGCCTGGATCTGGGCTTGAGGCAAGCCGGTGAACGGTGTGGATCTTTGGCGGTGCAGCTCAGATTGCGATTGGGAGAGCTCGGTTTGGGTTGTGGGTCATGGTTTTGGACGAATCTTCTCGGTTTCACAGAGATGGGGACTGCGCGACGGTGCTGCAACGGTGGAGGTGTTGCTGTTGTGACGCGTTTGGTGGAGATGGCGGTATGATGGTTGGGTCAAGGCTGGTCACGGTGAAGTTGGGTTGTTGGTGATGGCTGATTTCACTGAGGCTATCTGGGATTGTTTTGGAATGGCAGGGGATAACAAAGATGGGTTTGTATTGCTGATAAAAAAATTTTGTGTATTCTTCTATGAGATTCTACTATTGATGGAGAGTCCTGTGGAATGACAGAAGTGGTAGGATTATAGTGAGCTCAAGGTGTTTGATGTTTTGCCAAATTGAATTTTGATTGCTAATGACAGTGGAAACCGTTGGGTCTTGGGGTTGAGATGGGGGTTGTGGGTTATTTTTTATGGAGGTGGAGGCTTGGTTGTGGGTGGTGGAAGATGGATGGTGGTGAAGGTGAAGTGGGTGTTGTGTGGAGAAGATGAAGCTGCGTGAAGTAAAATGGTGAGACTCTTCTCTGTGTGCGTTGGAAGAAAAGAATGGAGAAAGAAAAAATGTTCTGTCTGCCTCCCCCTGTCCTGAAAATGATCTTCCCCTTTGTAATATGCCTCCCTTGCTGTAAGCAGATCAAAATCTGCAGCCTCAAGAAATCAGCTCAGATTGAGCTTTCCAATCAAACTTCCATTTTGATGTATTTTCCCTGAAGTTGTCATTTTCTCCTCTCCTGTAATTTTGCCATTTTAGGTTGCCTTGAGCTTCGAGTCCTGGTTGCAGAGGAAGTAACGTAACAAAGGGAAATAGCTGCATTCCTTCATTTTATTTTTATTTCTTTTTTCTTTCTTTTTTTTTTTAACGAAAGCAGACTTCCTTTTTCTTCTTTTTTTTCTCTTTTTTTTAAATAAAAAAATAAAAACGAAAATCAACAACTTTTTTTTTAATTTTGTTAAAAAATGAAATAAAATAAAAATAAAAAAAATCAAACAAATAAAATAAAGAGATAAAGGCACGAATAGAGAAATTAATCAAAGGATGCGCACAATTATTTATTTATTTTTTTTATTTTTATCTCGGACAAAATTGGGTGTTCACAGTTGCCCCTCTTTACTTGTTTCTTACTAGATATTAGGAATAACCGTAGTTTTTCATATTATCGTCGTAAGAAATGAGTAAAGACGTGAACTTAAATTTTGTCCGATGATGAAATGGTGCTAATTGCAAACTAGTAAGCTTAAATGCAGATTTACGAGCTGTCGCAGCGTCGTTAATCCTACCAAGGTGAAGTTCAGCGTAAAGCCAGAGACGTCACTGTGTTGTCAATAAGCTGTTGCAGCTAAATTGATGTTTATTTACTCAAAAGAGTTTTGTTTTTTTTTTTAATTTCAAAAACATTGGGTGATCTTGTGACCCGAAATGTTAAAAATAGTAGGCTTGGCCCAGAATTCGAAAGGCAATGCATGAGATGGTATGAATGAAGTGGCAAAGATGTTGATTGAAAACCAGCGAGCACAAACGTGGGTTTACGAGTTGCCGCAACGTCGTTAATCCTACTAAGGTAAAGCTCAGCGTAAAGCCAGAGACGTCACCGCATTGTCAATGAGTTGTCGCAGCTCAATTGACATTTGCTGATCAAGAGTCTTTTGATGTTTTTTTTTGGTTTTGTTTTGTTGTTTTTTTTTGTTTTTGGAAAAAACGTTGGATGACCTTGTGGTCTGGAATTGTAAAAGGCAATGGGCTTGACCCGACATTTAAAAGACAGTGGGATTGTGTCCCGAAATTTAAATGACAATGAGCTTTTATGTCCTGAAATTTAAATGACAGTGGGCTTCTGTGTCCCGAAATTTAAAATGCAATGGGATTCTGTGTCCTGAAATTTAAAAGACAGTGGGCTTCTGTGTCCCGAAATTTAAAAGACAGTGAGCTTCTGTGTCCCGAAATTTAAAAGACAGTGGGCTTCTGTGTCCCGAAATTTAAAATGCAATGGGCTTCTGTGTCCCGAAATTTAAATGGCAGTAGGCTTCTATGTCCCGAAATTTAAAATGCAATGGGATTCTGTGTCTCGAAATTTAAAAGCATTGGGCTTCTGTGTCCCGAAATTTAAAAGACAGTGGACTTCTGTGTCCCGAAATTTAAAAGCATTGGGCTTCTGTGTCCCAAAATTTAAAAGACAGTGGGCTTCTGTGTCCCGAAATTTAAATGACAATGGGCTTCTATGTCCCGAAATTTAAATGACAGTGGGCTTCTGTGTCCCGAAATTTAAAATGCAATGGGCTTCTGTGTCCCGAAATTTAAATGGTAGTGGGCTTCTGTGTCTCGAAATTTAAAATGCAGTGGGCTTCTGTGTCCCGAAATTTAAAATGCAATGGGCTTCTGTGTCCTGAAATTTAAATGACAGTGGGCTTCTGTGTCCCGAAATTTAAATGGCAGGGACTTCTGTGTCCCGAAATTTAAAATACAGTGGGCTTCTGTGTCCCGAAATTTAAAATGCAATGAGCTTCTGTGTCCCGAAATTTAAATGACAGTGGACTTCTGTGTCCCGAAATTTAAATGACAGTGGGCTTCTGTGTCCCGAAATTTAAAATGCAGTGGGCTTCTGTATCCTGAAATTTAAAATGCAATGGGCTTCTGTGTCCGAAATTTAAATGACAATGGGCTTGGTCCGAAATTTAAATGACAAGCCCACAAGATTTTTTTTTTTTCTTCTCCTTCTTCTTCTTTTTTTCTTCTTCTTTTTTTCCTTTTTTTTTTTTTTTTTCTTTTTTTCTCTTTTGTTTTTAGGAAAGATCATTAGGTCATGAACCTAAATTTTGTAAAAACATGGTCGTCAAGTCAAGGACTTGAGATTATGATTTTTTGGTTTTTTTTTTAAAAGAAATTATTAGGGCATGAACCTAAATTTTTTTTTGAAAGCCACCAAGTTAAGAAAAAAAAATTTGACACTTCACTAGGTCATGGGTCTGAAATTTTTTTTTTTTAAAAAAAAAATTTGTATGTTCTTCTATAGTGAAGCTTAGCGTGAAAGCCAAAGACGTCACTTTCAAAGTTGTTGCAATTCATTATCTTTCGATCATGAAAAGATATTGTACTGTTCATTCTTGTAACTCAAAAAATCTAAAGATCATTTCAATAGATTGAAAATATCATACCGAAAACCTTTCACTTGCATACTTGATGCTAATTGCTTCCTCGAAAAACTTTGATCCATCAAACCCGGGTATAAGCTCTCGCAAACTAGAGCTTATTAACTTGTTTCAAATTCCCTTGGGATCTTCAAACGTTTGGACATTGCGTATCTTTCCTTTCAAGTTTGATTATCAGGCACACAATCCCTCTCTTCTTCCCAGCTCTCTTCAAAATCTCCACTTCCATTTCTTCCTTTCTTTTTTTTTTTCGGATACCTCTTGTTTCAGGGTCATCCCTTGAGATAACATTTTCCCTTCAGTAAGTTCTTTTCAGTCTAAATTGCTCATCAGGGAGCTACCCTTAGATGGTCACATCACAGTGTTGTACTCATGTTCACCTTACCTAAAGCATTACGTAATTGACAACCATGGATTCAAAGGTAGAACAAAAAGGAACTTCTAGATTGACCTTGGGAGTTTGACTACAGAAAGGGTATTTACAAAGGATAAATATCTGGACAAATACACATACAAAGACATGAGAGTCAAATGGGTGTTGCCCTAGTATGGATTGGTTTGACCTTTATGAAAGTCAACTTTAGTTGCCTACTGGGCATTATGGCCAATGATTTCCTTCTGCTGAGTATGTACATCAAGCCAAATTGAACCAAAGAGAAATTTGCCCTAGTGCAGGTCAAATTAAATAGAATTGAAAAATTGCCTCAATCTAAGTCAAATTGAACCGAAGAGAAATTTGCCCCAGTTTAGGACTGAATTGAATAGGGCGGACACCCAAATGACCAAGAAAAAAAAAATTGCCCCAGTTTGGAATCTAATTGAATAAGGCAGAAACTTGTCCCTAGGTAAGTCCCCCTTTTTTTTTTTTAAAGAAGCAATGAACTAAATACTTAGATGAGCATAACCTTTTGTCTCAAAATTAAAACTTATGAAAATAAAAGCAATCATTTATTGATCAGAATTGACTTTTTAAGGGTTGTAACGTGGCCAAGGTTAATGGTTATGAAATGAAAGATATAAGGCTCAAACAAGTATTTAAAGGTTAAATGAGACCAAGGATCCTTGTTCAAAATTGGACCTTGTCAACTGTTTTTGCGTTTTCAAACACATTTTCCTTCCCTTTCTTTTCACTTCAATCAATCACCTTTGTCATGAATCATTTCATTTCATTTTCTTTCTTCTTTCTTTCCTTTCTCTATTTCATGTTTTTTTTTTCAAAAGAAATTTTTCACTTCCTGCCCCTTTCACCTTTTCTTTATTTTCTTTATGCTTCAAAATAGTCACCAGGGCACTCAATCTTTGTTTTGTGCTATCCCCTAGTGTAGGGGTGATCCTTGTCCAGGGTTTATTGAAGAAAACTTTCAAGCTCAAAAAGGGATAACGAGGGATAATAAAAAGATGAGTTCTTGTGAAGGAAAGAGAAAGATGGCCAATCTTCATTTCAAATCTTGATTGTTCATTTTCAAAAGTTTTAATATAGAGACAAAAATATTATGCACAACAAGTGATTCTTTCTTTGCTCCATTTTATTTTTTTAATCGATTCATTCTTTTTCTTTTTTCTTTTTTCTTTTTTCTTTTTTTTTTATTTTTTTTTTGCCTTAGAAAAGGGCACTTGTACACATAGGCTTCATGACCACCAATTTTTTTTTAGATTGAGAGTCCAATAGGATCCGAACCAAAAGAAATCATGTAAAGGAAATGAAAGAGTGATAAGGAAGAAATGACAAGAACGTGAGTGTCAAGAATGTTGAAATCCATGCAAATCTATTACATTAATGCTTCAAGAGAGTTTACATAAGTTCAAGCATTACAAAAGTCTAAGATGGCAATCAAATCAAAATAAACGCTTCAAAACTCCAATTGTTCAGAGGTTCCGAGTAGCTGGAGGGCGCTTGGTATAGACAGAATGAGTTAGGGCATATGAACGCGACGAGGGAACTTGGTATGAGGTTTGGTAAGCACTGACTTCTAGCTCTTCCTCCCTTGTCAGTTCCACCATCTTAGGAAAGCTACTTTCTATATTTTCAGCATGTAACTTACCTAACCTCGCAAGATTCTCAATCCTTTCTCCTGCCAAAATTAAGTCAAAAAAATCCCCATAGGCAATCCCTGCCATCAACCCAATAAAAGGTGCTCCTAAGGTCCCCATGAAGTACGAGCTCATCTCTGACGAGGTCAACGGTGGTTGAACCTGGGCTGCCAACATTCTCCATCTTTGAGCATATTGCTTGAAAGTCTCATCACTCTTCTTTTGCATTGCTCTTAGCTGTTCTCGGGTAGGTGCAGTGTCGATGTTGAATCGATATTGCCCCAATAATAGATTTGCCAAATCATCCCAGCGAGAAACCTTTGAACGGTCAAGTTGCATATACCATTCCAAAGCTGGCCCAGTTAGGCTTTCATGAAAGAAATTGATTAGGAATTTTTGATCCCGTGACCAAATGGTCATTTTGGTGATGTAAGCCTTCATATGGAACTTTGGATTAGTACTTCCATCATACTTTGAGAAATCTGGAATTTCAAAGTCCTTAGGGATCTTGACTTCGACCTCCGGGCACAGTTCATCAATTCCTATCGAATCATACAGGTTAGGGCCTTGAATGGCTTTAATTTGTGCTTGCATCTTCCGATCAATTCATCTCTTATTTTTTCTTTTTCTGAGTTACTATTCAGGAATATCTTCACTGGCTGCTCCTGAGCAGCTTTTGCATTATTATTCTCCCCTTCAGGACTTTTGTTCATGAAACCATCCCCTTCATTTGCATTTGTTCCAGTGCCGACATGAGCTCCATTTGTTGTTCTAAGGGTCTCGATTAACTGTCTCAGTAAATTCTCGACCCTTGATTGTCTTTCTGCCATTGCATCAATTCTTTCTCTCATTTCGTCCATCTCTTGTTCCAAATTTCTATCTGAGTTTGACATCTATTGCAACCTAGTTTGCGACCTCGTCTCGTTGGATCGGGTTTGTGCGATCTGCGTTTTCTGAGGACAAGCAATGGTTCAAGTTTTATTTTTTTATTTTTATTTAAAAAAAAAGAACATTAAATGGAATTTAAAACAAAATCTTTTTTCTTTCTTTTTTTTTTAAACAAAAATGAACATATACAAAAATGCAATGATAAATAGTTGGTCCATTAATAGTGACTTGCACCCTCTTTTTTTAAAAAAAAACTTCTCTCTCCTTTTATTTCCAAGTAAAACTTGTTTTTGAGCGGGGTGCGATTTGGTTTATTACATTAATGGACCACATTACTTATTATGTATATGTACAAACGCAATTATGACATGGATACATTTGAAGGTAAGAAGAAGGTATGCTCCCTTGGTACCCTAAGGGATTGCCTTAAATTTGAGGAGTTCTGCCCTAAGGATCTATGAGTCTTTCTGATTCATGAAGACTTTCATTGGGTGGTTCTGCTATTCTAAAGGCCTCTAGAGCTGAGTCCCATTTCAGAATGTTGACCACAACAGTGAGTAAACCACTAGGTGCGGGACATTCATGAAAAAGGCACACTCTAGATGAAGTTTTCGCGATAACCAATCAGGATGTACATCCAAAATGACTACCACTACGCAACCTCTACCTAACTTAGGCTTCACTCAGACCCGGGTATAGGGCCCCACTCGAACATGTGTGAAAAACGTGTAAATACGGTATGTGTAAGGAGCATACAAATCTTTATATTCTAACAAAACAAATACATAACAAATTCCTAAGAATCCTCTATCCTAAGGTTTGCATAATAAACATAAAATCACATTTAAAATAATCAATAAACAAATTAAATAAAGAAAGAAAAACAAAATGGAACAAAAAGGGTAAAACAAACATGTAAACGTCACAAAAATGTGTGCAACCAACTTGCAAAGGCTTGACTCTCAACATCCCCAGCGGAGTCGCCAACTATTGCGACCGTGATCGCGGCGGGATAACGACTTAAAATTACCAAATTTAAGGGAGTCGCCACCAATTTTTATTTTCTTTAGGAAAAATTGGAAAACCTAAAAGAGATGGTCTACGTTTAAAAACTCAGGTTCGGGAGCCGAATTATGCACAGGGAAGGGTGAGAACTTAACCCTACAGCACCCCTGATACATCCATCCTAATACGGTTACCTTAAATTAGTTGTGCAATTTGTATAACTGTTAAAAATATTTATTTTACCCTTTTTATTAAAAGATAAACTAAATAAATAAATTAATTATGAAAATTTTAATTTTGGCTTGACAGAATAAGGATTCTGCTCCTACGTATCCTCGGATGCAATGAGGAATTCAAAGCCACGTCGTTTTTTAGAAAACGATTATGAGTTGATTATTTTTAATTTTTTAAAAAAATTGTTTTGAAAATTCATTTGATTTTTAGAAGAAGAAAGAATCATCAAGTTGTCGCAACTCAGATGATTCTTTTAACACTATAAGATTAACAAGTTGTCGCAGTTCAAACTAATCTCATTTTTATTCTTTCTTAACAAAGCTCAATTATTTTATTTTATTTTATAAAAAAACGAATCATCAAGTTTACACAACTCAAATGATTATCAAAATTACAAAGTTAATAAGTTTTCATAACTCAATTAATTCTATTTTTCCGTGACTTGATCGCATGGGATAACGACGTGATAGGCAAAATTGGCTAAAAGAGATAACTAATGCTGGAAAACTACGTTCGGGACTTAAAATTACCAAATTTAAGGAGTCGCCACCAATTTTTATTTTGTTTAAAGACTTCGATACATCCATCCTAATACGGTTCGCCACCTTAAATCAATTGTGCAATTTGTATAATTGTTAAAAATATTTATTTTATTTAAAAGATAAACTAAATAAATAAAAATTATGAAAATTTTAAAAGAGATGGTGATGCAATACGAATTCAAAAGCCACGTTCGTTCAGAAAACGTTGGAGTTGATTATTTTTAATTTTAAAAAAAATTATTTTGAAAATTCATTTGATTTTTAGAAGAAGAAAGGTGGAGACTTAACCCCACAAGAGACTTCAAACTAATACATCTTTCACAAAGCTCAATTATTTTATTTTATTTTATAAAAAACGAATCATCAAGTTTACACTTAAATGATTATCAAAATTTGTATAATTGTTAAAAATATTTATTTTACCCTGATTTTATTAAAAATTACCAAATTTAAGGGATAAATTTTGTTTAGGAAAAATTGGAAAACCTAAATTAATTATGAAAATTTTAATTTTACCCTTTTTATTAAAAGATAAACTAAATAAATAAATTAATTATGAAAATTTTAATTTTGGCTTGAGAATAAGGATTCGCTCCTACGTATCCCTCGGATGCAATGAGGAATTCAAAGCCACGTCGTTCTTTAGAAAACGATTGTGAGTTGATTATTTTTAATTTTTAAAAAAAATTATTTTGAAAATTCATTTGATTTTTAGAAGAAGAAAGAATCATCAGTTGACGCAACTCAGATGATTCTTTTCACACTGTAAGATTAACAAGTTGCCGCAGCTCAAACTAATCTCATTTTTATTCTTTCTTAACAAAGCTCAATTATTTTATTTTATTTTATAAAAAAACGAATCATCAAGTTTACACAACTCAAATGATTATCAAAATTACAAAGTTAATAAGTTTTCATAACTCAATTAATTCTATTTTATTCCTTTTTTTTAAAAAAAAAAGTTCTTTGTATTCTTGCTCACATCCTTATTTTTACTTGTGTACCTATTTTTTATCTTAAGCCTACTTTCACTTTTTTTTTTTACAAAAACATTTTTTTATTTTGGTTACCTTAAATTATCTATGAGATTAATCTTCTGATTACAACTACTAAAATCAAGATTAGTTAACAAAACTTGGCCCAATATTATGACCTGAACAACATCTCCCTAAACCCAAACTCATCTTGTATCAAGCCCTTAACTTAAAGCCCATTAACGAAATCAGACTTTGACAAAAAAAAATAAAAATAAAAATCAAACACATTTCAAAACAAAAAGAATAAAATAAAACAAGTTTCAGAAACTAACTAACACCAAGAATGATGAAGAGAGAAACGTAGCTCTGGTCCTGAGGGTGGGGAACGCACAGATCCGGACAGAGCTCGACGGCAGAGTTCGACGGCGACGCTCAGAGAGACGACATGAATGGACAGCGGCAGATCTGGGTTGCCACGCTTTGGGGTCAACGGATCTGGGCTTCCAGGAGAGAGGAAGCTGGATCTGGTGCGGAACGGCGGCTGGTCGACGACGGCAGGTCGCGCAATGCAGATCTGGACGTGAAGAACGGCGGCGCGACTACGGGTTCTGGTTATGGTGACTCGCAACAGCACGGCGACGCGGTTCTGGTTCGCGGCTGGATGCTGTGGCTGCCTAGATCTGGGCTTGAGGCAAGCCGGCGAACGGTGTGGATCTTTGGCGGTGCAGCTCAGATTGCGATTGGGAGAGCTCGGTTTGGGGTGTGGGTCACGGTTTTGGACGAATCTTCTCGGTTTCATAGAGATGGGGACTGCGCGACGGTGCTGCAACGGTGGAGGTGTTGCTGTTGTGACGCGTTTGGTGGAGATGGCGGTATGATGGTTGGGTCAAGGCTGGTCACGGTGAAGTTGGGTGCTGTGTGGAGAAGATGAAGCTGCGTGAAGTAAAATGGTGAGGCTCTTCTCTGTGTGCGTTGGAAGAAAAGAATGGAGAAAGAAAAAATGTTCTGTCTGCCTCCTCCTGTCCTGAAAATGATCTTCCCCTTTGTAATATGCCTCCCTTACTGTAAGCAGATCAAAATCTGCAGCCCCAAGAAATCAGCTCAGATTGAGCTTTCCAATCAAACTTCCATTTTGATGTATTTTCCCTGAAGTTGTCATTTTCTCCTCTCCTGCAATTTTGCCATTTTAGGCTGCCTTGAGCTTCGAGTCCTGGTTGCAGAGGAAGTAACGTAACAAAGGGAAATAGCTGCATTCCTTCATTTTATTTTTATTTCATTTTTCTTTCTTTTTTTTTAAAACGAAAGCAGACTTCCTTTTTCTTCTTTTAAAAACGAAAATCAATAACTTTTTTTTAATTTTGTTAAAAAATGAAATAAAATAAAAATAATAAAAAAATCAAACAAATAAAATAAAGAGATAAAGACACGAATAGAGAAATTAATCAAAGGATGTGCACAATTATTTATTTATTTTTTTTATTTTTATCTCGGACAAAATTAGGTGTTCACATTGAAGAATAGTAATTACCCGTCTCTCAGTTGAATATTCGTCTCGAATAAATAGTGATAATAGATGACAACTATATATCATTAATTATAATAAATTATGAAAGATTATCATTAGTAGATTTTAGAATGGCTTTAAAAATAACCCTGTGTTTAGATGTTTTCTCATTAACGGAATGGAACGGAATAGGTGAGGATGGATTGGAAAGGAAAGGAAAGGAATAGAACATAGTTTCCCTTCTCTTTGTTTGGAAGATTCATTAACGGAACGGAACGGAACATGTGTTCTCCTCATTCCACATCAATTTTGGGGGGAACAAAATTTGGTCATTTGAGGGAAAGTGAGAGGGAATGATTTCCCCTGTATTCCGCTCCGTTCCTATGCATTTTAAAACTTCCAAACACAAAAAATTAATTTCGTTCCTCCCATTTCCTTTTTGTTCCCCTCTTTACCTGTCATCCAAACATAGCGTAAAAAAATTATTAAATAAGTTAGATCATCAGTTTGATAAAAAAAAATAGTAAGATAAATGAATGTGAATGATTTTAAGCTTTTTTTAAAAGTTATTTTTTGTTATGGAATACAACTATATGATATAAATAATAATTAATTAAAAATTAATAAACAATTTATTTATTTAATAAAAATTGACAAAATTATTAAAAATAAAAAAGTTCAACACTTTTGATTAGAAAAAAACTATCAAAAATTGACACTTGGCAAAAAAAAATTTTAAAATGACCTCTGAAATATATATATATCATTGTGTAAACCATTTTATTGGTTTGAGACTTTTTTTTTTTGGTTTACCTTTTATCAGTTTTATGTAGCTTTGTTGTACATCGATCACTTGAGTTATAATTAAGTTACTCAATAGATATAGCGGTAACATTTGTTACATCGTTATAAATGGCTTGGAAAGGTTAGCCATCTTTTAGTTGATTTATTATAAAGGTTTTGTTAATATGTAAGAAATACGGACACATCAATTATGAGATGTGTTCGTATGTTGAATACGTGTTGAATATATATTTGTGTCAGATATATGGAGACATTTATATAATACACGTATCTTGCGTGTCTAAATGTGTTCGATTAAAAAAATTATTTGTTTAGTTTGGATACGTCTCGAACACGCTCGAATACTTCTCGGACACATTCAGACACTTCTCAGACACGTTTGGACACGACTAGGACACGACTTGAACACGACCCATTAATATATTTTTTTTAAATTAGTTTCTATGATTAACGTTGAATTAGTAAGCTCGTAACCCACTCAAGCTCAATCACATGACTGACGTCCCAAGTTACTATTTTTACATATTAGTATTTTAAGTTTTATCTTTTCACACGTCACTATTAGACTTTTAAGTTTTATCTTTTCATACACCACTATTTTCATCTACTCTTTCTACCTCTACTCGTACCAAGTCGTTCATTTCATTGTCGCCGAAGCTTGTCTCATACCAATATTCCCTCTAGTTATTTTTTTTTATACACATGTACTTGTACATGAATAAATATATTAGGAGAAAATGATTTAGGAGATTTTTTAGAATATGTCAATAGAAATTATGTTCTATATTTTTTTAGAAGTAACTTACTAAGTAGTAAATATTGACACATATACATATATTAAAATATTGTAAATCTTCAAGTTTATAGAAATAATATTAATAGATTATGAATCTTTTTCTTAAATTTTGAATATATATATAAAGTAGTAAATATATATATATATATTAAAATATATAAATATATAGAAATATATTATATATATATATATATATATATATATATATATATATATATATATATGATATCTAGTGGGAAGAGTTTTTATTATGAGAGGTGAAGAAGTAATCTTGACCACACAACCATACATGAATGGTCAAGATTAAAAGTTATTTAAAGGTCATGTGACTACTTAAAAAAGTTACATATATTTATGTTGTAATATTGACCATTCATGTAAGATCCAATAGTCAATATTTACTCATCTTACCTCTTACAATAAACACTCCTCTCACTAAAGTAAAATCTATATATATATATATATATATATATATATATATATATATATATCGTCAGATCAGATCCTGTATCAGACTGCTTCATAGATTAACATGTTAAGAAATAATACTTGTCATTTATTAATCTTCGTTAAATCATTTTGATTATTTAAAAAATAAAACATTAAATAAATATTTTTTAGAAATTTAAATATATTTAATTTTTTAACTAATATTTTTTATTTCTTAATTATAGAGGTAGATAACGACTTAATTTAGTTTGCATTGACTTGATCCGCGATCGACTAAAAATAGCATGTTGCGTTAGCTTGTATTTTAAAAGGGCTAACAAAATAATAATCCGCATCCACAACTCTCTAGCCCACAACTTTTTTCCTTTTTTTTTTATACTTTTTTTGAATTTTTTCTTGTTTTTAATACTTTGCTTTGGACCTTATTTAGAAATTTAGATCATTAGAACTATTTAGGCTAGAGACTTTTTTTTATCATTAGAAGAAGAACTAATTGAAATAAAATGTTAAAATGTTATTTTTTTTTTAAAAAAAATATTTTGCTTGTTGACGAGTTAACGAGCCGCAATTCGTTTAATCCCGCAAGTTAAAAGAATCAGGTTTATAGGCCCACATTTGAAGGTATGCAAAATGTATAGTCTTAATCTACGCACTGCAAGCTAAACATGCTAACTTTTGAATTGTTGTCCATTTACCTAACTCTACTTAATTGTATTATAAGGACAAACGTAAATAAATCTTTTATTATATAATTGAGTTCATTTCCTTTCATATATATATATATATATATATATATATATATATATATATATATATATATGTCAAATTTAAATAATAGAATAAATTTTGATTATATAATTATATATAAATAGTTAAGATTAAAAGTATGAATGACAATGAGACGGGATGGGGGTAGGTAGTGCTTTCTCGCGCCCTGCTACCGCCATCCGTCACGGGTATTCATTTATGATTCTACGGATAAATAGGATATCATGAAGATCATGGGTAATTAATAATTTAAAATAAAATTTTAAAAATTACAAAATAAAATATAAATAAAATAAACTTTAACACAATATATTACAATTTTATTCAACAATTTAAGATTTTTACAAAATTAAAAGAATATTATAAATAACAAATTAAATTCAATTATATTTTGTAATAATCAATTTACATAAATAATATATATTTTTTCAACAAATTTTATCATTATAGGCTCATTCAATAAAAAAATTATTTTAAAATAATAAAAAAATATATTTTCATCTCATTTCAAAGTTAAAAAGAAAAAAATCATAATATATGATATATATTAAATAAAAAAATATACTTAACGAGTTTACTGGTATTCCCATTTATTAAAGCAAGATTCATCCCCGTCCCATCGCGAGTAATCCTCATGCAAGACGGATAATTTTGCCATCTTTAATTAAAAGTTACTTAAAAATTATATAATTATTTAAAAAAATTGTATATGTTAATGTTTTAATCTTAATTATTTATACAAAATTTAATAATTAAAATTTTATCATCTCATTTTTCACAATATATATAATATATATATATATATATATATATATATAATTACATACAATCTTTTTAATTTCATTCTTTTAATGGACTAGCGCGAGAAACGGACCATCCCAATTTAGACCTGGCCAATGGTCGATGTATTCCGTCTTTTTAAGAATTTCTCACTTAAGAATTTCTCGAGTCGCTCTGCTGTTTGGCCCAGTCCACTTATCTTTAAGGAGACTTTTATGGTGCTCTATCTTGGTAAAAGGAGCACTGGTGCTCCTTTGACCCAATTGAGTATAACACCCAACCCAATTGAGTATAACACATTTTTATAATTTATAATACAATCCTTTGCGATTTTTACGTTTTAATGATATGGGTTTCTAAAATTATCATTTTTTTTAAATTTATTTAAAAAAAACAAACTTCAAAGCTCTATCCTGTTTCACAAAAACAAATTCCAGTGAGCTCATATGCTGATAGTATTGAGAATAATTCAGATTAGTGGTAGTTATTAGCTAAAACAAAAAGTTAGTTAGGAATTAGTCAATAACAGAAAGTTAGTTGAGTTAGTTAGCTTGTGTACCTATCTTATAAATAAGTGAATGAAAATCAGAAAAAATATTATTCAGTGATTAAAATTCTATTAAATTCTTCTTCTCTGTATTCTGTGTTCTGTGTGTGTGTGTTCATTGTGAGTGTACAAGTGAGAAAACAGTGAGAGTGCTCTAATAGAAATTGGTATTAGGAGCAGAAGATCAGGGCCTTGTGTGTGTGTTGTTGTACGTGTGCTACAATCATGGCTTCATCATCAAATGGAAATGGAAGTATTATTTCTAACTTGTCAATCCTTGATGGCAAGAATTATGACTATTGGGTCATAAGGATGGAAGCCATTCTTGGCTTTCAAGAAATTCTGGAGATTGTAAAAGATGGAATTTCAGAGAAAGATGATAGTGTAGCCAAGAAGAAAGATTATAAGGCTCGATGTTTGTTTCACCAATGTGTGGATCTTGCTAACTTTGAGAAGATCTCTATAGCAAAAACGGCTAAGGAGGCTTGGGACACCCTGTAGAAAGCATATAGGGGTGCTGAGAAGACCAAGAAGGTGCGGTTGCAGTCTCTCAGAAGACAGTATGAGCTACTGTCCATGAATGAGCAAGAATCCACTACAGATTACTTCAACAGGCTGCAATTGATAATGAATTCAATGAGGACCTGTGGAGAATCCGTTACAGATCAGCAGAGGGTGGAGAAAGTGTTGAGAACCCTCACCCCTAAGTTTGATCATATTGTTGTTGCAATCGAGGAATCTAAAGATATAGAAAAGATGAAGATTGAGGAGCTTCAAGGTTCTTTGGAGACTCATGAGCTGAAATTGACTAAAAGAAGTGTTGGGAAGGCTATTGTAGAGCAAGCACTTCAAGCTCAAGAATTCAAGAAGGGAGAGAGTAGTGGTTGGAGGAATAAAAAGGGTCGTGGTAGAGGCAAGTCCAGAGGAAGAGGAAGAGGTAGAGGAGACAAAAGATTCCAAGATTCTGATCAAGAACCACAAAACTCTTATCAGAATCATGGAGGGAGCAACTCAAGGAGAGGAGCATACAATGGAAGAGGTAGAGGAAGGAAGTTTGATAAAAGCAAAGTGAAGTGCTATGTGTGCAGCTGCTATGGCCACTTTGCAGATGAGTGCTGGCACAAAAAGGACCCCAGTGATGCTGATGAAGAAGCTGGATTTGCTCAAGATGAGGACAATGCAGATGAAGGTCTCCTTATGGTTACAACACAATGTGATGAGTCAAGTACCAATCTCTGGTATCTTAACTCAGGTTGTTCAAATCATATGACTGGGAGAAGAGATTGGTTTGCTGACTTGGATGAAAGGGTTCAAAGCAAAGTGAAGTTTGCAGACAATAATGTGGTTACAGAGGAGGCATTGGCAAGATTTTGATTTAGCAGAAAAATGGTAAGAGACTTTTATAAATGATGTTCTTTATGTTCCAAGCATGAAGACCAATCTTTTAAGTCTAGGCCAATTGCTTGAGAAGGGTAATTCAATGAAGTTAGAGCAGGGAAATTTGATGTTGTTTGACAAAAAAGGGAAGTTAATCTTGAAAGTGCCTTTGTCCAAGAATAGGACATTCAAGATTAACATCCAAACCTGTCAATATAAGTGTTTGGCAGCAGTTGTGACAGATGAGAGCTGGTTGTGGCATATGAGATATGGACATTTGAATTGGAAAAGTCTTCAAGAAATGAGCAAGAAGAAAATTATGTATGGCCTACCTCAAATTTAGCAACCACATGAGGTTTGCCAAGGTTGTGTTCAAGCAAAACAGCCTAGGAATTCTTTTAATTAAGTAGTTCCATCAAAGACTACTTATTTATTGGAATTGGTATATTCGGATGTGTGTGGCCCTGTGCAGACTGCAACACTTGGAGGCAATAATTATTTTGTCTCATTTGTGGATGATCATAGCAGAAAAATGTGGGTTTATCTAATCAAAAGGAAGGATGAGGTGCTGAATGTGTTCAGAAAATTCAAAGTAATGGTGGAGAAATAGTGTGGCAAAGAGATAAAGGTGCTCAGGTCAGATGGTGGTGGAGAATATAACTCCAAAGAATTTCAACAATTCTGTGAAAACAATGGCATTCTTCATGAGGTGACAACCCCATATACACCTCAGTGATAATCACATATTTTATTCATTAAGAAACCCTTATGTTTAGTCATTTACACTCTCCATATTCTTAATTGATTGAGTTTGGTATGATTTTGTGAGTTTGAGCTCAAATTGGTCCTAATTGAATATTTCCAGCATTATTGAGATTTGACACTGTTTCTGTATTTTGGCCATAACTTGAGTTCCTAATATCTGATGAACATCAATTTTATCTTGTAGGAAAGCTAAGAGGAAACTCTACAACTTTGATGAAGAGCTCGAAGTCCGATTCAGATGTCTAAGGGACCTAAGTTTACATGGAAGTCAGAATACGGGTTCTGTCAGTAGAATCCGAATAGTGTGCACTCATAAAATCATATCTCAAGATGTAATAATGGAGATGGGCTGAAATTTGGACAGTGGATAGTCAAGATCCAAATAAACAACTTTCATGAAGAACACATTTTGATAAAAATAAGTCTAGTAGGTCATTTTGAGCTTGCAAGTCGGAACAGAGGTGCTGAAGTTGGGTTTGAGCAACCTACGGTATTTGGGACATATCTTGGGCTTAAGGAAGCCAAATTGGACGAACAAGCTATCCATTTTATAGCCAAGACAAGGATCTACAACTTTCATGAAGAACACTTTTCGTGGTTCTGAAGTATAGTGGGTCGTTTTTGGCTTCCAAGTCAGACACAAAATTTTCGTCCTCAACCACCCACTCATCCACTCATCCATCCACTAATCCACTCATCCACTCATGCACTCATCCACTAACTCACCCATTCATCCACTCATACACTAATCCAACCATTTAACCACTCCACCCACTCATCCACTAATCCATCCACTAATCCATCCACTCACCCATTCATGTCCATAATTTCCCACTCACCAAAAGTCCTTTGACATTTTTCACTAATTCAACCACTCAACCATTCCACTCACTCATCCACTAAACTCAATCCACTAAACCAACCCACTAATCCATCCACTCAAACACTCCACTCACTCATCCACTCATCCACCCACTTCCCTTTGTCATTTTGTTACCTTAGACTTCTATAAAAGGCACCATTTATCATGAACAACATGTAATTCTCCTTCATTTCTCTCTAAGTTTCTTCTTGCTTCTTCATAGTTTCTCATAGTTTTGTATATTTTGATGCTCTCCTTCATGGTAATGGAGGGCTAAGCTACTTTGGGTCAATTTAGAACTCTTGAAGAGATTGTGGTTTGGATTCTTGAGACCTTGGTTATGCATTGTATTTGATTTGTAATTGAATTCCTCTTTTCTTCTTCTTTCTTCTTCTTCTTGATCTTGAATGCATGAATGGTGATTCTATTTATGTTGATCTGATTTGATCTTGGTTTAAGATTGAGATTTGTGATGAAAGTTAGAACTAATTGATCTAAACTAATCACATAAATGAAGATTGAGATTTGTGATGAAACTTAGAACCGATTGATCTAAATTAATCACGTAATTGAAGAGGTTAGGTTACTGATTTGTGCCTAAGTTAATTGAATTCGGTACTTGAAATTAACATAGATTTTCATGAATGGTGCGATTGCGGATTTGTGTTTATCACTTGTTAATTGAATTCTAGACGATCGTCTAGTATGAATTCTGGATTTGATGCAGAGATCTCGGTTAGATCCAAATTAACAATTCAATTGCGCTTCAAGTGTTCTATGAAGGGTCTATGATTGAATCCACCCAATCTTGGATAGGTTTCTAAATTGACTGCTCTTTAATTGTTATTTCTTCCTTTAATTTTGTTAAGTGCAATCTTAAACTGTCAAACCCCCCTTTTTGCTAACTTTCACTTGATTTGATTAAATTGCATTTACGATCCTTGAGGAGACGATCCGGTGTTGTTCACTATACTACAAGTTTAGGTAATAACTTCGGTTATAATTTTGACTGAGTTCGGCGCTCGTCAAAATTTTGGCGCCGTTGCCGGGGACTAGTAAGTGTAATCTTTTCATTTGAAGTGTTTTTACTAACTTTTGCTTTTTATTATTTTTCTAACATTTTTAACCATTGTCTAGTGTATTTTGCTTATTTATTTGTTTTTGTGTGATGCATGACTAGGTCTGAGCCTGATAACTTGGTTGACTTTGATCCTGAGATTGATAGAACCTTGCATAGGTTGATTAGTGCTCGTAGGCTAAGTGCAAGAATTGCCTCTGAATTTGATCTTAATATTGAGAGTGAACTTGAGATCTTGAATAATTCTAAAACTATGGTTGATAACATGCAAAATAGAACTCTTAAGGAACTTGCTGCTCCTGATATAACTAACCAGTCTTTGTGTATTCAATACCCAGATCTTGATGCTGATTTTGAGTTAAAATCTGGATTGATACATTTGTTGCCCAAGTTTCACGGTTTTGCAGGTGAGGATCCCCATAAGCATCTAAAGGAGTTCCATGTGATTTGTTCAACCATGAAACCACAAGGGATCTCAGAAGAGCACATCAAGCTGAGGGCATTTCCTTTCTCACTTGCTGACCAAGGATTGGTTATTTTATCTTTCACCAGGTTCAGTAACAAGTTGGACTGACATGAAGCGGTTGTTCTTAGAGAAATTTTTCCCTGCCTCTAGAGCTGCTGCCATTAGAAAAGATATATGTGGCATAAGACAAATGACAGGAGAGACCTTGCATGAATATTGGGAAAGATTCAAGAAGCTGTGCTCGAGCTGTCCCCACCACCAAATCACCGATCAACTCTTAATTCAATATTTCTATGAAGGCTTGCTGCCAAATGACGAAGCATGGTGGATGCGCCTCTGGAGGAGCCTTAGTAGACAAGACCCCTGCAGCAGCGAGAGATTTGATAGCAAACATGGCAGCCAACACCCAACAATTTGGCACACGAATTATTACCTCAACCAGAGGAGTCAATGAAATTCAATCGTCTCATGTAGACCAACAGAGAATGGAACACAGACTTGATGAATTGACTTCTTTGGTGAGGCAGTTAGCAGTGGGACAACAAGCACCAATGCAGATGGCTGCAACTGTGTGTGGCATTTGCTCTTGTTCATCTCATCCTACTGATGCATGCCCTACACTTCAGGATGGTGGTTCTATTTTTCCAGAACAATCTGTTGCAGCAGCTGGTATTTTTTCTGGTAGACCCCAATATCAGCAATCACAGCAGCAGCCCAGATATGATCCATTTTCTAATACCTATAACCCTGGCTGGAGGGACCATCCCAACCTGAGATATGGAAATTCTGGTCAACAACAACAACAAACCTACCAACAACGAAGAACCACAGTTTAGATACCAAGCTACGAGGCCCTAGCAACAAGTACCAACCACTTGTATTTAGGCAAGCACAACTGCTCGCCACCCATGCGGCCCCTCCAGCTACTGTTCCAAGAAAGCCCACTCCAACCGAGCCACCTTTCGAAGACTTGATGAAACAGTTTCAGCAGAATGTCAATGCCATACCATCCAGAATTTACAAACTCAAATTGGGCGGATGGCAACCACTGCGAGTGAGTGAAAAGTCAAGGGTCGAACCAATTACCTTCACAAACAAATCAACAACCCAAGAGGCAATGTAAGTGCCATTAGCTTGAGAAGTGGCGAGAGAAGTTGACGGCCCTACTCTACCACAACCCGAACTACAAGTGCAAAGAACCGAAGGTGACCGAAACGAGAAGAAAGTGGATAGCTCGGTCCAAAAATCGTGACACGAAGAAATGTGCGCAGAGAATTCAAATTTGGCCATTCCACTACCTTTTCCAAATAGAGTCACACGGTCAAGCATACCGCACAAACGAGAAATAGAAAGAGAAGTCATGGACACATTCGGGAAGGTGGAAATCAATATTCCCTCCTTGATGCAATCTGATTCCCAAGTATGCCAAATTTCTCAAAGAGTTGTGTACTCACAAGAGAAGACTTAAGGGTGCGAGAAAATAAGCATGGGCGAGAAATGTTTCGCAATGATTCTACCAAGCATGCCACAAAAATGCAAAGATCCTGGAACTTTCACAATTCCTTGCATGATAGGTAACTCCAAATTTGAACATGCAATGTTAGATTTGGGTGCTTCGATTAATGTCATGCCTATGTCAATTTATAAATCCTTGAATATTGGCACTTTGCAACCCTCTTGGTATAGTGATTCAATTGGCAAATAGGACCACTGCTCATCCTGCAGGAGTGCTAGAAGATGTATTAGTTCGGGTGAATGAGCTAATTTTTCCAGCGGACTTCTATGTCTTGGACATGGAAGATGAGTCTTCAGCAAACCATGCTCCATTAATTCTAGGCAGACCGTTCCTCAAGACCGCCAAGACCAAGATAGATGTGCATGCTGGCACCCTTTCTATGGAGTTTGGCGATGATTTGGTACAGTTTAACATTTTTGATGCCATGAGACATCCCCAGAGGAGCATTCTACGTTTTCTATATTGATGTGATTGAGATCTTTGGTTGATGATGTTTATCTTTGATTTATATCTTTGAATTCCCTGATATTGTTGACTTTCTGGATTCTGTTTCTTGTGGTACATGTGTTGCTTGTGATGTTGAGCCATGTGCAAAGCATGTCTTTGAGATTTATCTTTGGTATGAGTGATGATGCAACTGCTGACTTAAATGATACCGCATGTGAAAATAGAAGTCAGAACTGTGCTGAATTTAATGTTGCTGAATTAGTTGTTTCAAATAGCTTGCTGCCTTCTATTGTACAGCCCCCATCCTTAGAGTTGAAGACTTTGCTAGACCATCTTAAATATGCATATTTATGAGATGGTGAGAAGCTGCCAGTAATTGTTGCTAAGAATCTGTAACCTGAACAAGAAGAAAAATTGCTGCAGGTTTTGAGGCAGAATAAGCAAGCCATCGGATGGACACTTGCAGATCTTCCTGGTATTAGTCCCTCCACATGCATGTATAGGATTTTATTGGAAGAGGATACGAAACCAAGTAAGGCAACCCCAAGGAGACTGAACCCCTTGATTCTAGATGTGGTGAAGAAGGAAGTGACCAAACTACTTCAAGTGGCATTATTTATCCCATATCGACAAGTAAATGGGTGAGCCCGTGCGGAGTTGTTCCCAAGAAATCGGGGTCACGTAGTTGAGAATGAGAATAATGAACTTCTACCCACAAGAGTTCGGTAACGGTTGACGTTTTTGCATTGATTATAGGCGGCTTAACCGGGCTACCAGAAAAGATCATTTTCCGCTACCTTTCATTGATCAGATGTTGGAGAGGCTAGGCGGCAAGTCGCATTATTGTTTTCTGGATGGATATTCAGGTTATTTTCAGATTCATATAGCCCGAGAAGACCAAGAGAAGACTACTTTCACTTGTCCATTTGGCACATTTGTATACGAGGAGGATGCCCTTTGGTGCGTGCAATGCTCCGGGCACCTTTCAAAGGTGTATGGTAAGTATCTTTTCGACTTTTTAGAGAATTGCATGGATGTATTTATGGATGATTTTACTTGTCTATGGTTCTTCCTTTGATGCATGCTGGATAGCCTGGCTCAGGTTTTACATAGATGCATTGAAACTAACCTTGTTCTGAATTTTGAGAAATGTCATTTCATGGTAGAACAAGGTATAGTTTTAGGACATGTAATATCTAGCAAGGGTATCGAGGTAGATCCTGCAAAAATAAATGTTATTTCATGCTTATCTTACCCCACATGCGTGCGGGAGGTTCGTTCTTTCCTTGGTCATGCAGGTTTCTATAGGCGGTTCATAAAGGATTTCAGCAAAATTGCTCTTCCACTATCCAACTTGCTACAAAAAGAAGTGGAGTTCCATTTTGACCAGAAATGCAAGGATGCCTTCAATCACTTGAAGCAAGCATTGACCAGTACACCTATCATCCAACCACCAGATTGGACACTCCCATTTGAGCTCATGTGTGATGCCTCTAATTATGCTTTGGGAGCTGTTCTTGCACAAAGGGTCGGCAAAATATCTCATGTCATCTCCTATGCTTCAAGAACTTTAGATCCTGCACAAGTCAACTACACCACCACTGAAAATGAACTTTTAGCAATTGTTTTTGCTTTAGACAAATTTCGATCATATTTGCTTGGTTTTAGAGTGGTTGTGTTTTCAGATCATACAACTCTAAAGTTTCTCCTGAAGAAGCTTGATGCAAAGCCTAGGTTGATTAGGTGGATTTTGCTCCTCCAAGAGTTCGATATTGAAATCCGTGATAAAAGTGGAGCGAGAGATTTAGTGGGTGATCACCTAAGCCGAATTGAAAAGGAGGCAGATACTTTTCCTATCCATGATGTCTTCTCGATGAGCTTGCTTTTCAAGCTGCAAGGTAACACTCCTTAGTTTGCTGATTTGATAAATTTCTTAGTTGCTGGTGTTTTCCCTGCACATTTTATTAGGGCTCAAATTGATAAATTGAAAAGTGAGTCAAAATATTATGTGTGGGATGACCCTTATCTGTGAAAATTTTGTAGTGACCAAGTCATTAGGAGATGTGTGCCTGATAATGAATTTCATTCTATTCTTAGCTTTTGTCATACACTTGCATGTGGCGGTCATTTTGGTCCCCAAAGGACTGCTAGGAAAGTTTTGGAATCTGGATTATATTGGCCCACTCTATTTCATGATGCATATGTGTTTTGTAAATCTTGTGATCAATGCCAAAAAACAGGAAACACTTCTCGAAGGAATGAGATGCCCCAAAAATCCTTATTGTTCTATGAGATTTTTGATGTATGGGGTATTGATTTTATGGGACCCTTTTCCTGTTTCTTTTAGTTTTGTTTACATTTTGCTAGCTGTTGATTATGTATCCAAGTGGGTGGAGGCGAAAGCTACTCGGACTGATGATTCCAAAGTTGTTGTGGATTTTGTTAGATCACAGATTTTCTGCGGGTTTGGAGTTAGAAGGCCATCATCAGTGATCGGGTTCACATTTTTGTAATCGAAGCATGGAGGCTTTGATGAAAAAGTATGGGGTCTTTGCACGAGTTTCTACACCTTACCATCCCCAAACTAATGGGCAAGCCGAGATTTCCAACAGGGAGATCAAACAGATACTCCAGGAAGGCAGTTCAACCTAACAGAAAGGACCTGGAGCAAGAGGCTTGAGGATGCTTTATGGGCTTACCGGATCGCTTATAAGACACCAATCGGGATGTCTCCGTATCGGATTATTTTTGGAAAAGCCTGCCACACCGCCGGTGGAAATTGAGCATCATGCATTCGGGCGGTGAAAAGGTGCAACTTGGACCTAGATCAAGCAGTACGGAGAGGAAGTGCGTAGCTGCAAAGCAATTGGAGGAGATCCGCTTGGAGGCTTATGAAAGTTCCAAACTCTATAAGGAGAAGACCAAAGCCTTCCATGATAAGTTGATTCCGAGGAAAACATTTGAGATTGGTCAAAAAGTTCTCCTCTATAACTCCCGCCTCCGACTAATGCACGGCAAATTAAGGTCTAGATGGGATGGACCATTTATTGTTACTAAGGTTTTTCCTTCAGTGTGTTCGGATTAAAAGTGAGGTCACCGCCAAAGCTTTCATCGTAAATGGACACCGCCTCAAACAAGTATCATGAACTTCCGAGAATGCGAAGTGGAGGTGATGAACCTTCTCCATCCGCATTATGAATGAAAAAAAAAAGAAAAAAAAAAAAAAAAAAAAAAAAAAAAAAAAAAAAAAAAAAAAAAAAAAAAAAAAAAAAAAAAAACGGTTGTGTGTCCGACAATGAGGTAGGTAGTGCCATTGAATTTTGTCACTCGGAAGTAAGTGGAGGTCACTTTTTCTTCAACGACAACAAGCTGCGAAAATCTTGTACAGTATGAATTTTATTGGTCCACTTTATTCAAGGTCTGTTACACCTTTTGCAAAAGTTGCGAAATTGGTCAAAAAGGTTCTGCTTTGAGATTATCATCATCCGCACCTACTCCTTGAAAAATTGAGATCCAGTGGCGCGGTTCTTTTCTTTGTCAAACACGTGTATCCTGGGGTCGTAGATATTGAGGATCCTAGGAATGGTAATGCGCTTAAAGTTAATGGACAAAGACTCAACCATTCCTGGAAAACCAAGTTCTTGAGTTCTTTGTGTTGCTTAGGTTAAGTGGCGGATACGGTACTCGTGACTCTCAAGTCGGTTTATTTTTCGGTTTCCCAAAATAACCGAACCCTTCTTCTCCTTCAAAATGGATGTCATTCTTTCAAACCCGAGAAAACATTTTCCTTCTCTTCCTCAAAATGCTCGATAAAAATCTACAAAGTTCGATGTGAAAGATTGAGACCTGTTAATGCACAAAGGTATGCCAAAAGATGTACTATTTGGATAATTGAAGCGAAGGTCCGATTAGCAGGTGAGTCCTCAATTTCATTTGACTCATACATGCCCGGTCTTGGAAGAAGTTCATATTCTAAAAGGAGAAGAGCAAAAAGGTTACAAGTCTGTTACAAATGTGGACGATGGAATTGTAACAGACAATGTCGTTCTTTGGGGATGATTTCCGTAAATAAATCCTTCATTAAGAATGGACTGAGTAAGGAGTCATTAGATGATATCTTATTGACTCTTGAGACGCGTTCTTATGGATTGATTGCGGGGTAAAATTCTTAATTTGTGGAATCTCTTCAAGGATGAAGAACAACGCTACAGTCTTGGGAATCTGACTCTAAAAGACCCTGTTTGCCAATTTTTAAGAAAATTGGATGGAAAGCTTATCCTCGACTCATAGAAGACGTTTAAGCCGTTACTGGACGTTAAACCAGAGGCAGATGTGAGCCATATCCACAAACAATCTGTACATATCATCTTCTTCTTCTTCTTCATGTCATCTCTAAAAAAAAAAAAAAACAAAAAAAAAAACAAAAAAAATGTATACTTCTTAGGGTTGGCTTTGGTAACACACACCGTGAATGGGGAAATGCATGCATCCTGATCCAGCCTTCTTAATTGAAAAACAAAGAAGGTAGATTGTATTCCACATGTGAGGCAGCCGGTCGTATTATGGCCACTTGTCCCTTTTGGGAGCCCTATGTTACGCCTGTTGGTCTTGAATGGATCGAATATTGGTCAACAATGCTTTGGTACAAAGCCGAAAAAGCAGACTACCTCCATCCCAATCTTAAGTAAGTATACACTCATCTTTCATCAAGTTTTTCTAACAATTTCACAAAAAAAAAAAAAAGAAGGACGTGATGTCTATTGCACTCATGACGCCAGTAAGTATAAAGATACGCCATGGAAAGCGTACATACTGGTATGTCATCATTTTCTATTTCTTTTATCTTTGTATCATTTTGTTGTATTTTGATTTTTGTATAGACGATCCTTTGAGCAGGGTCCTTCGGGGTTTCTAGACTTCTTTACCTTGATGGTTTTCTTGAAGTAAAAAAAAACAAAAAACAAAAAACAAAAAACAAAAAAAAAAGGAAAAAAAAACAAAAAAAAAAAGATTTTGTGTTTCTTAATTTCAACCTTTTCTGACAACAGCCAACCTACCATCATAGGTGCAATTATTCCCCTTTCCATTCTTTTTTCTATTTAAACACTCCATTTTCTCCATTTTCCTTCAACTAAGAAACACTCAAAGGGAGGAAAAGTATAGAATGGGACCTCCTATTCGTAACCTCAAAAATGTCTGTGTTTTTGTGGGTCGAGTTATGGGAAGGGATTAGAATTTGTAAACGCAGCTAGCACTCTTGGTCGATCACTTCTGCGAGGAATATTCATCTTGTATATGGGGGAGGTTGTCGTGGGTTAATGGGGGTTATATCACTTGCTTGCATATGTAAAAGACAGTCGGAGTTTTAGGTGTCATTCCTGAACCTTTAGCTCAACAGAACATCAATGCAAAGACAATTGGGGAGGAACTTAAGGTATCATCAATGCATGAACGAATGAAGATAATGCTTAAAAACTCTGATGCATTCATTGCCTTACCAGGTGGTTTTGGTACTTTGGAAGAAATTTTTCAAATCGTCTCTTGGGCCGAACTAAACATCCACCATAGACCCATTGGTTTGTTGAATGTTAATAATTTCTTTGATCTTTTGTTATTTTTTCTTGACAAAGCTGTGGAACAGAAATTTATCACTCCTTCGGCAAGACAACTTCTTATCTCTGCCTCCACTATTGATGAGCTCATTGATAAATTAGAAGCTTTTGAGTATGTACCTGATAAGGTATTAGCTCAGATAGATTGGTCAACAGGAAGCAGCGAAGGAAGTAACAAGAAAAAAAAGCCAGATCTAACACTTTCTCTTTAATGGGTTTGATTTTATTAAATAAAAAAAATTGTTGTTTTGTTTGGAAAGTATGATATGATTGTCATGGACTTATTAAACTAATTAGTGATGGCAGAGTAAGGAGTAATTTTACTCTTGAGACGCATCTTAATTGGTGGCAGAGTAAGGAGTTTTTTTATGTAGTAATTAATTAGTATTAAATTGTGGCAGTACTTAAGTTTTATTGTTTGATTTCTTCTCAGGGTCTGATGCGGAACTAACAGTGTGTCTTTTCTGCTTGGCGTTGATTCACTTCTTATCAGGTTGTGTTGCTCTTTTCTATATCTCTCTTTCACATTGAGGGCAATGTTATATTAAGTGTGGGGGAGAGATTTTAGCATGTTTCTTTTCTTTTGGTTTGTTAAAAAAAAATCAAAACAAAAAAAAGAGGGTTCATTGCATGATTGAATAACTTTTCTCCCTTCTTGAACTGATATGCTTGGTGATGGATGATTGAATTGATGAATTGAGTTTGATGGATGCATACCTTGTGAGATTTTGAGCCTAATGGATGGATTTAACATTTATGCCATTCTCTTCTTTCTTGTGTGATTTTCACTCATGTTAATGACCACTCTAGAACTTGTTTTGATTCTTTTTGAGGCTACATTTCACTTGCATGCATGAACATGATTGAGGCCTTCTTTCTTAATTAGCTAGTTTAACCAAATAGCCAACCTTGTTTTTAATATGATATCAAGCACTCTTTTGACTTCTTGAAAATTCTCTGATTCCTACCAACCTTGTATATTTTTCTTTGCTTAACCCCTTTGAGCTTATTTGACCATTCCTTGTTTCTAGCTCATTATGTGCCTTAAATGAGAAATCGTGTTCTTACTTTACCTTAGGGAATAAAAGAACATTAGCTTGGTTAATGGATGAGTTTTTGAACAAGTGTGGGGGTGTGTGTACAAAATGGTTGTTGAAAAAGAAAATAGTGCCCAAAAAAAAAAAAAAAAAATGTATGTATATAGTTATGTTCATATATATATAAAAAAAAAAAAAAAAAAAGGAAAAAAAAAACCAAGTGTTTAAAAAAAGAAAAGGATTGGGAAATGAATATGTAAAGGAATATACACTAGAGTTGGGATGAACTTTTATGCTTGTTATTTGAACTCAGCTCTCATTTGCTTTTATTCTCTTTGGTATTTATCTTCTCATATCCATTTTATCCTCTCCTGTTACCTTGACCTCACTACAACCTTGAATAAAGTCCTCATGATTTGTGTGTGCATGTGTTTTGAGTAGTGGAGAAGTAGAAGATAAGCAAGCTTATGGTAGTGCAATTTTCATGGGTTGAATTGAGTGAAATACCTACCTTTTAAACACTTGAGAGATTGAAAGGGAATCTTGTGAAGATCTATCATTCTTGATTCATGTTGAAGATACCTTGCTTGTTGGTTTGAGATGTGGAGAATTGTTAACTCATGAATGTTTTGATCCTGAACCTTTGGTTGTTCTTCTTGATTGTAAAATTTTGGTCTTGAGTTTTGCCCGAGTGCAAAAAGCTAAGTGTGGGGGAATTTGATAATCACATATTTTATTCATTAAGAAACCCTTATGTTTAGTCATTTACACTCTCCATATTCTTAATTGATTGAGTTTGGTATGATTTTGTGAGTTTGAGCTCAAATTGGTCCTAATTGAATATTTCTAGCATTATTGAGATTTGACACTGTTTCTGTATTTTGGCCATAACTTGAGTTCCTAATATCTAATGAACATGAATTTTACCTTGTAGGAAAGCTAAGAGGAAACTCTACAACTTTGATGAAGAGCTCAAAGTCCGATTCAAATGTCTAAGGGACCTAAGTTTACATGGAAGTCAGAATACGGGTTCTGTCAGTAGAATCCGAACAGTGTGCACTCATAAAATCATATCTCAAGATGTAATAATGGAGATGGGCTGAAATTTGGACAGTGGATAGTCAAGATCCAAATAAACAACTTTCATGAAGAACACATTTTGATAAAAATAAGTCTAGTAGGTCATTTTGAGCTTGCAAGTCGGAACAGAGGTGCTGAAGTTGGGTTTGAGCAACCTACGGTATTTGGGACATATCTTGGGCTTAAGGAAGCCAAATTGGACGAACAAGCTATCCATTTTATAGCCAAGACAAGGATCTACAACTTTCATGAAGAACACTTTTCGTGGTTCTGAAGTATAGTGGGTCGTTTTTGGCTTCCAAGTCAGACACAAAATTTTCGTCCTCAACCACCCACTCATCCACTCATCCATCCACTAATCCACTCATCCACTCATGCACTCATCCACTAACTCACCCATTCATCCACTCATACACTAATCCAACCATTTAACCACTCCACTCACTCATCCACTAATCCATCCACTCACCCATTCATGTCCATAATTTCCCACTCACCAAAAGTCCTTTGACATTTTTCACTAATTCAACCACTCAACTATTCCACTCACTCATCCACTAAACCAACCCACTAATCCATCCATTCAAACACTCCACTCACTCATCCACTCATCCACCCACTTCCCTTTGTCATTTTGTTACCTTAGACTTCTATAAAAGGCACCATTTATCATGAACAACATGTAATTCTCCTTCATTTCTCTCTAAGTTTCTTCTTGCTTCTTCATAGTTTCTCATAGTTTTGTATATTTTGATGCTCCCTTCATGGTAATGGAGGGCTAAGCTACTTTGGGTCAATTTAGAACTCTTGAAGAGATTGTGGTTTGGATTCTTGAGACCTTGGTTATGCATTGTATTTGATTTGTAATTGAATTCCTCTTTTCTTCTTCTTTCTTCTTCTTCTTGATCTTGAATGCATGAATGGTGATTCTATTTATGTTGATCTGATTTGATCTTGGTTTAAGATTGAGATTTGTGATGAAAGTTAGAACTAATTGATCTAAACTAATCACATAAATGAAGATTGAGATTTGTGATGTGACCACGGCAAGTGTACCGGATCGTCAAGTAATAAAAACGGTGAGAAACCGGATATCGTTCTTAGGGATCGATGGCCAAGTACCAATTCACGAAGTTAGCTACTATTTAAACCAAGATTTGAATTAAAATGGGTTCCAATAACAATAACAAAATCAAAAGAAACAAAAGCAATGACAATATTTTTGGGTTTTTCTAGTTGGAAAATTATCAAACACTTGGTGTGCAAAATGAAAAATAATCAATTAATGAAAGAGTTGGGATCAAGCTTCATTTGATTTCACTTGTTGCATATCAATTGGAATTAATACAAGCTACTATTCCTATTTTGTTACCGAATTCTCTTAAATAATCAACTCCTAATTCCTTAGGTAGTTAACCCTTTTGTTTTCAATTAAAAACCCTAATTCCTTAGGTGATTCTAAGAGATAACAAGCATTATGGTTTAGAATTCAAAGAGGTAACAAGCAAATCAATGACTATTCCTAGCCTAGAGATAAGCAAGGTTCATAATCTCATAACACAAATCATATATCAAATTTCCATTCAACATACAACCCTAGAATCATTCCAAAGAGGATCAATCCTTAGAAAGCATTAAGAGAAGAGATCATAAACTCAAAATAGAGATAACAACTTATATTAATTAAATCCAACATCAATAACAATCAAGATCCATCAAAATCCACCTAATCCCAACAAGGGAGAGTTTAGCTAGACATAGAAATAAAAATAGAAACTAAGACAATAGGGAAGAAGATGCAAAACTCCATGGAAGATTGAAGAAAATCTGAGCTCCCACTCTTCTTCTCTTCAAATCCACCGTAGAGCACCCAAGATAGGGTGTTTCTCTGCTCCAAAACGGCTCCCCACTCTTCTCCCCACGCAGCACTCCTCATTTAGGTCAGAAAATATGAATTTAAACTCTGGTATGGGCGCCTAGGCGCTTCGTCTGGAGCACCTGGGCGCTGAACGTCCGAACGCATTTCTTTGTCATGAGCGTGAGCGCCAGGCGCTCGTTTTGAGCGCCTAGGCGCTCAACATCCAGCATGTCTCCTTTGAAGCTTAAGGGCGCTTAGGCGCTCTTCGTATAGCGCTGGGCGCTAGAGGCTCAACAGACTTGCTCTTGATCTTCCTTGGAGGCTTTAAGTCCTCTCTTCTTCGTGCTTTTCTTTGCCACATTGAGCTTCATCATATTTCTCTTGGTGCCTGCAATCAAAACAACGATAAATGAGCTAAAGCACCAATAATTCTAATCAAAATGAACTAAATCTAACAAACTAACATAAATTAACTAAAAAGACAAAATAAAATTGTTCTAAGGTCAAAACAATGTCAAAAGTTGGGCTTAAGCGGTGAAATCCCCTCAAAAGGCTTTGAAAAAACAGATAATCTAGCAGATTATCACCACCCCAAACTTAAAACTTTGCTTGTCCTCAAGCAAAACAAAATAAAAAATAAGCTAAAAGAAAAGACAACTCTACAACTCAAACACCAATCTTTGAATGAGTAAAATAAACCAAGAGTGTCCCACAACTCAAAAGCATCAAAGTCATGACAAATCAATTCATATATGCATTCTTGAAAACCGAACTCTCATTTTGTGTAGCTGAAACCCAAAGGGTCAAAAATAAGGGACATCACAACCATGCACTGATCAATCACAGCTTGAAAGTTAATGAACACGGCATCAAGATACACCTAATAATTGGGCCACTTAAACTCTTGTATTTGGGCTTGTGTTTCCCTCAGTCATCACTTATTGAGTTCACCCTCCTTGGATTTGCTTTTCATCTCAAACATGCATGCACGCCACTCACAAATGCAACAATCAAAAGGACTTTAGTCAAGGTCGCATTGGTGCCAAGGTACAAGGTAGATAAAATGAACATATAAAGCTGCTACCTTAGAGAGCAAGTGAGCATTGACACTTCTAACAAAACTTCAATTCACAAATCTCATACCTTTCACATTCTCCTTTTCTTTTATATTTCCCCAGTAACCTACATGGTCTCAAAAGGGTACTTGATCATTGAGTCAAGTATTTTCCAAGAACCCATCGGTCTCAAAGGGTTCTATTCAACAAGCCAACTCTTTTTTTTTTTTTTTTTTAACAATGGCCACCCCAAACTTAGTACATTGCTAACCCACACCTTGGTAAATTCAATGCTCAATTACCCTTTTCGGTGGATAAGACATTCATTATTTTGGCTATGGCATCTTTGTATGGGCAAACAAAGAATTCAGTTTATTAGGCACAAAAGGGGCAACACAAAGGAAACAAACATCATTTGGTTGGCTATATGGCTATCTGGCTCAACAACAAAACTGCCTTTATCATGTCGATGCATTGTGCAAATCACGGCATGCAAATGAGATTCAAGCAAAGCTAGGAGAATAGAAACTCACCAGTGACCTCTCATCAAAGCAAAAATGTTGAAGGCTCAAAACAACTCCCAAGGATGAATTATGAAATCCAATCACAAAAATCACCAAGTACATTAACAATAAGCTATAATATTTATGTATGGAAGTCATAATCCTCATTCAAGTACCAAAATCTCAGAAATAAGCCCATAAAGCTTTCAAGTTTTCCTAACAGGCAGTGCATGCATGGTTGGCTCACATAACAATGATACTATCAAACATGGGAACCCACAAAAGTAAACTCCAAACAGTTCAACATTGGCTTGACTCACAAAGGCAATAAACTCAAATTAACAAGAAGTTAAAACTAAACAAAGAAATTAAGTAAAATGCATACAGACACATTAAACAAATAAAAATTAAACAAAATGACTAAAATGAAAAAGTAGAGATAGAAGAGCCTGAGCATGGGTTGCCTCCCATGAAGCGCTTGTTTAACGTCATTAGCTTGACATTGCTTCTCAACTCATCAAGGTGGCTTGAAACAGGAGAAGTAGGATGACACTTTTCTTCCGTCAGATCTTTGCCTCCATACTTGGTCACTGACCTTGCAATCCCCTCTAAAGGCATTTGGAACTTGACTTGAACCTGAGAGTTCTGAATAAACCTTAGCATGTGAGATTTCGTCGGCCATGGAGGCCATGGAGGTCTCGATTTTTCAGGAAGATTTCGGCCCTTGACTAACTCTTTTTGAGCTTTACCTTGGATGCAATTGACGGGGGCATAGAGATCTGATGTTAGTGCAGATTTATCAAAGACATTGATGGTCACCTGGTCTCCATCCACCCTCAAAATTAGTTCACCTCTTGGCACATCAATCAATGCTCCTGAAGTTACTAGGAATGGTCTTCCTAGAATCAGAGGGATATCAGTATCCTCTTCCATGTCTAAGACCACAAAATCTACTGGAAAGAAGAATTTGTCAACCTTCACTAGCACGTCTTCCACAATACCATATGGATGTCTCACAGATCGATCTGCTAATTGAAGGGAGATCATAGTAGGCTTAACTTCTCCAATCCCAAGTTTATGCATGATAGATAGCGGCATGAGATTAACACTCGCCCCAAGATCACAAAGAGCCTTCTCAATGTTCAGCTTACCAATGGTGCAAGGAATGGAGAAACTACCTGGATCTTTCAATTTAGGTGGTAGTTTCCTCTGAATTATAGCACTGCACTCTTCGGTAAGTGCCACAATCTCATCTTCCTTCAGCTTCCTTTTCTTTGACAGCAACTCCTTCATAAATCGGGCATAAGATGGCATCTGCTCAAGTGCCTCAGCAAAAGGAATGTTAATCTGCAGCTTCTTAAACACTTCTAGAAACTTTCCAAAGCTGTTTTTATCTTGTTCCTTTTTGAGTCTTTGGGAAATGGCGGTTTGATAGTTGGCGGTGGCATCTTCACTTTGCTTGTTCCTTTTCGACTCCTTTTCATTAGAGTCATTAGACAAACCACGTGAGTTACTTCAACTTGCTTGTTTGGCACTTCTTCATTGGTTTTCTCCTCCCTTGGTTGAGGCTCAAGTACCTTCCCACTCCTAGTTGTTATAGCTAAAACATGCTCATTTCCTCTAGGATTGGAATGTGTCACTTGGTAATGAACACGGAGGCCTTTCGAAATCTGTTTTGCAAGTGGCCCACTTTGAGTTTCCAAATTGCGGATTGAAGCATCTGATTTCTAAACCCCGCTCTTGTTTCCTCCATAAAATCGGTAGTTGTTTTGACAAAAGTGAGGTTTGTGTAGCCAACTTTTCTAAGGCTAACTCCCAAGAAGCCTTCTTCTCATTAGATTGAGGTTGGGAAGATGAAGGACCTTGATATGATGATTTGTTGAGGTGTCCTTGATATCCCAAATCTTTGTCTTGGTTGAGCTTGATTCTCTTGATTACTCCATGAAAAATTTGGGTGATTCCTCCACCCCTGGGTTGTACGTGTTGGAGTAAGGATTATTCTGCTTTGCCTTGGAGGGTTGCTCATGAAGTTCACTTGCTCTTGGTGGAGGTCCAAACATGTTTCCTGGACAATCCACACTTCCGTGTTCACCTCCACGAAATCACAGGCCAAAGGAGCATTGCGCACCGCATTCACACTAAGAGTATTGACCTTTTTGGTGAGATTCTCAAAATTGTTGAGTCAAAATTTTTTTGAGCCAAAGTGCATTCATAGAATCGATCTCCAAGTACCCTTTCTTCATTACTGACTCTTTCTCCAACCCTCTGGTAGTCATTATTGGCCATTATTTCAAATAACTCCCAAGCTTCTTATGGGGTCTTATAATTCAATGCCCCACCTGCTGCAGCATCAACCATTGCTCTAGTTTGAGGTAGCATGTCATTATAAAAACTCTGCACTTGAATCCAGAAATCAAAACAGTGGTGTGGGCATTTTCTCAATATTTCATTGTATCTCTCCCACGCTTCACTAAGAGACTCCCCAATCAAACTGCCTGAATGATGTGATTTCACTTCACAACTTTGCAGCCTTGGACGGAGGAAAATACCTTGTCAAAAATTTCTGAACTAAAATTGCCCAAGTAGTTATGCTTCCTCTTGCCAATGAGTCCAACCAGCTCTTAGCTCTGTCCCTCACAGAGAAAGGAAACAATCTCAGACGAATAGCATCTTCACTCACCCCATTGAGTTTCACTGTATCACAAATTTGCAAGAAACCCGCTATATGTGCATGTGGGTCTTCATTGTCAAATCCTCCAAACTGATTGTTCTGCACCAAATGGAGTAGAGCTGGCTTCAACTCAAAATTATTTGCCTGAACTGGAGGTCTTGTTATGCTCGCTCCACACCCATCCATGTTAGGAATAGAATAATCCATGAGAGTCCTAACAGGTGGTTGTGGTGGTGGAGGATCTACATTCTCTCCATTGTCTGCCATGTCTTCAACAACTGTTTGAATGCCACCCAAATTCCTTCTTCTTTCTCTGGTTTGCTTTCTCAAAGCTCTTGCAGTCTTTTCAATTTCAGAGTAAAAAAGAAGGTTGTCTGGATGAATGGTACCTCGCATACACTTGACACACAATATCAGAGCAAAAATAACTCAATGAAATAAGTAAACTAAAGAAATTAAAAACTACAATGAATGAATAAAAAGAAAGAGAAAAGAAAAAAAATGTTTAAACTAGTACATTTTGCCTTCGATATTACCGATATTGGTAAAATCGATCCCCAAGCAATGGCGCAAAAAACTTGATGTGACCATCGGCAAGTGTACCGGATCGTCAAGTAATAAAAATGGTGAGAAACCGGATATCGTTCTCAGGGATCGATGGCCAAGTACCAATTCACGAAGTTAGCTACTATTTAAACCAAGATTTGAATTAAAATGGGTTCAATAACAATAATAAATCAAAAGAAACAAAAGCAATGACAATATTTTTGGGTTTTTCTAGTTGGAAAATTATCAAACACTTGGTGTGCAAAATGAAAAATAATCAATTAATGAAAGAGTTGGGATCAAGCTTCATTTGATTTCACTTGTTGCATATCAATTGGAATTAATACAAGCTACTATTCCTATTTTGTTACCGAATTCTCTTAAATAATCAACTCCTAATTCCTTAGGTAGTTAACCCTTTTGTTTTCAATTAAAAACCCTAATTCCTTAGGTGATTCTAAGAGATAACAAGCATTATGGTTTAGAATTCAAAGAGGTAACAAGCAAATCAATGACTATTCCTAACCTAGAGATAAGCAAGGTTCATAATCTCATAACACAAATCATATATCAAATTTCCATTCAACATACAACCCTAGAATCATTCCAAAGAGGATCAATCCTTAGAAAGCATTAAGAGAAGAGATCATAAACTCAAAATAGAGATAACAACTTATATTAATTAAATCCAACATCAATAACAATCAAGATCCATCAAAATCCACCTAATCCCAACAAGGGAGAGTTTAGCTAGACATAGAAATAAAAATAGAAACTAAGACAATAGGGAAGAAGATGCAAAACTCCATGGAAGATTGAAGAAAATCTGAGCTCCCACTCTTCTTCTCTTCAAATCCACCGTAGAGCACCCAAGATAGGGTGTTTCTCTGCTCCAAAACGGCTCCCCACTCTTCTCCCCACGCAGCACTCCTCATTTAGGTCAGAAAATATGAATTTAAACTCTGGTATGGGCGCCTAGGCGCTTAGTCTGGAGCGCCTGGGCGCTGAACGTCCAGAACGCATTTGCTGTCATGAGCGTGAGCGCCTAGGCGCTTAGTTTTGAGCGCCTAGGCGCTCAACATCCAGCATGTCTCCTTTGAAGCTTAAGGGCGCTTAGGCGCTCCTTCTGTAGCGTCTGGGCGCTAGAGGCTCAGCAGACTTGCTCTTGATCTTCCTTGGAGGCTTTAAGTCCTCTCTTCTTCTGTGCTTTTCTTTGCCACATTGAGCTTCATCATATTTCTCTTGGTGCCTGCAATCAAAACAACGATAAATGAGCTAAAGCACCAATAATTCTAATCAAAATGAACTAAATCTAACAAACTAACATAAATTAACTAAAAAGACAAAATAAAATTGTTCTAAGGTCAAAACAACGTCAAAAGTTGGGCTTAAGCGGTGAAATCCCCTCAAAAGGCTTTGAAAAAACAGATAATCTAGCAGATTATCAATTTGTGATGAAACTTAGAACTGATTGATCTAAATTAATCACAGAATTGAAGAGGTTAGGTTACTGATTTGTGCATAAGTTAATTGAATTCGGTACTTGAAATTAACATAGATTTTCATGAATGGTGCGATTGCGGATTTGTGTTTATCACTTGTTAATTGAATTCTAGACGATCGTCTAGTATGAATTCTGGATTTGATGCAGAGATCTCGGTTAGATCCAAATTAACAATTCAATTGCGCTTCAAGTGTTCTATGAAAGGGTCTATGATTGAATCCACCCAATCTTGGATAGGTTTCTAAAATTTGCTTTTTAATTGTTATTTCTTCCTTTAATTTTGTTAAGTGCGATCTTAAACTGTCAAACCCCCCTTTTTGCTAACTTTCACTTGATTTGATTAAATTGCATTTACGATCCTTGAGGAGACGATCCGGTGTTGTTCACTATACTACAAGTTTAGGTAATAACTTCGGTTATAATTTTGATTGAGTTCGGCGCTCAACACTCAGCACAATGGTGTAGCCGAGAGGAGAAACTGAACAGTGATGAATATGGTGAGGAGCATGCTGAAAGGTAAATCTCTTCCTAATTGTTTTTGGGAAAAAGTTGTAAACACAGCTGTATATGTGTTGAATATGAGTCCAACAAAGAAACTGAAGTTGATAACTCCTGAGGAAGTGTGGTTTGGAAGAAGATCAAATGTGGGCCACTTGAGAGTGTTTGGTTCACTGTGTTTTCAGCATATACCAGAGGAGAAAAGAAGGAAATTGGATGATAGTAGTGAACAGGTTATTCTACTTGGTTATCATCCAACAGGTGCCTATAAGCTGTACAATCCAACAACAAAAAGGATTGTATACAGTAGAGATGTGATAATTGATGAATCTAAAGGGTGGAAGTGGAATATAACAGAGTGCAATGCTCAAAAGGTTGGTGTTTCTATCAACCTTGAGGAGGATTCAAGTTCTTCTATGACTAAACATGAGGAGCATGCAGTAGACAGCCCACATATGAATCAGAGAATGCAAAGAAATAGATTGCCACCAAGGAGATTGATAGACTATGAAGTGTTTCCAGATAGTACAGTAATAAATGAAGAAGAACTGGTCCACATGGCTCTTTTTGTGGATGCAAAACCACTTAACTTTGAGCAAGCTATGAAGAACCAGAAGTGGATTGCTGTAATGAAGGAAGAGCTGAATTCCATTGAGAGAAACAAAACATGAGACTTGGTGTCACTACCTCCACAAAAGAAGGCTATACCTGTGAAATGGATCTATAAGATAAAGGTGAATCCAGATGGATCAATTTCAAGGTATAAGGCCAGACTTGTGGTGAAAGGGTTTATGCAGAAAGCTGGGTTGGATTATCAGGAAGTGTTTTCACCAGTTGCAAGGATTGAAACTATCATATTAGTAGCAGCCATTGTAAGCTACAAAGGCTGGCCTATGTACCAACTTGATGTGAAATTTACATTCTTGAATGGACCACTCAAAGAAGAGGTTTATGTGCTGCAACCATCAAGCTTTGAAGTGCTGAATCATGAGGAGAAAGTGTACAAACTAAGAAAGGCACTCTATGGATTGAAGCAGGCACCTCGGGCATGGAATAGGAAGATTGATTCATTCTTACACGAAAAAGGCTTTGAGAAGTGTACCAATGAGTATGGCATCTATGTGAAGAAAAGAAGGGGTGAAACAACCTTGGTGGTATGCTTATATATGGATAATTTGTTGATTACAGGAGAAAAGGAACATGAACTTGCTGAATTCAAACAGCAGATGAAAGAAGAGTTTGAAATGACAGATTTAGGAGCATTTTCATATTTTCTGGGTTTGGAATTTATTCATAGTGACAAAGGACTGTTCCTTTATCAGAAAAAGTATGCAAGTGATGTGTTGAAGAGGTTCAATATGCAAAATTGTAATCCTGCTAGAACTTCAGCAGAATGTGGAGTTCATTTAGTGAAAGACAGCAACGAAGATGTAGTAAATCCTACTTTGTTTAAATAAATTGTAGGATGCTTGAGGTACCTATATAATAGCAGGCCAGATATCTCCTATGCAGTGGGCTTGGTGAGTAGATTTATGGAAAGTCCAAAGGTCTCTCACATGTGTGCAACCAAGAGAATTCTGAGGTATGTGAAAGGGACTCTTGACTTTGGACTGTTATTCACTAATAACAGAAATCAAAGCAAAGGAAACATTGTTGGTTTCATAGACTCAGATTGGTGTGGTGATAAGGAGGATCGGAAAAGTACAAGTAGCTATGTTTTTCAGCTATGCAACACTGCTTTCTCATGGTGTTCAAAGAAGCAATCGGTTGTAGCTTTGTCTTCTTGTGAGGCAGAATACATTGCTGCCTCTACTGGTGCATGCCAAGCTGTGTGGCTCCAAACCTTACTCGAGCAGATGCATTTAGGAGTGGAAGGACCAGTGTTACTTGGTGTTGATAATATTTCAGCAATTAATTTAGCCAAAAATCTAGTAGCACATGGAATGAGCAAGCATATAGAGACCAGATTTCATTACTTAAGAGAGCAAGTGAACAAAGAGAAGTTAGAGCTGGTTTATTGTAAGATAGAAGAACAAGTAACTGATCTGTTAACTAAACCATTGAAGAATGATAGGTTTGAATTCCTTAAGAGGAAATTGGGTGTTGTATCTTGTGTGAATCTGAATTAAAGGGGTGTATTGAGAATAATTCAGATTAGTGGTAGTTATTAGCTAAAACAGAAAGTTAGTTAGGAATTAGTCAATAACAGAAAGTTGGTTGAGTTAATTAGCTTATGTACCTATCTTATAAATAAGTAAATGAAAATCAGAAAAAAGTATTATTCAGTGATTAAAATTCTCTTAAATTCTTCTTCTCTGTATTCTGTGTTCTGTGTGTGTGTGTGTTCATTGTGAGTGTACAAGTGAGAAAACAGTGAAAGTGCTCCAATAGATAGATTGTGGGAATGGATATTCACAGATACAAATTCCGCCGCCGTGCCATGAGACGCGCCGTCAACTAACTGTTGTTCCGCTTGGAGTAACTCACCCAGCGATGTCAGCCTCGCCTCGCTGTCCAGCCACCATATCCGACGAAGCACCATCCAGCCAGTGGGAACCTCCGCCCAGAAGATCCACCGCATCCGGAGCCACATCGCCAGCCATCGAACCCACTTTGGGGGCTCACGGAGAGCTGCCATGATAGGAAGAAGAAGAAGGCGGACGCGATGGTGGTCGTCGTGAGCGACGGAGGATGTGGTGACGGTTGTGCAGGGATGGCAACGCGAGGCCGACATTGTTGGCCTTCCTCAAGGACGGTGATTGACTGGTTTGCCCAAAGAAGAAAATGGGCTAAAATGAAAATAACAAAATATGAAATCCTCTTTTTTTCAAGGACTTATATGTAATTATTAACTTCATCAATTAATCTATTTAAGAGGTAGCCCTTCTTCAATCCCTACCATTCATCTCATTTCTTATCCATCCAACAGCTAATGTTATAAGGAGCACCGCTGCTCCCTGATTGAAATGCTCCATCGTAAACGTTGCCTATCTTTAATGAGTTCAATCCAGTACAGAACTTAAACTCGAAGGTCATCTTTTTTCCTCTTAGAGTTTAGGGTTTAGAGTTTAGGCAAGACATGAGTTTTCAAGTTGTTGAATACTTGAATACTTCCCAATGTACCTCATAGAGATTCTGAACAAAATTCAACTTTCTTGTCGAATTTTGTAAAAGGCGTTTAAAATGTTCATATTGAAATTTTAAGCATTAATTTTTTATTTTTTTCTCTTCAATCTCCTCACTCACACTGTACTTCTGCTTCACCACATACTTGGCTAATGATACTGTTTTCGGCTACTGGCACCACGCCAACGTTGACTTTTTTTTAACAAAAAACCATCACATTTAACATGTAACCTCCTCACATTTATCTTCTTTTTTTTTTGTTTTATAGAAAAAAATGTAATAGAAGATTTTTGTGATGTCGCGAGGGCGGCGGGTGTAGCCAGGGTAAAGTAAAAACCCGATCCGATTAGCTTTCCTTGGTTGCAAGAAAGAAGTCTTCAAAAAAATATGCTCCCTTATCACATATAGCAAATATTTTCCCACTTTGCAAAAATGAGAATAATTAAACAAAAAAATCATAGAGCTGTAAAAAGGCTGGTTAAAATCTCCCCCTCCAACCAGCAAAAAAAAAAAATCACATAAACTTACTGATTCAGCTTATTCATTGGATCATATTACTATTCAACCTTAGTTTTTGGTGTTTTTTCTTTTTCTATTTTTTTTTTCATACTCTTGCAACTCTTTGCCAAGCATGAAGTGAACTTCCCTGCTGGAAATGATTAAGAGTTGTAGACTAAGTATTGCGGTTCTTAGATTCCTTTGAATTGTCCTAGATAGCTTTGATGCCTTCCAATTCTTCCATTACATCTTTCATTTGAAGGACGTGTTCAGGGTCAGATTTTAAAGCAAGCGAATTTGAAAGTGTATCGGAAGACAAAAACGGAAAAGAAAAAAGAGAAAGGAAGGAAAGAGAAAGATAAGAGTAAAAAAAATGAATATATATATATATGAAGACAACATGCTGATATGCAAGTTGTCTGTAACAATTCTCAATCATATATCATTTTAGCTTATTAATCAACGGTGATATATTTTGGAGCATCCATGATCCATGTCATTTTTGGAGCATTGAAAATGTTTTCTATTTTGTATCTCACGCCATTAATAAGCTGGTGAATGGAATACTAATGCAAAATTTTGTCAAAAAATGTCATTTTGTTTACTGTTCATTTGCTGCTAAATTCTTATAGAAGGATAGAAACATATTCGTAATTTGAATAAAATAATGGCATATTTTTATATTCATATCATTTTTGGTTACCAGACAAAAGAGGGAGAGGGCAAGACAAACTGCAGTTCACACAAGGAAAAGGAAATATACATGCACCTGGGCTGGGAGGGACAAAGTGTAAATTTCTGTATAATACGATTATAAAATGGTAGCATAAGACCTCCCATAATTTTTATTTTTATTTAAACTAAATTACAACTGAGTAATTTTGTAATGACTATTAATTTTTTTAAAAGTGATTTCTGCTAATATTAATTTTTGACAAAGGACTGTGGTAGTAGGATCGCAAGGGGATCAAACTTCAAACCATTTTAGTCATGTAACATTTCCAATACTTTAATATACCTTTGCCTATATTAAGACATTTGATCCTATGAATCTGATTGATAAGATCATCTTGATGCCTTTTGTGGCACAGATCGTGAATGGACTGTTTATTCGTGGTACTAAAATTGTACAAGTATATGTTAAGCTTAAAACATTTTTAAAATTGATGCCGGTGCCTAGCCTCACATACTACATTGGACATAACGTAAGCGCTCTAGTTTACAGTTCGGTGAAATCAAAACGTCTTTTGATTGCACAAGAAAAATCAGTTGTGGCCTTAATTTAACAAAGCATTTCTGTTGTGTGATATCTTATCCTTTTTTATTTTTCTTTTGCTTACGCAGTTGTTTTTAATAATCGTACTGCAAATAAAACAGCAAAAAGATATATTTAGCCCGCAGTGTCCTCTGTTTACATATGCCATACAGGTTTATTCAGGATACGGATCCTAAAAGAAGTGGCATCAGAAGGTTGTATATCAGTTTCACTGCCCATTTTTCTTTTTCTTTTATCTGTCAAAATTTACCAGTTGCAAGGTTACACTTTCCACCACACAATAGATCGCCTCTTTTTCTCTTTCTGACTTTCATTAAACTTTGTCTATCTCAAAAAACCTCAAAGCACCTAGATTTTACGTTTAATTCCAAGCTTACCTACCTGCACCCTGACATTTTCATTAAAGAGGTAAGAACCTGAAGGTTACAATTATTTTATAGCTTTGCCAATATAATGTGAGAATGTGACACTTGGACTATTGCACACTTTGGAAAAAGCCAATATTAGTCACAAGGTAATAGTGATGTAGGAAAGTGGATTAGAGACTATGATGTTTTGGTTAATTTAGACAAATGACATGGGTTGGTTTGTTTTTATTTGATTGTTAATGATCAAATCAGTTCGTCATTATTATAGGCTGGAAAGGGATTTCGGTTTACAGGGAGAACCATTACAGACTACAGTACCAATGCCAGCTTGATAAAGGTTGATAAGGAATATATTACAGTGATGGAGAACAAAAATTGTTGACGGTGCACTTTAAAGCAAAATAGCAAATTGAATTCCTTTTCATAATGAAATGAATTGTCCCTATAATAAGCTCCAAATGCTACCTTATATCACCATCTTATACACATGCCATAGACCATAGTTGACCCCACATCTTGGTGCATGTTTGATGCTATTACAACTACCGGAGAGAGAGCAACTATCAGATATTGTGTGGTGGACATTAACCTTGGGTATGAATAGTTTGTTTCTATAAAATTCCATAGGGGCAGAGGGCTTTTTTCCTTGCTGTTTTATGTTTCGACTTGATCAGTGTGAATCTCTATAATCCTTTCCAAATTTCTCAGGCCTTCAAGTGCCTTGATGGGCTACTATTGTTATAAACGCCAGGCATATGATACTCATACTTCAAATGTTGTTGTGATCTTGGCGGTGGCCTTGATGCTTCTGGGCATACCATGGCTCTTCTCGCGTGAAGAAGTGGTAGTGGTTGAAGAAAAGAAGACGAATTGGTCAGCTTTGGTCACACCAATACTCGTACTACTGATCCTGCTTTTGCTGTCATTGATTGGAAGTCGAAGGAGGGCTTATGCTAAGCCAACGTGCTGTCGGTGTAAGCATGCCTGCTACTGTTACTGGTAGTGTCAGTCCAAGATCTGCCGTACCGTACTGGATGAGTGTTATGTTGTTCAATATTATACCAATTCCCAGGCCACTAAATAAATAATACTGTAAATTATGAGCTTATCCTATTTCATTGCTTTGCTTTTTACGAAAACTAAAAAGGAAGGTGTATGTTACTAATGATCCAGACGACAACAATATAATTTTTCCTTATTAATTACTTTCTTCTGGATCTGGTTATTATTATATTATTATAATTTAAGCATAGTATATTTCTCTACTATATATTCTATATGATTGAACTTCTGTGGTTGCTATAGTGTCTTGAAAGTGACAATTTCGCGCAGTCGGCAGTTAAACAAGGATTCATGTAAATTGTGATGCTTCAAGTTGGAATTAATTCTCAGGATGACTACTTTTAATTGCAGAGAATATGGTTCATTTTATATGAACAGAAAATGCAGGTTGGTTTGATTTGTATCTACCGTCAACCATAAGCGAACAAAACCAAGATTGTGGCACTGGGATCAACACAAGGGGGTTTAGTGTGTGTTTGGTTTGACGTTCCCTGCAAACGTCCATTCATCCTCCTCGAACGGTTTGTATTTTTCGTTTGACAATTTTTCGTTTCCTTTGCTTCAACACACTTCAGTGTTGTAACCTCCGTTTGTACAAAAGCATGAAAATCTTGCTTTTGTGTTGAAAGATTTGTCCGTTGGGAGAATTGAATGAGAAAATTTATTCTCAACTATCTTCAGACGTTTATAACCTTCCTTCTCTTCTTTAGAATGTTCAGTTCGTTTGCCTTTGACCTTTGTCTGTCATTCGTATTCGCCGCTGGCTGTTCCAGATGCGCCTCTTTTTACTGATTTCTCTCCACCCACATAACACACTTCAGTTTTTACTGAATTCTTCTGCAATCATTTCTTCCTGCGTTTTAGATTTCGCGTTTTTGAAGGCATCTGTCATTTGCTCCCACATGACTATGTTTTGGCTTTTTTTTCTCTATTTTCCTTCTCTGTCTCTCAGATTTTAGCTCCTAATCTCTCAGCTCTTAATCTATTTGTGAAAATAAAACTCTTTATCTATGAATTATATCGTTCTAAAGTCTTACAGTTACATATATAAGTTGTATGAAAGTATATTCTTGAATAAGAGTTATATAGTTCCCTACTTTTGCAGATAGTCATAATTCTGGACTATAGCATAGTTGGAAGAAGGTAAATGTATAGCATAATTGCACGTAGTTATAACAAAATCAAGCATTTGTGTAGCCAGGAAAAGATACTATAATAACAAAAGAATATGACTAGGATAGATGGTCAAATTGAGGGAGAACGTATGCTATTGGTTAGGGACCCTCACTCAACATTTATTTAGCAAAGTGAAGTACAAGCATTACTGACAAGCCAACAAAATTAGTATTCATTTTCCTTTAGCTGATTGTGTTTTACCAATACTATTTTCTATCACACAACATTTGAAATTTTTTATTGTCAAGATAATGTGAAATGTAAATAGAACAAGGAATCTATGTTGTTCTCTTATTTGGTGTGAGAATTTTTTCTTTTCCTGTCAAACTAATGTGAAATGTATAGAACTAGGCATCCAAGATGTGTTCTGCCCTTTTGGAGCTTTTCTCATATGCCAAATTTTATTCTTTTCTTACCATAACATTGTAGTGTTTCATTGTTCACTACTACATTGATAAGATCTTTCCCTTATTTTTTTCTCTGCTGTGAGAATCCAACTTGTCTAGATCCCTATAATTCACATACACTTCCCTTGGAGATTTTGAAACATAGGGAGCCATGTAGTAGTAAAATTTCCTGATCCACCCCATATGCTTTGCCATGCTCTTCTCTCCATCAATCCATCAGTTACATACTGAATCTTGTAAAGAGTTCCTTTTCTGTGAGGGAAAGGGGTTGCAGATTCTGCAATCCTGCTCATCCTTCCCCCATAGGGATTCCAAATCATCAAGGGGCCATCATTCAGCAGAAAAATTTTCCACAGTGCATTGAGTGAATTTTCTGGGATCACTTGTCTTACGAAATTTGATTTTTCCTTGAAGTAAGCCTTGGATGTTGGTTTTCCTTGGAGTAAAACTTTTGGGGGTGTTCCATTGGGATAGTGAGCAATATAAAGCACATATTTGATCCAAGTAGTTTCCAAACAGTCCTTTCTTGTCAAAGCCAATTCAGGAAAGCTATGCTTCATAACTTGGAGAAGTCTGTCAGCACCACCAAGAAAGAGAGCATTGTAAGAAGTTGTCACAGTTCTGTGACTTGGAACACTACCATTGCCTGGTTGAATGAGGACTCTTATGAAGAGATCCTCATCAATATTTGGTGCCACCTGCTGCCATCTATGAAGAAGCTTGTTTGCTCCTTGTTCCAAGCTCCTAGTTACTGTGAACACTGTCACAGCTACTTGGACTTGAGAGTCATGGAATGGGGTGAATATGAATTATGGTTTTGGCACTAAAGGCAACAAGTATCTTGGATTTTATGCAGTGGACTCAAGGACAGAAGTGTAGGAACCACTATTAGGAGTGTAGACTGCTGAGGGAAATTGATTTGGAATTTGAGAATGGAGTGTTAGGCATTGGCTGAAAGTTTCTTGAATTGGAATTGAAGTGGTAATATTTTGTATTTTGATTTAGATCAATTCATTTGCCTTGACGTATTGAAACGTTAGTTGCATTCGTTTATTTGATCAACTCAATTATCTTGTTGACATGTATTTAACTACACTAATTAAAATTTCAATTTAAATTATAATATTTTATGCATATAATTTATTTCTTTCATTGTAATTTTTTTAATTTATAATTTAACTTTAGCACTAAAGTAAAAAAAATTAATGTTTATATAATTTATTCAACTATGCATATTATTTATGCATTTTGTTATAATTTAACTCTACCACTAAAAGTAAAAAAAATATAACATTTATATAATTTATTTATGTACACTTAAAAATAATGAAATGAAATAAAAGATAATAATATTGTAATATAAATTCATACTTTTTTAGTAATTACATGTTTAAAAGTGATTTTGATTATTTTCATCTCAACAATATTTATTTTGTGAAACTTACTTTTGAGACAAAAGTTTCTAAATATAAATCACGTTATTGCGAATTAACTTTCAATTAAAAATAGAAATTAAATTGATTCTTGCACCAAAAAAATAAAAAATAAAAAAATAAATTGATTCAAAATTAAGTTTATAAACTCTAATCTAAATATTCACTTAAAAGTTTGATTATATTTGTTAAGGTTATGGCACTAGATATGCCATTAGCATAAACAGGGGAAAAAAAAACAGCAAACAAGAAGAGGAGGGAAAAAGCATGGTTTTAAAACAGGAAATGTGGCTCAACCATGAGCTATCACCTAACAATGATCCATTTGTCCCCACACCAGCTCAATTATATTCTCTGATATCGATCTGACTCAGTCTAAAGCGGTATCAGCATTTAAGTGGATTACGCTTTTTCGTGCAACCACCACACTAACATAAGTTAAATACTAGCATTAGTTTGTGCGGATGCATACCTAACTTGGAAAAGACGTTGGACAGAGACATGCAAATTGCGTTCAAAAGCAAATAATGTTGTTTTAGCGGTAATCACCATCGTTGCAAAAAAAGCTTCACTAAAACACTGATCACATTTATTATCTGTAGAATAATTGTTTTTTATAGCTTTAAATTGATCTATAATAAATGTTGAGAGATTTTAAGTGAACTCGGTGAAAAAAGTATTTTTGTTATATATCATTAAATGTGTAATACATCAATTATTTTTTTAGTTTTTGAAAATATCATTTCACTTGATAGGTGAAAAACTAATCTCCCAAACGGTCAGATGTCCAAATAAAAATTCTTTTTAACGGTGTTATTTTTATGTACATAAATTTCGAGATTGAACTCATGACCATGTCCTTAAAAAATCTAAATCTCCTACACAAACCAACACACGTTGGTTTGATACATCAATTATAACTTATTACATTTGAAAATATAATTAAAATGAGAAACAATAATAACTCACAAATCTAACGTGATACTTTCTCTAGTACCCATTAACTTGAAAGGATTTACAAATACTTCTTAGTTTGACCAAGCATAATGAAACAAGTATTCACCTCAAGTCCATATCATTAATAAGATTGTTCAACTTATTGATTTTATTATGAAGTACATGATATTTTTCTCTTTTTATAATGGCCCCACAGTTCATCATGTCCCCTTCTTCCAACACTACAAGACCAATCATTTCTCCGGCCACTAGCCGTCACCCACCACCGTCATTTTCATATTGAAGATCCTCTCTCTCTTATCCTTCATTACCTACTCAATATACTTATCCCACCCTGTTCTGTACAACTTTTGGCACAAATTATCAATCTCCGTCGACGTCGTCAAGTCCACCCTAGTGTGCCATGCACTCAGCAGCGAATTCGACGACAACTCCACCAACTCATGTCGTATCACGCTAACCATCCCACCCACCCCAATATTGTCATTCAGAGGCGCCAATTCCTTAGGCGCCTGCAACCTGCCACCACCAAGCACAAACCCATAAGCAACAACCTTAATCTATCCTTGCTATGCACCTTTGCCACCCCTTGCACCCATTCGTCGGCAGTAGCAACCCACCGAACCTCAGTGTTGCATCGTCACTGACAATCCCCTTCTCTTCTAGTTTTCATTTGAAACCCAGACCCTTCGATATCTTTCTCTGACTTTTACCTAAAATGTGTTTTTTATTAGTGTCGATATCTTTATTAGTTCAGTTGGGCTGCTTCTGGGTTGAGGTGAAGGGCGTCTCGGTGGTTGTTGGTGGAGATTTTTCTAATTGGGTCTTTGTGTTGTTTGAAAAACTGCCAGAACTTCCTCCTGAACCACTATAGTTGATAAATTACGACGACCATAAATCACTTGAGGATGACACAGGTCTGGTGGGTTAGAGATTTTTTTTTTGCAATTACTTAACGTCGGAACAATATAGGATGTATGAATTGATTTTGAAAAAAATGACTGAAAAATTTCGATTAACGTTCAGATAGGAATTGAAGTTCAGACATAGAATTTCAAATGAAGAAGATCAATAAGATTATTAGGGATAAGGTTAATTTTTTAAAATTATTAAAAGAACTCATGAAGCTATTTTAAAAATAAAAAAATATCAAAGACTTCATAATAAAACTAACAAGTTAGACAATCTCATTAATGAGATAAATTTAAGGTGAACACTTATCTCATTATACTTAGTTCAACTAAGAAAAGTTCTTAAATTCTTTCAAATTAATGAGTAAAAGAAAAAAACACCATCTAATGTAATACATATTCAATAATACAGAAAAAAAAATTCTCAAATAAACGAATGTTAGCTACCCGATTTTTGCATTTAGAATTGTGCGTAAGTACTTTTTTTATTATAAAAAATAAGTTCAAATGATATGACCTGATGTGCGCGTATATAATTGTTAGATTTTGATTATAAAAGTTGTGTAAATACTACATAGGATGCTAAATAATTAAGTAAATTAAATATTTTAAAATTTTGATAAAAATTAATCTATATATATTATATAAATCACAGTCCATACAAATTATAAATTTATACAATGACATGTGTCAGTTATTAGTACATTCTTTTTCCTCTAATTTTTACATTAGTCTTATTAAATTTTATCTATTATATCTAAATCATCTTTAATTTAATTTAAATAATATCGATTAAAAAGTTTTAAATCAATTTTCACTTACTGATTTTTATATCTTTTAATGTCACTCATTAAATCAAATCAATCATTCTAATTCTCAATCAACTTTATTTATTGAATAACAGTATATAAACATGCAAGATTTAAATTTGTTATACTCGATTATTTATCACATGGTTCAATCAAACTTAAATAATTACTTTTATATATTGTTGAAAATTTGATTGAAACAAGGGTTAGACAACAAATCAAATGAAAAACTAAAAATGAAAGAGCATCAACAAAATTAGTCTGTGTCACTCATCCTTCTCCTTATTATTATATATTATTATAAACAATAAATATAAGTAGCTTTTTTGTTTATATATTTAATATTTTTTATGGAGAAATCTTAATGTGTAAAAAAAAAAAAAAAAAAATATATGAAAAAAATTAAAAACACAGCAAGAATAAAAGAAGAAAAAAGTAAAAATGTCATGTGAAATGCACGGGTGACAGACTAGTTTCTTATAATTTAAAAGTTGTAATTAAATTCTTATAGGTTCAAAAAAAATTTAACGGGATCTCTATCTCTTTGAATCCAGCCACCTTTAGAGTACTATAAGAATTATTTTCTATAAGAATCCAATTATAACATTTAAATTGTAAGGATATATTTGAAAAATAAAAAAATATACATATAGTGACCTTCATATTAGTTTAACCTTAAAAAATTAAAATTAGTATGATTCCTTCGAATGAAACCAACCTAATTTATGCTAAATAATTTTCTATCTTTGCCTATTTCATGGGATAACTAAAACGTGTCTTCATTTTACTTCTAGGGCAACCCTCATAATGAGCAACAACCATATTGATATTCAAAGTGCATACCTACGTGCTAAAAAATAACTAATTAAAAACTCAAATAAACAAATAAGACTTTCTTTTAGGATAAATATTTTATTTTTTTATTAATTTTTTTTAATTTATTAAATGAAAAAAATATTAAATAATTTTTTTATATTTTTAAGATATTAAATGAATTTATTTTTTTATTTAATATTAAAAAAATTATTAAAAAAATTTATTGAAGAATATAACATTATTTTTTTTCAGTTGTGTGTATGTCCTATCATTGACCATTTTAAGGAGGGCAATCCTATCACCCTTCTTTAGCGTGTCGTACTTGGTGTCACCAACGCTGATCTTATGACTATCAATTTAAATCAGACAATGGAGAACAATGCAGTACAACTTAGTTCCATAAGTGAGCGACCCACCAAACGAGGCCCTCATCTGTGCTGTTTTGCTATAAATTAATAAAACTGGCCATCAACTCATCAAGTGCTAACGAATGGCTTCTAGGGTTTGTGCATTATCCTCTAAGCTTTTGAATTCTGATACTCAAAACTAAATTCAATGGCCTACTATAGAAGCAGAGCCTCCTCTGTTTTGGATAGCTTCACTATAAATCCCCTGCCATACCCTGTCCTGCTAATCTTAGCAGTGATCTTCATATTCCTTGGCATTTCATGGTACTTGTCGTATGAAGAAGTTGTTGAAGCTGCTGAGGAACAACTGGGTTGGGTACTATTTGCCACACCAGTGGTGCTACTACTCATAGTTCGTTGGTTATCATCGATGGATAATTCAGATTTTTGGTTCTTCAGCTCGTCTCCATGGGAGAGGCGCAGGAGGACCCACCATCTCCCATCAGAGGGTTCCTCGCCTTGGGGTGTGGCTGCTTTGATCCTCCTGTTGCTCATATTGGTGCAGTATCAATCCACCTTTCTTGATAGCTGGTTTGTTTGATTTGGTTTTCTGTTTTCAGCTGCTTCTGCTTTGTTTTATTCTTGTGTGCTTTGTCATTGTGTTTATTACTTATTAGAGAAAAGACAGACCGATAGAGTAACTATGAATCTTTGATGTAGACCTTGTGATTGTTGTAAATATGTAGATGAATAGAAGATGGTGCTGCATGAAACTATGAATTGCTTTTAAGGTGCTTCTGATTTATATATTCCTTCCTAAATGATGGCAAAGAAAAAATTAATATCTTCACAAACTTTTATTCATAAATAAGATTGCTGCACCTGCACAGTTATTTTTAAATTGATTCAAATGAAAGCTATATTACAATCAAAACATCAGTTTCATACTTGCGTTAAGAAACTTTTTAGTAGTCAAAACTTGACCCTATATTCTGCTGAAAAAAAGGGTAATAAACGCAATTGTCATGCACATGTTTGTCCTTTTGTTACAAAATAATGAAACTCCATCAACCATCATCATTATTTTCTTGAGTTTTTTTTTTAATTCTTCTTTATTGAGAATATTGAATTACACTCAACCAGGTTACATGTAGGAATGGACCACTTGCAGTTTATGAATGGAGCAATGAGTTTTTAGTCATTGATTTATTGTTAAAATAATTAATGATTGAAATTAAAATGTTAAATTAATTAGTAACACTTAAATTTATTTATAAAAATTAAGTTAAATTATTTTTTTATAAATAATTGTACATAAAAAAATTATAAATTTTAATTAAAATTTTTTTATACACTTAAACTTACATATAAATACTGTGATATTAAAAAAAGATATGGTCCATTCATAGACCCAAACATTGTGGGTTTATGGCTCCCTTTATAGTCCTTAAAATAGCTAGACGTGTGCGTTATTAAGTGTAGTAAAAGTCACTTATTCAGCACTAGTAAACCTATGATATTTGAAATTAGAAATAATAAAAATGAAAATAAAGTTTTAAGAAATATTTTATTCAAGTAAATTTGAGAACAGCTACTTTCAATATATATAATATAGGAAAAAGATAGTCATACATTATTTTTAGTAGTGTATATACTATTCACACTATTTTTAAGGGATATGATTGAGTAAGAGAAAGTGATAGAAAAAAAAAATATAATAAATGATATTAGATAGAATGTGAAAAAAAAATATACACACTGTTTGATATAAGAATATAAGAGTTGTATAATGTATAACCCAAGGTTTTGATTCAAGTGAGACTAACAGGATGTTTGGATAAATAGAGTGGATGATTACTAAGTTTCTTTAGATATTCCTTTAATTAAATATTCATTTTGGTCACTTTGCTTGAATGCTAACTTACTATTTAATTTTTTGCACAAGGTCTTAGACCTATTTTAAATAGTACAACCTTAGACTTTAAAGGAGTTGTAGTCGTTATAAATAAAATATAACAAGTCACTTGTAAAACAACCATTTTTTTTTCTTCTCATTAAGTTAAAGGTATCATCAAGCAATCTTGAGAATGTGAGTAGTTAAGATAGAAAACGTGAGTAGTTAAGATAGAAAACAAATCTCCTTGAGGCCAACCCCCTTGGTTACATGTAAAACACCTAATGCTATCACGGTTCAGTGTATAATTTTATTTCCTATATCATCTATGAACAAGAACAAAAAAACATGCAGGGCCTCTTCTTGACTAAATTGTCTACTGACAATATACAACAACTGTCTCGTCTATCTCTTTCGAAGTAATTACAATGAAATGATAATATACAACAACTGTCTAGTGATAATATACAAAAACTATTTCGTCTAAAGAGGTCCAAACCACATTGAATGAAATGAAGATTGGTAAGAAAGCAACACCAGTAACAGTAGCAGCAAGATGGCTATGCTCCAGGGAGACGACCCAGCTCGTTGGAGGGACTCATGCTCTGAACACGTGAGAAGAAAGTTGAGCCTTCCGTCGGTAGAATATGAAATCATGAACATGAAGAATATCAACAGGATGGGCAACAAGAAGAGGAATAACTGAAAGTTGATGGCTGTGTTATGCAGATGAGCCTTGTAGTATTTGTACTGGGAGAGCCACAACAAACTAATGACGATGCCAAATATCATGAGCAAATGGAGCGGAGGTGCAGAAATAGAGGCCATGGCAGACCTTGTCCATCCCTGCTTCCATTCTGGACCCCTTCTCTTGCGGTAGACCCACTCCATTTTCTCCTCTTTTTTGTCTCACTCAGATGCATGCACAGACGCAGACTCTCTCACAAGCACACAACATGATGACTTGATCAGCTTCGTTGCTTCTGATATTAGGTTGGCTTTGGCATATATTCTTTGAGTGTAACTTCTGTCCAACCAACATTTTAGTTTGTGCTGGTGCTTGCAAGTGTCTGATGGCAAGGTATTTTTTCATTGGGTTGAGAAGGATGAGATCATGAGAGTATTATATGACCAAATTAACCATTTCAATTTCAACAAACTTCAAGGCCCAAAAAAAAATTTACGAGAGGTGCTGTTTTATCAATTCTTAACACCAAATTACTATCACAAGCGACAGGTAATTCTTTGATACGAATTATACGCATATGTATCATCTGCTGCATCTAGTTGAAAATTTTTAAAAAATTAACCAGTTACCAGGTTACTTCAAAAACTTGCGTTATTGACATTAAACAATTCTGAAAATTCGGTGACAACTTCAGCATTCAATTACTTCATTGACAAACCAGTACTTTGGGCAAGGGAAAGCAACAGACCTATATTCAAAATATTATATAATTCATATACACCATTTGCCCCGAGCTCTAAAATTGTGAACATTAACCCTTTTTTTTTTTTACTTTGTGAACACCAACCTGATTCTTCTACAATGTATGACTCAAAGAAATTTGTGTGTAAAATCCAAAATCCAGATAATAAATTAATAGAAGGCATGAAATTTGACATTTTTAAAAATAAGGGAAAGTAACATTTTCTTTACCTAAAATGCTACCCAGTTCTGCAAACTGTTCATTGAGTTGATCCCTCCTTGGCTTTTGTTGGTCAGCCTTTTGAGTCTTTCTAGCAGCTGTACAATCCATTGGTTTGAATTTAGACCATTGGCTGCAGATCCATAAGTTAAAACAACAGAATAATTTTACCAAAGGATTGATGTGTGTTTGCATTAAAGTTTGTAAATGTCGTGACCGGAATCGCGGTGAAATAGCAGTTCATATGATTTTAAAAGATTAAAATGGAGTTATCATTAATTTTATTTATTAAAAAAATTAGAATTTTTTTTTAGAAAATAGTCTTTGAAAACTAGATCAATTTGAGTCGGTTATGTATAGAGAAAGGTGGAAACTTAATTCCACTGCACCCCTATCACATCCGTCATGAGACGGTACCTTAATTCAGTTGTGTAAAAATTTGATAATATCAAATTTATTTATTTTACTCCTTTTAAAAACATCGTAACTATTTTTATTTTTTTTATTATTTATTTTTTTAGGAAAAGAATGAAAAAGAAAACTTAATTATGAAAATTTAATTTTTGGCAGACCAAATTGAGATTCGCTCCTACGTCTTAGTAATGAGAAGCTCAAAGTCACGTAATTCTGTAAAAAATAAGTATGAGTTAATTGATTTTAATTAAGAAAAAAGGAATTTTGTTTGAAACAAAATCATCCTTACACAGGTCAATGTAGTACTAGACTACTCAATAAATCCTTTATGATCCAAACGATATTAAAGATAGCATCCACTATTCAATCATCACCGTTTGTCATTGCATTGATTAATTTTTTTTTTTTACTTATTCCATTTTTTGGTATTTTATCATTTTAATTGATTAATTTTTTTTGTATTTTTACTTTTTTACTTATGCATAACAAGAAGATACTCTATAAATTATTTAAAAAAAAACCTTGATCCACCATAATGTAGAAACAAACCCAGTTTAAACCAACCCTTTAAGCCCAAACCCAAAACAATGATCTTCTTTTTTTAAAAAAAAACATTATGAAAACCTAAAGGCCCAGAACTGTAAGGAAGCCTACAATTTCAACTTCTTCATTTTTTGATATTTTCATTTCTATCATTTTTTTAAATTCTGTTTTTTACTTTTTTTTTTGTATTTTATCATTTTCGAACCTTTTTTTATTTTGAAACTTTATATATATATATAAAGAAAGAAAGACCAACCCAAAAAAAAAAAAAAAATCATCAGACTTTTTTCGTAACAGACCCCCCTTTTATGTTTCAACAAACCATTTACCAAAACAAAGAACTCAGAGGAACAAAACAAAGAGAGGGAGTGGGAGTTACGTTGGAGCCAAAATGGTGGAGATTTCGCCAACAGGCTGGTTGAGCTTGATTGATCATGTTAAAACTTGGTGGCGCGGTCCGAGTAAACGACGGCGCGAGCCCGGCGGATCTAGGGTCAGCGGCGGTGCGGCTGGTTCTGGCGGTTCCGGCAACTTCGATTCTGGTGAACTCGGAAGGCTGGCGCGGTGGCTTCGGACGACTGGTGCTAGTGGTTGCGGGTTCAAGGTGCGGGTTGCGGTGGCTGAGTTGCGATTCGAGTGGCTAGTGTGCGGGTTCAACGGTGGCGAGTCAAGCAAATCGTGAGCAGATCGCGGCGCGGCGGCGTGGTATAGATCGGGACGCAGTTCAGGCGGTCTAGTGGGGGACAGATCCGACGCTGCGTGGCGGTTTGGTGCTAGTCCGCAACTTGGATGGTGCGGGTCGAAGGTGGACGACGAGATGTCAGATCCGGCAATGAGGACGGGTTCGATGCGACACGGTTCACTTGAGGGGGTCGTGTTGTGTTGGTCGGAGCTCCTAGTTGATTCGGTCGGAGCTTGCGCGGGCTGGCGGCGCGGTGGAGATGGTGTTGGTAAGTCTTGGTTGAAGCTTGGTTTTGGGTGGGGTGGTTATATGATGGTGGTTATGGAGGTAATGGGTGATATTGACGAAAATGGTGGAGGTGGAAGGTTGTTTGTGATTATGGAGGTGAGGGAAGATGATGATGAATAGTGGTGGAAATGGTGCTGGTGGTGGAAATGTGGAAGAATATGGAGGATGGAGATGGATGGTTTATGGTTTTAGAAAAAAGAACTTTTTGTTGATTTTCTGTGTTGTCCAATTTTTCGCTCCGCTTTTGCTCTATAAAAAATGGTTCCCTTTTTCAATCCCCCCCCCCCGTCTGTTTACGTTTCCTCCTCCTCGTAAGCAGAAAATCAAATCTGCAATCCCAATGAGATCAGCTCTAGGTATCAGATAGAGTGGCTCACTGTGTGATTCCATTTTCATGTCTTTTTCTTGGATTGAGACTTCTTTGTGTAATTTCCATGCCAGCAAAGTTGCTATTTTTGGCCTGCTTTAAGCTTTGAGTCTTCCGGAAGTAAAATAACTGTATTCCTTTATTTTCCTTTTTTTATTTTTTTCTCTTTTTTTTTAACGAAATTAGATTTCCTTTCAAAATAATAAAAAACGAAAATTAACATGTTTTTTTTTTCTAATTTTGGTGAAAATAAAAAAAAAAAACCAAACAAATAAAATAAATGAGATAAAGGCATAAATAGTGAAATTAATCAAATGATGTGCATAATTATTTATTTATTTTATTATTATTTTTGTCAGGATAAAATTCGAAAGTGTTCACATTAAACTTAAATTTGATTCAATTTTATTTTGCAAACTTAAGTTTGATTGAAAATAAATTTGTAATAACGTGATTTATATTTAAAAACTTTTATCTCAAAATGAGTTTGACAAAATGAATGTTATTTAAATAAAAGATTAAAATTACTTTTTAAACAAAATTGAAAGGTAAAATACCTATCAATGTCAACAACTTGGTTTTGCCCAATGGAAAAAGAAGAAAATCTTGTTTTTCCTCAATCAGGAGTTGAAAGCCTGAATTGTGTTAAAACAGTGCAAACGAAAAAAATACCCAAACAACATTTTACCACCGTTCGAAGAAACCCAACGGATGTTTGGGGCTTGTAACTGCAAACCAAACACGCACTTGATCACTGATTGCAGCTTTGGAGAAGAACAAATAAAATTATCAAAATACAGAAAGTGCTTTACTTCAAGCAGAAATTCTGTTATGTCCTAAAGTAATGAGTTAGATTTTCACCCCAAGAAAAAAAAATCATGAGTTAACATCTCAATATATTCTATTACAGGTTCAATAATTGTTGTTGCTAAGAAGTAAACGAAATTAAGTAACAGCATTCCTAACATGAATATCATATAACGTGAGCCACTCATGATACTTGTAGAGCTTCCAAATTTCTTACAATGTACAATAATACCCAATTAGAAAAGGGAACCTGAAAGACCAGCAATTGGAATCAAAGCAATATAGGGGCTTTCCTAACTTTCAAGGGTATCAGAGATAAAGCTCAAATTTTTCGAGGGAGCGGATTACGTTAAGATGAAAAAGCAAAGGAAAGGAAGCATACCATGAGGACCAAACCCCATGTTAAATGAATGAACCGATCAATTGCAAAGAAACAATAATTGTACCCAGAAATGAACCGGGTTGAAAATGAACCAGAACCAAAATCCAACATCTGCAGAGTGCAAACTACGATAAGGCTCCTCAGATTTTGATCGACGGAATAGAAGAATGGTCCACTGCAATAAAGAGAAGAGACTGGGAGTTTGTGCTCACTTTCACTTCACTGCTCAGCCACACCTACACTACAGGAAAAGCTGACTGGATGGCCAACTGGGCCTTGGATATATATCTGATGTTACCTGTTGTATCTGGGCTGGGGCCTCTTTGCCCTGTGATCTTAATTTCCTGTTTTGACCCAAAAATGATACCTTGTGCCAGGTCGTTTTCCAGGATAGGAATAATAAACGACGGAGTGGTGCCGTCGAAGTGTCGTACTTGTTCAAATTTTAAAATCAAAATCTGGTCATTTTTACATTAGAAAGTTGTAAATTTTCTCACATTTTATAATTTTGCTTATGTCCTAACTTTTTACTGATTCAAAATTCACTCAACCTTTTTTTGTTCAGAATTTCACCCAACGTTTACGTATCTCTATATTTTTATTTTTCTATGAATTAGGTTTAAGAGATTTTTAGTTTAGGATTGATTTAGCCAATTAATATAAACAACAATGATATTTTTATCATATTTTTTATATTATTTTTTATATTATTTTACATATTATTGATTACATTATTTTTTAATTATTATTTTTTATTTAATTATAATTATTAAAAAATATAATTAAAAATAATATAAAATAAAAAGTATGATAAGATAATCATTTTCTTAATACAAGTGAAGAATTGAATACATTTTAAATAAAAATGAATATTTCATGCCTAACTAATATTTCTGTACCAACCCATGCTAACTCTTTATATGATATTGTTTTGTTCACATGTACTACTGAGATTAAATTTATTAAACTTTACAAGGTTTGATAAATTTTAAAAATTGAGTTATCAAATTTTAAATTACAAAATATGTATACTTTTCAATTAATGTATAAGTTATATGCATTTTAATTTTATACAAGAAAATGTTATTGGTAAAATGTTAGATGTTAATTAATTGTAAATCACATTGGTCGCATTAGAAAGAGTTACACATTGCCACGTAAAACGAGCAATGGGAAACAATGAAGTCACCATTCATCAAAACGACAGCACTGGAGGGATTAAGTCGCAGTTGTAGTTGGGAGGAAGTGAAGGTGCGGCATTACAAATCCGGGGTCCCTGGTGTTCGTTTTTTGACGTCTGTGTTAGAAATCCACACGTTTTTGTTTCTGACTTTCTGGTTTGGAAAGAACAAAAATACCAGCAGCTCTAGACCTGGCCTCTTGATGGCGTTCATCAATAAGTTGTGGATTTTCTCCCTCGCTCTCTTCCTTCTCGCTTCCCCTCTCATCCAAGGTTTGCTCCCCTTAATTCTAGATCTAGATCCCTTTCACCTTCCCCCCAAATATACTTTTTTTCTTTCTTCTTCTCAGCTCCTTGTACTTTGTACTCTGTATTTCTCATTTCCTTTTCTGAGATTTCAATTTTGTTTTCCATATCGAATATACTTCTGCTACGATCGATGGTTGCACTTGCACGCATGTCACGATTGCCATGATCTCTTGGATTCAGTAAATTTTGTTCTATTTTTATTCCAATTGCGATTATCTGCTTTCATTTCTGTTAAAATTCTTTCTTTCTCTTTTTTTTTTGGGGGGGGGGGGGTGGGTTTGACCTTCATTGGGATTGTAAGTTTTGAGCTCCTTTGATTGCTTTTGTCAAGATAAATTGAAACACACCCACCTTTAGTATTACTCATGTGAAATGTGCATCACTGATTTGGAATCTGAAATCCATCTTTTCATCAAATGCCCACAAGCTCAAGCTACTTGGAGTTTTTCTCCCTTGATGCTTCATGCAACTTCTCTGCCTCATTCAAACATGCTTTCTTAGTGGCTTTCTTTTTGTGCTGCATTGAAAAGTAGGCATGCCCAGGATGGTTACATGGAGCTAGCAGTCTATCCCTTTGGAGGGTATGGATGAATAGAAATGATCATATTTTCAATGCAAAAAGGTGGTCACCACAATAAATTGTTTTGATAGCTAGTAAAGAATGGCAAGATTTTTAGATAGCCATATAACTTTCTGCATAATTCCTTGTATACTGGTGTATTCTTTTGGCAACCACTCTCTATGGTAGAGTGTGTTATTGGGTTCAATACCCTTTCTTTTACTTGGATTGTACTCACTAGATAATCCTTGTATGTTGTTCTTATCTTAAATGATAACTTCTTATGTTTTTTTTTTAAAAAAAGAAAGTTAGAGGGAGTAGGAAGATTACTTTCTTAGGCTAGTTTGGGAGTTTTGAAGAGGATGGAGTGGAGTGGAGTGGAGTGTTTCATAATGGGGTGGAGTGGAAAGGTAAAAGAATACCATTAATATTGGCAATCGTATAAGCAATTTGAATTCCTGATTTCAGAGGAGTTCCAAATAATGAGTTAAGAGTCGCTTAATGCGATGACTAAATGGAATGTAACTGAGTGCTATATTTAATTGGTTTTGTTGTTTTCAATTTACAATCAATGTTATTGGTGCATGGATATTACAATAGCATTTTTTGGTGGGCAACCCAATGCACCTTGTTTCTAACTCTTCTGATATACTTTGATGCTTTCTGTGCAAGACCATCATTAAATGTGGTTCTTCTACTTGCTAGTTGCTAGGTGTCAGTCAGACTCAGATGAGGCTGTGGAAACCACTGAAGAAGTGAGCGATATTGGCATTGTTGGTGACGATGTTCAGGATTTTGGTGATGGAAGCTTCCCTTCTGCTCCAGGAATTGATACAATATGTGTATTCCCAAAAAATAGTGCAAGATGTAAAGATCGTTCTGTATAGCACACAACAATATGGTTTATAATGAATTGTTTTGTTTCATTTTAATTGTCGATTAATTTTTGTTATTCATTTGATGCAGTGGTAACAGCTGGAGAAGAGACAGAGCTGCTTGTCGGTGTGAAAAATGATGGTAATTGAATTTCTCATCACTGTTCAGCTATTATGTCTTATAATACACTTTTAAAAATCAACATCCCTTCATGCTTGCAATTCCGTTACATTATTTTCTTACCAGTGTCTAGGTTCCCCATTGTTGGAGGCCATGAAAACAAAAAAGAAAATAAACACATTCATGCATTCGCTGATTAACTTCATGTTATGGATTGAAAACAGGGGACTCGAGCTTGAATGTTGTTGCAGTTAAGGCTAGTGTTCACCTTCCATTTGATCATCGTCTTCTTGTTCAAAACCTTACTGCTCAGGTACTAATTGGTTACTGAATGTCTAAATTAAATTTATTTATTTATGTTCTTGAATTATTCCAAACATATTACTTTCAGTGAAGCATACATATCTGCTTTTATTTATGCTTGTTACCTTGTAGTCAATATAAATTTGATTTCTATATTCTGGATAAGCTCCTGAAGCACCTCAAGAATCTAATACCAATATTCTGAATATCTTTTTGTTCTTTCTAAAAACCAGATAATTTTAATAACAAAATATTTTGGCTAGTAAACTTGTACAAGTTGTGGTAATTGTCAATATTTATTTTAATCTGCAGTAAAGTATTTGCTTTGTTTGGGTTTTCAGAAGTTTGAAGATAATACTTAACACTTTACACTTAGAAAGATGTGCTTAATTTTTCCTTGAAGATTAGGTTTTAGAACATGGGATTTTGTTTTTTAGTGAAAAAAGAAGTAAAAAAGTTGTATGCATCGGGGGTGAGTATAAAATATCCTCAACGGCTGAAAAAAACTAAAATAAAACTAAAGAAACAGGGACACTAGGAATGCAGCAGGGATGGCCAATTCCTTGATTGTTTATTCACCATCTATGTGCAAAGGATGTTTGGCATATTTGTATATGAACGTCATAGATCTGACACTCCTGCTATGCTGTGTTAAAAATGGGCGTGAGGATGTTTCTCTTGATATTTTTGTTTTCCTTTTCATTTCATCCAGAATCCCTAATTCCCATAATATATGGTAGCCGGTGATTTTGTTAGGTTAGATGATACCCAGCCATTTGAAGACATAGATGTCTAAGTCCATTTGGGAGCATGGAATGCAGTGAACCGATAACTCTGGCAACTTATGGTTAATATGTTGTTTGTACATGCTTTTGCCATTTCTTGTGAATGAATTAGTCAATTAGGGTTCTGTGATATTATGTTAGTGTTGTTATTCTGATTCTACTAATAGTATTATATAAATTATTTAAATGCTATTCTGTTTTAATCGCAGGTTTTCAACAATGGGTCTGTGCCAGCCTCAACACAGGCTACTTTCCAATATATATTTGCTGTCAGCAAGTTCTTGCAGGTGTCTTTATTATTTGGAAGGGCTAGTGCTTTAAATTTCTCAATGAGTCACATCAGAAAGCTCTTCTATATTCATCATGCCTAACCATTTTCTTCTGCTGTGCAGGCTGGAACTTTTGATCTCGTGGGCACCATTGTATATGAGATAGACCAGCATCCATACCAAAACACTTTCTATAATGGCACTATTGAAGTTGTTGAGGCTGGTGTTTTTCTTAGCATTGAATCTGTTTTTCTTGTTACTCTTGGAGTTGCCCTTCTTGTCCTCCTTGGGCTATGGATTCATGGTCAAATACAGCACCTATCTAAGGTATTACAAGCTTTTCTATTTTTTAAAAGATAATGACATTTTCCACATGACTATCATTTGCTTCCTCCTTCTGATAATTCTCATATCTGCACATGAATATTTGCTCAGAAAACAAAAAGGGCTCCGAAAGTTGAAGTTGGGACTAGGACTACAGATGCCTCAATGGATGAATGGCTTCAGGTGTGTACTTATGCTTTAATGTCTGTGACACTTATTTCTATTGGATGTCATCATGGTGACCTTCACCCCTGTTTCTGAAGTTTGTGATGTGTCTCCTCCTCTTTTTCTTCTTTCTGTACTTGTGGCCAGAAATGTGTATATCTAATTCATGATGTAGCCTATAACGTTACTGGTATTCTGATATTGCTTTCCTTACCCTTGCATTTTGACACCCAGGGAACTGCATATACTCAGTCTCTGTCGAGCAAATCTAAGAAGAAGAAGTAGCTAAATAATTCTTCTCTAGTTCAGCCACACAAGACTCTACCATGGAGTACAGACTCCTGTAACTCATACTAGATTGGAGAGTGTAAGAGAGCACGAGGAAGTAGTTCTTAAATTTAGGCTGAAAAAACCTGCCTTTCTGTTGTAGCTTATGAAAGAATTTTTACATTTGTTATTCTTCGCACGAAGTTGAGCTTTTTCTCTAAGAAATACTAACAGGGATCTGATTTAATACACAACTTTGAGAACCGGCAGAGTATTGTTAGATTATGTTAATTTTATCTAGATTTTGATATACTTCCCTGGTTTCATAGTTGCTCATTATCTATATTCCTTCAGTACTAAGGATTTTACTGCTGAATTTTTAGAGCTGAAATTTCCTGTTTTAACAAACTCACCTTAAATATTCAACGCTGATGTTTTAATATATCAAAACTTTAAATTTTATCATACACACCTTAAAGGGTGTTTGTCAACATATATATATATATATTATTAGAAGGGAAAAAAAAACTGGATAGATAGGTACAATGTTTGAGTAGTTCCACTATGTCTAATTACCTGGCGCAGTGACGCTTTTCTACGAAAGAAGATGTTGGACGCTCATTATTAAATGATTTTAAGTCGACCTTAAATTTAATACGTGATGCTCATGTTATTAGGAAGATTAGCATTTAGCAGTAAACAAAAGCATAGCCAGAACCAGAATAGACAAGTGGATGATGGATTCTGCGACAATGATTGCCAATCACAAAACATTTGGTTGCTGTAGTATCATCAGAAACCCAAAGTCCAATGAAAGAGATAGACAGGCATCTGAAAATTCGAAATCGAAATGCCATGCAGCTTATTAGAAACTGACACGGTAGCAATTAATGATAAGATCGATCACCAGGTAAGAGATCGGTTGCGTGAAAGACATAGATAGCATTTCATCGCAATTGCAAATCAATGAAGTTCCTCTCAAAACAGACATTAGTATTGACTATTATTAGCTTAACTTATTTCTGCCATATTGAGGAGTTATTACAACTTCGAACTTCTAAGCTCTGTAAAAATCCTCACTCACCTAAGTACTTAATGACATATTGACCATTAGCTTAAGTGTTGATGTCTTCCAGCAGCAAAACCAAGCAACATTTTAGTTGGTTCGTTTTTCTGTTTTTCTTAGCTGGCCAGAAAGCCACAAAATTCAAATGTAGTGTTTCTCAAGGAATTATCTTCCTATTCCTTTTCTATATTTGCGGTTCTATTAATAATCCACTTGGCCCTTCACATGCCATTGTTCAATTGAGACTTGCGGAGATTAAAGATTAAATAACGAGAATGACTAAGATCTACTCCAGCATCAAATTTGGAGAACCGATGCACGTGCGGTCATATTGCTTTTCTTGAGTCCGAGTAGCAGGAACAGCTCAATTTTCAGTTCACGACCTTCTATAGATATAAGATATTGAGTTGGTTGATGTATGTAAGGGGTTCACGGGAAGCTTGGGGGCCAGTACAAGTTCGGAAATTCTGTTAGCTGTTAGTTAATCTCAATGCTTTCAAGTGTGAGCAATCAATGGAATAGTAACATAGCCAGTTTTTGGTCAAAAAGATTAACATTACATTATGTGCAATGTAAAAGGCATTTATTAGAGCCATTTAGTAGGTTGAGACGGATGTTGCACAAAAAGATACGTTTAGCATGCGGTTGAAGACTGATGCATTCAATTCAATGAAAGATAAAGTCTCTTTGAGAATCCTAGTCATATAATTAGCATCCCTAGCCCCATGTGAGGCGCTTAATTTCAAAGTCGGTGAGCCATTTGAGACATCATATGCTTGTTATATATTAAGCTTATGAATCTCAATCTGTACTTACCTTTCATCAAACCATAGAAGCTTAATAGTTTATCGGTTCCAAGTCTGCCTTATTCTTTTCTCTTCTGTTCTTGTTTATTGGCATTGGGAACCGTAATTGCAGTTCCCTATGCAGATTTTCACCGAGCGCCAAGGAGCACTTGTGTGCTTCTGGTTGTTTGTGCTTTTTGTGGTAACAGGCTTCTGCTACGGAGACCATGGTACAGTCGACGTAGTTGGACTGGGAGAATGCGCAGACTGCAAGGAGAACAATATTAAGACTAGCCAGGCTTTCTCAGGTACATTTTGTAGTATGTACATGAATATGTTTTTTTTAACCACATTTGTGTATCAGTACTTACGAACACGGATAGAGGACTCCATCATGTCACTAATTTCGTGGCGTGAAGATTGTTACTATGTAAGACATGATAGATATGCACAATCAAATCACTTTTAAACTCCTGATTCTCTTACTATATTACTATGGGAATTTGAGATTCTTGGGTTTCTTTAAACTATTTTGACTATTATATTAATCAAACATGTAGACAACATGGCTAAAACTATTGGTTTTAAATTCGAGTATGAAGCCAAATTCTACACTATATATATATAACAAACTTCTGAGTTACTTCGCTATAGGGTTACGTGTAACTGTAGACTGCAAGTCAGCAAATGGACTCTTCAAAACGGGAGGGGCTGGTGAGCTTGATGAAAATGGAAACTTCAAAGTATCCCTTCCTCACGACTTTGTAAAAGATGGTGAGCTAAAAGAAGAATGCTATGCTCAGCTACATAGTGCATCAGCTGCACCTTGCCCTGCCCATGATGGCCATGACTACTTCAAAATTGTCATCAAGTCAAAAGCTGGAGACAAATACACCCTTGGCCCTGTTGAGAAACTCAAATTCTCATCAGGGATATGCACTTCTGCCTTTTTTTGGCCTTTCTTCAAACACGCACTTTTACCTAAGCTTCATCATCCACATTTCCCCTTCCCTCCTCAAGTCTTTCCACCATTTCCACCAAAGTTTTACCCAAAGCACCCTCTCCCTCCACCTGTGCCTATCTATGAAAAACCTCTCCCTCCTCCTGTGCCCATCTATAAGAAACCTCTTCCTCCACCTGTGCCAATATATAAGAAACCTCTTCCTCCTCCAGTTCCAATTGTCAAGAAGCCACTTCCACCACCGGTCCCAATTGTCAAGAAGCCATTTCCACCTCCCACTCCCATTAATTACAAGCCACTACCACCTCCCACTCCCATTTACAAGCCACCACTTCCACCTCCCAGCCCCATTTACAGCCCCTTCCTCCCATTTACAAGCCACCTACTTCCACCTCCACCCCACTCCCATTTACAAGCCTCCCATTTTCCACCTCCCACTCCCATTTACAAGCCGCCACTTCTACCCCCACTCCCATTTACAAGTCCCTTCCTCCCCCACTCCCATTTACAAGCCCCTTCCTCCTACTGTTCCAATCCACGAACCACCATTTTTTAAACCTCTTCCTCCTTTCCCTAAGTTGCCTCCATTCAAGAAGCCATGTCCACCTCTTCCCAAGATCCCTCCAAAGTATTTCCATCACCCCAAGTTCGGAAAGTGGCCTCCACTACGGCCCTTTTCTCCTCATTCATAGGCTATTATTGCAGAACTAGATGGCACTTGGAGTAACAAGATACATGCATGTTTTCTATCTGCTTTTTTGCTTTCCGTCTTTGCAAGGAGGTATGAAACTTGTTGTTTCCAAATAAAAAAGCCTTTAAGGGGATAATGTGAGCAGAAGAGCATGAAGAGTGAAAGTAGAGAAGAAAAAATGGGTATAAAGCAATGTTATTAATTTGAGTAAGTTTGATGTTTGTAGATGAACTTGAATGTGATGGATTAATATTTGAGTGAATATCACAGGATTTCTCTGTTAATTTGTACGAGTATATAAATACGTTATGGTGGTATTTTTTCCTTCCGGTCTTGCGTTAATACTTACTATTAAGTATTAACATTCCAACTTCCCCGCTTTAACTCCAACCAATTCCATGACCATGTCCATGATATCCATAAATAGTTGTCACTTTCAGTGCAACACAAATAGGCCTGTTCACATAACTTCCATTAACTAGAGAAGTCAAAGTACCTAACTTCCATTAATTTTACAAAAGACATAAAATACAATCCTGCGCCTAATTCCCCTGCATTTTACATGAGACTTCTTGCGTTGTATAAAATATATCTCGAAGCACGATAGTACATTGCCCTAAGCATGTATGAATTGTTAAAAATATAATAAAGTAATTCATATGTCATTATTTAAAAACTTAAATTTTTGAAAAAAATTAATTAATGATATTGTATCATAATCATTATGATTAAGTAATTTAGAGTTCAATCTTTACCACTCTCAAGGAGCCTAAAGTTCGACCATTGTCGTTATATTATTTTAAATAAAAATTAAATTTTAAAGTATGATAAAAATAAATTTATGTTTATGCTTTAAGCTCAAAAACACTTACATAACAAGACATGTTAAAAATATAATAAAATTATTTATGTGACTTCACTTAAAAATTTAAATTTTTGCAAAAATTAGTTAATCGTGTTAAACTTTATTGGGGGTAAAAATGTTTTTATAAAGGATTCTGGTCCTACTACAATTTACTCATATATCTATTAAGTGTTATATTTTAAACTTTAGGGCTCGTTTGGTGGTCAGGATAAGAGAGATAGGATATGATAAATTATATAAAATCAACTTGTTGTTTTATAGGATAGGATAAATCAATCCATCACCTATCCTATCTTGACTATTTAGTTCAAATTTATCCCGAGGAGAAATTTGGGTTAGAAGCTCAACGAGGATATGATAAGGTGGTTTAAAATATAATATAAAAAATATTTTAAATATAAAATAATTAAAGTATAATAAAATATAACATGGTTACCAAAAAAAATTTATAATAAATATAAAATATTTAAAATAATAAAATACTAATAATTAATTTTAAAAATTATTTTTATTTTGTCTCAAGACTAATTTTGTTATTTATATTTTTTAAAAAACTGAAAAATATAAAATTATTCTAATAATTTAACTATATGTAAAGTAAAAACTAAAAATGAATATTTAAAATTATAAAAAATTAATTTAAGTTAAACAATATTTTCAAAATTTTAAAAATTATATGTAATTTTATCATAAGGATAAATTTGTCTTTTTATATAATTTAAAAAAATTAAAAATTATAAAAAAATAAAATCAAATAAAATATGAAAACATTAGAATAAAAAAGAAAAATTTTAAAATCATGTTTAAAATTATAAAGTTAGTTATGGATCTAAACGTCGGACTACAATTTACTAATATCTATCAATATTCTTAAGTCTTCTCTTATTATCTGCTTTCTTATCCTATTAAACTTTAAAGGTTATTATATTTACAAAACCCAAGAAGATTTTTATTCCATAAAAATTATGTACTGCATTCTGAAGTGCACTTTAGAAACTTTAGAAGTATCACGTTTATTTGTGACTAATTAAAAATTATTGGTTTTATATATATATATATATATATATATATATATATATATATATATATATATATATATATATATTACTATTGATGTAGTTGCCGTCGCTCATATATATATATATATATATATATATATATATATATTACTTTTTTTTTTATTGTGAAGTGGTGTTTAGACTAGTTTATACGTGCTTCAATTAATCAATCTCTTTAAGATGGTCAAAAGTAGATCATTAACACTAGAACTAGGTAATTCACAAGTATATTTGATGATATATTGAGGCACTTTGTTTTCACTTGAGTATATTGTCCCTTCCTTATATTTAATGATGAACTTCTTTTGTAAAAAACGAAAAATATACTGATCCCCACATTATAAAAAAAAAAATGTATTGTGGATTTGTTTTCTTTTACATAAAAAAATCAAATTAAAAAATAGTGAGTATTAATTTTATTTAAGTTTATCACTTTTTATATATTTTGAAAATGCTGTAAGACAAAAAGTTCTTGACGAGCATTCATTAATGCGTGCAAAGCCATTTTTAGAATTTTTTATTTAAAAGATAAATAAAATTAGAAGCAATACAATTATAAACAACTTATCACTAACCATAATTTTTCACTTTTTCATTTAATATCATATACTGGAAACTCCATAAAATCATATAAACAAAGTAGTGTTACAGAGCCGGAAAAAATTAGTTACAATTTTAATAAAATTAAGCTAAATTGAAGGGTGGTCATTACTCATTAGTCCATGTATCGAACTATCAGCACAAATCTTTCTATCAAAAATTGTAGAAAAAAAGTCTACTACAAATTTCTGGCTATAACATTTTTCCATATAAATAACGATTCAGCAACCATCTCATGCGTTTTTAATTAAATTTATGCATCAAACTATCTAAAACATCACGTAACCAAGGGAGTTGGCTTAACAGTTAAGAACAAAGTTTTGAGAATCGGATTGATCGTTGAACGGGCAAAACAACTGATTCATGGTTGAATGGTTCATTCGTAGTTGAATTATGGTTGAATCGGAACATAATTTTATATTATATAATTATAATTATATTATATTATAATTATAAAAGTTACCATGTTATTTCTTTAATATTAGTATCATTAATTTTTATAAACATAAATTTAATTTTTTTAAAAAAATTATTAATTTAAAACTAACACATAATTCTACTAATATGAATAATGTTGGTAAGTAATAATATAATAATAAAGTATTAGATCAATAAGTAAATAAAAAGAAAATTAAAGAACTAATTTTTTTTTATATGAGAGCTAATATAATATTTTTAAAATATTATTAATAAAAAATTAAATTTTTATAGTAACTTAAATATATTTTATATTAGATAAATATATTTTAATATGTTTTAGGTTATTATATAAATCATTTTATATTTTATGATTGATGTTAGAGAGTAATATAATATAAAATTAACATAGCATAACAAACAAACTCTTGTGGCATGGTAGTAAGATGACACATTTCTGTGCAAAGGAGCGTAAGTTCCAATTCTTGGTGGTGCAACTCTGATAATTTTTTATAATGAAGATAACATGTTCGACTCATTAAAACGCAACTAGTTCGAGCGGTCCGTCAGTTTAAAGTTGGTTCATTGATTCTTAGACCAATTTTTAGAACATCGGTTTTACGGCATAACCAGGTCTGCCAGTGATTCGATTCTTAGAACACTATTAAGAGGTTTGCTCTTTGTATTGGTTACTCGGGTTTAGTTAGGGATGACAAAATCTCCTTATTTGGAGAGACCTTCCGCATTTCACATCCTGCCTTGGAGATTGGATAGTAGATCACGTTCAAGACAACACACGAAGGGCTTTTTTCCTTTCATTGCTCAATTCTCCGCCATCCGCTAAAAGACCAGATTAGAGACAATGTGCAATGCCCGCTTGATTATCACAAATGAGCTCCATTGACCTTATTTTGTAGAATTTCAACTTTTGAAGTATTTGTTTCAACTATATAAGTTCACAATGCCAACAACATTAGCAATATACAACCTTGTGCATACCATAACACACATCAAGCTACCGATCGCGGATGCATAAGGAACATTCTTTATCCTTTCTTTGTTTTTTTTCACTTGTAGGACATTGTTGTGAACTTAACTTAAAGTGACCTATAAGTGAAGTGCTAACAGGTTCATAATTACTCATATTTGGGGAATTTTTTCTCGGAGGCAAAGACGTAGATAAAAATCTCCTTGAGATAGATGCGGGGACGAGATCGGGGATCGTATCCCTTACCCCGCGGGTAAAGATGGAAACAGGTCAGACCAAGCCAGATTTTACCTTAAACAAGCCTAGCCTGTATCCCAATTATGAGGTTTATATCTCAATTATAAGATCTGAACTTGGCTTGTGAGCATATAATAGACTAACTTTTAAGGTCCGACCTAATATTTTTAAAAGATTGGATTGACTTAAAAGTCTATTTAAAAGTCTATTTTGCAATGAAGTATTTAAATAGACTAACATACCTATATTTAAATAGACCAATATGCCTTTACATAGGTTAATAGACTTACTTTTAAATAAGTCAACATGTCTTTAAATAGGTTAACAGACCTAAACCTTGAAATAGACCAACGGGCCTACTTAAGGCCAATAGGTCTTTGTTATAACTTAACACTCACCTTCTAATTTTATAGATGTTCATCACTTTCTTACTCTAGTCTTTGGTCGATGTGGGACTTGGAGATATACCAAATTGTAAAATTATTAGAAGCATATATCTTCAAGTTTTACATCGATCAAAGATCATAGTAAGAAAGTAGCGATCATCGATAAAAGTAGGGGTGAATGTTAACTTATTATTTTCATTCTAATAAATATATTATATTAAATATATTAATAAATATGTTATTTATATTCTAACTTACTAACTTAGGTTTTAGTTATTGACTTTTATTAAAATTTAATTAAAAATATATTAATATATTATAATAATATATATTATATTATATATAGTTAAACAATTGGTCGTCGATTCGTCATTAAATGCTTAAAATCTATTAATAGCTTGAAGTCTGACCTTTTTAATTAAAAATGCTTTTAAAAAAATATTAGCCTAACTTATTTAGTAAATAGAATAGACAGACTCAAAAACCAGTCATAGGCCACTGACAGACTGACAGACGATTTGACATATTTCCATCCCTACCACATTTGGGTCTCTCATCCCTAATAAATTATTAAATTATACTTAATAATTATATCATATATATGTATTAATACTTTGTTTCTTTTAGTAATTTTTCTTTATATTAATTTAAAATTGAAAGAAAGTAAAAAATGCCATTAAATAGTAATTTATTGTTTTAATTTGTTAATATTGTAAACTCAAATTGAAATTATTTACAACTTTTTATATTTCTTTTAAAAAAATCGAGGTCCCCGCTTCCTTGTAGGAAATGGACATAGGGAAAATTTTTCCCCCAATACTCCTTGCTCCGTGTAAGTGTCATCCCTAAGTTCAGTTAGCATTTTGGAGAGAAACTTGTACGAGCATCATTGTTTGAATTGTGATAACTAAGTAGAGTCAAGATTAGAAGGTGTTTAGTAGGAAAAGGAAAATTGCCCATAGTGTACTTCAATTAGTTAAGAGTTTGTGACATAAAGAAAAGTAAAAAATGTTAAAGTCCTCCTTAATACTCTCTTTTCCATCGTTTTCCCCTTCCTCCCTTCCCTTGTTCTATTAGTGGGCCACTTAAGGACCCTACTAAGAGCTCTCCTGGGTATTAAATAAAAAAAAAATGGAAAGGGGAAAAATTTAAATTATATGAGGTCCAACGGTCAGAAGCCCAACGTGACAATAATAACAATCAACAGCCCAAATGGCTAGTCAGGCTACAGTCAAAATTCAACGGTGATCGAAGGTTAAACGAAAAAAGCCAAGAATCTGGGCAGTAATGGGGTGGAACAAAGTGAATGAGGGTAGGATTTTTCACCAGCCTGTAGCCTCAGTTTTGTTATAGTTAGCGTCTCTTTTTCTTATTTAATTATTTGAAGCTCCTTAGGTAGACAATGGAGACCAGTCTAGTGTTGTTGTGATGCGAATCTGCAATGGAATGAAACTTCTCTTGTACCACTATATTGAGAGGGCAGATGATGTAATCGAGAGCTACATTCTCCGGAGAAGGATGTTTCTTTTTCAATTTCTTTCCTTGCTTCCCATCCTTATAGCTGATTCTTTTTGCTGGTTAGCTTGCTAGTCACACATCTAAATTTTAATAACTTACTCATTTGTATTATTTTTCTCTTTATCTCCAGCAATCCCCGCAAAGGGCTGAATGTACTTAACTTCATGACTGCTTTATGGCAAGTGGCTCCTCAATATCGAATCTCTTGTAGTCTCTAAAAAGATATGGGAGGTTCATGTGTGAGCTAGCTAAACATTGTAATCAAAGAAGTGGATAGACAGCTCACAGCGTAGAGAGAAATGTATCCATCATTTAGCCTTTATTAGCAAGGGAACTCAACGCCTTGGTGAATTGTCAAGCAGGTTAAAAAAAACAAAAAAAGAGACAATTAATTGTTGCGGGACAATTAAAACCAAGTGGCAAATAATAGTGTTCCATTCGTGGCTTTGAGCTTATTTAATTTTTGGTGCAGGATCAAGCAATTGCCATTGTTACGGAGCTCATGAGGCCAACAAACTGAGGTTTTCCCCTGAAACACAGAATGTTCTGCTACTTCTTGTTGCAAATACTTGGAACTGTGTGTTCAACAGATTTGTGGCATAAGATTAAGACCAGTGTTTGAATCTATTTCCATTTTGTTACTATTTTTTCTTTTCTAAATATTTCTGTCTTCTTGAAAAGCAATGTTAAATATTTATTGATGCTTTGTGCAGCATTGGAGGGTCATGCTTTTCTGAAGCATCTAGCAACTCTTTCAAACAGATGATAGCATGTATCTATCCTGGATTGCTGCAAGTAGAGAGTTTCATGTGACATTGGCCACGGACAAAAGTGAACATCAATTTTGCAGAATTTCATAGTGCCAATTAGTCAGAGCTTCTTTTTCACTTAATATGTAGCTACAGATATTCCTCATGTTGATATATAAATAAATGTGGATTTTTTCTCACCATTCTTTTTGTGATTCTACATATTCGTAGCAGAACTTTTTTGTGAGAAACGGATGTTATTGGTTATGGAGGGGTGGGGGATAATTTATAAGTATTGCGCGTTGCATGATTGTTGGTTGGTAGGAAATAAATTCCTTCAGGAGGGCCCTGCTCCGTGGGCAAGGTGATAGTGAAGATGATGATGGCCAATGTTCTTTCTAATCCAAATTAAACCCAAAAAGCAAATTGTTCCTTTGTTCCCCTGGCCCAGGGACAGTTTTGCAAGGGAGGCTAAATGCTTGGTTTTAACTATAGTTCAAAGTTAGTAGTAGTAAAGGACTCTCATGCAAGTGAAATTATAGTTGACTTGCCATATTTATCGTCAATATAGGCATTAAGCCATTAACTATATCAAATATCGCAAAAGCCTGGTTATGAATAAGCTAGAAGAAAAATACTGATAGTTGTGCAATTTGTGTGTTTGTCGTGTTGGAACCGAAATAAATTCCTTAGATGAAAATAATTATCTATAACTTGAAAATAATCATGTTGATTATTAAGAAATTGTGCGAAAGCGTACCTGAATTCATGATGACCAATAACTCTTCAGAGTCGTGCGGTGGTCGTGCGGTTTTAGTCTTCTAGATCTACACATATTCCCTGAGAGAACTCTTTAGCTTTCCCTCTGCTTCTTTATAATGATGGGATGTCAGGAAAGATGAGAACGATACGTGTGGCCATCACCTATTTTATTGACAATCCTAGGGTTATCTATTGGCATTTCTATTTTAGCCCATCACAAAAATAGAATTACTCTTTAGTCTCTACACATTAAAAGTTCATATCCTATTAGATATATTAAAGCCCAAATAATCTAAACTTTATCAGATCACTTTTAATTGGGCTCAACTTTAAGTGACAACCTACAATCCAAACCTTATCCCCTGGCCCAGGGACAGTTTTGCAAGGGAGGCTAAATGCTTGGCTTTAACTATAGTTCAAAGTTAGTAGCAGTAAAGGACTATCATGCAAGTGAAATTATAGTTGGCTTGCCATATTTATCGTCAATATAGGCATTAAGCCATTAACTATATCAAATATCGCAAAAACCTGGTTATGAATAAGTTGGAAGAAAAATACTGATAGTTGTGCAATTTGTGTGTTTGTCGTAGATTAAGATTGAAGATTTTCTTAGTTTTTTTTTGCTGGGGTTTATTTTCCGAGCTTCTTCTATTTTGGAAATTACTCTTTATGCATGGACCGGTTTCTCGAATTTTGGATGTTAAACTGACATGGGATGTGGATGTGGGTGAGTTTAATATGGACCTTGGTCAAAGGTCTATTTATAGACTTTGTTGAATGGACCGTTGGATATGTTGAAAAATAAATCAACGGTTATAAATCATTACTTGAAACCTGCTAATCAAGTAAAAAAAATGCAAAATGATCCCTTAATGATATTATATTATTTACATAACCATCCACAAATTCGTACTTATACAGATGTTCCTCTACCCAAAAAACTCCCTCCAAACACGATTCTTACATCTAGCACATGGACAAAGGATACGATTTAATGCATCAGTAATTGTCGGGTCTCCTTGAGCAACCTTAATGAAATCATCAACTCTATCCTTGAATTCTTCACTTACATAACCAGTAGGATCATTTCTTCATAACATCCAACTTCGATCGGGTCTCATGATTGCTGAAATTTATCTTAGCATATTAATACAATCATTTTCAAAATCTTCACCTCTCTTTTAAAATAGTATGACCCTATCCCATTCGAAAAGACACTTTTTCAATAGAATTCATAAAAATCACACATCCTATACTTGACGAAATTTCGACAGTATTTCCCTTTGGTCTCCAAGTGCACGACTCGAACATGGTGACATCTACCACGATCAAGTATGCACTCAGAGAACAAAAAGAAATATAACAGAACAAAATTTCATCAAGTATAAAATATGAGATTTGAGGAATATTCATTAACCAAGTAAAGAAAAAGTCCCTTCCCAAACTGTCCTACTTGGACAATTCAAGATTCAATATAACGAGCAGTACCTTTAAAAAGTACACATGCTCATTAATATTGAATTTCAAATGGGAAACCAAGGCTCCGCTCAAATTGTAAAAAAAAAAACAAAGCATTAATTTCAACCATGCTACATGTAGATATGTAAGTGACATTTAATCCTAAAGACATAAACACCTTCGCCAGTGCATCTCTTGATTGCACCATAACGGTATACGTGTGTTTTTATAATTAACTTATGAAGCAGTGCAATGAATGACGATGAAACTAACCTTGGCTCAAGAAGAAGAATATATAATAAACACATGTCAAAAATAATTAGACAAACCCTCTAAAATACCAATGTCTTTATGTCATACTCAAGATAGGCAAATAATTCAAGTAATTACAAAAAATAAGAGATTATCCTCCATGAATATATAGTTAAACACTACACAAAAGATTAATTACTTTTATATTTGCAATTTCCTTAATGAGTTCTATCCTAGTCCTAGTCCTGACAGTTGTATTGCTAACGTTGAGAGAGTCTTGTCCATTTAAGGAAAAATGAGATTTTCATGAACTAAAGAGTCTTGTCCATGGGCGTTATTGTTCCATTGGTTTTTGCTACTGTTAACCATCCAATTGTTGATCTTTTTTTCAATTGCATTGCAATACCTCATTGTGAGTGTCATTCATTCATTTTAGACGTGCTCCTAGCTGCCTACCACTATTTCATACCCTGGTAGCTTTGATTGAGTTGAAACTTGGTCTCCAAGGGTAAAACATCATTTAGTAACGTTTTTGGGCAATTTTGTAATTTTTGGAAAAAGGGCCTAATCTTAGATTGAGCTGAAACTTGTTTCCTTGAAGGAAAATGGTATTTTAAGCAAGGCTTTAGTAAAAAGTACAAAAGGGCACTCATTTTTAAGCCAAATTCTATCGTTTAGACTACTTTTTTCAATTTTTGAAATATTTTCTTTCTATGGTAATTTTCTAAAAAATCATAGTTTTCATTCTGTGGTGGTCCCATATTTTTTAAAAATCATTTGATAGGTCAATTAGATTTATTTTGGTGTATTTTTAGTGTTGGTAAGTCAATTTTGTTTGTTTTGTGTTTTTGAGTTTTCAATGTTGCATGATGAAGTCCAACCCTGGTATATTGCATCATTTTGATCCTGAGATAGATAGGACTTTTCATTCCCTGCATAGGTTTAATAGGATTGATTCTACACTTGATGAGCATGTAGGAAGTAGTGTACATTTTGTTGTTTCTAGTGATTCTACACATAGTTATCATACTAGTGATTCTGCATCTAAATTTTCTAATTCTGTGCATTCTGTCATTGATCAATCTTTCCCTTGTATTTTGTAGTCGTTGGCAGCTGGCTGTTATAAACATTTGCTTCATATTTTTGTTTTTGTTTTTGTTTTATGTGATTGGTATTGACATAAGCGATGATTTTGATGATAACAAACAAGAAAGGAAACGAAAATGCGAAGATCAAGTACCAAGGGACTCAAGTTTAGCATATAGGTCCTTAGATCTTGTGTAAAGGTATTTTGGGATTCACACTAAGCTCACTTATAGATTTTTCTAAATGGTTTGCAAAATCATGTGTTACAGTTGTGAAAATATGTTCTGGTTTGGGCAAAATAGTTTTTAGAAAGATTGAAAATGATTTGGGAAACTTTGGTTGTATAAACCTTTAAAAACTCTCTTTTCTTGATCAATCAATAACTGGTTATCACTATTCATCTAACTGGTTAGGTGCCAAAATAGAAACGCGGCAATTTGGTTTTAAATTGCCTAACCGATTAGGCAATAGAAGTAATCGGTTATTTGTGAAAATAGAAGCATTGCCTTCTCTTTTTTAAAAGATCCTAACCGATTAATATGCCCAACTAATCGGTTATTTTCAAAGTCAGTGGCTAAAGTTCAAAAAGCCTAACCGATTAGGTACTTGGCCTAACCGGTTAGTATGTACGTTTTTAAGAAAGTTCAAAAAGCCTAACCGATTAGGTACTTGCCTAACCGGTTAGTATGTACATTTTTAAGAAACAAATTGATAACTACACAAAGTGTAATTATTTGTGCCCTATATCTGAGTTATAAAGAGTGCTAAAGTCCTTGTATTCATACATATTTGGAAGGTTTTATGCTTATATTTGTTATATCTAATTCTGATACCTTTCCAATATATATTTGAGCAATTTGTGCATATTTGATATGTGATTAAGTGAATTTATATGTGTTACTGATTTGGTGTTTTCTCTATCATAGGAAGGGCTCCAAACAAGATGATATGTGGAGCAATTGAGCTGAAATTAGAAGAGAAAGCAAAATCAAGATTTCAGCAGACAATGCCGCGACATGTACTGTTCAATGCCGCGGCGTGGAGATCCCCTGCATCCAAAGTCAGAGGCTACGAAATATTGAATGCCGCGGCGTGGGAATGTCAATGCCGCGGCGTCCCTGACCTAACTTGATACGCATCGTGGCGTGGGCAAATCAATGCCGCGGCGTGCCTCTGTTTTGCTGAGTCTATAAATAGATTTTATTAGATTTTGTAAAGAGAGTTTGGAGAGCTCCGTAGATAGTTTTAGGTTTTAGAGGAGCTACGGCTTTGTGCTTCATTTATGGGCTGATTGGAGGCCTAGGGAGGCTAAGTTGGAGGTTCTCTTCCTTAAGGAAGAGGATTCAAGCTTCAAGGATCTCATCAATGGCATCCTCCCTCTTCTCCCTGAGTTTTCTTCTTCTCCCTTATCTTTTGAGCACTGTTTTGCTCTGTAAATTTGTGTTCAATTGATTAGAAGCTGTATTTAGGAAATACTTTGAATCTTTATATGATTATTGATGTTTATGTATGAATTTGAGTTCTATTGATGTTTAGCTTTGTTCTTCCATGCCTATGCTTAATGCTTGCTTCTGTTTGATCAACAATTGCATGATCTTAATTGATGCAAATGAACTAGACATAGGGATTTGTGGAGATGGACATGGTATGGTTGATGCATGTTCGACGAGTTCAATTAGCTTGGATGAGTTGATTCACTAACTAGATAGAAATATACCTTTTAGCCATGTATTAGCGTGTGTTTGAGAATAGATCCTTCATTAGTGAGTTTACACTAGTCCTCATGCAACCATAAGAACCATAGTGGATTAGGTAAATGACACCAGGGTTGATCGACCTAGACATAGGCTTTTGACTAAATCCGATTCTCAAGCTAAACTAACTAAGCATTGATGTTACTTGTAAGGATTGTATATCATTAGTATGAAGTAGGAAGTGAAGAAGGATTCCCTAGATTTCCAAACCCCTATGTTATTGCTTTGATAGTTTAGATTTAGATTAATTACTTTTCTTTATTTTATATGTCCTTGACTAGAATCTAGCTGAGCTATTGGTTGCTACTTAGTAATGGAAACCTTGTCCTCGTGGGAATGAACTTTTACTCTGTATCTGTATTACTTGAACGACCCGTGCACTTGCGGTACACAAATGGTCTAACACAAATTCTGTTTCAAAAGGAAGCCTAACCAATTAGGAAGTTAAGCTAACCGTTTAGTGTGTTTTTAAAACACACGTAAAAAGGTTTTTAATGAAGCCTAACTGATTAGGCTCTTTGGCTAACCGGTTATCTGATAAAGACAGAGACCAATGTTAAATGTCTAACCGATTAGGAATACTTCCTAACCGGTTGACTGAGAGATCAGAAAACACGAACAACGGCTCTATTGCAGAGCATTTAATGCTTCTAACTGCCCTCAACGGCACAAAATCTCTTTTGGCTATAAAACTTGGTAACATTTTATTATTATTTTTTTGAAGGTGCGGGTCATAGGGGGGAAAACAATTAAAAATAGCCAAGAACAAAAGCAAAAAGAACCAAGGCAGCCCAGAATGAATTCCATCAATATACCATATGGTATAAACAACTCTGAAACATACAACATTAACATCTGTGATTTCTAGTGTACAATAATATTGTAATAGTGATAGAAATAAGAACTATAGAGTAAAACACAGTGATAGAATTACAAGTATACGTGAAACACAAATCGCATAGAGGAAAATCTTAGAATGTAGAAAAATTTGGTTTTTCAGTTTTATTCAATGTTAGATTCAACTTCTTAGACAAAAAATATTAGATCAAGGACAAAAGAATAAATTTTCACCAAAATTTCTAAACAAATGTCATTGTACATTCTTCTTAAGAGTACAATATATTCTTAAAACTTAAGCAGCCAACATACCAGAAGAAGTAGCTTCTTTAGAGTTGATGGAAAATTTGTTTCAAGAAAGTCTTTTCCTCAAAGGAGGCAGTGTTCAGAGGAAGAAGGACACAATCAGCTCTCGTGTAATTCCTACATACATGACTGCAACAAAATCAACACAAGTAAACGTAAGATCAACAAGCTCTCCATAAGTAAGTACATGAGGGATTTTGGACATGAACTCTAGTAGCTATTCACCATGCAAGAAAAATAATTTTAATATATTTAGTATTAAAAAAATATCTTAGAATTTAATGCAATCCTTTCAGACTGCAGAAGAAATGAATATAGCCCTGACTAAAAGAAGGGACAAGTAGGGATTAATGTGACAATGCCATATTGGTGAGAGCAAACATTTTGAGAAGGCATTGAGCTCAATCACAAGTAAGCTGAATATGCTGGAGGGAACCAGAAACTGTAAAGCATACCATATTGAGGTGTGACTAGATAGAGCCTATTTGGTATGCCTTTCAACTACCACAAATCCCAAAACAGTAAAGCATCAACAGGTTTGATGAGTGGCTTTGGACTAAATTCCAAGCCTTAAAAGAAAAAGGTTAGTTCTTTCTGCAAGGTGCCTCTATGATTGCTGATTACTGTGGGCAATTTGGAAGGGAAGGAATCAAGTTTGTTTCAAAGGAAAAAAAACCCAACCTTTAGCAAACACTAAATAGGGCATCAACAACCAATTTTCAGTATATCAATGCAAACATTTCTCAGAACCAAATGAACCAATCATGTAAATGAGGCTACAACAAATTGAATTGGGTATATAGTGGTCAATGTCTTTACAGCACAAAATCAACAAACAACGATCAACCTTCAGGCTACCAATTATCTGCTTCAGAAATCATTTTACAACAGTAACTTAAAATACATAAAATAGTTACAATACAAGGTCAGAAAACTAGTCACCATAGTATGCATATCTTGAACATATAATAGGCAGACAGGTGCCATTATCAGAGGGGGGTCAATGCTTGAGAAGATAACATCCTTATTGCCAAAAACACTCATTTAGAACCATTAATAAGGTCCAAAAACCAAATCAAACGTTTAAGTCCACTTTCTATACAGAAAAAATAATACTTCTACTTGAATACCAGCGCAGACTTCTGAAGGGATAGAACATTTCAACTCTTTAGCAGATCTATGCACTAAACTTAAAAAGAACTATTTACACAATGTAAACTTGAGAAGTTGGGCGAAAAAGGACAATCTTATATGACTCCATGCCTAGTCTTCACAGATATAGGTAAACAAGAGCAGAACCAACAGTGTACGCATCAAGGAACTCTTTATAATAGGGGCAATATAGGATAGTACTGCATACATTGTATTCTGATTCTTTTAATCTCTCATGAATAAGATTTATATGTGCTTTCATATATATAGTGTAGTGCTAAACATTCTAATATACACTAGAAAGATATGCCCTGCTTTTAAAATATCATAAAATGTTATAAATCAAATTGAAATTAGTGGAACAGAAAAAGCAGAACTGTATGAAGACAAAAAAAAGGGCTAAACAAATTAAGTTGTAAAGAAAAATTTGTTTTGTTATGTGGCAAGAGCTAGCAAGCATGTTCCAAAAGTGAATTAAACTCCATTGTATTTGTATTGTATGGTGACTTTTTCATATATATATATATAAGATCTTATTCTGGTGAGAGGAGTATTTATTATAAGAGGTGAGAGAAGTAAATATTGATCATTGGATCTTACATGAAAGGTCAAGATTAGAACATAAATGCATGTGACTTTTTTAAGTGGTCACTTGACCTTCAAGTAACTTTTAATCTTGACCATCCATGTATGGCTGTATGGTCAAGATTTACTCCTCTCACCCTCTCACAATAAAAACTCCTCTCACTAGATAACTATATATATATATATATATATATATATATATATATATTAGAAGATAAAATATCATAACTAATTAACTAATTTAGGTAGTGACTAAAGTGTAACTTTGTGCCTGAAATGAAGTTTAGAAGTGGATGTTTATATGATTGATGTTGAGATCTGTGCTATAATAATTTTATACCATTTCCAATTACCTTAGTGATAGAGCTCAGGTTCTTGTATCATTAGAGTAACAGAAGATTGTGTAGATAATGGGGCAATGGGATTTCATCCAAACAGTAGAAACTTACTACTTCATGTTAGAAAATAATCTCAGATAGCATCTATCTAGAAACATCTTGGCATCTCCAATATCCATCTGTTCACTTTTCCAACAACCATACATGTTATGATTATTAGGGGAAGTGTATTAGACAAGATTTGATTAGCTTAAGATTGTTTCTAAGATAAATAGTTTTCAAATATGCGAGAATGGCAAAATATATATTATTTGTGAATAGGCCGGTTTGTCTTCTTGATGTAGACGAAGGCTTGGGATTGTTCGACTAGGAATTTCTGGTGGAACACAAATATTATAGCAAAATGTCTATGTAAAAAAAACTGTAGTGTGAATACAATAATCATAAAAATATTAATAAGACAAAAGTTGGGTGGAGGCTCCATCTTTTCTTGTAAATTTCCTCTCGTTGACTTATGCATATCTTCTAGCAAGCATGTTCTTAAATATGAATATGATATGGAGAATCGACACTTTCTAAAAAATTAGGATAAGAATTAAACTCTTAAAACATTAAAAAGTAAGAAATACAACAAAAAAAAAAATCATAAGCTGCCAATTGCTAAATAAAACAAAAGTCACCCATATAATAATAATATTGCTCTTCAATGGGGGAACCTATATTATATTAATATTGAATGGGTGAATATGGCAATTGCTCTACTCTTAGGTCTTCATAGATCCCCCTTTTGTAGGGGTGTCAAAACGGGCCGGTTCGGCCCATTCGGGCTCGGACCATTTTCGGACCGGCTCATTCGGGTCACATAAATTTCAGGCTGGTATTTTGTCAGCCTAACCCAGCCTATTTAGCCTTATGTAATGTTAAAAAAGCGGTGACCCACTCATTCGGGCCATGTAAGAGTTCAGTTAGATTTTGCTAAATTTCAACCATCCATTTTTTGTTGGGCTAATCGGGCCGGCCCATCGGGCCTGACCCATTTTGACACCCCTACCCTTTTGTCTCGTCTCTTCCATTCAAGCCAAGTGCATTATTTTCCTGTATGATTTATTGTGCTTTTTGCCGTTATAATTTCCACACAATTGCTTATCATTTTGCTTAGTTTCCTAATTAATTGCTGACAAGCTCTGGTTTTTTTTTGTGAAATATCTTGCCTCCATGCCTTTTTCCCCTCACTTTCTAGGCGAACATGCTTTTCAACTCGAATAACCATTTACAAAATAACCTTTTTTTTAAGTAAAACACACATAAATATTATATTCAGGTGTCGCAGAACTGCTTTGGGTGATCTTTGGGTTTGAAAAAACAGGGCTAAGGTTACAGATTACAGAGACAAAAAGAAGAAAAGGGAGAGCAGAGCATACCTGAGCGTGGTGCGTCGCAGATCTGGGTTTTGGTCAAGAAGGAGGCAACAGCGAGAGTGAGAGCGAGAGCGCAAGTGAGAGGGGGGGTTCTGCTGCAGTGAGAGTGAGAGGGAGATGAAAGTGAGGGTGATGGTTAGTGTGAGTGTGAGTGAGAGGGAGGGAGAGCACGAGAGAGAGTGAGAAGGAATCTGAAAGTGAGGGTGAGTGTGAGTGAGAGGGAGTATGAAAGTGGGATGTAGATGAAATATGTTAAAATATTTTAATTTATTTATTTATTAGGTTTTGGGAGGACTTTGTGACGGAAATATCCCTCGCTAAAATTTTATCAGTTTAGCGAAAGGAGCTTTTCCTCACAATTCTCTCGCTATTTTTAGCGAGGGAAAATATCCCTCGCAATTTTTTCGCTAATTTTTGCGATGAAAATTATCCCTCGCAATTCTCTAACTAATTTTTGCGAGGAACATATTTCCCTCGTTAATTCCCTAGCTATTAGCTCACTATTTTTCCCTCAAACTTATTTTTGAAATTTAGCGAGGACTCAAATTTCTTTCGCTAATCTCTCGCTAATTAGCGAAAGATTAGTGAAGAAAAATTTTTCCTCACAAAATTTTGTCACTAAATTACAAATTTCTTGTAATGAGCTATGCAAGAGAAAATTCAAAATAACTTTACATCATTATCCCTATCACTATTCCTTTTCTCTATTAATATCAGGAAATTTTATTCGCGGAGATCGAAAAGAAGTCCAACTCCAAGTCCCTTCCAGTGAATATTCTGAAACCATATGTTTTACAGAGATAGATTTTTTGTCTGTATATGTGTTATTCCAAAAAAAGATCGATTATGTAATATAAGCAGCCATTGTGTAGTTTCACCTCATCCTTTCCACATAAGCATAAAGTGGTGTAATATTTGTTATTATTCTCAATATAGTCAATTATAAATGACAATAGCATTTACTTATCGTTATCTCAATTTGTTGAAGTCCATTCCTCAAAAAAAATATTATTATTATTATTATTTTACTTTAATGCTTTTGCATCTTTATATGTATTTGTAGAGGAAAATACATTTAATGTGTAAATATTATGATATCAAAAGCTTTATAAATCATGTAACATATCCAGGACAATTTTGAATAATGTTTTATATTTTACTTGAATCTATGGAATTATGAATTATCAAATGACCATATGCTGTTGATTAGTATAGGATAGATAAATTTCAATCATATAGTTGATTTATCAAAGTCCATCAAATTTGCAATTCTCTAAATCTCATCAACACGTACTACAATTAATGTTAATTTTTTTATGCTAATTCTATATGTGTATACTTATACTAATTCTATGTAGTTATCTTTTTTGCATACTTATACTAATTTTATATTATTTTATTAATTAATTAGTAAATTAAAAACCTCATGCAACATACGCGTAGTGAACTACTGATTTAATAACACCATGCACCGCACGGGTAGGTTATTAGTTTAAAAAGAAAAAAGAACACTTCAATTTTTCTGTATTTTAGGTTTAACTATTTTTTTAGAAGTGTGTTAAGATAATATTTCCTCACTCAACAATGTTATATATATATATATATATATATATATATATATATATATATATATATATAATTTTATCATTTAATTATAATTTTTCTCACCTTATCTTACACATATTTACATTTTAATTATTTCACATAAAAACTAATGTATATGTAGCAAATTTTTCTCTTATTTTCTCATCAACTTTGGGATCTGACACTGTTACATAGGGATGTAATCGGGTTGGTTTAATTTAGTTTAATAAATTTACTAATTCTGAAGATTTATAATTTTTTATATCAATATATCGTATATGTGATACAGATATATATATATATATATATATATATATATATATATAATTTCAAAAAAAAAAATGATTCATAATTTATTAATATCATTTCTATAAGTTTTAAAGATTTATAATATTTTAAATACTTCTGTCGTGCCAATATTTACTATTTAGTAAGCTCTCTCTACTAAAAATATAAACATAATTTCTATTGAATATTAAAAAATCTCTTAAACTAACTTCTCCACAATAACTAATCGTGACAATCAAGTTCATAAAAAAAATAACTGGAGGGAATATTAGCGTGAGGCAAGCTTCGGTGACAACGAAGTGAACGACTTAGTACGAGCAGAAGTAAAAAGAGCAGATGAAAATAATAATGTGTGAAAAGATAAAACTTAAAAGTTTAATAGTGGCGTGTGAAAAGATAAAACTTAAAATACTAGTATGTGAAAATAGTGGCTTAGGACGTCAGTCATGTGATTGAGCTTGAGTGGGTTACGGACTTACTAATTGAATGTTAGTCATGAAAACTAATTTTTTTTTTAAAAAATATTAATATGTCGTATTCAAGTCATGTCCTAATCGTGTCTGAGAAGTGTCTAAGCGTGTCCGAGAAGTGTTTGAACGTGTCCGAAACGTGTCCAAACTGAAAAGAAAATTTAATCAGACATATTCGGACATGCAGGACACTTGTGTCGTACGGGTGTCTCCATGTATCTGACATGGACACGTGTCCGACACGCAGACACGTCTCATAATTGGCGTGTCTGTGCTTCACAGGGACTCAAACCTGAACCAAACTAAATCGAACATCTACATATTGATTCAGTTCGAGTGATTGGACTGACTATGTTTTTTACACAAAAATCAGTTAAATAATTAACTTTCTATAGTAAAAAAAATGCATAACAAACTTATGAAAAAAATTCTAGAAATGGATCAAATATATTTATCTCAATAAGTACACTACAAAGTATAACAAACAAACAAAGTCTAAATATACAAACATAATCAAATGAAACATAATAATGGAGAAGTACAAATAAATGACATGCTAAAATGTTAAATACCAAGTATATGAACACTAGAAACTCAAAGTATTAGGAAGAGCAGGAAAAGATATACTTTGAAGAATGTTTAACATGATTATGTAATCAAACATTTGCAAACTTCAAAAATCAAAATAATCGTAGATAACCAAATTATAGAAACTTTGCATCATTGAATATGATAGTTGACTTAGACAAAAGATATAATTATATATGTACAAAAAAATTTATATAAACTCACATATAATTAAGATAATAAGCAAAAAATAATATCACAATAGCAACAATGAGTTCATAAAATTCTCAACCCATTTTCAACTCATAACTTTTGCAATTTCAAGCTCAAAACAACTACCATTATCAACATCACTTGACCTATTTCACAATCAATTAAATAAAAAACCCAAAAAATTATCCTTACAGAACACAAAATAGTCTTTTCAACATCACACCACTATATTAGAATCACTATCATCAATCAATTAAAATTAGAAAAAAACTTAACCCACGTTTCACTGTTTAATAACCACCCAAACCATAATTAGCCTTCATCACATTCATCACGTTTAAGACCCACACAAATACAGAACTATCGTATTTATCAACCAAATAGGAGACTTACCAAGCAACAAGGCGTGAGGATTGAGACAGAGGTTGAGGAGCAGAGCAGAAGGGTGGGTAAGGGTTTAGATTTAGGAAAAAAAAATTAAAAATGGCAACAACAGTAAACATATGTATACACATAGTTAAGATATATATATATATATATATATATATATATATATATATATATATATATATATATATATATATATATATATATAATTTAAAACTCTCAACTTCAGAATTAAATTAATTAAATTTTATTCTATTCAAATTTTGTTATAATCAATCAATCAATATACATGAATCAAGCTAAACTAATCTAATTAGTTCGATTCGAATTAATCAGATTAGCGAACAAATTTATACCCTACTATTTAGGGGTGCTCATGGGTCCAACATAACCCGCGAACCTGACCAACCTGAACCGACCTGATATAATATATCTGGGTTGGTTCGGGTCATCGGATCAGCTCGAGTTCAACTCGATTAATCTGATTTCTAATTGGTTCGGGTGACAGGTTAAGTAATTCAACTCGATGACCTGACTACCTGAATAAAACGACGTCATTTTAAGTATTTCTTATTAAAAATGTTCACGGGATCCAATCCGACCCGTGAACTTGACCAACCCGAACCACTGATTTCATTTCTAATTCTAATCTTTCTTTTCAAATTATCGACCCAATTATTCGATCCGAATCGAACTAACCTGATTGCCATTGCATTAGTTTGGACCAAGTTACCTAAATTTTTTTTACTTAAAATTGACTTGAATCGATTCAATTTTAATTAATTAATTTAAATATTTTTTTCTCTTAAATGTGGCCAACCTGACCAGTGAACACTTTTACTACTATTACAATTTTGAAGGAAATGTGAGCCGTTTGATCTTTAGATGATCCCCTTCTTAGCACCTTTATTTGGCAGCATGCATGCACGACATATGTACAGTGTACCCTCCATCTCGTCACATCACTCAATCAAGTTAGAAAAATCCTCACGCAATCCATGCTTTTTCCTTTTCCTTATCCTTTAGTCGTTTACATGCTCATGGGTAATAATAAAAAAAATATATAACTATTTTTATTTAATTATTTAAATGCACATTAAAATATGAAGCGACGTGGTTTGTTTGGACTTCGATGAAGAAAGTCCACAACACATCTTACAAGGTTATATTACAATAAAATTTATTAATTTTTAATTCATCTAATTTATTTATATTAAAATTAATTTTTTTTTTTAATTAAAATAATATATTTTATTAAATTAAATTTAATAAATTTAATTTAATTATAAATAATTAATAATTTAATTAAAATATATATTTAATATTCAACAAATATTTAATTAAAAATTAATTTAAAGAATTTTGATAAATAACAATGTATTGTGAAAAAATTGAACGCAACTCTTTCTTTTTTAAAAAAAGAAAAGATATAAATGATAATATATAATAAAAAAATTGTATGAATAACATTAGAATAATTTTATTGATAAAAAAATATAAGAATAATTTTAAATCTTGTTAACTAAGTTTTAACAAAACTCAACATTATTGGCTATACTATATCTAAGTCTTAACAGTACCTTATTTCTGACACCAATTACATTTATAAGTTACAACAATAAATAGGGTTAAGTCCGTGACCCAATTACAAAAACGGAAGAATTCACTTTCTCTGTCTTCAATATAATTGTTGGTCATTATAGACTTTCAGAATGAGAAAAAAATTAGAAAGATTTTTTTAAAAAAGAATTAAAGAGAAAAATATTTTTTAGAGATAATAATTTTTTTTTTAAAAAAAATATAATTTTTAAATATAATTTTTTAAAATAAGTGAATTAAATATTTATTTATTTAATTTATTAAAATAAATTAATAAATAAATTAAATATCAATCTATTAAATTAAATAATAAATATATTAAATAATATTAAATATTTTATAATAAATTTTAAATAAACTAATAATTTATTTTATAATTTATTTATGTTCTAATCTAAAATCAAATTTATTTATTTATTTATCATTTTTTTATATACCTAAGCCCTACAGACTTAGGGAAAGACTTTACCACATAAGTGAAGTGAAGCGATGCCTGACAAGAAAACCCAAGAAAAGAGGAAAAGGAGAAGGAAGGGAAAAGAAAAATAGTATCATACGGGGATCGAACACATTCCCCTTAACACACAAAATAACAATTAGTACGATGTAGGCTGAGGCTCGGTGGCTCCGTTTGGCACCCTTAATATCACGGTTTGGGCCCTAGGCATTTGGCGATAGGCCGTAAGGCAAAAGGCAAAAGTCAAAAGAAGAATATACCTGTCGTTGGAATTGGATCCGTCCACACTCACTAACCCTGGTCAATTCCAAACTTAACCATAGTTACTTTGTCTCCCTCAAAATTCCGCCACGTGTCCTAATCGAACGGCCATATGCCAAGATATCAGACTACATATATCTCTCCTCCACCCTCCAAAACCCTAACTTTGTATCATCTTCCCCAATTCTAATTCGATCCTTGTCTGCGTTCTGCCACAATGCCAAACCCTAAGGTGTTCTTTGACATGACCATCGGAGGCCAACCGGCCGGTCGCATCGTGATTGAGCTCTTCGAAGACACCACCCCTAGGACCGCCGAGAACTTCCGCGCCCTCTGCACCGGCGAGAAGGGAGTGGGTCGCAGCGGCAAGCCTCTCCACTACAAGGGCTCCACTTTCCACCGCGTCATCCCCAACTTCATGTGTCAGGGCGGCGACTTCACTGCCGGCAATGGCACCGGCGGCGAGTCCATCTACGGCTCCAAGTTCGCCGACGAGAACTTCATCAAGAAGCACACCGGTCCTGGCGTCCTCTCCATGGCGAATGCAGGCCCCGGCACCAACGGGTCTCAGTTCTTCATCTGCACGACCAAGACGGAGTGGCTGGACGGCAAGCACGTGGTGTTCGGGCAGGTGGTGGAGGGCATGAATGTGGTGAAGGAGATCGAGAAGGTGGGGTCCAGCTCCGGCAGGACCTCCAACCCCGTGGTGATCGCCGACTGTGGTCAACTCTCTTAGGTGATGTTGACCTCAGATTTCATGGTGGCTCTGATCTACACCCTAGTGTCTTCTATCCGGTGTCGTCTTTTTTGGTTTTTTCTTCTCTTTCGTTGAATTATGGGTTTACTAGTATCTTTGGGAATGGTGTTGAGTCTGGTGCTCTCAATCATGTGGAGCTCTTTCTCTCTGATCCTTTTTTTCAAGTTTTAGTATGTGGTTCATAGAGTGGAGTATTGTGATTATAAACCTGATGAGATGAGCTACCTTCAATAAAGTTAGGATTATTGGCATATCATAATTTTTGTCTCTTAATTTATCAATCAGCTTAATCTTTGACAAAAACAGTGAAGAGAAGACGATGATCCGATCATAAGTAGGGTTTTAATTTTCTTCGTACCTTTGGTAGTGATTATGGCATATCCATAGAATGAAGAGAAAGTTAAATAATGAGTAAGTTTTGCTATATCTTAAGTAAATGTTTACGAGTTGGATTTTAGAAAGAAAGAAAATGTTGACTTTATTTTTTATTTGGAGCAAACATTATTTATATTTAAGATATTTTTAAAATAAATAAATAAATGAAAAATAATTATATATTTTTTTAATCATCATAAATATTTTTATTTTTATTGAACGAATTCTAATCGTTGCCCTAGCAATTACATTCCAAAGTGCATTTCTTCCTTCCAAATAATCCGAAGCAAAAGGGAATATGTCCATCACACTAGCTTAGAGGCACAAATCTGAAAGACACAATGTCATTTACCATTATATTAACTAATCGAGAGAGAGATACAAGTCTAAAAATATATATATAAAAAAAATTAAAGAATTGAAATTTATGGATGAGAGTGGGGAGATAGATATCTCAAAAGCATAATTGCCAAAAAATATTTGCAATAAGAACGGCAGCAGTAACACTACAATTTCTAACCTACATCAGATGTCACTAATTCACGTACTTTTTCAGCCAAATCATTTTCATTCCTTCTCAACCTTAAAAACCAGATATCAAAGTAGCAAGGGGCATAACAGCATGTAGGATGACAAAATTCAACTTTTATCACATACAATTATTTCATAGATAAAATGCAACAGTATTAAAAGTGCTAACTAAAATAACAATGTACCTCAACTTTATCTCGGAACTTGATCAGATCACAAGCTGGTTGGAAAAGCTTTTTGCTTGCAAAAATTTACTGAGAATGATTATCTATAACAAAAAAGGACTTTAGTCGCACAAAGAATTAAATCATTAATTGAGTACCTGAAACGTTAACATATTAGGTTGTCACATCAACTCCAATCGATACTTGGATGAATAGCTAGCGGGAAAAATTAAACGTAACAGGAAAAAAATTGCAAGACTATATTTTACAAGCATTTATCACTGATATAGTCAGTATTAGTATCAGAAGCTAATGGGAACCATGTAATTTCATCATTGCAGAATGGACGGGTTTGGATCAAGGTGCCTTTCGGGTATTCTTTCACTTATTAATTTGCTCATCTCAAAATTCAAGAGACTTATCAATATACTTACCAAACCCAGCTTCATCATAGGCGGAAGAAGAGAATCCACTACTTTCTGCCGACTTTCTAATATAGCTAATATAAGTCCGATGCTCTGTTAAAAAGTAGAACACTCTTAGCTATTCATTACATGTAACTTGCATTATGACTCAGAAAGAATGCCAAAAAAGCAATCAAAATAATCAGATTATTTTTCCAGCCAAAATATTTAAGTTTCTTGTACACATATTCCACAATGTGCTCTTTGCAAAGTTTAGTGACTTCACTGATTGTAATCTCTATAAGTGCCAAAACCACCATGGATTAATACAAAGTATTCATTACCTTCTCTATAAGCTGAAGGTTCAATGCATTTTCTGCAAACCTTAATATTTGACATAATATATGTTAAGACTGCAATGCCTCAGCCCATGTAATAGATTCGCCACTTTGAAGACCCACAGTCAATAATTTGTTCTCAAAACTAACTACAAGAAAAGATTCAAAAATAAAGAGTAAGGATAATTATGTCAAAAAGCAGAATGATACCTAATTTACGCCATGACACGAATACAATTCTTGAGATAAATAAAACATCATGCCCTTTTCTTATCTATTCGGGTGGGTATAGCTGTGTGTGCATCTTCAAGTTGACAAGGAGTAATTAGATAAGCATGGAACAAATACATGTTTTTTTCTAAAGCACAAACAAATATTGAGAATTGATGCAGGGGTCATGACATAATTCTCTTCTTCTTTCTCGTCACTCCAACTTCAATCCCATCCGCATCTATGCCCTTCCCTTCAACCCCAAATCCCGCATAATTAACATTGTCTCATAAAAATGACAGATTACTATTCATATACGTAAAGAGATGATGATATAACAAGGGCCTAGAAGAACTAGAATGTTAAGGCAAAAAAATACCAATTTAGACACATTCTTCCACAAATGAGGACTGGGCTATGCATCAAAATACACTCTTTGCAGAGCCAATGTTTGGTCCTTTGTCCAACCGTTCGCAATTTATTCTTCGCTACCACCGTGCTTTCTCTTCTTCTTTCTCTTCACTCCAACTTCAATCCCATCCTCATCTATCCCCTTCCCTACAACCCCAAATCCCTCATCGTTAACACAGTAGTCCACAGAATTTTCTCTCGTTTACGATTCACCAGCACCACCAAGTAATTGATTGAGACTAAAAAAAGGGAAGATATTTACAGACGGTGTGTGATGAAAAGCAAATGGTTCATTTCCTTCAGAAGAATTTTCACTATGGTAAGAGCAAAATCAATTGCATATTAGGTTACTCAATTACTCAATCAATCAACATTTCAAAAAACCTCATTCAACAAGTTTTGTATACGTTACCAGTCGTCAATCGTGGCCCTTAACTTTTTTTATTAATATATCAATAGTTGTTATAATCAGGTGTATAGTACACCCTAAAAATAAAGGTTGTTAGATTCTAACTTAAAACCAATTGACATTAAGTGGAGTAGCCCAACAAATATATAAATCGCACCCGAAATATTGAGACAGATGATGTGGGACTCTTAACACCCCCCTCCACAGATGCATGGACAACACAGGTGTATAATACACCCTAAAAATGAAGGTTGTTAGATTCCAACTTAAAACCAATTGACATTAAGTAGAGTGGTCCAACAGATATATAAATCGCACTCGAAATATTGAAATAGACGATGTGAGACTCTTAACACCCCCTCCACAGATGCCTGAACAACACAGGCGAGCCTAACGAAGTAGGTAGAAACAAATATGGGATCTTGGCTCTGATACCATGTAATGATACCTTGTAATGAGAAAAGAAGAATGAGAAAATCGTGTATGGGCTGAATACTCAGATGCTTCCGTTAGAGGGGGAGGATAAGGACTCACACTTAAGGGGGAGATTTGTTGGGAAGTCACAAGTGGGCTTGGACACCACATATCAATCAAAAACCTTAAGGCATTAGGTGTATGGGTCCTTACCATTATAAACCCCTCTCTTAGTCCATTTCTATCCAATGTGAGATTTCTTCCACTCACAACTCACATTTGTAATTTCCCAACAAATCACCCCCTCAAGTGTGAGCCCTTATCCTCCCCCTCCAGCGGAAGCATCTAAGTATTCAGTCCATACTTGTACCACCGTTATCTCCATCACTAACGGAACACGCCGCCTGACCACCACACATCATCAGGAAGACTTTCAACACAAGAGATCCCCTGACTTAGATCCACCAAAGGCTGTCTATCCAATAAAGGTGTATATTAGAAATACCCTCATACTCAAATTTAAAACCAATAGTTTTAGCCATGTTGTCTACATGTTTGATTGATATAAAAGTCAAAATAGTTTAAAGAAACCTAAGAATCTCAAATTCCCATAGTAATACAGTAAGAGAATCAGAAGTTTAAAAGTGATTTAATTGTGCATATCTATTATGTCTTACATAGTAACAATGTTCACGCCACGAAACTAGTGACATGATGGGGTCCTCTATCCGTGCTCATAAGGGTCTGTTTGGCATGAAGGATATGATAAAACTTGATAGCATTAGACCTGATAGTATAAGACTTGATAGTATAAGGTTTAATATGTAAGGGTTGGGGATATCAAGATGTTTAGAATTATAATGAAAAAGTCTTTATAGAATCTTATACATCAAAACTCAATCAGGCCTAATCTCACCTCCTAAGGCTTGATTAAGTTATCCATCATTTTGATGTATAAGAGGGGTTTGATGGATAAACTTATACAATACAATATTTGTATCAAACAACTGATAAGGTCATAATATATTGTATTAGTTTATCCTATCAGGCTTAATACGACAATGCCAAATAGGCCCTAAGTACTGATACACAGATGTGGTTAAAAAAACATATTCATGTACAGACTACAGTGAGACAATGTACCTGAGAAAGCCTGGCTAGTCTTAATATTGTTCTCCTTGCAGTCTGCGCATTCTCCAAGTCCAACTACCTCAACTGTACCGTGGTCTCCGTAGCAGAAGCCTGTTACCACAAAAAGCACAAACAACCAGAAGCACACAAGTGCTCCTTGGCGCTCGGTGAAAATCTGCATAGGGAACTGCAATTACGGTTCCCAATGCCAATAAACAAGAACAGAAGAGAAAAGAATAAGGCAGACTTGGAGCTGAGAAACTATTAAGCTTTTATGGTCCGATGAAAGGTAAGTATAGATTGAGATTCATAAGCTTAATATATAACAAGCATACGATGTCTCAAATGGCTCACCGACTCTGAAATTAAGCGCCTCACATGGGGCTAGGGATTCTAATTATATGACTAGGATTCTCAAAGAGAATTGAATGCATCAGTCTTCAACCACATGCTAAAGGTATCTTTTTGTGCAACATCTGTCTGAACCTACTAAATGGCTCTAATAAATGCATTTTACATTGCATATAATGTAATGTTAATCTTTTTGACCAAAAACCAACTATGTTACTATTCCATTGATTGCTCACACTTGAAAGCATTAAGATTAATTAACAGCCAACAGAATTTCGGAACTTGAACTGGCCACCAAGCTTCCCGTGAACCACTTACATACATCAACCAACTCAATATCTTATATCTATAGAAGGTCGTGAATTGAAAATTGAGTTGTTTCTGCTACTCGGACTCAAGAAAGGCAATATGACCGCACGTGCATCTGTTCTCCAAATTTGATGTTGGAGTAGATCTTAGTCATTCTCGTTATTTAATCTTTAATATGTCTGCAAGTCTCAATTGAACAATGGCATGTGAAGGCCAAGTGGATTATTAATAGAACCGCAAATATAGAAAAGGAATAGGAAGATAATTCCTTGAGAAACACAACATCTGAATTTTGTGGTTTTCTGGCCAGCTAAGAAAAACAGAAAAACGAACCAGCTAAAAAGTTGCTAGGTTTTGCTGCTGGAAGACATCAACACTTAAACTAATGGTCACTATGTCATTAAGTACTTCGTGAGTGAGGATTTTTACAGAGCTTACAAGTTCGAAGTTGTAATAACTCCTCAATATTCATAAATGAGAAGTTGTCAATAATAACTCCTAACAATATTGCAGAAATGAGTTAAGCTAATAATAGTCAATACTAATGTCTGTTTTCAGAGGAACTTCATTGATTTGCAATTGCGATGAAATGCTATGTCTTTCACGCAACCGATCTCTTACCTGATGATCAATCTTATCATTAATTGCTACAGTGTCAGTTTTCTAATTAGCTGCATAGCATTTCGATTTGAATTTTCAGATGCCTGACTATCTCTTTTATTGGACTCTTGGGTTTCTGATGATACTATAGCAGCCAACTGTTTTGTGATTGGCAATCATTGTTGCTGAATCCATCATCCACTTGTCTATTCTGGTTCTGGCTTTGCTTTTATTTACTGCTAAATGCTAATCTTCCTAATAACATGAGCATCACGTATTAAATTTAAGGTCGACTTAAAATCATTTAATAATGAGCGTCCAACATCTTTCGTAGGAAAGCGTCACTGCGACAGGGAATTAGACATAGTGGAACTACTCAAACATTGTACCTATTTATCCAGTTTTTTTTTTTTTCCTTCTAATATATATATATGTTGACAAACATCCTTTAAGATGTGTACGATAAAATTTGAAGTTTTGATATATTAAAACTTCAGCGTTGAATATTTAAGGTGAGTTTGTTAAAACAGGAAATTTCAGCTCTAAAAATTCAGTAGTAAAATCTTTAGTACTGAAGGAATATAGATAATGAGCAACTATGAAACCAGGGAAGTATATCAAAATCTAGATAAAATTAACACAATCTAACAAAACTCTGCCGGCTCTCAAAGTTGTGTATTAAATCCGATCCCTGTTAGTATTTCTTAGAGAAAAAGCTCAACTTCGTGCGAAGAATAACAAATGTAAAAATTCTTTCATAAGCTACAACAGAAAGGCAGGTCTTTTCAGCCTAAATTTAAGAACTACTTCCTCGTGCTCTCTTCCACTCTCCAATCTAGTATGAGTTACAGGATTCTGTACTCCATGGTAGAGTCTTGTATGGCTAAACTAGAGAAGAATTATTTAGCTACTTCTTCTTAGATTTGCTCGACAGAGACTGAGTATATGCAGTTCCCTGGGTATCAAAATGGAAGGGTAAGGTCACCATGACATCTAATAGAAATAAGTGTCACAGACATTAAAGCATAAGTACACACCTGAAGCCATTCATCCATTGAGGCATCTGTAGTCCTAGTCCCAACTTCAACTTTCGGAGCCCTTTTTGTTTTCTGAGCAAATATTCATGTGCAGACATGAGAATTATCAGAAGGAGGAAGCAAATGATAGTCGTGGAAAATGGTATTATCGTTTTAAAAATAGAAAAGCTTGTAATACCTTAGATAGGTGCTGTATCTGACCATGAATCCAAAGCCCAAGGAGGACAGGAGGGGCAACTCCAAGAGTAACAAGAAAAACAGATTCAATGCTAAGAAAACCACCAGCCTCAACAACTTCAATAGTGCCATTATAGAAAGTGTTTTGGTATGGATGCTGGTCTATCTCATATACAATAGTGCCCACGAGATCAAAAGTTCCAGCCTGCACAGCAGAAGAAAATGGTTAGGCATGATGAATATAGAAGAGCTTTCTGATGTGACTCATTGAGAAATTTAAAGCATTAGCCCTTCCAAATAATAAAGACACCTGCAAGAACTTGATGACAGCAAATATATATTGAAAAGTAGCCTGTGTTGAGGCTGGCACAGATCCATTGTTGAAAACCTGCGATTAAAACAGAATAACTTTTAAATAATTTATGCAATACTATTAGTAGAATCAGAATAACAACACTAACATACTATCACAGAACCCTATTTGACTAATTCATTCACAAGAAATGGCAAAAGCATGTACAAACAACAAATTAACCATAAGTTGCCAGAGTTATCGGTTCATTGCATTCCATGCTCCCAAATGGACTTGGTCATCTATGACATCAAATGGTTGGGCATCGTCTAACCTAACAAAATCACCGGCTACCATATATTATGGGAATTAGGGATTCTGGATGAAATGAAAAGGAAAACAAAAATATCAAGAGAAACATCCTCATGCCCATTTTTAACACAGCATAGCAGGAGTGTCAGATCTATGAGGTTCATATACAAATATGCCAAACATCCTTTGCACATAGATGGTGAATAAACAATCAAGGAATTGGCCATCCCTGCTGCATTCCTAGTTTCCCTGTTTCTTTAGTTTTATTTTAGTTTTTTTTCAGCCGTTGAGGATATTTTATACTCACCCCCGATGCATACAACTTTTTTACTTCCTTTTTCACTAAAAAACAATATCCCATGTTCTAAAACCTAATCTTCAAGGAAAAATTGAGCACATCTTTCTAAGTGTAAAGTGTTAAGTATTATCTTCAAACTTCTGAAAACCCAAATAAAGCAAATACTTTACTGCAGATTAAAATAAAGATTGACAATTAACACAACTTGTACAAGTTTACTAGCCAAAATATTTTGTTATTAAAATTATCTGGTTTTTAGAAAAAAAAAAAAAGATATTCAGAATATTGGTATTAGATTCTTGAGGTGCTTCAGGAGCTTATCCAGAATATAGACATCAAATTTATATTGACTACAAGGTAACAAGCATAAATAAAAGCAGATATGTATGCTTCATTGAAAGTAATATGTTTGGAATAATTCAAGAACATAAATAAATAGATTTAATTTAGACATTCAGTAACCAATTAGTACCTGAGCAGTAAGGTTTTGAACAAGAAGACGATGATCAAATGGAAGGTGAACACTAGCCTTAACTGCAACAACATTCAAGCTCGAGTGCCCCGTTTTCAATCCATACAATGAAGTTAATCAGCGAATGCATGAACGTGTTTATTTTCTTTTTTGTTTTCGTGGCCTCCAACAATGGGGAACCTAGACACTGGTAAGAAAAGAATGTAACAGAATTGCAAACATGAAGGGATGTTGATTTTTAAAAGTGTATTATAAGACAATAGCTGAACAGTGATGAGCAAATTCAATTACCATCATTTTTCACACCCACAAGCAGCTGTGTCTCTTCTCCAGCTGTTACCACTGCATCAAATGAATAACAAAAATTAACCTACAATTAAAATGAAACAAAATAATTCATTATAAACCATATTGTTGTGTGCTATACAGAACGATCTGTACATCTTGCACTATTTTTTGGGAATACACATATTGTATCAATTCCTGGAGCAGAAGGGAAGCTTCCATCACCAAAATCCTGAACATCGTCACCAACAATGCCAATATCGCTCACTTCTTCAGTGGTTTCCACAGCCTCATCTGAGTCTGACTGACACCTAGCAACTAGCAAGTAGAAGAACCATAGTTAATGATGGTCTTGCACAGAAAGCATCAAAATATATCAGAAGAGTTAGAAACAAGGTGCATTGGGTTGCCCACCAAAAAAATGCTATTGTAATATCCATGCACCATTAACATTGATTGTAAATTGAAAATATCAAAGCCAATTAAATATAGCACTCAGTTACATTCCATTTAGTCATCGCATTAAGTGATTCTTAACTCATTATTTGGAACCCCTCTGAAATCAGGAGTTCAAATTGCTTATACGATTGCCAATATTAATGGTATTCTTTTACCTTTCCACTCCACCCCATTATGAACCGCTCCACTCCACTCCATCCTCTTCAAAACTCCCAAACTAGCCTAAGAAAGTAATCTTCCTACTCCCTCTAACTTTCTTTTTTTTTTTTTCAAAAGATAAGCATCGCTAATTAATGAAAAAGAAAAAATTGCCTTGTATATAACACTGAAAAACAAAAATATAATATAAACTTGTTGCATATGTAAATGATTCTTTGTTTCAATAGAAGTATAGTGTTAACTCTTCTTAAGACGCATAATTAGTTAGTTAATAAAAGTTATCACTCTTTCTAGCCTATACTGCACCAATTACTGCAAGAGGAATAAATAAGGATTCCTAACCATATAGTCATGACAACATACAAACAAAGGAATGACATTCAATCCAAGTATCCAACATCTTAATTCTGACAAATCAAAATTTCATTCCTACAATTGTGATTCATCCTCCATTTCAATTCTTATCATTCAAAGGGGGGCTCAGAATCACAAACAACAAATTCAACTACCTTAAAGAGAAGGATACATGTGTTTCTAGCATCTACTTTTGAGCCAGGAGAAGACAAGCTTTCCTGTTCATGACTAGAGTAAACTATTTGTTGGTTGAGAAGCTCATCTTCAATCAGATCAATTTTGCTGACAAGAACCGAAACATAGTGATATACACTTGATGGGCTCATCTCCATTTCCCGAATTCTAATCGTTGTTCTAGCAATTACATTCCAAAGTGCATTTCTTGCTTCCAAATAATCCGAAGCAAAAGGGAATATGTCAATCACACTAGCTTAGAGGCACAAATCTGGAAGACACAATGTCATTTACCATTATATTAACTAATCCAGAGAGAGATACAAGACTAAAAAAAAATTAAAAAAAATTAGAGAATTGAAGGTTATGGATGGGAGTGGGGAGATAGATGTTTTACCCTGTGATATCTCATAAGCATAATTGCTAACATCAGATAAAATATTTGCAATAAGAACAGCAACAGTAACACTGCAGTTTCCAACCTACATCAGATATCACCAATTCACATACTTTTTCAGTTGGCCAAATCATTTTCATTCCTTCTCAATCTAAAAAAACCAGATATTAAAGTAGCAAGAGGCATAACAGCATGTAGGTCACCAGATGACAAAATTCAACTTTTATCACATACAATTATTTCATAGATAAAATGCAACAGTATTGAAAGAGGTATCTAAAACAACAATGTACCTCAACTTTATCTGGGAACTTAACCAGATCACAAGCTGGTTGGAAAAGCTCTTTGCTTGCAAAAATTTACTGAGAATGATTATCTATAACAAAAAGGGCTTTAGTCGCACAAAGAATTAAATCAATAATTGAGTACTTGAAACGTTAACATATAAGGTTGTCATATCAATTCCACTCGATAGCTGGATGAATATTTAAGCACCAATTCTCATCATGGATAAAGGTTAGTACACCTTGACATAATGATATGAATATGTGAAAATTATGAATTCTCAAGATCCTTGTTATGTAGAAGAATTAACAGTATAATGCTTCTGGTGTTGAAAGGGAGGCTTCTGCCATAAACTTTGAGTAAAATATTGGCTTGCATGATGGCTTAAACCATGCATGTGACTTGAGTTACCTAAAGAGTAAAAACTGCCTACCTTGGAAGCTGTTAGTCTCTGTGCCAGAAACTAATCAAGAAAGGTTGCGTTACTTCTCACGCTTGCTTTTCTCTTTTTTCCAATATCAAGCCTGTTGTGTAAGAAATGGTCTGCTCTTTTGTATCATACTGATAGGGAAGGGAATGTAATTGTGAATTGTCTAATAAATTTTATAAAAATAGGTTGTGAACACCTTAGAAGCATTAGGCCTTGAGATTCACCAGAGTGTTATAAACAACTTCAATGATTTTTCATTGCAAGCATCTTGCTCATTGTGATCCTTCAACCATGATCATCTTGAACTGAATGCTTGCTAGTGCTACTATATGTGAAGTGTACATAGAGCTTATTATTAAAAGAGAAGAGAATCAGGTGTTGTCCATTGTGATCTTTATTTCAAGCTAAGTACCTGGATGAATACAAAACAATTATTGCTATAAAACCCAATCTAAATGCAATATATCCAGAAATTTCTCGTTGCCATAATATTAGGGAACAAGAAAAAGAGTGGATTACTCATTTTTTATTAACTACATAAAAAAATCAAAACCTGGGTTTTTCGGGGGGGGGGGGGATTTGACTGGGCTAAGCGTCTAAAACTAGAAGTAAAACTACTATACATGCATTTATCAATAAGTTTCACTCAAAACTCAATTAGTTTGAGAAAAACCTATGGACTTGCATATTCAACTCCAACGCCATCATCGTTGTCCTCATCAGAACTACAAGTGTTGCCCATGAAATTGACTTGCGACTGTTGAAACTTATTGATAGCATCTCTAGCTTCAAACAGCAAGGCAACTTTTGCAGCTTTAACTACATCCCTTTTCTGAATGTTGGTTCCTTCTCCAATTATTTTTCCAGTTATGGGCATTTGTATCCGTGCAGAGGCTGCTCTTCTTCTAGCTTCCCTACAGCGTAATTGATTGATATATTTCTCATGCAGTACCTTGTTCTTTACTTGCTTTAGTACTGGCGGACTAACAAGATCTGTAATGCACGAGCTACTAAATCTTGAAAGGATCTTCTTATGGCTCGAGGATGATGTCTCAGTGCAACTTTGCAGCAACCTTTGGTTTTCCTTTAGCTGCTTTGGAGTAGAAAGTGCTCCACTAGGCTGAAAAGCATTAGTAGAAAAATCAATGTTGGGTTCAAGAACAGAAAATATGTCCCCTTCACGGTCATGATCAACTTTAAGATGCCCCTGTAACATCTTCTCAACAGACTTCTGGGTAATGTAGTTCTTCTGTTTGAGAAAATTTGATCTTCTAATCTTCTTATCAAAAGGTTTGAGCAGTTTACTTGCAGATATTGAGAATTGATGCAGGGGTGATGACATAATTGTCTTTGCCCTTGAACGAGGCTGAGGTTGAGGCGGTGTTATATGGTCGAAGTGAATTCTATCAAAGCATTCTTGTTGAGACTTTCCAGGCACCTGCAACAAATTTTGTAAGGCAATGATTCAATGAATACAAGAATAAAATATAATGCCTATGAGCTAGCCCCAAAGATGAGAATGAGCCGCATTATCTGACTTGATATTAACTACCAACATATTATAAATTTGTATTTCTTCTTTGTAATGAATACCTTCAGCTTTAGAAAATATATACATACAGAAGACTTGTCACTAACAACTCCATTTTAAAAACAGTTATCAACATTTTACAGGGTTATATATACGTTTGAACTAAAAAACTACAAAATCACTTATTCACTTCTGTCCTCAGCTGATGTAAGTTCTTATGTGACACTTCTAACATTATATTTGTTTTGTAACATTAATGAAGGCAAACGGAAGACAATCATCAACCAAGGTCATCAGCCTTGAGGGGTTTCAAAGTAAAAGCATATTGTTTCGCTTTCTAAATTGGTATAAGCCTTTGTTTGGACTCGATTATGTGTCATTATTCTATCATACTCAATCCCAGAAATTAACTAACTATTCAAAATGCAAAGCACTTAACTCTCAGCTTCAAAGATTGCATAGGCCAATCTGAAGAATCAAACTTCCAAATTTCAGTAAAATTGCAATAACATCCTCAAACTTAGCTCTCAGTTTGAAGTCAAAATAAGTCAAGCTTTTTCAACTACAGCCTACATGTGCAGCTCTATCAAGACATTGTCTCATAAAAATGATAGATTAATAGTCATATACATAAAGAGAGTATGATATAACAAGGGGCTAGAAGAACTAGAATGTTAAGGCAAATAAATACCAGTTTAGAAACATTCTTCCAGAAATGGGGGCTGGGCTTTGCAGCAAAATACGCTCTTTGTAGAGCCAATTCTTGTTCCTTTGTCCACCCTTTCACGATTTCTTCTTCGCTGCCACCGTGCTTTCTCTTCCTCTTCCTCTTTCTCTTCACTCCAACTTCAACACCATCCCCATTTATCCCCTTCCCTTCGACCCCAAATCCCTCACCATTAACACAATGCTCCACAGAATTTTCTTTCGTTTTCGCTTCACCGGCACCACCAACTTGATTTCGACTCTTCTTCACTGTCGCCGATTTTCTCGACCCAGGATTCGAATTCCCCGAATCACCAGAAAAGTTTTCGTCTTTACTCGGTTTCTTATCGTTTTGCTCATTGACCAAGACTTTGCAATTGGAGAACCTGGGAGATCGTCGAAGAGAGGGAAACCCAACGATCCCATTGTTCAACCTGGGAGATCTTCGCAACCCAGTGTAGCGATTTCTGGACTTGCTGCGAGATTCGGGAGATCTTTGATTCGAAGGTTTCTTCGTGGAACCGTTGAATTTGGAGTTGAAAGGGTTGTTGGGTGTTGGGGGATTGTTGTTGTTGGGGTGGTGTTGGAGGAGAAGCCTTGAAGACCTTCGGGGGGTGGTGGGTTGGTTGTTGTGGTTGTGGCTGTGGCTGTGGCTGTGGCTGTGGTGGACGATTGAATTTCTGTTTTGCATTTTCACAAGAGTAATGATCAATCATACGAAATATTTTTTGTGAAAATATTTAAATTCAAAAGAACTAAAGCTCATGTATTGTACGGCAGTTGCATTTCATTTTTACACGGTCGCGATGTCTTTCACGAATTATAATTACTGTGAAATAGCAATGCTCTTTTTACAAACACTTCTTGAGTCACTCCTACTCTTACTGGATTAAACAAAACAAAATAGTACCTTTTTTTTTTAGAGAGAGAAGGAAACCAGCAACTTCAAATTTGAATCTGTGTTGGCTCAACAGAATAGCAAAGAAGACCAAACATAAACAAGCACTCGTTTTGGGTCTTTATGGCATGGGCTAGAAAGTAGAAACCCAAAGCGTCTTCCAAGCGGTTACTGCCTCAACCCAAACCCAATAATAATAAAAACAAATCTTGTCTACCATGACTAGGGGTATTTGTTACGTAGGTTTTGAGACATTTTTATATCTGACTCATTCATTTGATTAGTAGGTTGGGTTGAATTAGGTTGAATTTTTTTTTTTTCATTTCTACTTAACCTGACACATTTAAGAGTGAGTTGTGTTAAGTTAAATTTGTGAGTTTGACATATATAAATAAAATTATTAAAATAAATGTCAATATATGAAATAAAAAATTTGTTATACATAATACATCTTAATTAAAAATAATATATGTTTTAAATAAATTAAAAAGTCATACAACTAGTTGTACACAAGCAAAATAAGTCTAATTAAGCTAAATAAACTTAATAAGTCTTACAAAGTTAACATAAATCTGAAATAAACTAAAGTAAGTTGACAGTCTTAAAAGTCATGAACAACAAACTACATTAACTAATTAAAGTCAATATTATCACATATAGCATATGAATTGACATAATCATTTACTTTATTATTAATTTTTTCAAGATATTTTTTATCATCCAAGCTATCCACTAAATTTTTATTACAATTGTCTGTTGAATGGTTCATGAGTTTCTAATATTTATTTTTCTAGTTATATTCTCAATGTGACCACAATACATATATGTAAACTCAATTGACCTTGCAGAAGACATGAACAAAAGTAACATAAAATGATTACCATGACTAAATGACTTTTACCAAAAAAAAAAATATTTTGATGAATTGAGTTTGTATAAGTTGATATTTTTCAAATATGTTATCCGACTCATACTTTATGGGTTGGATTGATTTCCAAACCAATTAGTTTTTTTTAGAGAAAATGGGAAGATAGAATTTGTGGATTAAGAGAGAAAATCATGACATGCAATTTCCCTATTAAGTTATTTTTAATGAATTTTTTTAATACTTTCATTTAACAAATGGTTTAATAATAGTATAAAAAACTTTAATAGTGTGATATTTCACGAGAATAAAAGTATGATGATTGCTTTCTTTGTGTGGCTCTAGTAATGTAATACGTGGAGCATAGTTATACTGATTGAAGTACATCTCCTTCGTTTGTTTTATTGTGTTCAGAATACATATACTGAAACATAACAATATAATCTCTTTTACTTTGAAACTACCTTGAAAAACTATAATAGTATGTAAAATTACTAGTACTGAAGCCCGTGTATATATATTTACAAATCAGGTTAAATCAAAACTGAACTTACTAAACGTTGTAAACAAAAAGTAGATATAGTGTAATTTATTATAATGAGAAGACAACAAAACTTGGCTAGGTTTGGAAATGTTAATTGATGGTAGGTTTCAAGGACACATATAAAGTATGTATCGGAATCCAATGAATATGATGTTGGTCATTTTGTTGCCAATGTAATATGTATAATTGTAAAGAGTGTTAGTCAGTTAGTTAGTTATCAGTTTGTTAGAAGTTAGTTATCATTCAGTTAGTTACCACTTGTATATAACAAATGTAATCAGAACATTCAGAAAATCAATATCAGAAATCACGTTTTTCTTCAATCTTAATTTTTCTCTCCTTCATTCTTTGTTCTACTCTCTCTTCTGCCTGTGAGTACTGATACTTTTATGGTATTAGAGCTCAAGGTTCTTTCATAGATTCCTATTCAGTCCAAAGTTGATCCTTCCCACGCTTCACAATCAAGATTTGTATTACACACTTTTTTTTCTTCCAAATAGATGAGAACAATTTTCTTCCATGGAAGCCGATTCTTGCAACAATAAAGGGATTCAAGCTTCAAAAGTTTTTCAAGGTGCAGCCATTCCCAAGAATTTGAAGACGATCATGCTCGTAAAGGAATTCGAGTAAAGAGTTCCTCAAGGGCAACAAGATCAAGTCCTTATGTCATGGCTTCTTGAATCATTCGAAATTAATGGAAGTGGGATGTGAACACCCCTTTCGTTGAGAATGAAACTTTTTCTGTTTATTCTCGATAAAGAAGAGCGAAGGTGAAGTTTATTGAAAGTTCTGAGAAATGTGAGGTACATCTATTTCGATTATCTTCTACAAATCAAGAAAATGTAGATGTTCTTGGGTTCGTGAGAGCTGCATTAGATGGTTGATCAAAATGATACTATATTTGATGTCTTTGAAAGATACGATGGATTTGTCACTTCAGTTTGTTTGTCTGGAAGATCGATGGAAATGAAGCTTTTGAATGGCTCAAGAGCCTTTGGTGATAAAATGCTTACAAAACAAACAAGATTTATTTTGGTGGTTCGATCAAAATTTGCTACAAACTTTTATTTCAGGAATTTGGAAGAGGTTTCTTTCGTGGAGTGGATGGAAGATTCTTTGGTCGTGGTGGTAGAAAATCATTCTACTGGCGGTACTAATAATGTTGATACTCACGGAGATGATTTAAATCATCCTATATGTCAACTCTTGGCAGAAAATTTAGAAGAAATCTTGGTCTAAGGCAAGGTTTGATCAAAACCTACTTAAAAGTTTCGGGAAATTTTCATCAATTGAGGTTGGTCCTCAAATTATATTCTTCAAGACAAATTCAATTATTTGAGATCATCGATACCACTTATACAACCTACAACTCCAGCTCCTTTTGACTCTTCTGGTATGTGGACTCTGGAGCCCTTTGCTCTTATCCACGCTTTGATATCAACAATCTTGCAATTTGGTATTATGTTGGACAGATAGGGTGCATCTTGGTAATGATGCGAGGTTTAGTATTCATCACATTGGTGGATATTGCTAGTGAATTCTTTGAAGTTATGTTATTCTAATTCAACATTGTCATTATCCAATTTATTGCAGAGTATCTACTAAAAATCTAATAATTTGATTTTCCAAAGACAACAATGTTTTCTTTGAACATGTTTAGAAGATTGTTAATTTGATTTAAATTAAGGTGTCCAAACGATTTGCATAGTTTTGAAAAGGGAGAAACTTAACAATGGCTTGTATGTGAAAATACATGACTGAAGCTAAAGTCAATTCATTGTCCTTAAGGTTATCGTGTTTGTCCTCTATTTTTGTCCATATAAAATAGTCTGATAATAGCATTCATATGATTATGATGTAATAACTACACCTAGTCTTGTCATAGTGTGGTTCATGGGCAAAGTATCAATTTCTTTGTGGCATTCCAGTCCTAGTAGGCTAATATAAAAATTGTTAATTATTGTTTTTCCTCTTTGTAAAATAGAAGATTAAGGAAAATATCTAAGATTTGTAATATCCTTGATTGGAAAATAGAATAATACCTTTTCCTATTCGATTCTGTTTAGAGAGACCTTACAAGTCTATTACGATATATGGGGACCCTATTACTTTACCTCTACGGACATCAATATTACATTGTATTTATTGATGTTTTTTTCAAGGTTTAGTTGATTTTTTCTTGACTACGCCCTTACAGGCATTTTTTTCTGAAAGGCACATTTGATTAATAAATTGAAAATATTCAACCGACAATTCCAACTTTTGAGTACTATGTCTTCACTAAACAACTACCAATTGGGGTATTATTCATAGGTTCGGCTATCCCCATACTCATGAAAAGAATGGAGTTGACTTTGGTAGAGAAAACATGGCATGTATGTAACTTGGTCTCACCTTACTAGCCGGTCGGTGTTCCAATAAATATTGAGGAAGCCTTTTCTCAACTTCTTATGTCATTTCTTGGCCAACACCAACTCTTAGGTGATTCTCAAATATCGGTCATCGACTACACTTTTCTTAGAATTTTTTAGCATCTTGTTATCCTTCTCGCTTAAAACAATAAACTTGCAAGATGGATTTTAGATCTAGGCTCTTCTTCAGGCTATTCACCATTTCATAAAGGTTATAGATGTTTAGCTTCTCGGTAAAATTTTCATTTCTAGACATGTTGTATTTGATGAACATACTTTTCCTTGTAAAACCACTCCACATTTTCTATCTCAACAAGTTTATCTCTAAGTGTCCTCTTCCTCAAATATGGGAATTTCTAATGTCACAACTAGCAATTTTGAGAATGTTCCTAGTGAAATTAATTTGTGAGACTTTTGGGATGGTGACATAATCTTAGAAAACATTAATGATTGTCAATTGTAGGAGATGTTAGGTTCTCTTGGTTCTAATTCAGAATTTCGATTTCTTCTCCTACCGGAGGAATTGTTTTGGAGCATCAGGAATACGGTTTCCACCACAATAAGAAGTCCCAAATGACTGGATGAAAATGCTCATCATATGGTTTAAAGTTGGAAGCAAGTTTTTTCAAACATAGCTTTTTATATAACAGAATGAAATTTATGCTTTGTCCTACACGAATGGAAGGTATAATAACATGGATCTAGAATACCAAGCACTTATAAGATTTTCAAATTGGATATTTGTCCTACATTTGTCTCAGAGAAACTCAATTATAGGATGCAAATGGATTTTCAAAGTTTAAGGAAATTATGTTTTCAATTGAAATATGAACAATTTAAAGGATTTCATCAACAAGAACTATTTATTTCATTGTTTTACTCGATTAAGTAAAAAACCTATCACTATTGTAGTGGTGCTAACCATTGCTCTATCTATATATCTGGCCAATTCATCAAATTGATGTCAACAATGCTTTCCTTAATGGGGAGCTAAAAAAAGTGTTTATGCAACAATTAAAGGGTATAATGCGTTAGAAAGGTACTCTTACTTGAAAGCTTAATAAAACTATATGGACTCAAACAGGCTCCACGACTTTTGGTTTGAGAAGGTCAAAATTTGTGTCGGATGGGGTTTAAGCTACAAAATGTGACAATTCCCTATTTGTTAAAAGAAATGCTACTACATTTAGTTTAGTATATGTAGATATATCATCATAACTAGTAGCTCTCTTAGTCATGTCCACTCTTATTTCCAGTTAAACTTAGTGTTTGCCTTGAAAGACTTAGGTCCGAATTATTTCTTAGGAATCGAAGCAAAATCAACTCCGAGGTGGTATTTTCTTTTGTCAAGACAAATACATTTCGGATCTTTGACAAAAGCTCATAGGAAATGAAAATACTATGAGGACCCCTATGGCTCTCTGGATTAAGACTTTCTACTATTTTCTCTCTACACGATGCCACTCTATATAGGTCTATTGTTGGAGGATTTAAATATCTCATCAATCCAAGACGAAATAGCTTTTAGTGTGAATTGGTATGCTAATTCAACAATCCTTTTAAAACTCATTGAGAAGGCAAAAAAAGAATTTACGAGGTACTTGGTAAGAACCATTGGTTATGGTTTACATCTCCTAATCACCTGACATTTGGACATCCCTATTAAGTCGATTTTATAGATGACGGAGAAATACGGTTTTGTATTCTTTCTAATCTCAAATGGTTTAATAATAGTGTCAAGGTCCACTTTAATAGTGTGATATTTGGCACGAGAATAAAAGAAATCGTTGGTTAAAATCTTTGCTTGGTAGAATTAATGTTCTAATACGTGGAGCATAGTTATACGATTGAAGTACAATCTCCTTTGTTTGTTTTATTGTGTTCAGAATTCATACAAAACAAACAATATAAGATTTGTATTTTGAAACTAGAAAGTCTCTTGAAAAACTATACAAATTGTTAAAATTACTAGTACTCAAAGCCCGATGTTCTTATCAAACCAGAAGTTAGTATCATATTTCCAAATCAGACACAAATCAAAACTGAACATTTACTAAACGTTGTAAACAAAAAGTAGATATAGTGTAATTTAATATAATGAGAAGACAACAAAACTTGGCTAGGTTTGGAAATGTTAATTGATGGTAGGTTTCAAGGACACATATAAAGTATGTATCGGAATCCAATGAATATGATGTTGGTCATTTTGTTGCCAATGTAATATGTATAATAGAGAACATTATTAATACCACTAATAGAAGCTTTAATAACATTTTAAATTTCTAAGTATATTATGATGAGATTTCAGTCGGTAGTTAGAATCTAACATGTAATTTAGAGGTAAAGAGTTAACGTATTGATAACTTAGACATCCAGGTAAACCCAAAGTCATAAGCTAACAACTGGCAATACAAAATAGCTCATATACATAAGAACATCCAAGAGAGGCAACCAAAAACTACACATTGTGCCCGGAGTAGTGAGATTTGCGTCTGACCCAAATACATATGGAGTTAAAATGTAACCTCAAACTTGTCATCTTCATTAGTTCTCCAAAGGTGAACCACAGTACCAGCCTTCATCTTATATGCAGAACAAAACTAATACCACCTCATTCCAAAGTGGCATTGGTTGCACCTACAGTCAGCCTAGAGCAAATACCAGTAATAAGTGTGACCATTTGGTTCTTCAACCCGAATCTGATGTTGACGTCGATGAAGATAGTTCAACACGAAATGAATTGGGATGCATTTCCAAAGAACAAAAAAACATCAGTAGTGGTACTGACTTCCGGTAAAATCTTACTAAGATTAATTTAAAATGCATGAAAGAAGGTAATCACTCACCAAAGGTTGATAAGTGAAATAAAATATAAGGTGGAAAAAACAAAAAAATTGAAATAGAACCAGGAAAAGAAATAGGCAAATATATAGATATAAAAAATTAAAAAATAAAAATAAAACCTAATAACCAAACAAAATGAGAAAAGTAAAGTAGGCATAAGACAGAAGAAAAGATGCACATTGCACACCTTATTGATAGCATTCAACTCAGCAATACACTTAGGATACAATTTCATGAGATTGTCTTCCAAAGACCACCCTTGACCATCTCCAACAATCCCAATAGGCTGATCCCCTATGACACCATGGAGCGCCAGACTGCACAATGCGAATTAAAATGGTTAGTTAGTACAAATGGTTATGGAGGCAGGAAAACAAATAAACAAATGACTGATAAAGATTTGACCCGTTTCTGAACTCCACCGCCTCAGAGATTTCAGAGTTGAAAAGGAGGCTAGAAGCATGCAAAACATTCTGCACAACAATATTTCCTGCGCAAAAGTATGCATTAACTTGGTGGGCAGTGTACTGATTAAATAGGTTAGCTTAAATTTTTTATTAATCTAACACAGATGCATTAGACCTACCCTTGAATAATTTGACCTTGGCCAATTGTAGAAATATTTAAAGTCTTGATATTTTGTGACATAAATAAACACAAGAAAAGCATCATAAGATCATGAATGTGTCTTATGCACAGGTTATACGAAGATATTTACCGTGTAGAATATTAATGTTTTCAAGATAATACAGAAGTAAAGGAATGCAATCTAAGTATACAAAAATTAGCCTAGGTAAGGCATTATTACATTTTTACTGAACCAAAGAAAACTCATAGATATGTTCTTGCTAGTTACTGAACCAAGGAAATCAGGTTGTCCATTGGGGTAAATTGATTTGGAATAATGTGATCCCTCCTTCTAAATCCTTTGTTCTTTGGAGGTTACTTAATAGGAAGGTCCTGATGATCAATTGTGGTTAAGGGGCTGCAACTTAGTTTCTATGTGCTGCTTATGTGAGTCTAGCTATGAAACCACAGACCACCTATTTCTCCAATGCCACTTCGCATCTTAAATCTGGTTATGGCTTAGCAACTGTATCAGTATGCCTATTGATACAAGTTCTATTCTCTCTATTTTATCTTTGTGTAATAGAAGTTAGGGATTTCAAACAAAAGAAGTCATTTTAGCTTGCATCGCGTATTCCATTTGGACTCTCTGGTATATTAGAAATTGCATAAGGTTCGAAGGTAGAAAAATCTCTCTGTATTCTGCTATTAACATGATTCAAGCAAATGTCTCCTACATAGGCAGTTTATCAAAGGGTTCCATCTCTTCGGACATTTTAGATTCTACCATTCTGAATAAGTTTAATGTTCAAGGAAATTGTTCAGCAGCTCCTAGGATTATTGAGGTCAACTAGAACCCTCCAAATACTTATTGGATCAAAGTTAACACTGATGGAGCTGCAAAGGGTTCTCTAGGTACGGTTGCTTGTAGAGGTATTTTCCGAGGTACAAATTCTGCAACTCTGGGTTGTTTCGCATTTAACATTGGTGTCTCATATGCTATGTATGCTGAGTTTCTTGGTGCTATTATTGCAATTAAAATTGCTTACAGTAAAGGATGGCATAGGCTTTGGTTAGAATGTGACTCCAAGCTTGTTATTGATGCCTTTAAATTTTTGAAGATTATGCCTTGGAAACTAAGAAATAGATGACTCAATTGTTTAGTTTTAACAAGGAAAATGTCCTTCATTTGTTCGCATATATACAGAGAAGGAAATGTTTGTACTGATAAGTTGGCAAATCATGTCATTTCCATTCAGGGATTATTGTGGTGGGACTTAATTCCTAACTTTATTAAGGGAGATTTCTTTTGGGATAGGATTGGGCTCCCTTGTTATAGATTCTCTTGATGTTCTTTTTGCCATGGGTTTGGTTAATATCCCCCCATGTTTTTGTATTCTTTCTTTTTTTATATTAATTTAGGTGTGTTGCAAATGATTGGCATTGCCTGAGATGCCAACCTAGTTAGGATTTCTTGCATTGCAGTGATGCCTTTGCATGCTTTTTTTGCTTTAAAAAAAAAGTCCTCTTTATGATCAACTTTTCAAGGCAAATTTAAATTGTATTCATGAACAACAGAATTTACACCCTCACAATAGAACTTTTCTACTATTATGCCAGCTACAAAACCATATGACTTGAATAGAAAAAAGACTTGAAATCATGCTTAAAACAGTAAATTGTGGTGAAGGGAGCTATGATTGGCTATTAATTAAGGTTACCCAAAAAGCAGTATCTATTACAACCGCCACGTTAGCCAAAAGGAACATCATTTTCATCTTTAGCTTCAGAAGAATGTCGTCCCTGGGATTCTATTAACTCTCCTAAATTATGTTAATTTTGTGGTTTTTGAAAGTGAAAATGACAAATTCAGTTCAGTTAAACCCTTAAACCCAACTAGACCAAGCCATCAATACCTTCAAATTCCAGAGAATCCTATCACTTCTATTTGGTGTCATGTCAGAGCGATGTACTTAATAATTCGTCCAAAAACAAAAAATAGTTCTTCACATAAATTGATCATTTATATACTTATTAGATAAAAATAATATACCCACAATCCCACACAAAATACTTCTTGCAAGGAGTCAAGCCATTAAATCCCACAACCATGAATTCCCAATTGATTCCAATCCGAGACCATTGATGCAAGGAAGCAACCAATGAAACCAAGATCAATACTATGAATAATCAAGTGCCCCTAATCGAAAAGTGTAAGCAACCCAATTGCACAAATTAATCAAGAAGAGCATAAACAAATTTACTTGTACACATGATGCAATAAAGAAATAATAATATTTGATTCAATAAAGACCAAATTTAGCTCATGCATGTTGCATATACACACATAAATAATAATGCCTAGAATTTATTTACAATTTTTCATACGAAAGAATTTAATGAAAAAGATATAGCTTAATACCATTAGGGGAAATATAAAACTCAAACAAAATGTTAAAGGGAAAAGAGAAAAAAACTCACATTTTTTGTAGAAACATTCCCTGTGGCAAGATCACTGCCTATGGCAACATAAAATTGCTTATTAGTGTGGCACGATCATTGCTAACAAACGGCGGTACTTGCAACTCTGTATATACGAAAATCATTAACAACCTTCAATATCCCATTATCCATGTTTCATCTAACTCTTAGGAAGCAATTTGCTCTTATGAGTTAATAATACCTATACTAAAATCCAAACCCAAACACAACATTGTGGGTTGCAGCTCATTGCCATAATACTCCTCATAAAAAAAGTTTTTAAAACACACATTCAACATGTCTGCACACATCCTACCACAACCTTCATTCATACCATATGAAACTCCCTTCCTCCAAGCCTATTCACACGTGACTAACGTGTGACAAAAATAGGACATTGCATAATAAAGCAACACATGGACATGAATAGAAACATGCACAGTAAAATAGAAGAATCCGTAGATTTATTATGTATAGATTATGAAAGAAGACTAAGGTTCGGCATACATCCAAACTGGTCTAGAATTAGTTATGTAAGCCTTCACAGCTTTCATCCTCTTTATTATGTAATGGTTCTTTGAGGTCATGTACCCGTTGTGGCAGCCAGCCACCTTTAAGTAAAATTTTTATTCTTTATTTGCTTAATCTTATGATTAACAGGATTGGTTTACGATTCCTTATAGGCATTTCTCTAACTGTGACATTGCATAATAAAGCAACACGTGGACATGAATAGAAACATGCACAGTAAAATAGAAGAATCCGTAGTTGTATTGTGTATAGATTATGAAAGAAGACTAAAGTTTAGCATACATCCAAATTGGTCTTGAATTAGTTATGTAAGCCTTCACAACTTTCATCCTCTTTATTATGTAATGGTTCTTTGAGGTCATCTTCGAGTTGTGACAGCCAGCCACCTTCAAGTAAAATTTTTATTCTTTGTTTGCTAAATCTTATGATTAACAGGATTGGTTTACGATTCCTTATAGGCATTTCCTCTTACTGGTTTGAAATCTTCTTAGAATTTTCTGTTCAAAACAATTTTATCAAGTGGACAACAATATTGGTTTCCTAGTACAGAAAGTAGGACAATGTAAATTCTCTGAAGGAAAAATGAAAAAAACCTTATAAAAGGAAACTTCGGAGATATAAGTCAGGGAGAAGAGCCCTTAGAAGTATACCAACAATAATAACCTTTACAAAAGGTATTTTAAGTAAGAACAATCTTGACTATGCCTCTAATTTAAACAAAGCTCACTTAGTAAAGTCTGGATTCTATTTCCATGACCTAACCTCCAAATTTTACATGATGAGATTCTCTATTTTCTTTATTGTAAGAATTCATAAAAAAAAAAAAGAAAACAAAAGAGAATAAAGTAAACTTTATGTTTCTATCAGTTTCTGATACAGGCAATTAAACAAATGAATGTTAGTAATTTGTAACAAATATAACCATAACTAACATCAAAAGCACCGAAAAACAAAAATTAAATGGACAGCAAACCTCATTTGTTGGGCTCCAAAGAAGATGCAAAAGAAAGAATTTAAGAGCATGGACTCTATACTGCAAGACATAACACATATGCGTAAGGCTTCCCATTATTTTCATCAGTTCATTTTTCCTACTAAAAAATAATATTTAAAAATATTTAAATAACTTAAAGAGAAACAAATCTGTAAAGATGGACTTTATAGTCTATACCCATGTAACCCTTTAGATTTATAACATTTTTCTCATCTCACCATTTTTATCTTATGACTGCCAAAGATAGATAATGGCATCAAAATGTGGCGTGACTATCAAAAATTAATATAAATCAAAGAGTTTGGCTTCCTAGACAATGCATGGAAAATAAACAAATCATAAAATCATTGTTGTAGGAAAGACCAAATAAACAAAAAAGAAATGAGATAGTGTTTTTTGCTTAAAAAGCTTGCCTGCCCGAGTGTTGGAATGAAATTTGACCTCAAGATCCATCCATGAGTACCAAAGCAGAACATACTCACCATGGAAAAAGATTGGATATTAAAAATAGAAACTAAGAGTCAGATTCATATATTACCAATTTCACAAGATGCCTCACTTTAGACTCTAAAATGCCTTCATAGTTCATACGCAAAAAATAACATAGTCACCAACCACTTGTGACTTACGTCCAGTTCTCAAATAACGACCCAATATTTTTTCACTATTAATACAAGCTTGTACATGTGCTTGCTATCTTTACAAACTAGAGCGTTCTTCACATATGCCTCACATTTTATGCTTGAACCTCAATAACTAGGGATACCTCACCCTTACAATTCTTTGAGGGATGTCTCACCCTCTTTACAGCAAATCAAAATATAGAGAAAAGAGAAACTCTCACAAGAACAGATAATACAAATTGAAGTCTATGAAGCTTTTCAAAAAATATCTCAAACTTTCACAAAAACATAGCACAAGAAAATGAAAGGAAAAATTCATAGATTAAAGCATAGGAAACGTGTTTCAGGTTGTTAGTTGTGTATAAAAGATGTGTCAAAACCTTGTATTTATAGAGTTCTAAGAAAAAGAGTTGTTTGGAGTATTAAATTTATGTATTAAATGCCCAAAAATAATTGTTGCTGGTTTTTAGGTTCGTAGTAATCGATTACCAAGAGGTGGTAATTGATTACTAAGCTCCTAAAACACGTTATGGGCTTTCTGAGCAAGTGGTAATCGATTACCAAGCCATGATAATCGATTACCAAGCCTCTGGCTTTTGAAAAATAAGTTCCCGCATGATTGTAATCGATTACTAGGCTTTGGTAATCGATTATCAGCTTCCAAAAAAAGTTGTTAATTGCTTCCTAAGCTATTGGATGACATTACAATTATCATTAAACCTATTTTTGAGCTCAAATCAGCTTGGTAAAGATTTCAAACTTAGAAAACTTGGATTTTTCAAAGATATAAACTTAATTTTCATGATTCAAGGTTAAAATATCATTTTTCAAGAAAACTCTTTTAAAAGCATTATGAACTATTTTGAGACATCTTGAGGGTTTCTCACATAAAGACTCTAAGTCCTATAAACTATACCAATTATGCTTCTTTTGGACTTGATCTTTGATTTGCTTTTGTTATCATCAAAACATTTATGATCTTCATAACATAAGCATTCACAAATAATATCAGATTCATTGGGATGAAATTGATAATAATGATTTTTACATACTATTTTTTATATATTTATATATTTTTCACATTATTTTTTATTATATAATAAAACAAGACAAATATACATTTTAATACATGTATTCTCCTTTTCTTTTTAGTAAAACAAGTAAAAATATATCACATGGTTTAAAAAAAATGACGTGCAACATTTATTTCTCAATTGATAAAAAGCTAAGGATGTGGCGCCCTACCATTATAGTTGTCAAAACAAGCTGAGTTGGGTCGACCTAATTGGGCCGGGCCAACTCAGGCCAGATCTTTTTGAGTTAGACCAGATCGGATTCTGTGAGTTTCGAGCTGACATTTTGTCAACCCAACCCGTTCTAATGTAATGTTACCAGGTCAAGCCGGTCTGACCCGTTGCGGGCCGGCCCATTTGAGTCAGGCTAATTTAGACTATTTTGTATTTTGTGTTCACTTTTATTAGCCTAACCTATCTATTTTGTTAGGTTATTCGAGTCAGGTCATCAGACTTGACCTATTTTGACGGTTCTACCTACCACCGCATGTCTCTAGTGCTCCTTGGCCTTTCTTCCCTTGTGGGTCCCGTGCATATAAAACCTATCCATTTTGTCGAGTCATTCGAGTCGGGTCATCTTACTTGACCCATTTTGACGACTCTACCTACTACCGCATGTCTCTAGTGCTCCTTGGCCTTTCTTCCCTTGTGGGTCCCGTGCATATAAAGTTTATATATATACACACACACTTCTACATTTTGTTTTACATAAAAAGACTTAAAATTATTCATCATAAAATAATTAATTATTAAGATAATTTAATAATTAGGAGCATCAACTTTAATAAAAAAAAAGAGAATAGCAAATCCAACATTAAAAAAAGAAGTATATACCTGTGGTTGGAATTGGATCTGTCCACACCCACTAACCCTGGTCAATTCCAAACTTAACTATAGTTACTTTGCCTCCCTCATAATTCCACCACATGGCCTAATCGAATAGCCATATCCCAAGATATCAGAGACTATATATACCTCTCTTCCACACTCCAAAACCCTAACATCTTCCCCAATTCTAATTTGATCCTTACCTGCGTTTGGCAACATAGGTAGGTGTAATAGATGTGACTCAATAAGAGATGTTTGGTAATATTTTTCAAAAATAAAAGATAAAAATAACAAATTTAATTTTTTTTTATAAAAAGACTACTTATAAATAAAACATTTATACAATAATACTAATGACATACATTTAGAGTCACATCTCATGCACATCTACTTATGTAGCAGGATCAAGTGTGCAAAAAAGAGATAAATTCAGTTATAATTAAATGGTAAAACGTAAAAATGTGAAATATTGTAAGTGAAAATGTATATAAGTAACATTATTCTTTTGGATATATAAATTTATAAAACAATTTTATAACATATAATCAATTTATATAATATATTCAACGATGGATATTGTATATTTTATAAACTAAGTATATTATATCCATATTATTTTAAAAAAATGTATACTATATTCTTATTAATTTAAAATAAGAAGTTTTAAATAAAAAAATATTTTTTAATTCTTAATATATTAAATGTTAATTTGTAGTTTTTTTAAAAAATCTAATATAAAATTATTATTAAAATATAAAGATCTTAGAGTTCATAAATCTCACAAATAAGAAAATATAAAAATATGCTAACATTTATTTATGAATAAGAGCAAATTATATTTTAATAATGTCAAAGAAATTCAAAAAATTTACTTTCTATTTATTTGTCTTTTTTTACTCTTTTCTTCTACTTTAGTAATTGTAAAGAAAAAATAAATCCTTTACGACCATGAAGAAGACCTTAAATTTTACGAAAAAATTATTTCTTAAATACTATTAACGTTAATCAAGCTAATAGTTACTATAATTATGAAGAAGACCTTAAGTTTTTTTTACTTAAAAAAATTATTTCATTAAATACTTTTAATGAAATATCGTTAATCGATTGAAAATGAGTGTAAGTTACTTACGTTGGTGTATAATTATAAAACTATCTTTTTTCTTTTTTACCTAATTAGAGTTTAGTTCATTAACTTAATTTAATTACTTATTAAACTAATAAGATAAGTCGAGATATTTATCACAAAAATATTTAATCTAACATTAAATACTCTACTTTTCATTAAAATAAATTATTTTAAACATTTAAAAAGTAAAACTCTTAATAAAAAATTAAAACTTTTTCAATTCTCTACATAGGTAGAGAAAAGTAAACATACTTAGCATACGTTGTCAGGTCGATTTATATAGTGATTCGAATGATTGACTCTCCGGATACATTTTGTTCAGACTATTTAAGATTTTGAACATTATATATAGTCATTATGAAGTAAGATCGTTATGTCTAATTATTATGGCGTAAGACCGTTATATCTGTTGATGGGTCGTATTAAACATGCGTTTATCGAAACATTATCCATTCAAATATAAATCGATCAAACCTTATAAAAATAAGCTTAACTTATGATCAAATATCAATTAAGTTAAAACAATCCCGTCATTTACCTTAGTTTGTTGCTGATCAACAAAGTTATTGAATAGAACCACCTAGGGAAGGAGCTCCTGTATATTAAAAATGGAGTAGTGATTTTTGGCGTTATCTACAGGTACTAGCCAGCTAGATAGCAATAGCATCGTTAGGATATATATGACTTGCTCATTTACTACTGGATTGGGGTGTGTTGTTTGGATTATGGGAGGTTAAGGTTGTGGTTATTTGTATTTTAATGGGGTAATTGGGTTTTATTTTGGGTCTATCTTGAGTTGCAGGGATTGCTTGAAGAGAGGAAGGAAAAGATGAGTTGGTTCCATGAAGGAAAGAAAGTTACGGTCAAGGGGAAGGTTAGAGTGGATGTGTGCCTTATTTTTCTTAAGGATTTTTTTAACAGGTGTGTTAATGGCACTTGTTAAGAAATTAAAAATAAAATTTTTATATAAAAATAATAAAAAATTAATTATTAATACATCGAATGTTTTAAATTTTTTATATAAATTTTTTGAATCTCTAACAAGTATTTTTAAGATATTTTTTTGAAAAAAATCGTTTTCTTAATAATATAATTTTTTTAAAAATATGATGTGATTCATTAAATGACATGGATCGATTTCAACCATCCATTATTTTTAGAAGTTAGAATGTGTACATTTTTTTTTTAAATACGACACCAAATCATTCTTTTTGTTTTGTTTAATTTAACTTTTGGACCTGTACTTTGTTTTTTTGGAACTGTATTTGGTGTTGTGTATTTTTTGTCATGTCTTGCACCAGGAACATTCCCCTTATTGGTCCAGAGAGGTTTTTGGCTGGGCCCTAGATCGAGCTTTTCAAGGTCTGGTAGTATAGCTTACTTAGCTATATGACGTGGTTTTGAGCTTTGTGGTTTCCCTTATGGGGGATTGCGCCGATGGTGGAAGACATCCAAGTGATGAAGATAGATTTCGAGCTCTGTGGTTTCCTCTGGTGCAAAAGGGAGGCGAACACGGCAGTTCATGTCGTAGCCAACCTTGCGTTGCAAAATCGTCTGAGCCCTAATTGGGTTTATTCACTCCCTCAGGCAGTGGCTTCAGAGTTGTTAAAAGATGCCTAGATCTTGTAGATCTAACACCTAGATACTCTTGTTCGAACCAAATAGGCGAGATGTCCATTGCTTTGCTTGTATTTTTTGTCTCTGCTAGTGTTTGGGTTGGGCCTCCTTTGAGATGCCTTTTCCTGTAATTTGGTTCTTTTATTTCTACGGAAACTAGTATTTTGAGTCCGCGTAATACTCAGGGTAATAATTTTTTTTATTTAAATAGAGACATTAATAAAATAAATTTAAAATTATCATGAATTGATCATTTTATTGTATTTCGATATAAAACTAATAATAAGAATGATAATTATAATAATAACTATTTTATATAAAAAAATTAGTCATATTGAATAATTGAAATATAAAGGGGATCTTCAAGTTATAGCACTTTATTAAAATTTTACTAACAAAAACAATGAAGTCAAATATACAAACTAACAAAATATAAAAGATAAATAACAAAAAAAATTGATTTTTGATAATAGTAGTAAACAAAATCATCTAAATAAAATCTTCATCTCTAACACTTATACGAGAAAAAAAAGAATGAAATATCATAATAAAATCTTATCATTTCAAAATGAAAAATATGTGAATTAAGTATGACCTACAAAAAAAATAATTGATTAAATTAAAAAAAATAATTTTAAGTATTAAATAAGTTGTAGTTGAATAAAAAATAAAAAACATTTAAAATAAATAATTATCTCTAATTTAAATCTTCTAAAAGACTTTTTCGTAAAAAACATTTTTTGTTGTATTAGTTGAATTCCCATTTTCATCTAAAATCAATATCTTTATACCATTGCTGGACTTGACTCTAGAAACGGTAACATAAAATTATTCATGAGTGAAAATATGCTTTGATAAAAAAAAGTCCAACATAAGAAAGAAATCAGCCTTGACTCTTAATAATAGAAATAGAAATTGAAATTGAAAAGCTAAGTTCGAAGTAGGCTATCACTTATATCGGGCTTGGTAAATGAAAAATAAGATAAACGAATTTGGGCTTCTAATATAAGATATTATCTAGATTGTTAAATAAGTTATGTAATATATTACCTAATAACAATTTCATATTTCTTGTCAAAAAAAAAAACTTCATATTTAAAATCGTAATTTTAATAAGTATAAAAAAATTGAAGAAAAAGTTTTTTTTTTTACAATAAGAATATTATTTTATTAATAAATAAAAACTGAAAACCTTAGTTTGAATATTATGCTTTATATTTGGATTTGGGCTTACCATGACCATAAAAAAATTGGGCTTGCAATATTACACATTGCTCATATTGTTAAATAAATTATGGAATAGCTTAGCTAATAACAATCTTACAATTGAAATAGAAATTTTAATTATTTTTAAAAAATTAATGATGGCATATATTCTTTAATTCACTTTGTACACGTTATTGCATCTCCTTTTTTAAGTAAGAGACAAAGAAAGGGAAAATAAAATTTACGATCATGTATTTTTACCAATGTGTGAAGATAAGAGTTTTGCTATGACTGAAAAAATTTTAAACTAAGTTGACATTCATTACATTTTTGGCTTACTCCAGTTAAAAAATTATGAGTAAGAGTTAAGAAAGAAATTGCAAACACATTTTGTTAGGGAGTACGAGCATGCAGTTTAATATTTCATTACAAAATGTTAGAAAGGCCCAACAGTTATTTATAAACAAAGTCGATAATAATGAACTTTTGAAATAAATGAAACTTACTATACTATATTGTTCCACTTATGCTAAAAAAAATACGATTTGATAAAATATTATTAAGTGTACACAATGTCAAATAATTATAGATTTATTTTATTTTAATGAAGTTTATATTATAAAGCTAACATTCCCTATTGAAAATCTAATTAAATGGATGAGTTAAAAGCATAAAAGCAAAAGAATACCTAGATAAAAAGATCATTTCATAGTAAAGTTTAAAACCATATAAACTTCAATTTTACAAATACCAATAAGTTAATGATTAAAAAAAATTTGAATAAGGCATCATGAAAAGTTTGAGAACCTCAATAGCAAAGAACGAATGATCAAACTCTTTAAACTTAGCTTTGATGGATTCATTAGTACAAATATTGGTAACCTTGAACCAAGGTTCAAACTGAGAAGTAAGCACATTCTTAACCTCAACCTTAAAGATGAAGGACTTTTCAATAAGGAATTCATCAAATTCAAGTAGATGAGTAAGTGGCCCTCCCCTCTGTTTGAAAGTAAGAATATCATAAAATAATAATAGACAAATATAAACATATTTAATTAATCAGAAGAGATACTCATATTCTGAATACACTTATGCAAGTAAGAACATTATTTTTTCAAAAGAAGATTGTCATCACGATCCCAAAGTGCGAATGTAGCATTATCGATTTCATCGACGACCCTAATCTTGATTCTATATCTGAAAAACAATTCAGAAAAAGCATCAGATAACAACTCAGAAACTTATAACACATTCAAATTGTAATTAATAAACCAACCTAGGTATCACATTTAGCACATAGGAGTAACAACGTTCACAGTAGGACATGCCAAAGTCTGTTGTTATTGCTTTATTACACTTACAGACTGTATTGATAACACCCTTCACAGTAGCAAACAGTATATAGAACCTATCCTAAAATGAACATTAATAAGATGAAATTAATTCTTAAGTATAAAATTGTACAAACACAAGTATAGGAAGAAATATTTAATAACTGAATTCATAAAGAAACCACATACTTTTTTGCAGTCTTTCAATTCCTCAATTGACTTCTTAGGAGTTGCTTTTAGGAAGTCATCTTCAAGCGAATAGTATAGAGCATCAGATAAAACATTAATAGGTTGGGAATTTTAACCAATTGAAGCAGGTAGCCTACAAAAGAAATAAACCATGAATTAAGAAAAATTAAATAAATGATCTTATTACATAAGAGAGGAAGAAATTTTTTGCAAATATAAACAATTAGACAAATTACTTACTTTTGTTTGAACTGAACAACCTCATAAATTTTAGGATTGAACAACAATCTAATACTAAACATAACATTTTGCAGCACTATCTTGCCTAAAAAAACAAATTGAATTAATCTAATTCACAAAAAATCAGAAATGACTTTTGAAGAAAGACAATAAAAATTATAAAAATTGTGAATAAAAACTTAATCATAACAGAAGCAATAGAAGCAACTGAATGCTCAATTATAAAAACTTAATCATTGAGCATTTTATATTGAACAAAAAATGACTATTAAACAAACACATTGACAAATTAACAGATGAATTGAATTTCAATTCTTTGAATAAATTTAAGTTATTTGAACATGCTCTAAATGCGATAAAAACAAATGAATACTCAAAATGAGACACTATTATTAGTTCTTGGTAAATAATTATAACAAAAACCAATAGCCCCAAAACAAAAAGGCTATAAACAATTTCAAAAAGCAACAACTACTTCTAACTCTATAAGAATTCAATCCATATTATACACATCAAATCAATCTCAAAAGTTCACTACAATGACAATAAATTTGCGCATAATAATGGAGGGAATTGGAATAGAGGACAACAAAATACTCATCAAGCAGTACAAAGAATAGATGGAATTGGAAATTACCAAGAAGAAGCAACCGATTATCAGTATAGTAGTTTTCGTCCAAAATTGTTTCTTCTATAAGACCATAGTGGAAGGATAGGAATATGAGGCACCTAACTTTTTAGAGGAACATAATTGTACACGTATCTATTGGACCTCCTAAATTCCTTTTTATTATTATTCCTTTTTTGTCTCAACTTTTTTTTTGTCACAACTTATTTTGTTTTAATTGAGTAGAAAATAAATAAATAGTGATAATGGCTGACAACTATATATCATTAACTATAATAAATTATGAATATAAAAATTATGTAAAAATAGGATCAAAATAGTATATCAATTTGTTTAAACACTGATTAGGATGTAAAAAAAATGAAAATGAAAAAAAAACCATATTAGAAAAAAATAAGTAGAAAGTATGTGAAAAAGAGGAAAAAAAATTTGAAATTTAAATGGATAAATTGTTCATTTGCCTCAAATAACCCAACTCAATCTTTGCAAATTATGGGACAAAGCTTTATCTACTCAAAACCAAAAGTCAAACAGTTAAAAACATATAAAAGAAGTTAGTATAAAATAAAAATAGGGATTAAGAAAAATTACAAAAAAAAAGGTAATTCCATTTGTAGGATAAATCATATATAGTTAACATAGGTATATAATAAATTGTAAGTTAGCTTCTTGAAATAAAAAATAAATAAACTAAGAAGATCCATTTGCAAATCCAATATAACTTTCTTTGTTTTCTTTGGGTCCACTTTAGAGAAATAAAGGAAAAGACCATAATGTAATGTCAAGTCAAAAGTCCAGTCGACCACAATGATATATACTACATGTCAACAACACTTTTCAGCAGCAACTTCATGAGACAACAATAGCTTTCTTACTCAATTGGATCATGTTCCAATAACCATATAAGCCAAGAAAAATAAATGAAAATAAATCCATCAATAATAAATTAATGTGAACTAGGACGGAGTGATTTACCTGTCTCACACTTGAAATTTAATCACATGGATGGTATGTGCTACCAGGATGAGACAGAGAGACTATGTCCATTTCAAGATTCTGAACAGAATAAAAAAGGTTGAGAAAACAATAAAAATTCAACAAAGCATATGATGTTTCACAAAAGACCCAAAGGAAATAGGAGCAAGAAATTTCCACCTATCTTATTAAGCATCAATAATAGAATTGAGTCATCACAATATAAAAAGTTGACAGTGCCATATTAACTATAAAGAATGAAAAAGGTTTTGAAACAATCCATGTACAAATTGAACATACCTATGAGTTCTTCCTCCTTGTTGTGATATTTGACATATATCATCCTTGATGCTTCTTTATAACTTGTCAGCTTCTAAACACTTGTATGAAACAACCGCTGGTTGTAACTAAGAAACAAAAAAATTCTCATTTACATATACAAACTAGAGTGATAACAATAACAATGAGTAAAAAAAAAGTTACTCCTGGAGTTAGATGGAATAAGTAGACATTCTTACAGCAAGAAAAGAATTCTCCAGCACTCCCATTTATGCCATTATAAAAAGAGAGAATATTGATAAAAAAGAAAGACCAAATCAAGAAGCATTGTTTATAGGACTTGAACAACTCAATATAAAATATAAAATAAAATACCAAAATGATATTAGAATAAAGCAAAAAAGTACTAATAGATTCGTCCATGAAAATCATCTCAATGTTATTAATGCTTTGATTGTTGTTGAAACTTGGAAGGTTTCACAGACGTACAACTCGCACCTTGACCCTCCAACACTTCCTTGTCGGAGTGATTTTCTCCAATGCATCAAATCGGGTAGCCATGGATCAGGTAAACAAACACAAATTAAAGAAACAGAAATTAAATTAACGAAAACTTATAAGCAAAAACAAAGAGGCTACAACAACTGATAAGAATTACAACAATAATACATTAATTTACAGGCAATAACATAGGAGAGAAAGTTAGGGTTAGAACCTGATGCCAAACAATTAGCCGCCTTCATTTAACCCTAACCAAAACCAACAACGAATGTCATTGGTGAAATCAAATCCACCACCATCAATTAGTTGAAAAAAATTATGCATAGAAGTAGAGTTTGAAGGAGGAAAACGCAGAGACGGGGCAAGAGGGAGAGAAAAAAAGACTATGAAGGAAGAAGGGAGAGAGAATAGAAGTAATGAAAAGAGAATAAGAATAGAAAATGAAATAAAAATGAAGTTAAAGATGTTGAAAAAAGATAATAAAAAGCCTTAAACCTTGTAGAAACTTTGTTAATTAAAATTGGTTGACACCTGTATCTTGTAAAAATTAATTGGACATTCATTGACAATTGTACCCTATAAACAATAGTAAAGAATGGTTTGAAAATTATTCAGTAATTTAATTTTATTTAATAATAAGAATTAAATTTAAAAACTTTCTTTAAATAGAAAGTTTTGGGTTATGGAAGGAAAAAAACTCTACCTATTCCTTGAAACAATCTCTAAAATATATATGGTATAAATGAGGAACTTCAGACAATATATATATAAAAGCTATATGCCATGCGCCAAGTCCGAAAAAAACAAAAAAAGTTATATGCAATGCACCGAGGCTTCTTTCAAAAGGGTCGTTTTAATATGGACCCTATTATTTAAGGTCCATTGATGGACCTTGTTGTCTGAGTCATTAGATGCTTTGAAAATTAAATGGATGGTTGTCGTGCATTACTCATTACTGTTAATCAGGTTGAAAAGGAAGTGATAAATTTCTAAAACAATATTATTGCAATGAACACCCTAAAAGATTCAGAAAAAAAAAACTCAATCCTTTGTTCGGTCCTGGTCATAGTGCTGAGTAGACGATCCGAAGGCGAACTCCAGCAGTAGGGTTTAGCAACAATAATGAGCTTGGTCGATCAAAGGTCAATGACCGCCTTCTCAAGGCCATCAAGACGATGGTCTGTTATTCCGATTCAGAGCTCCATCTCGCTATCCAATTGCTGAGTAAACGAAGTTGTGATAGTTACTCCTTGAAATTTTTGCTAACGACACCCATTTATCTGATTCCTCTACCCAATACCCATTCGCAGTCGTGGTTCCTAGTGGAGGAGAAGAAGATGAATAGCTAGTTTGTCGACGACGTGGAGAACACGTCCAAGATGTCAAGCTCGACCAGCAACGATTTTGAATAACTAATCTGCGTTATTTGGTGGGTAAATCGTTAAACTCCCATAGATGTCAATCTACAATTTTATAACTTTGATTATTGAAAGAATCATATATTTGTTTGTTTTTTTATCTGGTAATCTAAAGTGCAGACTTGCAGTTAGCATTTTTTGAGATGTATGATTTAATATTAATTTGTTTTATTGCTTTGACCTAGTTTTTGACCAAATTTTGTTCCCCATGAACACATGTTAATACTTATTAAGTTCTGGATAATTATCCAAATAGTTGGCTCTATATGTAGTGTATGTCGATCATTAAATTGAAAGGCTTTGTATGTTGTGAATGAGTGAATAAGTGAAGATGCTAATTACAAATGACCATTAAGTGTGTTATCCATCTTTCTATTTGATTTGATGCTAATCATTGTGATAGAACACCACATATGAGCCGTTATGGTCGTTGTGATAGAACACCGATATCCTCATGTTTGTATATTGATACTAATTTACCCATATTTATATCTGGAAACCAATTCTTCTCTAAGTGATGTTCACCTATGGAATAATATGATTAGCTTGTCATTAATTTTCTGTTTTACCCATAGTTATGATTGACCTTGTTGTTTTTCTTGCTTAAACTAAGTTGTGGTTGGTTGGGAGTGAAATTTGATAATGTATCGAGACAAGTCATGCCTTGGTGGTTTCCTTTAGTTTTCACATGTAACAGTTAAGGTTGTTTCTGCAGTAAAATTGAATCTCAGTAATCTATATAGAGTAAATATAGTTGTAGCCTTGGAACATAGGTGTTGTCAAAGTTCATGCTTATATCACTAATGAACATGGTACCAAAAAATAAAACCAATTCAAATGTACAAACTTTCATGTGTTTCCGTTGCATCCATCATTTCTTAATTCTTACTTATAGTAGCTTGGCGAATCTAGTTCACAGATCAATTGTAATTTAGCCTCTCACTTGTCAAAATTTGTATCAAGTTAATTCCTTATTATGAGAGTCTATTTTGATTAGTGGGGGTAAATTATAAAGATTGATAGGGACTAAGAATGAACACATTAGTAATGGACTAAAATAGAATTTTTGACGTCTAGTTTATTACCAAAAACCAAAAATTCCATTTTCTCCCTTGAATTAGGTACATTACGTTAACATTCAACTGAATTTGCAAGTGGGTCCCTATGAATGACTCATATATCAGGAGGCTTATGATGCTGCCATCCAAATGGGTTCTGCCATGAGGAGTTGTGGTGTCAATCTTGTAAGTATAACCCATCTTGCTCTATCAATATACTTTGTATTGGGGAATATATGTAATTAATCTAACTAGTGCTTTTATGTCTTGTGGCATATATGGGTCCAACTGCCCCGAATGGATAATTTCAATGGAGGTAAAGCACCTTGTTTGTTTTGTAAGGGAAATTACACTTAAGCGACCCTTTTGTATGTTAATCACAGTTAGGGACCAAATAACCACTTAATGGATTGACCTGAGTAGTTATTTGGTTCCTTGTTATAATTATGCAATTAAAAAGTTCACTGACCTTGCTTGTAGTTGTATCATTATTCTTCACTTGACATCATAAGGGATAATACCTTATTATTTTATGATTAGCCTTATTAATTATTCCAATGGGACTTCAGTGACTTGATTCATACTTGCTTTTTGCAGGCTTGTATTAGCTATGCAGGCTTTTATTCTGTTTTTTTTTCATTTCCACTGAAGTAATGATTGTTTCCACAAATTTTGTCATGTCTTGGTCTGTGTTCTTTAAATCCTAAAAGTAGGTCAGATGTTTTTATTTTTTTTCTTTGTTACTACTAGATCAAGGGTCTTTCCTTCTTTTAATGGTAACCAACCTCTGTAATTTAATGGTGTAGCTATTATGAGTTTTAGTAATGTTTCAATCACATAAAAGAAGGAAGCTGAGGAACTTGGTGCATCCTGCTTCTCATAAGGAGAGTTCCTCCAGTTGGTAGGATATTAAGCTAGATTTTCAATTGTTTATTAAGTTTAAAATTTTACTACTTGAACCATTTTGACTAAGTATTATCAAATTTTTTTTAAACATTTAATCATATATCTTCCTTTTTCCAGGGAAATCTAGATTGGGATCTACCATAAAAAAAAAAGAAGACTGACATTTGCACTATCATGTACATAAGTGGAATAACAGGTGACAAGTTATTGGTATCATTATCAAGAATGAGGCTTTCATGGCTGAAGTGTTGTCTGTTGACCAAATACTTCTTTTAATTGACAAAGTGGTAAGATAACTATTTTTCTTGAAAGGTTCACTAGTTTCATGTAATACTTTTTCAAGCTTGGGTAAACTCTAAGTTTTGTCATTTTTGTTACTTTTTCCAGCTTGTGTTATACTTGTCCTATTCTAGTTTTTCTTTATCTATAAGTATATGAGAGTTATATTAGCTGATGATAATCTTCCGGTTTCAATTCCTATAGCTACTTGTATATTCAAAGAAGTTTCTGCGAATATGTATTTTGTCATTCTCACAATAACATGGTATTGAGGATTATGTTTATCTTCTAAGTCTAGGACAAAACACGTGTGCTATATATTTTTTTCCATGTATTAGACAAATGCATGGTTAGACTTAATGAACTTTCCTATGCTACTGAAAGTAATGCTTATCAGTCCCCTTGGGATACATGTTAAATGTGTTAATCATATTCCAATATAAGATGATGAGTAAAAAGACAAAGTTTGATTTATATATGCAGGGGATTATTTAACATCATCGTATGGTATGGTTTTTGAATCTTTTGCTAAAAAAGTGCAGGGTATTATTTTACATCATTGTGATGACAACTCTTCAATAAAGGATTTTATAAGAAATGGTGCCATCGTATAAAATTGTTGTAGCATGATTTTGCATTCTTTGATTTGATTTGATTTGGTTCTTGAGGAGTCGATTCCATTTAATTACGTCATATTAATTTATTATCATTTTGATGTGACAGGTCTTACTGAAAACTAATAATATAATAAAAAGATAATATAAAATAAAGCGAATATAGAAGGAACAAACGTGATCTAGAAAAAAATGAATACTACTTTATAATAATAAATTCTTTTACAATAAATTGTGGCTTACACAAGATTAGATGATGTTAGTGACACTTCTCTAAACTTATACCACCAAGATGTAAATGACACTTGATAGAAATTAAACACATAAAAACAAACAACAGAATAAAGGAAAGGATGTCAAACAGTAGAGACTATTTGACAACAATGCAATATTTTCCAATGTTGCATTGTTTAAAACATTGAAGTATAAAAAAACACGGATATCATAATGCAGTCCCTTTAGTTTTCCTCATAAAGAAATAAAATTTAACTTTTCTGCTCTATGGGGCTGTTAAAGTTATGCTAATGGCTGCTGCCACATATTTCTACCATCCACTTGCTAGCAAGCATGGATTAGTTGGATTCTAACAGAAAAAGATTAAACTAAAAAATAATATGAACTTAATTTCAAGCTACTAAAGTCTAAACTTACTAATATCTATAGACAAGTTAGCAATATTAAACTTAATAAAACTTTTAAGTATGACTACCAATTTCATTTTCTAACCTTGCACAAAGATTGTATTCATATTATTTAACAATATTACAAAGATTTACATATAATGTCGCATGTCACTCTATGTTTAGTACAAGAAGAAAGTTCACATGTCAATCTATTCCAAATTTCATTTTTTTTCCAACTTCAAATTTTTACTCTCGACATATGTCTAATTGTTTTTTAATTTCATTTAATGTGACTGTTTTGTAGTTTCTTTTTCTTTGTAATGCGGGAAAATTGAAAATTTTCAATAAAAAATAAAAAATTAATATCATAGAAAATAACGTTGACAAAATCTTTTGATGTTTCCAACTTGAGTCTTTTAAAATGAGCTTACTCCTTCTTCATTGATGTTTACTTAGCTCACTTACATGATTTTATGTTAATTTTATAATGTTGCTACTTGATAATCATAGTACATTTTTCCTTTTATTCGTGGTACAAAAATGTAGATTTCGTTGTTGTTAAATAAAATTGCTGAAAAAAAAAACATTTTTTCAAGTATGAAACAATTTACGACATTGATTATATGGTTTATCAACCTCAAGTATTGTATGAATTGCAAGTGTTTATCGCATAGCTTTACAATATCAAATATTACATTTTGGTTCATAAAGATTGAATAAATAATATTGATTAATTGAATTAAAGAATAATATGTTATAATGTTAAGAGTCACATATCATCTGTCTCAATATTTCAAGTGTAGTATATATATCTGTTAGGCTATTTCATTTAATGTTAGTTAGTTGTATGTTAGAATCTCACATATAAATTATTAATACGTAATAAGTCAAGTGATAGGAGCAGCAAATATTCATTTCATGTGTATTATTCCCATATATCTGTTTGAAATATATCATTGTAATAATAAGTAATAATAATATGTCATTTATAATGCAAAGCATATAATTAAAATACCCTAACCCTAACCTAATGGCGTCAAATTGTTTGTCAACCACTCACTTGTACTACCAATTTGAAAAGCAATGTTGGCATTAAATTGTAGGAGGATTCTCTGGTGCCTTCGAGACACCGTACTTCAAAAAAGAAATAAAACAAAAATAAAAGCAAAAAATGATTGTTTTTGAAACAATTGAATCAATAAATAAAGAATTACAAAATATGTTAGAAGAAATAAATAAAAAATCTATTACTACTAATAGAAAATACTAATAGAATTGCAATATATACTTGTGAAAGAATTAATAATGGAAAAAATGAAATAAATAATATTAGAATAACACTTGATAAAATTAATAAAAATAAAGATATAAATGAATCAGATAATATTTCTAAATTGAAGAAATCTACATCAACTTGAAGAACTCCTTGATGAAGAAAAAAATAATAAATATCTAACAAAAAGATATTTAGAAGAAATATTTAAAAACACACCAAAAGATATAATAAAACTTGAAGAAAAAGAAAAAGAATCTTGAAACTTCTTAAACATGTTACCTCATGGAGAGGATAAAAGAAGAATATACTGATTGAATAAGGAAATCAACAGATATAGAAGAAATCCAACAATTATTAGAATAATTAAAAATAATTGAAAATGAAAATAAACAGATACAAAAAATTGAACAAATAGAAATAAATGATGAAAATGAAGAAGTAATATTAAATTACAGTACTTCAGAAGATGAATCAAAATATGATGAAATATTTATGGAAAAATGAGAAACAAGTAATACAAAAACAAAACGAAAATAGGAAGAATATTGGGGATATCCGAAAGAAGCATAGGATAAATATGAATAAGAGACTATGTATAATAAAGGCTCTGCTCGAAAAAATAGAAAATAGACTTCAGTACCAGAAGAATTTAATCCATATTATGAAAATATTAGAACATGAACCAAATTAAATATTGATTGTGCAATAAATAAAGAAGAAGTTCTTTTACAATTGACTAATGAAATAACATTATTAATTGCAATAGATGAAAAATTTAATGGATTAAAATTACTCGATGTTAAAAATTTATTGATATATAAAACTGAAGAAAATATATAAAAATTTCTAACAAGTATTAGTAATGATACATGACATCAATATGCAAGAACTGCTAATAATAACCAAGAATTTGTTAAATTAATTATGGGACTAATATATCAAGAATTTATATGATATAATGTATTTGAACATAGAGATGAAGTAAATAGATTCATACATGAAAAAGCAAAAGCACACTTCAACAAAATGCAATTATGTAATACGTGTGAAGTTGAAAAATTTATTTGTGAATATCAAAAGTATTACTATCAATTAAATGTAGAAACTAAACCAACATATATGGATATATTTATTGGCAAATTCCTATACCCACTTAATACAAAAATAAGAACTATTTGACAAATGTAACCAAGAGAAACCGCTAAAACACTTGGAGGAATTATCCAAATACTCTATAATGAATTAAGAGAACAATGTTTACAAAGAGAAACAATTAAATTGAGGAAGAACTGCAATCTGTTGTGACATATCAGAAATAAAAAATTTAAAAAATTACAGATGTAATCCAGAAACAAAAAGAAGAAAATATCATAAAAGAAAACCAAGACCTAGGAAAAAGTACCCCAAGAAAAGAACTTATAAAAATACTAAAAGAAAATATTTTAGAAGAAAACGAAATACTCTAAGAAAATATTGTCCAAAAGGAAAAAAAAAGATGTGTATGTTAGATATGTAATATTGAAGGTCATTATGTCAATGAATGTCCACAAAAGAAAGAAAAAGACTTTAAAGAAAAATTAAAAGTAATAAAACAAGTTTATAAAATATATAGGTTAGAGCCAATAGAAGACGAATTAAGTGATACTAAAAATAGTATATATGAATATTCAAAAAATGAATTATCTTCAGAAGAAACAAAATTGAATAGTATTTATATTAAAGTTAAAATTGAAAAAAGTAATAAAGAAACTGAAGCTTATATTGATACAGGAGCAAGTATTTGTTTAGCAACAAAAACATTATTTGATAAATGGAAAAAACTAGACAAACCATTAAAAATATAAATTACAGATGGATCTATACATCCTCTATATTTAGTAGTAAAACGAATTACTTTGATAATCCAAATCAAATTATTTATTGTCCCAACCATTTACCAACAAGAGACAGGTTTAGATATAATCCTAGGAAATAATTTCTTACACTTATATGCACTATTTTGTCAATATTTAGATTATATCTCACTCAAAACACCTTATATTAGGAACAAACAGTTACGTGAAATCATTACTGTTCCAATTACTCACTTTTCTAACTATATCTACTCTAAAAAGCAATCAGAGTTTAGCAAGTTGAAACGTGATGAGATAGTTGAGGCTGTATGCCAAAAACTTCGCCATGCACTTATTAATCTTAAACCCAAAAGAAGAATTCCAGCTCATATTGAAGAATTATTAGAAAAAACATGTAGTGAAAACCCTTTAGATCTAAATATTAATAACAAAAATATGGAATTAATTGAATTAAAGTTAAAAGATCCTATGAAAAAATAAAATACAAACCTATGATTTATACAAGACAAGATATAGATGAATTTGCAAAAGATATTAAAGAAATGGAAGAAAAAGGATTAATAAGACCATAAAAAAGTAAACATTTTGCACCAGCATTTTATGTTGAAAATCATAATGAAATAAAAAAAGAAAAAAGATGAATGGTAATTAATTATAAACAAATAAATGATTCAATGACAGGAGATGCATATTATTTACCAAGAAAAGACTTAGTTATTGAAAGAATAAGAAATATGCACTGGTTTAGTATATTTGATTGTAAGTCTGAATTTTATCAAATGAGACTTACAGAAGAATCTAAGGCACTAACAACATTTAGTTGTCCTCAAGGACAATACGAATAGAATGTACTCCCCATGGAAATAAAGCAGTCATCAGGTATTTTTCAACGAATAATGGATTCAATATCGAAAGAATTTAGAGATTTTTGTCTTATTTATATTGATGATATATTAGTATTTACTAATAAAGGTTTAGAAGATCATTTTAATAAGAATGAATTAGTACTTACAAAATGTCTAAATAATGGAGTAGTTTTAAGTAAGAAAAAGGTTGTATTAGCCCAAAACAAAATTAATTATTTAGGATTAGAAATTGAAAAGGAAAAAATAATAATGCAAAAACATGTATTAGAAAAACTTTAGAATTTTCCAACAAACTTAAAAGATAAAAAAGATTTACAAAGATTTTTGGGATTATTAACATATATTTCTAATGAAGGTTTTATAAAGAATCTTGCAGCTGAAAGAAAAACACTTCAGCAAAAGCTAAAAAAAGATGCTCTTTGGTCCTGGACTGGAGATGATGAAGCAATTATTACTAAACTAAAGTACTTATGTCAGGATCTTCCTAAACTATGTCATCCGTCTAATGATGACGTAATTATTATTGAGACCGATGCATCAAATGAATGCTGGGGTGTTGTTATAAAAGCAAAACCCCTTGGACAAAAGAAAGAAATATTATGCAGATATATGTCTAGAAGCTTTTCAGATAGTGAAGTTAATTATCCAACTCACGAAAAAGAAACTCTGGCACTCATTCGTATGTTAGAAAAACATTGAATTTATGTGCTAGATAAAGAATTTATTGTTCGAACTGACTCTACTTATGTTGCAGGATTTAAGAATATTAATCACAATGGCACTTATAAATAGGGTCGATTAATAAGGTGGCAAATGAAGTTAATTAAATATAATTATTCAATCTCTCATATTAAAGGGGAAAATAATGTTTTTACAGATATACTATCAAGAGAATGGAGCTGCAAAACAACATAGACTTAATCAAAAGACAACTAAAGCTTAAGGAAGCACTAAAGGAGCAAAAGTTGAAGGAATTAGAGCTTATTGAGGCAGACATTAAAGTTCTAAAATTACAACTCAAGGCAAAAGAATTTCTTGAAGAGGCATTTTAGAAACTACAACAAGAGGAAAAAAAAATTAATAAGTGGTATGTAATTTTCAATGGACCATTCCCAGGCATCTATGACGATTGGTTCAAAGCAGCACCTCACTGTCAAAAATATCTGGAGTTTTACACAAATCCTACCCAACAAATGAAGAAGCCGAAAAAGCACTCAAGGAATACCAAGCAAAAGGGAAAGAAATTAATCTTGGACCCAGAACCTTTTCTGAAGCAATAAAAAATCCACTAGTAACACAATCTCCATTCAAAGTACTTGGAAAAATTCCATCTTCACTAGACAATTTTCAAATAACTTCTAAAAAAGATCATGAATTACAAGTTCAATACTCAGCTGAAAATTTTTGGGAACACTTCAAAAGACTGGTGAATTGGAATGAAAAAGAAAAAAGTTAACTGTTTCTACATGGTTGACCAAAAGCTTTTTGGAATAGCACCATCAATACTTATTTTTAATATGTTCTAATTTGGATTTATTGATTGCCTTTATTTAAGTATGAATTTAGAAGAAATTAACCTTTTTTCCTTATAATTTTAAGGAAGCAGTTCAATTATTTAAGAAGAATGTAGCCAAAGAACAAAGTATTTTTCTAAAGTTCTACTCAGCTTATCCGAACTTCATCACTAAGCAGTCTGCCAAGCATCTAGTGTTTGTTGGAATAAACAATAATAACTTTCCATTAAAGGATGAATCGACGGGTGTCGTCTATGACGAAGATCAAATCACTTAAATACTGAGTAACCAGCTGGCAAACATTTTCTCGTAATGTTAGACCATCGGCAAGGAATCATTCATCAAAACACTATATAAGGGACCCAATATATTGCTGTTATGCAAGACAAGCGGAAAAGTAATCAAAGAAAAAGACATGAATATACTGACCAATTTTGAGTTACCTTTTTATGCACTCCAAGGACCATAGATGGAATATCGTCCAGTTGTTCTTGATAGACTTTGCGCAATGATTAAAATTAGTGGAAACCACGCATGCGAAAGATGCCAAGCAAAAAAAGTAATGGTCGACACTGATAAACCAAAAGACAATGAGTTAGATGAAGCAATAATCGAAGAGTGATGTAAGTTCTTACGTCACTATGTAAATTATTAAGTTTCTGATGTAAGCACTTACGTGTGTAAGGATAGTTTTGTAAATAGACATTAGGAACTCTCGTGTATAAATAAGTCATCTTATGCTGAGGCAACACAGATTCTGAATTCTAAATTCCAAAATCTCAGTTGAGAGGTTGTGCTAATCTCTGATGAGATTAGTCGGACACTTGAGAGTGTGTCCAATTATCTTGTACTTATAAACACTTATCAATAAAATACTTCTCTTAGTAAAAATTTCACTCATTCCATCCAACTCAACAAAACCAACTTATTCAACTGTCGCGGAAGCAGCAGTGGACCACGAAAGATTTGAAGAATTATAATCAACTATTCCGAGAAACCTAGTCCAGGTATGATCATAAATATTTTACCCAATAATTACTGTCAATATCATGTATTAAGAATTGTTAATGGAATTATTATGCCTATACTTATTGATACTGGTGCATGCCTTAGTTATGTAAGTACTGATGTTATAAGCAAGTCGGAGAAAGCTATACCAAGAAAAATATTTACATATAATCGAAAAGAATTTTTTTTTAAAGAAAAAACAACTATAAAATTTTGTTTTGATTCTAGTACATTACTTCAAACAGAAATATATGTTGAAGATGAAACAAATATAAAACTTCTATTAGGAATAAATTTTCTCGAAGTAGTAAAATCATATGAAATAAAATCTGAAGAATTAATTATATCTGTTAATAATAACCAACTATGAATACCAAGAATAAATCTTAATATTTATGACATAAAAATTACTTAGAAATTTCATCATAAATGAAAATAGAAAAAGTTGAAGATATAGAACACATAAAATTTCTTGAAGAAGAAAAAATTATGAAAGAAGTATTTTAATAAATAAATCTTTATTTAAGAAAATACAAAAAGAAGAATTAGATTTGGCTAAAAATGCAAATATGCAAGGAAAAGAAAGGTTAAGCGGAATACTAAAGAGATTTAATTAAAGAAATAATATCATTTATTATGGAAAACTAAGTAATGAAATGCCAATTGATATAGCAGAAACCCAAAAAATACTAGTATACTACTACTTAATAAAAAGAAATTAATAGATTTAAAAAATAATATAAAAAGAGATGAAGATAAAAGAAAAATATGATATATACATATTGGAGCAGTACAAGTATTAATAAAATCATCTGTTCAGGAAGAAATAAACTTACCTATTGAACTGATTTTAAAAGATGATAGAATTATTGACCAAAAAGATAAAATATTAGGGGTAATAAAAGGAAATTTAGCTTATAGAAAACTAAAATTTGAAATCCGACCAAATATTGGAATACTATTAAATACTCAAAATAAATCAAACACTAACTCTAGAACATAATTTTTTAAGAAGAAATCTAATGAGAACGGGTGACAAAATATTCTCAGTTACTTATTGTGTTAGCTATGCATTAACAAATTCACATCATAGTATTACTTTTAAAAATAATGATAAAATAGACATACCATATCTATTTATTGATATTGGAAAAAATCATTATCCCAAAAAAATGAAATAATAGAAATAGATACATTCATAAATAATCAAAATACTTAGAGTATAAAGAAGAACAAATACCTAGACCAATAAAATTTACTGAACCAGAAAAAATAAAAGAAGATAATGAAATAATAAAATTATCAATACAAGTAAATACATTATCAAAATATATAAAGGAAAAAATATGACAAATATAAAAAGAATTTTAAAGAAGAAATCTCTAGGTATCAAATTAGTATCAGAACTAAGTAATTATGGAAAAAATTATAGAAATGAAAATTGAAAATGAAGTACAATTGGAACATATTATTTATACACTCAAACAATTAGGCGAACGATTGCAATACTTTATTAGAACAAAACAATTGAATAATGAACAGAAAGATAGAGAAATAAAAAGAATATGTTATTATATAATTAGAATTGAGAAATTATTAGAAGGACAAAAAGAAAATAAAATAAGAATTGATAAATTAATACATGGAGACTAAAACCATCAATAGTACCACATTTGTAGTTCTACCGGATAAGCCACCTAAATTATATCCTTCCACCACAATTAAGGTACGCTCTCCATTTCTCCTGCACATGCGCAACGTTTTTGAACAGCGTGCTCCAACTAATGAATTAAAGATCTTGATCTTAAACATCTAGTGCATATGAATTAAAGATAAGAAAATGACTGATTTAAAAATACATACACTATCAAGACTTTTGAATAATAAAACAATTTTCATTTCTGCAAATCTAAAATCCTTCAACAGTGGATAAAGTAAAAAATCCATCAGTAGACCTTTGATCATTGGTAAGTTAATGTTAAACTCACCCCTTTCAAAGAGACTTCCTTCCTGAAAAAAAACGTGACTTCCTTCAAACCCAATGTGTGTATTAAGACAGCATAATGTATGTATTTTTTGTCTGTATGCTCCTCACTAACGTAATTGATGAATGATGATTTCTTTTCCTTTGTAACTTGTTAATTATAATTCACTTGAGTAGCAATTACCCGACGTGTTGTTACGATTACAAGTGACATATAAATGACTCTACTTTTTCATTCTCTTATCCTTTTGGAACATTTATGTGCTTGGATTCTGTCCTAATAACTTTCTTTGGTACAGTGATATAATGTATTGTGGATTTAGAGTATGTTTGGAAAATATTAAATTTGTTCATAAAAAGTTTTTTTCATGAAAAAAACCTTTTAGTAAATTTTAAGATGGTTGGACAAAATAGATAAAATTGATTATATTCTAGATTTTTTTTACACTAGAAGTTGATTATAATAAAAAATTTTAAGATGTTTGTCTTGACTTTATTATAAAAAAGTGATTTTATTATATAATTCAAACAAAATATATTATCTCAAAATTAATTTTTAATTAATATATCAAAACATAAATAAAATTTCATCATAATCGATTTTTTTATAATTGATTATGCATATAATTGATTATTATTTTTTTATAATTAATCTAAACTCACACTTACCATGGTCCAGCTTATCCCGTGAGCTGTAACTGGTCATGAACAGCTACTGACAGCTCCATCCTAGCTTGAGTAATGTTTGTATCTGCATGTGGTCAAGTACCATAACAATAATGCTTGTATCCATGTGTAGTTTTTTGCTTTTAGGTCCTCCAGGCTCCAATGTACCAAAAATGAAAGGAAATAGACTATTTTTCTACACAAAAGAAAAGATAAATAGGAAATTTTAACACGCTAGAGCAAGATAACGTATACATTACACCAACAAATTTGATGTTTCAATAATAATAAAAGACCATTAAGTTTTGCATGAATATTCATTGAGGGGATTTTTATTTAGAAAAATCTTTGCAAATAACGAAAAAGGGCATTTCCCTTCCATGGATTGGTAACCTTGTCACGTTGATCACATATGAAGAACTTTCTGATGTCGGGATATTTTTGTAATTTGATGTGACGACTTGGTGGCAAACAAATCTCTGCGACCAAGCCACGTCAGAATGTGTACTTAGGAACACAAATTTGAACGGAATTGTAAATCAAATCTCAGCCATCGATGAATGACGTGCATCTGAGGTGGGATTGTGGCGAAGCAGAGGAACACTCAAGCGGGTTAACGGGAAAGTTCCGACAAGACGACGACGAAATCATCAGAATATTCTCTCTCTGCAAAGGCTTTTTTGTTTTAATTTTCCCTCTGGCGGTTCAGTGAATCGTTACAGAGAGAACAGGTGGGCGACTCTCTACAGCCCTGGAGGGAATTGGAGATGGGGGTTTCGGAGAATTCGAAGGGTTTGATACTGGCGGTGGCTTCTAGCGCGTTCATAGGGGCAAGCTTCATCTTGAAGAAGAAGGGTCTTAAGCGAGCTGCTGCCCACGGCACTCGTGCAGGTCTTCTTCATTTTCTTTCCTTTTTTTTTAAATAAAATTATTTTGCTTTTCAATTGTTCAAATTTTCATGGCCATTATGGTTCTCCTCATTTTCTCGATCACGGATTACTCAATTTTGATTTTTTCTGCCAAATTAATCCGACTTGATAAAAATTTCTTTTTTTCTTTTCTCTTTTGTTGATCACGATTCACTAATGCTAACCCAAAGGAATTGGGCATGACTAAATGTCTCGTAGAGATAGATACCCAGCAATCCAACCGCGAAATTGCATTGATTCCAATACTGGTTTTTACGTCCAGTAAGCTGCAATGATACTTATGTACATGGATGATTTCATATTGTTTGCACGAAAAATTCATATATATTTTCTTCAACCAGGTTCAAGTTTATCGTACTATGCTAGAGTCTTCATAGGCTCTTCTTCTGGTTTTAAACCAAGCCTTAGGTCACTGATTTTGTGTGACATTACATTTTGAAATGAAATCTATGGAAATATTCAATTCTAAAATTGATTGAAACTTGGGGATGAAAAGGGGTGACTAAAATTACTCTATAATTTCTTTAAGATTTAATTTTTTTTATTCTCCAGTTGCATCTCCGATAATCTTCTAGGTAGCTTTTTGGGTCAGATGACCTACAGGCTGTTCGCTTTGTCATTATTACTCATGCCTCAATTGGTATATATATGAAATTTGCAGGAGTTGGCGGTTATACTTATCTACTAGAACCACTTTGGTGGGCCGGCATGGTAACAAGTAAGTTTAAGAAGTATCTCCCTATATTAGTATGCTTGAAGTGAGACTCATATGGATCTTGAAACTAATTGGTAGCAGTGATTATTGGGGAGATTGCAAACTTTGTGGCTTACATCTATGCTCCTGCAGTTCTGGTTACTCCCCTTGGTGCACTAAGTATTATTGTCAGGTACATGTGCTTTAAAAATGTTATAGTTCTGGTGAATGTTTAAATATTATCATTTTCTGTTGGAACTAACATATTCAGTATGTATTGTTAGTGCTGTTTTGGCTCACTTCTTGCTGAAGGAACAGCTACAGAAGATGGGGATTTTGGGATGTGTATCCTGCATTGTGGGTTCAATTGTTATTGTCATCCATGCACCTCAAGAGCATACTCCAAATTCTATGCAAGAAATATGGGATCTGGCCACTCAACCAGGTTTGTTTTCATCCTGTTTTATTTCACTCTTACATTAAGTTCCTTTCCAATCTGCTAAGTGATATTCTCATTTTTTTTTCCAACAGTATTTCTAACTTATGCAGCGGCAACGGTTTCAGTAGTTTTAGCTTTGATTTTGCACTTTGAACCTCGCTATGGACAGACAAATATGCTGGTCTACTTGGGAATTTGTTCATTAATGGGCTCACTTACGGTAATTGTGTTTGTACCAATCACTTAGATGGAAGTTTCATATTGATGTTTTAATGCACAAACTAACTGTATACTAAACTATTCAGGTTATGAGCATAAAAGCCATTGGTATTGCAATAAAGCTTACATTGGAGGGAATGAGTCAAATAACTTATCCTCAGACTTGGTTTTTTGTTACAGTGGCTGCCATATGTGTCATTACACAGTTAAATTACCTGAACAAGGTGAGTGCAGAGTTATTAAATTTAGCCTGATGCAACTCATAATTGAAACTATAAATTATTGTTCATCAATGTATTGAAGGTCACCTTTTTCTATATTTTTTTAAACACTCAACAAATTGGTCACCGCCAACGAAATCATTAATGTCAGCTCGCTTTATTGAATACCGGTTGTGGTAGAAGCATGTGCATGACCGACCATGTGTATGGCTGGCATACATGATCAGCAGAAGCCTCTCCATCTTCTCTAAATATTTTCTATTGCCTAAATCCAAGTTCCATGCTAGAAGAAGCAACTGCTAAAGGATAATAGAAGCCAAAGTCCAGTGTTCTCTTAGTGCCCATAAGCACATTGGCAAATTCTACACATGCATAAACTCTGTAGACTTGTAACATCTTCACTCATAAGTGCCCAATAATAACAGTCTACTTCAATGTCCAAGGCCTTAGCCCTTCCAAACTGTGCTTCTAAGGAGAAAACCATGTACAACATTAGAATAGCCTAGATACAATTCTATCTGTGAAGTTCTGGCTTGCAAGTTGGAAACCCTTCCCATCTATATCTTAAATACATAACTATAAAAAGGTATTCAAGATTACTGGTCAGCGGTAATAGTACGTGTGATTTCCCAATGCCGTGCTCGTGGAGGTTTCAGAGAATAAGATTGTTGCATGCCCCAAACTTTCAGAGCAGTTCTAAAGCATTTTCTAAAGTATATTATCAATTAGGCCCCACTCGAATTGTTGATACCATTTGAGCTATGGTCTAAAGTTATTGATAGTGCAAAATGATGCATTGCGCTTTATTAGAAAGTATGAATATAGTTGGCATCAGATCAATCTGAATTTTCATATTTTTGTGCATGAAAAAATTGAGTTCTTGAACTGGATACAAATTTTGAATATAACACCCTTTGAAATTAATACATAGAAGTGTACAACGAAATCTTTTGAATGGCTCTGTGTTATTCTTGGGAGTTTTTTATCCATGTCCTTGATCCAAAGTTCTATTAGTTTAATACCGAGTTACAAACAGATGAACAGAATTCTTATTAGCTAATAATGTTTTTCAACTGACCTGCATGTTTGTGTTCCCACTAATCTCACTTTGCTTATCAGCTATCTATGGTCTATCTTAGCTCCCTTGATCTTTTAACTAATCTCGAGCATATTTGCACTTTTCAACTATGTTTCAGGCACTGGATACATTCAACGCAGCAATTGTTTCTCCTGTATATTATGTCATGTTCACAACTCTGACTATTATTGCTAGTGTAATAATGTTTAAGGTATGATGATATATTCATATTGTTGGATTCCTTTGGTGCTATATCAAAATTTTCTTTTTGTTGAACAGTAGGACAAGCTTGACTTTTTGCTTGCTTTAATTTCCTGTGCAGGACTGGTCTGGTCAGGATGCCGGCAGCATAGCCTCCGAGATATGTGGATTTATCATTGTTCTTTCAGGAACAATCATATTGCATGTGACAAGAGAACAAGAACAATCTAACATGCAAGGTACAGAATTACATGTTACTTTCAGTCAGATGCATGGCAATTATCAATTTGTTTGTTGTTGGAAACGTGTATAATATTATTGTTTGTTAGCGTTAGATGTCCAGGCCCAAATCCCTTTAATTATGTAATTACTACAATTAGGATCTTAAACTGCAGCTTGTATTTACTACCTAATGATTATATAATCAGACTTGTGTGTGTAGTTGAAACCCATGGTTCAGGATATGTCTCTGTTCTCTTTTTTTCAGTAGTTTGTCAATTATCCATAGACTGTCTTGTAGCACAGAGTGATTTCTTTATGTGGACTAACCTGATCAGGTGATGGTTACTTTGCTATTTGATGCAGGGTCCTTAAAATGGTACATTGGTGAGGATTCAATGAATGGCCTTGAGGATGAACACCTGATCCTTATAAATGGTTCAGATTATGTTGAACACTGACTTTTCCTTCAAGGTTGATGTAGGAGAACATGTTCTACTAGCATCTAGCAATGATACAATGACATGAACGTACTACCCGGGGTCATGACTTTGGTGGATTTGCACTGTGGATTGCTTGTCATTGATCAAAGGCATAGATTCGCGCATTCTGTGGTGCTGTAGTTTTCTGACTATGTCTGCTGCAGGCTGTTATATATAGCTACCAACAGGAGCTATCTTATATGATGTGCGATATGCTAATCGTGATTCAAGTGCTGAATCTTTTTTCAAACTAAAATGGGGATTTCTATCACATTGCAACACTGAAGATCTTTTCAGTGATTTTATGGTATGATTTATCATCCATGATAGCCGTTGTAATGCTTTTCTTTTCGGCATTTTTGGTAGAACGTTAGCGATTGTTTTTGTACATTTTGTTCCCTGTCTGATTCTGTTGATTCTTTTTTTTATTCTGGTATTGGTAAATGATATCGATACTAATCCGTTGTTTTCTGTTTAAGATAGTTATATTTATTATTATCCTGATCTTCTGCAGCAACTGTTTGTCATTTAGTTTGTTGGATATAGTTTTCTTCTGTTTTCAATTTTCTTAACGATCTTCTTTTTTATGAGCACGAGCAAATAAGGACGACCTGTTGGGAATGATGGCTGACGCCCTTATGTGTAGAGTTCGCATCGAACACCTAAGCGGTGGTAGGTAGTGGCCACTAGTTAGGGAGGGTACTCTTGAATGGAACTCTGTGCAACATCAAACTACCTAAATACTGGTAGGTACCGACGAGTTTGGCATCTAAGAAAATCATAGATGTTTTTATGATATCTTTACTTTGTCGTCCTATCCTCATTTATTAGGGTTTATAGAATTTTCAAAAAGCATTATTGGGTAAATAATATTTATATATTAACAATTTTTTTATACTATTAAAATTATGTTTATGGGGGGGGGGGGAAGCTAAATTTTATTGTCAAATCCAAAAAATAAAATGTAAAAAAGCTAAGGTGTATGAAGTCTGGACCAAACATTCGAGATTTACTTTTATAAATAAAAAAGGTATGGGTCCCTCTCTCAAGGATCCCACCCATATACCCTTAATTTGTGTTGTTGGGCTGAACCCAGACTATAAAGTTTCGGGCTCAGTAGTTCTAAGCTTATTTTTAAACATGTAAACAGAATGACGGGCGTTCACAAGTGGAATCTGGTAATGGTAACCTCCACCGCCAATCCACAGCGTTTTCCACATATATAATATAAAGGTGTGTCCCGCGTCTGTTTTAGCTGCCAACAAACGCAATCTATTCTTGTGTGTGCTGTGCAACAGAGAGAGAGAGAGAGAGAGAGAGAGAGAGAAAAGGAGAGTAAAAAACATGGCGGCTACTGTGTCTGCCTGGTCCAAGCCCGGCGCTTGGGCTTTGGATTCCGAAGAACACGAAGCCGAGCTCCTTCAACATAACAACGATGCCACTGCCGATTTCCCTTCCCTCGCCGTCGCCGCCGCCACCAAGCCCAAGAAGAAGAAACCTCAGACCCTCTCCTTGGCCGACTTCACCGCTAAACCTGATGAAGATCTCACGATACTTCCCACCGGTCCGCGCCAGCGAACCGCCGAGGAACTAGACCGCGATCGCAATCGCCTTGGCGGCGGTTTTAGGTCCTACGGTGACCGGCCCCATAGGAGTTCTGGCGGTGACGAGGCTTCCAATTCCAGATGGGGCTCGTCTAGGGTTTCTGATGAACCCAGGAGAAACGGTTCGTTTGGCGCTTGGGATAGGGATTCGAATCGCGAATTGGCACCCTCGCGTGCTGATGAAATTGATAATTGGGCTGCTGCCAAGAAATCTATCGTTGGGAATGGGTTCGAGAATCAGAGGAGGGAAAAGGGAGGCTTTTTCGATTCGCAATCGCGAGCGGATGAATCGGATAGTTGGGTTTCCAATAAGAACTTTGTGCCGTCGGAGGGCCGGAGGTTCGGTTCCAACGGTGGTGGGTTTGAAAGAGAGAGGAAGGTTGGATTTGGGAGGAGCGGTGCTACTGATTTGGATAATTGGAACAAGAAGAAGGGGGAATTCAACGGAGGAATTGAGAGAACTGAAAATGGGAGTGGAAGACCGAAACTGAATTTGCAACCTCGGTCATTGTCTGTGACTCTGACTGTGAGTGATGGAAGCCAGGAAGCTGCTTCTGGGAATGTGGCAAAGCCAAAGGGTCCAAGCCCTTTCGGAGAGGCAAGGCCAAGGGAGCAGGTTTTGGCAGAGAAGGGGCAGGATTGGAAGAAGATTGATGAGCAGCTTGAGACCATGAAGATTAAGGAGGTTGTGGTAGACAAGAAGGATGGGTTTGGGAACAGGGGTTTTGGCTCTGCAAATGGACGTGCTGGTTTGGCTGATGACAGGACCGACAGGAGTTGGAGGAAGGCCGTATCTAATGATGCTCGTCCAAAAAGGTTTGTCAGTGATGATTCATAATACAAAACCAACTTACAAGTTTTATGTCTTATATGTTCTTGATTGGCTTTGTTAGTTGGGTAATGCATGTGTTCTTCCTTTGAGCTAATTAGAAGTTTGGGATACCTGTTTCGGAGTACAAATAGGTTTTATAGCCTTCTTTTGATGTTGATAGAGCATCCTAGCTGATACCGAAGTGGAAACAGAAAAAGGAGAAGAAAGGGTTAAAAACACTTTTTTTGCTGCGATGTGCCTAGCAATGTTACTTTGCCGATTCCAATCTGTTACTGCAATTTTTTTTTCCTCCTAAGTTTAGTTTTGTGTATTTGCTACAACTGAGGTGCTGTGAGATTGCCACCTATGAGAAGTCTTCACATGATAAGTCATCATTGGAATTATTCTAATTGTACCTTTGTGTTTAGGATCCTGTCATGATATTCTTTTCTATCAAGCAGACAAGCAGTTTAAAAACATCAACTAATTTTTGAAGGTTTCCAGTTACTTCAGTATTGTTGTAACCTTAGCTTAGGTTTATGCTAAATTTGATTTTGCATCCTTGCTTTGGTATCACTAGGTTCAGGGGCCGAGCTTTTCAAGGGCTCATTGAATATCTACATCAATTAAAGATAATTGATGTGCTTTTTTTTTTGGTTTTTTTTAAGCCCTGAAATTAGAGAAACACCTCTTCCCTTATTGCTTAGAAGTAATGAATAAGATCATAAATATGAAGGATAAATACCTGTTTCAGCTTGTATGCATGATGTGTGGTGAGCTTTTGTTTAGTTTTCATCTTTTGTTCTTTCCCCTTTATTTTAACCTTGTACAATCATTTTGATATTTCATTGGTTTTGATAAAGAGAGATGAATTTTTGTGTACAATACCAAATCTAGTATAATGTAAATTTCTAAGTCAAGTTCTAAAATCCCCCCCCCCCCTTTTCTGAAATGTCTCTTGGTTAATGATGTGTTCCTGCCCTTTTATGCGTTACTGGTTTTTAAGCATATAGTGATGTAGTCTGTTGTTATTAGGCTGACTCATTTAGCGAGTCTGATATTTGAATCGTGGGAAGATCCTATCCTAGCTTTATGCAAGTGGTGGAGATTACTGTTTGTGGCTTTAATGTACATAGTGTCTTTTTATACCTAGTTTTGACACTGTTAACTTGTTTTTTTGCAATGCAGTGCTGAGAAAGTCGAGGATGGACCTTCTGAAGAAAATTGAAGAGCTGTGAATTACTTTTGTCCCTGCAGATTGATAAGGGAGTTGGAAAGCAACATTTAATATCAAACTTCTCTGTCTCCTTAAGTTTTGTCACAACTTGTGTCTTTATTGTGAGACACTATACTGAAACTCTTGAAAGACAATTTTGGTAGGAATGCTGGTAGCTTAGGTAGTCTTAGTTTTTATGGCTGTTTGTGGCTATGTGACCGTAATTCTCATTTTATTTTTTACCATTTATTTATTATCTGTACAAGCTTTTATTGGGTGGTGAACTTCCAACTTTGGTATTTATTGTGCAACTCAAATAATATTATGTGCATTGGACAGATCATATTTCCTCCGAAAAACTTTTGGTGTACAATTAAATATTTATAACTTTTGTTTACTATATTTTTGTGTGTGAGAGGTGTCAAATCAAGTTGTATGCAATTGTAACATTTTCACGAAATATAGTATGAGTTTGTGAGGGTTAAAAAAAACTTAAAAGAGTATTTGGGTTGGACGAATAATGGGTGAATTTCCTCCCATTGTTGAGCATCCGTATTAAGTTTTATTTGATTTGATTGATTTTGTGATATGCCTTACGAATAATAGCGTCACTGATTATAATTCATGCCTTTATGATGCTGCTCGGGATATTGATTTGCCTGTCATGTGTTTCTCTAGTCAGCTGTGTTTTAAACTGCCTACACATTTTTCTTTTTTTGTTATGTCCTACATTTTTTGTCGTTTGTTGCTACTAAAGTTTGTCTGCTCTAAATTCTAAAGCAAGATGTCGCTGAGGAATACACTTAGGTGGAAAAAAGTTTGAAATTGTCGAAAGTAGTTACTCAATCCCGCAGTTGTCACAAGCTAATTTAACATTGACTAATGCTAATGTTTGGTATGGCAAAGTAGTTACCTTTCACTTGTTATGTGGTTGGTCAACAATTTAGCACTCTTAAGAGAATGTCTTGAACAGCTTAAATCACTGTATTAACAACTTTTTTTGTTTTTATTATTCGTAACATGTTTGACAATTTTAATTTTAATTTTTATATAAAATTTAATATATTATAACAATTTTTTTTATAAGCTTAAAATTGAAGCTTAGATTTTATATTATAGATAATTTCAAATGTTTTGAGATGTAAATATTATTTTGTTTTTAATCAAATAATTTTTAATTATTTTATACATTTTTAATAATTTAATACATAAAATTAATTTTTTATATTATTAAAATAAAATAGATTATTTTAAAATTATTTTTTAACTAATATATCCAAATATAAATTAATTTTATTATAATTGATTATACAATAATTGATTATTGAAATAATTAAAATTTTTACAGCTAATTTAAAATCACACTAAGTTAGATGAAAATAATTCATGTGAATTATTTTTTAATAATTTCAATGGTTAAATTATTTTAAGTTTTTCATTTATAATAGTTTTAATTTTCCTAATCAATATTTTAATAATATTCATAATTAATAAATAAAAAAATAATTACATGTTTTTTATGTTTTTAAGATATTAAATGAATTAACTTTTCTTTTAATATTTTATTTATTAAATATTAAGAGAATTATTAAAATGATGTTTAAATGATATAATAACACTATTTTTTTGAACTGGGATATAATAACACTATTATTTGCTAGTGTCACTTGTACTTTTTAGAAGTTTTATTTTTTTTTTAATATTACACTTATAAATCAGAACAGATATAGTTTAAAAAACATTATGAAATTTCTTTCAACATCCTTTGTTTTTTAGAGAGTATCGGTATCCTGAGTAATTAGTTGCTAATATTTTGTAATGTGTTTCATTCAGTGAATATGTAGATTATAAGACAATTTTAAAAAAATTGTAAATTATCAGACTTGTTAACTTAAATTAATATATTATGCATATTTGATAATTTTTTTATATTAAGATAATTTTTTTTTTGAAAATATATTATAAAATCTCTCTTGATTTTAATTTTTTACTTTCAAAATTTAATAATTTAACTATACATATAACCCCAATTTCTATAATTTATTCAAATTTATATATTGTAAAAAATTTAAAGAATTAAGTTAATCCACTCTCAATCTGATCATAATTGAGCCATAAATCGAATTGGGTTAAAGTTCAAAAAATTACCCTAATAAAAAAAAATAAAGTATTAGGTTGTGATTTTGTGGTGTAAGTTGAATATGTGAGACAGAATCTGCCACCTTAATGACAAGTTTTTTTCTGCACATCAATTTGTGACAAGTTATATGATGTTTTTTATTCAACTTATTCTTGTTTTTTATCTGATATTTATGGTAGTTGTACAAGAATTAGTAAAATTATTAAATATTTTCAATTATAAAAAAATAACTACATTTGACTTTTATTGAGATATTTAAAATATTATTATTTTTTTTATTATCTTCTCTCACTTATTAATACTTAGAGTAATGTTAAAAAAATAATTAATACTATATTAATTTTCTACAAAAAAAGATAAAATAAAATAAAAAAACCTTTTAATAAGCGACTGATAAAAAAGAAGGCTGGGAGTACATAACTGTGCCTCTTCGGTAATCACATTATCTTCATCCTTGCTTTCCCTAGCAGAATACAAGTGGTGTGAACTAATAACTCCCGGCATTGACATGTGTTGTGTGGTTGGAAAGAAGAAATTTTTTCAGCAAGTGGATGCTTCTTCTGAAATCTGAACTGCATTCAGTTCACACAAGGAGCTTATTTTTGTTTGACACTTGGGGATTTTTTTTTCATTAATTTTGCTCGCTACCTTGACGGCTAACTAATACCCATCACTGCCATGGCACCGTCAGCTCATATTACTACGGACCCCCCACGTCTCAGATTAATGGCTTGATTCTGAACATGACACTACCACATTCAGCTCTATTAAAGTTATTATGGATTATTTTCTCTATTTTTTTTATTTGTCGTTTAATAATGACATTAATATTAAGAAAATAATTTAATAATTTTAATTTTAAAAAATTATAAAAGATAATATTATTCTTTTAAAAAGAAAGAATATAATTGACTAATAAAAAAATTATAAAAAGAAATAAAGTTAAATAAATAAGTATTGAAAGATTTTAAGAATTAAATAATTAATAGAAATAAAAATAAAAATAATAAAATTAATATAAAATAATTAATTTTATGTTAAAATTTTAAAATAATATCTAATATAAAACATAATAAAAATTATTAAAACGATAAATAAAAAAGAATGATGGGAGAATTGTTTTTGCTCTTCTTGCAATGATGTATGGCCATGGCCCATGACAATGTGCGAGGTAATAATGGCCGCCTTCAATGGAACGAATTGTTGTCGTGGACATGACAAGACTGGCTGTTACATTAAGTCGATTTATAAGCGAATGCCGCTCTTAATGGAACATCTGGACCAAATCAAACCTTTTTTTTTCGGTATTAGGACCAAATCAAAATTTTAATTGAATTGAATTTAGTCTAGTTTTTTTTAAAAATAAATTATGAAGAGCTCATACTTTCAAGAATTCTATTTCTATCAATATAGAGATTTGTGGTAAATCCAAAAAAAAAAAACTACAGATTTCCCTATTCATTATGCATAATATGCTAATTCATAATTTGTTCATAAATTTCATTGATGAAGATATGTGTAGTAAATACAAATTACGAGAGAAGAAAAAGTAATATACATTTTATTTTATATTTCTAGCTGGGTAATTTAATAGACAAGAAAGAAGGTACTAACTTACCAGGCCCAGTTGATTGCTAGGTATGTGGTCTCTTCATCCCAAAACGTAGCGTATGTGTTAGTGCGTGTTGGTGGGTTTGAATGTGAGAGTTAATTATTAATTAAAATTTATAAAAAAAATTAATCTACCATCTGCCATAAAAAAAAAAAAGTAGACAAGAAAAAGAGCTCTTAAGGACTCATTTTCTCCATAAATTCAGCATTTTTTTTAGTGAACGGTTTAAAATGTTGATATCTTTTTATTAGACGTTATTTTTCTATATTAAAACCCTTTATAAAGTCACAATATATTAATATAAATTATTACATGTTTTTGAAACAGTAATAAAATACATGTTTTAAGAGGATCTCAACAAATAATTTAAAATTATTTTTAAAATTTTTATGTATATGTATTTAAAATTAATAATAAATATTATTCTAACAAAAAATATGGTATAATTACTCATATTTTATGAAACAAAGACACACTATTTTGGTGTTGTGTCTGTGCGTCAGATACATGTCCGTATTAGATACACAATGACACACGTACGACACGTGTGTCGTATGTGTTTGATTAAAAAAAAATGTTCAGATACGCCGAGGACAACACAAGACACAATCAATTTAAAATTAAAAAAACTTAATTATCATTTAAAATAAAAAAGTAAAAAAATAATGATATACCCAATTACTAATTATACATTACCCAAACTCAATTACTCAGTTATCAATACCACTTATCCTAATCAGACCATGTTATTTTTCACTGTGAGACTACCCTTCCCATCTAGCTATCTACTTTCATATGCGACTAAGCTATCATGCTAATGGTAATAGAGTTAATCCTTAGATATTCTCTTTAATTAATTTTTTTGTTGTTGTACATATACTTATATATAGCTAGCTCTATTAAGACAAGTTTGTTTCGAAGAATTTTTAAAAAATATCAATAGAAATGATGCTTCATATTTTTTATTTTTTGTACATATAATATATATTAAGATATTATAAATCTTAAAATTTATATATAATATTATAAATTATAAATTTTTTTCTTTTTATATATATATATATATATATATATATATATTAAGATATTATAAATCTTAAAATTTTTATATATATCAAGATTATTATAAATTATTAAAAAAATCATATGTATTTATGTTTCTAATTGATTATTCATATAAGATTTTTTTTTATATATATCTTATTAAAATAATATATATATATATATATATATATATATATATATATATATATATATAAAATATGTCTGTGTTTTACAATTTTTTAATTTTAACATGTCTTTATATCTATATCGTTTTCCGTGTACGTATTAGTGGCTATGCTTCATAGCTCATATTATTATGCACATTAGAGCAAGACTGTTGGTTGCAAATTCATGGCATCTTACTGCATCTTTTACCCGGTTCATTACTAGCATTAAATGAATACCGTGCTATCTATTTGCATTCCCATTTGAAAAAGTGATTTCTCGCACAGCATTAAAATTGGCAGTTGAGGGTTAGAAATGTGTGCATCTATTTGGTTCTCATTCACTTTTTCCTCACTTGCATTTAACTATATAAGTGTTGTTCATCACATTCTGATCGCACCAACCCATCTCTTTGTTCTTTGCTTTTGCTTACTGGGCTTCCAGTATTCATGGATTTGCCGGAGAAGCTTTTGTTTGTAGCATTTCTCATTCTTTCAGTGGCCATTGATGGAACGCAGGCAGATACTATGGTCACTGGCACTGTCTTCTGTGACCAATGCAAAGATGGGCAGATATCACTTTTCGATTATCCTGTTAACGGTGAGATCTAAGCCCTTCAGCATTTTTGTTCTTCTCTATGGTTGGAACTTGGAAGTAATGCACTCCAATCATATAAAACATTCTCTGTTCAAGTGATGGGTGTTAGTAAATTAATTTGAACAATGTTTTGATAAATGTTAGTTACACATTTTTTTATTTAGTTCGACATACTTCTTGTGTTAGTGAATAATGCTTTTTACAAATTATTTAGGAATGCGTTTTCTCATGTATATCGTAAAAAATAAAGACTTTATTATAATTAAATAATAAAATTATATAAATATAAAATAATGTGTATAAATATATGTATGTAACATTGTTGTACCTGAAATACCTTGTGAAAGAAATTTTGATTGCTTCTTTTATCAATTTACTTGCTGTCTCACCAACAAAATTTCTACACCTCACATGTGTCATGTGAACTGTGAAGTATGTGAAATAAAAAAGTATGTGCAAGTAACATTTGCCTTATTTTTTTTTTATTCTTTCAATAAATTGAGCTTGAACGGGTGGCCAACTGGCCATCAAGATGTTCAATTGATACTGTATGGTCACCATATACTTATTTATACGGATGTATATTCCAAATTTTGTTGACAAAAGTTATTGCTGTTGCACCCTGTTGGTTGTTACAGGTGCAAAAGTAACTCTGTCCTGCGCTGACGGCAATGGACAAATCATAATGTCAAGAGAAGAAACAACTAATTGGTTAGGAAGCTATGCAATGAGGTTGGATGGCGCACCGGACTTGAGTGGTTGTTCTGCCCGTGTCTCAGGCAGTGGGGAGGGATCAATGGGTTGTGGGGAAGGTGCTGGTCCTGCCCAAAATCCTAGACTTATGTTTAGGATGTTTGACATGGAGATGTATACGGTGGATCCTCTCCTTGCTCAGCCTGCCCACCCCATGCAATACTGCTCAACATCTTCCAACCCAGTGCCACCACCACCCAACTCTCCTCCACCTTTCAAGCTTCCCCCACTGCCAGGACTTCCGCCGTTGCCTCCACTGCCACCACTACCACCACTACCGCCACTACCGCCACTACCGCCACTGATTTTTGCAGAAGCTTCAGCATGTCCATCCCAGTAAGTTTATTGCCTTTCAGCTTTAGACATTGGTTCATGATACCATTCTCTAATAGTTGTTGAAACCAATTGGACCACTTGCATACATGCCGATTATGGCTGCGGTTAAGTGTTTAGTCTAACCTCATATTACATGTGCATTCATGTAGGAGTAGGACCAATGAAAGCAACACTCATCACCACATATGCTGCGAATGCATGTGTTTGACAGGAAAATAGCAGTGCCACGGGTGAACTTAACAAGTTCAACCCTCCCTTTATATTAAGCTTAAAAAAATAAAAAATAAAATCCAATATTTGAATCGGCAAAGGGCTCATGATTACACGAAAATAAGTTTAATGATTTGTACTCCTAAAAAAAGTTTCTGTAATCGTTACACTATAGAAGTTCTCTCTGCTTTCTTTCATTGAAAATAATCGTAAACGGGCAGGGCATGATTTATTTCAGTCAGTATATTGCTCCTGAGGGTGTAGTATATGTATGACATGGATTTTACTAGTTTGAGATGCTTATATACGGTTTTCAGAAAGCCATTATCATAGATTTTGTTATTAGCTAAATTCAATTACATGCTTCCTTGTCCAAAATCAGGACTTTCATAAACAGGCTTAGTTACAAGAATATAAATGACTTTCTAAATTGTCAGGAAGTGGACAATGCCAGAATACAAATGCTACTGGAGGGGTGTGAACCGGGACACTAAAGTAGCAGTAGCTTTTGGAATGGTAGCGGCAAGGAGATATGGAACAGACATTACACTGTGGAATGGGTTGCAAGGGAGAGGAGACCCTTACAGGACTCTTTTAAGAGAAGGGGTCACTGCACTACTCAACTCCTATAACAGCCTTCAATTCTCTTACCATCCACTTGGCGTAGTCCAACACATGAATTTGGCTTTGATGGGCTCAACTAGGAGTGTCCTGCTTACTGCTCTACGCTTCAAGAGGGCTAATTCTGGTGCTGGAAACGTCACCTGCAAATTCACCACTTGCAAATAATTTATAGCCTTCGTCCATTTATAAATGTAATACTGTAGACTGCTCTATAATTTTTGTCTTTATTCTATATTTGGAGATTTAATGTTGTATGATTTGTACCTATAGCAGCACCTCATACTAGAGCAGAGTATTTCTTTATTATAATATCTTTACTGTTCTTTAAGACATTTGTTACAAGAATCTGAAAGCTACCCAAGGAAAAGATGAACTAGTTTTTGAATTTCTGCTTTGTTATATGCAGCGTCTCCTCAACCTATTTCGTTAAGGTAGTGAATAATACACGCTTTGAACGATGTTGAAGGCTAGACATTAAGAACTCTGCAATAGTTCAATTGTTTGAAGAAAATTTCTGCTGTTACGGATTGAACATGGTATGCCTTTCCCAAGCAATTGCTGCCAAGAAAGTCCCCCTTCGCGACTCTTGATGTGTGTCATATGTGTCGAGTCAAATGTACTTATTTTTCTTTATTTCGTGAGAGTTTTTTGCATGAATCTTGAGTACTCAGGTGAGTGCATCAAATAAATTAATATTTAACATTTTCATAGATCTTTGTATCACATAATTAAAAATACAAAAAATTATAAAAATGTTAAGTACTAATTGATCTGGTACATCCAACTTGTATGCTTCAAGTTTAGATAATAATTTTTTTTGTTTCGTATCTATTTATATAACTGTGATGTAATATAGATTTTAATCACTTGAATTTATTATACTAGCTCCTAATCTGTAGCAATTAAACCGATTCATCAGACAATTGATCCTATATGTTGTCATTTTAAGTAATATACTAGCAAATTTATAAAGTTAGTTAAAATTAGAAGAAAAAAATGAGAGAAAAAGAGAAATTTTTTATTTAAGATATATGTTATGTTATGTCTGATTGACTGTATTAGAGAGTTTTTTTTTGTTGGAAAAAAACAGAGTAATTAATTAATAATTTTAAATTAGAGATCAAATGTTAGTTCTGAGTTAATTGTTTCCACTTTCCAACTCTGTACTATAGCATTCACCCTCTTCCTAATCTCCACCATCTGACAAAGTTAAATTAGAGCTAAAAATGCTCCTAGTGTGAAGTTTGAACTCGCCAATTCGGTATAGACAAGAAACCGACAACAATAGGAGTTCAAACGGGATTGCATCTGGGAGGGAAATCGAACCTAACTTGACGGCTATGAAGGGAGCCCTTGAATTGAATGCTTCGGATGCGTACAACAAAAATGCTAATACTAGCACACTTCTTCACTAGAAATTACTACATCTTCATTAAGCAGTAATAAATATATGCTCCGTCATGATTTCAATCTTTAATTTTAAGTTAGAAACTTAAAATTTTAGTGAATATGCTTAGAATTAATAGTAAAATACCTACAATAATTTCTTCTTTTTAACATTCTCTTTTCAACATATTCGTTATTATTAAGTCACATATCACATGCTCTTTAAAATGTGACTTGTAACCTGCTTAATTTTTTTTTTCAACGTACAACTTTTAAAGTCACTCAATTTTTTTTTTTAGCTTTTCTTTTATCAACTCTTTTTTAATTCACTTACTAACTGGTAGGTTAATTATTATTATGTTTTTGGTATTTTAAAAAGGAACAGCAATAGGTTCGTGAACTTGCTAAACAACCCAGACCTTCTGGCAAGTGACCCAGTGATCTCGTTCAAGACAACGATCTGGTTCTGGATGATGCCAGAGTCACCCAACTTCTCTCTTTTATTTTTTTATTTCTTTTTTCATTTACTTAGTTACCTAAGCAATTTTTTTCTTTATTTTTTAAACAATTCTTTTTTATTATTATTCACTTAGAGTCTAGTAGCCACTTTTTATTTTTTTTAAAAAATAAAATGTATCATAAAAATCAAGCTCTATTCTCCTATCGCAAAGTCACTTATTTTTTTTTTATATATTTTAGCAACATTTTTTTATCCACTTAGCGATTGGTAGACAAATTTTTCAGTCATTTAGTAACTTACTTTTTTGTTCATTCATTTAGTTACCTAAGCAATTTTTTCCTTGATTTTTTTTTGTTTTCCAACAATTTCTTTATTTTTTTATTCATTTGGTGCCCAGTAAGCTACTTCTTTTTTTAACCTTTTTTAAAAAAGGTTTTTGGTAAAATAAAATAAAATAACGTAATAAAGTCCAAGATGTGATTTTTGTTAACCCTTTACCCACATATCTATGACTCAACCCAAACTCATTCTCAAAACCCATGAATATACCAGCCTAATAATAAAAAATACAATTTTTAAGTAAACTTGAAAACAAGTCACACTTAAAGGGAGTGTGAAATGTAACTTAATAATAAAGAGTGTGTTAAGAAGAATTTGTGAATGAGTGTATTGCTAACATTCCTATGTGAACAATAATGTCCATTATTTGGTAGTGTAGCCGTGTTCTTGAGCTACTGTAGGTGATCAAGAGAGTAAAGAGAACCAGGGCGTTTTGTGATTCTCAAACCCCCATAATACCAACAACCATCCATTTAAAAGTTAAAATACACTTATATTATCTAATGGCTAATACACAATACAAACATGTGGGGTATTGCATCGGCTTTTTGACCAAAGTGCCATTTTTGGCAAAACAAATTATCAAAATACCACTTTTCTCAAACTAATTATCAAAATGCTACCGTTTTGGCCACGGTGGCATTTTTTATTTTTTGTTGGACCACGTGGAATACGCCATCACGTGTGGCATATCCACGTAGGATACGCCAGAGCGCTTGGCGTATCCACGTAGGATACGCCAGAGCGCTTGGCGTATCCACGTAGGATACGCCAAGAGCTATGGCGTATCCTATGTGGATACGCCAGCGCTTTGGCGCATCTCTGCGTGGATACGCCACACGTGATGGCGTATCCACGCCACGTGGACAAAAAAAATTTAAAAAAAATACTACGTTGGGTGTGCTTTTAAGAGACTTAACCCATTTCACGTGGATCTCGCACTCCTCCCAAAGGTACATACATTTCACATGCCTATTTGAGAGTGCATCATAACCTTGGAAGACATCAATATTTATAGGCCAGGTGTTTATTTCTGATCCTAAAGTAGTCGATGTGAGACTTTGGTATTAACAAGGTAAAACAACTAAGTAAGGCAATAATATACTTTTATTCGATGTGGGACTTTGGTAAATGAAACAAACATCATTTCTTCATTTCTTATATGCACTTCACTATTGAGCCATGATGCATTGCTTTCTTAGTTTTTCCTTGTTTAATGTTTAGGATCAAGAAAATGGCATAATTATGATTAGGTTGGATGGGTTGATTTAGTAACTCATGTTGTCTAAATCAATTTTTTAGGCTTCAAGGCTTGTTACTTTTCCAGCATGAATGTTCTATTCCCTTGGATCTTTTAAACTATTTTTTCTTTCCTGAAAAATTCACTCATTTTTTTATTACATATAAGCTATATCTTTTACTGTACAAAGCAGCCTGCTGAGAAATCATTTTGATTCACCATGTGTTCCCTTTTTTGTCAGCCACTGTATATCCACAACTTCTAGTTCTACTGAGATGCTCAATGAGCACTAAAAAGTGAAATTGGAGAAAGTGGATGATGTATTTTTCTTTGTATATTGTTCAAGGTTCTTGACTATGGTTTGGTTCACATAATTTGTTGCAAAGCTGACCTTGATCTTATTCCTGCTGAAAACTTTGTTATTTCTTATGTGCATATGCAGATTGTACAATGGAGTGTGATGACATCGACATATGGGAAGATATATGTTGTTCTAGCGGGTGGGGAGGTATTGTAGGAGAGAAATGTAGGAAAAAGGACACTGGCTGCATTTCTCTTCCTCCTTTTGGGCTACCTACTTACAAAATGCAGGGAGATCTTTGGTTAAACCCAGAGCCATATGATAATGAAAGGATATCCTATCTGTACGGTATTGACACAAGAAATGATGTTATAGACAGTGTCTATAGTGAAGTGCATATAAGAAATGAAAAAATGATGTTTGTTTCATTTACCAAAGTCCCACATCGAATAAAAGTACATTATTGCCTTACTTAGTTGTTTTACCTTGCTAATACCAAGGTCCCACATCGACTACTTTAGGATCAGAAACAAACACCTGGCTTTATAAATATTGATGTCTTAAGGTTATGATGCACTCTCAAATAGGCATGTGAAATGTATGTACCTTTGGGAGGAGTGCGAGATCCACGTGAAATGGGTTAAGTGTCCTAAAAGCACACCCAACGTAGTATTTTTTTTAAATTTTTTTTTGTCCACGTGGCGTGGATACGCCATCACGTGTGGTGTATCCACGTAGGATACGCCAGAGCGCTTGGCGTATCCACGTAGGATACGCCAAGAGCTCTGGCGTATCCACGTAGGATACGCCATAGCTCTTGGCGTATCCTACGTGGATACGCCAAGCGCTCTGGCGTATCTACGTGGATACGCCACACGTGATGGCGTATTCCACGTGGTCCAACAAAAAATAAAAAATGCCACCGTGGCCAAAACGGTGGCATTTTGATAATTAGTTTGAGAAAAGTGGTATTTTGATAATTTGTTTTGTCAAAAATGGCACTTTGGTCAAAAAGCCGTATTGCATCAGTGCAACTATATAATTGGCCATGAAAGAAAGCATATTTGCATTTTCCGTAAAGAAACTCTTTTAATATATGATTTGTATGTCAATACTGCACATTTTGTTAATCCACATACATTCTAGTAAATACTACCAGTGGCTAAAAATGTATGCAAATACATGTTGTACAAATATGAATATCGCATGCCTAAGCTGAAACGCTTACCATGACAAATACAAGGACAACAGTCCCCTGTTTGCCTCCATCAAAAGAAGCAGGGGCCAAAGGCTATAGAATTTTTCTTTTCTTCCATTTTTCAAAATCATCACGAACTTTTCTGACAAAGTTGCACATTATGTCCAAAAAAACCTGATGCTTTACACTGTCATAAGCAAGTTAAGAAGAGGGGGAAAAAATGTCATAACCTGCTCGATGGCAAGCTTTTATAGATATGAATGCATTCGAATTTGAGCCTCTAATGAAGTAGGAACCACAGAGAGATATAGAGGCAAGGAAAGAACATAGTAGTTCAAACCCTCTCACTCATCTAACAAAACAGCAAAACTACAATATATTCAAGCTAAAACCAAGAAAGACAAATCATCAGTGAAAAATCTGTGTTATGCCAACCCCTATATCCTCACATTCCAACCACTTTATATGTTATCTTATACTTAAAAGTAGTTCAAGTGATCCCGAGCCAAGGAAACAAAAATATTATGCTCATTTTAAGAATTCTTCCCTACAGTTCTACAAAGAGAAAATCAGCCCATGATACCAATATATAATATAATACTTCACAAAAACTATTGTGGAGCATTTTGATTGAATGCATTGCATTATATGTTTTTTGAGTAAGCTTAAATACCAAAATCTACATACTTTTTACAAACTTCACTTACCTCTCTTACAAAGACTAATAGAGCCTTATATTATTATCGTCTTCTTTCCCATGATCATGTTCCTTTCTAGTAATAACGCCCATTCAGTTCTAATCATACATAAATTCTATTGTTTATATTGTTTAACAGCATCTATAATCTCAAGCAAAAAAATGAAAGAGCAAATGAGATTAACCATATTAACCCTAGACGAAAAATGCAAGGAAATATACCTCTCTGAAATATACATGAGGCATGCACATTCAAATGCTTCATTTGCCTCCATATCGCATCATGTTTCTCCATTTATCCTTCAAATCAATCTGAAAAATATAATTTGATTCGTATTAAAAGCAGAAATTCAGAAAGAAAATACCCACAGCTTTTTAGTACTTATACTGCTTACTGTAGTTCTCTCTTCAAATATATCTTTGTGAGAATTTAGGATTAATTTCCAGTTTCCTTGACCAATTCTGCGTAAGAAAACGAGGTGAATGAGAATATGAAATCATATTGAAACTGCAATTAATTCTATTTATATTCTCAAATGAAGTAGACAGGGTCTTCTTGATCATAGTTTCAGTGAGTAACCCAACACACTTGCCGTGGAAAAAATGGTGTGAAACGGATGACTGCTGAGATCAGAACTATCCTCTCATCAATCAAAACTAAACAGACAAGAATTCCACATTTCACCAATATATTCAAAAATGTCAAAAAATAGAAAGAGAGAGAGAAAAGAATGACAAAGCAAATGCATAAAGAGATGGGGAACACTCAAAATAGGCAAAACTTTGTATCACTGAAATCCACAGTGAAAAATTATGGTTTGACTAGTTTAAAACAAGCACATACTTGTTTACAGCATTCCTTAGTGTCTCCTCTTCCAATGCACTCCATTTTTTAGGTTTTCTCCTTCTTGTAAGGTTTTCTGGTTCATACTTCTTTAATGGAGACATTTTCTTCCTCTTTGGGCTAGGCAAATGAAATCTACTTTCATGAGGATCCTTGAGCAACGTGTCTTCTTGGACTTCAGGACTCGGCACAGAGTCAATTTTGCTACAAGTTTTTGATGGATCCACTTCCTCAACACCGGTAGTAGTCTCATTGTCCTCCTGAATTTCTATTGGGGCCACAAAAGATGGGGAAAAAATCCATTATGATTAAAAAGTGCAAATAAAGGTTGCCAGCCAGCCAGCCAAGTTTCCTTCATAATTTATAGTGTGAAAAAAGGAAAATAATTTGGTAGAAAATAGAAAGACATAATTTAAAAGGGAAAGGGATGAAAAATGGACCTTTGTCTTGCTGTGGAGGCGAGCCACTCACACCCAATTCATGCCCATCCAACTCATTTGTATGAGTGTCAATAGAAGCCCCTCTCGTTATCGTATCAGCTCCTTCATCTCCTTTACTTGTTGGTTGAGCATCCGAAACCAAATCACCATCACTCCTACAAGTAGGCTCATCATCATCCACCAAATTCCCCGTTAATCTCTGCAACTGGAAGCCCTTGTTTGCAGTCATTGGCAACGACGCTGCTAACTCAAGAAAAGAAGGACCCAACTCTACCCACGCTTCCGCCAAAAAAGCCTTAAGTTTGTGAATGGCGTCCCTCCTAGTGTTGATACCGGCCAACCTCTCCATCATTTGGGAATCCAAGAGTGAAGCCTCAATGTCACTTCTCCACCGATTCAACTCCGCCGAGAACAAAAGGCTTCCGTCGTCACCCGACGCAGAGGACGGCTCCATGTACTGAACCCGACCCCGCCAGATCCTCTCAACGGCGTTGAGGTAGGCGGGGTTGTTAGAGATGGACACCTCCAGTTCCAGATACTTTAGGGTACACTCCACTGCGATGGCGCAATAGGCGGCGCTCATGGCGGCGGTGATGGGAGAGCCGTCGCAACGGTGGAGTTCTTCGAGGACCTCGAGAGTTTCGAGCATGGATTCTGCTATGGTGGCTGTGGACAAGTCGTCTTGAAGGGTTTTGAGGAGAACAGTCTTCTTAAAGCGGGAATCAGTGTGTGAAAGAGGGGTTGCGCGAAGCATTTTCTTGATTAGGGTTTCTGTGACTGCGATTGAGTTCCGAAGAAGGAAATCCAACGACCAATGGGAAACATCGGAGTCCATCATTTGATGAATGAATCAATCAATCAATCAAAGGATAAAACTAAAACTTAATAGAGGAAGGACGAAAGCATCAAAAGATTAGGGCTTTCAGTAAGCAACACCAACTACCATTACCATTACCACTAGCATCAAAAGATTACAGTGCAAGCATATTGCTTTGTGTCTACCTCTCTGGAGCACTCTTCTCTACTCACTACAACCTACAAACGCAAATTCCTGAAATTAACACTCCTTGCTCCTCCCAGTTTTTTCCAATCAATTATTATCTGATTTTTCAAAATATTCATGTTATTTGATCATACACCCGTTACATCTATATGATTTTTGGAAAAAATAAATATATTCAAACCAACCTTTTTTTCCTCCACATTTTCTCCCTTTTTTTAACTCAAAAACAACAAGTGTAAAGAAGGAATATATGATTAGATGTAGAAATAATATTAGTGATTCTTAATTTTGGGTTCGGCCCCGTTTTTATTCCAAAAAAAATTATTCTTAATTTATTATGCTTTTTCTGCATTTGTGTTAATTGTTTAAAAACATTTTTGATAAAAAGTTATGAACTTATGATGACCAGGTCATTACTCAACAGGCGAAGTGCAACAGTACTGAACATTCTTTTTGAAAAAAAATTGTACCAGGTAATAGTTTTTTATCATACTTAATAGAATTTTGTTGAAAAGTACTTTAAAAATATCAAAATAAAATTTTTTAAATAAAAATAAAACATGAGCAAGTGTCCTAACGACTGCGTTTACAGATAAATACACTAATTGTATACAGATTTAACATCAAAATCCTTCGTTTCTTTTACCTATTTACTCTCTCCAACATTTTACAAAATATTATTGCCCACAATGATCAGTGGGTTTTGTAAAGGTTTTTTTTTTGTGTAATGTAAGTATAATAATCCATTTTTTTCATTAAAAAACAAAAATCAGCCGTAAGTAATAGATCTTAAACAAAAACTCAGCTATACTTTTTCTCTTGGCTTCCGGAGGCATGGAATCAATAGGTCCTTGAAAGAAACTATCCAACCTAGCTCCCACGGTATTACTCTTGAAAATGGGTTTCCATTTACCACTGACTTTTACCCTTTCAAGCTATATAAATAGACAGATAGTAAGGATGTAAATTAATTTGGATAATTCGATCAATCCGAATTAAACTAATAAAATTAATTCGATTTAGTTTGGGTATATTAATTGGTTCGGATAAAATCTAAACCAAATAAAGTTTAATTGATTCGATTCTAAGATTTAAAATTTCAAATTCAAGAATCGAACCAAACAAAACCAAACCATATATATATATATATATATATATAAAGAGGATCAATTTACATCAGTGTAAGTCTTTTTTGACTTACACTTATTTTTAACCGTTAGATCTATTTTCATCTAATAGTTATTTTAGTGAAATAATCTCAACTATTAGATAAAAGTGGATCAAACAGTTGAAAATGAGTGTAAGTCAAAAAAGACTTACACTGGTATAAGCCGATCTCCCCTCATATATATATATATATATATGAGACATATCTAGTGAGATGAGTTTTTATTGTGAGAGGGTGAGAGGAGTAAATCTTGACCATACAACGATGCATTTATGTTCTAATCTTGACTATATATATAGGATCTTACTCAGGTGGGAGGAGTGTTTATTGTAAGAGGTGAGAGGAGTAAATATTGACCATTAGATCTTACATGAATTGTAACACCCACCGTAGGGTGCCACATTTATGTTACTTTATTACCAAATTACCCCAAGTTACAAAATATGATGTTATAATAAAATACGAGTTGTAAATTTTTTTTTTTATAACAATAAAATAAACTTAGCGGAAAATAAAACTATTATACATTATCACACATAATATACATCATTATACATATTACACAAAGGCTGTCAGGTTTATTTAATTACAGACCATTTCTTGAAACAACAAACACATTTAAATAATTACAGATATTATTTATATCATAGTTCAAACATGCCCAAGTTTATCTAGCGAGAAGACCCTCGATGGGTCCTCCTCGGGTTCTTTCGGTAGGAATCCGTTATGACGAGTAGGCCTACGAACAGTGTGTCCGGTGACGACACTATGTTGATTTCCGTTGGGACATAATTTCTAGTGTCCCGATGTCGCACCGATATGCAACGGAAATTCAACATGAACAAAGATAATCACACGTAAAAACGGATCCCCACGATACAACCTACTAATACTAACAGTCAGTACCCTCATAAATAAGTCCTCGCTCATCTGGACTTGTCCTCCACTCTCTAGCTCCTCCATGAAAGCGTAAACGTACATATCCGAAGAAACTAGCTCCTGTTGACATGTTGTCGAACTCTGGATTCGGATGTGAGAAGTAATTCATCTTCTCCTTCTAAGATCAGTATCTTTCTCAACGTCTTTACCCAATATAAATACAATAAACAGATATACATACAAAGAGGTGAGATCACCTACACGTCAATACCAAGACGATGATAGCGCAGAGATAATACGAGGGACAAGATGTTATGCAAAAATATCATATCATGATCACAATTATGGCATCATCATAGTGTAAAAATAATTACCATCATCTTTGTTCAAACCACAAATAATTACAAGTAATGCTACCACATATGTATATGTTAAATTCATGCATGTGAACATGAAGACTAATGTCCTACTCCATGGAGCCTAATACTCAAGTCGGAGAAATTGATCGAGAAGATCCGCCGGTATCTCGTGCCTCGACCAAGTCTTTATAATTATATCTTGCACATCTAAGACATACACGACAGCTTTGTCGGATCTTGATTAAGAATAGTGTCTCGGTCCGGATCATCGGTGTGTTGCATCGGGCCTAACTCACGGTGTGAAGAAGAGCTACCAACCGCCCATCATGCGAGCAACCCGCACCCCGATGCCCCCAAGGTCAACCAGGTGACTGCTACACTACGCATATCGCACCCACTGCAAGAGGTGTACGTTTCTCCTAAAGCAATTAGCCATATTCAAATCCGTTGGACCATTTTCAATGCATGTGTAATGCACCAATTACCAACCAAAGGTAAATCACATAATTTCTCATTCCAGATTCGAGAATCTTGTTTTTCGTTCGTAAAATGGATTAATGCCAATTACAGGCAAACTTCTCAATTTCTTATACAATATTCATATATTGTTTTTAACTGTAAGGTTCTTGTATAATTAAGCTGTTAAATCACATAACTATGTTTTTCTCATTCGCAAAATATTTTCGTTACGTTTTTACGTACAGTAATGATTTGTAACATTTTCTGTTACATTTTAAAAATCACAAAACTCTTTTCTACTGTATTCTAAATTACGTAAAAATGATCTTTTATTTTTAAAATGTATAGCAATGTTTCCACAATATTTAGATCGTGTAAAATATTTAAACGCGTTACCAATCGCGTAGGAATAATTTAACGTTTTTCAAATCGCGTAACTTAAAAATTACGTTTTTGAGTTACTTAAATCGTTTTTCACCATTTTTACCCTTCACAAAATATTTCTTGACTTTAAAAATATTATTTTGAACATTTCTCATAAAAATATAATTTCTTACGTTATTTTCTTTCTATTCTAACTCAAAAATCCCTTCCGTACTTATATTTTCTAAAAATCACTTTTTATTGATTTAATCTTACCAAATCATATTTAATTGATTTAATTACTATTTAAATTTTCTAACATTTTCCAAAACCCAATATTTAAATTCTACGTTAGAAATTTTAAGTTACAACGTTTCCTTTTATATTCTAAATCATTTCTAAACATTAAATCAAATTTTATGTTTAAGTTACAAACGTTTTCTTTTATATTTCTAAAAAAATTAATTCTTCTTAAGATAATTTAAAGTTCAACACTTAAATTCCTTTCCAAAATCCCTATTTGAAAATTCTTATATTTTGTTGCATCAAAACATTTTTTTCTAAATTATCAAAACCTTATAGATGGTCATTGGAACCATGAAATATTTTTCTTCTATCTTAAATAATTTTCATTCTTTATTTCAACATAAAATAACTTCATTGAAAATACTACTTAAAACCGCAGACACTTTTTATAAAACAAACTCTCTTGTTTATTTTCTTTACTTCTCAAATCATCCAATTTTATCACTTATGAAAATATCATTTTTGTGAGCACTAATTTAATTAGTGTCTTGGCTGAAATTTATTTTAGTTCAAGGACTAAAAATCAACTTCATTGTTCTTGAAAAATTTCAATAAAAACCTTAAACTTGGAAGCTCAAAACCGTGACCTCCTCCATGGCCTTTGGAGCCAAAATTTTGTTTATTTCAACATACATTCATCATAATATATTCAACATATATCATCATGTATATCATAAGCTTATCATATAAGCAATTAAAAATTATACTAAGCATGCAAACACAAGTAAATCATGCAGAATATATCAAGCATAAGCAAAAATAATTAAAGCACATAACACACACACAAATTATTACATGACCATGGATAGGAATCCTCACATGGATTCACCATCCATCAAATATAAAACCTTCCTCACCACCACGCTTGGTTGGTGAGATGAATCTCCTCTTACCTCTTGAAGAACCACCAAAGAGCTTGTTGCTTTGTCTTTGGAGCAAGATCTCCACCAATACAAGTTCTTAAACATGAAACAAATACAAGAAAATTAGTATATCAAGCTTGAACAAGAAGAACCATGGATCAAACATGGTTTAGAACATGAAAAAGGAAAGAATAAATGAAGTTTTTCTTACACTTCACCAACAAAAGCTCTAGAACTTGATCTTAGTAAAAGTCCTTCAAGATGGAAGAATTAGAACTTGGTGTGAACTACAAAGGTTCTTAGAATGATGAAAGGATTCAAGAAACTAGGTTGTATGAAATTAAAAAGTGATGGAGGAGTGAGTTGAGGTGCTTGGCGAATGGTGTGTTTTTGGGAGAGAAATGGAGTTTCTTTGGTTTGGTCTTGAAACTTAAGTGAAATAAGTGAAGGTGTGATAATGTGAAGTGTCAAAATGAGTTATTTGGCATTATTTGGACAATGCATGGCCGTAGCATGCATTAGAGAGAAATGGAAAGTGAAGTTTGACAAACATAAGCATTAATGATCAATAGGAAATTGTCTTAACACTTGGCAATTTTCCTTAACCTTTTCTATCCTTTTTCTTTGGCTTTATAAAGCTATTCTATCTTGGTCTCCTTCCTTCCTTGCTTCTTCAACCGTCCCCCTCCCCTCCATACACTCAAAATGTGCCAAATTACAAAGCCATCACTATAAGTCATCCTAACCATTGATTAAAAGAATGGTTTGGATTTAAATTAAACTTCAGGTTTAGGTTTTAGATGGAAGACTTCATTTGAGTAATTGGATCATTTTTGGCTTGCAATCCTAACCATTGAATATGTCTCCCAAAATGAAGGGTCAAGATTACATCTTCAAACTTTATATCCAAGGGTCCAAAATGGTTGTAATCATTTTTGATGACTAATTCTCCACCATTGATCTAAATCCAAATCCAATGGTCATTAATGATCCATCTCCACCATTGATTAATTTTACATCCAAGGGTTGATAATGGTCATAGCCATTTAGAAGATTAAATCCCTACCCTTGATTTAATTTCAATCCAACGGTTATAATTGATCCTATTTATTTTTAAGATCAAATCTCCACCGTTAATTAAATCAAGATTAAATGTCTAAGCTGTAATTAAATTAATAGTGGATATCCAAACCACTAATGTTATCTTAATAATATTTTAATAATATAGAATTTTATTTTTATCCATTATAACCTCACAAAAATATAATTCTTGTATTTTTATCATCCGATAATTAAATACGATCAAAATACAATAAAAGAAATTTTCTAAAATTGTTTTTAGGATTCGGGTTTAGTAAGATCCCGCTCCGCCTAAAAACAAGACAAATTTTTCTATACGTAGAAAAATTTTTCATTTCATGCGGGACCCACTGGGCCCACGTATGGCCACTGGGCCCACATATACCTCGTGGGGTCCACAAACAAGTAAAAATTCCAAAATCACACATAAAATCATAAAAATTACAAAACTCACAAATATCAATCAGATTACGTAAATTAATTAAGACTAAACAAGTAAAAATTAATTTACGTAGATTTTTCCTACCGAAAATTATTATTTTCGACGGACGGAAAATTACTCAAACCGATCAAATATGCAGACGAGAATATTCAAAATAGCTTTACAAGACACGTAGAAATCACTAAACAAGGTAGAATTACGTTAATCCGTCAAGATTATGTTTAATACATAGGAAGTTTGGGGTGTTACAACTCTCCTCTACAAAAGTTTCGTCCTCGAAACTTGATGAACTTGATTTCACATCCTCAAAATAAATAGGGATATTGTTCTTTTATCTTTTCTTTTAGTTCCCATGTAGCTTCCCCGCTTACATCATCCCAAATAATTTTAACCAATGAAATTTCCTTACCTCGAAGTTGCTTTGTCTTTCGATCCTCAATTTTGATTTGGAAACGTTTCATAGGTTAAATTCTCCTTCAACTGCATCGCGTGTGCGGCTTGATAACATGAGTAGGATCGAAATATATTTCCGTAGTTGTGATACGTGAAATACATTATGAAGATTTGTGAGAAAAGGTGTAGTAATGCAATCGATATGCCACCTGGGACCTACCCGACGTAAAAATCGATATGGTCCGATAAACTTTGGAGTGAGCTTCTTGGACTTAAGCACTCGTCAACACCGTTATAGGCGTTACTCGCAAAAATACATGGTCACCTTCTTCAAACTCAAGAGATTTTCTCCTTTTATCAAAGATAACTCTTTTTTGCCGAGTTTGACTCATTCTCATTTTGTCTTGTATCATCTTCACTTTCTCAGTGGTCTGCTGGACAATTTCTGGTCCTAACACAGCACTCTCACCGTCTTGATACCAACATAATGGTGTTCTGCATCGCCTCCCATATAATGCTTCATAAGGTGCCATCCCTATACTTGAATGGAAGCTTGTTGTTATATGTGAATTCTATCAATGGTAAGAATTCATCCCAACTTCCAGTTTGCTCCAATACACAAGCTCTCAATAAATCTTCGAGAGATTGAATTGTTCTTTCTGATTGACCATCTGTTTGTGGATGGTAAGCAGAACTGAGACGTAGTTTTGTTCCCATTGCTTCTTGCAAACTAGTCCAAAATCTCGATGTAAACCTTGGATCTCGATCCGAAATAATATTGGATGGTACACCATGAAGTCTAACAATTTCACTGATGTACACTTGAGCCAACTTTTCCATTGAGTACTTAATATTAATCGGCAAAAAGTGCGCCGACTTTGTAAGCCGATCAACAATTACCCAAATGGCATCATGACCCTTCCGAGTCTTTGGTAGTCCCGTCACAAAATCCATTGCTATGTCATCCCATTTCCATTCGGGAATAGGCAAAGGTTGTAACATTCCCGAAGGTCTTTGATGTTCCACCTTAGCCTTCTGACAAACTAAACAGGATGATACATACTCGCAACATCTTTCTTCATTCCTTGCCACCAATATAATTGTTTTAAATCCTGGTACATCTTTGTGGCTCCGGATGCATACTCAAACTTACTCTTGTGAGCCTCGTCCAAAATCAATCTCCTAAGATCTGGGTCATTAGGTACACAAACTCTTCCTTGAAACTTCAGAATTCCCTTAGCACTTTCGCTAAATTCTAACACTGCTCCTTGGCTCTTTGCTTCTTTTGCTTCTTGCAAATACTGATCATTGTTTTGTCCTTCACGAATTCTATCCATCAAATCATTTGAAATGGTGATCATATTTAAACGCATCTTGCCCGGCGTCAATTTTACAGATAGTTGCATATCCCGAAATTCTTCTATCAACTCCTTCTCTTTGATCATCATAACAGAAGCACCAAGTATTTTTCTACTCAACGCATCCGCTACGACATTCGCTTTTCCGGGATGATACTGCAATTGAAAGTCATAATCTTTCAGAAATTCTAACCAACGCCTTTGCCTCATGTTTAACTCTTTCTGATCAAACAGATATTTTAAACTTTTATGATCACTAAAAACAGTGAACGTAGCTCCATAGAGAAAATGTCTCCACACTTTCAACGCGAACACCACAGCTGCCAACTCCAAGTCATGAGTTGGATAATTCCTCTCATGATTTTTCAATTGCCTTGAAGCATAAGCCACCACTTTACGATTCTCGCATAAGTACACAACCCAATCCTTGGTATGAAGCATCACAATATACTTCGAAAGGTTCGTTTGGGTCAGGTAGAATCAATACCGGTGAAGTAGTCAATCGTCTTTTCAACTCTTGAAAACTTTCTTCGCATGCATCAGTCCACACGAACGGTTGATTCTTTCGTGTAAGTTGGGTAAGAGGTCCTACAATCTTTGAAAACCCCTCAATGAACCGTCTATAGTAACCACTAATCCGACAAAACTACGGATTTCGATTCATGATCTTTAGTCTTTCCCACTCCAAAAGCGTCTCCACCTTGGAAGCATCAACCTCAATTCCATCCTTCGATATTACGTGACCCAAAAATTGAACTTCGCTCAACCAAAATTCACATTTGGATAACTTGGCATATAACTTATTCTCCTTCAAAATCTGAAGAACCACCCTGAGATGTTCAGCATGTTCCTCCTGATTTTGAGAATAGATCAAGATGTCATCAATAAAGACAACAACAAACTTATCCAAGTATGAACGAAAAATTCTATTCATGAAGTCCATGAATATGGCTGGTGCATTTGTTACACCGAATGGCATCACAAGATATTCGTAATGCCCATAGCGCGTCCGAAATGCAGTCTTGGGAATATCCTCTGCTTTCACACGTATCTGGTGATACCCAGAACGTAGATCAATCTTGGAAAATATCGCGGCTCCTCGCAACTGATCCATTAGATCATCTATCCTTGGAAGTGGATATTTATTCTTAATCGTAATTTTGTTCAATTGTCGATAGTCTACACATAGACGAGAAGTCCCATCCTTCTTCTTAACCAATAATACTGGAGCTCCCTGTGGTGACACACTAGGTCTCACAAGTTGCTTCTCCAATAAATCCTCCATTTGTTTCTTGATTCGGCTAATTCTACCGGCGACATCCGATAGGGCGCTATAGATATCGGTCCAGCTCCGGTACAAGATCAATGGCAAACTCGATTTCCCTTTCTGGTGGTAGTCCGGTATATCTTCAGAAACACTTAGGAAATTCGTTGACCACATAAATATCCTTCAAAGCATCTTCGCATTGCACTTCCAAAGAAGACAATAATAAATACCCACGATCTCCTTCTTTCAGACAAGCTTCGACTTGAGTAGCCGTTAGGAATCTAGAATCCTTAGCCTCAGGAAATACTAATGTTTTATTCGAACAATCAATTAGGATATGATTAGAAGACAACCAATCTATTCCCAAGATTACATTAATCTTGGAAAGAGGCAAACAGATCAAATCCACATAAAAGATTCTATCCCTAACACAGACAGGACAATTCAGGCATACTGTTGAGGTAACTACAGGCTTATCAGTAGGAGTAGCAACACTCAAATCATATGGCAATTCAGTCACAGTCAAACCCAAACGTTCAACACAATCACATGCAATAAAAGAATGTGTTGCTCCTGAATCATAGAGTATAGTTAAAGGATTACCTTCAATTGCACACTCCTCCATTATCAAGTCTCCAGATTTAGCGGCTTCCTCCCCGCTCATTGTATAGACACGACCACCCGCCTGTGGCCTTGCAGTACGGACGTTTCCCACAGAGGATTCTTTCTTTATCTGATCACAGTCTTTGGAGAAATGTCCAAGCTGTCCACACTTTAAACAAACAACTTCTTTATGTGGGCAATCCTTCGTGAGATGATCCTTCCCACATTTGAAACATCGAATAGGAGTCCCAGCTTGACTTGCTTTATTGTTGCTAGAACTTCCTCCCACAAATTGCTTCTTGGTCTGACCTCCTGCCGGTTTCACATACGGTCCTGCCGGTTTCACATACGGCTTTTGTTGAGAGCGACTTGCTTGATTATTCTTCCCTTTTGGAACCTTGCAGGTCCAAAATTCTTGTTTCTTGCCGCACGTTGATGATCAATCTCTTCAACTTTACGACATTTTTCAATCAAAGTTGGAAATTGATTAATCTCCAACATCGTTACAGCTCTCTTAATATCCAGCTTTAATCCTTCTTCAAATTTCCTACATTTCCAGGCCTCTCATCTGGGTTCATCTGCAAATACCTTGAAAATTGAGACAGACTTTCAAATTTTGCCGCATACTCACTAATGAGACATCAATCTTTGACGTAAACCCGTAAACTCCATCTCCTTCATATGTCTCACACTTGTGGAAAATATTTCTCTAGAAATATTTGTTTGAAAAGTTGCCATGTCACCATCCTACCTTCGACTTCCAACGGTCTTCTAGCTCCCGCCCACCAACGTTCACCATCTCCTACCAAAGATAAATGTTGCCAACGTAAGCTTCCGTTCCTCAAAGACAACCCATACCATCAAATATCTTTTCAAGTTCTCGGATCCAAAGTTCAAACTTTCTCAGGATCAAACTCTCCATGAAATTTCGGTGGATTATTCTTTCGAAACTCCGATAAGTCGTGTACATTTTCATTAGCCCGTTGATTTTGTTGTGCAACCACTTCCGCCATTCTTTGCATAGCTGCTACGGTGCATGACCATGTTCACATTATCATTCCCATTCAGTTCCATATCTGTGGTAGTATTTCTACGTCCTCGTCCAGTCATTACTTTTTCTACTCAAACTGAACAATACAAGGAAAGCAAGGTCAATCTTCAAACAATATTGTTTCTTTTCAGAAAACAATAACAGAGAATCACACAACACAAACAAGACAGACCTAACCACAACCCCAAAAGACTCTAACTTGGGCTCTGATACCAACTAATGTAACACCCACCGTAGGGTGCCACATTTATGTTACTTTATTACCAAATTACCCCAAGTTACAAAATATGATGTTATAATAAAATACGAGTTGTAATTTTTTTTTTTTTATAACAATAAAATAAACTTAGCGGAAAATAAAACTATTATACATCATCACACATAATATACATCATTATACATATTACACAAAGGCTATCAGGTTTATTTAATTACAGACCATTTCTTGAAACAACAAACACATTTAAATAATTACAGACATTATTTATATCATAGTTCAAACATGCCCAAGTTTAACTAAGCAGAAGACCCCTCAGATGGGTCCTCCTCGGGTTCTTCAGCAGGTAGGAATCCGTTATGACGAGTAGCCCTACGAACAGGTGTCCGGGCTGACGACACTATGCTGATTTCCGTTGGGACATAATTTCTAGTGTCCCAATGTCGCCTGATATGCAACGGAAATTCAACATGAACAAAGATAGTCACACAGAAAAACGGATCCCCACGATACAACCTACTAATACTAACAATCAGTGCCCTCATAAATAAGTCCTCGCTCATCTGGACTTGTCCTCCACTCTCTAGCTCCTCCATGAACCGTAAACGTACATATCCGAAGAAACTAGCTCACTGTTGACATGTTGTCGAACTCATGATTCCGGATGTGAGAAGTAATTCATCTTCTCCTTCTAGTACCGTATCTTTCTCAACGTCTTTACCCAATATAAATACAATAAACAGATATACATACAAAGAGGTGAGATCACCTACACCAATACCAAAGATGATAAAGGAGATAATACAGACAACATGTTATGCAAAAATATCATATCATGATCACAATTATGGCATCATCATAGTGTAAAAATAATTACCATCATCACTTGTTCAAACCACAAATAATTACAGTAATGCTACCACATATGTATATGTTAAATTCATGCACGTGAACATAGACTCAATGTCCTACTCCATGGAGCTAATACTCAAGTCGGAGAAATTGATCGAGAAGATCCGGTATCTCGTGCCTCGATCAAGTGCTATAATTATATCTTGCACATCTGAAGCACATACACGATGTCTTTGTCGATCTTGATTAAGAATAGTGTCTCGGTCCGGATCATCGGTGTGTTGCATCGGTCTAACTCACGGTGCAGAAGAGCTACCTAACCGCCCATTGCGAGCAACCCGCACCCCGATGCCCCAAGGTCAACCGGTGACCTACACTACGCATATCGCACCCACTCAAGAGGCCAGACGTTTCTCCTAGGCAATTAGCCATATTCATTCCGTTGGACCATTTTCAATGCATGTGTAATGCACCAATTACCAACCAAAGGTAAATCACATAATTTCTCATTCCAGATTCGAGATCTTGTTTTTCGTTCGTAAAATGGATTAATGCCAATTACAGCAAACTTCTCAATTTCTTATACAAGATTCATATATTGTTTTTAAGCTGTAAGTGGATTCTTGTATAATTAAGCTGTTAAATCACATAACTATGTTTTTCTCATTCGCAAAATATTTTCGTTACGTTTTTACGTACAATAATGATTTGTAACATTTTCTGTTACATTTTAAAAATCACAAAACTCTTTTCTACTGTATTCTAAATTACGTAAAAATGATCTTTTATTTTTAAAATGTATAGCAATGTTTCCACAATATTTAGATCGTGTAAAATATTTAAACGCGTTACCAATCGCGTAGGAATAATTTAACGTTTTTCAAATCGCGTAACTTAAAAATTACGTTTTTGAGTTACTTAAATCGTTTTTCACCATTTTTACCCTTCACAAAATATTTCTTGACTTTAAAAATATTATTTTGAACATTTCTCATAAAAATATAATTTCTTACGTTATTTTCTTTCTATTCTAACTCAAAAATCCCTTCCGTACTATATTTTCTAAAAATCACTTTTTATTGATTTAATCTTACCAAATCATATTTAATTGATTTAATTACTATTTAAATTTTCTAACATTTTCCAAAACCCAATATTTAAATTCTACGTTAGAAATTTTAAGTTACAACGTTTCCTTTTATATTTCTAAATCATTTCTAAACATTAAATCAAATTTTATGTTTAAGTTACAAACGTTTTCTTTTATATTTCTAAAAAAATTAATTCTTCTTAAGATAATTTAAAGTTCAACACTTAAATTCCTTTCCAAAATCCCTATTTGAAAATTCTTATATTTTGTTGCATCAAAACATTTTTTTCTAAATTATCAAAACCTTATAGATGGTCATTGGAACCATGAAATATTTTTCTTCTATCTTAAATAATTTTCATTCTTTATTTCAACATAAAATAACTTCATGAAAATACTACTTAAAACCGTGTACACTCTTTTTATAAAACAAACTCTCTTGTTTATTTTCTTTACTTCTCAAATCATCCAATTTTATCACTTATGAAAATATCATTTTTGTGAGCACTAATTTAATTAGTGTCTTGGCTGAAATTTATTTTAGTTCAAGGACTAAAAATCAACTTCATTGTTCTTGAAAAATTTCAATAAAAACCTTAAACTTGGAAGCTCAAAACCGTGACCTCCTCCATGGCCTTTGGAGCCAAAATTTTGTTTATTTCAACATACATTCATCATAATATATTCAACATATATCATCATGTATATCATAAGCTTATCATATAAGCAATTAAAAATTATACTAAGCATGCAAACACAAGTAAATCATGCGAGAATATATCAAGCATAAAGCAAAAATAATTAAAGCACATAACACACACACAAATTATTACATGACCATAGATAGGAATCCTCACATGGATTCACCATCCATCAAATATAAAACCTTCCTCACCACCATGCTTGGTTGGTGAGATGAATCTCCTCTTACCTCTTGAAGAACCACCAAAGAGCTTGTTGCTTTGTCTTTGGAGCAAGATCTCCACCAATACAAGTTCTTAAACATGAAACAAATACAAGAAAATTAGTATATCAAGCTTGAACAAGAAGAACCATGGATCAAACATGGTTTAGAACATGAAAAAGGAAAGAATAAATGAAGTTTTCTTACACTTCACCAACAAAAGCTCTAGAACTTGATCTTAGTAAAAGTCCTTCAAGATGGAAGAATTAGAACTTGGTGTGAACTACAAAGGTTCTTAGAATGATGAAAGGATTCAAGAAACTAGGTTGTATGAAATTAAAAAGTGATGGAGGAGTGAGTTGAGGTGCTTGGCGAATGGTGTGTTTTTGGGAGAGAAATGGAGTTTGCTTTGGTTTGGTCTTGAAACTTAAGTGAAATAAGTGAAGGTGTGATAATGTGAAGTGTCAAAATGAGTTATTTGGCCATTTGGACAATGCATGGCCGTAGCATGCATTAGAGAGAAATGGAAAGTGAAGTTTGACAAACATAAGCATTAATGATCAATAGGAAATTGTCTTAACACTTGGCAATTTTCCTTAACCTTTTCTATCCTTTTTCTTTGGCCTATAAAGCCTATTCTATCTTGGTCTCCTTCCTTCCTTGCTTCTTCAACCGTCCCCCTCCCCTCCATACACTCAAAATGTGCCAAATTACAAAGCCATCACTATAAGTCATCCTAACCATTGATTAAAAGAATGGTTTGGATTTAAATTAGCTTCTAGGTTTAGGTTTTAGATGGAAGACTTCATTTGAGCCATTGGATCATTTTTGGCTTGCAATCCTAACCATTGAATATGTCTCCAAAATGAAGGGTCAAGATTACATCTTCAAACTTTATATCCAAGGGTCCAAAATGGTTGTAATCATTTTTGATGACTAATTCTCCACCATTGATCTAAATCCAAATCCAATGGTCATTAATGATCCATCTCCACCATTGATTAATTTTACATCCAAGGGTTGATAATGGTCATAGCCATTTAGAAGATTAAATCCCTACCCTTGATTTAATTTTAATCCAACGGTTATAATTGATCCTATTTATTTTTAAGATCAAATCTCCACCGTTAATTAAATCAAGATTAAATGTCTAACTGTAATTAAATTAATAGTGGATATCCAAACCACTAATGTTATCTTAATAATATTTTAATAATATAGAATTTTATTTTTATCCATTATAACCTCACAAAAATATAATTCTTGTATTTTTATCATCGATAATTAAATACAAGACAAAATACTGATAAAGAAATTTTCTAAAATTGTTTTAGGATTCGGGTTTAGTAAGATCCCCTGTCTCCGCCTAAACAAGACAAATTTTTCTATACGTAGAAAAATTTTTCATTTTTGCGGGACCCACCTGGGCCCACGTATGGCCACCTGGGCCCACATATACCTCGTGGGGTCCACAAACAGTAAAAATTCCAAAATCACACATAAAATCATAAAAATTACAAAACTCACAAATATCAATCAGATTACGTAAATTAATTAAGACTAAACGGTAAAAATTAATTTACGTAGATTTTTCCTACCGAAAATTATTATTTTCGACACGAAGCAAATTACTCAAACCGATCAAATATGCGACAGAATATTCAAAATAGCTTTACAAGACACGTAAATCACTAAACAAGTAGAATTGCGTTAGCGTCAAGATTATTGTTTAATACATAGGAAGTTTGGGGTGTTACAACTCTCCCCCCTACAAAAGTTTCGTCCTCGAAACTTGATGAACTTGATTTCACATCCTCAAAATAAATAGGGATATTGTTCTTTTATCTTTTCTTCTAGTTTCCATGTAGCTTCCCGCTTACATCATCCCAAATAATTTTAACCAATGAAATTTCCTTACCTCGAAGTTGCTTTGTCTTTCGATCCTCAATTTTTTTGGAAACGTTTCATAGGTTAAATTCTCCTTCACCAGATCTGCGTAATGCGGCTTGATAACATGAGTAGGATCAGAAATATATTTCCGTAGTTGTGATACGTGAAATACATTATGAAGATTTGTGAGAAAAGGTGGTAACGAATCGATATGCCATGGGACCTACCCGACGTAAAACGATATGGTCCGATAAACTTTGGAGTGAAGCTTCTTGGACTTAAGCACTCGTCAACACCCGTTATAGGCGTTACTCGCAAAAATACATGGTCACCTTCTTCAAACTCAAGAGATTTTCTCCTTTTATCAGATAACTCTTTTGCCGAGTTTGACTCATTCTCATTTTGTCTTGTATCATCTTCACTTTCTCAGTGGTCTGCTGGACAATTTACGGTCCTAACACAAGACTCTCACCGTCTTGATACCAACATAATGGTGTTCTCGCATCGCCTCCCATATAATGCTTCATAAGGTGCCATCCCTATACTTGAATGGAAACTGTTGTTATATGTGAATTTATCAATGGTAAGAATTCATCCCAACTTCCAGGTTGCTCCAATACACAAGCTCTCAATAAATCTTCGAGAGATTGAATTGTTCTTTCGATTGACCATCTGTTTGTGGATGGTAAGCGAACCGAGACGTAGTTTTGTTCCCATTGCTTCTTGCAAACTAGTCCAAAATCTCGATGTAAACCTTGGATCTCGATCCAGAAATAATATTGGATGGTACACCATGAAGTCTAACAATTTCACTGATGTACACTTGAGCCAACTTTTCCATTGAGTACTTAATATTAATCGGCAAAAAGTGCGCCGACTTTGTAAGCCGATCAACAATTACCCAAATGGCATCATGACCCTTCCGAGTCTTTGGTAGTCCCGTCACAAAATCCATTGCTATGTCATCCCATTTCCATTCAGGAATAGGCAAAGGTTGTAACATTCCAGAAGGTCTTTGATGTTCCACCTTAGCCTTCTGACAAACTAAACAGGATGATACATACTCTGCAACATCTTTCTTCATTCCTTGCCACCAATATAATTGTTTTAAATCCTGGTACATCTTTGTGGCTCCTGGATGCATACTCAACTTACTCTTGTGAGCCTCGTCCAAAATCAATCTCCTAAGATCTGGGTCATTAGGTACACAAACTCTTCCTTGAAACTTCAGAATTCCCTTAGCACTTTCGCTAAATTCTAACACTGCTCCTTGGCTCTTTGCCTTTTGCTTCTTGCAAATACTGATCATTGTTTTGTCCTTCACGAATTCTATCCATCAAATCATTTGAAATGGTGATCATATTTAAACGCATCTTGCCCGGCGTCAATTTTACAGATAGTCGCATATCCCGAAATTCTTCTATCAACTCCTTCTCTTTGATCATCATAACAGAAGCACCAAGTATTTTTCTACTCAACGCATCCGCTACGACATTCGCTTTTCCGGGATGATACTGCAATTGAAAGTCATAATCTTTCAGAAATTCTAACCAACGCCTTTGCCTCATGTTTAACTCTTTCTGATCAAACAGATATTTTAAACTTTTATGATCACTAAAAACAGTGAACGTAGCTCCATAGAGAAAATGTCTCCACACTTTCAACGCGAACACCACAGCTGTCAACTCCAAGTCATGAGTTGGATAATTCCTCTCATGATTTTTCAATAGCCATTTAGAAGATTAAATCCCTACCCTTGATTTAATTTCAATCCAACGGTTATAATTGATCCTATTTATTTTTAAGATCAAATCTCCACCGTTAATTAAATCAAGATTAAATGTCTAGCGTAATTAAATTAATAGTGGATATCCAAACCACTAATGTTATCTTAATAATATTTTAATAATATAGAATTTTATTTTTATCCATTATAACCTCACAAAAATATAATTCTTGTATTTTTATCGTCGATAATTAAATACAAGACAAAATACTGAGAAAAGAAATTTTCTAAAAGCTGTTTTAGGATTCAGTTTAGTAAGATCCCTGTCTCCGTCTAAACAAGACAAATTTTTCTATACGTAGAAAAATTTTTCATTTTATGGGACCCACCTGGGCCCACGTATAGCCACACGGGCCCACATATACCTCGTGGGGTCCACAAACAGTAAAAATTCCAAAATCACACATAAAATCATAAAAATTACAAAACTCACAAATATCAAATCGATTACGTAAATTAATTAAGACTAAACAAGTAAAAATTAATTTACGTAGATTTTTCCTACCGAAAATTATTATTTTCTTGACACTGAACAAATTACTCAAACCGATCAAATATGCGACATTTAATATTCAAAATAGCTTTTACAAGACACGAAATCACTAAACGGTAGAATTGCATTAATCACAAGATTATTGTTTAATACATAGGAAGTTTGGGGTGTTACATGAATAGTCAAGTATATATATTGTTGGTGTATGCCCTAGTGGCCAATACGTTTTGTTTGTATTTACATACATTATATTATGCTATTTTATATGAGGCATTTCATTTATTATGTTCTTTTTTTTTGGTAAACATGATAAAGTCCTTAGAATAAGTAAATTTGATACCATAGGACATCAAGTGGATGACTTGATCGTGAGATCCTATTGGATAAAACATTATTCTTAAATGTCCCTAGTCAAGTATTATTGTTAATTAGGACAACAATAATGCTTTGAGACTAGTATGTGCGTAGACTGATGACCACATCTCACGGGTCATGGATATGAGATATCAAGTCTACACGTGGATACATATTAGAGTAATGATGTATTGGATGACCGATGGCCACGAAGAACGCTTACGTGGATCGTTACGTGAGTGTCATAAGCAATTCTCATATGATAATGGTGTATGTGGTCCTTTGACCGAAATCACTACGATTCCTACATGAGGAGTTGTGTGTTTTAATGCCATCAAACGTCATCTGTAACAAGATGATTATAAAGTTGGTTATTAGACATACCGCGATACATGTGGAGGGATGTGAGTGACTCAGATGGGATTTGTCCCTCCTACATAACAGGAGTGATATCTTCGGGCCCCCGATTGAGTGAGACTATGAAATGCGTGCCGTACGCTCAAATGAGTCAATATGAGATATTGATCTCATTTGTCATTACTATGTCTACTCGGGAATCAGGAACCGAAGATTGAACTAAACAAGGGTGACACGTTCCATGCCTTGTGTTCAATTTGGATATCCGGACAAAGGGACTAAACTACACGGAAACATTGGTCACAGATAGGTTATGTCAAATCACCGACATTCTCATTACTTCAGAAGAAGTGATGTGTTGCTAGATACACATTCCATTGTTTGTAATATTAAAATGAGATTTTAATATTACTACCAACGTCATGAGAACCTGTAGGTCGCACACTTAGAAACGGACTAAATTGGAGTAATCGAATCCAAGTTGGACTCGGATTCAATTGTGGGCCTAACTCATGACAGATGGGTTTAGGGTTGCACCACTTACTCTATCGCTCACACTCACTTAAGGCAGCCCACTATTATAAATAGTACTTTGCTAAGGGGGCTGCTACCAGGTTACATCACAACCCTAGCCGCACCTTCGAAAGTGAGTGAGAGATAGTGAGGTCTTCTTCTCCTCTCTTCAGCCAAGACTACGAAACAGAGGCGTGACTCCTTTTGCAAGTCTGTTTCGTGTGGATACCGCAGAAACATCGTCGCTATTACGGTGTTGGTGATTCACCTCGCTTGTGTCTGTCACGCTTCAAGAGGTAAAATTTTAAAAAAAACCTCGGATTATGGATTTTTCGCATGGATCCTGTGAGGGAATTCTGTTATTCCGCTGCGAGACTTTGATCCGCAAATTCCCAACATATATAGGATCTTACTCAGGTGGGAGGAGTGTTTATTGTAAGAGGTGAGAGGAGTAAATATTGACCATTAGATCTTACATGAATAGTCAAGATTAGAACATAAATGCATGTGACTTTTTTAAGTGGTCATATGACATTTAAATAACTTTTAATCTTAACCATCCATGTATGGTCATATGATCAAGAATTACTCATCTCACCCTCTCACAATCAAAATTCATCTCACTAGATATGCCCATATATATATATATATATATATATATATATATATATATATATATATATATTCTCATTGATTCTTGATCTTCCTAATATTGCACCTATTGACTTCAGTAACTTGATGTTATTAAATGTGAGATGTGAACTTGATCCACATGTTTTAGATAGAGTATTGAACTTCTTACTTTAAGACTCTCCATCTGCATAAGTCACAATTATTGAAGGTAATATATTAATGTTTAATCATTGGTAGTGAGTCATATAATTAATTTAATTATAATTTTTTTATCTGTTCTCTATCTACAATTCACTATCTAATCTTATTCATTCCTAATCGACTGACTCCAATCCACAATTGCCGATGCAATTCACCAATTCCCTTCTCTTTGTAATGGTGAATGTGTTCTTTCGGAGCTCATTGAGTGATTCTTTGGTGTACATTCTAACTTATAATGAGGTTTCTTTTGTTATTGGAAAAGTCGAGAAGCTTGGGGTCTTGGTATTATGACTTCTTAGGCTTACGGTGGACGCATAATAGGATATGATGAGTTATATTGTCCATTGACATTTGGTAGGATAAAACAATAAAATGTGATATGATAGGTGAATGATTATTCATAGGGTGGATAAACCAATATGGTATTGAGAGTGGTCTTGGAAAATCATAACGTTTTCATTGTTAAATCCTTAGACATTGGTTATTGAAATGAAGATGAATAATCATAACGTTTTCATTTGTTCTTATTGCAAGATGTAGATGAAGTTCAAAGATAAATTCTATTTGATGAATGATATTTAATGAATCATGTTTTTGTTTTTTAATGTTTGGATTGAGTTTAGATTGAGATTGGATTAAGTTTGGATTGACTTTGAGTGTTACCCATTATTATGTTATATACTTGTGTTTCCTTTTATTTATGTTTGGACTAAATTGAGTGTTGTTGTGTATTTATCTTTATACTGGTATCTATTGTTAAATATATTTTAATTATGTTTATTTGTTTAAACTTTGTTTATTTGTTGTACTTTATAGTGTGTTTATTGAGATAAATAAGTTTGATTTTATTTCTAGAAAAAAAATTATAGATTTATTATGTTTTTTTTTTGCTATGAAAAGTTAATTATTTAACTAATTTTTGTGTAAAAAAAATAGTCAACCCAATCACCCGAACCAAATTAATCCGTAGATATTCGATTCGATTTGGTTCGAATTTGACTATTAAAAAATACAAAAATCGAACCAATTAATTTTAATTGATTCAAATTTATTTTTTTTCAAAACTTGAATCAAACTACTCACTTACCCGTTAATAGATAGTAAAGACACAACTGTGTAGTCAAAAAAGAAAAGGCAGACCCATCGCTTTTGCCTTTTGGTCAAATTGCTCACACATGGCAATCAAATTGTCCCTAAATTTGTCTGGCATTCTCCTCCCACCAATGTTAATTATTGTTTCGGCTATTTTATCATCTGAGTCTTACCCCGCCACTGCTCAACAATTCTCAATCAAAGAAGCAACTATAAGTGACATTCAACTTGCGTTTGAGCAAAAGCAGCTCACGTCTAGGCAACCGGTTGAGTTTTATTTGGGAGAAATAAGAAAACTGAATCCACTTCTTAAAGGGGCCTTAGAGGTGAATCTAGACGATAAGGCTGATTACGAGCGCAAAATGACCAAGGCAACAGCATCATTGCTTGGATTGCACGGTATCCCTATTCTGCTCAAAGATAACATTGGAACCAAAGATAAGCTGAACGCCACGGCTGGCTCCTTCGCTTTGCTTGGCTCAGAAGTGCCTCGTGACGCAGCTGTGGCGACTAAGTTGAGGAACGCTGGGGCAATCATTTTGGGGAAGGCCAACTTGAACGAGTGGGTTGGCTTTAGGTTACTACTGCTCCTGACGATTGGAGTGCCAGAGGTGGCCAAGGAAAGGTTAGTCCCACTTGGCCTTATTCCAATTCTTAATTTCACAATTCACATGGAATAAGGATCAATTTGAAGGTAGACTGATATGTTCCACCATGAAAACATCATGTCGACCACGTAGTTAGTTGACTAGGCTTAATAGCTTAAGAATTGCTTTGACTCTGCAGAATCCATATATTTTATCAGCAGACCCATGTGGGTCTAGCAGCGGATCAGCAATATCAACTGCTGCTAATTTAGTAAGTAGTAACAGTATCACTTGAAACTGAGACTGATGAATCAATTTTATGCCCAGCCAGCTTCAATTCAGTAGTAGGCATCAAAGCAACAGTTGGTCTCACTAGCAGGGATCAGGTTATCCCAATCTCGCTTAGACAGGATACTGTTGGGTAAGAGAGTTTCAAGACTTACAACATTTAATTAATGAAGAAATTAATTAAATGCAACATGTGGTTTATACTTACTTGAAAGTTGAAATGAAAACGACGTTTAATGTGCACCCCTTTCTTAAAACAATGTCGTTAGATACTTGTGAAAAAAAACACCCCTTTCATAGAAAGGGGTGCACTGGTGCTCTATCAAAACAATACCGTTAAACAGATTAAAGACTGCGATTGAGCACAGGTTACCTGCTTAGCAGGTAAGTTTGTGTTTCTGGAATTAAAGTCTTTTAAAAATAAGAGTATACCAAGTGCATTCAAATCCCTAAATCAGAAACATAACCTCCTTCAACGATGTGAGTGAGTTGCCATTGCATAATCTCCTTCAAGGGCATACTCGAAATTTAGGGGTGGCCGACCCATTATTGGGTTACAATTGACATGACATCTAATTCTTTGGAAATTGAAGACAAGAGAGAGCCGTCCTGGTAGATAATCTTGAAATAGCCAATATTGATGTTATTTTAAATCCAAACATAAGTGGGAAAGCAGTTGCAATATTAGCTGAGTACAAACTAGACCTAAATGCATATCTCAAAGGCCTGGGGGTTTCTCCAGTAAGATCATTGGCCAATGTCGTAGCCTTTAACCAAAGGAATGAAGATCAGAATCGTAATAGCTAACTATTCTTAAAAGAATAAAGATTATTCTGCATTCTTAAAAAGAGTGTAGGTATTATTTATATCTTTTTTAAGAGATGTGATTGAGTGAAATAAAATAATAAAAAATATATATATAATAAATGATATTAGATGAAATATGAAAAAAAAAATATATACTATTTAATATAAGAATATAAGGATTGTTCCTAAAACAAACTTAGTTCCGTGTCTCCGTATTATGCTTATTAAAATTGTTCAAATAATGTATTAAATGACCATTCACTATTTAGGAAATGATTTGGTCAGGACATTTTCTTAGCATCCCAAGCAACAAATGGAATTGGTAACAATGAGAAGGCAGCCTTGGCCAATTTGGCAAGACTATCTAGAGACGGTTTTGAAAAACTGATGAAAGAAAATAAGCTCGATGCGTTAGTGACTCCAGGATCAACTGTCGCCCCTGTTTTTGCCATTGGAGGATTCCCAGGAATCAATGTGCCAGCAGGATATGATAATGAGGGGGTTCCATTTGGCATTAATTTTGGAGGTTTCAAGGGTTCAGAGCCAAAGCTGATTGAGATTGCATATGGTTTTGAGCAAGCAACTAAGATTAGGAAGCCTCCTTTATTTAAATCTTGAATACTCACTGGGCCTAACCCAGGATCCAAGCCCACTGGTTCCGCTTAGACGATGTGCAATGCAGCCGGAGGAAAGAATAATATCTCAGAAACAAACTATTATGCTTTGTTTGTTTGAAGAGAAAAATGGAAGAGAGAAAATGAGAAGAGAGAAAATAAGGAGAATATGCTATTTTCTCTTGTTTGGTATAGCAAAGAAAATAGGGAGATAGAAAATTTTGAGGTGGGATCCACCCAAAATATTTTCTCTCATTAGATGAGGAGAAAATGGAGAGATTATGTGATATTAACATAAAATTGCCTAATTATCCCTACAATCAAATCTGAAAAATTGTATTTCCCTTTCCCCATCTGATTCCCTGTCCCTCTTCTTGCCTCCCATTCAGCCATGGACGCCGTCGACGGTGAGATGCAGTTGCAGGTCAGATCCAGGCGCCTGCACGCAAAGGTCGTCACCACCGCGCCGCTCGCCGTCTCACGTCCGACCTGCACCGCTCCTCGCACCGCGCGGCTTGCCGTCTCACGTTCGACCCGCACCGCTCCTCGCACCGCGTCGCGTCGCCTGACTCCTCGCACCGCGAAGCCGCCAGCACCACTCCCGCACTTTGCATGCCGCGCCTCCGCCTCGCATCGCGTCTGTGGGACTGTGGGGTGGGGGAAGGAGAAGGGAACGTTGGGGGTGGGGGAAGGGGAAGGAGAAGGAGAAGGGAAGGGAACGGTGGAGTTTTTTTTTTTTAATATTAAAATATATTTAATAAAATTTGTCATAAATATTATATAATTATAAATAATAAAAAATTATTAAATAAATAATTTTAAATCAAATTTTTATGATTTAGTGTTAATAAATTAAAATTTTGTAATTAATATTTAATATAAAATAATTTTTTAAAAAATTTATAATAACATGTTTATAGATTAAAATAAAATTAATTTTTGTTTGTAATTAATTAATTATGATAAAGATATATATGTTATTTTATATAATTATATTTTTTTCATTTCTCATTTTATATAATTATAAAATGTATTTATTTACTTAATATAATTTTAAAAATGTTTAATTAAAAAATATAAAAAAATATAATTATATATTTATATTTCATTATACATTTAATAAGAATAAATATATCATTTTATATAATTATATATTATATTCTCTTATTTTTTTTATTCAACTCTCATTTTTTTTCTCTTCTTTTTCTCTTCATTCAAACAATAGGAGAGAAAATATATTTTTCTCTTTATTTTCTTTCCTCTCTATTTTCTCTCTTCTTATTTTCTCTCTTCTCATTTTCTCTCATCATCCAAACACAGCGTTAGTAATGTGGGTATTTTTCAAGTTTTCACATATAGATTTTAATTATCATCATTATTTAGCAGTCTTTAGAAAAGTGAAGTGAAACTGAGAGCCTTTGGGATTGTAAGAGAGCCGTTGGGCTCGCGTGCTCCATTGCGGATCCCTTGAGCGCGTTGCTGCTGTGAGTGCGCCGCTGCTGTGTGTGCACCGCTGGGTGCGTCGCCGCGGCTTTGGAACGGAGGTGCTCTGCGTGGTTCGTGAAGGCCGTCGTCGCTGCAGATCTGTCGATCCCAGCCGTGCACCGCCGTCCGTCCGTGAGGTTGATGGCTTCTGAGAGTTCTGGGATGGGTATTTCAGAGGAAGAAGAAGATTCAGTTTGCAGAAGTACTAGAAAGGTGAAAATGCAAGGGATCTCTCTTGAAGGTGAGGCTGATGTGGTTTTGGGTGTGTCTGTTGAAGCTGTTAGCAGGGGAAAGATTGAAGGTTCGAACGTAGATTTGTTGCTCCAGTCAGATTCCTTTAAGCTGTCGTACAAAGGGGTTGTGCTAAGAAGAGATGGAGTTCAAGATATGGATCCGGCAGAGATTGCAAAATTTGTTGTGGAGGAGGGTGCTTTTAGAGATTTGGAAGAGGAAGAAGATAAAGAAGTGTGTCCTGTTCCCTTTGAAGTTAACCCTCGGATTGGAGTGTCTTTGGAGGAGTACGAGGAATGGTGTAAGGATTGGAAATATACTTTGATTGTTAAACCCTTACGAAAAAAGTTGTCCATTCGTGTTTTTGATTTATGGGTTCAAAGGAATTGGTCTAAAAAAAGAAGTGTTAGAGTCTTGGACTTGAATGATGATTTCTTCATAGTTTGTTTTTTTAATGAAGGAGACTACAAGCATGCTTTGTTTGAGGTCTTTGATTAGTTGCCGACTACTATTTGTTAGTTCAGAGATGTCGTCTTTTGTTTAAACCTATGGCTAATGAAGTGAAAAAGATTGTTGTTTGGGTAAGGATTTCAAATTTGTCAATAGAATTGAATAACCAGAAGTTCCTCTAGCATGAAAGTTCAAAATTGGGTAGCATGTTGAAAATAGATGAAAGAACTTCCATACATTCCAGATGACGTTTTGCTAGAATATATGTTGAGATAGACTTGAAAGGCAATTGGTGCCGGGGCTCTCAACTCTTGGTCGAGATTTCAAAGTGGAATATGAAGGCCTTCACTTGATTTGTTTCAAGTGTGGGCGGTAACACAAACAAGACTCTTGTGTGGTTTTTTTCTTTATGGATAACCAACAACCTCTGACGCTTCAGGGTCCTAGAGAGGAGGCTACAAGCATTTTGAAGGGTCATGATGACATGATTAGTGATAATCGCAGGTCTTAAAGTTCAAAAGAAGGAATCTCCAAGGATATGATCATTATGAACTAGCAAGATTTGGAGGCAAATTCAGAGAATATCAAGAAGTCTTGTTTTGGGCCTTGGATGGTTGTCAAGAGGCAACCTCGATGTTGGTTTGGGCAAGAACGTATGGTTTCTCAAGAGAATTCTATGCATGTGAAGCATGCAAAATCAAGGAGCCGTTTTGACGTGCTAAATGAGGTAGGCCTTAGCGAAAATGACAAGATTGCAAATTTGGTGATTTTACTAGCTAAGGAAGTTGAAGACTCTGGCCCAGTTGTTAATGATGCTAACATGGTAAATGTCCTTGGCTCATATGGTACTAAAAAAGCTCTTTCGGGTAAGGGCCCGTATTCAAAAAAGTCTTTTAAACAAATTGTTAGTTTGGGAGTGCAGAAGCCCAACAAAGTCAAAAAGGTTGCCTAGTCGTTGCACTCCAATATGCAAGCTAAACCTAAAGCACCCATCCAGAGGGAAGAGAAATTGGGAGATCCACCTTGTGTGGCCAAAAAAGAAACAAAAAAGGACAAACTGGTTTTGGACTTACAGAGGCGCACTCAACTGGATGCTTGGAGGAATTTCAAAGAAGGCCATCATGCTGATTCTAGTCCCGGTATGCAAGTCATAGCTAGTATTAGTCATGAATTGTTGTTAGCTCAGCCTCCGGATAAAGGTATGTTGTTTGATTCTGGTATTAAAAAGCCACCTGATTTATCCCAATTAGATCATGGGGGCGCTGTTGTTTGGAGGCAAAGTTGCCCATTGGGCAGGATGAGCATTTTGCTATGTGCGAAAGGATTAAGTCCCAAGCTGTTGCTTCTTTATAGCTTGCTTTTGCTTCTCCTTTTTCATTATCAATGAATATTGTGGTCTGGAATTGCAAGTTTGATCAGAGATATGGTGATTCAGTATCAAGCTAGATTTTTTATTCTTCTTGAGACTCATGTTAGTGGTTCTAGAGCTGATAACGTAGTTCGGAAGTTAAATTTGATGGTATTCATTTGGAACATGTTGTGGGTCACTCTGGAGATATTTGGTGTCTTTGATTTTCTGATACTTGGTCTATTCAAATTCTTTCTTCACATCGTCAATTAGTTCATATGGAGGTCGCTAGAGGAAGTGAAGTTCCTTGGGCTTTTTCTGTTATTTATAGGAGTCCTCATGTGGGCCCTAGGAAAGAGCTCTGGATTCTCCTAAATGTTATTGCTGCAAATTGTGATGGTGCTTGGTATGTTGCAGGGGATTTTAACACCACTATTTACGTTGGGGATTCAAATGATAGTACTGTGGGTAGTATTGACTCTTTGAGATTTCTAGTGGGCATAACTATACTTGACAAAGAGGCTCTATTAGGAAAAGACTTGATAGGGCTATTAGTAATCTTGCTTGGAGTATTAAATTTGAGCATACTCATATAAGACATCTCCCAAGATTGAAATCTGACCATGTGCTTCTTCTTCTTTGCTTTGAAGATTTGATTAGCTCCGGCTCTCGTCCTAGGCCTTTTAGATTTTTGGCTCATTGGTTGTTGCATGAGAATTTCCCAGCTCTTGTCCGTGAGGCTTGGAGTAATAATGTGCCCCTGCTAGCTAACATTGATGAATTCACTTCCAAGGTTAAGATTTGGAATAAGGAGGTCTTTGGAGATATTTTAGAAGGAAGAATTGACTTTTGTTAAGGTTAGAAGGAATTTCTATGAAGCTTTCTACCCGTGGGAATCCCTTCCTCGAAAATCTTCAGAAGGTTTTATGGGCTGATTATGAAAATATTCTGGGGCAAGAGGAGCTGCTTTGGAAGCAAAGATCTAGGTGCAAATGGATTCAACATGGTGATAAGAATACAACTTATTTTCATAGCCTTGCAATAGCTCGTAAGAGGAGGAATCATATTATGAGCCTTAAAACAGATGATGGTTTTCTTATTACAGATAAAGATGAGCTGCAATCTATGGGGGTTGATTTTTATAAAAAGTTGTATTTGGATGATGGTGATACTGTGGCTCTTCCTTTGAGAAGATGTTTTCATAACCTCACTCTTTCAGAGCTTCAAATGTTGCAGGATGAGGTCTCTATGTCTGAGGTGAAGCAATCTTTGTTTTCTATGGGAGGCCTTAAAGCTCTTAGCCCGGATGGGTTACATACTATATTTTTTCCAGTCTCAATGGGAAGTGGTTAAGTTTTCTTTGCTTAAATAGGTTAAAGATGTCTTTAAGGAGCCTAATTTGATTAGAGATGACAATCAGACGTTTATATCTCTTATTCCAAAAGTTGATGTTCCTGATCATATGAAATCTTTTCGGCCTATTAGTCTTTGCAATGTGTGTTATAAGTTAGTTACTAAACTTATTGCCTCTAGGTTAAAGAGCATTATGGGGAAGCTTGTCAAGCCCACGTAGTGTAGTTTTGTTCCGGGTAGGCAAAGCTGGGACAACATATTGATTGCTCAGGAGGTGGTTCACTCTATGCAAAGGAAAAAAGATAATTCGGGCTTTATGGCTATAAAGATTGACCTTGAGAAGGCTTATGATCGTTTGAAATGGGATTTTGTTAAAGATATTCTCATTGATATCGGCATTCAGAATAACTTGGTGTCTCTTCTTTGGGCTTGTATTTCCTCTCCTTCCATGCAGCTTCTCTGGAATGGGAATAAAACTTCCTCTTTCCTTTCGACTAGAGGTGTGAGGCAGGGTGACCCCCTTTCCCCTTATCTTTTTGTTCTTTGTGTTGAAAGATTATCTCATCTTATTAACAGGGCGGTGAAGGATAATTTATGAGAGCCGATCTCTTTGTCCAAAAGAGATCCTAAACTTTCTCATCTTTGCTTTGCGAATGACATTGTGCTTTTTGCTAAGACGAATGGTGATCAGATTCAGGTTATTCAGGATATTCTTGATATTTTCTGTACTAGCTCTGACCAAAAGGTTAACTTTGAGAAATCCTATATCTTTTTCTCTAGAAATGTCCACTTCTCTAGGAAAAAGGAAATGAGTCAAGCTGTTGGTGTCCGACTTATGAGTGACCTTGGTAAATATCTTGGAGCTCCTTTATTGCATGGAAAGTCTTCTAGGCATACCTATAAATACATCATAGATAGGGTATCTTTTAGAATTAATGGTTGGCGAGCTAACACCCTTTCTTTAGCGAGGAGAACTACTCTTGCCCAGAGTGTTGTTGCTACTATTCCCTCTTATGCAATGCAGACTGCTTTGTTTCCTATGGGTGTATGTAATCAGGTCGATAAAAGCTGTTAGAAATTTTGTTTGGGGATTCTCAGAAAATGATCGTAAATTACATTTACTCAGTTGGAAGGACATTTGCATATCAAAGTATGATGGTGGTTTGGGGTTTCGTCAAGCTTGTAGTTTGAATCAAGCTTATATGATGAGGTTGAATTGGGACATGATTCATAAACAAGATGCTCTCTGGGTTAGGGTTATCCGTGCCAAGTATGGTGGTGGTAATGACCTTATCCCAGTTATTCAGCAGAAATCTAATTCCTCCCGGGTTTGGAAAGGTCTGGTTTTAACTTGGGAGTTATTTAATCGGAATCTTATATGGAGGATTGGCAACGAGTCTCATGCGAGTTTTTGGTTTGATCATTGGCTCTCTAGAGTTAACAAACTCGCTGATTTTTCTATTTATAATAATGTGGATCTTCATGCTAATGATAGAGTGGTTGATTTTACCACTGATGGTCGTTGGAACATTGTCAAGTTACATTTTGTTCTTTCACAGGACTTTTGTGAGTTAATTATTTCTCATATGGAGCCCTCTTCTGATGCTCTTGCTGATTCTATTGCTTGGCTCCCGACCCATAATGGTAAGTTCTCTATAAAATCGAGTTATGATGCTTGCTCTAATAAAATGGATTATGGTGCTAGTCCTCTCTTCAAAAATATATGGAGATTAAATACTCCCCTAAGGTTAAGATCTTTTATGTGGCTTACTGGTAATAATGCTTTACGTACTAATGACCTTAGGAGACGTAGGCATATTGCTGAATCGGCGATTTGCTCCATTTGTGGTTTGAATGATGAAACCATTTTGCATGCTCTTAGGGATTGTGGGGATGTTAGAAGGATTTGGTCTCGTTTAGTGAAGTATGAATTCCATGGTCTCTTTTTTTATTTGGACTTGTGTGATTGGATGAATGCCAATTTGAAGGGACATTTTGGTAAGTCTTCCAATTTTCATTGGGATTTGTTATTTTCTACCGCATGTAGATTTTTTTGGCAGCAGAGGAATAAATTTCTTTTTAATGGCCCTAGAGATGTTTTTTCATCTTGGTTTCATAGAATTTGTAATATTGCTATTGAGTATCAAATGGCTTTGGATTCTAGAGATCTATGTCATAATAGAGTTCCTATTTTTGCGAATTTCTCTGTTGCTTGGGGGCCGCCTCCTCTTGGTTGGGTGAAATTGAATGTGGATGACTCTTTCATTAGAAATTCAGGCACTGCTACTTGTGGAGGTGTTGCTAGAAACGAGTTTGGTGGGTTCCTGTATGGTTTTGCTGCTAATCTTGGAACCATGTCCATAACTATGGCGGTGTTGCATGGATTTTTGAATGGTTTGTCTTCAGCTCGTGCTATGGGGATTACGAGATTGATGATTGAGACGGATTCTATAAGTGCCCTTAATATTATTCATTCTGATTTGTATTTTTGGCACCCATGTGCTCACATTGTTGTTCGGATTAAAAGACTTTTGGTGGAAGATTGGCAGGTTGTTATTCTCCATACTTATAGAGAAAGAAATTCTTGTGCTGATCTCATGGCTAAACATGTGCATTTGCTTTTCCATGGTTTGCATAATTTTGCTTCTGCTCCTTCTTTTTTATCTCTTGCTTTGTTTGTTGATGCTAGCAATGTTGCCTTTGTTCGTCGTGTAGCTGTGTAGTTTTGTTTTTGTTTTTGGGCTTTTGCCCTGTTATGTATAAAAAAAAATTATGATCATTATTTTCAATAGATTATGATAAGCAATTGTTATGAGTTATATGACACAGATATATCGTCATAAACATCAAGGCTTCATAGGAATGACGACTTTACGTTCATTTTATTGTACATAATCTTTTGTTTTGACATGTAAACGAGTCTGTTTACTCAAAATAATCACCCCTTAGGTCGAATGATAATGATTCATATCTATTTTGGGTGTATGCAGTGACAGATCCACAAATTTTAGGCAGTGGGGACAAATGTAATACTATCAATACAGAAGCATAAAAAAAAGTTTCAATAATTATATTTATATATTAAAAAATATATTAATACAAAATTATGAAAGATCAATTTATAATTGTTCCCTTCGCGTTTTCATATTTTTAAAATACTAAATGATCTTTTCATTATTATTATTATAAAACGTTTCTCTCTCTATATATGTAACCAAATAATCATTCAACAAAAATAACATATTTAGAAGTGAGGACATGGCGGCAAAAAATACACATATAAAAAAATAAAAAAGACATATACTTATATAAGGTCAAAGAAAAATAAGGGTGCCAAAATGGGCCGGCCCGACCCATTCGGGATCGAGCCATTTTCGGGCGACCCATTCGGGTCATGTAAATTTCAGGCTGACATTTTGCTAGTTCAACCCAGCTCATTTAGCCTTATGTAATGTTAAAAGAGCGGGCTGACCTGACCTATTCAAGTTCAGCCTATTCGGGCCATGTAAGTTTCAGGGTGGTATTTTGCTAACTCAGTTCATCTATTTTGTCGGGTTATTCAGGCCGGCTCATCGGTTTGACCCATTTTAACACCCCTAAAGAAAAGTTTCAACATAAAATAAGAGCATGTGTCTCCACTCATTTATATATAGATCCGTCCCTAGGTATATGTTTCATCATCCATACTTGTAGATCAATAAGGTAAATAGTTTCGGTATAGAAGAAAATTTTATTTGGATATGAGTGTAGTTTATATATAAATTCACATGTTTAATTAAATACTTATATAAATATAAAATAATAATAAATTTTTATTTCATTTTAAATATAAAAACCTTTATTGGGCATGTGGTGCTAATACGAGCATATAAAAATAACAATGAAGAAAAGTTATAAAGAAAAATAACAAGCAAGTATCATTATTTCTTTATAACTAACATTGAGGGTGCCAAGAATTTTTTTATTTTATGAATCTCTAAGAAATTAGAAAAAATTTGAAGGGACCATGTCTCCCCTCTTTCAAAGCTAAACTCTGCCAGTATGCACGACATATAGATCATTTATTGTTGTCAATATTTTTATAATTCTTATATTCTTATATCAAATAGTATATATATATTTTTTTATATTTTATCAAATATTATTTATTATACAATTTCACTCTTAAAAATAATGTGACTATTTTTTTTATATTTTTAGATGTGGTGTTGAAGAGGGGCTGATGATTTTATTATTGGAAACTAGTGGATTCACTGACACTAAATTTGTATTTTTTATTATACTGTAAGTTTATAATTGATTAGCCTGTTAATTTTAAACTTTCACAAACTCTCACAATTTTATTTTAAATTTTAGAAAGTTTTCTTTCAATCAGTAACTCTTATGTTGTGGGTAGAATCTGTTTATAAAAAAAAAAAAAAAAACTGCTTGGTAGTTGTGAGGTTGAAGAGTGAAATTGTTCAAATTTCAAAAGGTACAAAAAATGACATTTATATCTTTACTTTTTTTATGATAAATATCTATTTTCATTATAAGATATTGGATTTTTTTAGAAATTTGAATTTGGATTCCAAAACCTAGAATCCCCATTATGTTTTACATTATAGAGACTGAGTGTTACCACGTGTAGTCATTTGGTTGAGTTTGGTTAACTCCATTGCTTAGTTTCTTAGATTACTTCATTAGTTAGTTAATAGTTCGGTTAGGAAGTTAGCTTGTGTGGTACTTTTGGTTATTCTAGTTAGCTTAGTTAGCTTGAGAGCTTTCTCTATATAAACCCATGATGTAACGTGTAAACATAATTTTTTCTCTATCATTAAATTTTGCTTTCTTCTCTCGTCACTTTTCTCACAGTCGTGTTTTCCAACCATTTGTGAAGTATGCATAGAGGTGGCAAAATAAGTTAATCCGTCCCGTCTGATTAATTCCACATTCAACTCGTTAAAATATAGGGCGGAACGGATTAACTCGTTTTAAAAAATAAGTTGGAAGAGTTAACTCATCCCATTTTAGTGTGGATTGACGGGTTGACAGGTTGATCCGCATAAAGAAAAAAATAAAAAAATAAGTGAGTTAATCCTAAAAAACAAAACAAAATGTATAAAAATAAAAAAAAATCATAAAAATAAAAAAATAAAAAAATATAATTTATAGAGATTCAAAAAATAAAAAAATAAAATAAATTTAAGTATCACACTCATAAAAATATTACAAACACAAATAATAAGACTAAGTTGTAACACTTTTTAAAAAAAATTTAACCTAATAGGCCAACCCACACCCGCTCCGCTTAACCCGCGGATTAAGCGGGATGAGTTATGCGGATTAAAAATTAAAAGTGAGTTAAAATTTTGAACTTAACCTGTAAAAAATTAATGGGTTAACTGACTAACCCAATAGATTGAACCCGTTTTAACCCAATAGATTGAACCCGTTTTACCACCTCTAAGTATGAATATATAGATATGATGTATGTATCTTGGTTTTCTGTTGTATCTGGCTTATAAAGTGCTAAGCTTGGTCTAATTAATGTTATTGTTTGGCAGTTGGAGTGGTGATATGTATTTTGCAATTATGGAGAAAAACAAGATCTAAGTGTCTGACTATCTGAGGCAAAGGCCTTTTCTCTTATTAACGAAGAGTCTTTAAAGGTTGAAAGTGTAATGGAATTCAAGTGGCCTCCAACAGACTCAATTCTCTTGTACACTTTGCTCCTGGATTGGGTGGTAAAAAGCAGCCTGCAAAAGGTAGATATTGATGTATGGTTCAGTTCATAATGCTTTGAGTTTGATATATCCTCCTATGGGTGGATTCTGCTTCAAATCCCGAGTAATGAGGTACTCGACCAAAAGAAGTTTTCTAAAACAGTAATTGCCAGATGTACTACTGTGAAAGCAATAAGGATTACCTTGCTGTTAAGGTGGATCAATACACTAAAAGTAAAAGAAGCACATACCCTGACTTCAAGCATTCCTGTTTGAAAGAATGCAACATACGCATTGAAGCACTGGAGATTGAGAGTAAGAATGACAATTTCACTGTCTTAGCTTGGTAGCCAAAAGGCCATTGGTTTGCGGTAATTCATGATGTGATTATTTAAAGCCTGATGTTAGCTAGCTTTTACTGCATGTGTTGTGCTCAGAACTCACAACACAGACCGGGTTTTAAAGCTTACTACTGTGGAAGGCAAGCAAGCAAATGCTCTTTGTTGGAGGCATAGTTACCAAATTCGCTTTCACCTCATCATCCCGCGATCTAGTTCGTGTATACCAGATCGCGGTACGTTTGCAATCTGAGTCGCTCTGTTACGCGATCCAAATCGCCAAAAGTGGCGAATCAATGCTCATTACAGAAAGAACAAGATCCACTGGAACACCAAAAGAAATAAATAAATAAACAATAGCAGACATCATAAGTTTGAAGTTGTTGCCATGACTGTTGCAACTCCAAAACTGTGAAGGTGGGTGGGCTAGCTGAAGAAGACAGAGCGAAGACGATGAAGACGAAGCGTTGGAAAAGACGATACTCAACACGCTGCGTTTCAAGTTTAGGTTTGACAAAAAAGATAATTAAGTGAAACATACTGTTTCAACTTAGACCATGTTTGGTATAATCCCAAACCAACAGCCTTTTTTTTTTAAAAAAAAAAACACTGTTTATGGTATGTATGTTTGAATAAGTTTTTTTTTAAAAAAGTATTATAATATTTTTTTATAAACTTGATATTTATAATTTTAAATTTTAAATTATTTCAAAAGTTTTAATATTTAATATTATTTTATTTTTAATTAAATAAATTTTTAAATTATTTTATATATATTTTAATAATTTAATACATAAAAATAATTTTTTTATATTATCTAAATAAAATAAATTATTTTATAATTAATATATTCAAATATAAAATTAATTATATTATAATTAATTATTAAAATAATAAAATTTTTACAATTGAATCAAACACATCTTTAACCTTTATTAAAAAATATAAAAAGAAACTAATAAAACAGTCTTGCACTTGCAATTATTAGGTAGAAAAAATACGTAAAAAACTTAAATATAAATTAAAATATTTTAAAGAAAATTTAAAAAATAAAAAAATATAAGTTAAATTAAAATTTTAATCATATATTTTATATTTATTTTCAATTCAATTTTTATTTTTTTAAAAAATTAATCATCACACTTATAAAAAAATTAAAATAACATTTATTATTAACTTTTATTATAATATTGTTATAATATTATTAATTGATTGATAAAATAAATATTTTTTATCCAATATAAACTCTTTTAAATATTTATTTTTTTTATAAAATATTAAATATATACTTTTTATTTTAATAAATATTTATTTCTTTTTAATATGTATTTTTTATCTAATAAATATTCTTTTAATTTTTTTATTTTAAAAAATATTAATAAGAATTAAATTAACAATATTAAAACAAAAGTTAATAAAATAAATTTTTTAAATTTTTTTATAAATATAAAGGTTGGTTTAAAAAAATTTATAAAATTAAATTAAAAATAAATATAAAATATAAGAGTAAAAACTTTAATTTAATAAAAAATATATTATTAATATAAAAAATTTAATAATTATACAGAGGGAATCAAAGCGTACCAAAAAAATATACCCCTAATATATTGTTTTTTTTTTTAAAGTTACCACGTTTCAAGTAACTATTGGAGGCCTACAATACTGAACTCAAGTCTCAATATTGTTCTTGTGGGATTAAATGGCTTGTTGTAGTTTTATGATGTTGACGAACTGAAGACACGTAAGTCAAACTTAATTTAATATCTTTCGTGTTTGAAAAGACCACGGAAGAAAAAGAAAAGAAAACTGCCTCAGACTTTGACGTTTTGTTACTGCAGGTTTGCTGCTACTTCAGCTTTTGGAGTGGAGAATAGTTGCGAAATATGATCGTGCAGTGGCAACTGATAATCAGAAGTGTCAAAACGAGTCGATTTGATAAATTTATTTAGAATTAGGTTATTTTTGAGTTAATTTATTTGAGTTATATAAATTTTAAATTAATATTTTATTAGTTTAATTTAATTTATTTAATTTTATATAATATTAAAATAATAAATTAGTCTAATTTATTTAGATTTAATCTATTTAAATTATATAAATTTTAAATTAATATTTTATTAATTTAATTAATTTATTTTATCAATTTATTCAAGTCAACTCATCGTTTTAACCCATGTTGATACTCCTAATGACAACCAACCACCTATTCCGGATCATGAAGGATAATTTCTTTCAGGTAACATATTTACTAATCCATGTTCAAGCTTTGTTAGTGGCAATAGTAGAAAGGTCTTTAAATTTAATTATATTATTTCTCTGGTTTTTTTTTGAGGAAAAAGGAAAAAAATAACAGTCATCAATAGGCTTCTACCCACTAGAAGAACCCTCGTACAAGGAAAGGAACTATTAATTTCATAGGGTAGATAAGGAAACTACTGGAAGATTTCTATGAATACTGGAGAGAAAAACTGCAGTTCAAACTAAATTATAGGCCTTTTTTTTTCACTCACTTTTGACAATTATAAAATATTATAAATATTTTTATGATAAGTAGTGATTATTATGTTAGATATAGTAAATTTTAATTAGGTTAAGTCATGAAGAATAAAAAAGATCATTACATAAGTAATAAAATCATTATTTATACATTAATTGATTATCATATTCTTAATTTATGTTAAAAAATATCTTAATAAGTGTGAATATTTTTAAGATAAATGATTATTTGTATGTAAAATATGATAAATTTTTATTTTAATTTATTATGTGTGATAGAATAATATTATCACATAAATAATTTGAATCATAACTCATTATCTTATTAATCACCACATTTTATAAATGTAAAAAATAAATGTACAAATAACAAGATTGAAATATAAGTGTACTTGTTTGGTTTGAGTATTATTTTCTTTTTTTCTTCATTCGAGGTTGCTATTTGTTTAATAGAGTGAGAAATATTTTTTGTACTATTTAATTTGATATTTTATATAAATATCGTATGTTGATATAAATATATATGAATACTAAAATATATCATATTTCAAAATAAAGTAAATATATTATATATCAATGTAAGAAAAATATAAATTAAAAATTAAATTCTAAATATACAAATAACAAAAATTTCTACATTTAAGATTTGATGTATGGACCTGACAGTAGTTTTTGGCATTTTTATATTTATATGGGTGTCGTATTAGTGTTCCTTAAATTAAGAAAGTTTTGAGAATTGAATTTAGGATGTGTGAATAATGAGAAATGGACACGTTTTGCTGGATTTGAGCTGTTGCAGTGAATGGAATGTCTGATCAACTATGTGTATATTTTCTTATTTAGTGATTTATGCTTCTCTGCTTCCTTTCTAAAAAAGTGGGCTTATACATGGCATTCTATATTCTTTGATAAAAGAAATTGTCCCCTAACTGTCATGTAGTTATGTAATCCAATCACTTCCTTAAACGACATTTCCTGATGAAATGAGTAAGGAGTTATCTGTGTTATACAATCGGGACGAACACCCAACATAAGCACCATATCAGTTCTTAGGGTTCTTGATCAAAGCCACAGTTGCACGAAAGGTTGATCAATCTTTATATGCGACTTTGCAGGGACGCTGAAGCTATTCATATATTATTCAAATGATTTGACTATACAGAGGGTACATAAGCGTTAAAAATTAAATTAAGGAAAAACACTTTAGTGTTGAACTATTTAATTTATATAAAGTAACAAACTATTAGGGTCAATATAATATTGATACTAAGAAAACCGTATGAATACAAATTTTCTGGAAACAAACTGAAATACCAAAATGTCATGTCATTGGAGAGAAAAAAAAATATTCATTAAGTAACTTTATTATTTTTTTTCTTTCTAAGCTAACATATATATTTTTTATTAAAAAAGTTTATGATAAAGAGAAATTCTCCTCATTTTAAAACTAGGACAAACCAAAATTTTAGCAAGAATTTTATAAATTCTTAACTAACATATCTTTAAAAAATAAATATTTTATGTAATAAAGTACAATATTAGATCAATATTGGGACTAATAAATTCAAGTAAGTCTGATTGACTTCACCTTAACTGATTAGCCTACATAAGTTTAAGAAATTCAATGAACTCAATTGACACTCAAAATCTTTATTTAAGCACTTATAACAAAAGTTAGACATGTTTATTTTTTTTATCTATACCTTCATCATTATCTTGACTACAAAACGAATTGGTCAAAATGTTTTTACGAGTATTTTATCCTGTCTCTAATCGACAGATTATTGAACAACTAAGGTAGGGTTCTCGGATGACAATCCTTCATATAGAGAATGGAACAATATATAAATAAAAATAAGCTTACAAATTGATCCATCATATGCTTCAAGGTCAACAAGAAGAGAGACAAGTTGCTTTTTTTTTTTTAATTATATGTTATTCTTAAAGCTACAATAAACTATGTGAGACAAAAACCACACTAGACTAGCAGATTTATGCCAAATGCCAAAGAGCTCTGATTCTTATATGAAGTTTGAGGTTCTAGTTTACAAGCAACTCTACACGATTCTTAAATGAAGTTTGAGGTTCTAGTTTACAAGCAACTCTACACGATATTCTCTATACTATCCATTTGTCTAATTGATGTAAGGTCTCCTTCAATTGCTCCTTAATATCATCTCACAATCACAATGAATCTCGCTGAGAAGGTGAATTGTAATGGCTGATCTCACTTTATCACGAAATATATATTTCAACCTATCCCACTTTGTACACTCTGGTGTAGAAGAGATAAATTTGGCCATGCGTCGATTTTGATAATTTGGGGGCCTATATTTTATCAACTCTTATATTCTTACATTAAATAATATATATATTTTTTTTTTTTATATTTTATTTAATATTATTTATTATCATATTTTTTTATCACGTTATTTCATCCAATCACATTTATTAAAAATAATATAAATAATATTTATATTTTTAAAAAATAATATAAATAATATCTACAATTTAAAAAAATGTGAGATGATTATTTTTTATATTTTATCTATTTTTCTGCAGAAATTTCTTTATTGGATTTATGTACGTGATTCTTTAACATCTAAGATATATTATAACAATTTAACATAACAACCATCAAGAAAGCTAATAAGTGAATAAACCAAAACAAAGATTAAGGCAGAAAAAGTTTGGACAGCCATACAAGTGGACCAACCAAAGGCGTACATTGATTATGACTCCCCACCAATAATGAGAGCGAAGGTTACCCACATTGTTAAAGACAACAGGCTAATGGAGGGACCCTTCCCATCCCAAAACCAAAATCCCTCATCATCTCATATCATTATTTCACAACGTTTGTCCAATTCAACAAACCTATTACCAATTGGCTAAGGGGAAAAAAATAATATTTTGACGTTCTCGTTGCTTCATTATTATATTAATAATAAATCCCATCAGTTGAGTGTTTATCTTCAGCAGCGAGAGAAATACTTAGGTAAAATTTATCACAAAAAATAATTGTACCACAAAAATTTATGTAATTACTCAAATATTAATTAGTCTAAAAATATACAGATCTGACAGCTAACTCTCCAACTGCAACAAACAAAAAGGCAGAGTTAAAGAAGAGGAGGAATTAGGAATTCCTCTTCTTCTTCGTCTGATATCTTCTTCTCCCCATACTCCTTTTTGATACTGAAGATGGGTTCTAAGGTCTCTAAACAGATTGAACGAAGAAAGGCAATCCATACGGAGAAGAAAACTCTGTCTGATCTTAAAAGCTCTGGGGAAGACTACCCTGGCTCTGATTACCATCCCCCAGACAGGAAAAACTGGATGTCTAGTCTCAACCCAGAGAAAGTTCACATCAATAAGATTGTTTGGCCCGGAACCCATGATTCTGCAACCAACAAGATTGGCATCCCACTTGTCACTCGCCCTTTTGCTCAATGCCAATCCTTGTCCATCTATCACCAGCTTGTGTTGGGCACCCGGGTTCTTGATATTAGGGTACAGGAGGACCGCCGAGTGTGCCATGGAATTCTTGCCACTTACAGCATCGATGTTGTCATTAAGGATGTCAAGAAGTTCTTGTCTGAAACCCAGTCTGAGATCATAATCCTTGAGATTAGAACTGAGTTTGGTCACGAGGACCCTCCTGAGTTCGACAAGTACTTAGAGGATCAGTTGGGAGAGTTGTTGGTTCCCCAGGATGATCATGTTTTTGACAAGACCATTGCAGAGTTGTTGCCAAAGAGAATTATATGTGTTTGGAAGCCAAGAAAATCGCCTCAGCCCAAGGCAGGGAGTCCCCTGTGGAGTGCAGGGTTTCTGAAGGATAATTGGGTCGACACTGATTTGCCATCAACCAAATTCGATAGCAATTTGAAGCATTTGAGCGAGCAGGCACCAGTTACGTCAAGGAAATACTTCTACAGGGTGGAGAACACGGTTACCCCGGTGGCGGATAACCCAGTTCTGTGTGTGAAACCTGTCACGGAACGCATTCATGGATTTGCTAGGCTTTTCATCACTCAGTGCTTCGCTAAGGGCTACGCAGATAGACTTCAGGTTTTTTCTACGGATTTTATTGACGAGGATTTTGTTGATTCATGCGTTGGACTCACTCATGCAAGGATTGAAGGGAAAGCCTGAAAGTTCTGTTTCTTGTTCAAAACTCAATTCTTGTTCTGCTATATGTTTCCACCAGTTTATTCTTGTTCGTTGTTGCTGTGTTCTGCATCTATTTATCTACAAATGGTTGATGGTGTCAGCAGTCAGCTCTTGTTTTTTTTTTTTTTTGGTTGTTGGTAGGTTTGTAAACGTGTATATATTTGTTGTAAATTGAAATATCCAAATAAACGAAGGTTTCTTGCATTCATTTAATGGTTCATGCCTCGTTGGATACCATGGAATATCAACGAGAGTTAGACACAACTGAGAAACTCGTTCAATTCAACCACACTAGCAGGGCATTGCTATGGTAACTTAACCAATGCATCTGCACATCAAATGTGGATACTAATGACTTAACAGAAACAAAAAAAAAATGTGGATACTAATGCACAAGGATTCAAAGTCAGTGTGTATCAAGGACACAGAAGCGGACAATTCAGTAATGTCTTGACCGCAAATGACCTTATTCACATCATTTAAAACATGCAGAAAGGCCACATTCATAAGAAGATTCATTATTTCGTTTAACCAAGAAGGAAATCACCATCCGCACAAGGGAACAGAGTGCATCTTCCAAGCTCACTTTAGAGTGAAATGTTGGCTCAAACAACGTTAATATAGGATATTTTGGAAAGCAAGAGTAACCTTTCATTAAACGTGTCCAAGGAATTTGCTGAAAAAGCTGCAAGTTAAAATGAACGGTGAGATGTCTCCGCAAAATCTCCTAATCAAAATCATATTTCAAGCTAATAAGGAAGATAAGCATACGACACATGAAAGTCTAATCTATCAAAAGATTGTGTGGTAACTTGATCCATCATATGTCTATCTCCCAGGCTCAGAAGTTTTCTTGACTGGTAACTCACTCTCCAAGATAGAATCAGACTGACACGCCCTTCAGCATGATCTTATCAAGAAAATCAGTTATAAGATTATGAATGGGTGTGTATAATTCCAGAAAATCTGTCTATAATCCCAGAAAATCTTTCTTGCTTTTTATGTATGTGTTACATCATATAGGTATCTATAAATGAAGATTAAAATCCTTAAGATGTGGGTAGAGATATGAGGAACGTCACTGCTTGGGCTTAGTCAGGGCTTTGTAAAGATTTATAAGAAGAGAAGGTGCTGTTACGTTTCCTAAAATTATTTTCATGAGTATTGCTACCCTTTCCAAGTTGTGAAATATATTTTGGTTCCTGATTTTCATGTTTGCAAATCTATAAAAATTTTGATAACTCATTAACATATTGGTATCCAAGAAAAAAACTAGGATTCCAGAATAATTCTCCGAGAATACTCAAGTAGAAGTCAAGTCCTCATCATTGGCATAAATTAATAGTGTTTTGTTTTGACTTTTGATGTTAAAGTTGGGATAGCCAACTAAAGAACGGAGTAATTGCGTAGTAGGTGGGCATTTAGGCCCCGGCCCAAATCTTTGACCCATCTCGAATATAAAACATGAAGGAATGGACTTGAAATACTAGACTTGGACTAAAATATTGACCTTTTTAAATAACTGAGTCGGACTTGGGTTTAAAATTTGAAAACAGGGTTAGTTCACCTGACTTGATTGTTATATAAAATGTAGGGTTTAATATGTATTTAGATTTAGTTACAGGTAAAAAATGTATTTTTATTATTGTGTAGATTTAATTACATTTTATATGAGTGTATATTGAGAAATTATTAAGGCTCCAGAATCAAGATAAATCTTTTACTTTTTAATGTTAAATATGTACCACTTCAACTATAAAGGTTATCTCGGTCTAACATTTTAATATATTTTTTACGCTATAATTAATATAGTTCACATTACAGAATAAATTATTTTTCTTACTGCACCCTCACCTAATAATTTCTCAGAGCTCTCCAGCATTAGAACGCTATGTCCTTTCCTTTTATTGATTTCCTCCTCAAAAAGGGTATGTTGTTTCACTCTGTTGGTAAGATACATGTGCTGGCACGTGCTGACACTATTATGTACCACTCTATTCAGCAAAAATGTTTTTTAAATACAATGGCGATTTTTTAACATTATTTCTTTTTTCATATGATTTTTTATATTATTTTTTATATTATTAATCATATTTTTTATTATTTTTTCATTTAATTATAATCATTAAAAAATATATAAAAAGTAATACTTGTTAAAAAAAAATATAAAAATATCATTTTAAAAATAAAAATAGGGACGGGCATATGAGTGTAATACCCGTTTAATTTCCTACGGTATAAATCTGTATAACGCAGGCGCGTAGAAAAAAAGTTCTATTGTTGAAAAAAAATAAAATTTTTTTATATAAAATTATTAAAAATCTTATGTCATATTAAAATGAATGGATGTGGGGATCTATCTATATATCCCTACATATATATATATATATATATCTTATGTCATATAAAATGAATGGATATATATATATATATATGCGAATGAGATATTATTTATATGTAATATTTAAATATTTAAATAAGAGAAATAAATTTTAATTATATAATTATATATAGATGATTAAGATTAAAATTATTTATAAATTATGTGATCACTTAAAAAAATTACATATATTTATATTTTAATTTAATTATTTATATAAAATTTAATAATTAAGATTCACTTCTTTCAACTCTTACAATAAATATTTTCTCTCATTAAATACAATATATATATATATATATATATATATATATATATATATATATATATATATATATATATATATATATATATTACTGCTGTGTAATTGTTCAAAATCAACCATCGTTAACACATTAGATGGGATGTTTTGCGGCTGGATTCCAGACAGAGTAATCGTAATATATTTTCTGAAAACACTAGGGACAATTCATTTCAAGTTACATGTATACGTTTTCTCTGATAAAGAAATAAGTTCTTCGATCATAAACTCACTGACTTTTATCACAATCATTTATTTTTTTCCTTTCTTTCTCTCTCACTTCTAGTTTTTCCATTCTATGCACGGCTCACTTTAAATTTTATGAACTTAAAGTGTCAACTGTTTAAGCGGAAGGGATCAATCAATTCTAATATAAAAAATAAGATGTAAAATATAGCAAAAAAATATTTTTAAAAAATGTAAAAATTAATAAGTTGCTGACTTTTCATAATTTTATTAGGTAAACCTTTTGTTATGTCCTTTACTCGAAGGGAGATCGCTGAAAAATTACAGATCGATTGTTTGACAATTATCCAAAGAAAATGGGATAAAATATTTGTCAAGATACTTCGACTGATCAGTCTTGGAGTTAAGACTATGATGAAGACATAGGTAGAGAAAAATAAACATACATAGCCTAAGTTGGTAGGTCGATTTATATAGAGACTTAAAGGATTGACTCTCTAAATACCTTCCGTTCAGACTATTTAGGATTCTGAATGTTATGTCTGATCATTATGGCACAAAGACGTTATGTATAGTCATTATGGCGCAAGGGTAATATACATGTTAGTGGGTCGTATTAAGAACGTGATTGTCAAGTCGTTACCCATTCAAATATAAGTCAGTCAGACCTTGCAGAAATGACTTAGTTTATGGCTGGATGTCAATTGGGTCATGATGGTTCACAGCCCTCAGTTTAGTCATCTGTGAAGATGGATCAAGCTTATGAGTGATCAGATGTCAATTGGGGTAGGACGGTCCATGATCCTCAACTTAGACAATCAGTGATGATAGTCCAAGCTTGTATTATTAATGTTTATTCTTATCCAAGCTTATGAATTTGGATGGTCCACAGCCCCCCAATTTGGGCAAATCACAAAGTGAAAGACCGATATTTTCCGAACTCTTCTTAATTTTTAAGTTTCGTCTTTGGGTAACCTTCCGAGGTGAATGGTGAGATCTTTTGTGCACGTATTTTCCCGACCTTAGCTATGAATTTTTTCAACCTGATCCAATTTTGAGTTTCTTTGATTTAGGTCAATCTTCAAAGGCATCATGGCTTGACCATGATCTCGAATAGCTTTGCATGTCTTTATTTTTTAATGGAAGACTTTGACCTTGAAATTTTTTTTCAAGCTTGGCCGACTTCATACATATAGCCTTTTCAATCGGCATCATGATTTTATCATGATCTCGTATTTTTCCGAGCTTACCGATTAACATTTAAGGTCGATCATGACATTTGGTTTGATTTTTTCGTATATCTTTATTCATTTAATGGAAGTACATTATGAGCTCAACATGATAAGTTTGCATATCTTTGATCGACCTCTGGGCTGGCATCAACTCTTGGGCTGGTTGACATCAGTTTTGGATCAGCATCGGCTCTCAGGCCAATTAACTTCGATTCTGGACTGGTATTAGCTAGGAGACTGGTTAATCATCGGTTCTAGACCAACATCAGCTCGGAGGCCGGTTAACATTGCTTTTAGACCGACATTGGCTCAGAGGCCAGTTATCCTCGGTTCTGGACCAGCATTGGCTTGTAGGCCGGTTAACATCAGTTTTGAACCAACATCGGCTCGTAGGCTGCTTATCCTCGGTTCTGGACCGACATCGGCTCAAAGGCTGGTTATCCTTGGTTATGGATCGACATCGGCTCGTAGGCCGGTTAAGTTCGATTCATCGGCTCGTAGGCCAGTTAACTTTGATTTATCGACTCTAGGTTGACATAAGCTTTAGGCTTATTTGACCCGAGTTTTTTGGGCTTTCGTTTGGAATTTTTCAAGAATTTATTGGAAGTTTAATCTAACTTGTCTTGATCCTGTCATATGAGTAATTTTAATAATAATATATAATTGAAATAAACATAACTAAATTTTCATACCTCAATAAGGTTAGTTGTCTTAAGGTGTGATGAGATTATCCTAAAACTATGTTTGAAGCTATTAAATAATATTATTTAATGAACGATTATCCCTTCTATGACTAGTGAATGAGAAATGATAAAGTGATATGATATTATAATCAATTTAATGTTATGTAATTATTAATTAATAATAAGTAAAAATTAAAGTAATAAGAAATGATAATTAAAACAATATGATATTATGATCATTTTAATGTTATGTATTTATTAATAAATAAATAGAAATTAAAACAATAAAAAATGATAATTAAATTAATTAATAGTAACCAGTGGAACTTATCTCAATTAAAGGAAGTAAATACTGATAAATGTATTTTCAATGTGCGATGATATTACCTAATAACTCTACAATAAATATGATCATTATTATTATTATTATTATTATTATTATTATTATTATTATTATTATTATTAAAAAGATGAAACAATTTGCCCATACAATTCTTAAATATTTTAAAAGGATTTTTTTGATGAATATACATAGGTGTTTTCTAGATAAAAAAACATTATTTCCACAATTTCCAGCCATATTAAGTCCAATTTATGATATTCACATGTATGGTGATTATTAGCTACTGCATGCTATTGCTTTATATGAGAAGTTAAAAAATAGAAACTTATAAGGACAACAAAACAAATGGTACGTCCTAATCTTACTAGGTTCTTTTAGCTAAAGCACTCTAATTTCTTAGCTCGTCTATGCAACTACAATAGTAAAATAAAGTTGTCTTACTTTGTCTGATGATTCAAAGTCTGTTAATTCCAATAAGTCATCAACAACCCAAGAGGATGTGAAGCTAGGCACTTGCTGAGAAGGAATTTTCACAAGAACTTGTTGTGCATTTGGATTAGATGGTTCCAAATGACCTTTTTCATTGCCTTTGGTGCAATTAGAACCCAAAGCCACTCAGATACCAGTAGCAAGGAAGCGCTGGTGGTTTGCAGAAAGGCTGCCAGCTTAAATGAATTGGTTCATCACAATTCTTACAGAAGAGTGCTCTGTCTTCAACACAAAATATAAAAACTGACTTATCCTATAGTTTTATATGTCAGAGAAAGGAAAGAACAAAATGAGCAATAACCGTGGGAAAGTTAATAAAATCATCCATGTTGAACAAAGGTGTCAGCTTATACACTCTACTTCAAATAAACTAATCCAGGTCTCAACAAAGCTCAAGTTCCTGGTGATAAAATTAAAATTCAGTCAACAAGCAATTATTTTTCATAAGCAGGTAGAAAAACCAATCAGTGACACGATTTTTGGGGCAAGCGACATTCTCACCGCTCATTGGTCAAAGAATCTACTTTATTTATTAAGATGTCTTCCAGACAGAAAATGAGAATTCCACATTTTATGTTTAAATGGATTGAACTTGGAATAACAGAAACAATCAAAGACGCGTAAGTTTTTAGCAAAACATGACATCCTTCCGCATGGTACTTCTAGTAGTTTCTTACCAACACCATTAAGTAATAATCAAGAAGAAGATAAACAAAGCTAGTCCAAGTCAACAAATTTAAATGCAAATTGCTCAGCCAAATTCAACAAGTGACCAAACTAATTCACGCATCATATATCATTCATGACTTCCTTTATCAATTCTTGAGCAAATTCAATTTTCCTCTTATCAACGGTAACTTTGGCAGTCCTTTCTTTAGAATCATCTCCTTCTCGAAGATGTTGAGGTATCAATACTTGGATGTGTGCTCCAAATTTGGTCATTTTCGCCACAACTTTTGGGCATTTTGTCAAACAGAATGTATACAAATTAAATTTCTACCATGCTGAATATCACTAACAAAAATAGAACACACCTTACAAGAGTTATAGATTCATTTTACAAGTTCACTACCCAAGCATGCCTTTATATCCAATTATCAATTAAGCAACTTATATCAAGCTATAAAATAGACATCACGCTGACAAAACCAAAGAAAATTCATCAACCGAACCGAAGAAAATAGAACCAAGAAAGTAAGGACAAAACAAACTTATGGTTCTTATGAAAGATATAATTTATGCCATTGTTTTCCATTTAACTTGAATACGACAGCCAATTCTATAAACTACAAGAACCATGTCTACATCCATTAAAAATCAATCTAAGTTAAAGACAATTTATTTGTATACTATTGGCATACATAAAATAGAACCAAGAAAGTATAATGACGGAGTAAGCTTGCAAATATCATCATAGGATTAGAACGAGATTGGAAAATGAAAACGAGATCAAAGCATACTGATATATGAAAATTCAAGAGAAGAGATGGCGTGAGAGACTTCCTTAAACCTCTATGGATGACTAAAGCAATAAGCAGCATAGTGCTAATGGATGGAATTAACGTGTCAACAGAGGCTCGAACACTCCCCTTGCAAAACGCTGGGCGTGCATGAGTCATGCAAGCTGGTTATGCATCCATGGATGACCGGGTTTGCCCCATGGTATCTTGCACAACATTCGTAACTCGGAAAGACAGTCACTGAGTCTGCCATTGAGTTGGAGGCGAGGCAAGCGCAACTTTGTGACTCAATCGTTGTTGCAGGTGACGCCGAGGAAGTCGCGGGGAGCCATCGGCTAGGATGGATCCTAACCATTGAGAGCTCATAGAGGGTTATGAAGGTTGAGCTTCAAGGACGTTAGAGCTTGGATCTCAGCGACGGTTACAGCGCTGCGATTAAGAATGTCGGAAAGACACGGAACTTGGGGTCAAACTTGATGACACTGGAAAATATGGAAGATGCTGGATCTGCGTTCGAGGATGTCGGAAAGAATCCGGAACTCCGGATCCGAGATTGACGTCATCAGGAAGGATGTGAGACTTGAGATCCAAGCTTGACGATACTAGATCTGAGTACGTGGAGCACAAGATCAAGTGAATTTGATAAAAAATATGCTGAGATTTGTAGCTTTTGAGATGGTAGGAACAGTTTTACTGAATTTCTACATATAACATAAGATGTTAAGTCCTCTATTCGAGGAGAGGTTATTAGAGAACCCCATATCGGTTATCTGGTACTTATCCAAGAAAGATGTGGTGAAATACTTGTCAAGACACTTTGACCGATCAATCTTGGAGTCAAGACCATTATGAAGACATAGGTAGAAAAAAATGAATATGCCTAACCTAAGTTGTCAGGTCAGTTTATATAGAGATTCGAAGGACTGATTCTCCAAATACTTTTTGTTCAGGTCATTTAAGATTATGAACATTATGTCTGGTCATTATAACATAAAGATGTTATATATAGTCATTATGACGTAAAACGTTATGTATAATCATTATGACACAAAACGTTATATCTGTTGATAGATCGTATTAAACACATGTTTATCAAATTATTATTCATTTCAAATATAGGTCGGTTAGACCTTATAAAAATAGACATAATTTATAATCAGATGTCAATCGGATCTGATTTACAGTTTCTTAACTTGGTCATCTATAAAAATAAATTAAGTTTATGAGTAGCTAAAAGTCAATTGAATCAGAATGATTCACCTTTAAAATTTGATGGTGAGGATGAGAGGGATTGCTTTTCATTAGACCTTTTGGTGAAGCCTTCATAAGCCCATGGTCATAGCGGACATAATGATGATTGAGTAAACTGTAGATTAAACGCGATTCATATATTGTGACGTTGGCACGATAAAATTTCTCTTCTTTCTAAATTTTCGTGCATGAAAAAAGAAAAAGAAAAAGTGAAACGATGTATTTTCAAAACTAATAATATCTTGCCAGCACCAAAAGAATCTTATTATCTGCATTAAAATGCTGATCAAAATTATATGAAATGGTTTAACATTAATGTCCTTCGTTCTTTCTTCCCCTCTCTAGACTGAAATGGATCACCTGCTTCCCTATCATGGAAAGAAGATTTTGAAGTTTGAAGCTAAGTCAGATCCCATAAAATGCAGATTCACATTTTGGGGAAGAAATTGAAGCTGGAAACCTCAAGGGCTCATGAAAAGCAACTTTTTTACAGCCACTGCATCTGTATTTAGGGAGAGGGGAACACTCAAAGAAGAAAGTAGGACCACGTAAAGGTATGCGTATCCATTTCAACAGTGATTTGAGCAGCACTGGACAGCAACCAGTGGATAAACAACTTGCACCCAATATCGATATTGAAAAGTACAATCTTGTCCACATATGATTTTACACGTTAAAATTTTAGTGTAATGCATTATTCTATTTTTAACATAAGAATTAGTTGATTTTTCTGTATAAGGGAACCCGTATCTCTTTGAATTTAACACATGAATCAATATTTATATACAAATACACTAGAAAAATCAGGTATAATAAATTTTGGTACACTAATAACGTGAGCTCTTGTACATCTTCGATAAACTCTACTCTTCCTCTGATCTATATAAACACATACACCATCTCTGCCAAGTCAAGTCTCAGCAATCCTCCAAAAGCAGAAGCATATACTTTTCAAGGAAAATTGTTGCCACTGCCTCTTATACCACAACTGGAAAAAGAGCACCCCGTTCTTGTGCCATAGAGATGGCTTCCCCTGGTTCCCTCTATGAGGTGCTCGGGATTTCAATGAGTGCGAGCTGCCATGAAATAAAGGCCGCGTATAGAAAGCTCTCAAGAATGTGTCACCCTGATGTTGTGGCCATGAATCAGAAGGAAACCTCAGCTAACCAGTTCATGGAGATCCATTTGGCTTATTCTACCTTGTCGGACCCGGACAAGCGTGCTCAGTATGATAGAGAATTTTATCGGCAAAGAAGACCTCTTAACTATTCATATCTTACTTCAGCAAATATAGGTTCCAGTTCCATGTCAGGAAGATATCCAAGATATTCTCAAGCTGGAAGGAAGTGGGAGACGGACCAATGTTGGTAGCTCATCTTGGAAAATATTAACCTTATCCTTCACGAAGCTCCCTATTCCTCTCCCTCTCCCTCTCCCTCTTAATCAATGATCTATCATCCTTCATTGGGCCAAATGCTCTTTTATGTCAAAACCAATTCCCCAAAATACATTATCAATTGCGACTGGGGATCCTGAGCATAAACATGGAAATGTGAATAAGCACTGAGCAGAGAGTAATTGTTGCTGTTTCGCCACGGCTTTGGTGTCACATTTTGGGTGATATGCTTCTGTTGTGTCTCACTACTTTACGAGAAATTCTTAAATAAATATGGTATATTATAGTTGGGTGTATTAAATTAATTAGGATTTAATATTTTTATAAATTTTTGTGTCCCACAATTAATTTTATAGTAGTTTATAAAAATATTAAGTCGTGATTGACTTAATACACTTAATTGAGTACATTATATTTATGTAAGAATTTCACCTACCTTGTAATACTGTTATGTGACCATGAATTATGAAATTAACTTGTATTGTAAATCTAATGCATGTGTTTGTAACTCCATAAATTCTTAGTTAAGTATGATTTATAACATTATCCCTTAAATACTTAAATTATATTATTAGTTGATATATGTAAAATTATTTTTAAAGATAAATATAATTCTATCATATATCTTATAAATTTACATATATCAAATAATGATTTAAGTATAATAGTTATGATAAGTTATAATAATGATTATTATTAAGTATTTATTTTAGTATAATAATGATTTAAGTATAATAGTTATGATAGGTTATAATAATGATTATTATTAAGTATTTATTTTGTAAGAGGTCATTTTCATTGCTCATAATCCTTTGTTTCCTCAACTGAGTGAGATTATTATTATTCTTGGTAAACGAGTGAGATTAATTTTATTACAATTATTTTTCTTGTTCTTTGTTTTTGCCATGTTTGTTGCGTATGAGATTTTAAATGAGAGGACAACTAAATAGAAAAAGCGTTCTCTTTTTTTTTTTTATAAAAAAAATGAATTAACATTGGTGGGAGCTCAAAACTAGTGTGTTTGGAATGTGAAAAAATAAGAAATGATTTGATTTGTAAATTAAATTTAATTAAATTTAATTAAATTTTTGTTTGAAATGTTTAAAAATGAGAAATGATTTGATTTCTAAAATCTTATGGATTTCATTCCTTTTGTTTTAGAAATTCTATCAATTTTGATAGGATTTGTTAGTTTGATTTGATTTGAAATAAATAGACTATTTTACTCTTAGTAACTACATCTAACAACCTTTCATAAGGATTAAAATATAAAATAATAAAATCAAATCAAATCAATTCTCATTTTAATAAATTCTAAACACAAAATTTGATTTCTAAATCAATTCAAATCTTATTTTTTTTTAAAAGTTCCAAACACAAAATTTGATTTTTAAATCAAATCAAATCAATTCAATTCAAATCAAATCAAATCATTTCTCATTTTTATTCATTACAAACACAACTTAAAGGAAAACTATAAGTAACACCCACGAGCAGTACGTTCATATCACGCAACAGCAAAACGCTGATACCCAATGGAGGAGCCCAAAACACGTTGGTTTTGGTTGAAAAAATATGATGTATATTGGCTTAAAATACACTCACTGAGTACCCAAAAAAAAAAATAATAATAATAACACACACACAAACTCACTAAGCACATATATAGAACTCACGATCAAGGTTAGTAGGACCAGCTTCTAATCAGGCTGTACCTAACAGAATATTTAGAGGCCCATTTTCAATAACAGAGAGTAAAAATCGTATCAAAACAGACTAAACTCATACTAGGTTTATAGGCCCAATAATATATTGGATGTTTTATCAAAATGGTGTTTGAAATCAATTAAAATTACAAATAATTTGATTTAATTTAATTTGAATTGAATTAATTTTTAGACTAAAAAAAATTGATTTGATTTAATTTGAAAAATAAGATTTGAATTAATTTAAAAATTATTTTATTAGATTTAAAATTCATTAAAATTATATTTAATTTAATTTTATTATTTTAATTTATATCCTTATAATAGAAAATTAGAGATAATTTATAAGAATAAAATAATCTATTTATTTAAAATTAAATTAAATTATATTAAATTCTATCAAAATTAATAGATTTTTAAATTAAAAAAATAAAATAAAATTAAAAATCAAATTATTTATTATCTTTTTTTAAAAACATTTCAAACACAAATTTTAATATACAAATCAAATTATATTTTATTTTTTTTATATTCTAAACACACTCTAAAATTCATTCAGCAAACCACAACTCAGAATTCGAATTTAGTCAGAAAAAAAATGGGGCATACTGACAGTACTAGCTATAAACTAATGCTAAGACTCTCAATCTTAGACACCTCTTGTCACTGCAGAACCCTAGTCAGAGGAAAGAGGCGCTGACGTGCTGCGTAATGCAGTTATAATGAATCTGGAAAGCCAGAAATGCAAAGATATTTGAAGGGAAAGATTAGTCAGTGGAAGACATTGTTCAAAAAGGGGACCTATTCATTGAATATTAACAGAATGAGCATCGGACAGGGTCTCGACGGGTAACCGTTGTGTAGTACGAAGTAGAAGCACCAAAAATGGATGCGTATCTAGCCATGATGTGATACAAACTGGCCGGTATTTGTCCTCAGACTCTTGAAATCGTCACAGCACTGTCCTCAATTTATTGCCACAATTTCAGAATCAATACATAGAACGTGAAATGTACTGCCACAATTTCTCTTAGTAGATATATATCAGTGATCATTACAGTAACAAAGATAACGACAACTTATGCGAATTGGAATATACTCAATTGCCTATTACGAATTTACGCATGCACCATAGATAGGTCTATAAAAAAACGAGTGTAAACAAGCTCACTCAGCAGGAGTTTGCGGTATGAATAGGCATGTAAAATTGTGAATAATGTAGTATCTTACTTATACCTTACCCTAGTGAACCGTCCAAGTTTTTTATCATAAAATTGATGCAAATATAAGGCAGCAAGTATACATGTTGGTATTGTTTTAGAAATGGGGCAGGCTAGCTATGCTGACAGTCATCCAAGCCCGTGAATATCACTGAAAAACTCATGCCTTTCAGTTCCAGATGAACATAATCTTGAAGTGAAATTGATAATATATCTAGATTATATTGATGTGCCTTCCTGATGGCATAATCGTGAAATTATCTCAGATTCATGTGAGAGAGAACATTAAGGATGCGCAATTTGAAGTTTTGAACCATATATGGAAATTTATGCTTCTTTTCTAGTGCCCATATATATTGACTTTAGACACAAACATGCTGGACGCCCGCCAGTATTCACAACAACTATTAATTATTTTGGTGATGAAACGTTCTACCTAAATATGATGTAACCTATATGCTACTAATCCACCACATGCACAAAATGAAATAGACAACACTAGTTGATTCATCCTTAAGTTATAGATCAGTCGATTAGGAGAAACGGAAAACAAACAAAAAAGAACAACCATATATATTTTACAAAAAACGATAAGGGGATTGACTGAAGTGGACTTGCACAACTTAAAATCATGAACATTTTATCTCCATCATGCAAGCTTAAGAGTTGATGCAAGCTGGGGGTCAATATTGTTGATACTCAATTCTGATTCTAAGAATTTAAATAAATTGGTGATTATATCTCCAGAATATTTTTACCCATCAAAAGAAAACAGGATATATAGGTTTCAACTTTCAAGTCTCAGAAGGAAAAAAAAAATCCTTGCAAATTATAGGACACGATGGACCGCTATTGGCTGTATCGTATTTAACTATTTATTATTCAATTCGTATTAATAAACTTTCTTCGTTTGTCAAGATTCTTTTTCCTTTTTGAGGTACATCCTTTTTCAAGATTCAATTGTTACATAATAGATGGACGGAACCCGCATGACAGCTCCCATGCATTTCATATATATCATGCTAAATACAGAATGAATTTTGCTATATCTTTTTCGGTCGCGCTATATGTCCAACGCATATACTCCAACTTCTGTCCACCGTATACCACATGGATGTATACTTCAATTTTCTTTCTCTTTCTCTTTTCGTTTTTTGAATTTCTCTTTCTTTTTCAACTTTCCTCTCTCCTTCACTTATCTTCATCTTCACGATACCTTCCTCCTGCTTCTTCTTCCTCCTTCCAACTTGCATTTGTTTCTCTCTTCACTACTGCGACAACCGGTATGACAGAGGCAGATCGCGTTGTCGTTGCAATAGCCCTGGCACTTACTGCCACCATACCCACTATTGATGTTCCTCTAATGCTTGCTGCAAAGGGTAATCCTAATCCTAATGCCCCATTTCTGAAATCTCATCTTCTATCCATTTGTTCCCTCCCTTTCTTATTTTCTTCCCTCCATTTCTCATTTCTTTCTTTCATCTCTGTTACATCTCCCTCTCCTCTGAGATGCACTCACTAGGGCACTTACCCATAGCATTTTAATTCTTGTTCTCTTGTCCTCATTCTCGTTCCCTCATTTTCAGCCATCACTTACTCTCTTCCCTCACTGTGACTTTCACACGCACGCGTGGGGTTCGAGTTTTGTCGATTTTCTACAATTTCGGTGAGTATCCTCTACTTTTCTCCATAATATTTTGTGTTTCCTGACATGAGTACTTGCAATTTCTGTGATTTTTTGTGTATTATGCCCTCTGGTTGGTGAGTTGCATTTTTTGTTGGGTACAAATCCATGAAATCTATTTTTCTTGGCTGTGTGTTGATTAGATGGGTCAATGGGAGGATGGTTGTTGGGTTCATTCGTTGGTTTATTTGGTATATTTTATTTATGTTATGAGGATTTAAAATGGTTCATATAGCAGGAAGGGTTGGTCCATTGACATGATTTGTGGTAAATCTCATTACTTAAGGAATCAAATATTAACTAGTTAATATGTTTAGAATAAGTAGTTAATCTTTACATGTTTCTGGTGAATCCAACAATGAGTTCCTAACAGTGGAGGTAATTACTTACAAATGAACTACTAGTGGAGTGGAGTTGGGATGACTTATTGGCTGGTTCATATAACATGAAGGGTTGGTTCATTGACATGCTTTGTGGTGAATCTAAAATTAATTAGTTAATATGTTTGGAATAAGTGGTTAATGTTCACATGTTTCTGGTGAATCCAACAATGAGTTCCCAACAGTTGGGGTAATTACTTACAAATGAACTACTAGTGGAGTGGAGTTGGGATGAGTTATTGTCTGGTTCATATAGCAGGAAGGGTTAGTCCATTGAGCATCCTTAATTTCTTATCTAAGCGTTGCTATAGAGGTAAAACATATCTTATTTTAGAAGAGAAAGAGTAATGATATATTTTAAATGATGTTTTTATACACTTTAAAATTGTCACTTAGTCATTTGAGACTTATTTGAGCACACGTGAAATGTAACACCCCAAATTTTTCAAAATAGTTGACAGTTAACAAAATTTTACTATTTAGTGATTTCTGTGTGCTGTAAAATTATTTTGAGTATTCCGTCAGTGTATTTGATCGTTTTGAGTGATTTACTCCGTGTCAGGAAAATAATAATTTTCGGGTTAGGAGAAAATTTTACGTAATTTAATTATTACTGTTAAGTCTTAATTATTTTACGTAATCTGATTTAATATTTGTACGTTTTCTAATATTTGTGATTTTTGTGGATGATTATAAATTTTTATATTTCTCTGATCATTTTTGGACTGTTTGTGGGTCCTAGTGGTCCTACGTGGGCTTAGGGTGAGTCCCAAAACGTGAAAATTTTTCTATGCATAGAAAATTTTGTACTGTTTAGATAGAGACGGGGGATCTTACTAAACTTGAATCCATAAATAGTTTTAAAAAATTTCTTTTACTGTGTTTTGTACTGTATTTAATTATCGGGCAATAAAAATACAGTAAATATATTCTTTTGTGGGGTTATAGCAGATAAAAATAAATATTATACTGCTTAAGTCAACATAGTGGTTATGACAACTTTTTGACGGACCAATAAGAAGCAAGTTTAAGGCTTTTGACGGATCAATAGGAAGCAAGTCTAATATTGAAGACTTTACTATCAACCGTCGATTTAATCAACGGTGTAGAATTAGTCTAAGAAAATGGCTATGACCATTTATAATCATTGGATGAAGAATTAATCAAGGGTGGAGATTTGATCTTATAAAGTGGCTAGGACCATTTGTGACTGTTGGAGTTGGATTTAATCAACGGTGGAGATGGATCATTTCTAACCATTGGATTTGGAATTAATCAATGGTGGAGATTTGGTATTCTAAAATGGCTATGACTAATTATGACCCTTGGATTAAAAGTAAGAAGGAGTAATCTTGACCCTTCATTTTTGAGATGCATCTAATGGCTAGGATTTTAAAGAGAAAGATCTAATGGCCTAGATTAAGTCTTCTAATCAAAAGTCTACCTAAATCCTAACCATTGATCTAATCAATGGCTTAAATGGCTTTAAATGGTGGCTAGAAAAGATGACAACTTTGTTGAATGCATGGATGGAGGGGGGACGATTTTTGTGTTGTTTAGAAGCTAAAGGAAAAAGTTTGAAGACATTATTAGTTGTTTTAGTCAATTATGCATCATTATTGATTATTTGCACTCTTAGGAGAATGCATGGAGGGGGGGACGGTTTTGGTGCATGCTTAAGGGCTTAGATAGCTTTCAAGACCATTATTAGTTGTCTTGGTCACTTATTGATCATTATTGATCATTTCCTATAGCAAAGATCTTCAAAAATTTTCTCTCCTTCTCCTTCAAGCTAGCTCACGGCCATGGCCCTCAAATCTATCCTCCATCACTTAAAAATTTTATATAACCTTATTTCTTGAATCCTTATCTTATTCTAAGCAACTTTCATGTTGAAGACTTTCTCTAAATCATTCATCTTCATGGACTTTCTTCAAGAGCAAAGTTATAGGGTATTTGTGGTGAAGTGTAAGGAAACTTCATTTCTTCTCTCTTCTTCATGTTCTAAGCCATGTTTGATCCATGATTTATCTTGTTCAAGCTTGATATGTTAATTAACTTGTGTTTTGTTTTGTATTTGAGAAGCCCTTGGTGGTGAAGGACATGGGAAAAGAAGCAAAACAAGGAGCTTTTGAGGATCTTCAAGAGGTAAGAGGGAGATTTATCTCCATAACCAAGTATGGTGGTGAGAGATGGTCTTATATTTGATGGATGGTGAATCCATGTGAGGATTCATATCCATGGTCATGTAATAATTTGTGGGTGTTTATGTGCTTTGATTATTTGCCTATGCTTGGTATGATTTGCATGATTTATTGCTTTGATTATGACATGCTTGTGATATATATTTGAATATGTATATGTATGCCATGATTTGATGATGGAAAGGAAATTGATTTTTGGTTCCAAAGACCAAGAGAAATTTCGGCCAAGACACCTCAAAATAAGTGTTCATAAATTAATATTTTCATAAATGATAAAATTAGATGATTAGAAAAACAAGGAAAATAAACAAAGGATTTGTTTTTTCAGAAGTATTGTTCACGATTTTGTTAAGGAATTTTTAATGGTTTTGTTTGTGTAAAACAATATTGACTTAGAAGGAAAAATATTTGATGATTTAAATAGTCATGTACCACGGTTTTGAAGGTTTGTAATTGCTTTGGTTTTATGAAATAAAGTTATTTTCAAAGTGGAAATACAATTGGATTTTGTACAAGGAATTTGGAAAGGGAATTAGAGTATTTTATCACTTGAGAAATGGAATTTTCGTATATGAATGGGAAAGAGAGGTTGAATGTGTTTGAAACTCAATTTATTTTAAAGAGAATTGATTTTAGTATTGATTTGAGAAAAATGGAGAATATAATAGTGATTTGATATTTTCTAACGTGTAACTCATCCTTTGGGTTTTGGAGAGCGTTAGTAATTTTTAAAATTAGAAACATTGATTTAATTCAATGGAATTGTGAATTTGTGGAATATATTGTGAAAAGGATTTTCTTGAGTAAGAAAATGTGAAAAATAATGTGAGTAGTCATATTATTTTGAGAAAGATTGAAATGGAATTTTTGAAGGTTGAGAAATATTTTTCGTAATGGAATTATGGTGAAAAATGATTTACGTAACTTAAAAACGTGATTTTTAAGCTACGCGATTTGAAATACGTTTAAATATTTCTACGCGATTTGAAAAATGTTTAAATATTTTACGCGATTGAAATATTGTTGAAAAATTACTACGTGATTGAAAAGTGATGAAATATTTTTACGTGATTATGAAAATGGTGGAAAATCACTACGCGATTGAGAAAAACGTTGAAAAATCAATACATGATTTGAAAATGCAACAGAAATGTTGTGGAATTGTGAAAACGTAACAAAAATGTTACACAATTGTGAAAAACACGACAAAAGTGTTTTATGACTATGAAAACGCGATAACATGATTTTGCGATTAAATATACAGTATGATTACTGTTGGGTCAGTGAGTGGACCCTGATTATGAGATAATGAAATTAAACTGAGAATGGGTCAATATTTGGACCTTGAATATGAAAGTGTGAATTTTGCCTATGATTAGCATTGGTGTATTGAACATGCATTGGAAAGATATGCATTGAGGCATATGATGATTTTGAATTGAACAAAAATTGATAGTTGATGGTATTGGGACCCTTGTGGTTGAAGAGGGAATGCGAATTGATAGTGAGGTCTATGATGGATCTTGGGGGCGCCAAGGCGTGTTGGTCGACCAGTGGATACCTGTCTGTGGGCTACGGCTGGACCATATGCCACTTGGCGATGCAGTCCGTTGCAACGCATTGACGATACCCGACAAGAACACAATTCTTTTCGAAAGCTGGACAATTGTCTGTGGGCTAAGGCTGGGCATTGTCTGTGGGCTAATATGGAAGATTGTCTTTGCGTTAAGGCTGACAATTAACAGAGCATTCTTCTCGAAATTGTGAAAACCTCCATGGAGTAGGACATTGAGTCTATGTGCACATGCATAACATATGCATCATTATTAAGTATTAGTTATGACAATTAAACTGTTGAAATACTTGGATGATGATGATGATGATTGGATAATGATAAGGGCATCATCGTGAATATTGAATGATATTTGAACTGATAAATGATTTGATGATGATAATTGATTAATGTTGAGTGCATTATTGGAAATTATGGTATGATATACCTGTATGATATGTTGCTTATGTTATCTCTATGCTACCATGTTGGTATTGGCGTAGGTGATCTCACCTCTTTGTTATATTGTTTGTTTGGGATTGTGTTGTAAAAAAAAATTATATAATAGATGGAACGAGTTGTCTTAGACATGACGGGTAGTAGATATTTTGAGATTTGGTGACAACATCAGAGAATGACCATTCAAGATTTGATAGCGTGCAGTGTTGACAAGGAACAAATGTCTGATGCATCAAGATAGATACAAGAAGGAATAAGTATGTTAAGTTTTCTCGTTAGTGCTGTACCATGCTATTAAGTAGGACCCGTGATGAGGTTTGCTACTGTTAAAAAGAGAGTCTGTTAGTTTTATATTTCTCTTTAAATTGTTAAATATTAATTAGTGTCAATATTGTATATTAATTAGTTTAAATATATTTTCAATAATACTTATGGATTTCAGTAAGTTTATGTTTCTGTAATAAAAAATTTTAAAACCCATATTTTATAACTCAAACCTTTTATGAACTGATTTTCAGAATATGAGTTGGGAGTCGGAAATGTGATACCCTGAGGAGGGTGTTACATGAAATAAGATTAACATGACTACAATTGTAAATTGTTTTGTTAACTAGATGCTTTTTAAGCCTTATTTCATCTCAAAAGTGGTTAAATATGGCCTTTATAGACCCATTCGATCGAGTTTCTATCCTCATTATCTATTGCCGTTGTATGTTTACTTTTCACTGCCATTTCTTAACTTTCATAATAAAATCTAGATGTTGGTGAAATATAAAATATGCTTGTAACATGACAGTAAATACTTGATAACTTACATGTGTGTGTAGCAACCCAAAACTGAAGTTGATGGAGGGTTCAAACAATCTTAATACATCTGAGGCTGTTGATAATGTGGAAGAAGCATGTGAAAGTGACTTCATTATGAGTGATGCCTTAGATGACGAGTTTGAAAGTTATGAGCCAAAACGAGGGATGTTGTTTGCATCAGAGGATGATATTAAAGAATTTTATAGGAAATATGCTTACCAAAAAGGGTTTGATATTATAAATAAAACTTCAAAAAAAAGAGATGATGGTAAGGTAAATTACATTATACTAGCTTGTTCAAGACAGGGAAAACATGTGTCAACAATACCAAATAATTTGAAGACACTTCCAACTAGATGAACAAATTGTGAAGCAAAAATTACAGTCAAGAAGATGAGAGATGGACGATGGTTCATCATGATAGCTATACTTGAACACTCTTATGAACTTAGCCCAACGAAGGCAAGAATGTTGAGAGTTAACAAGAATCTTAGCATGCACTTGAAGAGAACAATCCAAGTGAATGATGATGTCGGGGTGAGAATACATAAGACAGTCCGGTCTCTTGCTTATGAGATGGGAAGTTACGAGAACTTATCATTTAATGAGCAAGATGCTAGAAATTATGTCAACAAGGAAAAACGTGCAATTGGCTAGGAAGGTGATGGGTAGGCTTTGAAGAATTATTTTACAAGAATGCAAGAGGATAATCGTAATTTTTTCTACGATATAGACGTTGATGATGATTTTAATGTGCAAAATATATTTTGGGCTGATGCTAGAAGTAGAGCCACCTATGAGTCATTTAGAGATATTGTGACTTCTGACACAACATATTTGACAAATAAATATGATATGTTATTTGCTGCTTTTGTCGATATGAATCATCACAGCCAATCAGTTTTGCTTGGATGTGGTCTAATTTTAGCTGAAGACACGGAGTCATTTGTGTGGCTATTTGAAACATTGCTTCGTTGTATGCCAGGTAAGGCACCTGTTGGTATTGTCACGGACCAGTGCAGGGCCATGCAAAATGCTATTGAGATAGTCTTTCCAACTACTCAACATAGGTGGTGCCTATGGCATATAATGAAAAAAATCCCTGAGAAGCTGAAAGGTTGCATTGAATATAACAATATAAAGAATGCAATGAAAGTAGCTGTTTACGATACCCTAACAGTGGAAGATTTTGAAGAAAAGTGGTCTGCCTTCATCAAAGAATTCGAGTTAGAAGATAACAATTAGTTGAGTGGTTTGTACATTGAGAGGCATAGATGGGTGCCAATTTTCTTAAAGAAGTATTTTTGGGCAGGGATGTCAACAACACAATGCAGTGAGAGCATACATGCTTTCTTTGACGGATATATCAACTCAAAGACAAGCCTGCAACAATTTGTGAAGCAGTATGATAATGCTCTGAGAAGCAAGGTAGAAAAAGAATTTCAGGCAGATTTCAAGTCAATGGACTCCACAATTCAATGTGGGTAAAACTCATCCATTGAAGGACAATTTTAATTCGAGTACACCCATGCAAAGTTCGTTGAGGTCTAAGCTGAATTCAGAGGAAGAATGAGTTGTTTTGCATCCATTAAGTGTGTGGAGGGAATGATTTGTACTTACCATGTGAGGGCAGATATAGTAGTTGGAGGGATAACAAAGAATGCTCTTTTTGAGGTGGTATTTAATCATGACAATCACGATGTTAGTTGCAATTGCTTGTTGTTTGAGTTTAGAGGAATTGTGTGTAGACATTCACTTTGTGTCCTTGGTAATGAGATGGTTCAAGAAGTGCAGTCAAAGTATATTTTGCGTAGATGGAGCAAAAACATTAGATGAAAACATGCTTACATAAAGAACATTTACGATGTGACTTTGTTGAAGCCACAAATGCAAAGGTTTGATAAATTATGCAAGCATTTTTATGAGGTGGCTGAAGTTGCTGCAGAGTTTGAGGATCTCACAGATGATCTCCACTGGGGATTATGTGAATATAAAAGCAAGATGCATTTGATGGTTGCATCTAAGTAAGCTAGTAGAACAACATGCAATGATGATGACCGTCAAAAGAAGTTGACTGCGGGCATTGAAACTGCTAACACTGGCATTCGTAGTCCATTACATGTACCTCGTAAAGGACGGCCACCAAGCGATAGAAAAATATTTAAAGTTGATTGAGTAGCCTCCAATTTGAGAAAGAGGAAGCACCAACGTTGTCAAACTTTGACAAGTGATGTATGTATATATGGTTTTGCTAATTATTATTGTATAGGATGTTTTGATTATGTATATGTTTTATTTAGACAGATTAGCATCCCTTTTTATTAATGTATTAAGTTATTTTATTGTGAACATATAGGAGTGCATTGATGGAAGCTCGAGTCAGATGGATGGAAAGAAGTTACGCATAGAGTCATCTATAGAAGTGAACAACTGTGGAGAATACCGTGATGATTGTACTATGGTGTGTGTATACACCAAAACTATTTATCATTTGTAATCATTATTGAAATAGTTGTTAAGTTTTAAGCTACTTACACTTAAATTGTCATTTTTTTTAGTGAAAGGATGTTTGGTATATTGTTGCTTAACAGTCCACAGCTATTGAGATGAGTGCAAATGTTGATGCACCAATGTGTGACGATAGCTATTGGGTTTCACAACTATCACACAACTCATCAGCTGGTTTTTTATCATTATTAGAAGGAATTGATCATGATGTTAGTCAAAGGCCACAGGCATGTCCAACATATGCTCAACAAGTTCGTTGTAATTATTGAAATTGACATGTTTATATGTTTTTATCCAGGGTTGTCATAGTCAAATGTCATACACCAATTTTCTGGTTAGCGGTAATGCAGGGCAATTTGAAGATACTCAGACTGGGAATCAGTGACATAGTACAAGTTTAAATTTGTATAAATTATATCGGGTAGCTTCATGTATATGTTTCAAATTAACACTAATCTAATCTACTGTTATTTTGCAGGCTGATTTCTTTTTTTTGGTATATAGGATAATTTACATGGTCAAAGTGTGCTGACAAAGACCTAAGTGCAAATTGGTGAATCTCATGCTCACACTGTGATTTTGTTTACAACAATTTTTGTGGCAACCATGAAAATAGATCTTAGTGGATCATTAAGAACCCACTTAAGTAGTTTTTTTTGTCCTTTTAAGTATATTGTTTCTGTGTTATAGTTATTTATGGCTCACATATAATGTGTATAGAATACATGTAACTACACGTAGAAGGGGAAAATGTATATATATTTTTAGGGTGAATGGTAGGAATGTATCATTGCAATGCCACAATATTAGTGATGTACATGGATATAAACTGTGATACATAAGCGATAAATGGCTCTTTTGTAATCCAGGTGTATTTTTTGTGTATTTTTACCTGTAGCATTAAGAATAATTGAAGTTGAAAGAAATATCAAATCTACCCCATTATTGGGAACTGAATTTTTGGATTATCCATAAAGTGATATAGATTAACCACTTATTTGCAATGTATTAACCATTTACTCATGAATTCACCAATTAATGAGACTTACCACAAAACCATGGATATTCATGGGTGATCCTGTCGAAAAAGTGGTGTATGTCATTATTTGGTCAGTTACAAAATAAGTGGTTAATACATTAGAAATAAATGGTGAATTAGTACACGTCTCTGGTAAATCTACAAAATGTTCAAAGAATTGGGGGCAAACTAGTTAGGAAAGAAGTACTGGTTGGAGTGGACATGTGTAATATTATTTTTGATAAGTTGGGAGTATATGGTCAGAAAACCATAGAAAAAAGTGGTGAAACTCATTATTTTGGGTGAGTTCCAAAATAAGTGGTTAATACACTACAAATAAGTGGTTAATATGAACATGTTTCTGGTTAATCCAAAAAAAAGTTCCAAATAATGGGGGGGAACTAGTTAGAAACGAATTACTAGTGGAGTGAACATGTACAATATTGTTTTTAACAAGTTGGGAGTAGATTGGCATAAAACCATGCAAAAAGTGGTGAATCTCACTATTTGGTGAGTTCCAAAATAAGTAGTTAATACACTACAAATAAGTGGTTAATATGAACAAGTTTCTGGTTAATTCAACAAAAGGTACCAAATAGTAGGGGAGAATCTAGTTAGAAAGGAATTAATAGTGGAATGGACATATATAATATTATTTTTAACAAGTTGGGAGTATATGGTCAGAAAACCATGCAAAAGGTGGTGAATCTCACTATTTGGTGAGTTCCAATATAAGTGGAATACACTACAAATAAGGGGTTAATATGAACATGTTTCTGGTTAATCTAAAAAATAGTTCCACATAGTGGGGGAGAATCTAGTTAGAAACCAATTAATAGTGGAGTGGACATGTGGAATGTTGTTTTTACCAAGTGGGAGTAGATTGGCAGAAAACCGTGGAAAAAAGGGGTGAATCTCATGGATTTGGTGAGTTCAAACTTAAGTGGTTAATACACTATGAATAACTAGTTAATATGAACAAGTTTCTGGTTAATCCAAAAAAAAGTTCCAAATAGTGGGGGGGTGAACTAGTTAGAAATGAATTACCAGTGGAGTGGACATGTGTAATGTTATTTTTAATAAGTTCGCAGTAGATGTGCAAAAAACCATGGAAAAAGGGATGAATCTCATGGATTTGGTGAGTTCAAAATTAAGTGGTTAATACACTATGAATAACTGGTCAATATGAACAAATTTTTAGTTAATATGAACAGTGAGGAGGAATCTTTAGAAACGAATAGTTAACCGTTGTTTTTAAAAAAAATTTGAGAAAACCATAGGGAAAATGGGTGGAGGAATGGTTAATAGTTATGAACAAGTTTCTAGTTAATCCAAAAAAAAATTCTAAATAGTGGGGGAGAACTAGTTAGAAACGAATTACCAGTGGAGTAGACATGTGTAATGTTGTTTTTACCAAGTTGAGAGTAGATTGGCAGAAAATCATGGAAAAATGGGTGAATCTCGTGGATTTGGTGAGTTCAAAATTAAGTGATTAATACACTATGAATAACTGGTTAATATGAATAAGTTTCTGGTTAATCTAAAAAAATTTTCAAATAGTGGGAGAAAACTAGTTAGAAAAGAATCAGTAGTGGAGTGGACATGTGCAATATTATTTTCAACAAGTTGGGAGTAGATTGACAGAAAATCGTGGAAAAAAGGGTGAATCTCATGGATTTGGTGAGTTCAAAATTAAGTGATTAATACACTATGAATAACTAGTTAATATGAACAAGTTTTTGGTTTATCCCAGGAAGAGTTCTCAATAATGGAGGCAAACTAGTTAGAAATGAAGTACTAGCTGGAGTTTACATCTGTAATATTGTTTTGAACACATTGGGAGTATATGGTCTGAAAATCATGGAAAAAGTGGTGAATCTCAAAGGTAACTAGCCAATTTTCATCAAAACTACTATCAAAGGCAGGTAGTCAATTACATCTATATTTGTTTCTGGTGAATCTCACTACTTGATGTACTATAGTATGAAAAAGTGGCTAATATCTAAAAGTTTCTGGATAATATAAAATACAGTTCCAAATCAGTGGATAATCTAAAACAAGTTTCTGAATCCATAAGTAAATGGTTAATACATTACACAAACGTGGCTAATTAGTACATGTTCCTGGTGAATCACTAAATAGTTCCCAAAAGTAAGGGTAACTATATAATGGGCATTGCAATAACTATGCATAGGGCCAAGCTAAAGAGCGTAGAATAAAATTTGCAAATCAAGACAACAACTCCATTGCATTTGCAGCTCTCAAAACTTCTTCTCTGCACTCATTCTTTGGATGCAAGACCCAGCCAAATAATAAGTCACGTCGTATTTGCGTGACTTCTCCCTGTACCAGTATAGTATAGTACGAATAAATACAAATTCTAACATAATGTAATTGTTAAATCAGAAAACAAAATAGTTCCCTCACCTCGCTCCATTTGGGCATAGTCTTCTCCCTAAACATCTTGTGTCCATCCCACAACTCCATGTACTTAATAACGTAAATGTCACAATCATCCATGTTTCAATAACATACAAGTAAGCACAAGGGGAAAAATTAAACACATATGCCTCAACATAACAATTAATATTTTTTACTAAGTGCAACCATACTCACGAGTTGCATTGCCGGGGCAAGTCAACCTCCACTAGGTCTAAAGGATTATTATTGGTCAAGGTTGAACTAAGTATCTGCAACAATTCTTCAAACCGGCGCTTCTACAAATTCAAAGTAAAGTTCAAAGTCAAATTATACGACACAACTAATACATTATCATTATAATGACATTAGAGGAGTGTGATACCGTCAAAACGTCTAGCCTAGCTTTTTCAGTGTCAGTATGACTGCGTATTGAGTCTAACACATATAACTTTTTAAATCTTGGATCCAACGCATAACACCACCAATGGCCGTCGAACACGACTGGAGCGAATATCTACATGAAGAAATATATCCAAGTTCATTGAATGTTGTTCCTTATAATATGCTTACATAAATAGTATTATTATTCCTCAAATGCATTTTTATTTGACATAATTATTTGATAATGTAGACATGTGATAGTGATGCGCATTATAAGTAGAACATGAAGTCTTATGCGGTATTAAGAAAATAAAACACTATACACAGTCCAACTAAATAAATGATATGTTTAACCCCGGATGTTACCCAATAAAGTATATTTAGTAATGCACGTGTAATTTTTGATACATAATGATTAAAAGTTACCAAGTTGCACTGGGTGATGTCATATTCCACTTCAGCATGAGGCATGAAGTCGTTAATACTTCGCCAGGGCCTGTGGCGAACTAATTTGAAACGCTGCAGTCCACTTTTCACCAAATCCTACATTTTATAAATAACTAACAATATTAAGGTTGGCATTGTCAATGTGCATACACTTCTAACTTAATTGAGCATGTTGTTGTTACCATAAACGTGGGACAAAATATATGACAGGTCACTCTTCGTGTCCACTCCATTTCATCTCCTACAAAAACCCTTGTAGCCAGCATAATAACCTGAAAAAGTGAATTAAAAAAGGTCTTTATATGTGAACCGGTGCAATAAGTAGGTGTCATATACATAATCTTAATTATGAGTTGAATGTCATTCGAGCTTACCATATTATTGACCCACCCTCTTGATTTCATATAAGATGCATCTGCAATGGTAAGGAACTGATCGTGGACTCTGACCACTGCCCTACACCACAACCCAAAACATATTGTTTAATGACAATCACAAAACAAATTGCCTAATGCTAAAATTGTATAAGATGCAAATGACAATTGTTAGCCCAAGTAAAATTAGTATTGTACATATCAAGCATGCCATGTTGGTAATTCAAAAGCTTACGTGGAATCGTGATCCTTTTTTTTAAGCACTCTAGTGCAGCAACTAAAAAGTTACGTATGCAGATTCATTTTGTTCTTATTCTTTTGCAGTTTGGTGTAAGGAGTTCGGGTGCTTTTGCCACGCACACGCACCCTGGGCTGAGCCTTAACCCGAGTGCAAATGTTGGAGTCGAGGTTTTCTGTGATTGGTGCTCCTAAAATGATGCCACATGCAAGCGGTTGTTGATCACTCAGCTCACCACATTCACTGAATCCGTAGAAATGAGTGCTCATGCGATTCAATGGTTGAGTACCCTGGTCAGATACTGAACTGCCTATAGGACAACGTGAAGGTGGAGGCACTGAATGATGTAATAATAGTTGTCTCAATGTGCTCACTTCAGTTTCTAAAATAGAAATCATTTTCTTCATTTGCACGTTCTCAGCAACCACTTGAGAAAGGTCCTCCACATCAAATGACCTCGGCCGCCGATGCCCAACACTATGTTGCTGCACAAGTGCCATTGCATCCTGGACTATGTCAATCTAGTTCTCTTCTATCGATGCAACCAGTTCTTCAGTTACCTACATGTCAATAACCACCAGATATGTAGTTAAGTAGTATGGTGAAGGTGGACTACTATGGTTAAATAATATAATTTTTTTATACAAAATCATTTTCGTACAAATGTCGCAGCACTACAAACATCATTTAAAAGTTATATGTTACCTTGTTTTTTTCAAATGTCGTTTGCACTTTCTCCTCCCTCGCCCTAAACACGTGCCAATTCAAGAAATGTGGGAAGGATTAAGCACTTATCATAGTTGATGTGGGGCACAACGACAAGTGATCAAAAGCCCAAATCTTGTAGAAAATCACATGTATGGTATCAAAAGCCCAAACCTTGCATTAAACAATTATTACAATCAGGAAACGTAATAAATAACAAAACACATACCTGCAGAAGTGCAGCACATCCTGTTAAATGGATTTGGCGGATATTCTTACCCTCAGTCACTGCACGTGCAACTCGGGTCAAGTCATCTACCAAAAAATCATACACCGCCAAACCCCAGCTGTAATTATCTAGGGAGTCCAACTCGTCTAAAGGTGTGTGAAGGCAAAATGCATGTTGACGCTTATAACGGGAAAGTAAAACTCCCCAAAAGCAAGTAGGATATAAAGTCGACAAAAGTTATCAATATCATTATTGCTTACATGTTGATACAGCTCATGATAAATTGTGTCAATGGTTACATGGTCCCCCTTAAATAAGGACAAAGTTCGGCCCACTCCATCATCACGTGGGGTTGCTCTTTCCCCAGCAATCCGCAATCCAAGTGTCAGGCAACTCCCACAATAACCCTACCCCTGACTCTAAATCCCCCTTCTCTTTCAACCCATCTAGACGCCAACTCCCACAACAAGACACAATTGATTTCCAAATTATTCGGCATATATAATAGTGACTTGAATGGGGTAGACTCAATTCGAGACTTTTGGGAATCCGTCAATAAACTATTCATGTCAAGTAACAACCTTGATGTGCAAACATGCCTTAATCGCACCTTCTGCATTATAAGAACATATTAGTCAACATATGCGCATAGCCAAACATGTATAATAGATTTTTTCTATATTAACCAAGTTAGTTACCTGGTTGATGCTGGTCAAATCACGCCTCCGTTTTGCCCGTGAGCTATCCATGTAAGTATTCTGCATATACAGAAGATAAAGAATGAATTTTCACCAGTTCAGCACGATTAAAAGCACAAATGAATAATCAATCGTATTGGTCACAACTCATAGACATGCACCAACTTCATCATTTTGAACTAATTGTGTCATTTAAAATTCCCTAAGCCTAAGGAACAACAAATTAGAAACTTATACATATCATTTAAATGTGGAACACACTATTTCAACCAAATCATTTAAATTTTTAGGAGCCTCTTATTTGCTGAAGAATTTCCCACTAATTAAGTAGTATATTGGTAATGTAAGGTTCCTATTTCCTGCATTTAAATGAAATATCAATTTTACCCTCATTTTCTTATTAGATTATAAATAATTAGTAGCACTAACAATTTTACTCTCATATTCTTATCAAATTATTAGATAGCACAAAAAACATGTGATATATGTTTTAATGATATATAAATTAAGTAGCACAAACAATGCATTTAAGGATATAGCACAAATTAACACATGTGTCAATACTTATAATTGACACATGTGTCAATACTTAATAATAAGTATTGACACATTTACCAACGGAAGTTGCAAAATGTATAATACTGAACATAAAAAATGATGTTGCATCGATATAGGAAATTATAGATGAGGAAGATAAGAAGTTACAAAGTCTCAAGCAGGAATGGGGAGATGACATACATTTACCTGTTGTTACAGCCTTGAAAGAATTAAATGAATACAATTCAAGCGGTGGGTATACTGTTAATAAGCTATGGAACTTCAAGGAAAAAAGGAAGGCTACATTGAAAGAGGTTATCAGTTATATTGTGGATCATATCTCTTTTTCATTCAACCAAATACACACTACTGCCATAGCATATCAACATCGAGTCTATCAAAAAAATCACATACATCATTATCTCTATGTTCAATTCACTCCATTCAAATAGGCATTTTCTTAAATAGATTATAAGCACACATACTTATTTGCATTTCACAAGTCTCAAATTCAAGAACAACAGTGGTTATTACAAACTAACACTAAGCTATGATTTTAATTCAAATTACAGTCATTATACCACTAATAAGAAATTAAATTTTACCCAAAGTTTCTTCTGAAATAGAGGGCTAGTACTGCACGACAAGATTTGTCTTCACCATTCCCACGAACCTGAGGAAGAAGAACATGAATTTTTTGAGGTTGAAAAAGTGGAGATAACATACTTGCATGAAGAAGGTCCATTTATTTGTGCATAAAGATTTAACTAAACTCCAATATATTCAAAACAGCATTACTGATGTAAACTCCAGCTAGTACTTCATTTCTAACTAGTTTGCCCCTATTATTGGGAACTCTTCCTGGGATTCATTAGAAATATATACTGATTAACCACTAATTTTGGAACTCACCAAATAATGAGATTCACCCCCTTTTTTTCACAATTTTCTGCCAATCTACTCTCAACTTGTTAAAAATAACATTGCTAATGACATGTCCACTATTTGAAATTTTTTTGGATTAATCGAAACTTCCACTATTTTAAACTCACCTGATTCTTTTCTAACTAGTTTCCATTCCACTTATTTGAAACTCCACTACTGATTTTTCTAACTAGTTTCCACCCACTATTTGAAATTTTTTTTAGATTAACCAGAAACTTGTTCATATTAACCAGTTATTCATAGTGTATTAACCACTTAATTTTGAACTCACCAAATCCATGAGATTCACTCTTTTTTCCACAATTTTTTGCCAATCTACTCTTAACTTGTTAAAAATAACACTGCACATATTCACTCCACTAGTGATTCGTTTCTAACTAGTTTCCCCCCACTATTTGGAAATTTTTTTAGATTAACCAGAAACTTATTCATATTAACTAGTTATTCATAGTGTATTAACCACTTAATTTTGAACTCACCAAATCCATAAGATTCACCCCTTTTTCCACGATTTTCTGCCAATCTACTCCTAACTTGTTAAAAACAACGTTGCACATGTCCACTCCACTAGTGATTCGTTTCTAACTAGTTTTCCCACACTATTTGGAAAACAACACTGCACATATCCACTCCACTAGTGATTTGTTTCTAACTAGTTTCCCCCCATTATTTGGAAATTTTTTTGGATTAAACAGAAATTTGTTCATATTAACCACTTATTCATAATGTATTAACCACTTAATTTTGAACTCACCAAATCTATGAGATTCACCCTTTTTTCCACGATTTTCTGCCAATCTACTCTTAACTTGTTAAAAATAACATTGCACATGTCTACTCCACTAGTGATTCGTTTCTAACTAGATTCCCCCCCACTATTTGGAAATTTTTTTGGATTAACTAGAAACTTGTTCATATTAACCAATTATTCATAGTGTATTAACCACTTAATTTTGAACTCACCAAATCCATGAGATTCACCCATTTTTTCATGATTTTCTACACATCTACTCCCAACTTGTTAAAAATAACATTACACATGTCCACTCCACTGGTAATTCGTTTCTAACTAGTTCCCCCCACTATTTGGAACTTTTTTTTGGATTAATCAGAAACTTATTCATATTAACCAGTTATTCATACTGTATTAACCACTTAATTTTGAACTCACCAAATCCATGAGATTCACCATTTTTTCCACGATTTTCTGCCAATCTACTCCCACTTGGTAAAAACAACATTTCACATGTCGACTCCACTATTAATTGGTTTCTAACTAGATTCCCCCTACTATTTGGAACTTTTTTTGGATTAACTAGAAACATGTTCATATTAATCCCTTATTTATAGTATATTAACCACTTATGAACAAGATTATTTCTCAGCACATTCTGAGTTAATCAATAATAATAATCAAACAAATAAATCCCCCAACATTCCTTTATGACAGAATTAATCACAAACCAAAAAAATTCCTCAACTCCTTATCCATTTATTGTCAATTTTAAAGCTAATAAGCATACTATCTACCATTAATCATATATCAAATTTCAACCCATGAAATAAAAAAGGTCACAAAGGAAAGAGCCTAATAAAAAATCTGCTACTTTATCTTTTGAGAAAACAAAGAAAAGGAAAAGGAAGAATGTCTAATATCTATAAGTTCCATCAGTTAAGTCAAATTTTCTTTATGCATATTAGTTGAACAACAAGGAACATAATAGCAAATGCACTGTTAGATTCCCTATAAACATGAGAAAAATCAACCTTCCAATGGCAAATGCGGGAACAAAAGAATGATTAAGCAATATAGCATATTGGGAATCAAGGTTCACTTTCCTTCTAACGTGTTTCACTACAAACCATGCTTAACTACGCTTGGCTCAATCCATATCCACCACAAACACATGCCAGCATATTTTAGAATAAAAAATGATACAAAAAATCCAATGACACAGGAGATTAAAATACTAAAATCCAATGATACCAAGGGTCACAACATTAATATATCATCACATTCAAAAATATTATGTATAGTAGAGAGAATGAGAGAGGGTACCGGTAAAGGCTCAGACGGTAGAGCACGGTAGTTCTGGGTACTAGGTCACGATGGTTGGCAAGTCCGTGTGGCAGAGGATCTGGGTTGCTGATCCTGGTTCGCGGTTTGAGTAGAGGTTGAAGCTATCTGGTGCTGGTTCGGTGGGCTTCTCTGTTTTGCGACAGAGCTGGATGGTGGTGGGAGTTTGGGGGAGACGGAGACCGAGCGTAAGGGAAATGGGAGAAACTGAGGGTCGGATGAGGGAGATGAGGGACGAAGTGGAGGGTGGTGGGAGTTTGGGGGGGAGACCGAGACCAGAGTGTGGGGAAGGGGAGAAACCGAGAGTGAGGGGAAGAGGAGAAACTGAAAGTGTGAGAAGAAAGCAGAGAAACTTTTAAAATTTCATAAAGAAAGAAAGAAACGAGGAGCGCGGAGAAAGTGAGAAAGGGAGGGAAGGAAAAAAGGGAGGTATACGGCCATGTGGTATACAGTGGAAATAAGTTGGAGTATAACGTTGGACGAGAACTGTTTTCCTATCTTTTTAAATCATTCTTCTAATAATCTTTTTAATGAAAAAGTATTAAATAAAATAAATAAATACACTTAATATCTTAAAAATATAAAATATATATAATACTTTCTTATTTATTTAATAATTTAAGATAATTATTAAGAGAATTAAAAATTATTCATACAGAATTCATACATGATTGGATAGTGGACCACATGAATCTTATCTGCAAAACCTGCTTCATAAAGACATTAGCAATAGTAAATCTGTTATCCTATTTGATTTTGGCTCAACATTCTTTTACTTGCTATAGATATGATCAAATAGAATTTGTTATTTACCAAATGGATTAGGAAAGGACCCACGTACATAGATGCTTTTGTTTGATGATGCTCAACATGTTTTAATTTTTTGCTTGTAGTGTTTCTTTCTTTTTCCATTGTATGAAAATAATAATAATTTGTTTTTTGTTTGAGCTTATTTAATTACTGAAAATATCTAGTACCTTAAATTATAAATTTTGCATATTTACTAACCGTTCTCACAGTTTACAAGTATTAGGCCATCTTTGCAATATCGTTTTAAATCACAAAACATTCAAGACATCATACAATCGATAACTATATATGTTTTTTATAGAAAAAAAATCCTTTTAAATTCTTAACTTTCAGTGATTTAATCAACACCAATGGTAAAAAAAGAATGTTTTTTCTCTTTTTATTTGGGTGCATAGAGAATGAAGTTTCTATTGGGTATGAATTATGATTGATTTAAAATACTTGTAATTAATTAATTTGATTGATTGCAGTCGCTCTCTTAGCATCTAAGCCGTCTGCACATTCTAAAAGTTAGCATCAATCGCTTTGTTTCTTCATGGCACCAAAGGTGACACACGCTCTAGGAAGGCAAAAAGATTTAGGAGCTGTTGGATGAGAGCGTTGTAACCAGTGGGTGGATCCAAGATGTTACGATAGTGATTAATTTGTTATTTTAGTGATTGATTTGTTACGATTATAAATGATTTGTTATTTATTTGTTATTATCTTGTAATTAGATTAGGATTAATAATTAGACTTTATGTATATGATTGGTTTCGATTTTGTTTTATTCTTTCCTACCCTATAAATAGGAGTACCTCATTGTACATTTACACTCATAAAATATATAAATATTTTCTCATCTTCCTCTGTTTCTACATGACATCAAGAGCTTAGGTCTCTGTCTCTCTTCCAGTGAATTTTTTGGTGTTTTTTTTTTGGTTGGTGCCTAAGGTCCACTGTTGGCCTTCTTCCATTTTGATCCTTCCGGTTGCCTCCAAGTCTCTCTTTCGACCTACGCTTGTACCGCCCACTAGTTGACTGTTGACCAAAGTATTGACTGTGTGTTTGACTCTGTTGACCGCGTGTTAACTATCCATTGTGAACCCTCCCTTAAGTATTTCAGTGAGATTTTTCTATTTTTCCACTCAGTTTTGTTCAATTCTGCTCTAATAGTGTTGTTTTTTAATTTATTGTGCTATAATGAAAAAATTTGATGTCTCGCTTCCTATTCTAGTTGTTCTTAATGGATCAAATTATTCCCATTGGGTCGAAGCAATGCGCGATTTTTTGAAAGGCTGCAAACTCTGGCGATATAGGACAAATGATATAAAGAGTACCACCAAAAACACAATTGATACTGCTAAAGCCTATGCTGATAAATTAGAGGAATGTGATAGCAAGAACCATCAGATCATTACCTGATTTCCCAATACATCTACTCCTGGTATTCATCTATAGTTTGGGCGTTATGAGAACGCCAAAGAGATATGGGATCATTTAAAGCAACGTTACACTATCTTTGATTTATCACATAAGTATCAATTGCTGAAGGAACTTAATACTTTGAAACAATAAACTGGTCAACCTGTTAATGAGTTTTTAGCACAGATGGAAGTTATTTAGGATCAGCTAACCTCATGTGAGCATTCTCTGAAACATGTAACTGATTTAAAAACATATGAGACTCATCGGAATCATACTCGTCTAATCCAGTTTTTGATGGCTCTTACTGATGAACCTGTCCGTGTATCCTTACTATATCAGAATCCTTTGCCCACACTTGAGAATGGCTTTCCACGTCTCAAGTTTGAAGAAACTAGATTGAGTCTTGTTCGTCCCAAAGCTGATCTTGCCTTTGTCATTCCAGATAAAGTAGCCAAATTTTGCCATCACTGTCGAAAGTCAGGGCATTCCTACTCTGACTACCCCACTATTGAATGTCACAATTGCAAGCAAAAGGGTCATATTGCTTCATATTGTTGCCAATATTGCAAGAAACCAGGACATTTAATTCAGAAATGTCTCACTCGTCCTCCTCCACGAGACCAGAACAAGAATCAACCTCGTCCCAGTTCTTTTCAGCCTGTATTTGCCACCACTGTTGCTGCCAATGAAGGCTATTTCAACTCACTCAACTTTATATTCCCCAAGTATCCAACATTTGCATTGCTTCCGCCACATCTTCCATTCAGATTTGGCATCAACATCTTGCTCATAGTTCTCTTGGCAAACTGCATCCTCTTGTGTCTCAAGGTCTTTTAGGATCTGTTACTAATGAGTCTCTTGATTGTACTGCTTGTCAAACTTCTAAACAACCACCTTTATCATTTCATAAAAGTACTTTTATTTCTGCTTCACCATTTGATCTTGTGCATTTTGATATTTGGGATCCTGCTCCCACACCTACTATGGGAGGTTCTCGGTATTTTGTGTTATTTATTGATGATTATTCTCGCTTTACTTGGATATATTTGATGAAAAATCATCATAAACTTCCTCAAATTTACATTAACTTTGCCAATATGATTCAAACACAATTCTCTAAAGTCATTAAAGTTTTTCGCCGAGATAATGCCATGGAATATCGTGATTCTAAACTCTTATCTTTTCTTGATGCATAGGGTACCTTGTCTAAGTTCTCATGTTCATATACCTCTCAACAGAATGGTTGCGCTGAGAGAAAGCACTATCACATTCTTGACTCAGTCCGTGCCATGCTTCTCTCAGCCTCCTGTCCCGAACGTGCCTGGGGTGAAGCTGCTCTTACTGCTATCTATGTTATTAATCGTCTCCCTTCCTCCGTCCTTGTTAATGTCTTTCCTTTTGAGCGTCTTTATCGCAATACACCAGATTATAACTTACTTAAGGTGTTTGGTTATGCTTGTTTTGTCCTCCTCCAGCCTCATGAATATACTAAACTTGAGCCTCGCACCTGTCTTTGTTGTTTTCTTGGGTATAACATAGAGCACAAAGGTTATCGTTGTTAGGATCTCATATCTTAGCTTATCCATATCTCCCGTCATGTTGTCTTCTAGGAACATATTATATTCTCTTTATTATCCAAGTTTATGTCAATTCCGTCCACTTTTACTCCTCTTTTTACTAACCCTGATGTTGATTAATTCCCTAGAGACATAGATGTAGGTACCTCCAGTGAACTCCTAGTCTCTTTTGATGTTCCCTCTACTTCTGATGATGTTGCTCCGATTGTTGATCCTGCACCTCCCACCATTGAGCATCCTCATAGGGTAAGAACTCCACCTATTTATCTACGTGATTATCGTTGTTTTTTTACTATGCTTCACCTTCATGAACCACAGTCCTATAAGGAAGCCTCTACCGACCCTCATTGGCAGCAAGCTATGCAGGAGGAATTACAGGCATTAGAGAATACTCACACTTAGGACCTTGTTGATCCTCTTTCTGGTAAACCTCTTGTAGGATGCAAGTGAGTTTATAAAATCAAGACTCTTTCTGATGGTTCTATTGAGCGGTACAAAGCTCATCTATTGGCAAGGTTTATCGTCTTTGTAAGGCTCTTTATGGTCTCAAATAAGCATTTCAGGCCTGGTTTGCTAAATTTCACAGCACTATCAGTCAGTTGGGGTTATCTTCCAGTGCTCATGATTCTACTCTTTTTACTCAAAAAATAGAAAATGGTACTATTGTATTGCTTCTTTATGTCGATGATATAATTATTACTGACAATGACTCTATTGGCATTACTAAGCTCAAACAGTTCTTATGTCAATATTTTGAGATGAAAGATCTTGGACCTTTAAGTTACTTTATGGGGCTTGAAGTCCTATCTTCTAGCGATGACTTATTTCTCTCACAAGCTAAGTATGCTTCTGATCTTGTCTCTCAAGCAAGCCTCACTGATTGTAAAATCGAACACACTCCTTTTGAACCCAATGTTTGGTTTACTCCTCAGGATGGTACTTTGTTGGATATTGTCACTCTTTATCGTCAGCTAGTAGGCAGCCTGATCTATCTTTCAGTTACTCGACCGGATATCTCCTATGTTGTTCATTTGGTTAGTCAGTTCATGGCTGCCCCTTGTACCACCCATTATGTTGTTGCCATCTGCATTATTCGATATATCAATGGTACCTTGTCTTATGGTCTTCATTATTTCGTTGTATCCCCTTTGACTCTTTGAGCCTACTCTGATGCCGATTGGGCTAGTGATCCTAGTGACCGTCCCTTCACCACTGGCTTTTGCATTTTTCTTGGAGATTCTCTTATTTCTTGGTGGACTAAGAAACAAACTCTGACAACTCGCTCTAGCACTGAAGCAAAACATCGTGCCCTTGCTGATACTACTTCTGAAATATTGTGGCTCTGTTGGCTTCTTGCTGATTTAGAGATACCTCAGTCTTTGTAACGCCCACAAGGGTATCATATTTACGACTAATCATAATATAACTTACTCAAGTTGTAAACGAATTAATCTTGTAAAACATTGATTTTAAAATTTCTTTTGCGGAAAGACTGAAAATAAATAAAAACCTTAAACATAAAATGTAACTAAAAATAAACTCACCACAACTTACATATATAGTGAAACATTGTTTACAAATAATTTACATAAATACACACTTACTCTCAAAAGATAATATATACAATATACACGATTGAAATATAAAATACTAAACCATAACATCTAAAACCAGACTAAGGATTTAGACCCTCAACAGGATCCTCCTCCTCCTCCTCCTCTATATCATCACTAAAGAACCCTGGTGGATACAACAAACGCTGGGTTGGCGTCCTAGCAGAAGACACCATAGAATCCTCCTCGAGGTATAGAAATTACCACCCCAGAGCTCACGTATTGGCATAGTGAACTCAAGACACATACAAGCATGTTGCGTCAAAACAGGAGTTTCATTCCTAGTACCACTAAGGTTTAAAGTTAAGTTTTCGGTGTAAACAAAATGTCATTTCCATAATCAAATCTCTAAGCGTTAGTCCCCCATGGAACTGCACTGTGACAAAACCCAAAACTTAACGTCTTGCCACCATACAAACAAGCACAGCAAAAAGATATATCACTGGTGGTAAACAAAATTACCAGCTTCCTCGTCTCCTCGTTCTTCATCAAACATATACAATAAAATAAATATAATACAATAAAGAGGTGAGATCCCCTACATCAATACTAATGAGTCAGTATAGAAAACAATAGTAAATAATACAGATACTATTTTCACATACAGTCATATTATCACATCACAGATAATATATCAGATAAGCATAGTTATCATATCAATATGCTGACCCATTATGCATATGTACAAGAGCCAAATCCTACTGCATGAAGCTAATCATAATTTCGGAGAGAAAGATAGGGAATACATGTCTGTATATCGTTAGCCTCAAATCATGTGCCAATATATTATATCATGGTGCGCAACATGACTAATACAAGACACTCTCAACAAATCATGAAAAGAGTAGCAACTCCGTCAAGACCGTTGGTGTGTTTGCATAGGATACCACGTCGCAGTAGTGCTACCAACTGGCCATATATGACATTTCACACCCCCAATGTCTCCAAGATCATTGAAGATCGTAACTACGCGATTCTCACCCACACAAAAGTGTAATTTCAATCTCCTAGGCACACTTACCTTAACTAAATAAGCTGACACGCTTTTCTATGCATGATGTATGATCCAAAACACATACAAACATTATTCTTACAATATTTCACATACACACACCATTTCTTGGCGGTATCACTTTCCAACATAATTGGGCCCACCACGACAGCCCGACAGCAAACTACTGTTATTTCTAATCGCGAAAACATTTCATCGCGTTTTCGCAATTGCGTAACCTTTTTCTTACGTTATCAAATCGCATAAGTATTTGTCAACATTTTTTAATTGCAAAAATATTTTCAAACGTTTTCTCAATCGCGTATTGATTTTTAATTATTTTCTCAATCTCAAAGTTTAAAAATCACTATTTTTAAATCGCATAAGATTTTTCTAACATTTTTCACTTGCGTAAAATATTTCATAGCTTTTTAAACTTATTTATAAAATTCTCTACATAATGTAGGCATTTTGGCCTTATTTATAACATTTTCCTACTAAAAATTCTTAATGTACCATTTTCTACTATTCTTTACAGAAATTTGACTTCTTGGAACTAATTAGATATTACATCTCAAAATTTTCTAACACTCTTCAAAACCCAATGGGTGAGCTATATGTTAACAAATTTCAAGTTTTAACTTTATTCCTCATTATAACTTGAATATGCTAATTTAATTCTAAACATTTAGTCCACTTTCCTTTTTCTACTAAAAATTCCTTAAATTGAATTCTTGTTAATTAATTACCTAAGTCTACACTTAGGAAAAATAATTTTGGATCTAAAACACTAAACTTTGGCATGTTGGCCATAAATCCAATTATGCTTCATAAATCATATTTAATTTTTTTTCTATCACATAATTCTCTGTAAAAACCCTTTAATCCAATTTCTCATCATTAAATCACTTAATCCATAATTAGGAAAATAATTTAAATTGCTTTGCCCTCTTTGTGGTGTTGAAATCGTGAGCCTCCATAGGTTCTTTGGAACCTTCATACAATTTCTCATCATGTGAATCACATCCTACTTTATACAATAATTCAACATGCTTCAAAATCACATAAACAAGCATAAAATCAAAGCTATAAAGCATACCAACCAAAAAAATCATCACAAACAAATCAAACTTAAAATCACACAAGTGAATAAATCCTTATGGATTTCTCACCACTAACAAGACATTTCCTCACCACCAACATATAGTTGATGAGGTTAATCTCCTTCTTACCTTAAGGAAGACAAAATCCTTCAAGTTGCTTCCTCCAAAGAATTTTCGTGTAGCCTCCAAAGAAAATCCTTTAAGAGTAGAAAACTCAAGCTTGATTTCCAAGCACTAGATGGATGAACTAGAAGAAACTTACAACATGAAAAGTGTTTAGAATGGTGTTTAGGTTTAGGAAATGAAGTTAGATGAAATTTTGGAAGCTTGGATGTTGGCTTTTAGTGTGGAAGCCGTGAGCTTCAAAGATGGAGAGAAATGAAGTTTTTGTTCAAGTTTAGATGAAAGAGAATGGAGAGAATTGCTTATGGTCACAAAATGTGATGAAATAAAATGGATATCCTATCTCTCTAATGCATTGCCGTGGAAGTGTGAAGGAAAAAGGAGAGTGAAATATTTTGCTAGCAATTATGATTAGCACATGGCTAATGTCACCAAGTGATTATGCTTTGATCATGTAATTTTCTATTGGTTTAAACCTATTAGTCATGCAAGTGAATCACCAAATTCTAGATGGTGCATGAAGCTTCCTAGCCGTGGAGCTCAATGGAGAAGGCTAACCAAGTTTTAATTCAATTGGTTCCTAACTAAATCAAGCTAACTTAGTTAGATCACCTAGTTTCATTGCTAACTATCTAATTACTTAGGTGTGAGTCATGAACTTCTAGAAGGTGCTAGAACCTCCCTAAAACCGTGAAGCCCTAAAGAGTAGCAAACTAAGTTTGTTCCATTTGGTTACTACATAGGCTTTATGCTAACTTAGTTCAAATCATCTAATTTCATCTAGTTACATAGCTAACTAGCCTAGCCATTTTTGTTGACCACTTTCTATTGGTTTTCATCAAGTTTCAAATATTCTAATTGGTTCATAAAACCAATCATCAAAACTTTCTCTAAAGGCTATTGTCCAATGGACAATAGTTACATAAATTATTACCCAATGGACATAACATACTGCTCGCAAGTCAGTAAGTATTTGTCCGTTGTATAATAAAATACAGAATATTTTTATTTCACAGATAGATTCTAAAAAATAAAAGATCATGACACGTATCTCTCGGATTCGGGTTTAGTAAGATCCTCTGACTCCGAATAAATTAGTAAAGATTTTCTCCGACCCGAAAATTATTATTTTCTTGACTCAGAGTATATCACAAACAATGATAAAAAACAGTCACAGAACAGTCAAAATAAATTTACAGCACACAGAAATCACAAAACAGTACAATTCAGTCATTAATGTAAAATAACAAATTTTGGAGTGTTACAATCTTCCTCCACTAATCTTCATTGTGACAACCGTAGTGCCATCCAAATTGCACACAACGATGTTTTCCACGAGCGCATTAAACATATTGAGATTAATTGTCACTTCATTGGTCAACATTTTTTACGTGGTGCTCTTCATCTTGTCTTAATTGGCACTCTTGATCAACCAGGTGATTTGTTCATCAAACCTCATTCTCCTAGTCGCTTCCGCACTTTACTGTCCAAACTTAAGTTGGTTACTATTGCATCTACTTGAGTTTGAGGGAAGATGTTACGATAGTGATTGATTTGTTATTATAATGATTGATTTTTTACAATTGTAAATAATTTGTTGTTTATTTGTTATTATCTTGTAATCAGATTAGAATTAATAATTAGAATTTATGTATAAGATTAGTTTCAATTTTATTTTATTTTTCCCTATCCTATAAATAGAAGCACCTCATTATACATTTACACTAAGAAAATATACAAATATTTTCTTATCTTCCTCTGTTTCTACACAAGGGTTGTTGGGGAGCGGGGAAGTTATCCTCTCCAGTACTAGAAACGTCCTCATAGAGTTAAGACCAACCAATTCCACCCAACTGTATATGTATATAACCCAAAGCTATTCTGACCTTCTCATACATTGCGTTAGTGCTATTGGTAACTTGGCAAGGACTTTCAGAGCAACAGAAACAAGGATCATTGGGCCAATGGTGAGGCTGCTTGACGAAAGAGAAGCACATGTTTCTATGGAAGCCGCTATTGCACTCAACAAGTTTGCTTCTACAGACAACTATCTCCTCGAGAATCACTGCAACGCCATCATACAGGCTGCGGGTGCAAAGCACTTAATTCAACTTGTTTACTTCGGGGAGCAAATGCTCCAGCTTCCTTCCTTAACCCTCGTGTTACATAGCACTACACGTCCCCAAAAGCGAGACTCTTGCTCAAGAAGAGGTGCTGATTGTTCTTGAGTGGTCCACAAAGCAGGCGCATCTCATCCAAGAACCCTCCATTCAAGCACTATTACCAGAAACCAAAACTAGGTTGGAACTCTCTCAATCAAGAGGTACAAGAGCATTCCGCTGAGCTGATTTAACATGTCTCCACAACACTCAAATCATTAACTCTTTTTCTCTTTTTTTTTTTGTTTTATTTTGACAATATTCTTGCATTAGTGTATATAAATTAGCAATGCTTGGGAGATCGCCCGTGTGAATTAATTTAGCCTCATTTTGTTTTGTATGAAAATAGAAATTTCTCTATAGAGAAGTTTTATTATCAAATGTTTTACCGTTTGTTTCATTGGAAAATATTTCCATTAGTTTGTGTGAAAACATCCTTATTATTATTTATAATTAATTATATATAAAAAATAGTGTACTAAAAAAATTATATAAATATTCTTTTAGACATTAGAAAGCATATTTCAATATAAGACATTTTGCGAAGCACTAAAACTAGATATGTAAGTTGAACAGAGAACATTCCTTCTAAGGATACACAAAGCATTGCATTACCTACAAATCCATCAAGCTTTTGCTAATGGCACCCTTAGATTTGATGACATAGCATTCCCTCTCTGACTTGCGTTTTTACATGTTCTCGTTTATGCATAGGCAACTCTTGATCAACCTCTTTGGTATGATGGAATCGTTTGGTTCCACTCTCAACAAATTATGAACGATGTAATATGATTATATGTAATTACTACTCCCACTTGAGTATTAAATAAAAAATATGATAGTACATCAAGAACTTGACATAACCTTTTTAAGATCCGAAAGTCCTCTCTATACAGATGGGAAAGGATGAATGATGCAACAATTCAAGTGGATTTTCAGGATTTATTCCACCGAATTCAGTTACTGGTAACAAGTAACACGGTATGGAGCTGGAAAATTAGGCCGATTCCCAGCATCGATGAGATAAAACTAGCCAACACGTGAATTTTTAAGTCAAATGTTCGACGTCGAAACATGTAATGTGGTGCACATCTTTCGATCACAAAATCTAACTTGATCCCGAATACTCATATATTTATATATTTACGAGTAATGATATTTGTTAATCAAAATTTCTATATGTACTCTATAACATTTGTTTGAGGAAATAAAAGTAGAGAGAATGTATATTAGAATTTTTATTTTTTTAATTTTAAAAAATAATATAAAAATGATATAAATTTTTATGTGTAAAAATTATTACTTTATCCTTACTTTAGTACGCTATAAATACTCTTACTAAATACTATATTTCTCCATATTGACTAAAGGAAAAGAGATAACTCTGTTCGTAACATCATGTCTTAAAGTTCTAGAGTGTACAAAAGCATCACCAACTACAGTAATATTTGAGTTCTGCGAACTGGAACCATAATTTTAAGATCTTTACAAAATCTTCTAAAAATTGATTTTTTGGTACATTTCTAAAACATTATTTGCTCATCCTAGCTAACTTGATTAACACAATCCTAATTTTTTCTATATAAAGTTGGTGCTCTTTTCAGACATCTTTCATAGGCTGTTTCCTTTCCCTGTTTATCAAAGATTGTACTACTGATTAAGGAAAAGTTTACGAGACAACAAAGTAACTGTTTGACAAGTAACTGCTAAAACTTAAAACCGACATTGCGAAGAGATCCTGATAAGCATCCCAAACTGGTATATATAGCAACAATAAGGTAAACTCTAAAATATTAAAAGGTTAAACTTTAAATTGTACTAAGAAAACGAATCTTGATAAGGCATTACTTTGAAAAAAAAAATACAATGGTCCGTGAATTAGGAGTAGGAATAGGTTAAATAATTTATTAAAGCCTTACGACTTATCTTATTATTATTTTTTGCCTATTTTGACTTAATTTATTTAACAAACAAGTTAAATTTTCGAAAAACTTATTTAACGAGTAGGTTAAGGCTTAAGCATTTTAAAAAAAATATTTATCCAATCAACCTAACCTATTTATTTATTAATTAGATTAGATATATAATTTAAAATCTATAATACTTTTATAATTTGTTAATATGTATTAGAATTTAATTTATATACACTATTTATACCATCAATTAATAATATATCATAATGTTATTAAAAATATTTGATTCTTACAATAATTACTATATATATAATAATATATGATTAATTGATGATGTAAAAAAATTTTATACTGATAATATATTAAAATTTAACTCTATGTACTAATATAATATATTTGTTTTATATATAATATAATACTTTTATTAAAAGTTATACTTATTTCAACATTTGAAAATCTAAATTTCTTGCCTTATTTGAAGGCGTTTATGTAGTCCAAGCTATTAAATAGAAACTGGAAAGAGAGGATTATTGATTGTATTTGAGTATGTGTTAAGGATCAAAGGGTGAAGAAGTGAAGATCCCAGTAAGCAAAGAAATGCTTGACCGTTGGATGAAGATGCAAACGGACTCTCGAGTAGAAGCGGAAAAGGAGACCCCACAGGCACAAAGTTTAATTTTAGTATACGAGTTAGAGGTAGTGGTGCATATCGATTTTTATTTTTTAATATCACTTTTCTCTCATTATTACATTATTATTTTTTATTACTTAATCACAATTATATATTCAGAAATAATGTGAATAGTAATCTGTGAGAAAAAAAGATGTATAATCATCATTTTTCGGTGCATATTTGCCCTAGTCCTAGACAGTGACAGAGAGAGAGAGATACGAAGATGAGTAAAAGGGTATCTGGAAAGGAAAGATGAAGTGGATCAATGAGCAGAAGGGTTTTGGGTTCATAACCCCAGACGAAGACGATGGCCTCGCCCTCGGTGATTGCCCTTCCAATGCTCGTTGAACGTCTGACGTCTCTGCCCATTACTTTTGTGGGGGTTTGGTCTTGTGTTTTGTCTCGCTCGCTTGTTATTTCAATTTGAAGATTCTGTTTTGAAATAGGACTGGTTAGGGTTTTTCATGATGGATCTTTCTAGTTGTGGCTACTCTGGGTCTGGGCCTTATTCTTGCAATCTTTAAACGTGATTTGCATTTGTCAGTTGTGCTTGTGTGCATTTTGACTATTCTCATCTTAGAGAGAGTGAGTGACGTCGCTGTTTTGTGGTGATTTGATTTGTTATTAACATGTTATGGTGTCTGTGGGGATATATGTGATTGTTGGTTGAGCAAAGAAAAGAGACCAAACAAAGTTCCTTTTAGTCATCAAATTGTATTATTTGGTTGGTTTACATGCCAATCAATAGTAAAATAAAATAAACTCTGGCTATCTGTTTTCTGGGAAGCCAATCATACCATTAACCATCCTCTTCTGGTCGGCACAGAATCAAGTATCTGGTGTCCTTCACGGCTTCCACCATCAGCCTTAATGCTGGCATTTGCCGCTTTTTTAGGACTTAAGGGGGATTTCCACTACTCCTTCCTGTTGGCATTTGTCTATTTAATCTTTTAGCTTTAGTTTGCAGTCTGCTTTAATTTTACTCTTGATAAGATGCCAGAATCCATTAACATATAATAGAATTGTTTATTTTGCGGTAGAAGAATGGATGCTTAATTTGGCAAGTTTGGTTCACAATTTGCCACCTGTCAACATTCGTCCAGAAGAAGAAACACACGAGTTCCTATTGGAAACGTCATTTTAGGTGATTTTTGTTTTGTTTTCTTGCTTCATTTTCAGTTTATTTGTTGTTAGGTTTTTATTTATAATTATAAGCATATTATTTTATTTTTTTTATTTTCATTCAAAAAATTTAAAAATAAAAAATAAAATAAAAATAAAGTGATATTCTTATAATTATAAATAGAAACACATTAGCTAAAAAAACAAATAAAAAAAATAAACCAAACCTAACCTCATTTTCGGTTCCTCTCGTCCATCCGACAGTACTTTCTTCGAGAAAAGTAAACTTTTACATGCCATAGAAATGAGAATAAAATGCAAAGTGGGTTCTTTCTAACATTTGTCGGTACAACTTGTCGGAATCACCTACATTTTACAATTCTTCTACTTCCCCTTTCTTGTTGAATGGTCAATAATTTCATTAAGCTTTCTCTATAAAAGTAGGCTTTGTTGGTATTAACAATCGTGTCATGATGTAATTCGTTTAAGATTTTTTTCTCATTGATGTCTATTAAATATTAAAATTACAAGAAACCACATCCATTCAGTGTAACGAAGTCTATATATACATTACATACATATAGAGATGATAACATTGAGAACAACTGTAGATATTGGCGAAAGGCAGTCAAAGAAGGAAGAGAATTGTAGCTAACTCGGGTAGGAAGCCATGGCGGAAAATAGGGAAGCAAGACAAGAAAGAACCATGAAGAGAGTCTTCTTGCTAATAAATTGCATCATACTAGCCACAGGTAACACTGGTGGTCCACTTCTAATGCGTCTTTATTATATCCACGGTGGCAATCGCGTCTGGCTATCCAGCTTCCTCCAAACCGTTGGCTTTCCCATCATGCTGCTTTATCTGTCCATCTCCTACATCCGCCGTCGGTGCATTCCCACCGCTGTTGACAGCACAAAACCAAAGGTGGTCTCTATCAAGCCACTTTCGTTTGTTGCTGCTGCCGTTATCGGTGTCCTCATCGGCCTCTCGAATTATTTATATTCCTATGGTGTGGCTCGGCTTCCCGTGTCCACTTCTGCTCTAATCCTCGGCACCCAGCTCGCTTTCATTGCTATCTTCGCTTTCCTCTTGGTGAGGCAGAAGTTCACATCTTACTCGGTGAATGCCATCGTTTTACTCCTTCTTGGAGCAGGGGTTATGGCTTTGCATGGCAGTGGAGATCGCCCTGCTGGTGAGTCTACTAAGCAATATGTGATGGGCTTTGTTATGACATTAGTGTCTACATTATTGACTGCGTTTATTATGCCCTTAATGGAGTTGGTGTACAAGAAGACCAAGCAGACTCTCACTTATTCTCTCGCGTTGGAGATTCAGCTGGTTGTGTGCTTGTTTTCTACTCTATTTTCCGTTGTTGGGATGATCATAGACAATGACTTTAAGGTTCTTCTCTTTCTTTGTCTTGATTTTCTTTTTTGGTATTAATTATATTACGAATTTTTAATCTTCAATTGAGACGCATTTGGAAAATAATTATAATGGTTTTTGAGTGTTTGAATTTACAGATAATTCCAACAGAAGCGAGACATTTTGGGCTTGGGGAAGTTAATTATTATGTTCTGTTGGTGGGGATCGCTATAATATGGCAGGCTTACTTCTTTGGAGCAATGGGGGTCATCTTTTGTGCCTCATCTTTGTTGTTTGGTGTTATGATTGCTATGTTGATGCCCGTAACAGAAGTCTTGGCAATTATTTTCTTTAAAGAGAAATTTCAAGCTGAGAAAGGGGTTTCTCTAGTACTCTCCCTCTGGGGCTTTGTGTCCTACTTTTATGGTGAGTTTAAACAAGCCAAGAAAATGAAGAAGAACTGCATCCCAAAAACAGAGCTGCTTCAAAATCATAGTATCCCTAATCCATGATAGAAATGCATCATGCACGTTTCATGGTTGTGTTTGAACTTCAATATGTAGATCAACTTTGGCTCTAGCTTCACCCAAATGTCAAACAAAAAACCACTTCTACCCTTCAATATGAGTATTTGTCCAAAACCCACTCGACAATATTTACAACCAGTCTAGTCAAAGTGAGCATAATAATATAGACACTTAATTGTATTTTATTTTTACAAGAACCAAAAAGTGTGATAGCTAGTCTATCAAATAAATAAAGAATCATATGCAAGCATTTGCCTATATATAATTATGTTACTTGAGTTTTGAGTCTATACGACAGATTTGGTATGCAAGCATGGTGCTCATACCAAAAAATTATAAGCAAAGCTCTATCGTAGTATAAGGTATAAATTAACTTGCAATTAAGCATAGCATTCACCCAAAACAATAACCAAAAAAACACCCACCTTATTCTTGTCAATATGGACTCGCTTCATCAACATCAAGCTTAGATGAAAAATAATATACCATATCTGCACCCCATGGACCCACGTTTCCCATGCACCACGTCCACGCCTATCAACTGCCACCATCCTCAAGCCCCAACATCCACGTCTCATGCACCACTTCCACGCCTTTCCACTACCACCACAATCGTCATCCTCAAGCCCCAACATCCATGGCTGAACCATTGGCTACAACTTTCAACCGCCAAACACAAAGCCTCAGTGTGAGTATGTGTTCCTCTACGTGTTGCCCATGTTCCATATCTATGCACTTAACTCGATTTTGTTGTGTGGGATTTATGTTGGCGCGGCCATTCTGATTGTTTTGGCGTTGGTTAAGAGTGGGGATGCTCACTGATACGACCTGTCATCTATTCGTGCGGATGGTGATCACTGGTGCAGCACCCATGGGATCGAGTAGAACTTGAAAAAGTCGTGGAGGCTAGGCTTCCACATGTCATACTTGAAGAGGGAGGCCCAACCGGCAAGGGGATCGGAAGAGGAGGGGAGCCACGGGTAAGGGGATCAGAGTGCAGAGAAGAGATAAGAAAGGAGATGAGCATGAAGAGAAAAAGAAAAAAAGAAGGAAAAATGGAAGAGAAGCGGCTGACGTGTAAGTTATAAAAAAAGTTCCTGGTGAAATAATCTGTCAGAAACTTTTACTGGTGACAATATTTGAATTTCTGGTGGATAATCCATTGGAAACATCGAAACACGTAACCAATACATTAATCAAAGTATTCCAACGACTTAATTTCCAGCGGATAAGCCGCAGGTAATAGGTTTGCGCTCATCCTCAGAAGTTGGAGAAAGTTTTTGATGAAAATAATCTGCCAAAAACCTCAAACTTTAAGTTTTATAGACCCTAATTAGAGGAAAAGACCAAGAAATTAAATACTAAAGTGTAAGTTTATCTCTGACAATTAGTAAGTTCTGGAATAAATTGTTTATGTAAAATAAATTTCGTATGAGCTTATTCAAAGGAGTTTGTCTCCTCTCAAACAAGACTCTATTTCTATTACACCATAATTCCCACAAAGTCGCAAGGAAAGGGATTGGCAAAGGAATCTGATGAGCCAACTCCTTAGTAGTAGAGGTGAAAAAGTTCGAATGCACAAGTTTCTGCCATACAGGAATGATAGTCATTGGGCAAGTTTCTGCCATACAGGGATGATGGTCATTGGGCAATCCTAAAAGCATTAGAGAATGGTCTCATCATAGAGTTGACACCTACTACACGTAATAGATGTCACAAGATGATGTTAAAACTGCAACTTATTCGTAATAACATCATATAACATAAACCAGACTGTAAAGGTCCCAATGATTCATAGTAATCAGCCATTTATAAGCAGAGGCAAAGATATAGCTTCCAGAAAAGTGGTATTTCCAATAAAAATAATCATATAATGCACCAAAAATATCCAAAGCAATAATATTCAAAATGCATTTGAGATGAGGATCTGCTGTAGTTAATTTTATAAAGATTAGCAATGCATATGAGGAAGAGAAGAAGAACAAGGGAGAAGAGAAAAGTGGTTAGGGTTCTATATTGTAAAAGTAAATCAGACAAAATTACAAGAATAGAAAAAAGGGTAAAAATATATATGTAACAAATAAAAAACTAAACTACCCTTAAGATAAATAAAATAAATAAAATATAAATGCACCATATTATCTAACATCCCCCATCAAACTCACGATGCATCAACAGGAAGCATCGAGAGTTTGTTAATCAAGAAACGAAAGAGTGGAGTGGAATGCGACTTTGTAAACAAGTCAGCAATTTGCATGGAGGAAGATACGAAGGGTAAAGTAATGGTCCCATACTGATAGTGGTGTCGAGTGAAATGACAGTTAATCTCAATATGCTTGGTGCGTTCATGGAAGACTGAGTTGCGAGTGATTTGTATAGCACTCATATTATCACAATACGTAAGAGTGGTCCAAGGAAAGTGACACCCATAGACTCAAGTAACCAACGCAACCAAACTATTTCGGCAGTAGTGGATGTCATGGTACGGTACTCAGCTTTGGTAGAAGAGCGAGAGACAACAACTTGCTTCTTACTCTTCCAAGAAATAAGAGAATCCCCCATAAAGATGCAAAACCATGTGGTAAACTTATGATCAGTGGAGTCACCACCCCAATCAGCATCTGAGTAAGCACATAATTCTAAGGAAGATGATGAAGGAAAGAGAAGACTCTGAAATTGAGTACCCCGAAGATAACGAAGAATGCGAAGAACAGCTGTCCAATGAACTGTAGTAAGAGAAGCAACAAACTGACTAACAACATGCACTGCATAATCAATATCAGGTCTAGTAATGGTAAGATATACCAAACTTCCAACAAGAGTACGATACAAAGTGGGATCTGACAAATGAATACCATCAGAAGAGGTATACCGAACATTATGCTCAAGAGGAGTATCCTTTGTTTTAGTGTCAGAGAGATGAACTTGTTTAAGAATGGTGCCAATGTACTTAGATTGAGACATGAGGTAACCTCTAGGAGAGTAGGCAACTTCAATCCCCAAAAAGTAACAAAGAGTACCTAAGTCTTTTATCTCAAACTGATGGGCCAATTGGAGTTTCAACTCCACAATCCCGTCAACATCATTCCAAGTAATGATCATGTCATCAATGTATAAGGAGAGCAGGATACGACCATGAGAAGTGCACCTGAGAAACAAAGCAGAATCATGCGGGCTAGAGTGGAAGCCAAGAGATGTAATCACAATGGAGAACTTCTCAAACCAAGCGTGAGGAGCTTGTTTAAGCCCGTAGAGAGCCTTCTTCAATTTACAAACTTCACCCGGATTACGAGAAATACCTGGTGGAGGAACCATATAAACCTCTTCTTGAAGATCACCATTCAAGAAGGCAATTTTAACATCCATTTGAGAAATATGCCACTGGCGGATAGATGCGACTGCAATAAGAGTACGAATAGTAGTCATTTTGACAACAGGAGCAAAAGTTTCTTCATAATCCATACCATATTATTGAGAAAAGCCTTTAGCAACTAAGCGAGCTTTGTATCTCTCAACAGACCCATCAGACTTGGTTTTGATTTTATATACCCAACGAGAACCAATTGCAATTTTTCCTAGCGGAAGAGAGACAAGGTCCCAAGTATCTGTCTTGTGCAAAGCAGAAAGTTCCTTTGCCATAGTCTGCTGCCAAAGGGGATTAAGAACAGTCTCTTTATAGGAAGAGGGCTCAGACAAACTGTGATAGAGGTTAAGAAGGAAGTAAAAGAAGTGGAATAAGTATAATAAACAAAATCTGATAATTTAGTGGACTTACGATCACGATGAGGATAACGAGGAAGAGGAAGATCCACGATTATAGAAGGTTCTTGGGGAGGCGCGGGGACAAAGGAGGCATCTGGATCTGCAGAACTACTAGTGTTAACTCTGCAAAGCTCAACATCAGAATTATTTTGGTTATGGGTCACAGGAAGAGGAGCGGTGTCAGAATCTGTGTAAAAAGGATCAATGTGGGTGAGATCAGATTTGGTAAGGACATGCTGACTAGAAGGAATAGAATAAAAGGGAATATGCTTAAGAAACACAACATTACGTGAGATATAAAGTTTTTGATTTGCATAATCATAACAACGATAACCCTTTTGACCATCACTATAACTAAGAAAAACACAAATCGTTGAACGAGAAGACAACTTACTACATTCTACATGAGGACGAAGAACAAAGCAAGTAGAACCAAAGACTCTCAAGGCTGAATAATCAGGAACACAACCATATAATTTCTCAAAGGAAGACAAACCTAAAGCAACAAAAAATAGAATTCTGTTAATGACATGTACTGCAGTGAGGACAGGTTCCCCCCAAAACTCACTTGGAACAAAGGCAGACAGAAGAAGAGAACGAGTAGTTTCAACAATGTGGCGATGTTTCCTTTAAGCAACTCCATTTTGTTCAGGAGTGTCAGTACATGAAGTTTGGTGAAAAGTCCCATCAAAAGCAAGTAATTCAGAGAATTTATTAGAAGTATATTCACCACCTAGATCACATCGAAAGCACTTGATAACAACATTATGTTGAGTTTTAACAAAAGCACAAAACATATGATAAATGCCAAAAAATTCAAAACGATGTTTCATAAGATAAACCCAACAATAACGAATGCAATCATCAATGAACGATACATAATATCTAGAACCACCTTTGGTAGCAACTGGTGATAGTCCCCATACATCAGAATGAACCAAGTCAAAAAGTGCAACAAAAACTGAAATACTTTTAGAAAAAGGTAAATTAGTAAACTTAGCAAGTTTACAACCACAACAGTCAGAAATATCATTAGATTGCAACTTTCCTAAAGCCCCTGTAGAAGCTAAGTATTTCAGATGGGAAGAAAAAACATGTCCAAGACGAGAATGCCATAAATAAAAACTAGAAGACGAGGAATTCAAACGAAAAGACGACAGATCAACACTAGAAGCTACAACATCTGGAACTCTTAGTTCATCCAGAATATAAAGGTCCCCCCTGCCTACAGCCTGTCCCAATCAGCCTCCTGGATTGCAGATCTTGCACAAAACAAAAGGTGGAAGAAAATAAAACTGAGTAAGCAGAATCACATAATTGACTAATAGAAACATGACTCAAAGTGAGATTAGGAATGTAGTAAACATATGAAATAGACAAATGAGATGTGGAAACAGACCCAGTGCCTGCTAATGGCATAGGAGTGCCATCAACAGTCATGACTGACACAGATGAGACAGGATGTAAAGACACAAATCATTTAAAATCAGATGACATATGATGAGAGGCTCCAGAGTCAAGGATCCATATGGGTGAAGATATACCTGATGAGCTAGAGAAGGGCAAACTTATATTGGATTGGGCAGACATGGCATGTGATTGTGTAGCAAGAAACCTCTGGAATTGCTCAGCAAGATCAGATACTATAAGACTAGAAAATGATGCACTCTCAGCTGACGGAGGAACAATTACAATAACATTTGATGTTGGAGGCTTGAAGTTTCGTTGGCTAAACTGACTAGGAGGTCTCCATTGAGATGATTGTTGTGCTTGCTGCGACTTATTCAACAATTTTGGACATTGAGCTTTCCAATGACCCTTCTGCTTGCAAAAACTACATTCATCGTAACCAACATTTCCATGAGATTTACTTTTGTTAGAAGGAACAGCAAAAACAGATGGGTTAGGGAGGATTCCTTTGTCTACATTCCCTTTTTCTGATTGAGACTTCAGTCGGATCTCTTCAGCTAACATTTCATTAACAACCGAATCAACAGTTGGAAGAGGATTACGGTGCAAAATTGTTCCATGAAGCCCTTCAAAATCATCTCGAAGAGCCATCAAAAACTGAATCACACGTTGTTTTTCTCTACGGTCAATGTACGGCTTAAAAGCTTGTAACTCAGCAGATTCAGTAAGAGCCAACTGGTCCCAAAGATTGCTCATGGCAGAGTAAAATTCCTGTATGCTCATGTTGTTTTGTTGAAGAGCTCGAATATCTATCTCCAACTGATATTGCTTTGCAAAATTAGACTGCACATACAACTTTTTCAAATGATCCCAAACCTCCTTGGCCGTTTCATATTTTGCTAGTTGAACCCCTATAGACTGCGAAACAGAGTTGTTGATCCAAGTAATAATCTTTGAATTATTTACCTCCCAGGTTTCTAGCTCTATTGTATATTTTTCATCTTTTTCATCTTTTGGCTTAACAGAGGTTCCAGAAACATAACCCAACATTCTCTTGCCTTTTAAAAAATTCTTCAACACATAACTCCAATATGAATAATTATGCTCATTCAACTGCACACTAATGGATTGAAGACAATCATCCTTTTCTCCAGCCATTGCAAACAATCACAAAACAAAGAAAAGAAAAACTCAATTTCTGCAAATGGGTCTCTACAAAACCCTAACAGAGAGAACTCCAAAAAGAAAAACGAATTGTTAACAAAAAATTACCTAGGTTGCTGTCGAAATGAATGGAATAACGTCTGGGTCGCATTCCAAAACGGAGTTTGATCTGCGAAAGCTGTGGCCAGAATCATCCTTACTCTTGATACCATATAAAGATTAACAATGCATATGAGGAAGAGGAGAAGAAAAAGAGAAGAACAAGAGAGAAGAAAAAAATGTTTAGGGTTCTCTATTGTAAAAATAAATCAGCCAAAATCACAAAAATAAAAAAAATAAAAATATATATGCAACAAATAAAATATTAAATTACTCTTAAAATAAATAAAATATAAATGTATCATATTATCTAACAAATTTCTTAAGTGCATTTGATCTAAACCTTTAAAAATAGATTTTTTTCAAAGTTAAAAAATTAAAGGAACACGTGGTTTAAAGATTGCCAACTATGAGATTGGAACCACACCACCTTTAGTTTTTTTCTTAACGGCAGAGGATCGGGTTCCTTATCTAATATATTATATAATATAATAATAATATAATATCTAAAGCAAGGTTTATGTCTTACCACATGTCACCACCACATTTATTTTCTTTCCCCTCCAAACAAGCTTCTTTAATAAGCTACTTCTATCATAATTTAAAGACAATTAAAATTAGTTAGAACTACAATTGCAATTGCTCTATCAATAAATGAAAATGTAATAAATTTAATTAGCTGAAATTATAAAATTAAAATAAGGATATATTCTATTCAATTCTCATGAATCAAAATTTGTTTGACTTTTAAGGTTGGTTAAAAATTCCCTAATATTATTGTTTACTATCCCTTCCTAATTTGTTAAACGATCAAGTGTTATTTAAATTCAAATTAATTAATGTTTAACCTGTAAGAATTAATTAAAATCAATTCAAATTCTCATAATCAGTTACTAATTGCAACATATTTGGCAAAGTGATATTAATGTTAAATCAATGTGATTACAAGAATGGAAATGCAAAATGCAGCGATAATGCAACTAATAGCAACGTTAAATTGTGAGAATGTGTCATTCGCCAGAAAATTTTGTGAGAATGTGCTCATAAGAGTCAATTCCTAATATCAACCCATTTAGCTAATATGAATGCATTTGGCTCTAAGAATGTCAACGTTCATTGTCAGAATCGCAATTAAAGTGCAGCGGAATTCAAATAACAACTAATATTAACATAATCAAATCCCTTTTAATCACTTGAAGTCGCATGCACTAAACACATTTCATAGGCTCTTGGAGTTGCAATCTTTCACCTATTTTCCAAAAAAAAATCACGCAAAAGGAAAAAATATTAACATATAATATAAGTTCCAGGGTACTAAGTACTTTTAAATTTTTATTTTATTTTATTTGTAAATTACACTCTCTTCTCTTTAAATTACACTATCTTTCTTTCTATTTTAAAAAATTATATTATCTTCTCTTTAAAGATGAAAATGTGCTATACTTTAATCTATTTTTATATTTTCTATTAAATTTCCCACAAGTCGAAGACTCGAAGTCACAATAGCCACTGGTCAGCAGGGTTAAGGTTATAGGTGTTGATTGTTAGGTATATAGCGATGTTACTGATGCAGTTTAATCTAGTTAACTAAACACTATTAAGAATATTCCTTAAATGATACTTAAATACATTTTTAATCATCCCTGACCTGCGAGGGTAGCATTGTCGCGTGCCTAACCGGTAATATTTATGACTTCGACCATGTTGTCTAGTGGTTACTGCAACTTCGAGTTTTCAACCCTACGATAATTTTAACAAAAAATATAGAAATTAATTAAAGTGTAACACATTTTTATCTTTCAAGAGAAGATAGTATACTTTTTCAAAATGAAAGAGAGTTAAGTGTAATTTAATCATCTCTAAGAAGAGAGGAGTGTAATTTACCCTATTTTTTTTATAGGTGCTCAAGGACATTCTGTTCTATTCAAACCTTTTCAATGTGTTAGTGTATAACTTTGTTTTTCTTTTCCAAATCAACAATATTTCATTTCCTTTCTTCCAATTGTATTGAATTCCTATAAATCTGTCACGAGTTTTATCTTGATTAATTAGTAATAAATCTTTTGATGTTGCTCTTTGTTTATTTTGATCATTTGGGAAGCACCATTGAATTTTGAGTCGATGCTTAAGGTGTACATATACATTGTTGTAAGTTTATGAGTTTATTTTGCATAATTGTATTCAAAACTTTATCATCATTCATAGCATAATAAAAAAAAATTAAAATTACTGGTCATTTGGTGGAAAAATTAAAATTGTAGCTATAACTTGTTTAAATTTTAAACATTAATATTATTATTTTAAATGGCAAGACACGTAGCATGTGCAGTTTTATTCTTATCATTTTAATGGTAAAACATGGGGCAAGTGCAGTTTTAATCTGCCATGTGCAGTTTTAAATATAAACGTGGTTGGATTGTATCAATTTTAAGCAAGTCTACGAATCTAAGAAAGCTATGTGTCATGGTGATACTCCTAGAATTGTATTGATCGTGTGTTATAATATATAAGTAAATTCAAATTATTTCTATCAAACTATCTAGAATTATCTGTGGTTAAGATTGTTACAATTTTAAGCATTAATTGGAGCTCATCTATTCAGCTAGTTTTAATAATAAAGAAACCATCATGAGACTTAATTTGATGTAAAGTTACAATAATTAAAAAAATTACATTTCTCAACAACAATAAGATTAGTTTTGACATGACAAAATTCATCAATTCTTTTAAAGATAATTTAAATTTTGAAAAGCTCCATCAAAGTTGTTTCATTCAATTAATTAAATAATTAAAAAATGTATTTACAAAAATGTAATTTTGATGATAAATCTCCATCAAAGTTTCAAATTTTGAATAATAGATAATTTAAATTGATAATAATTTATTTAGATAATTTAGAACTCCATTAAAATAGTGTAAGAATTAGAGAAAAAAATTTATCAATGACTGCCATGTGTCATCGGTAAAATTTTTATTAACTGTCTTTTATATAATATAATAAATAAAATATAGAATATAGATAGATTAATTCAATATTGAATTTATTAATTATAATCAATTTTTTTATAAAATATTCATTTTTTTGGGTACAAAAATAGGTGATACAGATTTAAGTTATGTTTAAGAGTTTTAGAAAAGATAAAAGAGAATAAAATAAAATAAAATGATAAGAAATAAAATAAAAATATGTATCACTTTATTATTTAAATATTTTGTAAGTTTAATGACTAGAGAAAAAATTCACGTCATTCTCTTCATAAACTTGATAAAGGTAAAAATATTTGAGATTTTGAGTGTTATCATTCTCTTCATTCCATTTAAATAAACTTTTAAACTCACTTTAATTAAATTTTATATTTTTTATTTCATGTCGCTCCTTCAGAATTTAAATGGAAGGACATGAAAGAGGACAGAAAATTAAGACATGTGATACTCATCCCCCTTCCGTCCAAACATAGCCTTATTGTCCTTGCAAAGTGACCTATCTGCTGTCTCCTCCTTATACTTTTTTCCTGAAAACACCTTTCGTCGTTTGATGGGCAAATGAGCTAGTCATGAATGATCATCCAAACCCTTCTCCTTTTGCCATTTGGGAATTCTAGTACTATAGTATTCTCCTCTCTCGCCACTCTACCACCATCTCAGCTCACCATTGCAGCCATCTCCTTCCCATTACCCCTTTACTTTTACTACCAAGTAGGAAAGGAAACCCATCTACCCAAACACCACTACACCATATGGATCCCTTCCCCTGCTGTCATTTCGCCCTCATTCTTTGCTGTGCCCAGCTGCTACTCTTCACTCCTGCAGGTAAAAACACGGTCTTTGGTTTTGGATTGGCTTAATTAAAAGCACTCATCAGTTCTCACGATTCTATTCTTGTCACTTGTCAGGTGTTATGGGAGCTACGTTTACATTTGTAAACAGATGCGACTACACAGTGTGGCCAGGTATTCTTGCCAATGCGGGTAGCCCAACGCTCGAAACCACCGGCTTCGAGCTCCCCAAGGACACTGCCAGGTCCTTTCAAGCTCCCAGCGGCTGGTCCGGTAGATTCTGGGGCCGAACCGCTTGCAATTTCAGAGATGGATCCTGTCTCACCGGCGACTGCGGCTCCGGCACCCTCGAATGCAACGGTGCCGGAGCATCCCCGCCTGTGACACTAGCCGAGTTCACGCTTGGCACTGTCGGCAAAGACTTTTACGACGTTAGCCTCGTCGATGGCTACAATCTCCCCATGATCATAGAAGGGACGGGCGGGTCGGGTCTGTGTGCTTCGACCGGGTGCACATTGGATCTCAGCCAGCAATGCCCAACGGAGTTGAAAGCAGGGGAAGGAAGCGCGTGCCAGAGCGCGTGTGAAGCGTTTGGTAGTCCTGAGTACTGCTGCAGCGGCGCGTATAGTTCCCCGGCGACATGTAGACCCTCTGTGTACTCCGAGATGTTCAAGGCAGCTTGTCCCAGCTCGTATAGCTACGCTTACGATGATGCTTCCAGTACATTTACTTGTGCTGGTGTCGATTATACGGTCACCTTTTGTCCATTCTCTCCAAGGTAAAACCCAGTTTTTTTTTTTTTTTCTCTCAATATCTGGCAGTATTATTTAAGAAGAGAAGCATTCAGTGATTATGTGTTATTTTATTTGTTTGTACTCATTATAAGATGGTTTTATTATGTGTCATTCAGTGATCATTACTTTTTTACTAATACTTTATTTATTTTCCTGATTGAGCAATTGATGAGTGTCTAAATGTGTGGTTTTGCAGTGAGAAATCCTCACGAGATACAAGTCCGGTGACCTCAACAACGTCACAACAAGGGATAGGATCCACGGGTAAGGACCTTGGTCTTGGGTATTCGATCGATGGTGATGGTTCTGGGTCGAGTTTAGGATCTGGAGAGGCCATGCTAGCAGATGGATCATATCTAGCTGCTTTGGCCATGGGAGACTCTCCCGGGACGTTCTCCTTCTCCACCTTCGTCTACTCTGTTAGCTTTTTGCTTCTTCTCTCCTTGATTTACCTGCACTAGCATTCTCATAAGCTAAATAAATGTAAATGGGTAGTGGATTTTTGCGGCTTTGATGGGTTCATGAATTTTGGCTTTGCCAGAAAAGCTGACGGATTCTTCCTGATTGTAAACCACCCACTTCGAGACTCTACATAAAAAAAATAAAAAATAAATCTATGTTTCATACGTTAAAATCTGGGGTATTTATCTCTCCTATCCAAGCTTTTGGGGGTTCTATGATTGTGGGGGTTTATAAAGCAAAGTAGCAGACATACTTCTGCAGTTTTGGTTTGGCTTTGTTGGTTTCATATGTGCTGTAGTATGCCTTTATGTTGGTTTCTCAGCAAAGAAAGGTTTCTCAAAGAAGGTGATTATGAACACTCTGCAAAGAGTACTATCCTTGTGTCTGAGGGTTGTGTGGCTTGGCTTTTGCCTTTTGTCTGCTATAGAAGAAGGAATTTTGAGCAGCATTTGGTGTCATGTAACTGAACTTGTACGTATAAAACACGAGAGGTTCTTCAATAAATTTGGAGTATTTTGATGGATGTATTAAGTTTATTAATAATTAATATTTTTATAAAATTTTGTATTATATAATTAAAAATATAAAATTTTATAAAAATATTAAATATTAATTGACATGATGTATTCAATTTGATTATTCTAATTTTAGACAATAATTTCTTATAAAATAGAAGGGAAATGTGAGACCTGAGAGTGGAATATTGCAATTTGCATAACACTAATTTTAGTCATTAGTTTCAATATACAGCTAAAACGCTAAATCTCCATTTTTATATCTTTTTCTTTTTTCTTAAAACACGAGGGGTTTGGGATTAATTTTCGCTGGAATGGCATATGCTTGGCCTAATCACAATGGGTTTTAAATAGGTTTTCAACTTTTATAATAAAGTTCACCCATATGAAATTTAATTTATTAATTGAGTAACACCTTGTAATTTTTAATATCCATTTATTTTCAAGATTAAAGTCAATTTGAAGATCATATACGTTATTGAAAGTTAAATCCGTTCTTATTTGTCAAAACTGCAATTGTTGTTGTTGGGGAAATATGTTATTTCCTTCTATATGTTTGTCATAAATACGAGTAATTAAAAAAATATAATAAATATATTACACATAGATTAATATAGTTAAGCTAAACATGCTTGTATCTAAATAATATCAAAATATAATTTTTATACGAATAAAGTTATAAATCCTCCTACATTATAATTTTTGTATAAATAAAGTTATAAATTATTATTCTTCTTATAACACGGTAATTTTTACACGGACAAAATTGTAGATTATTTTTCAATATAATTTTTTAGAATCATAAAGTTATGAACTCTTTATGATGGGAACTAATAATCACAGTTGCATTGCATATCATCCAATGCAAGTTTTGTGGATAACATGCAAGTTTTGTGGATAAGAAGTTGTAAATGTTCCGCCACAATATTACTCACAAATTTTTCTTCCTCATTATCATGTCTTAAACAATTTCTCAATACAAATATTTATAATCCACAAGAATAAAAACTTGCTTGATAAGTAGAGAAATACTAATAACACATTTTTTTAGACACTTATTTCAACACATAGTTTTATTATTAGTCTAAAAGTAAATGTTGCTAGTATTATTCTTCTAATAATCTTTTTAAGTATATAAGGTAGACCAATAATAAAATAAATATTAAAAGAAATGTCTAAAAAAGTGTGTTGCTAGTATTTATAAAATTAGTTAGTATCCTTTTTATCTTCTTTATGACTTTCTTATTTTTTTGATTAAAAAAATCTCTACCATATCTTATATATCTCTTACATATTTTTCATATTTATTACATAAATCTTTTACATATCTTAATATTAATTACAAGATATGAATTTATCAATAAAAATAAAGAAACTATCAATATCAATTTTCTAATTAAGAACACTGAGTGAATTCTAACAATTGTAATCAATGATGTTCAAACTTTTTTTAACAATTTTTTAAAAAATAATGTTATACACAAATTTACATATATATTGCCTTATATTTTTTTATAATTTTTACTATTTAATTATAATTAAACTCATTTTATTTTCCACTCTCACAAGTAAGCAAATATGAGAAATGTGTTTCCGGAATTAACATTTATCTTGGAATTTTTTTTTTGTCAGGATTTTTCTTTTCAAAAGGAAGAATCATGCTGTCCAAATGCTTCAATTGAGGGGGACCCACCACGAAGGTAATAGTCACTTTGGGCGGGTTTGATGGACGACAAACGAGGTTCCAACTTTAGCCACATGGATAACTAGTTACTGTGCGTTTGGAAATCCGTTTGTAGTGTGTAACGTGATTTTGGTTTCCTGCAACGGTGGCACTATTTTGTTTGGGTATTTTATTTTTCATTTGCTTTAATAGATTTTTCTGCCAAACTCACTTTTGAACTAAAACAAAAATTTCTTGCATTTATGTTGTATTGAAAAAATTGAATGAGAAATTCTTACTTTAACTACTTTATTTGAAGTCTTTACCTTCTCAATTATTTTTATTTAAATAACATTTATTTTATCAAATTTATTTTTAAGATAACTTAAATATAAATTATATTATTATAAATATATTTTAATTAAACTTAAATTTATAAACTTTAATTCAAATACACATTTTGTAATCTGTGCTTTGTATGGGTTTCTCTTAGCATTTTAGCATGAGTTTCGTTCAGATTAATTTACTGTTTTAATATTTTTTTTCATTTAGAAAAAGTTTTATTTATTGATTCTATCATATTTGACAAATTATATTTTAATCTTTATATGAAATTTAATATCTTATAATAATTATTTTTTATAAATTTAAAGATTGAAACTTTTGATTTTTTATTATAAATTATTTAAAAATTTTAAGATATAAATATTATTTTATTTTAATTAAATATTTTTTAAATATTTTATATTTTTCAATAATTTAATATATAAAAATAATTTTTTTATATTATTCAAACAAAATAAATTATTTTAAAATTATTTTTAATTAATATATTTAAATATAAAATTAATTTTATTATAATTAATATTATATATAATTAATTATTAAAATATTTAAATTTTTGCGATTAATCCAAATAAACAGTCACTTGATCTTACATGGCGTGCATGACATCAGCCTCAATCTATAAGAGAGAATCAATACAATTTTGACAGTAAAAAGGAGAAAGTAAACAATGAGTGATAGGCTACGTTTGGTTTGTCCATTGCTTGTTTCTATATTCAATGGAAACGAAAAATGAGGGTAAAAATATATTTGGGAGGTTATTTTCATTTTCATGTTTTAAGAAATGAAGCCCTCATTTCTCGAAATAGTAAAAATGGAAAAAACAAAAAAGTTGTTTCCAACCGTTTTCACTTTTGGACGCTGGCATTTTTTAAATTCTTATCACATTTGGTTAGACACTCCAACATGAGGGCAACACTTGCTCTATTTCTTACGAAGTTGTCAGCAAAAACCAGAAATGGATTTGACCCACCATTTCTTCTCCTCACCATAGGATTTTCCCTCATTTTGTCTCTCCTTCCTTCTCCCACATCCTCTCACACCTTACCATCAGCCACTTCTTTTGAATTCACCACCACTGTCCTTGACGTCACTTCCCCATGGAAGTCCAACCCAAAGACCTTTCCATGCCCGTTTCCTCCAACACCGGCCGAGGAAGCGGCGAGTATTTCTCGAGGGTCAGCGTGGGGCAACCACTAAAGCCCTCCTCTTGTTGCCGTACTTGATGTGGGCCTGGACAACGTGCTTGTCCTCCTCCGGTCTGAGGCCGGCGCTCCACTGTCAGAATTATAGCCAAAGAGTTGAAAGGATGACAACAGATTAAGTGTGTATTTAGTTCACTTGTTAAAATTTTAATTTTTTAATAATCGATTATAATTGATTATTGTATAAAGTTTTTTTATAATCAATTATAATCAATTTATTTTTATATTTAGATATATTAATTGAAAAATAATTTTAAATTAATCTATTTCGTTTGATTGATATAAAAAAGAATCACTTTTACGTATTAAATTACTAAAATAGATATAAAATGATTAAAAAGTTATTTAATTGAGGATAAAATAGTATTTACATATCAAAATGTAAAAAATAATCTATAAGCTAGAATCATAAGTTTCAATCTTCAGCATTATAAAAATTAATTTAAAAATTTTTTATTTTACATTAAATTTCAGTAGAAAAGCTTAAGCTGATTTTGTCAAACATGATTAAATACTGTTAAAATAATTTTTTTCTAAAAAATGGCTAATTTAAGTTAAAACAATCTTAGTCAAACATGCACTAATGTACCAAAATGGTATAAATTGTAATATAAATTACAAATTTAGTACAAGTTAAAAATTAATTATTAAAATAGTGTAAGTTATTGATATGAATCACGATTTATTAATTTTTATTTTTTTTATTATGAATCAAAGAAATCATGGTTCACAACTACGATTTGTGTTAATTAAAAAAAATTAAAAAGTTGTGACTCACATTCACAACTTGTGTTATTTTTTAAAAAAAGAATTGAGTATGAAAAAAAAGTTAGCTTGTGGTTGGATCATTATAACCGACTCATGCAGGACAACCCATGTAATAGTCATTTACATGAAAATTCTGAGTATATTCAGTAGTACTTACGTTGCATTTCGAGAGGATGTATATTTTGGTGGTACGGTATGATTATTTTTTTATATTTAATTTAACGTGGTATAAAAGTGTTGTTATACTAATATCAAGTATCACTAATAATATAATAAATTTTTTTGTCAGTATTATTTTGTATACGCAATTTAGGGCAAAAAAAGTTGGTTATGACAATTAAACTACAAGTCAACTTTTTTTCGTATTTAATTCTTTTTTTTTAAATAACACAAGTCATAGAACCACGACTTCTTTGTGTCTTATTTTTTTTAATTAACACAAGTCATGGTTGTGAGCCGCGATTTCTTTTTTTAAAAAAAATTAATACAAGTCATGGCTGTAAACCACAATTTATTTGCTCTATAATAAAAAAATAATAAGAATTGATAAGTCATGATTCATATACCAACGACTTATACTATTTTAATAATTAATTTTTGACTTGTATTAAATTGATAATTTATGTTACAATTTATACCATTTTGGTATATTAGTACATGAAACAAACATATTTTTAAAAAATGAGAAACCGAAAATGAAAATTATTTCCTAAAAATAAAAATAAAAAATATTTTCACAAACTAAAGACACCCTAAAATTTCAGATGACATGTCAAAATATTAGCCATTCACTTAAGAGACCAATTGACTCACGGCCATCTCTTCATTATTTTGAACATATCTTCCGTTCTAGGAAAGGATATTATTTTAATAAGAATGAAATGGTTCGTTTTATCATCTATGTAAGCCTAGAAATGATGGAAGGACTAATATCTTCCTTCCATTCATTATTAGGTATAATTTGCATCATACAAGAATGGAGGAGTGACTAACAAGAAACCACCTACGTAGAAAAACATGTCTGTCTCCACCAAAAAACCTCCAATCCAAGATACACTCAAATAATTTCAAATCTGCCATAACCAAGACATTTTAACATTCATCACATCATTTGATATAGTTACACGTTAGATTTAGGCTTGGAAATTTACAGGGTATTAGATAACATATATAGGTTCTACAAAATCAAGTTTTAGTCATAAATATCCTCATTAGTCATAAATAGAATTAGGGTTGACAATAAAATTTATTAATTTTTAATTCATTCAATCCATTTATATTAAAATTAATTCAATTTATCTAATTAAAATAATATATTTTATTAAATTAGATCTAATGAATTAAATTTAGTTATGAATAATTAATAACCCAATAAAAATATGCATTTGATATCCAACGAATATCCAATTAAAAACTAATTCAATGGATATTTAATTAAAAATTAATCTAATAAATATCAAATGTATTTTAATTTTTATTTTGTTCAAACAACTGAACATAAATGTTACTAACTAAATTTTTTTAGAGAGAATGTTTTTAGAGAGAGAAAGAAAATTTTGTAAAAGAGAGAAATATTTTTTTAGAGAGAGAATGAAATTTTTTAGAGAGAGAAAGAAAATTTTTAGAAAGAGAAACATTTTTTAGAGAGATAATGAATTTTTTTAGAGAGAGAAATATTTTTTACACTATGTTTGGATGACAGGTAAAAAGAGGAACAGAAAAGAAATGGGAGGAACAGAAATAATTTTTTTGTGTTTGGGAGTTTTAAAATGCATAGGAATGAAACGGAATCCCCTCCTCTTCCCCTCAAATGTCCAATTTTTATTCCTCCTAAAATTGAGGTGGAATAGGGAAAACACATGCTCCGTTCCGTTCCATTAATGAATCTTCCAAATAAAGAGGAGGGGAACTATGTTCCATTTCTTTCCTTTCCTTTCCGATCCATCCCTACCTATTCCGTTTCATTCCGTTAATGAAAAAATATCCAAACACAGGGTTAGAGAAATAATGAAAAATTTTAGAGAGATAAAAAAAAATTTTAGAGAAAAAAATAATTTTTAGAGAGAGAATAAAAATTTTTAAAAATAGATTTTTTTAAATAAGTAAGTTGAATATCTATCCATCTAATTTATTAAAATTGATAAATGGATAGATTGAATATCCATCCATTAAATTTGGTCATCGATGAATTGAATAATATTAAATATTTTATAATAAATCTTAAATGAATTAATGATTTATTTTAGATTCATCTATTATGATCCAATTCAAAATTAAATTAATCCATCCATTTGTCACCAAGTAAAATTTGAGCTCACTAGAAGTTCAGTTTTTACTCCATTCTAATAGAACTTGAAAATTTTTCTCCGATCTTATAGTAGCTGAAATTTTTGCTCAGCAGAACTTGAAATTCTGGTTCTCATCGTTCTAGATAACCTTGTGCATCAACAACATGGAAAAGGATGTTAATTAATTTGAAGTTCAAGAAAGTTCTAATTTTAAGAAACTACAATAAGCGAACATTATCCTTCACTATGCTAATTATACTGTAGTGTACCCTGCAACAGAGAAGAACAAAAATCAAGCATTGATTCAGTTAAGGATATTGATGATGTTTTTGTTCATGATATTGATGTTCCTGCACATAAAATTATTGGTGAACTTGTTCTTCTACTTAAGAGGTCTATTAGACATCGTTTGCCCTCTACTCTATACTCATATCATGAATATGTGCTTGGTGTGGAGTAGATTGTGATTAAAATTTAGAATGAAAATCAGTTGTCAAGTTCCACCAAAAATAAAAACCTTGCAACTAGTTGTAGTTAGTAAGAGTCGATCCACAAAGAACTAATTCAATTAAAACTATAAATTGAATCCTAATTTAAACACTCAAAAATACTAAACAATAAAACATGAGTTTTGTTTGTTGAAATTAAAAACAGAAATTAAATCCAAAACAAAAACAGTAAATATAATTTGAAAAATCAATTAAAAGACAATGGTCAAGAGATGGAATCCACCACTAGATTTATATGATTATGCTAACCCACATATCTTTTATACCAACATGGTCAATTATGTTTTTATGTGATTGTGAGATTAATTCTCTGTTTTCCTTAAGTTTTGGTTAATTCAATAACTGCTCAAATCAATCCCTAATCAATAATTATTTATAAAGCAACCGCTCTTACACCTACTTATTAATTGCATTAAGATTTAGAAAACTAATCACACTAAGATCCAATCTCACACCGGGATTAAATTACTTAAATCATATGCCTCACTAGTCTTACCACCGAATCACAAGCATAGCAATCTAGTTTTACCACTTTTGAAATTGGCAAAGAGTATAAAAACCTTTATACTAAATTAAGAACAAAAACATATGAATAAAAAACACAATGTATTGATATAAGGAAATATGCAAGAATCACATAATCAAAACTAGGGTTTCATCTTCCCTTAACCATATAAGAAAATTAGCCACACATGACAAATTCAAAACCAAAAGAATAGAAGAAGAAAAACATTGTCAAGAATAGAAGTGCAGAAGAAAACTAAAGATCAAACTAGTTTCCAAAGGTTGGGGATGATTGATCTCCAATTGCTCGAACCCGAGACTCCAATCTTCGATCCAATCTCTTTCTCCCTTGTTCTTGGTCTTCTCCTCAGCCTCTTGGCGGTTTCCCAGTCCAGACCCCCTTTAGGAACTCTAAGCAACCCTATTTATAGGTTTTGATACCTAATTTAGCATTAAAACACGAAATTAAACTTCTGAGCCGATGACACGGGCCGTGTCATATGACACGGCCTAACTCATGTCTGATTCTGGTGACAGAACTCTAGCTAATTCCAAAGTCAGAGAAAAACACGGCTCACCCCGTGTCATTTGACACGGGCCGTGTTCTCGATCAGGGCTGAAAATTGATTTTTCCTCGTGAAGTCAGAGACGTACACGGCTTACACCGTGTCATTTGACACGGGCCGTGTTGATCACTTTCTTCAAATCCAACCTTGATTCTTCATGAATGCCCTTCTTCTTTTGCTTCTAGGGGTTGATATTGATTTCCTTGAGTCTTTAACTCTCTTCTCAATGGTTCAATGCCAATGAACTCCATCACTCATAAATCTCCTGAAAGTCACAATACATTTATGAGTGTTTATAACCACATTTAAGCATAGTTTCACAATAAACATCCAAAGACAACTCTAAATTAGAAACTTAGCTAAATGTCAATAATTGAGCACATATGGAGTCCAATTAGATCAAACAAAAGGCATTTAAGGGCTGAAATTATCGATAAATCAGTGCTCCTCATTTATGGAGGTGAACCTAAGTCACTTATGGAATAGAATCTGAGTGCTATGGAGAGTATATAGAGAGTAAGTATAAGAAAAAGTGGATTGTAGCTATGAATAGCAAGATGAAAAACCTTTGCTTGTCAACTATGCTTTTTAGTTGCCCAAGTTACCCAAGTACAAGAAAATTTTACAAAATCAATAGGTTTACAAGTTGAAGATTAAAGAAAGTGTTTATATTTCACGATATAAAATTGGAGGCATTTACAATGTTTCAAACAAGATTTTGAGCATAGATGTTCCACTTATTTTACCAATTGTAACAGGTTTTTACCATTGACTTAATATGTTTTTTTTAAGCATCATAAAAAAAAATAACTTGTTGGAAGGAAGATCAACCAGCATGAGCCTCATGTTCTTCCCCAAGCCTCATAGCTCTCCAGTGCTACCACCACCTGACCATTCTCCTGAGCGTCAGCTGCCACACCATGAAACATGGTAAGAAACAACATCTGTACTCCGACTTGATAGTTCCGTCAAGCTTGTTATCGAAAACCGCTAGGTACTTAAGGTATTCCCAACGTTCTTACTTTAGCGGGATCTGCCTAGAGAAGAAGTTACCTCCAAGATGCAAAATTGTTAATATAATACTAAACAAAAAATGGTTAAGAACTCTATTAAAAAAAACATGGGTTAAGAACTAGTTTGCAACTTGCTGCAATTGATAATCCGAACCTCAATACAATTTTCTTTTCTTATTTGAAAACAAAAAAAGAAATCAAGCATCAACGCTGAAGACGATCGTCGCCATCGTCTCTGTTGCCGGACTCGTAGATGAGCTTTTGCTAAAGGCGACGGCGGAGGCAGAGCTCGACAGCACAGAAGAATGGGAGGGTAACACAAAAGAAGACGAGGAGGAACAGGAAGAGAAGGAGGAACAAGTAGCAGATTTTCCAGTTGCGCAACCAAGAGGAAGCAGCGGAGGCGACGATGGTGGTCACCATGAATGACAGAGAGATTACGGCAGCAAAATGGTGGCGGTGACAGGGAGCATGGAGTCATTGTTGATTTTCTGATCTTTTTTTTTTTTAACTTAAAATTAAGATTAAAAAGTTATCTGTAATTTAAGTTTTAGATGACAAATATAAGTTATTAATCAAATTTTACATAATATTAATGATGTAAATTTATGAAGCATTCATACTCTAAAAAAATTTAAGAACATTTAAAATGTCACCTATACAATTAGATTAGTTATCAATAGCTATCGTGATTGGTTTTTATAAGATATTCTCGCACGTTATTAGTTTGACATTTGTCTCTGCTTCAATTGAAAAAAGAGTTTATCGTGTGGGTCTTTCCAAGTTTAAGCTCCATATCCATTAAAAGGAAAAAAAATAAAAAAAAATAATGTGGTGTGTATTTGATAGTCACATGATGTGAGTTATTAAATAAAAAAAATAAGAGAAAAAAGTGTGTTTTTAATGGTGCAAGTGACAGTGCATATAAAAAGAAGAGAAGGATTTACTAAAAAGTTTTGTTAGCCTATCTTTACTGTAAATTTTTATTAAAATTGATAGGTTGTTCCGACTTTAAAATAGAGATAGTATTTCTTCATTATTAAAATAATTAAATCTAATTTTATTTCAAAAGTTTAATTATAAAAAAAATTACTCAAATTATTATAAATAATACTTTAATCGTATACTTAAATAATATGAAACCTTTACACATTCTCACACGTTCAGAACTCGATATTTATAAATTTTTATTAAAATTGATAAATTGTTCCGACTTTAAAATGGGGATAGTATTTCTTCATTATTAAAATAATTAAATCTAATTTTATTTCAAAAGTTTAATTATAAAAAAAGCTTTCAAATTATTATAAATAATACTTTACTCGTATACTTAAATAATATGAAACGTTTACACATTCCCACACGTTCAGAACTCGATATTTAGAATGTAAAATTTGAAAGATTAAATATATGCATATGACTCAACTGATCAACTACAAGATTAAATACCATATTAAATAAATTAAGGCGTGTCTTATGGTGCACCCTATTAAATTTAGATGTATTATACATTTTATAATTTATTTGTTATTGTAAATTTTTTTTTTTTTTTAGGTTTTATTTTTTTATTTTTTTTTTTTTTTTTTTCGAAGGTGGCCAACCTGGAGGTTCTTGTCGAGGTGGCCTAGAGGTGGAGGTTCTTGTTGGAGGTGGCTTGCCAGAGGTGGCCGGCCGAAGGTTGCTGCCGGAGGTAGCCGCACGGTGGTTGTCGGCCAGAGGTCTTCGGCGGTGGCCGGTCGGAGATTGCTGGCGGTACCGGCAGGAGGTGGCCGGCCAGAGGTCACAGGCGGTGGCGGCCGGAGATTGTCGGTGGTGGCTGCAGATGGCGAGCCAGTGGCGGCCGACGGCAAAAGGTGGTGGCCGACAACGATGAAGGGAATGACATGTTACAAGTCTTTCATCTCAACCGTTGATGTATTTTTTAACACGATCAACAACTGAGATTTGGAAGGTGTACTATACACCTTCCAAAAAAGGGCGTATATTAGACTCGGTCAAACCTAAACTAGCTTTAAGAGGAGAGAATTGTCCAAAAGCTGTTTACAGGTTCTTTCAAACAGGAAAAAAATAATTTTGGCCATTATTCATGTTGTTGCTCTCATTGTGTATACATATTTCGCAAAGTGCAAAGTATGTGGGTCCTTTATTGTTATCGTTAATCAGATTCCCGATTAGAACATTAGAACTGTCGCGACCGTGATCGCGGCGGAATAACGACTTAAATTAAAAAAAATATTAGAGTCGCCACCAATTTTATTTTTTATTAGGAAAAACTGAAAAACCTAAAAAAATGGTCTGCATTCAAAAACTCGAGTTCGAGAGTCTAATTATGCATAGGGAAGGGTGGAAACTAAACCCCACAGCACCTCTAATACATCCGTCCCAAGACAGTTACCTTAAATCAGTTGCGCAAATTTTTTTTTATGACTCTTAAAAATATTTATTTTACCCATTTATTTAAAAAAATAAACTAACAAACAAATAAATTATGTAAATTTAATTTTGGCTTGACAGAATAAGGATTCTGCTCCTACATACCCTCGGGTACAATGAGGAATTCAAAGCCACGTTGTTCTTTAGAAAACGATTGTGGGTTGTTTATTTTTAATTTTGAAAATATTTTTGTTTTGAACATCATTTGATTTTCTTTATTATTTTAGAAAAGAAAGAATCGTCAAGCTGTCGCAACTCAGATAATTCTAAAAGTTACAAGATTAAAAAGCTGTCGCAGCTCAGCTAATCCAAAGTTATTTTTCTTAATAATACTCAAACATTTGATTCTTTTTTTTTTAGAAAACGAACCATCAAGCTGTCACAACTCAGATGATTTGAAAAATTACAGGATTAACAAGCTGTCACAACTCAGTTAATCATATTTTATATATAAGAAAAAAAAACTTCCATTTTAAAATTAATGCAAGATCATTATTTAAGACACATATCAATAATATAACAAACACATCAATTTAAAAAGAATAAAATTCAAGAAGTCAATAAAACAATTTTTTTTATATCTTCAGCCATTCAAACTTTAACCAAAATCATGCGGCTAAAAAAAACATTTTTTTATTATTTTTTTTACTAAAAAGAAATCTAACCTTAAAAATAAACCCATGATTTCTTGACAAATCTTAACCCACTAATTTTATTTAGCTCTGGGCCAACTACACTACTGCTAGCCCAAGTTCAAACAAACAAGAAATCAAAACCACTAAACATCTTTCCTCTCCTAATAAAAAAAAAAAGGGTTCAAGCCCATCTGAAATTGCTTACTGTTATTTTTAATTTTTTTTAAAAAAAAAACCTAGGTCGAAAATGGCCTTATTCCTAATAGTTTGAGCCCAACCCCAATATACCCAAAACAAGAAAATGGCCCAAAGAGAGCTCAGCAACCCAAACAGAAAAATAAAGACAAATGCACAAGTAAATGAAAGAAAAAAACGAAATGCAGAACAGAGAAATGAATTGAGGGGGGCTGTTCTGGTTTGGTGGAGGGGCGGTTCTCTGGTTCCAAGAAGAAGGGTGTTGGAGGTTGCGACTGAGAGGTCAGTTCGTGGGGGTGTTCAAGGCTGGTGGAGGCTGCTTTCCAGGTGGAGGACAGTGGGTTACGGCTGGGTTGCGGATCTGCAGGGGGCGGTGATGGTGCGGTGGCTCAGTGGCTGGCTGGTACGCTGTTTGGGTCGCACGCAGATGACGAGACAGAGGCTGTGCGTGGTGGTTGGTTGTGGATGCTTCGTGGTTGAAGGTGAGGGGTGTTTCACGGCTGGGTGAGATGTGATTTCTGAGATCTGGTTCAAGGTGGGTTCTCTGGTGGGTCTCCAGAGGAGCAGAGGTGGTTCATTGATGATGGCTTCGCAGGTGGGGGACTGGTTTTTCGGGTGGTATGGTGAGTCTTGGTTGTGGTGGACGAAGGGGGTAATGGGTGTGGTTGCTAAGGACGACAGTTCTGTTACGTGGTGGTAGGGGTTTGAGCCGCGGTGGTGGGCGGTGAAAGGGGTGGTTCAAGGCTGTGATGGCTTGAGATGGAGCTATCCCGTGGTGGCCTGCGTGGTGGCTGCTTGGGTGGTTTCATGACTTAGTGAGGCTGGCGACTGGTGGTGTGGATGAGGTGATCCACAGTGGTGGGTCTCGGCTGTGAGTGGTGATGGAGGGGTGAGGGATGAGTGGGATAAGGGTGATGGATGAAGATGGAGGTATGGAAGAGGTGAGGGTGAGTTAACTCAGTGACTATTAGAGGTGGTGATGAGGTGTTATGGAAGGACAGCTATTTTTGGTGGTAGAGGGGGTGATCACGGTTTGGCCTTAGTGATGAAGTGGGTGACTACCACGGTGGTGGATGGAGCTTTTTTTTTTCGTTGGTTGTTTTTTATGGAAGCTGATGAAGTTGTTGTTGGGTGCGTAGGAAGAGAAAAAATGAGGAAGGAAATGATACATCGCTGCCCCCCTATTACTTCTTTGTTTTATCATGAAAAGCCAGAGAAAGAAAAAAAAACAATGTTGTGTGTGTGTGTCGTGCAGCAGTGCGTAAAGTGAGAGTGAGTGCAGACAATGCAGCCTTTTGGTGTTGCTGGGTGTGTGAGCTGTAGCAGGTGAAGGACGTGAAGGTAGTGGGGAGGGTGTGCTGCAGCAGAGCATAATGCATGGCCAGAAATGTAAAAAGGGAAAAGACTAGGAAAGCAAACTGAACTCATACTCCAAATTAGAAGAAAAGCAAATGGGAGAGGGTTGGAGGGCTGCAACGGATTGCAGCCTTCTCATTCGTTTTTTATTTATTTATTTTTATTTATTTATTTATTTGTTTTTTGTATTTATTTTTATTTTTATTTTTTTAAATTTTTTTAGTCATAAAACTTATTGGACTAAAACAAAACAAAACAAAAAAAAAAGAAATGGGCTAAATAAAATTTTGGATAAAAAAAAAAAGAAAATGGGTTAAACAGAATCTGGGCTAAACAAGAAATGGGCTAAGCAAAAGAAAAAACTCATAACTAAAATTATCTTCTCTTTTTCCTTTCCCCCCTTTTTTTTAAATTTTGCATTAAAGATATTTTAATAATTCGGACAAAATTGAGTGTTCACAAGAACTGATGCCAAAATCCCATATTCCTGTCCAATTTTCTTGAATTTTCAGCTTTATAGAACTCCCCATGTGGAATGATTATCCTTTTAATCTAATGCTATGTTTGATATGCCACATTCTATTATGAAATTAGAAGATTCTTATAGTTGTTAATGAAAATAAAAATGAAATAACATTTTTATTTTAAATTCAATTTCATAAATTTATAGAATTTTATTTTTTTAAAAAAATAAGATTCTATATTTTTGTAGAATAAGATTTCACATTTTTTTTACTTAATATATTCTTATTTAATTTATAAATTGAAAAAAATTATTTTTTAATAATCTACTTAATCCTAACTTAAATCTAACTTCAAACTTCGTGCACCTTACTTATGAAAGAGACAATAAAAACTTCTCTACTATTACTTAAGTGAATAAAATAATATTATCAAAATTGATAAAAAAAAAAATATTATCATGATTTTTGTCATAAAAAAATTAATCTTAAACATTATTTCAAAAAAACACAAATTATGTGTGTGTGTGAGGGAAAGAAAAAAAAATATTTTTATTTTTTTCATTAAAAATAATTATATTATTTACATCAATTTAAATTATATTCCATATTATATCTCACACATCAAATTGCATAATTATTTTTCATTTTATATTGTATCACATTATACCAAACTATGAAACTAGAATAGAATTCTCATTTCAATTTATCAATTCACATTCTTATTCTTATTCTTATTCCATAAAATTTCACTAAACCTCGGTCTCGTGTCAATCTTTGGATTGCATATGACTTGGATCAGGGAACGCATACTGTAGATTTAGCAGCAGAATTCTGAAGACAATTTGTTGATTCAAGCATTCTACAATTTGAAATGATGAATTTACAGACTTGACATTACTGCATGAATCTATGACGATGATTATAGCATTTGAATTTGAAACTAAAGTTTCCAGTGAAGTGAAGCTGCTTCATAAAAAAAAATTATGAGTCACAGTGTAATAGTAAAATGTCTAGTTTCTTCACCTCGACAGAGCGAGAAGGTTGAATTTGTAGTTCTGTTGCCATACTTGACATAAATTCTATATTCTCCTAAGAACCCATAAAAGCTATAGGAACCGTGCTTATCTGTCACTCCCTCTACACGACCAGTTTGCCACTCTACAAGAAGTTTGTCCACCACATCACCTGCTGGGAAGTTCTTGAAATCATTGTCTGTGAGACACATTTGGTAGCACCCTTGTGGATGGAATGCGGTCCAAAGCATTATCCCATTCACAGAAGGATGTGAGAAGCCTTCCCTCAACACTTCTTCCAAATAAATTGCCTACATATAGAAAGTGAAAGCAAAGATATTCAATCAAGCAAATGGTAATTCAATTTTTTTTCTATAACTTGACTTGCTCTACCTCACCTGTGTATCTTCATCAAGTGTCTTGCTTATATCAACCTCAGTAAGCCAAATGGGAAGGCCAAGTGTTGCCAACTTGTCTAGGATAGCTCTGATAAGGGGAGGATTTGGTTTTGTGAAGTGAGCCTCTAAGCCAATTCCATCCATAAAGACACCATTTTGTTGCAGTTCTCTTATCCGTGTGATATAGGCGTCAACTGTGGAATTTGTGTCACTGCATGTTTCCACAACATTAAAGTCATTCATGAACAGGGTTGCCAATGGGTCTGATTTATGTGCTGTCTCAAAGAAATGCAATGAGGCATGAGGTCCAAGCCTTCGCTCATAGAAATCAAAATGAAGCATTTCGTTGCTGACATCCCAGTGTATGAATTCTTCTTTGTATTGGCTCATGAGACTTTGTATTCGGGAATTCACAGCAGATCGTAACTGGATGCTAGTAAGGTTAAGAACCCATGCTGGAGTGTATTTAGGGTCTTCCCAGAATATATTGTGCCCTCTAGCTATGATTTTGTTTGCTCTAACAAATTGCAGCATCTGGTCTGAAATGGAGTAATTGACCTTGCCTTGTTCAGGCTCTGTAGCGTACCATTTGAGCTCATTTTCAAAGACAGCAGCATTGAACCGCTTCACAAACCAATTCTGTACGGACAAAGGAATGAGGTTTGTTGTGTTAATTTCTATGTTGCGGAACATGCTAGTGGGGTACATCAAATATACAAACCTGATAGGGTAAGTTGCCAAGAATGGTCTTTGCTATTGCAGATCCAATAGGGAAGTCTTTTGAGATTTGCTCTATGGTGATGGCAGCTCCTTGCAATCTATTTCCATTAGTATCTGACACATGAATAGTTACGGCACGCTTTCTTTGCTGTCAAATGCAAAAGGAAAACAAAATTAAATTCTTCTTCCCTCTACCCTATAAGTCTATAGCATATACGTCCCTTTTACTCTGTCCATTTGAATCCATTTGCAAAGAATTAATCTTAATTTAAAAACTTGATTTAGTTTTTTCTCTACTTTGTTGTGATCTACCTATTTGGCAGTCTTTGCAAGCTACAACACCATCACTTTTTGATCAGTTTTGTTTGGTTACTTGAACGTGGTAAAATAAAATAAAAAATTACGCATTCCGTTGTCCTGCTGAAATTATGAAGTTAATTGTACTCACAGTATTGATTATATACTGTTGATTGATTCTCCATTGCTGTTTTGTAAATGGATGCAGTGATGGGCTAGCTACATCTATATTGATATCTTTACCATCTGCGTTCTGCAGAAATTACCAAAATCAAAGAAGCAAAACCAAATCACTAGGCTGAAAAGTTTTACTACTAAATCAAAAAAAAAAAAGTAGGAATAAAGCAAGCTACCTGAAAGAAGATTGTAGTTAAATTTGAAGAACAATCCAAAACAAATCCACCCTTGAGAAATGACCAGCATCCACGCTTGGCCAAAACTGTCCCAATGCAGTCATATGTCTCTTTTTCTGTTTGCAGGCTGGCCCTTATCATAGCTGAACTTGAACCTTCAACTCTCACCCATACTGTAAAATATAATTAGGCACCAATATCATATGTAAGCACTGTGCAATAGGGCACCTTATTCTAACCATTGAAAAAGTAGACATGCTTCAATGAGTGAATAAGATTGACTTAAATTTAACAACTCTTATATTCTTACATCAAATAATGTATACACACTTTTTTACACTTCATCTAATATTCATTATACATATTTTTTTCTATCACTTTCTTTCACTCAATTACATCCCTTTAAAAGTTTGTGAATAGTCATACACTCCTAAAAATGAGTGTAAGACTAACATTTTCCTAAATTTAATTGCCAACAATGAGATTTTGTATGTTAGAATAAATTAAAGTTTACTCTGCACTTGTCTACAATCCGTTGTAGTCTAGTTGGTTAGGATACTCGGCTCTCACCCTAGAGACCCGGGTTCGAGTCCCGGCAACGGAATGCTTTTTTGCATTACTTACCAAAAGAGTGCAAACAACATATTTTTCACTTTGTTAATTACTAAACTGAAAATGTTGAAGTAACAGAAAGAGTGTAAAGAACATAACCCAACTGGAAAAAGAGTAGATGGTGCCCTGAGTGAGATTATGCAGAACGAGTGAAGGCATATAACCATTAACAGTGTAGGAGGCAATGCAATCTTCAACACCACCCAGAGACTGGGGCTCTCTCTTGAAAACTCCTCCTCCATAGAGTGGCTCCTCAGGCTGCTCTTTGCACTGTCAACCATGTACAAGTCATAATTTCAGTCAACAACTTTAATTAAAGACCCACTGACATAGAAACGTACAGGTTTAATGGGTCTTCAAAACAAATTGGGAGTGATAATCCCAGTTCTATGTTGTAGTGAGTTTATTTTAATTACCTCAGTGTTAGCAGTGGAGTCATATAGGGGTCCATCTGTAACACACAAAACAAAATAATGAAAAATTAATTAATGAATACTGAGAATCTTAGTAATTTAAAATTTGCCACTCAAAATAAATTAACCAGGGAAGGGAGCAGGAATAAGAACCATATAAAGGAGAAACCAAAGAAGTCCCTATTAGAAGGAAGAAAACTATAAGGCTAAAGAAAGGAATATCTTGCATCCTTGGACTTGGAAATTGGAGCTGGTCACGTTCCTACTGATGATAAACAAAACTGATATATACCGTGAAAGGAACTGTTTAGCATATATACAAATGCCCGTGTTAGTACTGTCTCCCAGAAAACATGAGAGAGGGAGGGAAGGAGAGACGACAAAAAAGATTGTACTTTGAGGTTAAGGGATTGGGGAGGTGATATCACAAGGGAACAGCACAAGTGACCCCTGAGGAGGCCCGTGCTCTGCTTCACATGCTAAGTGAAAGAGAAACTTCATGTGACTGTTAATTGAGTGACAATTATAACAGCCTGCAGCTCCCTCTGTAATGGTTTGCAGTTGGCAATTTCTACTATTTATTCTCCTGATGTATCATTGATTACCAATTTACCAGTCGCTGACTCATTTTGCAATGTTAATTTTTTATGGTAACAAATTTGTCCTAGTCATTTAAACGTCCCCAGCTCGTACTAATATCTTGTTCTCTGATTTGGAGTTATGAATCCTCGCCTAATCTTCAGTCTCTTAATCTCAATTCTTTTTATTAGAAAAAATAAATAAAAATTGCACACTTTTTTGTACCTTATCTTACATCAATTATTTGCACAGGTTATTAGTTCATGAACAAAATATTTACACAGAAGTCTGACGTGCAAACATCTTGCCCTTTCATATTTGGGTCTTGTATAGCTGTCCAAGTGCAGAAGAATAATAATGACATAATGCAAAGAATAGGTAAATGAATGGAAAATTACTGTTAAAGAATAAACATGACCCCAACAACTTCAAATGCCAGCGAATTCAGGATATTAGTATCGTTCTTGTATTTACTAGCTCAATTCTATTAATAACTTGGAATCTACACTGATTGATTGTTTAAACTACAGAAACCCCATTTATTAATTACCAACACAGGACGAAAGCAGGTCACCCAATTTTGGAATAAGTTGTTGGGGGAATGGGAATTTAGGTGGATGTTATAAAACTTCATAAAGTCACCGCTCAAATGGCAGAAAGAACCACCGGTTAAATTCCTGTTTATAATATTGCATCAGCATGCTCATATATGCTCATATAAGTAAAAGAAATTTGTCATACCCAAAGAGTGCTGCACAATTTCTTTTGATAAAGGAAGGAAAAGAAAATTGACTCTAGCATGAACTTTTTCCAGAATGGTACTGCTAGAGATACCTCCTTACCGATCAATGTAGCTTCGAAGGGACCATTGAATATTGATTCCCTAAACCATAGGACTGGCACGCGCTCTTCTTTTTGGGACCAAAGGATGTGGATTACCCCCCACGATGTGCACAATGTAGAGCGCTCCCCACCCTTTTAAATAAATGCCCTATGCTTCAAGCATGGTCAACAACCAATTTAGACAAACACAGAATGGAAAAGCCGAAATGAGAGTCACAAAAAACCCAACCCGTGTTCATATACACTTTTTAATATTATTTTTTACACTTAATTAATGATATACAAATTCATCATGTATATTAGTTAGTTAATAAATAAATTTAAATTTTAACTCTAAATTATAAATTTATTTATTAATCAATTAATATATATAATTAATCATAAATTTATATATCATTATTTAAGTGTAAAAATTAATGTTAAAAAATGATGATTATTTCTAAAAAAAAACCACACGATAAAACTTTTTTTTGAAGACCCCTGCATCTTTGCCTTTAACTGACGTAAAGCTCCCCTGTTTGCTGCTTGGCATCACCAACTTCTGTACAACTTTGTTGACATCTTTGAAAAAGACAATATATCCATTAATATATTCATTTTTCTCTCTCAGTTGGGCTTACTATGTAGTCCACCAAGTTTGTTCCTTATGGTTCTGTTTATTAGAGGCTCCCTGGACCCCATATAATGAGGACGGACAAATCTTGTAGATATTGAGCCTAGCCATTGATGCTGGTATTCCGTTTTTGTCTTTAGGTTTGTAGTATATTGAATATTGATTTTTAAATGACAGTTTGCAGCCATGTTTTAGTTTTTCAAAAATGGAATTTTTATCACATTTTTTTACATTATTTTTTATACTATTAATTACATCATTTTATTCTCATTACTTTCTCTTACTTAATTATAATTATCAAAAAGTGTAATAAAAAGTAATATAAAATAAAAGGTAATATAAAATAAAAAGTAAGGTAAAAATATCATTTTTCTTAGTTTTCAGGCCAGCCCAAGTGTGGATTGAGATAATATTGGGCCTGTCAAAACGAAGAAAATTTCAATAAGAAATGGACTGGAGGTTGGACTTTTTCCCACGTTGACAAACCAAGCACAGCTCTCAGAGAGTCAGAGGACTGACAATTTACAAGAAGCCCAAGATTGGAACTACTGAGCTCTCGATGTTTATTCTTGTTTCTCTTTGCTCCCTTCCTCGATTGGTACAACAATTCCTGGGGCAGTTTACATATAATCTTAGCGCATGAAACATTGGATAAGAATCCAGTCCAATGACTCATGATCCATCCAATTGATTCAGGACATTCTTATTATTAATTAATTATAGTAACTATTTGTTTCATTCTCTACTCGAGGAGAGGTTGCCGGAGAACTTCAGGTCAGTCGTTTGACAATTATTCGAAGAAGATAAAGTGAAATATCTGTCAAGACATTCTGACCAATCAGTCTTGAAGTCAAGATCATGATGAAGACATAAGTAGAGAAAAAATGAACATGTATAGCCTAGGCTATCAGGACAGATTATATAGAGATCCGGATGATTGATTCTCCAGATACTTTTCGTTTAAGCCATTTAAGATTCTGAACGTTATATACAATCCTTATGGCGCAAGGCTATTATGTATGGTTATTATAGAACGAGACGTTATGTCTAGTTATTATGCCGTGAGACGCTATGTCTAGTTATTATGATGCAAGATCGTTATATCTGTTGGTAAGTCATATTAAGCATGTATTTGTCGAACTGTTATCTATTCAGGTATAGGCTGATCGAACCTTACGGAAATAAGTCTAACTTATGATCAAATGTCAATTGGGTCAAGAAGATCCACAATCCTCCAACTTGGTCATCTATGAAGATGGATCGAACTTATAAGTGATCAGATGTCGATTAGACCAAGATGATCCACAACTTCTTAACTTGAGCAATCAATGATGATAGTCCAAACTTGTATTATTAATGTTTATTCATATCCAAGTTTATAAATCTATACGCTCCACTACTCAATGACAATAGTTTGGTAAATTATTAATGACACCACCACATACCCCAAAATATTCTGCTATGTCGCTTACAGTAAACTTCATAATATTCCTCCCAGTATAAACAGAGCAAGGCGCGGGGAAATAGGTCGACGTTGACACCTAAAATAGCAGAACAAATTGCACAATAATTTCATCTACCAAAAAAAACTTCACAATATTTTCTCTTCTCCAAATTGTTACTATAAGAATTCTCACTGTTTCTTGCAATTGCAAACATATCATCAAAAATAATTATTGATAATAATACAGAGCCCGTAGGCTGCTTATGCTTCAGAGCACTGAAAATGGAAGTACAAACAAATAGCCCGGCATTTAAAAGAAGAAGAAAAAAAATACTAACCATACTGGTGAAAATTAGGATATCAATTAGCAAAGAGCTAGCCTATTGCTTGCAGCATTGTTATATGTGCCATTCGGGGTCATCGACTACTTGATGTGACTGAGGTTTTCTTGGAGGAAATCTTCTTGTAAACATTCTTGGTTCTGATTGACAATAGAATGTCCAAGAAGAATCCAACAATACAAGCTGCAGTCATGATTATGAATACTAGTCTGTAACAATGAGGTCCAACACAAGTGTTGCCTCCTCCTGCCGAGGTAGTTGCCTCCATATCATATAGTATGCCAGCAAGCAGACCAGAAAAGAGGAAAGAACCAAGGGGAAGATTGAGGATGAGAATGTTGTATATGAGACCATAATATTTGAGGCCAAATAACTCGGAGGCCGTTGGGACAGTAATGGCTACGCGGACTCCGTAGCATATGCCAACTGCAATGGACCCTATGTAAAGGGAACCGGGCATAGCCATGGCCAGGAGTATGTATCCCACAGCCATCAGAATTTGAGACGCTGCATTCCAGAGAGGTCTTGGCGTTGCAGCTTTCCTGCAAACGGGAAAAAATAACATAGACAGTTAAACTTCATGAACAAACAATGCTAGTCAAAACTTAGAACCATCACCATTCTTGCCACACAAGATCACACAAAATGAATTCTCATTAGCAATTTGAGTTTCTAAAATAGGCATGAATTAAGCACGTATCATTAAACTAGAACTAGAATCTGACGTCAACCAACTTGGCAATAAAGTCCAATTCTTGCAGACACAAACTTTGTAATTCTACCCAACCCAACTTGTACCTTCTACGCTCTACCGAAAGCAACGTTCAAATAGAAAAATAATAAAATGGAACAAAACGAAGAAATATTATAAGCTGAATAAAACTTTACTCTAATTCTTTTTTGTTTTTAATCTCATTTAATTTTTTATGTGTTTATTAATTTAATTAAATAAAAATAAAAAATAATAAATAATAAATGAAATAAAGTTAGAAACCATGGTTGGAACAAAATTTAATTCTTCCAAAAACAATTGGCTTTTGGACAACAAACAAAAAGAAAGTCAATATGCCTAAGAAAGAGATAAATGAATCGTCAGGTCAGGTAGGCCTAAAGCGAAAAGAATGCAGATATTTTATTTTATAATAATAGTGTAAGCAACTTACTTGATGAAGTGCTCCGAAACCGAACCCGAGATGATCCGGCCAAAAAAGCCCCAAATGCTAGTTAAGGAGAGAAAGATGGACACGTCTGAGTAACCTAGAGCCAACCCGATTTGGCCCATATTGTTCATAACGGCCAAACCCGTTCCAACCCCACACAGAAAAGACCCAAACAAAATCCAAAAATCCACGGTTTTCAGCGCCTCCAGTATCGTGTGCTCCTCCCCCACCGCCGGTCCCAGCTTTATCATCACCGCCGCTTCCTCCACAGCCGCCGTGTATTGTGCTGATTTGTTTACTCTCTCCGACTCGGTTTCCTTTTCCTTCTTCTTGTGATTGCAAAGCAACGGTTGGTTGACCCGCCCCTCGACATCATGGCCCGGTTTGAACCGGTCTAAGCTGTAGCCTTTGAAGTAAGAGTGCAACGGGATCCCCAATGGCGCCGCCAACAGAAGGAGCAAAACGATGGCGAATAACCGAGACACCAAAGTGCTGGGGTTGGGGACGAACCCAAAGGCCAAGAGGTAAACGGCGACGAGGACGGCGATGGCATTGAAAAGACCGAAATACCTGGAGTCTTGGTTGTCTTGGGCGGCGGTGGAATTAGCAGGAGGGAGCTCACGGAGGAAGAACATACCGGCGAGGCAAACAGCGAATGGGAGGAGAGAGAGCATGAGGAGGAAGGAAGCGGGGTCGTGGGCGAAGAGAGCAGAGCAGAGTTGGGTGAATATGGCAGTGCTTAAACCCACAAAACCTTTGAGAATGCCCGAAACGGGGCCTCTGTTGCGGCGGAAGTTGCGTATGCAAGTGACCAACACGGCGGTGTTCATCCAGGTTGTGCTGTTGCCCCCCATGCACAGAAATATGCACATCTGCCAATAAGGAAGGGGTTGGATTCTGTGGCTTACAACCAGCCATTGAAGTCCATAGCCGAGGAGACCTTCGAGGGAGCCAATGAGGAGAATTGACCAGGTCGGGAATCGATCTGAATCAGAAGCAAGGCCCGCAAGAAGCCCGAAAGCCTTGCCGACATCTTTGGCAACAGACAGATTGTTGAGCTCAATCTGGGAGAGATGCATTAGGGATTTGAGAGCATCCGAGTAATTGGAGAAAGTGTAGTTGTTGCCGGAGATTGCTTGAATCCAAACGGCCGTCACCAACGCCAGCCATTTACTGGCAGTGCCGGTGGAAACGTGGGAGTCGTCGGAGGATCCCATTCCTTAATTAAGCAACTCCAACTCAACACAACACAACACAGATTGTATGTTTCTTTAAGGTTTCATTCCGTTCGATAATTATATAGGCAAGGCAATCAAGTGTCACTCACTAATACTTTGTCCCTCAAGCCATACGCACCGTAGATAACAGTTTTTTTTTTTTTTAAAAGGAAGGCTTTTACTAAGGCTGCAGATGAATATTATATTTTGAAAGGCACTTCCTATCCTGGGCATCTTAATAATAATAAATTATTATTATTATTATTATATCAGGTTCTGTTTTCCATGCTCGGTCAAATTTGTCATAAATTAATAATTAATAATACTTATACAAAGATTTATATATTTTCAACTTGCACAAGTTGATTTTAAAATCTTAAACTGAGCCGTAAATATAATCCTTGTGTCTCTTGTCAACTCAATCTGCCTACGTGCCGATAAGCCGTGAGGAGAAAAGCAGGCCCTATCGCTTTTGTTTTTGATAAGAGCATTTCAACCCATCAAGTATGAAAATAGTTTTTATTATATGAGGAATGCGCCAAATTAGTGCGCATACGATCAATACTTATTTGTAAGAATTAATTTGAATAATAGTGTACATTTAAAGATTTAGAGAATAGTTTTTATTATTCAAGAATTAATACTATCAATACTGTATTATTTAGTGATTAATTTAACCATTTACTTCATATTATATGGATCAAAATTTTATATATAGATATTTTTAATACATATATTTAATATGATGCTATTATCATATTGTTTTTGTTAATTTTATTCTATGCATATATAGAGATGTATCATGCATCAAGAAAAAAAATCTATCTCTGACTTAAATAAGATACAATATTATAAAAAAGTAGTGGTATGACAAAATTAAGCATTTTCATTATATGGCAATCGTGATTTTTTTTAAGTACTGTGATTATGTAATATTCAAATTAATTTATGCACATTTTAAATAATTCACTTCTCCAATCCTATTAATGACTATCTATGCCTCGATTAAGAATTTTACAAATATATTTCTTATGAATTGATACTAAAAAAATTGACACGTATATAGTGGTTTCAGAGGATACCTGAGATAAACACGTATATGGTGGTTTCCTCTTTATTGCCATGTGCCAGCGTATGAAGTCTAGGGGTTAGGTACTAATGATGAGGCTCAACGCTCAAGTCGTGAACTGTGAGAAGTAGTGTTTAGTAATGGAATAACATATATCTTTTAGGTTAACTTAGCCCGGTATATATATAGAGAGCGGGACAGGAATCCTTATACAATCCATGTAGGACGAAGGTACATTAGGATCGTGCCTTGACAGAGGTTTCAGCCCACAATCGTTGAGGTCTGTCTCTGACTTTGTCAGGACTGTCCTACAATCGTTGAGGTCCGTCTCTGACCTTGTCGGGACTGTCCCACGATCGTGGAAGTCCGTCTCTGATCTGTCAGGGCTGTTTCCTTGGTGGCCAATCCTTGTTTTAGGCAGTTATGAGAACCGAGGTCATAAGGCCTTGGTCGGGGTTTTGATGGCGGAGTCCGGTGGTTCAAGCGTTGGGTCGATCCTTCTGGATGGGACCCTGAACCACAGTCTAGAACAGTTGCCCCCAACTTGGCGCTTGGATAAGAGATAAGTATCAAGATATAGGATCATCAGACTCGCCACGGACTTCACCCCAGCTTTGGAGCCAGGTTTCGCGGTGTCTTATGTTGAGGCTGAGGTCCATCATTGAGTACGGGGTACCCCGGAGGTTGGGATGTGGTTGGAGACCGCAGTGGGTCCTTGCCTACATTGTCATTCCTTGTTATGAGGTTTTCCTCCTGTTGCCCCCAAGCGTAGTTCACGAGGTCTTTTGGCTTGAGCATCCTTCGTTAGTTTTGGATCCTTTGGGAACCGTTGCTCTTGATTTCCTCGAAAATTGAGGAGTTTTTAATGGGGAGCGTCAGCTGCGCACATTTTCCAACCGTCCGCTGCTCTTGTAGCCAATGGGAAAGGGAGAGCATTAAACCCAGATTTTATGGTTTGACAGGCTCTTCCTTCCTTAGGAACCAATCGAAGTGTTCCATTCCCTATATAAATAGAGGATATTTGCGTTCGATTATGATATCCCTTTTTTTCCTTTTTGCGCCTTCATTTTGGAAGTGACTTCTCTCAGAGAAATGGTTCATTCTTTTCCTATGCGTTTCTGGAGAGTTTTGTCTTTTGCTAGAGTTTTCTTCTTGCTCTTCCCCAAATCTCTGAAACTCTATCATGTCTTTGTGAAGGTTTCCTTGAGTAGATATCTCACTTTCTCAGCGTATTAGCGGTAGATGTCTCACTTTCTCAGTGTACTCTAATTGCTTGTTTGATATTTCTCGTCGCTGGGGAGGCTTTAGATATCTGTCGCGTTAGACGGAGGCACCTGGAGGGGTAGGGCCCAAAGTCACTCTCCTTGCCGGCAGATCCTAAGAACAGTTGGATATGCATGAGGGACTATTGAGACTGCTCCGTGGTTTGAAGCTGCTTGGGGTGATCAAGGTTTCGGTGGAACGATCTTCCCACGAGAAAGTTGTGCCCCGTCTACTAAAGGAGAGTGCGCCCCAGTCTCTTCCTACTTGGCAAAGAAGGAAGTGAAGAAAAGTGGCGGAGCCCAGGAGTTCGGCAGCAGTGTTCTGCTCCGGGTCGCGAAGCTTATCCACTTTTTCAAGAGGCCGTTCTACGGGGAGGAGACTGGTGCTGGTTCTGGAGGAAATGTGGATGCGACATGACCCGGGATGCCAATGATGTTAATGTCAGTTTCCACCTTCGGAGTCTTTTTCCTTATATGTTCCATGTCTCAAATGTTTCCACTTCCCTCTTTTTTAATTTCTGACGATGTATGAAATGAGAAATTAATAGAATTTTTTTTTTGCTTTGAATCTTGTGTCTTTTATTCTTCTCTCTTCTGTTAATCGTGACATTTATATTATACCGGGGTGAGTCTAACACTTACCTTGACTACCTAATATGTTAAGTTGCCCCCAGCTTGATACTTAGTCGGGATTGGTGAAGTGTCAAGTTTAAATACTTGGGTCTGGGGTCTTTATGCCTTAAGGGAACATTTACCGGGGTAGTAATATTCCGGGGTATGAACGAGTTTTTCAAGCTCTTAGACCCTGCGGTTGCGTGTCTCTTAGATTGTTGGATAACTGCCCTTTGAACTGCCATGACGGCTTTGTGGGCCACGTGGTGCGTTTGAGTTGAAGGGACGTGCGTAGTGCTTCACACGCCATAATGAATATCTTTTCGAATCTGAGGTGCTCAGACGAAATTGCCCCCTAACCCTAGCCCTTATAAGTAGGGTGTCAGCCTTTTTGTTTTGTTTTATTGATTTTCATCAAAAACTAGTGGCTTAAGGTGATTTCCGACGAGTATTGCGATGATGCGAAGCGTTCTAGAATTTTTCAGGCTTCCCAGAACTGATTTCTTTCTTTTCTTCAAGGTATTTCCCTTGCCCGTGGTCCGCTTCTATTTGATTTTCTCTTTCTTTTCTTCGAAAAAAAGGAGGGATATTATTTTCCTCTCCTGCCAACGGCGTTTGCCTTTCATGGAGCACCTCCTCCATCACATCGTGTGCGGCGGAGGTGTCCTTCTGAGGCTTTTTGCCTCGGTGAGTGTGCAGGCCAGTACGTGGGTGTGATTTAGTTTTCTTTGTTTGCCCACTACTGCATTTGGATCTTTGAATTTGAATTGGTTCTGATCCTGAGCCTCTGTGTGTCTTCCAGGAATTCAAATGGCTAGGAGAAGGGTGCTAAGAATTGAAGAGCCCGCCCCGGTTCCGGAAGCTCATGAGCTGGAGAACCAAGAGGCCGAGGAGGAGACGGTTCGTATTCGCCAAGGTCCGAGATTGCCTTATACCTGGGTCGCAGATGATGCCTTTGATAGGATCTCCCGCTATGAGTCCGGGGGCAAATTAGACAAATCAAAAGATTACTTGGAGCTTACCGAGGGAGGATCCCGGGATGATGAGTTCTTGATTCTATCCCTGGGGACAGAACGCGTCTGTTCGACCCATCAAGCAGGGGAACACTTCATGTTTCTCTACGAGGACTTCTTCACGAGGTTCGGGCTCCGGCTCCCTTTCAACGATTTCCACATTACCGTCCTCCGGACTCTTCACGCCGCTCCCAATCAAATCCACCCCAATAGTTGGGCAAACATCCTGGCTTTTGAAAGAATATGCTAGTTGTTGGGGTTGCGTTGCTCCGATAAGGCATTTTTCTATTTCCACACCAGATATTCCGTTCACGGTGCTCGCGCTCGTCAACAGTCTTAGCTGTCAGTGAGATCCCGTTAAGGAAGGACGGTGTTTTTTTCATACTTGGAAAGTTACAAAGACTTCAAGGAAAAGTTCTTTAAGTTAACCGCGGTTGGCGGAACTCATCCATTCTGGTTGGGAAACGACATGGAGCTGACCTTTAGTTTATACTGAAATCCAGCGGCGTGGAGCATCCCAACTCAATCGTTTGAGAAGGAGATCGGCCACTTGTGTGACGAAGAGATTGAGTGTGTCAACTTCTTCGAAATGTGAGTTACCGAGGTCGATAAAATCCGGCCTAAGGATATACTGGATGCCGTAGATGATGTGGAACTTTGGGCTATGCTAGGTAGTATAAGCCCTTATTCATGTTTATTTTCTTTTCCTTTGCAATTTATATGGATCTAATTGCTTGTGTTTGCTTTTCAGAGAGCTTGGCTGAGATGTCTGAGGAAGGACGCTCTGGCTATTCTTGAAGTTATGAGGGCCAGAAGTGAACCAAGGCCTTAAGATCTCACCCCATCCGACCGAGGTCGCGATTGCGGCGGGAGAATCGATCGACGTGGAGGATTCCCCCCGGTAGTTGTGAGGCGCAAAAGGAAAACGACTGGCGAGGGTCGGTCAAGTGACTGGGGTAAGAGGGTCATGGTTGAAGACGATACCGAGGAAAACGACCACACCAGGCCAATCAATCTGTATCTTGAGAATCCGGATCCCCGGGAATTCATTGACTACCAGCTCTTAGATGAACAAGTGAGGGCTCAACTAGCCTTTGCAACAAGAAGGATACCTTTGCCTGTTTCCAAACCCTTGGGCTCTGTCTTGCCTTGGAGGCTCGGTACTTGGAGGATTCGGTTGAAGGCCTTGAGCGGGAGTTTGCCGAGAAGGTTGCTGCCGCGGAGCGGGGTGAGAACGAAACTCTTAGGGAAAAGGAGGAGGATATTAAGGTCAAGAATGATGTTGAGACCTTGAACCGAGAGCCGAGGAATGAAGTGACAGAACTTGAAAAATGCAATGAAGGAAAAGGAGGCCAGCTTGGCGGAGGTCAGAAGGTGTATGGCCAAACTAAGAACTGAGAATGAAGATCTCCGTGCCGAGAATGAACGTCTTGGCAGCCAAGTTACTTTCTTAAAGGGCGATGTCGCGACCGTAATCGCGGCGGGAGCGGCGAAACAAAATAAATAAAATTAGGAGTCGCCACCAATTTTATTTAATTTAGGAAAAATTGGAAAACCCTTTTAGAAAATGGTCTTTGGAAACAGATTGGATTCGGGAGTCGGTTATGCATAGGGAAGGGTGGAGACTTAACCCCACAGCACCCCTAATACATCCGTCCTAAAACGGTTACCTAAAATTAGTTATGCAAAAATTTAATAATCTCATAAATATATTTGTTTTACCCATTTTATTTAAAAAAAATTAAAAAAACAAAGAATTTGCGAAAATTTAAAATTTGGCTTGACAGAATAAAAATTCTGCTCCTACGTACCCTCAGGTGCAATGAGGAACTCAAAGTCACGTAGTTCTTTAGAAAATAAGTGTGGGTTGGTTGATTTTATTTAAAGAAAAGATTTATTTTTTTTATTTTATAAAAAATTGAATTAACAGGTCGTCGCGACTCTATTAATCAAATTAAAGTTTGAATGAGTGAAGTTTGCGTCACGCTAGACGTCACCCACGGATTAGTTGCTTTTATTTAAAGAAAAGATTTATTTTTTTTTATTTTTATAAAAATTTGAATTAACAGGTCGTCGCGACTCTGTTAATCAAATTAAAGTTTGAATGAGTGAAGTTTGCGTCACGCTAGACGTCACCCACGGATTATTAAATTTATTATTATTAGGTGATGAATGATAATGAAATTTTTAGCCTTTATTAAATAATAAATTATTTAAAATAATTTGAATCATTAGGTTGTCATGTCACAACTCGAATGATCCAAAATAGTTCAAGATTAACAAGTTGTCACAACTCGGTTAATCCTGTTTTAAAAAAAATTATTTTACTTTTATTATATTTTGTTTGTTATCCCCTTTTTATCTTTTTAGTTTTTTTTATTTTAGCCCATTTAGGCCTATTTCGAAAAAAAAAAAAAAAAAAAGCTACGAGAATTCTAAAACAAATAAAAGGAAGAGAAAAAATAAAAAAAAAAAAAAAAAAATAAAACAAAACAAAAATGAAGAAAACACAAAAACTTACGAAAAATAAAAATTGAAATAGAAAGGGGGTCTTCTTCTTCTTCGTTATAGCGAGAGAGGACTCAAAGTGGGGAATGGAGGTGATGGGAGTGTTTTGATGAGGAAGATTATAAAGTTATGGTGGGGTGAAGCTTTGGTGGTGATTTTAATGGAAGATAGCTTGATGAAGAAGATGAATAAGTGTAGTAATGGGAGGTTGAAGGAGATGAATAGTGGGGGAGTGATGAAGGCAATCGGGCTATGATAATTAGAATATGGCTAAGCAATAATATCATAAAGGTGTGTCTTTGAAGGTGTTTTGTGAGTTGAAAAAGCTGGAGGTCTTTTGTGTGTGGGGGTTATGGGTTAATATAGGAAGGGTTTAGGGTGAAGAGTTTGAGTTGTAGTGTGATTAGGAGTTGTTAGTGATAAGTGATAGAGTTTGTTTCGGATGAGTGTTGGGATTGGTTTAGGATAGGCGATAGGATTGGATTAGGATTTATTTATGATAAGTTTGAGTTGGTTTAGGATATGAGTTGTGCGTTAGATAATGGGTCATGGGTTTGATATTGGGTCAATGGATAGGTTAATGGATTATGGGCTAATGGACCAATGGGTTGAACTTTTTATTTTTATTTTTTTATTTATTTTTTTATTTTTACAAAAATACTCGGACAAAATTAGGTGTTCATTTGATTCCTCTTTACTTGTTTCTCACTAGATAAAAAGAATAACCACAATTTATTCATTTTATCATAGTGAGGAACAAGTAAAGAAATGAACTCAAATTTTGTACGGGAGAAACAAAGAAACAACATGAGAACAAGGAGCGATGCGCTCAAAGGTAAAATGAGAAATCTAAATGACAAAAGCCGATGCGCTCAAAAATAAATGACGAGGAGTCGATGCGCTCCAAACTTAAATCACGAAATTTAAATGACGGTGAGCCGATGCGCTCAAAAGAAAATGACATAAGCCGATGCGCTTAAAAAAAAACGACTAAAATTTAAAGTGCATAATCCGATACGCCTAAAAGGGATTTCAAATGCAAAGAGCCAATAATTATCAAAAATTTAAAAGTATGGAGTGATGCTCTCAAGATGCAAGGAGTTGGGCTGCTCCAAACAGTTTAAAAAGTAAGGAGCCAATGTGCTCAAAAGAATTTAAAAACATGGAGCCGATGCTCTTAATAATGCATGGAGCCGATGCGCTCAAAATGCAGTTAGCCGATGCGCTAAATGATGCATGAAGCCGATGCGCTCAATGATGCATGGAGCCGATGCGCTCAAAATGCAAGGAGCCGGTGCGCTCAATGATGAATGGAGCCGGTGCGCTCAATGATGCATGGAGCCGGTGCGCTCAAAATGCAAGGAGCCGGTGCGCTCAATGATGAATGGAGCCGGTGCGCTCAATGATGCATGGAGCCGATGCGCTCAAAATGCAAGGAGCCGATGCGCTCAAAATGCAAGAAGCCGGTGCGCTCAATGATGCATGGAGCCTGTGCGTTCAAAATGCATGGAGCCGGTGCGCTCAATGATGCATGGAGCCGATGCGCTCAAAATGCAAGGAGCCGGTGTGCTCAATGATGAATGGAGCCAGTGCGCTCAATGATGCATGGAGCCGATGCGCTCAAAATGCAAGGAGCCGGTGCGCTCAATGATGAATGGAGCCAGTGCGCTCAATGATGCATGAAACAATTTGTGCCGATAAGTCATAGACTTAAGATCTTTCCCTTCTCAATCTTTTTCCTTTTCATTTTTTTTCTTTTCTCTCTTTTCTTTTTCTCCTTTTTTTTTTTTTTTTTTCTTAAGAAAAATAAACCAACGACAATTATCTGGAAAGCTTTGACCAATCAAACCCTTGTTCACGTGCTTTTGCTGTTGGACCTAATGGTCTTAATCCTACTTACCCATCCTTTCTCTCCTTCTCCTTTTTTTCATCTTATTTTCCTGTTTTCTCGCTCTTAACTACTCTCTTTTTAGGAATTGAGATGACAATCTCTTGTTGTGAACCCTTGCTTGGAGCCACCGGTCTTTGCGAGAAAATTTTTGCCCAGTATTCGTTCATTGATCATTGATTTCTATGCGGCTTCGATGACTAGTCGTTGTCTTTGTTATTACTTCCCTCAACATATATTCTCGAAATTTTGCCAAAGTATGCCTAATTGAATGCGAACCAAGTTGCTCTGTATAGCCAATTGATCGCAACTAAAATTGCCCCATTTAAGCAATTCCAATTTATTTGCCTTGACTCTTGCTTAAAGCGCCTTTTCGAGTTTTCAACATAATGAGCTTCGAAACTTCTAAATTCTTTTCGATCTGAAAAGTTCATCAGGGATTGCCATCAGATAGTCAAATCATGATGTTGTACTCTTATTCTCCTTATTTGAAACAATACGTAACAAATGGACATGGATTCAAAAGTATGACATAAAAAGAATTTATTGGGTAAACAACTTTTGATTTGGTCTTGGAAGTTTGACTCCACAAAAAAAACTCAAATGAGGAAGAGGTGTTGACCCGATATGAATAGGTTTGACCTTCATGAGACTAATCTTTAGTTGTCTACTAGACATTATGGCCAATGATTTTCTTCTGCTGAATATCTACATCAAGCCAAATTGAACCAAAGAGAAATTTGCCCCTGTCTAAGACTGAATTGAGTAGGACCAAGACCTATCCTAGCGACTAAAAGATTTGCCTAAGACAAATTGAACCAAGGAAAAATTGCCCCAGTTTAGATTTGAGTCGAACGGGTATAAACTTGTCCTAGTGTAGGGCCACATTGAACCGAAGAAAATTTTTTCCCAGTCTAGGACAGGAAGGAAAAATTGCCCCAATTTAGAATTGAGTCGAACGACGTATGAATTTGTCCTAGTGTAAGTTTGTTTCTTTTTTCTTTTCATTCTCATTCATTTTTTTTAGGAACAATGAACTAAATACTTGGATGAGCGTAACATTTGTCTCAAAATTAAAGTTAACGAAAATAACAACAACCCTTCATTGATCAGAATGGACTTTTTGAGGCTTGTAACGTGGCCAAGGCTAGAGGTTATGAAAGGAAAGATATAAGGCTCAAACAAGTGTTTAAGGGTGGAATGGGGATAAGGATCATTAAACTTCATCGATTGCTTTTCCACTTTCAAACACTTTTATCTTACTATTTTCCTTTTCTTTCCAATTTCATTTCATTTTCTTTCATTCTCCTTTCCCTTCTCTTTTTTTTTTCTTTGCCCTTTTTTTCATCATTTTTATTTTTACTTCTTGTCCTTTTCACTTTTTCTTTTTTTTCCATTATGCTTCAGAACATTCATCATGGCAATCAACCTTTGCTTCATGTTATCCCCTAGTGTAGGGGTGATCCTTATCCAGGGTTTATTGAAAAAATTTCAAGCTCAAAAGGGGTAACAAGAGATAAAAATGATGAAATTTTATAAAAGATAGAGAAAAATGGTCAGTCTTCATTTTCAAATCATGATTGTTTATTTTCAAAACTTTAATTTTGAGAAAAAGATTGTGCAAACCAAGTGCTTACTTCTTTGCTCTTTTTTTTTTTTTTTTATTTTTTTTGCTTTTGCAAAGACACTTACACACGAGACCGACGTGAGAATTACCAATGAAGACGTTTTAAAGAAATGAAGGAAAATAATTATCAAGAAAGACAAAGTGATGAAAGGAAACAAGGTACCCATGCAAATTCATTACATTAATGTTTCAAGAAGGTTTACATGCGTCCAACATCACTAATTATCACTTCAAGAGTTGTTAACAATACTAGTTCCAACTATTTCTTCAATGTCGAGCTTCCCATAAGCAATTAGTTTCCTTCTTTTGCAATCTTGAAGGATTCACAATCTTCAATTGAGTACCACTGGGACATCCATATGGTACTTGCAAGTTAAATTTGGATTATACCCGTTGGGAATGGTGGTTCTAAGGGACGTACGGGAGTTTCGAAATGAGGTGAGCATCAAACTTGACCTCGAAAAAGATCTGCATTCGAAATGGATAATCTTGGGAAATGGGGTAGCTTCTGAGGGCAAAAGCGGCCTTGATTTTGGAAGTTTGGCCGAAGTTGTGGTTGATTTGGGTAATTTTGTGGGGGTGGAGGTGGATATCGAGTATAGGTTGGGCGAGTTAGTGCATATGGTTGGGGTATGGGGATGTTGTTGATTTGGAATTGTGGAGTTGGGGTAATGTTTGTAGTTGGTATAATTTGGTGTGGGGGGTAGTAAGGAGGTGTAGGTGTATGGTATGGCAAATGAAGGTTAGGGTTATATGGTGGTGATGACTTAGGTATTGTGGGGAATATCGAGGCTTGAAGGTGCGGTTGATCTTGGATGTAATTCACATTAGGCTCGATCTTTTCGGCTAATTTGGAATCCTTTCTTAGCGGTGATATCCTCTGTAGTGCTCATTGGCAACTTCCCGACTTTGGATAAAATCTCAATTCTTTCCCAATGACGATCAAATCGGCGAAATCTTTATAAGTACACTCCGGCCATTGCTCAGATAAAAGGATTTCCCGGGGTTCCCAAGAAATATGAGCACATCTCGAGACGGTGTTAATGAGGGTTGAACTTGAGTCGCCAAGGCTCTCCACCTTTGTGCATCTTGCTTAAAAGATTCATCATTTCTTTTTTGCATTGAGTTTAAGCTGTTCTCGAGTTAGGATTTGTTTCCGAGGTTGAAGCGACATCGTGTCCCATAAACGAGGTTTGCCCAGTCATCCCAAGAAGAGATATTGGAGAGGTCTTGTTGGATACACCATTCCAAAGTAGGTCCAGTCAAGCTTTCATGGAAAAAGCTGACAAGGAACTTCCAGTCCTTCGACCAAATTGACATTTTGGTAATATATGATTTTAGGTGAAAAAACGGGTTGGTGCTCCCATCATATTTGTCAAATTCTGGAACCTTAAAGTCCTTTGGGATGATAATGTTCGCAGTAGGGCACAACTCTTCTATTCCAAGAGGACCATAGGTGCTAGGACCCTTAATTGTTTTGATTTGCTCCTCCATCTTTTCCATCCATTCTTTATCCCTCTTATCATTTTGAATGGCCGCAGGACCAGTACTAGTAGGAAATCTCGTTGATGTCGGGATTGACATATGCGGTGGTTCCCACGTGAATTCAGCATTACCATGGACTTCATTTTGAGTATCCTCTGACGAACGATGCCCTTCTCTAATAGGAATCATTAGTGATGTAGTATTCGATGTTCTTCCCACAAAAGGCATCTCAGTGGTGGCCCCAGGGTTTTCCCCCATGGAAGTAATATTTGGTGGGTGCAGGTGTGCCCTAGTCATTCCTATACCTCCGACTGTTCCCATCAAGGTGAGGGTCTCCCTCATGGCTAACAACATTTCCTCCATTCTTCTCTGAGACTCTATCATCTCATTTATCCTTCCTTTCACTTCATCTACTTCCATACTTAGATTCCTTCCTTCGTTCTCAGCTACCATCGCTGCAAGCTTTGTTCGAGACCTTGTGTTGTGAACTCGGGTTTGATTGGTGTCTTCTTTCCTTGGTAGCGCAATGGTGCTGAGCACGGTAACACCAAACAAAAATAATGAGATGAAATGAAATGAATGAGATTCATGAGATATATGAAATGGATGAAATAGAAACATTTGTTCTTTCTTTTTTTAAAAAAAAATGCAATGAATGTCATGAAAATGCATGATTTTTTTTATTTAATTTTTTTTAGAATGCTAGGAATGCCATGAAAATGCATGATTTTTTTTTATTTAATTTTTTTTAGAATGCTAAGAATGCCATGAAAATGCATGATTTTTTTTTTTTTTTTTTATTTTGTTTAAATGCTAGGAATGCCATGAAAATGCATGATTTTTATTTATTTAATTTTTTTAGGATGCTAAGAATGCCATGAAAATGCATGATTTTTTTTTTTTTTTGTTTAAATGCTAGGAATGCCATGAAAATGCATAATTTTTATTTTTTTCAAATATGCCATGAAAATGCATGATTTTTATTTTTTTCAAATATGCCATGAAAATGCATGATTTTTTTATTTAATATTTTTTTAGAATGCTAGGAATGCTATGAAAATGCATGATTTTTTTTATTTAATTTTTTAGAATGCTAAGAATGCCATAAAAATGCATGATTTTTTTTTTTTTTATTTTTTAAATGCTAGGAATGCCATGAAAATGCATGATTTTTATTTTTTTCAAATATGCCATGAAAATGCATGATTTTTTTATTTAATTTTTTTTAGAATGCTAGGAATGCTATGAAAATGCATGATTTTTTTTTTATTTAATTTTTTAGAATGCTAAGAATGCCATAAAAATGCATGATTTTTTTTATTTTTTATTTTTTAAATGCTAGGAATGCCATGAAAATGCATGACTTTTATTTTTTTTTCAAATATGCCATGAAAATGCATGATTGCTATTTTTTTAAAAAAGATGGCTATATAAAAAGAAGAATTTCCTTCGTGTCTAAGATATTGCCTTAAACGGAAGAATTCTATCATAAGGATCTATGAGTCTTTCGATTCGTGATAACTCTCCATTTGGTGGCTTTTCTATTTTGAAGGTTTCTAGAGCCAAGTCCCATTTCAAAATGTTGACCACAAAATAGTGGGTAAACCACTAGGTGTGGGACATTTGTGAAAAAAGCACTCTAGATGAGGTTTTCGCAATAGCCAAACAGGATGTACATCCAAAATGGTTACCACTACACAACCTCTACTTAACTTAAGCTTCACTCAGACCAGGGATATAGGGCCCCACTCGAATGTGTGATAGATGTGTAGGTGTGGTGGGTGTAGGGAGCATACAAACCTTCATTATCCTAAAGACTACCCACATCCTGCAAAACAAAAAACAAAAACAAACAAAAAAAAATCCAAGAGAAATTATCTATCCTAAGGTTTAAAATAAATAAAAAAAGAAAAGAAAGGTAAAACAAAATATACAAAGATTACAAAATTTTACACAACAAAATTATATGGGCTTGACTCTCAAGTATCCCCAGTGGAGTCGCCATCTGTCGCGACCGTAATCGCGGCGGGAGCGGCGAAACAAAATAAATAAAATTAGGAGTCGCCACCAATTTTATTTAATTTAGGAAAAATTGGAAAACCCTTTTAGAAAATGGTCTTTGGAAACAGATTGGATTCGGGAGTCGGTTATGCATAGGGAAGGGTGGAGACTTAACCCCACAGCACCCCTAATACATCCGTCCTAAAACGGTTACCTAAAATTAGTTATGCAAAAATTTAATAATCTCATAAATATATTTGTTTTACCCATTTTATTTTAAAAAAAATTAAAAAAAACAAAGAATTTGTGAAAATTTAAAATTTGGCTTGAGAATAAAATTTCTGCTCCTACGTACCCTCAGTGCAATGAGGAACTCAAAGTCACGTAGTTCTTTAGAAAATAAGTGTGGGTTGGTTGATTTTATTTAAAGAAAAGATTTATTTTTTTATTTTATAAAAAATTGAATTAACAGTCGTCATCGCGACTCTATTAATCAAATTAAAGTTTGAATGAGTGAAGTTTGCGTCACATTAGACGTCACCCACGGATTAGTTGCTTTTATTTAAAGAAAAGATTTATTTTTTTTTATTTTTATAAAAATTTGAATTAACAGTCGTCGCGACTCTGTTAATCAAATTAAAGTTTGAATGAGTGAAGTTTGCGTCACGCTAGACGTCACCCACGGATTATTAAATTTATTATTATTAGGTGATGAATGATAATGAAATTTTTAGCCTTTATTAAATAATAAATTATTTAAAATAATTTGAATCATTAGGTTGTCACAACTCGAATGATCCAAAATAGTTACAAGATTAACAAGCTGTCACAACTCGGTTAATCCTGTTTTAAAAAAAATTATTTTACTTTTATTATATTTTGTTTGTTATCCCCTTTTTATCTTTTTTTTTTTTTTTTATTTTAGCCCATTTAGGCCTATTTCAAAAAAAAAAAAAAAAAAAAAGCTACCAGAATTCTAAAACAAATAAAAGAAAGAAAAAAATAAAAAAAATAAAAAAAAATAAAACAAAACAAAAATGAAGAAAACACAAAAACTTACGAAAAATAAAAATTGAAATAGAAAGGGGGTCTTCTTCTTCTTCGTTATAGCAGAGAGGACTCAAAGTGGGGAATGGAGGTGATGGGAGTGTTTTGATGAGGAAGATTATAAAGTTATGGTGGGGTGAAGCTTTGGTGGTGATTTTAATGGAAGATAGCTTGATGAAGAAGATGAATAAGTGTAGTAATGGGAGGTTGAAGGAGATGAATAGTGGGGGAGTGATGAAGGCAATCGGGCTACGTGATAATTAGAATATGGCTAAGCAATAATATCATAAAGGTGTGTGTCTTGAAGGTGTTTTGTGAGTTGAAAAAGCTGGAGGTCTTTTGTGTGTGGGGGTTATGGGTTAATATAGGAAGGGTTTAGGGTGAAGAGTTTGAGTTGTAGTGTGATTAGGAGTTGTTAGTGATAAGTGATAGAGTTTGTTTTCGGATGAGTGTTGGGATTGGTTTAGGATAGGTGATAGGATTGGATTAGGATTTATTTATGATAAGTTTGAGTTGGTTTAGGATATGAGTTGTGCGTTAGATAATGGGTCATGGGTTTGATATTGGGTCAATGGATAGGTTAATGGATTATGGGCTAATGGACCAATGGGTTGAACTTTTTATTTTTTATTTTTTTATTTATTTTTTTATTTTTACAAAAATACTCGGACAAAATTAGGTGTTCACAGGCGATGTCGGGTTGCTTATTACTGTCTGTACCGATATCAAGGAACAGTTTTGGAATGCCATTAACCAAGTTCAGCTCTTCAATCTCAGGGTTGATCTGGTTTTGAATTCCCTGGATTCCGGGAAAGTCGTCCGGGATGGCCAACTCGTCCTTCCTCATCTTGCTGCTCAGGGTCCAAGTGCTGGAGACTCTTCCGTCGAGGTTCGTGGTCCAGACCCGCCTGTAGAGTGATTCAGATGTTTATTTTTGCCCCCTGCGTGGGGTTTTATTTTTGTATGAACAAATGTTGCTCCTGTTTTTTCGAAGTTGCAATCGAATTGTCTTTCGTTGTATTTCTTTGTTTATATCGGGGTCCAATGCCCTTTGCGAATTTTGACGAGACCACAGTTCGGGTCCAATGCCCATTTCTGTTAAGCGCCTTAGGGTTCTTTTTTGGACTTCGTGTGATAAAAAAATTTAGAAACCTTGGCTTAGGATTCGATGTCCAAAGTGGTTTGGCATTTGGGATCCATGCCTAAGGTAAGAAACCATGTATGGGGTCCATTACTAAAAACTTTGGTATTTAGGAGGTCGCATGACTTTGGTTTGGGGACTGGTCTTTACTGGTGTCTTTCGTGCTCATGGTTTAGTGCGAGAATTTTTCCAAGTCGGAATTTTTCTACTGCACAACCTATCTAGCACAAGACAATTTCCTGGGTGGTACTATGGGTCTTTCGTGCTTATGGTTTAGTGCGAGAATTTTTCCAGGTCGGGATTTTTCTACTGCACAACCTATCTAGTACAAGACAACTCCTCGATTGGTACAATGAGTCTTGGGTCATCGTGGCTGGTCTTTGAAAACTTCGTTTAACAAATTGCACAAACTTCATAATGGATGTTTTATTAAATATTTGGAAGGACTAATGTCCATATAACAATTTGGACAAATCAGACATAAAGTAGACTAGGAGACTAGGCCTTAAAAGGCACTTAGCTGTAGTACTTTTTGAGTTTGTATGCATTCCAAAAATTCTTCACTGGCTTACTCATCAATGTTTCTAGAGTGTAAGCTCCTTTGCTAGTGCTGATTACGATACAGTAGGGGCCTTCCCAGTTAGGGGCTAATTTCCTTTGAGAGGCATTCCTTCCATCAATGTCAGCTCTTCGGAGTACAAGATCGCTTGGCTGGAACCTTCTGGGAACGATCTTCAGGTTGTACCAGGCTGCCGTTCTTTGCTTGGTTGCGGCATCGCGTACGTGCGCGATGCACCTTCTTTCTTCCAACAGATCCAAATCTTACCTGATTAACCCGGGGTTATTATTTGGTGAGAAGTTCTGGAGACGCCAGCTCGGTTTCCCTATCTCTACTAGGATCATTGTTTCACATCTATAGGTTAATTTGAATGGGGTTTCACCTGTTGTGGAGTGGGGAGTGGTTCGGTAGGCCCAGAGGACATGGTCTAACTGCTCGGCCCAGTTTCCTTTGGTGTCGTCCTGTCTTTTCTTTAACCCCCTGACAATAACACGGTTGGCCGCCTCAGCTTGCTCGTTTGTATGGGAGTTTTCTACGACACTGCAATGGTGTTTTATCTTCAACCCGTCAAGTAGATCTTCGAATCTCTTGTCTTTGAACTGCGTCCCGTTATCTATCACGATGGATTCTGGGACCCCAAATATGGTAATAATGTGGCGCCAGGTGAACCTTTGAATCTGGGCTGAGGTGATAGTGACCAAGGGTTCTGCTTTTATCTACTTAGTAAAATAGTCTACGGCTACGACCAAAAACTTCAACTGCCCGGGCGCTTGAGGGAAAGGGCCTAAGATATCCATGCCCCATTGGTAGAAAGGCCAGGATATGGATGTCGTAGACAGTTCCTCTGGCGGGGTGCGATAGTAGTCGGAATGTCGTTGGCATTTATCGCACACTTGGACGTGTGCAAGGGAATCTGCTTCCATCGTGGGCCAGTAGTAGCCTGCCCAGAGTGCCTTTAACGCTAGAGCTTTGCCTCCAAGGTGATGTCCACAACTTCCTTCGTGGACTTCGGCCAGGACGTACTCAGCTTCTTTCAACGTGAGGCATTTGAGGAGGGGTAAAGAAAACACATGCTGGTATAACTGCCCATCGAAGATGGTGTATCTGACTACGGTTTTCTTCAATTTAGCTGCTCCCTTGGAATCCTCAGGGAGGCTACCGGACTGTAAGTATTCCAATAGTGGTGTGATCCAGGTACGCTTTTGCCCGTTGACCTGGAAGACGGCTACGTCGGAGACATTGGGGTGTGAAAGGGTTTCTTGAGTTACCGACCAGTTGTTGCCCGGACTCTTGGTGCTCGCCAGCTTGGACAGGAGATCGGCCCTAGAGTTTTGTTCCCTGGGTATATGTTCCACTTTAACCAGCTGGAAGCTTAGGAGGAGTTCTTGCACTCTTGCCAGGTATTTCTACAGGAGGGGCTCTTTGGCCTGATACTCGCCTCGGATCTGAGAGGTCATGAGCTGGGAGTCACTACAAAGTCTAATCTTTGTGGCCCCTAAGTCTCTGGCCATTGTTAGTCCCACGATGGATGCCTCATATTCTGTCTGGTTGTTCGAGGTGTGGAATTCAAACCTTAGTGAATTCTCCATGGTCACCCCACCTGAGTTTTCTAAGATTACTCCGGTGCCGCTTCCTTTTGGGTTTGAGGACCCATCCACAAATATGGTCCAGGATATTTCCTCGGTGCAACCAGAGTCTGAGATGAGTTCGACGAGGAAATCCGAGAGTGTCTGTGCCTTGATTGCCACTCTGGGTTCGTAGGTTATTCCGAACTCGGAAAGCTCGATAGACTAAGTAATCATCCTCCCTGCTAAGTCCGATTTATGCAGTATCTGTCGGATGTGTTGATCCATTCTTACCACCACGGGATGACACTAGAAGTATTGCCTTAGTCTTTTGGCTGTGATGATAAGTGCAAAGGCGACCTTCTCTATCTTCTGGTACCTGAGTTTGGGGCCTTGTAGTACTTTGCTCACGAAATATACTAGCTTCTGGCCTTTCGGTGTTTTCCTGATGAGTACCGAACTCACAACCTCCTCGTGGACGGAGAGGTACACGTAAAGGGCTTTCCCCGACTCTGGCCTTGTGAGGATAGGAGGGGATGCTAAAAGGTTCTTCAGTAATGCGAAAGCGTCTTCGCATTCCTACATCTACTCAAATCTGGTCCCCGTTTTAAATAACTTGAATAAGGGGAGGGATTTGTGAGCGGCTTTGGCTAGGAATCTGGTAAGAGCTGCAATTCGTCCATTTAACTGTTGTACCTCTTTCACGCTCCGAGGACTATGCATATCGAGTACAACATTGCATTTGTCGGGGTTTGCCTCTATGCCGCAGTGGGTCAACATGAACCTCAAGAATTTTTCAGCTTGAACCCCGAATACGCATTTTCCAGGATTGAGTCTCATGTCGTGCTCCCTTAACTGTGCAAACACTTCTTCGAGGTCCGAGATATGTGATCCAGACGATGGGGTCTTGACAATCATATCATCGATGTAGACTTCTAGCATTCTTCTCATCTGTTCTTCGAAGATCCTGTTCATCATCATCTGGTAGGTGGCTCCGGTATTTTTCAACCCGAATGGCATTACCTTGTAGCAGTAACTTGCCCTTTCGGTGATGAAAGCCATTTTATCTTGGTCTCCGGGGTACATCAGAATCTGATTATACCCAGAGTAAGTATCCATGAAGGACAGTAGCAGGAAGCTGGAGGAGTTATCAACTAACTTGTTGACGTTTAGAAGGGGGTATGGATCTTTAGAGCACGCCTTTGTTCAGGTCGGTGTAGTCCACGTACATCCTCCATTTTCTGTTCGACTTTTTTACCAGAATAACATTTGAGAGCCAAGTGGTGTACAGAATCTCCCTGATGAAGCCAACGTTTAGTAGTTCTTTGACTTGCTCCTCAATGGCCTGCTGCCTTTCGGAGCCTATTTTCCTTTTCTTCTGGGAGACCGACTTTGCATCCCGTTTAATGGATAAATGATGGCAGATGAAAGCGGGGTCGATCCCAGACATATTGGCGGAAGTCCAGGAGAAAAGATCCTTGTTTTTCTGTAGGAGCTCTATCAGTTGGATCTTTTCCTGCTCTTCGAGGTTTGCTCCTATTATAGTGACTTCGTCGGGTTTATCACCCAGCTGAAGTGGGATCAATTCTCCTTCAGGCTGGGGTTTCATACCTCGGATCTCTTCACGGACATCCAACTCGGTCATCAGGATGTTGACTTGATCGAGAGCGGGGCTGGATGTTCACGCCTTTGTTTTTCTGGAAGCTCTACTGATGTTTAAACTCTCATTATAGCATTTGCGGGCTGCAATCTGGTCGCCCTTAACCGCGACCACTTTATTGTTCCTGTTGAGGAACTTCATGGCCTGGTGGGCGGTAGAGATTACAGCGACAATGCCATTTAGCGTAGGGCAGCCCAGGATGATGTTGTAAGCCGAGGGACAATCCACGACCAAAAATCTCATCTTTACCATTTTGTAGGTGTCGTCGTTACCTAGGGTCAAGAAAGTTTCGAAGTAACTAACCGAGGTAATTTTTTCTCCGGAGAAACCAGTTAGCTCACCTTCATACGGTGTAAGTGCGGACAGAGGGAACTCTAATCTCTCGAAGGCATCCATGAAGATTATGTCCACTGAACTCCCTTGATCTACGAAGATGCGACGAACTTCGGTGTTAGAGATTATTCCGGATATGACCAGAGGGTCGTCATGATCCCGGATAATGTCGTCGTAGTCCTTATCAGAGAAGGAGATGGATGGCACATCGTTGTTCTCAACGTGGGGTTTTCGCAAAGAGGAGCTAGATACGCTCAGGACCGCTGTTCGGAGTGCCTTCTTCCGAGAGTTATTAGACGGACTGCCCCCTGCATATCCCCCTGAGATGGTACTAATGAGTTTGTCCTTCCTGTTACTCCCACCTTGAGTATCCTGTTCCTAGTCCTGCCTGTTTTCAACATTGCGGCGCGGAGGGGTCCGGGATCTCCTGGCAGGACTCCGGCTTCTCCTTGGGCGCTGGTTTGGACTCCACCTGGGGCTGCGGCTTTGTTTCCGGTCTCTGCACCTACCGCAATCTTCTCCTCCTCGGAGACCGCTGATGTACTTTTGCAGTCGTTCCTCCTTGATTAAGGAAGCGATAACATCCCGGAGTTGATAACAGTTTTCGGTTTCGTGGCCATAGCTCTTGTGCCACCTGCAGTGTTTTGAGTGGTCCCTCTGGAATTGCTTCTTTACGGGCAGTGCCCTCTTGATATCCTGGAACTCGGTTTAAAGGACCTCTTTCAAGATTGTCTCTCGAGGAGTGTTCAAAGGAGTGTATTCAGAGTACTTGGGTCGATACCATTCGCTTCTAGAGGGGTCACGGGGTTGGTTGGAGTTGTGATTCTTTTTCTGGTGGGCTGGTTCGCCCTTTTCCAGGTTCTCTTTGGCCCTAGTGACTTCCTCTAGCTCGACGTATTTGTCAGCCCGCAAATGAAACTCATCTAAGCTTGCCGGCTTCTTTTTTGCCAGAGACATGAAAAAGGCCGAGTCAGTTCAGAGTCTGTTTCTGGCGTAATGGAGGGCTATCCTGTCATCCAGGTTTTCGATGCCTACGCAGGCCTGATTGAACTTTTTGACGTACTTGCACAGGGATTCAGAATTTCCCTGACGGATCCCGGAGAGGGAATCGATTGACTTCGGTCATTCTTTTGCTATGGTGTAGTATTGCAATAAACATTGCATCAAGTCTCCCCATCCGGTGATCTATGTGCGTAAGGTGACAAACCAACAGAATGCGTCCTTCTTTAGGAAGAGGGGAAAAGCCCGGCATAATAGTTCCGGGGTGTACCCGTAGAGCTGCATGGACTGAGTGTAAGCATTCAGGTGCTCCTGGGGGTCTGTAGTTCCATCATAGGCCTCCAAATTGCTTGGAGGCTTAAAGTTCCTCGGAACCCTGTATGCCATGAGAGCATCAGAGAATTGTTGTTGACGGCTGGGTTATGGTTTCCATAAACCCCGGCGCCAGCATGCTGGACGGTGCGCTTGTTACGAGCTACATCTTGTTCTCCGTTGTCGTTGTCCGTCCTCACCGATCTTTCAAGGTTCTCCAACCGACGGTGATGTTCTTCCAGCTGACACCACTGACCTTCGATGAGCGTTGTTTGTTGACGCAACAACTCTCGAAGGCCATTCTTTGTTGTTTCGGATTCGACATTATTTTCGTAGTGAGACGCATGGTCCACGTTGTCGTGGGAGGTTCCCAAGCGAGATGTACTGGGATCCTAGCCCCATGGTTTGTATTGTTTACTCCACCATGAGGAAAGACAAGCCTGTTACGAATTGAAACCCTTTAAGATGGAGCAGGGCTTTCAGCAGAGGCTGAAGTCTTGTGTTCATCGTTGAGAGTTTCCACCATAACGGGCCTGTTTCTGGCAACAGAGGTTTCTGGTGGTGTGACGGAAGGAGGGTCGCGCTGTGCTGCTGGGCCTTGTATTTGGCTAGGGGCAGCATGCGTAGTGCTTCCCTTCCTCTGGTTGTGTCTTGTGCTCACCATGGTTGACGTAGGAATAGAAGTTTATCAGATTCCCACAGACGGCGTCAATGTTCTGAAATGGATTTAGAGGGTACCTGAGATAGGCACGTATATGGTGGTTTCCTCCTTATGCAGTTGCAGCCAAGCGTATAAAGTCCAGGGGGTTGGGTACCTGCAATGGGACTCCAACGCTCAAGTCAGGCACTGCACAAGTAATATTTAGCAATGGAATAACATATATCTTTTAGGTTAACTTAGCCTAGTATATATATATAGAGCGGGACTGGAATCTTTATGCAATCCACATAGGATGAAGGTACATTAGGATCGTGCCTTGGCAGAGGTTTCAGCCCACAATCGTTGAGGTTCGTCTCTGACCTTGTCGGGACTGTCCTACGATCGTTGAGGTTCGTCTCTGACCTTGTCGGGACTATCCCACGATTGTGGAGGTCCGTCTCTGATCTGTCAAGACTGTTTCTTTGGTGGTCAATCCTTGTTTTAGGCAGTTATGAGAACCGAGGTCATAAGACCTTGACCGGAGTTTTGATGGCAGAGTCCGGTGATTTAGGCGTCGGGTCGATCCTTCCGGATGGGATCCTAGACCATAGTCCAAAACAAAAATTTTACAAATATATTTCTTATGAATTGATACTAAAAAAATTGACAAAACTCAAATTTGAACATGTGATTATCTAGATTTGTTTTCATTTGGCCATTTTAAGCAACAGGCTAAATATTAAAATGTAACATGCATTCACTTATATTTTGAAATAAGATTACACTTTGAAATTGGTTAATTTTATTGGATTCTCAAATGCTTGTTTGTGAGTTTTAGTTATATTTTTTTCAATTAAATGTGAATATATAATTTTAATATAATTATTTTAATTTAAATTTAAATGTAAAAACTAATTGGAAATTCGTAAAAGGAAATAAATAAATAATAAAAAGTGACAATAATTTTACCTTTAAAATTCTGTCTGGCAACGCATCACATTTCTTTATTTCTTTTGAAATTTATTAAATTATTGTGATTACATGGACTCGTGTGCCGCGTTCATCAGGATGGTTTCCACCGCAGGACGCATGGATGAGCAAAGAGTATGCCTTTGTGCCCTTTCACAGTCCCTATTCATTTCAATTGGCTGCTGGCTGCTGGCTGCTGGCTGCTTCCAAGGTGCACCATTAACTGCGACTTGCATTCTATCTGCTTTACTCGAGGATGCGTGCTTCACTGCCACCGATTTTAGACCAGCCGTTTAACATAAATTCAATAGGTTTTTATTATATCTTCCTACAACTTCTTAATAATTTTTTAATATTAAATAAATAAAAAATAAATATATTTAATATTTTAAAAATAAAAAAGTATTTAATATTTTTTTATTTAATAATTAAAAAATTTAGTAGAAGGATTAAGTACAATAACTTAGAATTATTCAATTCAATAATAAGCTTCATTGCCATATATTTGAAGTTTTGGAACAAAGAAAAAGGATGAAGGAAAGAATGAAAATATACCTTTTTTTCTTTTACTCATTATTTATTCACCTTCACCTAATTAGAATTACACATCTCATAGAGTTACATCTACTTATATTTATTGAGATAACAGAACTAAAATCTAAATATATAGAAAAAATAATATAAGCTATAATTAAATGACAAATTATGCAAATATAATGTGATATGTGTATAACGGTTAAGGGCAAAAATAGATTAGGTCAAATCAGGTCTTGCCTTAAATAGATCTGACATGTTTCTTAAATGTAAGGTATGAGTCTGACCTATTTACTTGACATAAATTATTTTTTAAGGTCTGGCTTAATATTTTTAAAAGTCTGATTTGACCTAAAAATTTATTTAAATATTTACTTTGCAATAAAACCTTTAAATATGTCAACAGTCCTACCAAATAAACCAACAAAATAGACTAATGAGTCTAGGTCTTTATATAGGCTAAATGACTTATACTTAAAAATAATATTATTTATTAAATTAATTATATTATATAAATATTTAAATTTTTCATAATATATATAATTAAATAAATTATTTTACTAAGCTTAAAAGACTTTTCCAAATGCATAAAACTTGACTTGTTTAACTAAATAATTTTTTAAAAAAGTCTTGACCTGATCTTTTTATTAAACGAATCAAGTCATGCTAAACATTAAATAAGTCAGACCATATAAACTTTTAACGGACAGTTTGACCTATTTTCACCGGTGTATATATCATTGTGAATAACCAATTCTTAATAACAATCCTTTTGTCTCTATATGCTTGTGCAAATGCATATTAACCCATGGCTAATTAGAATATTCTATCCACCAAATCCAAATATTTTTTAGAAAAATGAATATTATATATCATTTTTTTATTTTATATGTTATATTTTTCTTATTTAGGTAAAAAAAAAAAAAAAAAGAGTGTGCATTGAGAAGTATATATATTTTATTTTATTATTAAAAAATAATATTAAAAAGGATGTAATGAAAATGATATGTGAAATGATTATTGTATCTTTTATTAAGTGAAGTGTCACTTTAGAATGAAAACGAGGAGTGTCATTTCCAAATCCTAATGCCTTTAATTTTTTATTCTGTGATAATGGAGTGAGGTGTTATTTTCGGATGAAAATGAGGATGTCATTCCCAACTATCTTGAAGAGAGAGCAAGTGTAATTTGTCTTTTTTATTTATTCAAGCAAAGTTATTATCTTACATTTGCTGACAAATTTTAGTTAGGGCCGGCGGAGCATGGTTTGGCTACTTTGAACTGAATATATGGTACATCAAAACCGAACCTAATTGTTTTAACTTTGTATAAAAGAAAACTGAACTGGAAAAAACCCGTTATTTCGGTTTGGTTACCAATTAACCATTTTAGTTTTCTGTTTATTTTTCTGTTTAACAATAGCTTACTGAAGCTCAAAGCTTCTTCAATGGTGGTGGCCCTCCTCCGACCCCCTCTATCTCTGCAACTCCAGCGAAGGTAGATTCCAATCGAAAGAACGCTATCTGTTTATTTTCGGTTTGCGTCTTTTTTTCTGACCCCTAATTTTAGTTATATTTATGAACCAAATTTGTGCATATATAAAATTTTTGCTGAACTGTGCACGGTAACACCACGCCCACTATATATGAATATGATGATAATTAAAGAATGAGTGATTCTAGCTAGGGAAGCAGCGAATCGGTTACAAAGGAGTCCAGCAGGAAGATGATTTTGGGTTCCATATTGCAGGGAGCAGGAACTTGGCCCCACTGGCGCCATTAGCATTAAAGGCTCCACCATTTCTGAGGTCCACCGGTAACTTGCCGCTTGCGAAGATACCAGGGCAATTGGTGGTGGCTTCAATGGTCTGTTCTCCTGGTCCAGTTACGTAGAAGCCATCCCCGAATGGGTTGGTCACCGCTCCAGCCAAACCACCGGCCAACAACATCACCATTGCATCTGCTCCAACATTCCCGCTTGGCGGTTTCACTGTCACACCCTGCCTGCTTGGGGTCTTCAGGAATGGCCATGCACATTCAGGGCACTCCTCCTCTGGGTCCCCCACCGCAACATATGGTTGTCCCCCTACAATTAAATTAAATTAGTTGCACATATATACATTAATTAATTAATTAATATCAACGACATCAATTAAATTAAATGTAATATGTGTACGCACCAATAAGACCATGCTGGGCACATGATCCAGCGCACATATCTTGGACGGTGACACCTTTGGAGGCTACAATGATAGCGAGGGTGTTTGGCTTTCCACCAGTTGCCTTGGGGAGGAGCATCTTGATGAAATCTTTGATCAAGACTTTCCCAAGAGAGTAATTTGGATCAGACTGTTCGCTCACCACCTTCACTGGGATCCTGGGGATGCCACGTGCTGGCGGATTGGCGAATGTTTGATAGCTCGCCACAATCTGCCACCATGATGACACTTGAGGTTGGGCACCGTCATTGGAGTTTAGGGACCTGAGGAAGGACAGGATGGCTCTCCTTTGCACTCTAGGAATTGGACCGTACCATAAGATGCCAATGTTCAAGTTCCCTGTGAGCAAACGCCCCCCATGGTGGGTCACGGGTCCCGTCTCCTTAGGACCAGCGGAAAGGGCCACAGGGATGACGATTAGCAGGGACAGGGAGAGAACCAAAGAGAGAAGGTGGCTATGGACAAACGATGCCATTTTCCCTCTCTTCCTTCTCATTTCCATCTGCTTCCTCTTGCCACATTTATAATTTTATAGCTGCCTGCTGCTTGCATTTACCAAAGCTCAAAATAGCAAAAACTCTACAAGCCACTGCTTCATTTTGCTTTTCTTTAATTAGGGAAAATATATAATAGCCTTACAATTATGAGAAGAATAGAAATAGTAAAAAATGAATGCAAACAAACATTGTTATATCTTATACGTAGGATAATAGGAAAGCTACTAGGATTAGACTAATTACCAGAGCTTTATATAATTTGTATGAAGTTATAAGTTTAAATTATTGTGATCATTGTTAAAAAAAAAGAAAAAATATGTGTGGCAGTAGGTATTAATAGATGGGTAAAACTAATTAAAATGTAAAACCAAAATTGAACAAGGTAATTAATTGAGACGAGAGTAGAGAGAGCCAAAATAGCTTAATTCACTAGGGGGCGTTTAGCGAGAATGGAAAAAAGGCCCTAAAATGTACCATGGCAAGAATTGGAATCTCAAAAATTGGAAAACGATGCAACTTATATAAATACTCCATCAACGAATTGAAAAATCAAATAATTTAATTTAATTTAATTTAATGTAATAAAAAAAATTAAATAAATGCCCACATTGAATATTTAATTTAATTTAAGTTGAATAAATATTTAAAGTATTTTTAAATTTTTAATTATAATTAATATCTTAAAAAGTTTTTTAAAATATAAGTTATTTTTTAATTTGGTGATAGAGAGTAGGCAACAGGGTATAGGGCTTCTGTTCAATAACTGGGCTCAATCCCAGGCTGAAAATGACTCAACTCTAGTTTTTTTTTTTTTTGTATACCATCTCTCTAGTAATTTTTAATTTACCATCTCACTAGTAATTTTTAGTTTGAAAACAAAGGATTTATTTAATTTACTTACAAAATTATTTTATATATCACAAAAAATATTACAATGATATATAATATAATTTAATATATTTCTTTATATTAATATATAATATACATATTCTGATATATATAAAATATTTCCTTTAAAATGCCGTATTCCATAGGAATGGTTTTCTCGAGGAGTTAATAGTTAATAGGAGTATAATGAATCAAGATAAAGACGAGTACTTGAAATTTAAATTTAATTTATGAAAAGTAAAAGATTGTTTAAATTTAAATTTGATTTATTTAAAATTTATAAAATTTTATATCAAAAATATATAAAATATATATATAATTTAAAATTGATTTATTTAGTTTGTTTATAATTTAATTAATTTTATATTAAATATTTTTTAAAATATTTAAATTTATTAATTTAGTAATTAATAAACATCTTTATATTAGAATATAGAGTAAAACTAAAATTTAAAAAAAAATTTATTCATAATTCATTACATAACAAAAATTTATAACATTCTTATAAAAAGTTTTAATTAGTAATAATAACAAATAAATTATTATTATCTATATTTTTATAATTTAAAATTATAATTCTTTTGTAATTTAATTTTTAGGAGAAATTACAGTTTATTCCACTGAACTTTTATCACTTATCACACAATTCCCTAAACTATTTTTTTTTTATATCAATAAACTCCCTAAAACTCCGTTAATTTTAATGTCCCCAAGTCTTAAAAAAAACAAAGAATAACCACGGTTTTAATTGTAAATTATACTTCACTACCATTTTTGTACTTGAAATCCTATTTGGTTTGGTCAATTTTAAAAAGGTTGTGCTATAAGGTAATAACAGATCTCGTTTTAGAGAAGCTGCCTCTTGCACAAGTTTCACAGGTGTTACATGTGCTGTTGCACAGGAAATACCTGTATAGCAGTTGTGAAATAATGAAAAGGCAGTATCAGTTATCACTCATATGCAAAGACTTATATTATCACTAACTCACAAAACACTTATACAATAACTGTGATGCATATGTTTTTAATTTAGTTATAGTTTTTGGTTAAGGCTATTTTTTTAAGAGTTTAAGGATGTTAAAGTTAACGTTTTTACTTTAAATTAAAAGTTTATGAGGGTTTAGTAACTAAAAAAAAATATTTAAGGGATTATATGATAAGTGATGAAAGTTCAGAAAAATAAACTGTATGTTTTCTAATTTTTAAGTTTATACAAAATGAATAAATAATATATACAAATTAGTCACAAACTTTTAATACCAAATTACTTTAATTTAAATTTAATTTATTTATATAATTAAATCTAAATTTAAATTTAAATTTATTTATTTAATTAAATAAACTAACCTTTTTAAATATTTATAAGTTGAACTCAAATACTTCACGAATAATTAAGTTAATTTATACACAAGAGTTAGCCATTTTTTTACATAAACAAATGAATAAAAAATAATAATAACAATATATATATAAAAAAAAACCAGCGGCAATCAGTGATGGGCTTAGAAAATTTGGATAATAAGATTAAGATGATTAAAGATAATATAAATATATAAGTAAATATTTATTAAATATTTATATTTATATATCAAAATATAATATTAACTATAAGATAGCAAATTTAATTTAATTCATTATTAATGTCAATTATCTTTATATTATTATCTAAATATATGTCATTATAATCTTAAATAAATTAAATAAATTTTAATATAATTATATTAATTAAAAAATAATAAAGATAAATATTTATAAATTTTAAAATATATATAAATATAATAATATTACACATAACAAATTTTCAAAAATATTGTGGTTGTGGGACTATAGAGGCCTAAGCAGTCAGGACTGTAGGTCCGTCCCTGGCGGCAATCCGGACATTCATAAGAATTGGGCTGAGACACACGCTGATTTTAGTTGGATAGGTTACTGTCCAGATTTGATTGAATCATTTATTTTTTGGCAGCACTATTTGTTTATTAAAAATATTTTAATTTTTTTAATTTATTAACAAATTTATTTTATATTTTATAAAAATATTATAATTACATATAATTTAATTTAATATATTTTTTACATAAATTTATAATATAAATATAATACGCATATTTTAAGTTTACAAATAATATCATCTTTATTTTTTTTGTCAGATCATATTCATAGGAAGAAAGATACAAACAATTTTAAATTCTCTAGCCTAACTATCTCGTATATTACGGGTTATTTGGAAAGAAAACACAAAAGTTAGAATCACGATTTGCCTTAATTTTACACTGTAGATACTATTCGATTTTATAAAAATTCATTACGAGTATGTAATAATAAGAAAAAAAATTTCATTGATTATATACATCCCAAACTAACTTTATATTTTAAAAATGGTACATTTTACTAATATATCGTAGTTTAGATAAATTTTGGTCCATAAAATTTTTAAAAATATAATTTTTTTTTTTGGGTTTTTTAACCAATAAACATTTTAATCTTTTATTTTATAATTTTTAAAAAAAAATTGCTAAAAAATATCTTAAAGACACTTGTTAAGTATATAAAATAAGATTTTTTTTATAAAAATTAGAGTATTTAATGTAGTGGAAATTAAAAAAAATCTACTTATCATGCAAATTTTTTTATTTTAAATTCTTTAACAAATGTCCTTTGAACACTTATTAAAAAAACCCTAAAAAAGAACTATAAATAAAGAAGCAGCCATGTAAAGTTGGGTACGAGGGCTCTTTAGGTCCGAACTGACCCGATCATGGATGGACTGCAATTAAACAGGTCGACACAGATCAATCTACAAAATAAATAAACCAGCAAAAGGTCAACCCGCGTCCACACCACTTAAGTCCGTGGGCTTGCGGGTTGGTATATGTCTTGCACTTTATGAAGACGCATGTGCGTCGATTAAGCGTGTCCATGTGTTAGATATGTCGCATGGTGTCGAGAAATATAAACATCTATATGACACACGTGTCGTGTGTCTAAATGTGTCCGATTAAAAAGATTATTTTTTCGGTTTGGACACGTGACTTGACACGCCGAACACTTCTGACACTTCTCGGACACGAGACACGCCGGACACTTCTGACAAGATTAGGATACGACTTGAACAAACCCATTAATATTTTTCTTAAAAAAAAAAACTTAGTTTCCATGACTAACGTTCAATTAATAAGTTCAGAACTCACTCAAGCTCACATGACCGACGTCTCTGCCACTATTTTCACATACCAGTATTTTAAGTTTTATTTTTTCACACGCCACTATTATACTTTTAAGTTTTATCTTTTCACACAATACTATTTTTATTTGTTCCTTCTACCTTGCTTGTACCAAGTCATCTACTTACGTTGTCACTGACGCTTGCCTCACACCAATATTCCATCTAGTTATTTTTTTACGCATACGTATTACATGACATGATTAGTTATTAGGAAAAGTTAGTTTAAGAAATTTTTTAGATTATATCAATAGAAATTATGTTTCATATTTTTTAAGAAAGGCTTACTAGATAAAGAAATATTGACATATATGACATATATTAAAATATTATAAATTTTGCCTTATAGAAATGATATTAATGAATTATGAATTTTTTTTCTAAAATTTTGAAATTATATATATATATATATATATATATATATATATATATATATATATGTCGTGTCCGTGTCTATAATTTTTGAAGTTGGTGTGTTCCCATATCATATCCGTTGTATCGTGTCCCGTGTCGTAAAATTCGTGTGTGTCTTCATGCTTTGCTTCATAGCTTGCACTCTTCTATTTTTTTTCTTTTTTAAAATGCCTAAAAGAGGAAACCACATGTATGGTCTGTAGCCTTTGCCCTCAGCAAATGAAAAAAGAAAAAAAATGGCAAACCTTTCATTAGAAATTCATCATAGTAAAAACAAATCCAAAAATCTAAAACCAAAAACCAATAAGAAAATGGTAAAAAAAACCAATATGAGTATATTTGGAATGTAAAAAAAATAAGAAATGACTTGATTTATAAATTAAATTTTGTGTTTGGAATGTTTAAAAATATGAAATGATTTGATTTCTAAAATCTCATGAATTTCATTTCTTTTATTTTAAAATTTTTATTAATTTTGATAGAATTTGTTATGATTTAATTTGAAATAAATAGACTATTTTACTCTTAGTAACTACCTCTAACAACCTTTCATAAGGGTTAAAATATAAAATAATAAAATCAAATCAAATCAATTCTCATTTTAATGAATTTCAAATATAAAATTTAATTTCTAAATCAATTCAATTTTTTTTTAAAGTTCCAAACACAAAATTTGATTTTTAAATCAAATCAAATTAAATCATTTTTTATTTTTATTCATTCCAAATACAACTTATAAATTGGGGCATAATAAATACTTACTGTGAATTGTGATGACCTCCAAGAGTCTTAATGACAAGCGCACTATTGTCATGCTCGTCTAGCAGGCATTGTCGACTTGTTGTGTAGCTCGCGCTCACTGTTACTCACAGGTCGCCCTCGTCTCGCTTCAGTCGTCGTGCAGGTGCAGTTCATGCTCACCGTTGTCGCTGATGGAGTCTCTACACAGGGGAAGCGGTGGAAGGGGAAAATGAGATGAGATTAGGTTGAGGACCTTGAGGTTAAGGTTTCTAATTTGGGAGAAATAAGAATATCAGATGAAGAATTGAAGACTGAAGTGAAGAGCATCATATTTTTGTTTAAAAAATTTGTTATAACAAAACTAGAAGATGACATAAAAAAAGTTATGCGAGCCTCGTGGACTGGTCTGCAAAATCTCAGACAAAAATTCATTTAACTGTGGGTTTACGTGAATCGGGTTAGTAAGCTCGCGTTTAAACCCTTTCATAAGTTTATAACAAAAATTAGTTTCTTACCTTACAAATGATTCAAAACTAATATTTGAATTAAATTGGAGTCAATTTTTTTAAAACTAATATCATGCTAACACACAATACGAATAGGAGAATAATTACTATATCATTTCATGAAGAGCTAGTAAGACATTTTCAAGATCATATTATCAACTATACATATATACATCATTACTGACTGTAGAATAAGCATTATTAAATTATATCACAAGGTTGTATTACATAACATATAGCCTATAGCCCTTTGAAAAGGTGATACCTATAGTTAGTTAGACAAACTAGTTATAGTGTTTACTCGAGAGTAAAAACACATATATATCTAATAAATCTAATATATCTTCCCCTCCTCGGGAATCAAGATCCATGTGTAATCAATCTAAATGATAATCCTAATATATCTCGTGCTAGTCTAAAATCAAGATGAACAAAGTGATAATTTAATATTCTCAATAAAAAATAAACAGTTATTAAATCTTTGATAAAAAGACATGGTGAGTTTCAGATGTGTAAAGTCACATAAAATCACATAACCAAATTACAATAACATAAATAAATAAATGCTAAAAAAATCATTGAATGCAGCTTTAGATACAAACATCATTAGGTAAGCTCTTAACATATTATATAATCTTTGCTTTAATTTTCTTTCATTTTTATGTCAACTTATCTTACATCTTGGTCGAAGGCCTTCTCTTTTTTAGAGAATTTCATATCTCTAATGTTACTTTTAATATTATGACGACAAAGCAAGACATTCATACACTAACCAAGGTAGGTAACATAAAAGAATCTTACATCTATTCCTCTGTCTTCTTGGCAGTTATGTATAACATTTTAAGTATCTTTCATGTAAATTATTTGCTTACCATTATACACAAATACAACAATATAAAATGCCAAATATGTCACAAAATAATTTCATCACATGCAAGTTTTCAAATAAATCATGGCATAAAATTCATAAAACTTAAATTCATCAAATTTAAATGTAAATTCTTCAAGGGATCAAATTTAATTTAAGAATGTTTTATTAACTTTTTTAAAGGTCTTCATCATAGTTCTCATCATAGTCCATGTCATAGTTCTTATCATAATTCATAGTTTTGTTTAGGTCTCAACAGTGGGTTCATTACATAAGTCATTTCCTTACTAATGTCAGCATAAAAGTCAATAATGAGTTCATTGCAGAAGAATCATTTCCTTGCAAAGATAACATAGAAATCATAAAATTATTTCCAAGTTAAGGTAAGATAATTTAAGGTAAGAACGTGCATGTAAATCAAGAATGTTTATTTAGTTTAAATAATATTTTAATTTTTTATAGATTATAAGATTGATCATATAAAAAAGTAACATTCAAATTATAATAACTCTAAATTTTATCAAGTATTGCCGCGATCCAGATCGCGATTGAAATAGCAACTCACGAGATTTTAAAAAGATTAAAATGGAGTCACCACCAATTTTATTTAAATTAGAAAAAATTAGAAAACCTTTATTAGAAAATAGTCTTTGAAAATTAGATTGGATTCGAAAGTCAGTTATGTGTAGGGAAGGGTGGAAACTTAATCCCACAGCACCCCTAACACACCCGTCTTAAGACGGTACCTTAAGTCAATTGTGCAAAAAATTGATAATCTCAAATTTATTTATTTTACTCATCTTAAAAACATTGTAACTATTTTTTTATTTTTTATTTTTTTAGGAAAAAAGAATGAAAAGAAAATCTAATTATGAAAATTTAATTTTTGGCTTGACAGAATAAAAATTCTGCTCCTACGTACCCTTAGGTGCAATGAGGAACTCAAAGTCACGTAGTTCTTTAAAAAACAAGTATGAGTTGATTGATTTTAGTTAAGAAAAAAGATTTAAAAAAAAAAACAGTCTTGCTAAGGATTCGAGGTAACATATGGTTACTCAATAAATCCTTATGATCCAAATAACATTGAAGATAGCATCCGCTATTCAATCACCATCATTAGTCATTGTATTGATTAAAATATTTTTTTTATGATTTTTTTTTATTTTTTTGTTTTATTTTTTTTTTATTTTCAGATTTTTGTTTTCATCTTAAAAGACCTAATTGCAATTTTCAAAACACAAAAAAAAACTAGAAAGTTAACTTAAAAAACCCATAAAAATAAGTTTAGCCAAAAATAATAGAAAACCAACAACAGCCCAATTTCAAATTCTAAACCCAAAAGAAAACAATAACAACATGCATTATAATGAAATAAACGTTCAGCAAACCAAAAACAACCAATGGACCTATATTATAATAAAACAAACTTCAACAGAAACAGGAAACGAAATAGGGAGACAAACTCAGGATGGGGGTGCTCCTCGGATGGCTTTGGACGGCGAAGGAGGATGTTGGGGGCTGTGCGGGTTCAGCTATGGTTGGCAGGATCAGATTCGAACGGCTGCGGCTAGTGCGGCTGATAGCGGATCGAAGCACCGGATCTGGCTTGGTGGCGTGGCGCTAGTGCGGTGAAGAAGCTGGTCCGCCTGCTCGATGGTGAGCTCGGAGCTGGTCACGGTAACGACGGATCTGGTGCGGTAACAACGGATCTGGTGTGGGACCGACGGATCTGGGCTCGCAGACGGCAGGTTCATGATGTGGTGGCCGGATCGAGCTGAGCGGCAACCGGTACGGTAGTTCCAGGCTGTGTTGACGCGGGCAACGAATCACCGGTCTTTGGCCGCCGCTGGCCGGGAGCGATATGGCTAGTGGGTGGGTTAATGGTTTGATGGTGATGGTGGTTTGTGTTTTGTTAATGGTGGGTGTTGTTTGGTTTAGTTAATTGTGGGTTATTGATGGTTGCAAGGTGGGTTGAAGATGGAGGTTTTGTTGTTTGTTAATGATGGTGATGAAGCTTGGTGGTTGTTTGGTGATGGAGGTGAAGGTGATAGTGGTTGGGTTGTTGTTAATGGTGGTTTGTAGTCTTGGTTGTGTGGTGAAGGTGGAGAATGAAGGAAGGTAGGTGGTTTTTTGGTGTATGGTAGTTGATGGTGGGTGAGTGTAGTGGTGAATGGTCGTTTATGGGAGGTGGAGGAAGATGATGAATAGTGAAATGGGAAGTTGGAGAAGATGATGAATAGTAAACCAAGAAGAAAGTGTTGTGGGTTGGTCTCTGTAAAAAAAGTCCTCCGAAAAAATGCCCCTCTATTTGTTCCCCCTCTCCTTCTGTCAAAAATGGTTCTCAATCCCTCTTGTAAGCCAGGAAATCTAATCTGCCATCCCACTCAGTTCTAGGCAACAGATAGAGTGGCTCACTGGAGTTAGGTGTTTCCATTTTCATGTCTTTTCTTAGACTTGTGACCTTTTTCAAGCTTCAAAATTCTGTCAATTTCCATTTTTGTGTTGCATTGAGCTTTGGATTTTGCTGGCTTTGCAGTAGATAACGTCGCTGCTAGAATTTTTTTTTAAAAAAATGAAAATCAGCATTCTTTTTTTTTTTTATTTGTATTTTTTATTTATATTTTTTTTATTTTTACATTAAGACAAAAGCAAAATAAATAAAAAAGAAAGTTAAAACATGATTAGAGAATTTGATCAAGAATGCAAACAATTATTTATTTTTTACCCTGGCAAAATTAGATGTTTACAGTTACCTCTCTTTGCTTGTTTCTTACTAGATAATAAGAATAACCGTAGTTTTTTAAATTATCATTGTAAGAAATGAGTAAAGATATGAACTTCAATTTTATCCGGCAATGTAAAACAAGGCAAGAAATTAAACTGCATGAAACCGATGCGCTTAACAGAAAATTTAAAATGCAAAGAGCCGATACACGTAACAGAAATTAAAATGTATTGAGCCGATATGCTCAACAGAAAAATGACAGCAGCCGATGCGCTCAAAAGTAAATGACAGGAGCCAATGCGCTCAAAAGTAAATGACCGGAGCCGATGCGCTTAAAAGTAAATGGCAATGGGCAACTGCGTCCTGAAATTTAAATGACAATGAGCAACTGCGTCCCGAAATTTAAATGATAATAGGCAATTGTATCCCGAAATTTAAATGGCAATTTAAGGAGTCGACGCGCTTAGAAATTTAAAATGCAAGGAGCCGATGCGCTCAAATGAACTTACAGAAATTTAAAATGCATGGAGCCGATGCGCTCAAAAGAAATTAAAATACATAGAGCTGATGCGCTCAAATGAACTGATAAAAATTTAAAATGCATGGAGCCGATGCACTCAAATTAAACATAAAATTAAAATTCTTTCTTTATCTTTTTTCTCTTTTCTTTTTTTTTTTCTTTTTTCTTTGAATTTTATTAGAAGTCCTTTGAACCAACAACGATCTTGGAAAGTTTTAACCAATCAAACCCTTTGTTCGCGTCTTTTTTTTTTCATCAGACTCTTCCGTTGGCTTGGAATCTTCTTGACTTCCTTTATCCTTTCTTCATTTCTTTTTCTTTTATATTTTTTTCCTTTTTTCATTTTTGAACACCTCATCAGGGCATGGACCTGGAATATTGTAAAGCCATCAAGGAAGGACTTGGTATTCTTTTGGACACCATCATCAGGTCATGGACCTGGAATGTTGTAAAAACTATCAAGGTAAGGACTTGAAATTATTTTGACACAATCATCAGGTCATGGACCTGGAATTTTGTGAAAGTTATCAAGTCAAGGACTTTGAATTCTTTTTGGCACCATCATCAGGCCATGGACTTGGAATTGGACTTTTAATTTGGATGACCTCTGTGTCATGCTTTTCTTTAAAATTCTCACTTCCATCTCTTTTTTGAGTACCTCTTGTCTTTGGCTTACCCCTTGAGATGTCATTTTTTCCTTCAATTGAAACTTCTGAGTTCTTTTCGATCTGAGTTGTTTATCATGAGATTACCATTAGATGGTCAAATCATAGTGTTGTACTCATATTCACCTTACCTGAAGCATTACGTAACAAACATGCATGAATTCAAAAGTATAACAGGAAAGAAATTGACTAAATGAACAACTTTTAGACTGGTCTTGGAAGTTTGATTATACAAAAGGATATTTACAAATGATGAATATATGGAAAAAAGACAGAAACAAAGATATTGGATTCAAAGAGGTGTTGCCCTAGTATGGATTGGTTCAACCTTTATGAAAATGATCTTATTTGCCTACTAGACATTATGGCCAATGATTTCCTTCTGCTGAGCATGCACATCAAGGCAAATTGAACCAAAGAGAACTTTGTCCTAGTCTAGAACTGAATTGAATAGGGCAGACATCCTAATGACCAAAATATTTACCTTAACGTAGGTCAAATTGAACCGGGGAAACGAAAAATTGCCCCAGTTTGGAGTCAACTTGAATAGGATAGAAACTTGTCACAGTGCAAGGCCAAATTGAACCAAAGAGAAATTTGCCCCGGTATAAGTCAAATTGAACCGAAGAAAAATTTGCTCTGATCTAAGACTGAATTGAATAGAGCAGAAACTCGCCTTATTGACCAAAAGATTTGTCCTAATCTATAACTAGTGTGAACACCCAATTTTGTCCTGGCAAAAAAAAAAGAAGAAAAAAATGAAAAATAAAAAAAAATAAAAAAGAAGAAAATAAAACAAAGGTGACCCAATTTTTTCTCAAGTTGTACAATAAGCCTAAACCAATGTGACCCTTCAAATATGGGTCAAGTCAGATCCATTCTAACCCTTGACCCATTAAACTTGAGCCCAAATCTATATTCCTCTAAACCCTAATTTCTCCTATAAATTTTCAAGTAACAGCAGCCATGAGGGGAGAGAGACTGAGACTTATTTTCGGGGTTCTTTTTTTGGGGAGAGACTGAGACTTATTTTCGGGGTTCTATTTTTGGGTGGAGAGCAGCCAGCAGGGGGGCAGCGGCATCAGCTTCGTGATTCTTCATATTCATCCCACCAAGACCACTTTTTTTTTCATTTTTTTACTACCTTCAAGCATAACTCCATCTTCCACCACCAAACCAATCACCCATCTCATCTTCACCATCTTCACTTCAACTACCATCTTCCATAACCCATCACCACAAACAACCTCCAACCACCCATAACCACCATCTTCACCACCATGTCAACCATCCACCATCACATTTCATAACCACCATCTTCCGTAACCCATCACTACAAACAACCTACCTCCACTCATAGCTATTTCCATCTTCACCAACAACTACGTCTTCCTCACCATACATTCCTCACTCCCACCACCACCACCACCAACCACCAACCACAACCCACCAACAACCATCACTACTCCTCACCACCAAGGCCAAAATGCAACCCACCCACGAAAGTACCGTGACCAGCCGCAAACTAGCAAACCACGGCCAGACCCGAAGCTCTAGCTGGCTGCCCAACACCGAACCCGCTGCTCCGTCACCATCGAACCAAGTCAGATCCGCACCTGCCGCTCTCCACGGCCAGATCAGCACCGTTTGACCGCCGTCCGCAACCCACCAATAGCACTGTCTCCGCCTTGCCGTGACGCCTCCGCTCCTGCTGACCAGCCGCATGCCTTTATACCAGCCGAATTGCGCCGTTGCTCCCCAGAAGGCCCAGATCTGCTGCCGAGTCATGATCCAGAGCCACAAGTCGTCGTTCACCGTCTCCACTCCCAGTCGGTCGCGCATCCCGCTCTGTTGAGCCTGAGTCACAATCCAGAACCGCAAGCTGTCGTTCACCGTCTCCACTCCTAGCTGGTCGCATGTCCCACTCCGTCAAGACCAAGCCCCAGATCCGCCAGTCGCGCCATCGCCCACCACTCAAACCATATCGGACGAAACCAGACTGCTACACGCTGAACTGCCCAGATCCGCACCAGCCCTGACGCCCCGGCACCAGGGACCAGATCCGGCCGAACCGTGAGTTGCGAGCCATTCCAAGTCGTCACCTCCGACCGACTAGCGGCTTTCCCCCTCACGTCGTCTCCCCGTACAAAGGTCTGAGCCTCTAACTCTCAGTTTTCTTCATATTTGCCTCTCCAAATATGTGATGTTATATTTGGTATCCTGAAGCAAGTGAAATTATTATTTTGTTTGAACCTTGACAATTTAGGCTACTAAAGTTAGCCCACTTACGTGGGTTGGTTCTTCTTTTTAGAAATAGAAAAAAATTAGAAAATCAATTTAAAAATAAATTATATAAAATAAAAAAGGTGTATTCTGGATTTAATTGTTATTGGAAGTCTGTTGATTCACGTGGGAGCCCATTTGATTTCAATGGATTTTTTGTCTCTTTTGTAAAAAAAATGGAAAGAGAAAAAACGAAAATGTTAAAAAATATATAAAAGGTGTATTGAAAGTCTATTGATTCACGTGGGAGCCCATTTGAATTCAAGGTGACTTTTGTCTCTCTTGTTGTTTTTTTAAAAAAAAAGGAAAAAAAACAAAAAATGTAAAAAAAAACAAAATAGAAAAAAGAATGAAAATACAAAAAAAAAAAAATTCTTAAAATCAATGCAATGATCAATGATGTTAATTGAATAACAGATGTTATCTTTAATGTCGTTAGAATCATATGGGTTTATTGAGTAGTCTAGTGCTACCTTAAATTCTGTGAAAGAATAATTTTGGTTTTCAAACAAAAATCTCTTCTCAAAAATCTTTTTAATTAAAAACAACCAACCCACAATTATTTTTTACAGAACTATGTGACTTTGAGTTCCTCATTGCACCTGAGGGTACGTAGGAGTAGAATTTCAGTTCTGTCAAGCCAAAAATTAAATTTTCATAATTAGATTTTCTTTTCATTCTTTTTTCCTAAAAAAAATAAAAAATAAAAAAATAGTTACAATGTTTTTAAGATGAGTAAAATAAATAAATTTGAGATTATCAAGTTTTTGCATAATTGACTTAAGGTACCGTCTTAAGACGGGTGTGTTAGGGGTGCTGTGGAATTAAGTTTTCACCCTTCCCTAACCATAACTGACTCCCGAATCCAATTTGGTTTCAAAGACTATTTTTCTAAGAAAGGTTTTTCAAATTTTTCCTAAATTTAAATAAAATTGGTGGCGACTCCATATTTTCTTTTTTAAAATCACGTGAGTTGCTATATCCGCCGTGATCTCGGTCGCGACAGATGGCGACTCCACTGGGGAGACTTGGCGAGTCAGGCATGTTGCGATTAGTTGTGCAAATTTCTAATAATTTCTATTTATTTATTTTACTTTTTTTTTTTCCTTGTTTTTGTTTTCTTATTTGTTTGTAAATAGTTTTTGTTTAATACTTTGGTGTAAATATTTGATAGCATCATTTTGTGTATATTTTGACTTGTATATATTTTGTTCTTAATTATTGAAATCCTAAGATAGATGATTGCTGGCTGGCTGTTGTATATTTGCTTTTGCCGTTTAGGTGGTAGTTTTATCTTTTTAAATTTTGGTACATGTTTGTATGCTCCCTCACACACGTCACTATCTCTTACCTCATACAATTTTTGGGCTCTATATCCGAGTTTGTGCAAACTCGAGGAATAGGAGGGATTTCAACTTTTGTTATTGAGGGACTTCATGCTCACTTGACATTGGTTGGGACACCATTCAGATTGTTACTAGTGTCATGGACTAGTCATATTGAGAGGGTTTATCCCTATTTGTGATTAATTCATACATTGGATCCTTATCTTTCGAGATAGGGGCAATCTGGGGATCATGACTTTTAGAGGTCTAGATCTATCCTAAAAACCTTGCACTGATAGATTGAACATAGTGGCTGTCAAAATTAGAGTCGTGACTTTAAGGAAATCCAACCTTTAAGTTTCACGTGATTAGGGCACAAAGGGAGCATACTTTCTTCTTGATTTATCTATTTCTCATGTCATTCATTCTTGCATTCATTTTAAAAAAAAAATGCCTCATCTTGCATTTTCTTGTCATTTTCTTGCATAAAAAAAATAAAAAAATATACATTGCATTTTCATAGCATTCTTAGTATTAAAAAAAATCATGCATTTTCATGTCATTCATAACTCTTTTGAAAAAGAAAAAAAGCATATACATTATCTTGTATTTTCAAGGCATTCATAGCATTTTTTAAAAAAAAAGATAGAAAAAAGAAAAAAAATGTTTTCGAAGTTTATTTATTTCACCTTATGCATCTCATTCATTCTATCTTATGCTTCTCATGCGTCTCATTCATTTCATATTATGATTATCATGCATCTCATTCATTTCATCCCAGTCTTTATTTTAATAAATCAAACTGGTTCAGGAACCATTACGCGGCCTAAGAAAGAAGAGACCAATCAAACCTGAGTTCGTAACACAAGGGCTCAAACAAGGCTTGCAATGATGACAACTGAGAATGAAGGAAGAAATCTGAAAATAAAAATAGATGACATGAAAGAGATGATGAATGAAATAAAAGAGTCACAGAGAAGAATGAAGGAAATGTTGTTAGCCATGAGGGAGACCCTCACCTTGATCAGGGCAGCCGGAAGTATGGGAGTAACTGGATCATATTCGCACCTAACTTATGCCTGATATCTACCTTCACTTCTGCAAAATCACCCACAACCTCGACCAGACTGTTAGCCATGACAACCATCACCCAAGAGGGGGTGAATTGGGTGATTACAAATTTTAATGCACCTTTGAGAAATTAAGCATTTTGAATCACTCAAGTAATAAAAGCAGCGGAACATGCACAACAAAGGTACAACTATTATAGATTACTCAAATACAACTTGGGATATATGATGAATTAAGCAAATAAGCTAGATATCAAGTTCAAAGAATCAAATCACCAAGATGACAAAATATGCAATAGATAAATATACTATACTAAATACTGAAATTAAAGAATGTAGGGAAGAGGGAATCAAACTCAAGAATTTATCCTAGTTCAGCCACCAACCACTTGTCGCCTACATCCAGTCCCCAAGCTTAACTTGAGATTTTTTTCACTATCTCCTAGACTTCACGGGTGCTAGGAAAACCTTTGTACAAACAAGAACACTCTTCACACCTTGGGATACCTCACCCTTGTGCTAGAGCCTCCAATTCTTCAAGCTTCACAGGTGCTTGATGACCTTTATAATCAAGAGCACTCACAAAACCTTTGGAATACATCACCCTTTTCTCTCTTAAGGAATACCCCACCCTCTTACAATGATTTCAAGGTGAATAGAAACAATAGAAACTCTCACAATAGTAGATATACAACTTGAAGAACAAAGTATGTATGATAGAAAACTCTCTCAAGAGTGGATAATACAAATTGAAGGACAAAAAAATAGAATGATTTTACAATAAAGAGCTCAATATATGATTTTGGTGATTCAATGATCAAATCAAGTGTTCAAGAGGTGTATAAGCTTTATACAACACTTATATATAGAGCCCAAGTGATAAAATAGCCGTTGGTAGTGTTTAGAAATAATTTTTTTATGAAAACTAGCCGTTTATAGCCGTTGGGAATGTTTCTGGGCACTTGTTAATCGATTACACACTTCTGGTAATCGATTACATGGCTTCTGTCAACGTTGTAATCAATTACAGGACTTGTGTAATCGATTACAATATTTTTGATTTTGAAAGCTGACTTCAAAAGGTCATAACTTCTTCATTTCTTATCCGATTAAAGCAAATGACCAGTCATTGGAAAGATCTTTGAGTTTATTTTCAAATGAAACAAGTTTCACAACAAAAAACAAAGTATTTTGAAAGTTATGATCAAAACAGTGATCAAAGATCAGCTTTTCAAAACTCAAATTTGACTATATTTCATAGCTTAAAACAAATGGTCATAACTTCTTCATTTCTTATCCGTTTAAAGCAAATGACCACTCATTGGAAAGATCTTTGAGTTTATTTTCAAATGAAATAAGTTTCACAACAAAACGCAAATTATTTTAAAAGTTATGATCAAAATAGTGATCAAAGGTCAGCTTTTCAAAACTCAAACTTGACTATATTTCATAGTTTAAAACAAATGGTCATAACTTCTTCATTTCTTATCCGTTTAAAGCAAATGACCACTCATTGGAAAGATATTTAAGTTTATTTTCATATGCAATAAGTTTCACAATAAAACTCAAAGTGGTTTAAAAGTTATGATCAAAATAGTAACTAAATATCAGTTTTGCAAAACACAAACTTGGCTATTTTTCAAAGGTGTGAACTACCACCAAGATTAACTTTCCAAAAATAGTTTGTTGGGCATTTAAACATGTAAGAACCATTTTTAAAGACTTAAAAACATATTTGAGTTTTTTTCTTGTAAAACCTCTATCTTTACATAGGAAAAAACCTAAAAGAAAAATATACTAATTCTAGTCCTTAGGCTTCTTGATGTAATCCAAGCTTCCACAAATTTCTTCTCTTCAAATCTCGTAAATTGTTTAGAATATCTTTATTCTTCTCATTCTTCTTGAGTTGAGCATAGTTGTGATCTTTTGCTTTCTAGTTGCAAAGCTCACTCTTGGTATTAGAACTATCCTACAAAGTATTACTCACTTAACACAAGCATAGTTAGTCCAAATTCATAACTCAATATCTTCATATACATGATACAATATATCTCATTAAGAACATTTATGAAGCATAAGCATTATTCTTTTTATCTTGTATTTGTCATCATCAAAACTTAACATATTAAACTATTGAGGCAAAGACAATGCTACACAGACTTCTACAATCAAGGCCGTTTTCGTCCCCAAAACCTACCCCCTTTCCCAAAACTATCAATTTCAAATGCAGATTTATTCCAAAGGTTATTTGATGCTCACCTCATTTTTAAAAATCCTGTAGGTCCCCTACAACCACCAATCTCAACATGGTATAACCCAAGTTTAACTTGCAAATACCACATGGATATCCCAGGGCATTCAATTGAAGATTGTGAGTCCTTCAAGACTACAATAAGAAAGCTAATTGCTTATAAGAAGCTTGACATTGAAGAAGTAGCTGGACCAAGTATTGTCAACAACTCTTGAAGAGATTGCCATAAAATAATCAATGATGTTGAACTCATGTTAATTTTCTTGAAGCATTAATATAATGGATTTGCGTGGATCTTAGTATGCCTTATTTCTTTTTCTTATGTTCTTGACACTCAGATTCTTATCATGTCTTTCTTGTCGTTCCTTTTTTTTTTCTTTTCTTGCTTTCTTGGGGTTTGGATCCTATGGGATTCTCGTTTTGAAAAAAATTGGTGGTCATGAAGCCCACGCGTCTTGGGATTCAAGGTAGCACAAGGCTACTCAATAAACCCTTATGATCCAAATAACATTGAAGATAACATCTGTTATTCAATCACCATCATTAATCATTGTATTGATTAAAAGATTTTTTTTATGAATTTTCGTTTTTATTTTTTATTTTTTTTGTTTTATTTTTTTTATTTTCGAATTTTTGTTTTCATCTTAAAAGACCCAACTGCAATTTTCAAAACACATAAAAAAAAACTGGAAAGCTAACTTAAAAAACCCATAAAAATAAGTTTAGCCCAAAATAATAGAAAACCAACAGCAGCCCAATTTCAAATTCTAAACCCAAAAGAAAACAATAACAATATGTATTATAATGAAATAAACGTTCAGCAAACCAAAAACAACCAATGGACCTATATTATAATAAAACAAACTTCAACAGAAATAGGAAACGAAATAGGGAGACGAACTCAGGATGGGGTGCTCCTCGGATGGCTTTGGACGGCGATGGAGGATGTTGGGGCTGCACGGGTTCAGCTACGGTTGGCCGGATCGGATTTGGACGACAGCGGATCGGACGGCTGGGCAGCTGGTGGTGCGGCGCTGGTGTGGTGGAGCTCTGGTCTGGTCGGTGCTCGATGGTGAGCTCGGAGCTGGTCACGGTAATGATGGATCTGGTGCGGCAACAACGGATCTGGTGTGGGACCGACGGATCTGGGCTCGCGAACGGCAGGTTCACGATGTGGTGGCCAGATCAAGCTGAGTGGCGACTGGTGCGGCGGTTCCAGGCGGTGTTGATGCGGGCAACGGTTCACCGGTGCTGGCCGGTTGCGGGCTGGAGCGATCTGGCAGGCGGGTGGGTTAATGGTTTGATGGTGATGGTGGTTTGTGTTTTGTTAATGGTGGGTGTTGTTTGGTTTAGTTAATTGTGGGTTATTAATGGTTTGCAAGGTGGGTTGAAGATGGAGGTTTTGTTGTTTGTTAATGATGGTGATGAAGCTTGGTGGTTGTTTGGTGATGGAGGTGAAGGTGATGGTGGTTGGGTTGTTGTTGATGGTGGTTTGTAGTCTTGGTTGTGTGGTGAAAGTGGAGAATGAAGAAAGGTAAGTGGTTTTTTGGTGTGTGGTAGTTGATGGTGGGTGAGTGTGGTGGTGAATGGTGGTTTATGGGAGGTGAATTAAGATGATGAATAGTAAAATGGGAAGTTAAAGAAGATGATGAAGAGTGAACCAAGAAGAAAGTGTTGTGGGTTGGTCTCTGTAAAAAAAGTCCTCCGAAAAAATGCCCCTATGTTTGTTCCCCCCTCTCTTTCTGTCAAAAATGGTTCTAAGTCCCTCTTGTAAGCCAAAAAACCCAATCTGTCACCCAATCAGTTCTAAGCAATAGATAGAGTGGCTCACTGGAGTTAGGTGTTTCCATTTTCATGTCTTTTCTTAGGCTTGTGACCTTTTCCAAGCTTCAAAATTCTGTTAATTTCTATTTTTGTGTTGCATTGAGCTTTGGATTTTGTTGGCTTTGCAGTAGATAATGTGGCTGCTGTAATATATTTTTTCTTTAAAAAAATGAAAATTAGCATTCCTTTTTTCTTTTTTTATTTGTATTTTTTATTTATATTTTTTTATTTTTACATTAAGACAAAAGCAAAATAAATAAAAAGAAAGTTAAAACATGATTAGAGAATTTAATTAAGAATGCAAACAATTATTTATTTTTTATTATTTTTAATCCGGATAAAATTAGGTATTCACTAGTATCCTAAAAAATTCAAAGATATAGTAAACATACAAATCAAATTAAGACTCTACAATCTAATTCTAACATTTTCAATATTATATAGAAACAACTAAATTAACATAAAAAAGAAATTATAATAATATGCACAAAATATTAAAATAAAAAAATTAATTATTCTTATAGATAAAATTATTATTAGAACATATAATCATACATATTATTAAGTATATTTAGTCCCATAATTTTAATTTTAAATGAAATAAAAATTTATTTCTTAACTCTTATATACCTTTTCTTTTCTTTCTCTATCCTTTTCACTTTTTTCTTTCTCTCTTTGTTTTTTCTCTTCTTTCTCTCCCTTGTTTTGTTTTGCTAACAGCACCCCACTTTCACTCTTTCTTTCCACCTTGTTTTTTTCACGTTAAGTTAGTGTTCTAAGTTCAAACCTTCCTTTTATAGCCATCACATAGATAGCCTTTTAGTGATGCAAAATGGTGCTACGTGCACCTATCCCATACTTAGGTCAATAATAATTACTTGTTGATATTTATCTCTTTGCTTTTATTTTTTTAAATTATGTAATCATTACACTTAAGATTTTTATTTCTTCATTTTATATAATAATAATATCTTCTTACTCTTATCTAAATTCTCAAAAATATTTCTAATTTCTATTACAAATATTAAATTTTAAAATTTATCTCAATAAATTTTTATTTATAATTTCTATTATAATTTAATGTCATACATCTTTAATTTTTCATTATCAATTTATTTAAAAAGTTAATATCTAAGTTTTTAATTTTTAAAAACTTATTAATTTTTTTATTTAATAATCATAATTATAAAATTATCTAAAATAAAATTGAAAAAAAAATTAAAATTAAAATATTTTATAAAAAGTAAAATGTTACACTAACCATGGCCGGTTACCATTCAAATATTGTGAGTTGTGCGGCAATCTTGAGATAGCAACTTCTTTTGGTTCAATTTTTTTTTATCTGAAATACTTATCTCATATTATTACAAATCAGAAATCAACAAATGGGAATTGAGCATCTTCCAACCAGATTTCGAGATCAGTATTTTTTGCATAATTTGCTAACATATCAGCAACCATGTTGCATGTCTTAGGAGCATAACCACAAGTAAATCTGTCAAGCCATGAAGCGTAAAGATAGATATCCTACAAAATTGCTCCATTGAGGGAAAGGTCATCGGCATATCCTTCAATACTTCTATAAACTCGTTGAGCATCACCTTTAAGGACTAGTCGTCTGCAACCCACTTCCCAGGCAAACACAAGCCCTTCCTTTGATACAATTAACTCACCTTTGTGAGCAGAGACTGCACCCCGAATTTTCATAGACTTCCCAGCAATAAACAGCCCCTCATCATCTCTAATCACAATGCCCACCCCAAATGCACTATCTTCAGTAAACGCAGCAACATCCACATTTACCTTGTAAACATTGTTGGATGGCTTCTCCCATCCTTATTGGATATTTCTTTGGTTGGCAAGCTCAGGGAAATTAGAATCCCGAGCACTATGAAACGCTTGCAAGTTTAACACAGCAGAGGATGCAACTTGGGAAGATGGTTTTGGGGCTTTACCCTGCCAAATTGCAATTCTCTCAATCCATATGCCATGCCACGTCATAGCAACTAATTCCTTGTCCCTGGAAGACAAGCTAGTCATGAATGAAGTAAACCGTGATTGCCAAATTGAAGCATCATCTGACTAGTCCAAATTAACTTATTAGTTAAATAAAAAAAAAAAGAGTTAGTTAACAAACAACATTTTAAATTAGAGTTGGTTAAAATTTTGAAGGATTAACTTTGAATTGGTTAAATTAGTGGAAACTTAAACAACATTTTAAATTTAAACTATTTTCTCAAATAAAAAAAGCTATTGCAATTTCCATTAAATTAAGAATGATTACTGCATATATATTAGAATTTCCCTGTTAAACCAACCATCAGCATTGCATATTTGCATTATTTATGCCCTGATTTTAAAATAAAATAAATTTGTTTATTTATTTGTCTTGCACAATGCAATGCACATTACATTTATGCCCTTTGCAGCGCCTCTAGTGCAACTCGAATCATCAGCTTGAACCTTGAGCAACTGCGCACTGTTGCGATTTCATTTGTCCTTTTGGGGATAGAACGTTTCCGAGATAAACCCAGTGAGCTCTCTTCTCTGACACAAAGTTGCGATTTTTTTTGTGATTGGAATTGGATGTAACTCAACAAAACCAGTGGGTATTGATATTGAAGCAATGCGTAGAGAGATCTCGTTTCTCGTTCAGCCGCGATGCCTCCTTCTCTTCGTTGTTCTCTCAATTCTCCTCATTTTCGCATTGTCTGGCTCCAAACGGGTATGCCTTTTAACCCCCTTTGTTTGTTTACTATTGACACTGTCACTGTGGATCTGATTTGGATAATTGAACCGGGTTTCGAGCAAATTGTTTGATCTTTCATTAAATATAATATACTATGAGGTTGATGGGGTTTCGAGTAAATTGTTTGCTCGATTCCAATAGTTTTACTTTCACTTTCTGATACGATGCAAATGCTATAAAGATTTACGCTTGGTGGGCGTATGCATTCTAATTTGATCATGGATATGGCTGGCTGCCTTTGCACTGTAATCCGTCCTTTCTTTATTTGGCAAATTGCTTGAGTATCTTGGGAACTGGGGATGATCTTTTGATGGCCTTCTGATGGCTGCTTGACTGACATTGGGGATAAGGATATGTAGGCAAGTTGAATCTTCATATTGTAAGTTGTGATGAGGGAGGGACATAGCCGTACAAAACATTAACACAATAAAGAATAAACACACAAAGTCCTGCACTTCAATGAGCCGAAAAAAGAAGGGGACTTTGGGACATATGTGCAAGAAAGGAAATTCCTATATAAAGCACTAGAAAGATTTTCCTTTTATATATGAGAATGCCTTTGGTTGCTTGGTAGTTTACAGAAGTATCCTGATCGCCATTGCTTGCTGAAGTTATTTTGTTACTAGTAACTATGTGTAAAGTTGTACAATGACTTCCATACCATGAAGTTTATGCTTGGTTAACATAGTTTATTAAATAGGAGTTTAGATAGATAAATATTACTCAGGACAAGAACCCTTTCTGGTTCACTGAGTACTGTCTATTATTTAATCTACCTCTGTGGGCTATGGATTCTTTAGGAATATATGGAGTATGGTTTCACCATGTGTCCTTATATCTTGGTTATGACTCTTATGAGTAATTTAATTATTTGGTGGGATAGTACCATAGGAGTTGATGTTCATGTTTTGCTTCTTTTGCTTGTTATTTACCACCCAGTATGGAAGTTCGGAATTTGGTTTGCTTAAATTTGCAGTCTCAAGGCTGCCATTAAGAAGGAAAAAAGATTATACTGAGGGTTACTCAATGTTGCAAGAGTTATCTTTATCCTTTCATTTTCAATTTGAGCCTGAGAGAGAGAGAGAGAGACATATGCTGAAATTAACCCCTCATGTTTATTTACCATTCAACCTTTTTATTTTTCAGCTTCTTATGGGCACTTCTTGCTCCTTGGAGTGTCTCAAATAAATCTGTCAGCTGTCGTCAGAGGCCAAAACTAGATAAAAGTCTTGTTAGAGACATAATAAAATCATTCATAAGTCTTCACCTAACAGCTTAAGCTTTTAGAAGAGTTGGTCCTTGATATGGTGTCAAAGCCTCTTTGACCAAGTGGTCACTGGGCAGGAGTTTGATCCTCCACCCCCTTTCTTCTAATAAACGAAGTTAAATTTCAGCAAAATGTAGAGTGGGCCTGTGCATTGTCCATGCTTTAAGCCCAACGGGCTATTGTGTGAGGGGGCGTGTTAGAGATATAATAAAGTCATTCATGAGCCTTTACCTAACAGCTTAAGCTTTTAGGAGAGTTGATCCTTGGTTAGTCTAAACTTCTAAATATAGAGGAAGTTCTTTCCCTCGCCCTATTATGTGTCTGTACACTTGTATTGAGAGAACTATCTGTAACCCTCAAAATTTACTCATAACTAGTCTTCTGTGTCAGTCTGATTGAAAATCGATGGTCTGTTAATTTGTAAATTTTTTTTCCACTTACAATTTCCATCTTTTTTTGTTATTGTGTTCAGTCAATAGTAAACTTTCACCTTTTCTGATGTAGGCTGAGGAGAAAGAAGAAGAGCAGCCTGAAATTACACACAGAGTATTCTTGGATGTTGATATTGATGGACAGCGTTTAGGTTTGGAACAATTGTTATAGAAAATTTAACTCTCATTTGAGCCAATTTGATTTACTAAATATTTTTTTTAGAAAGAGGATGTAGGCAGATAAAAGCAACAACTTATCATCTGTTAGCATTAAAAAGTATATGCTACCTCTCACTTCATGTTTGCTACTAACACCTTGTCATACACTATAATTTTTGCAGGTAGGATCGTGATTGGATTATATGGCCAAGTTGTACCTAAAACAGTGGGTATGTCATTGATTTCCTATTCCAAGTTCTCTAGTCTGTAACTTACTTACCTTAATTGCTTTAAGTAGGACTCTAAAGTTCCCTTTTGCATGAACCAAGGGTAACCAGACCCCCTTAGTAGAAATTGTAAAGTTTGTGGGCTGTCTTTTTCTGTCATCCTTTATGCTGGGTGGCTAGACTTCAGTCTTTTCAGTAAATTCAAAGTTTAAGTTAAATCTGCCTGATGAAGCTACCTCATTGAATATGATGTCACTTACATAGAGTAATGCTTGTACTATCCTTGCGCATTGCAATTTTTTAATGATTGAAAAATTTCTGTCTGCAGAAAATTTTAGAGCTTTGTGCACAGGTACTTGGAGTCTTTTCTTAATGTTGTTTTGTTAATTTAACCTCCATCTTGTCCACGTACCGATTATGAGTATACGGTTCCATACTGTGTAGGGGAGAAAGGCAAGAGTGTCAGTGGTGTAAAACTTCATTTTAAAGGAACACCATTTCATCGGATAATATCCGGTTTCGTGATTCAGGGTGGAGACATTGTTCATCGTGATGGCAGAGGCTATGAATCTGTTTATGGTGGCACCTTTCCTGATGAGAATTTCAAGATAAAACATTCACATGCTGGTCTGTAACATTATTTGCTTGGATGCAAGCATTTTACTTTATTAGTTTTTTTTTTCCTTTCATTTTTTAAACTTGACATTTTTCTTCATTTTTGAGGTGCTCATTTGAGTTGTTTCCTTGTAAATTTACTTAATGGTTGCAGGTGTGGTCTCTATGGTGAATTCAGGTCCTGATTCCAATGGCTCACAGTTTTTTATCACGACAGTGAAGGCCAGTTGGTAGGTTATTCTGTCATGTCTTTAAATAGTTGCTCCTAGACAAATCTTGTGTCCTGTCAGTTCATGGTGTAGGTTATTTCCAGTATCATTTTGGACCATCTAAAATCTTTTGTCCCCCCCCCCCCCCGAAACAAAAACAAACAGGAAAAATAAAATTTTCTTGTTGTTTTCTGCACCACTGGGGGTCAGAAGCAGTTAGATTGTCATCATATGTTGTGAACAGTCTTTTTAAGGCAGCCTAAACTGTTACTTTTAAAAAAAATAGAAATTGGCCAAACATTCTTTGATAGTCTTGCATGTAGAAACTACATACTTTCGATTTTTCAAATTTGTTCTTTACTACAAGTTATATGCTCATTATGCCACAATCTCCAGTTATGATATCAGTTCACTTGCAAACTTTCCAGGTTGGATGGAGAACATGTTGTCTTTGGCAAGATTGTTCAAGGCATGGATACTGTGTTTGCAATTGAAGGGGGAGCTGGAACCTACAGTGGGAAACCCAGAAAGAAGGTTGTGATTGCAGACTCTGGAGAGATACCCAAGAGCCAGTGGGATGATGAAAGATGAACTTCCTTGTTATAGTGGCAACAAAATATTCCTTGAGTTATAAAATTGGTTTAGATATTCTGTTTTATATTAAATTTCCTCTGTAAGATGTCTAGGAAATCTCACAAGTCTTTTTTTTCCCAGATGACGGTCATAGGAACTTTTTTCCCCGTTTTATTATTTTCTTTAGCTTTGTGTATTGTATTTGATCACTTAGATTAACACAAAGCTGTTTTCTGTAGAGAATGGGAAAGAAATTAAAGGATATTATCTTGTTTCCACTGAATCTTCAATGTACATCTTACTTTGATCTTTTTTGAGTTTCTTATGGTCTTATCAAAAGTCTTTCACTCGGCAAAAAAATCAGGATTGTTCACTCTCCTTGGTCGTCTGCAAACAGGAAAAGAAAACAGTCAACAACCAGTAAAGAACAGCAGACGCCTGTTTGTAGGGACTTAAGCCGCATCTAAAACCCTTGTTGAGGTTCATGGATAATTAATATGTTAAACATAAAAGGATAGAACACGATGGCCAAGTCATGGCACCTCATGTCAATGGTTAATGCACATAGAAGCTGTTAAGTTTGCTGGGTGTTCAAGCTCGGATTTGCCAAGTTTCTCCCACCTTTGACATCAACTGCCTCGTAAGTCATAAGATAAGGGACTAGAAAGTTGGCTTTAGCTCTCAAGCGCTCAAGGAAGTCATCATGCCAGATACTTGAATGTATTGTTTTTTACATTTTATGCAGCAAAACAAGGATAAAACTTGCTATAAAGGTTGTTAACGTTGACTTTATGATTGCCGGTTATGAATTGACATAGTCGTTAGCTTATGGCGTGCAAGCAACATATATACATTTATATTATGGATGTAGATATATGTATAATATGTGTATATATATATTACATATATAGATATATGTACATGTATAGGAATGCATTGTTGCATAGACACAAGACTTACAATTGGTTCCCTAAATTATATATTGACAAAATTTAGTTCTAATTTTTTATGTCTATTATATTTATTCTACTAATCAAGTTATGATATATATGATATATATGTGTTTTTTAAAAAAAATATGAGAAAGAATATTAATGAACATATATCATAATTTAATTGATAAAATAAATGTAATAAAAGTAAATTTTGTCTTTTTTCCCAGTGATGTAAAACAAAATTACGGTGCATGTTGTTTAATGCTGAATGAAAGCTGCCGCAGTTATTAACTTTTTAGATTAAAAGAAAACAGTTTTGCTATTCACTCACCAATTTTTACGTATCATTTTCACTAATGATCATGTGTATTATGTGACGATCTGGAATATTAATTGATTATATGGTTCTCAAAGCATGTGGATTGCAGCTCAAAAGTTTCTAAACATTTTACCACAATAATTAAGAAATAATAATATAACATTAATGAGAAGGGATTACAGTAAAACTGCCAAGAGAATAACTCTTTATTATTGTTAACCCAAAATATCTATTTGTTATTGTGTTAGTGTTTGATCTAATATCTCATAAATGAAACAAAAAACCAAAACTCCTTAGTGTAATAAGTAATGATATTCTTTGTTGATTTGAGGAATGTTCCGAGGCCAAGAGGAATATTTCATTGCATACAAGAAAGAAAAGGCATAAAATATTTTCAGTACTTGCCTACAACATTTAACTATAAGTGCATCTATTTAATAGAATTTAATCGGTCTACTATATTTAAATGCGGAATAATGTACATTTAATTCTGGTAATGTTTCGACCGAAAAGAGAAAGGAATGGAGTGAGAAACAGGATACCCCCCAAAGTAAAAGAACAAAGCTTGAGAGCCTACCAGCTGATTGGCGCAAAGCACCAACGGCAGCTCCGTCGAACCCGTAACGAATCTGGACAAGCCGATTAAGCGGTCATCATGCGCTGGTTAGATTTAGATTCACCTAAACCATAGATTTCAGTGTTTTCTCTTAAAATTCTATTGCATTCTCTTGTTTTGGCATTATAGATTTATTTGCTTTGACGACAATTTTTATTATACATCTTACATTTTAAGATATATGATATATTATATCATCAGAATCACTGATATATTTTAAAAAAAATCAATGACTACCATTAAACATTGAACACCTTCTTAATAGGTTTTACAAAATTACAAAATAATCCTTGTTCCTTTCTCATTTTTCATCTTCGCTGTCTATCTTTTCTGCCTACCACCCTTAGCCTCCTTGCCGCCAATAGCAGCTCCACCACCACCAAACCCGAAGTCACCATACAAGCGGATAAAGACCAAGGCCTTTTCTTACCTAAGTCCAAGGGAGTTGAAGTTTTCTAAGTCGGCATAACAACTACGAAAATGGGAGTTGGACCCGAGTCGGACCATGAAAAACGAAAACAAACGACTAAACAAATTATAGTTATAAAACCCCAAACACGGGGCAATTGTCCGTACAAATAGTAAAACCCCACGCGGGGTGTCGGAATACAAGCCCTGGCCGTTGTGAAACATTTTCTGCGCCAATGACGGCTTTCTGCCTATGACTTTCAGAAGGGTCCACTCAGATCCTAGTTTTTAGGTGCTCTCTCCTTTCTTTCTCAAACATTTGCCGACGCCTCGAGCCTTCCGCTGACCTTGACACGGTTTGACCGGAGTGCTTTAAAGTTGCTCGACTGAAAACGAAAAACAAACGACCATTGAGTTCAAGTTCGTCGACCCCGGGAGTCGCCGCGTCATTTTTTCCCGTGAATCCGAATGCCCAGTCGAACCCAACACCCAACCACCAGGATCCATGCCCATCCAAAGCTGCCATCGCCTAGATCTGGGCTGAACCCTTAGCCAGAACTGACGTCCACCCTCATCGGAGCCGCCGCGTTGTTCTTTCATGCTCTGTCGCCTTTGTATCGCTGTTCCGTTCAGCTCGCGTTCTGGAACCTTCGTCAACCCCTGTAAAACCCTCTTCTCCCCCGCCTTCGACCCCAACGACCTCACGTGCGACGACGACTTGGAGATTTGGTGGCTGAGTATGGCGACAGACACACGTGGGGTGTGAATGGGTGTTTGGTTTGACCATGGGTGAGATGGGGAGCGAGGTGGGTTTGACAGAGGCCACCAGTCTGGGTAGCGGCAGAGCTGGTTGGATAAGGTAGTGGGGAGTCTAGTGTCGTGATGACGCCGGCTTGGCGATTTGGTGGCTGAGTATGGCGGCAGACACACGTGGGCTCGGTGGTTTTCGGTGATGTCGATCGAGTTGTGGTTTCTAGTGGTTCTTGGTTTCATAGGACAGTTGTGGTGGTGGTCGTCCTGGTTTGTGGCTTCCGACGACTAAGAAGGAGGTCCGGTGGTTCGAGGTTGGAAATGGTCGCCGGCTAGAATAACAGTGGCTGAAGTTTGTGGACTAAGTTATAAATTGATTTATTTAAATGATTACTTTTAAAATATTGTAAAACTGGTTATTGAAGGAAAAATACAAGGTGTTTGATTCACCTATTCATTGAAAGGTGTATACTAACAACGCCTTGTTTTTATAACTCATCCCCTTGGAAAAATCATCCGCGATAGTGAAGAAGAAAGAATGCAGCTCTTTACTGCATAAAGCGATTGGTCAGAATAAGGAAGTCAGCCAAAATAAATGTTCAGATCCTGGAGGGGCTTGGAGTTAAGAAAAATCCTTATGAAACACGTTTTTCTTTAAAAGACAAAAACATCCAATCGTTGTTATTCTTCAAATTTTTAGTCACCATTTTTTTTTGGTGCTCTCAGACACCATTTTTATTAAAACAACGTTATATATACATTATTTTATATTTAAAAATTCTCGTTATTTAATTTTTGTTTATACTTACACTTTTTTGTCACCTTATTGATATAACAACAATGATATTCTTACATTTAATAAGATATCATATCTATTTCCACATTGATTTATCATTACATCGCTCATTTTAAGATATATGATATATTGGATTTAAAAAAAAAATTAATAACTACCCACGTGAGCAGTCGCAAGCAACAAATCTTGTTTTATTTTTTTTAGTATATGCTCATTAACCAATTTTTTACGTAATTAATTAATTTTTTTCGTTTTTTCATTAACTAACTTTTTCACGGCGATAAACAAAGTTAGTTAATGAATAATAAAAACATGGTTAATGACTAGAATAACTACTAAAAAGTTAGTTAATGACACAAGATTTTACCATATGATTTATCTTTCGACAAAAACATCCAAAAAAGTTAGTTAACAAAGAACAAAAAAGTAATTAACGATGTAAAGAAATTAGTTAATGAACATATAAAAAAAACTGAAAAATGATTTTGATACTATTCACGAGATGTAAAATGAACGAAAATGCGATGTTAAAAATGAGGTGAATATAAAAAAGATCTTTGAGGTAAGATGATAATGTTCCTTGATATAGAGTCAGTTTGGATAAATGTTTTTTTTATGAAAAAACCATTTTTTTTTTTAAAAAATACTTTAATATATTTTTAAGTATATTAAAATGTGACTTAAAAAAAAAATAAAAGTAAAAAAATACTAAAATCACTTAATTTTAAAATTAACAATTTTTTATTAAAAAGTGAAAAAGTATTTCTTAAATATAATTTTATGAAAATACGATGTATTAGTAAAATAAGTATTTTTTAAATATTGCATCCAATTTAACCCATAGATGTGAAGGAAAAAATGTGTAACTATTTTTCTTTTAATTATGTTTTTGAATGTAATAAATTAATTAATTAGAGAAATATTTTATGTATATTAAAATACACATATCATATTTATATTGTATATTAATATAAAAAAATATTAAATCATATCATATTATATATAATTATAACATTTTTACAGTATTTATAATAAATTTTATAAATAAAATTTATTAGACATATATTAAAATAGAACTAATTAATACATAGAATGGAAGTGGAAGAGTGACAAGGAAAGATAAGATTAGATTACGGGATTGTCCTCAACTGCTATTCTACTTGTACCCAATACAGCGCAAGCCAACTCAACTGCCACTCAACCTAGTCTTGAGTCTCCCTCCCTGAACAGAACATGTTGACATCTGGTTCAAAGTTTGCATCTTGAAACTGAAAGTTGAACTTGAAACCCCCACTCTCATCTTCAACCTCTTCTTTTCTTCCTCTGCTATCATGACCAATAGCGAGGACCCCAAAAACAAACCCAATTCTGAGTACGAGTCCTCGGCGTCACAGCCCCTCCTCGCCGATGCCGACGCCAACGCCAATACAATCGAAGAACCCTACTCAAACCATTACCTTGAAATCTCTTACAATCATGACCCCCGCTCCTTCAAGGACATCCCTTTCCTAATCCTCTTCCTCCTCCTCGTCCTCTGCACATTCGGTTTTGGCATCTTCGCCATCTTCCACAGAAACACCAACTATTCCTCTGTCTCATCTTACTCTTACAACTCTAATTCCACCTCGTGTGTCAAGCATCCCACATCATCTTCTGCCAACTGGGTTTTGCTCAATTCTTTATCTTCTTCCCATTTTGTGAAGGATTTGACTTGGACCCTTGTTGCTACCTTGATTTTGAGCGTGCCCATATGCTGGGGCATGCTTTTGTTACTCAAGCATTATGCTAAACAGATTGTCTACGCTTCGCTTCCATTCTTCATCATCATCCCCATCTTCTTGGACGTGTATTGGTTTGTTGCCTGCGCTGTCAGCTCCGCTTGCAGCGATGCGTTTCCGCTTGTGTATAGAATTCTAGTGCTCGTTTTCATCTTGTTGATAATTGGGGTGATTGTGTGGATTTTGGTGGTGAATTGGCATCGGGTTGAGCTCACTGTGAACATAATCGGGGTGGCTTCCAACGCGCTTTCATGGAACTTGGGATTGTTAGGGGTGCTACCTTGTTTGACGATTGGATTGGTGGTGTATTATACCCCTATTGTGGTCTTCATGGTGTTTGCAAGATTCAATGGGAAGATTGTGCCCAAGAATTTGAATGGTGAATACAGTTGTGTGTGGAAGCAGGACAGCTGGGTGCCCGCTTATTTTGCTTTGGCAATCCTCACCATGTTGTGGTCTGCAGCGGCTATGCTGGAAGCCCAAGTTTATGTGATCAGTGGGACTATTGCACAGTGGTATTTCTCTAAGGATGATCAAATTCCTAGGCGGAGGAGTATTGGATCTTCTCTGAGGTCAACATATTTTTTCTCTTTCTTTTTATCCCCTTCATCTTCATGATTGTTGTTGCTTTGCACTTGCCTTTTAATTTTTCAATCTAAACAACTTAGACTGTCATTGTCATTTATTTCTATTGCTGTTACCTGTTAAGCTTGTCTTTGTTGACATGAATAGAAGTGATATGTAGTCAAAAAAATAATTTTCAGAGAATTCACCCAATTTTAACACTTTTCCTTGTGTAAGCATCATGTTAAATCCCCTTGCCCTATGGAATACATACATAATATCTACTTAATCTAGTGTGAGATTGGTTAGTTTTACTGACAAATTGTGCACTTTGAATCTAATAGATCATTATTTACCCATCAATATGTAAAATGCTTAGTTTGAGACTTCCTTCAGCAGTGGAAGACAGCCATTACCTGTGATATGTCTTCTTGCTTCCAAATTTAGTAATTTCTCTATGCAAACTCCTTGTCTGGCGGATAGGAAAGAAGTAAAGAAGTATTCACCTAAGTTAAATGACTGTTCTGCATTTACAGAGATGTTAACTATGAGAATTTTGTGTGACAGGAATGCATTTGGTCCTTCTTCCGGCACGGTGTGCTTGTCAGGGTTGCTTATCTTTGTTGTTCGGATGGTGCGTTCTGCGGTTGATAGTGCAAGACAAGAGGATGCTCCGGGGATAGTGAAACTTGTATTGCAGTGCTGTGTAAATGCTTTACTGACAGCAGTTGATTTTCTTAATAAGTTTACCATCAATTTGGCTGCAATAACTGGTGAAGCTTACTGCTCATCTGCAAGGATGACATATGAACTTCTAAGACGTAATCTTCTCTCTGCTGTTTTTGTGGAGACCATCTCATCTCGTCTTCTAGCTGGACTTGCCTTCGTCCTCTCAGCGATATACACAATTGTGGTGCGTTACAGTAATATTATTTTCTTTAATCCTTATGCTTGGTTTAGAGATTTGTTACTATGTCTATGAGTAAGTTCTTACCATAGGTAAAAAATTAGGTTAAAATGTCAACAAGTCCTCTTCAAGCTTGGGATAATTTACTGTTGATCCTTCATTATAGCTCTCGTGGTTGTAACCTCTGGATGTTGACTATTGATGGACAATCTGCCACATATACTTCCATCCTTCCATTCATTTTTTACATCAAGCATGTTCACTTGGGAGCCAGAAATTATGGCCAACTTATCTTTTTTTTAAAAAAAAAAATTGTTTTGAGGTGAAAAGGTGCTTCCAGGATGTTTTATGTTATAAAAAATTACACATGCCTTATTGAAGTCTTAGGCACTTAAGTGAGACCTTTGGAAAAATATACATGCAAGTTCTTTGGTAGACTTTATTTGGTTTATTTACTATTTAGTGAATTTTTGCCATTTCATTTTTCTATTTCCTTCCTTTCTATTTCTTCTCTTTACATGTATCCTATTTGTTGTTCTACAAGCAGGCATTTGCTATCTTAAAAGCTGTGACAAATCTAGGGGCTGATTCATATTTTGTTGCTGCGCTGGCTTGGTTGCTGCTGATATTAGTGCTGGGTTTCGTTGTTCACGTGCTAGACGATGTAATTGATACAGTTTATGTCTGCTATGCCATAGATAGGGACAGAGGAGAGGTTAGTAAACAAGAGATCCATGAGGTTTATGTTCACCTGCCCATTAGCAGAAGTCAAAGACAATCAATTACTACAAGAACTCTGGGTGTGTAAATAATCATTCGGATTGAAATGTTGTTTGATTGCAATTTTGTGGACAGTATGGAGTTAAAATTCTGTGCAACCTGTTGTGCATACTTGTGAGTGAAACACAATTTATACAGCGCAAGGGTAAATGTGGTTAAATTGAAAGTTGACTAGAGTTTTTAATGTAGCCTGAATCATGTATACTTTTATTTTTCTTTTTGTGATGAGGTACAAGTTTACAAAAAATTGTTCTTGGACTAACCAAAATCTGTTTTAATGTTATATAGCCCTTTCATTCCTAGTTTTTAGGGCGGTGATTTACTTTTTATTCGAATTGTACTACATAGATTTAGATTTTTTTTATGTTATTTTTTTTCATCAGTGATTAAATGAAAGAAAAAGATAAACACAAAAATTATAAATAAAATTTCATAAATTTTAATTATATTTTATTAATAAATTTTTTTGTATTTATTTTTCTCTTTTACTTGATTATTTGAGAGAAAAAATGGCATGATAATATGTACATGCATGAGATGATATATAACAAACATTATTCTTTTTATTCTTGTTAAGCGGTATTCCTAAAGTCACAATCTATGTAGAAACACTAATTCCAAGTATTTGATATTTGATTTTGTCATATTTATCCTACCAGAAAATCTTTTTCGGCTGCTCCCTTATAGAGAAAGGTGATTTACCTCTGAAACTGTAACAGTTCATAACCTAATTACTATTGGTCCTTGTCTTCTCCACATTGAGGAGCTATATATAGTTCCAATTCTATTATTTGTACACTTATTTTTTACATTTATTTTTTATATTCATAAAATATGGTGATCAAAGAGATAATATATAATGATTTGAATTACATATTTAGTAACCTTTATTTAGTACATATAGTTAGTTAAAATTATAATTTACTATATCTTACACACATATTATTTTTCTTAGAAGTATTTATTACTTACTAAGATATTTTTTAATACAAATTAAAGATATAATGATTAATGAGATTATAAGTAGTGATCTTTATTATTTATGTAATAATTTTTTTTTATTCTCTTTAACTTGGTTTAATTAAAGTTCATCATAACTTACATAAGAATCGTCATTAATCTTATAGACATTCATCATATATTATAAATGTCTAAAATAGATGGACAAAAAGCATTTTTGATATAATTTCCTCCCATTTTGTCCAAAATGGTAAGGGAGACTTTACTCCCAAGAAGCTAGATGCTCACTGACATTCCTCGCCTTACTCATATGTGATAAGGCCTGACATTCGGAACAAGCTGTGCCTTTTTTTTTTTCGATCAACATGCCATGCCTTCTATTTTTATTGGTTTTACTCCACAGGATATCGTGTTCAAAATGATGAGCCAGCCCAAACAGTAATACTTATAGCTGATTGCTCCTGTCCATGTCTTGAGCAAAGAATGAGAATGAATAGAATCCTTTTGGGCCTTTATATAAAAACAAAAATTTTCTACATGAAAGATGGGCCTCAAACTGGATGGTGGGCCAGGTTGACTAATCCCTCCTTGGTTGTGATCTTTGATTAATCAGCCCATCATGTCTTCCGAGTGCTAACCTTACCAGTGGCTGTGGAGCGAAAAAAAACCTCATGGAATTTTAATTTCAATATTTGTTCCATTATCTATGGAACGTTTTGGATGTTGTTAGGACTGATTCTTCTACCTGGAAATTTAGCAAGTAATATACCATATTCCTCAAATGGATAATGTTTAGTACTACGGCCAATTGTGTATAAATGCTTCATAATTTTCACTGGTAATTAGTTAACTTAAAGGATCAGAGGTTAGTGGTTTTAACATTAGAGCCTCAAGATGCTGATGACTGTAATATCTAAGCTTACAGGTTGAGGCCTTGTGTTGTACAATCATCAGAATGAATCAATAAATATAATTAATAAAGGGATGTCTGCTGTCTGGTGGTCGATCAACTAAGCTGTAATACATAACCATTGTGTGACTATAAGAATTTTACAAATTTGCTATTAAATTTAGTTACAAAAATTTTGATAACTAATTAATTACAGATTAGTTAAAAAATAAATTTTTGTAGCTAATTTTTAAATACCAAAAAAAAAATTTATCAAACAAATAATTATAAAATAACTACGATTTAACTATAAAATTTAACTACGAAAATATTTAGTAATTAATCGATAACTAATTAATTACTGATTAGCTATCAAATAAAATTTCGTAGCTAAATTTTGAATGCAAAAAAAAAAATTATAACACAAATAGCTAAAAAATAGTTACAGCTTAACTACAAAAAGAACACATATTGTAACTAATTTATAACTAATCCATAGTTATCTGTAATTAATTAACTACGAATTAGCTACAAACTATTTTCTTAACTAACTTTTTATTGAATAACGAAATTAACTTCAGCAAATTAGTACTCATCTTTACACTCCCAGATCCTCCCTCCACTTTCCCAAAATATCTCAAATTCCCTCTCTCCTTCTTTACGCTCCTGCTGCAATTGCTCCCATTCCCACACCATCTCTATTGTAAACACGAAACCCACACCATGTCCTCCACCCAAATACCCACCACTGCCTCCCCAGCCGCGCCACCGTCAACTTCATCGAGCCACCCACAACACTGCTCTCATCTCGTGTCGTCGCTTTGGTCTCTCTCATCTCTTCTTCTCATACTTCGCACTTTGCTGTTTTTTCTCTTCTTTTCCATTTTTCTAGCTTCCATAGCCCTATCTTGTTGATTTTCGTACTTGATTTCTTGTTTGTGATTTTGTTGTTGATTTTTCTTGTTGATTTTCTTCTAGATTTTGTGACTGAGCAAAGGTAATTTTGGATAACCTATTTCAGCCAACCTATTGCCAAGAAGAACAAGATCTCGACCTTAATATCATTGCTTAGGTCTGGTTCTTTCTCTTCTTCTCTATATGTTTTTCTTCCTTTTCCTTTATTAGTTGGTTTCGTTCATTGATTTTCCCAGTAGATAGCTGTTAGCGTTATTGCTTGCTGTTTATTAGTAGACTGGTGGTGAATTTTTTTATTTTATTTTTTATGCAAACATTTGATTTTCTCTCTCTCTCTCTCTCTCTCTCTCTGGCTCTCTCTGGCTCTGTTGTGTGCTTAATGTTCCCTAACAGTTTAGAGTTGTGCTTATGAGTATGGTTATGGTAACAACTTTGAAGGAGAGGGAATGCTGCTATTTATTATGCATGTTCTTCCACTTGAAACAGTGACATTGCTACAAACTCTGGCTAGCAATAATAAAATTAAAATTTACATGGCAATATGACATCCTTGCACACACATTGAAATTATACATTGACCTGGAATGTAAATTGCAATCCATCTCTTAACTATTATCAGACAATACAGCACGTAATTAAGTGGCTTCCAATAAATTGCTATTATCATAAACAAATGGAATAAAAGGAAACCCCAAATCTTTGATAAAGATTACACTAAGTTTTTTGGTTGTTAATTACACGGAGCATTACTTCCTGCGATCTTAGGATTTACATCCTAGTCACTATGGATGCATTTGCCCAATTTACATATGAATGAATCAATGCTGCACTTAGGATTGCTAGCAATTCATGCACGTCTTGCTTCATTGGATAAACTTCATGATTAGGAGGAAATTTAAAAATGCTTTTAGTTGGATTATAGATTAGCCATACAGGTTTTATTGTTCAAGTGATGATGATTGATTTTAGTTTATTGTGAGGACCATGGTTTTCTATATGTTTGATGTAGCTATTATGCAAGAATAATCATTCTTCTTTACATTTATGTTTAAGCAGGCGCAAATCATAGAGCTTCAGGAAAAACTTGTTGCTGCTAATACGCCATAAGTTCTAGCATGACCTGCAGTTTTCATGTTCTTCAGGTTAGTTCCAGGTAGTCTTTGTGCAGTTGGTTTAAATTTAATGGTGTTGATAGTTTTCTGCTCTCTTCACATCAGATTGTTTATTGGAAGAGTGTAGTTTGGCATTCCTTGGTGTTAGAAAAGAGTAAAAGTTTGCCTATATGGTTTAGCATTTCTTTTCTTTGTAAGTATGCTTTAATGGTATTTGGGACTTAAATAGTTATTTGTCTGATTGACAGAAACGTGTATATAATGAAAGAGTGGATCTATGTGGTGCAATCCATATAACTATTGGTGTTGTTGGAAACAGAGAAGGCTTAGCTCCTAAGTAAGTTATCACTGTCTCTGCCATAAACATTCCAAAAAAATATGTTCTTTGAATTGTTTATTATTCGGTGCTGCCTTTATGTAATTTCAGTGTAATAATTGATCAGTATAATAATATTTATACTAGATACATAATAATTTATGATGAGATTGTTTAATATATTGAGTGAAAACACATTGCGTCAGTGCAACACAAGAATAGAACCCTAGTTATAGACATTATTCATAGATTTCAAATATGATAGTAGTACAGTTGATGACAACATCCATTGAGTCAATTAATTAGAATCACATATATATTAGTCAATGCATTCCTCACCGTTAATTCATAATAATATACATTATAAAGCCAATCCACGATTGTATGAACAGTGTGACTGATTTTTCAAAGTATAAATATATAAATTTGATCTTTGTCTTCAATTAGATTGTATGTGCCTTCAGAGAGTATAAATTAGCTGGTCCAGGGATTTGGTCCTATTGTGTTTATGTTATCTCCCCATGTAGTGCAGATTTAGTGTAGTAGAGGCAGCCCGTGTCTTGGTAATTAATTGATTAATAAGTACCCAATACTTATTAATAAGTCGAGAACAGGCATAGGAAATGACTTAAATAAACTTTACCATAAAAGATTTTGAGTGGCGTGATTTAGTATGTATGATATGAGTTTGTGATTATGACTATGATTGATGTTGTTAACATCTAGCAATCGTTGTTTGTCTCTAAGCTCTATCCAGCAGTATAAGATCTATCACCAATTTTGCACAACTAAAATAAATGGATGTCATGTATCCTTTTAACCCCCCCCCCCGCCCAAAAAAAAAGTAAATGGAAGTATTGGCAATCTTTGAAGGTAGGTAGATATGCATAACTTAAGGATAAGTTGTTCGTGATTATTTGTAAGAACCATTTGGCATGAAGTGTATAAAGGAAAGTTGCTCTGAGTTGTGTTGTCAACAGGAACTTCCCTAGTCCTTCTAAATCCCAAGGATTCTTATCTCATAGTATTATATATATATCTGCCAAAATTTCATTGGCAAGTGAAAGAGAATTTTCTTTAGTACAAACCCATCATTGGTCGAGCCAAACTTAGAATGATGTCCTATGTTAGGAGTAAAGTACTCCACTGCCCTCAATAGCAAGGAAAGTGTTGTCTCACAAAAAGTAAATTTAATACATTAGAACAGGGTACTTATTTCACCGTCGCTTTTTGTAGGACTTCCATCTTTTATTTTATTTTTTTTAATTGTAGCTCAACTGCTTATTTTTTATACAATCTGAAATTTATGACAAAAATTAATTAATAATATTATAAAGTCACTAAAATTAAATATAATAAGATATAATAATATTTATTTTTTATAAAAAAATATATAAAAATTAAATTATTATCCGTAGACAAATTGTACATATTTTAATTAAAAGAATAACAAAACCACAAAATTATTAAGCAAAATCAAGTACAAAATTATTAATACCATGCTCAATCTATCAATTATCACGCTTCATCTAAAAAATTAATTAACTAACAACATGGTATAAAAATAAAATTTTCAATTCAAATAATTTCAAAGTTTATTAAAAAATTTAATATAAATGATATTTATTAAATTATCATGAATTATATTTGTGAGTTTAAATAACACAAATACTCTAATTGTTTTAAAATCAAGATTGTTGTCAAATAATTGAGCCTTCTATAACTTATCAATTAAAGGATTAAAGTAACGTTAATTTTAGGGCAGGTATTTTTTTTTTTGGTAAAGTGCAATGTGCACGTTGATGATATGGTACAAGAAACTAATGTGGAACATCTTTCCAGGATTTAAAACAAAGAGGAAAATTAATAACATGTTTTTTAAATATTTATTTTATTATTAATTCATCTCATTTATTTAAAAAGATCAAATATATAATTTTAAATAAACTTGTAATTTACAAAAAATTAAATAAATAAATATACTTTTAAACTTAACTTATATGCTCTCTAACAGGCAAATTTTCCCTGTAAATGGCGCAAAAATTAGAGATTAATTTGAAAGGAGCAGTTAAAAAGATTATTTGCTTATTAACACTAAAGGAACCAGGAGGGTCTTGAAACTCTTATTTATTGTAACCTCTCTTCAACTACCTTTTTTTTTTGGGCAGCTATTATTTTCTTTTGGTGAGCTAACATATGCACGTTGATCAAGGTACAGTACAAGAAACCAATAATTAGCAAAATTATTGAAAAGAACATATTTTCTTTTGATTTGCCATAGATAGTGTATCTAATACCTTAGCAAAATTATAAAATAATTAAGTTTTTTGACAACAGGGCACTGTAGTTACATCACATCATATAATGTCCATTTATTATGTACTTTTGATTTTGTAATAAATAAGTGTCATTTCTTTTACTGCACTGATAATTTGATGGAGAATCAAAAGAGTTTTCATTTATTAGAATTTTTTAATAAGTTTTCATGATTTACGTATGTATAGTTATATCATGAATTGAACTGTAGTTTTAGACTATTTTGGGACACTTGTTTATACTAAGGAGTTCTTATAATTGAGTCTATTACTTTTTGGTATATACTGTTGAGAATTTAGTTTATTTTTTGTCACATTCTGTCATATATTTGATGTAAGGGATAAATCATTTTGGTGAGCGAAACCTTAGCTTCTAGTTTGAGATTCAATATTAGTGAGCACATGTACTTTTTGAAAGTACTGCTCATTGTATTGAATCTTGAATTGTCCAAGTTAGACAGTTTGGGAAGAAACTTTTCCTTCACTTGATTGTAGTTACTCTTTAAATCTCATATCATATACTTGATGAAATTTTATTGTGTAACATTTCTTTTTGTTCTCTAGGTGTACACTTGATCGTGGTAAATGTTACCACTTTCTAATCGTACACTTGGAGACCAATGAGAGGTGCTGTTGAAATTTTGTCAAATCTACGATGTGTGATTTTTTGTGAGTACTATCAACCAAGTGTTGAAAAAATATTTTCTCGAATGGGATAGGGTCATACCATGATAAGAGAGATGAAGATTTTGAAAATAATAGTGCTAATGTGTTAAATCAACTTCAGTAATCATGAAACCTGATCGAAGTTGGATGTTACGAAGAAAGGATCACACTGGCCTTGTAAGTGAAGAATTCAAGAATGGACTTGATGATTTCATTAAGTTCGCCAAAGGACACCCGATGGTTTCTGATGCATTAAGTCGCATTCCTTGTTCATGTGCAAAATGTAAGAACCATGTTTGGATGGAGTCATTTTCAGTAGAGAACCATCTGTACAAGTACAGATTTGTGGAGAGTTATGTAAATTGAACCATTTATGATGAGGATAGATGGGGGGATAGTGGTTCAGCATCCATTGTCCATGATGATGAAGTGAAGATTAGGAATCCATATATGGATATGGTTATGGATGCTACGGGTGATATATTAAATCTAGAAGTTCAAGATTTGGAAGAGGATCTGAATTCGTCGGCTTCAAAATTTTATGATTTATTGAGGGACGTTGACGAACCTTTATGGGATGGTTGCCATAAGCACACGAAATCGTCAGCTGTAACTCAACTCTTGAATCTGAAGTCAGAGTTCAACATGAGTGAGAGTTGTTATAACCGAATGATTGTCATAATTAAAAGCATGCTTCCAGAGTCTGAAATGTTATTCGAAAATTATTATAGATCAAAGAGAATGGTTAGTGATTTGGGATTAGGATATGAGAAGATAGATGTATGTCATAATCATTGCATGTTGTATTATGGATAATACATGGGCAAGAGTGCTTACTCAATGTGCTTAGTATGCGGACACCCATGATTCAAATCGAAGGTGGGACGTTCTAAAAATCAGAAGGATGTACCATTCTCAATGTTGCGATATTTTTCCATTATTCCGAGACTCCAACGTCTGTTTATGTCTAAAAAGATTGCATAATATATGCGTTGGCATGCGAATGGAGTGCGTCAAGATAAATTAGTGATCATGCATCCAGCTGACGTTGAGGCTTAGAAAAGTTTTGACGTCATCCATTCGACATTTGTGCTAGAAACTCAAAATGTTAGGCTTGGCCTTTGTACAGACAGTTTTAATCTATTCAGCGGTTCAGCTACTCCATACTCATGTTGGCCTGTTTTTGTCACACCTTATAATTTTTTCCCAAGTATGTGTTTGAGAAAGGAATACATATTCCTTACTCATGTGATTCCTGGACTGAAGTCACAGAGTAAAAGTTTAGACATTTATCTTGGACCCTTGATTGATGACTTAAAGATTTTGTGGGACAATGGAGTGAACACTTTTGATGCGAGGAATAAGCAAAATTTTAATATGAAAACAGTTTTGTTGTGGACAATAAGTGACTTTCCAGCTTATGCAATGCTAAGTGGATGAAGCACTCATGGAAAACTTGCTTGTCTCTATTGTATGGAGAATAGTAAGTCATTTGTATTGAAGCATGGTAGGAAGTGTTGTTGGTTTGATTGTCATCGTCAATATCTGTCTCCTGAACATTCATTTCATCGTGATCGGTACTCTTTTAAGAAGAATTCAACTGTGTAAAATTTTCTGCCGCCACAACGAATGAGTGGGACAAATGTCTTGAATAGAGTGACTCAACTTGAGGAAGTCATTTTTGGCTTGAATTCACGTAACCAAAAGCGTGGCTTTGGTCAGTTTCACAACTGGGTGAAGAAGAGCATATTTTGGTAATTGTCTTATTGGTCCACTAATCTAATACGACATAATTTGGATGTTATGCATGTTGAGAAGAATGTGTTTGAGAATATTTTTCAACATTGTTATGGACATAAAGGGCAAGACAAAAGACGGTGCAAATGCAAGAGAATATATGAAGATGATATGCAAACGCCCCACCTTAGAATTGATTGTTGAGAATGACAAGTATAAAAAACTGAAGGCAACTTATGTGTTAAATGCCAATCAAAGGAGGATAATGTGTGAATGAATAAAACAATTGAAATTTCCTAATGGGTATGCGTCAAACATTGCACGTTGCATCAATTTAGATGATGGGAAGATATATGGAATGAAAAGTTACGATTGTCATGTTTTTATGCAAAGGTTAATTCCTTTGGCGCTTTGTCATATGTTACCAAAACCTATATGGGGGACATTAACAGAGCTTAGCTTGTTCTTTAAAGAAATTTGTGCAACTGAAATACGTACTTCCATTATGAAAAATGCAGAGCTTTTCATTATTGAAACAATTTGCAAGTTAGAGAAGATTTTTCTGCCAGCATTCTTTGATGTTATAGAACATCTAGTTGTGCATCTCCCTTATAAATCTAAGGTTGGAGGACCCGTACAATATAGATGGATGTATCCATTTGAGAGGTGCATGCTGTACTTGAAAAGGAAGGTTTAAAATAAGATGAGAGTTGAATGTTCTATCTGTGAAGCATATAATCTAGAAGAAATTTTCAATTTTGCTTCTATGTATTTTGATCCGTAAATACAGACAAGGCGCACTCAAGTTCCTCGAAACGACGATGGTGGGGAAGATATGACTACTGAATGCTTGTCTATTTTTAAACATCCATGCTACCCTTTCAGGAGAGGTCGTAATAGGTTCTTGACGGATATGGAGCTTCAAATTGCTGAGACTTATGTGCTTGTAAATTGCAGATAAGTAGAACCCTATCTCCAGTAAGTCTACTCACTAACTTATCTATTTAATAAATTCCAATTACATTATGTTTAATATTAATTATTGTATTGATTAAATAATTTGAGGATTCATTAAGGGAGACAAATTCTAGTATCTCTGAAGATCAAATATTGAAATTTCGGGATAAGGACTTTAGTAAGTGGCTAAAACATCTAGTGAGTCCTTTCATCCATAATCATATATATCATATAAAAAATAATGTTTGTAACACCAATAATAAATGTTACAATTATCTATTCTCTTTGTAATGATTCACAGGTAAATATAGGTCAAATTGAGGATTAAATGATTCGACAGATGAGTTATGGTCCATCCAAGTATGTTACTTCTTACAATGACTTAATAGTTAATGGGTATAGGTTCTATACTAAAGAGTATGAACAAAATAAAGCTATCACGAACAGTGGGGTTTGCGTTAAAGGAAATATATATGGTGAGAATGACTTAAACTATTATGGCATTGTTGAAGAGATACTGGAATTGTCATATCTAGGTCAGAACAAAGTATTTCTTTTACGGTGCCAGTGGTTTGACCTGATTAATGGAGTCAATATTGATGAGAGATATGTATTGATTGATGTGAAGCACAAATCAAGGCTTCACTCAAATGAGCCATTTGTATTAGCTGAACAAGCACAACAAGTATACTATATAGTATACCCACAATGCGGGGGTCGAACTAGTAGGGAATAGTGGGTAGCTTGTAAGGTTAGAGTAAGATTCTTTGCGGCTAAGACATTCAATGATGAATGTGATGGATTGAATGAGATAGCCGCTATTGATTATTACCAATATGATGGATCCTTGAGAACACCCAATATCATCATAAATGATGAAGTAATTTCCTTGTTTGATGCACATGCCCTAATGGAAGAAGTGGACATAAATGAAATATATAATCCCAATGATGTTCCGTTTGTTGACCAATTCATTGATGACAATGAAGAAGATGAAAATACCGAGTTCATAGATGAAAATGAGGAGCTATATGATTCAAACTCAAGTAGTAGCAGTTGAACTTTGTTTATGGTATTTACACTGAAATGTCATTTTTATATTTTATGAGATTTTTGACAATATTGATGTATATAGTTTGTTAACATGTTATGTTTCATTATTGCAGACATTTATCATGGCAATCTGAGGTAGGGGCAATGGACGTGGTCGAGGGAGCAGCCACAACAATCCACCCAATTGTTCTCAACTGTGCACTAGTTTACTACCACTGCAGCCTTCTCCGCGCTCCCCAAGTATATCTATATAATAATCTTTTTTTATTAACTCTTAATTTATATGTATTTATGAATTTAGATTGTCTATAATTATGTTACATGTTATTTCAGCTACTAGCCCCTTAACCATTGGTGACCCATCAATTGCTGTTCCACCTTCCACTACTGTCCCTATCCCACCTACCATTGTCGATGTCTCTGTCCCATCCCCCACTGTGCCTTTAACTAGTGACTCAATTTCCATGCCTTTAAGTGGAGCATCTCAAATAGAAACTGATAGAAGGCTAGTTATATCTGTGGAGGACGTCTCTCAACCGTGAGTAATAGCGAATGTTATGTTTTATTACATTTTTTTTACTTTTAGATTATTAACATATTGTAGACTTGTAGGAGGAGGTTTGTCCCGCAGTCTGTGACCTGTGAGATTATGGCCACTGTGATCACACAGATGCTATTCCAATTGAAAAATGAAAAAATTATCTTGTTAACATGAATGATGAACTATTTCAGGATTTTATGATAAGTAATTATGTTTCTAGCCACATTGTATTATACAATTATTTATATAGAGAAATACTAACATAGATTTGTATTAAAAAAAATATTGATTTGCATCAGATTATGATCATTGCATGGTAAGAACTATTTGGGACAGAACATACATGAATCGTTATTCAGATGATTTGAAGAATCATAGAAAAGCAATCATGAAAAAGTTAGGGATATCAAACATGACTGACCTTAGGGGCCGTGGCCCCCCAGTTTTGAAGTCAGAAGTGTGGGATGACCTAGTTGACATTTGGTTAACGCCAGAGTGACAAAAGAAATCTGTTGCTGGTCGAAGCAATAGAGCGGTCGTGCCTGATGTTATGCTGTACACTGTAGGCTCAATAAGCTTCGGTCAACATAAGAAAAAGATGGTAATATAGAATTTCTTATATGTTTGTTGTAATATCCTAATAATTCTATCTTATACTACTCTAGCAGCTTGTATGTTATGTTATCCACTTTGGCTGTATGAATCTAAATTGCATGAGGTTGGTCTCATTTCAAAAATAAGACAAGGTTCTTTGTGATTTTAGAATTTTATATTTTAATAGATGTTGATTACAGGAGATAGAGTTGAATCGTGCAGTCCCTTTCAGAGACTTGTATGAGAGTGTGCGTAAGAGGAAAAAAATGGAGAATATGTCACTCAGTGCTCGAAGGATTTCATTGTAGGTGCCTTTAAAATTAAAATTCATCATATTTGTTAAGTTGATTGTTTTGATAAAGTTTTCTACATTTTTCGTGTCAGGACTCTTATGATATCACAATATTAGACAAGTATGGAGAAGACTCTTCACTGCATCCTATGGTGGATCAAGAGGTATGGATGCAAGTGATGGATCCCAACAAGAAGGGACGAGTCCATGGCATGAGTCACAGTTTAAGTATTAACATTCATGGATCTAACTCTGCTTCATCCTCACATGTTGGTGGTTCTTACTGCACTGTTCCAACACAAGCCATAAAAGAAGTTGGTAATGAAGTGATTGCTTCCTTTGTCCAGACGCAGCTGGGGCCCATCCTCCGTGACATTGTTGGTTCCCAAGTAAGAAATGGTGTGCTGCAAACACCATCACAAGGCAGTGCAATTATGGAGGATGATGAAGCTAATGATGATGAGGCTAACTTAGATTGATTAATTGTGCTTATTAACTATTTGTATTAACTTAGACTTATTGATTACTTATTATTTCTTTGTACGTAGAACATGTTTTGAACTAATGTAATTATGATATTTTGTTGCTTTGTACAAATTTATTTGCTTGGTTTTTCTGTTTGGATTAAATTTTGTTTACAGGTATAATTTTAAAATTTATCAATTATTATTATAAAATTAATTTTGATTTATTAGGGATTAGCTACTAAATTGTTATGGATTAGTTACGGAATTGTTACGGATTTAGCAACATAATAGTTAGGAAATAGTTACGAAATTGTTACGGATTAGTTACGACATTGTTACGGATATTTGTTACGGATTAGCTACGAAATTGCTATGGATTTAGCAACATAATAATTAGGAAATAACTATGGAATTGTTACGGATATTTGTTACGGATTAACTATGGAATTGCTATGGATTTAGTAACATAATAGTTAAGAAATAGCCACGAAATTGCTACGGGTTGTTGTCGCGACCGGGATCGCGGCGAAATAGCAACTCACGATGATTTTAAAAATAAAATATGGAGTAGTCACTAATTTTATTTAAATTAGGAAAAATTAAAAAACTTTTCTTAGAAAACAGTCTTTGAAAACCAGATCGAATTCGGGAGTCAGTTATAGATAGGGAAGGGTGGAAACTTAATCCCGTAAAGTCTCTATCACACCGTCCGAGGCAGTCTGTAAGTTAGTTGTGCAAAAACATGATAATCTCAAATTTATTTATTTTACTCCTCTTAAAACATTTTTGTAGTTATTTTATTTATTTTTTTTATTTTTTAAGAAAACAACCAGATTGTAAAAATTTAATTTTGGCAGCAGAATTGAAATTTACTCTACGTCTACTCGGTCTGATGAGGAACTCAAAGTCACGTAATTCTTTAGAAAATAAATATGAGTTGATTGATTTTAATTTAAAAAAGATTTTTGAAAAAGATATCTTTGTTTGAAACATAATCACTTTTGCATAGGATTCAAGGTAACATCAGGCAACTCAATAAACTCATATGATCCAAACAACATTGGAGATAGCATCTGTGATTCAATCATCATCGTTGGTCATTCGTTGATAAATTGTTTAAAGAAATTTTGTTTTTTATTTTTTTTTTTTTTCTCAACATGATTTAATTATTTTATTTTTTATTTTTATTTTTATCTTTATCATTTTTTGACATTTTCTATTTTTTATTTTATTTTTTAAAATTTATCTTTTTATTTTCGTTTTATCATAATTTTATCATTTAATTTTTTTGTATTTTGTATTTTTATTTATGCATAACAAGATACTTTTAAAAAAAAAATTACTAAAAATCTTTGACCTACTAAAATGTAAAAGCAAACCAAATTTGAGTTAAACTTATCAGACCCAAACCCAAAACAATGTTTTTTATATCTTATTACTTTTCAATTGTCCAACCAGTCATACACGTGCCCATTCAAACATTTGTTTGGTGGTGCATAAATAAGTTTAACTACTAGCGCTATCAAATCAGGCAATAGAAGATAAAATGAACAATAAAGTTGTCCAAAGTTTACTTTTTCTATGATGCTAAAGTCTATGCCTTTTATTTATTATTATTTTATTCAAATGTAACAAAAAAGAGTCAACCCACGTAGAAGTGGGTTGGTGCTGTTAAGTTTATTTTTTTTTAAGATTAAAATAATCACAAACTTTTTATTATTATTTTATTCAAATGTAACAAAAAAGAAGCCAACCCATGTAGAAGTAGGTTGGTGCTGTTAAGTTTATTTGTTTTTTTATTTTAAAATCACAAACTTTAAACTTATAAAAAAAACAATCAAAGAGTGAAATGTTACTTTGATAAACATGAAACAGAAGGCTCCAGATAATTGAGAACAAAAATATATCAACATATAGTGAGAACCAAAGAGGAAAAAGAGATTCCAACCTCTGGTGAGAGATGGTGTCGTGGGGAGCTTCGAATGGCGTGGAGCGGTGCAGTGTCAACTGGATCTGGTTGAATTGATGGGTTCTTATGGAAGAAGGTGGTGGGAGAGGATGATGAGGTTGAGAGTGTTGCTGGAGGTTATGGTGAGGAAGGTGAGTATGGAAGTTGTGATTTGTTAATGGTGATGGAAGAAAATAAAGGTGGTTGTTTGTGATTATGGAGGTGAGGGGAAGATGGTGATGAATAGGAAGCTGAGTATGGAAGTGGTTTGAGAGTGGAGGTCTGGATGGAGATGGCAGCAAGCAGCCTATGTAATTGGCTAGCTGACATGGACAATGATTTTGATGATAACAAACATTAAGATGATGAGAAGATCAAGTCCAAGGTTTTCAAGATTAGCTTTAGGACTTAAGGTCTTTGTAAGGAGACTCATTGGATATCTCATTGATTTTGGACACAAAGAAATATTTTCAAAATTGTTTTAAATTAAATATCACAAATCCAAATCATGGTTTTGAAAACATTTAAAAGTGTTAAAAGCCTTTTTTTTAACAGAGGTATTCGAATACCATTTAAAGGTATTCGAATAACATCCTAGTATCACGTTTTTACAAAGCTTTTTAATCAGAGGTATTCGAATACCTCTGATGGTATTCGAATACGGTATTCGAATACCTCTTGATGGTATTCGAATACCACAGGATTTCTGAAATAGAAAGAAACGGCTATAATTCAAATTTAAATGGATATTAATTGTTTAAACGGCTCTTTTTTCTCAAATGCTCTATAAATAGAGACCTTGGGTCTCTTCTAAAGGTTGCCCAACCATTTGAATTATTTTTGCTTGTGTCAAAAACGTGATTCACTATTTTCTCATATTTTCTGTGCTCTCTTTGCCAAAATCTTGAGATATCCTTAGAGAGCTTCCTAGTGTTTCAAGTTGTAATATTTGCTCTGAGTGAGAGTTTCTCTTCTTCATCTATTTCTCTGATATACTGTATTGTGAGGGTGAGGTATCCCTCAATAAAAGAGTGAGGTATCCCTTATTGTAAAGAAGGTGAGGTATCCTTCAAAGGGGGTGAGGTATCCCTCTAAGGTTTGTGTAAGGGTGAGGTATCCCTGCAGGCTAAGGCTTTAGCACAAGGGTAGAGTTTCCCTGTGTGTGAAAAGTGCTTTATTGTGTAAAGGTTGCAAGCACTGTTTTTAAGCTTGTATTGAATAGTGAAAAATCTCGAAGCGTGTTTCGGGGGATTTGGACGTAGGCCACAAGTGGTTGGTGGTCGAACCAGGGATAAACATCGTGCTTGCTTTTCTTCTTTCCTTAATCTTTTGTCTTTCTGCACTTTATTTATTATATCTTGCAATTTAATTTCTAGTTGTTCTTCTTATCTTCATCTTATTCACGCCTTTTATTATTTAAATTCAGCATAGTTTATTTATTTAAGGCTTTTGCGAAAAATTTTTAAATACTCAATTCACCCTCTCTTGAGATCTTGAAGCCACTTGGGTAACAAGTGGTATCGTAGCTAGACTCTTGTATAAAGAGCTTAGCCGCTTCAAGAGTACATGGCTTCATCAAATGTTTTATCAGAAGCAACTTCCATAAATCGACCACCCTTTTTCAATGGGGATGGTTATGCATATTGGAAGGAAAGAATGAAAATCTTTATAGAGGCTATTGATCTAGATGTGTAGGATGCTGTCGAAAATGGCGCATTTATACCTACACGCGTTATCAATGGTGTAAAAATCGAGACACCTAGAAGTGATTGGTCTAAAGATGATAAAAGAAAAGTTCAAAACAACTTAGTAGCCAAAAACATCATTACCTCAGCCTTGGGGCATGATGAATTTTTTAGAATTTCAAATTACAAAACTGCTAAAGAAATGTGGGACACTTTACAAGTTACTCATGAGGGTACTAGTGAAGTTAAGAGGTCGAGAATCAATTCTCTAACTCGTGAATATGAATTATTTACTATGAACCAAGGAGAAAGCATTCAAGAAATGCAAAAGAGGTTCACCCACATTGTTAATCATCTTGCATCATTAGGAAAGAATTTTACTAACGAAGATTTGATTAACAAAGTGTTGAGATGTCTTAGCAAGATTTGGCAACCCAAAGTAACGGCTATTGCGGAATCAAGAGACTTATCAACAATGTCTCTAGCCACCATATTCGGAAAGCTTCAAGAACATGAGCTGGAACTAAATAGGCTCAATCAAAGTGAAGAGCATGATAAGAAGAAGAAGGGAATTGCACTCAAAGCCACTTCTTCTATACTTGAAGATGATGATGAGGATGCTGAAAATTTTGAACTAAGTGAGGAGAATCTTAGTCTCCTTGCGAAAAAATTCGGAAGATTCCTAAAGAAAAAGAGGTTTCAAAGAAGACCACCCCTTCCTCAAAAGAAGGCATATCACAAAGGAGAAGGATCATCCACTCCTCCAAAATGCTACGAATGTGGAGAATTGGGACACATAAAAATGGAGTGCCCAATCTATCAAAGGAAAGTGGAGAAGTATGAGAAAAGGCACTCAAGGGAAAAGAAAGAAAGAAGAGCCTACATAGCATGGGATGACAACGACATGGACTCCACTGATTGCTCAGATAGCGAAGAAGCTCAACTTTGTCTCATGGCCAAAGGAGAAGAAAAAGAAGAAAAGCTATTGTTTGGGCTAAAAACAAAGTGGGCTTATTGTTTGGGCTAAGAAAAAAAAAAGCTAGAAAAGTGAACCACAATTTTTTTAATTAAATTAATTATTTTTGTTTTTTTTTTGCTTTTTTTATTTCAATTTTTTATTTTATTTTTTGTCCTTTTTTTTGTCCGGTCAAAATTGGGTGTTCACAGTTGCCCCTCTTTACTTGTTTCTTACTAAATAATAAGAATAACTATAGTTTTTATATTATCATCGTAAGAAATGAGTAAAGACATGAACTTCAATTTTGTCCGGCAATACAGAAGATGATAAATGCAAAATAAAGTAAGAACAAATAAAAAACAAAGAGCCGACACGCTCAAAGAATTGGTAGAAACTTAACATACAAAGAGCCGATGCGCTCAAAAGAATTAACATAAAATTAAAATGGATGGAGTTGATGCGCTCAAAGAATTGACAGAAATTAAAATGCATGAAGTCGATGCGCTCAACAGAAAATTAAAATGAAAGGAGTCGATGAGCTCAACAGAAAATAAAATGCATGGAGCTGATGCGCTCAAAAAATTTAAAATGCATGGAGCTGATGCGCTTTAACAGAAATTAAAATGTAATGAGCCGATGCGCTAAAAAAAAATAAAATGCATGGAGCTGATGTGCTCAACAGAAAATAAAATGCATAGAGCTGATACGCTTAACAAAAAATAAAATGCAATGAGCTGATGTGCTCAACAGAAATTAAAATGCAATGAGCTGATGCGCTAAAAAAAAATTAAAATGCATAGAGCTGATGCGCTCAACAGAAAATAAAATGCAATGAGCGATGCGCTCAAAAAATTTAAATGCATAGAACCGATGCGCTCAAGAAATTAAACTGCATAGAGCCAATGCGCTCAACAGAAATTAAAATGTAATGAGCCGATGCGCTCAAAATGAATGGCATGAAAACATTTGTGTTAGTCAATCATGGAATTAAAAACTTCTTTTTTTTTCTTTTCTTTTCTCTTATATTTTCTATCTTGCTCTTTCTTTTGTCATTTTTTTAATTTTTCATTTATTTACCAAAACTCATTTTGAACCATTGGCGATCTTGAAAAGCTTTGACCAATTAATGTCTTTTTCACGTGTTCCTCTTCATCAGACCCTTCGATTGACTTGGAATCCTCTTGACTTCCTTTCTTCTTTCTTTATTTTATTTTCTTTCATTCTCCACCTTTTCTTTTCGGCTTTCTCCTTTTTCTTCATTTCTTTTTTCCTCATCAGGTCACAGACCTGAAACTTTGTAAAGCCATCAAGCCAAGGACTTGAAGATTCTTTTGACACAACCATCAGGCCATGGACCTGGAATTTTGTAAAACCATCAAGTAAAGGACTTGCAATTCCTTTTGACATAGTCATCAGGCCATGGACCTAGAATCTTATGAGAGCCGTCAAACTAAGGACTTGGAATTATTTCTGACACAACCATCAGGCCATAGGCCTTTGACAAAGTCTCTCAACAAAATTAAGACTTCCTTAAACCAGGCACTTTCCTCGAAAAAGCTCATGCAACTAAATCCACTTTTTATGCTTTTCTTCTGTGCTTTCTTCAAAAATCTGACTTTCATATCTTCTTTGCCCGGGTACCTCTTGCCTTTGAATTACCCATTGGGATTTCATTTTTCTTTTCAATCGAAACTTCTGAACTCTTTTTTATCTAAATTGTCCATCAGGAGATTACCATTAGATGGTCAAATCATAGTATCGTACTCATGTTCACCTTACCTGAAGCTGTAACAAACATGCATGGATTCAAAAGAAGAACAACAAAGAAATTGACCAAGTGAACAACTTTCGGACCGGAATTAGAATTTTGACTACACAAAAGGATTATTTACAAAGAATAGACACAAACAAAGATATGAGATTCGAAGAGGTGTCATCCCCGTATGGATTACTTCAACTTCCATGAAAATAATCTTTAATTGCCTTCTGTTGAACATGTACATCAAGCCAAATTGAACCAAAGAGAAATTTGCCCCAGTGTAGGTCAAATTAACTAGGGAAACGAAAAATTGCCCCAATTTGGAGTCAACTTGAACAAGATAGAAACTTATCCTAGTGCAAGGCCAAATTGAACCAAAGAGAAATTTGCCCTAGTGTATGCCGAATTGAACCGAATAAAAAATTGCCCCAGTGTAGGACTAGTAAGTACCTCATCTTTCCCTCTTCTTCTTTTTTTTCTTTTTTTTTTGTTTTATAAGAGTAAGGAATTGAAAACTCGAAAGAACACGAACCTTTTGTCTCAAAATTAAAGTTAATGAAAATAAAAAGCAATCTTTCATTGATCAGAATAGACTTTTTAAGACTTGTAACATGGCCAAAGTTAGTGGTTACGAAATGAAAGATATAAGGCTTAAACAAGTGTTTAAGGGTTAAATGGGACTAAGGATCCTTGTTTAAAATTAAACCTTGTCAACTGACTTTGCGCTTTGAAACACACTTTTTCTTTTATTATTCTTCATTTCTTCCTCTTTTCTTTTCAATTCAATAATTCACCTTTGTAATGACTTTTTTTCATTTCATTTTCTTTCTCTTTTTTTTTTTACAGAAATCACAATTTTCGCTTTGTTAACCCCTAGTGTAGGGGTGATCTTTATCCAAGGTTAAATTAAAGAAAACTTTCAAGCTCAAAAAGGACAACAAGAGATGATGAAAAGATGAATTCCTGTGAAAGATAAAGAAAGATGGTCAATCTTCATTTCAAATCTTGAGTACTCATTTTTAAAAATTTTAATTTCGAGACAAAAAGATAGTGCATGCCGAGTGATGACTTCCCTGCTCCCTTTTATTTTTTCTTTTTTTTTTCTTATTATTTTTTGTTTTTTTTCTTAGTTTTTTTTGCAAATAACACCTACACACGTGAGCTTCATGACCAATTTTTTTTCAGAACGAGAATCTCATGGGATCCGAACCCAAAGAAAGCAAGAAAAGAAAGAAGAAAAAAAAACGACAAGAAAGATATGACAAGAATCTGAGGATCAAGAACTTAGGAAAAAGAAACAAGGTATGCTGAGATCCATGCAAATCCATTATTTTAATGCTTCAAGAAAGTTTACATGAGTTTATCATCATAAAATTCTAAGATGGCAATCTCATCAATTAATGCCTCAGATCATCAGCTGCTCAGAAGTTCCAAATCGCTGGAGGTCGATTGGTATAGACAGAGTGAGACAGTAGAAAACAGAGTTGTGAAGGTTGCTGATTTTGCATGTAACTCACTTCCCACTCTCTTTTCCTAGGGGAAAACTCCTTCAAAACCACCTTCATCATTGTCGGTTGCCAATTTGCCAGCTTTTATCAGAACTTCAATCCTCTCCCCAGCAGTTATTAATTCAGCAAAGTCTCGATACACAACGCCCACCATTATCTCAATATATGGAGCTCCCAAAGTTCCCAAGAAGTATGAACACATTTCTGTCAGAGTCAACAGTGGTTGCACTTGTGCTGCGAGAACCCTCCACCTCTAGACATCCTGCTTGAAGGTTTCCTCACTTCCTTTCAGTATTGAGCTCAATTGTTCTCGGGTAGGAGTTGCATCCAGATTAAACTTGTATTGATCCATGAATAAATAAAAGAACAACAAAATAAATTCTGTGATTTTCATTCATACCTGGTTCTGTACAGGATACTCTATTCTTATAGTATTTCACTGCTACAAATCAGGGGCTAAATAAGGGAGTCTACAAATTAGGAACTAAATTAAGGAAGTCCTAATTATGTAATATTTTGTACAGCTATACAAACCTATAATTTAGCTAATCAAATATCTCTATCTCAACACTCCCCCTCAAGTTGGTAAATGGATGTCATACATTCCCAACTTGTCTAACAATCTCCCAAAAATCTGACTTGTCACAGCCTTGGTAAGAATATCAGCCAGCTGGTCTTCAGATCGAATATTTGGCAATTCTAGAACATTTTCATCAAGCTTTTCCTTGATGAAAAATCTATCGACCTCCACATGCTTCATACGATCGTGTTGGACAGGGTTATAAGCAATGTCGCGCGCAGCTTTATTATCACAATACAACTGAATTGGACGTGTATGTTCATATCCTAAATCCTGGAGAAGTAGTCTGAGCCACAAACCTTCACAGAGTCCAAGAACCATTCCTCTGAGTTCAGCTTCTGCACTAGATCTAGCTACAACACTCTGCTTCTTGCTTCTCCATGAGACAAGATTACCTCCTACAAATGTGAAGAATCCGGAGATTGATCTCCTATCATCAAGAGCACCTGCCCAATCTGCATCAGTATAAACCATCACATCCTGGTAGTTGGAGTCCTTCTTGAACAGAATTCCTTTTCCAGGAGCAGCATTTATGTATCTTAAGATCCGTATGACGGCATCCATGTGTTTTGTACCTGGATTGTGCATGAACTGACTAACCACACTAAGAGCATAAGTTAAATCTGGCCTGGTGTGTGCAAGATACATCAATCTCCCTACAAGTCTCTGATATCTTCCCTTGTTAGTTGGAGTTTGATTTTCTTCAATACAGCTTCAATCCCACTTCAGTTGGAGAATTTGCTGGTTTGTATCTTTGTCATCCTAGTTTCTTTCAACAAATCCAATGCATACTTTCGCTGAGACAAAAAAATACCTGATTTTGATCTTGAGACCTCAATTCCAAGAAAGTACTTCAAAGGGCCAAGATCCTTAATCTCGAATTCCTTTGCCATGTACTCTTTCAATGCCTTGCGTTCCTCTAAATCATCTCCCGTGACTACCATGTCATCAACATAAACAATAAGAATTGTAATCTTTCCCTCCTTTTTCTTTAGAAACAGGGTATGATCTTGGTTGCTCTTGTCGATACCCAAAAGCAATCATTGACTTGGTGAATCTACCAAACCATGCTCGTGGTGATTGCTTTAGTCCGTACAATGACTTTTTCAACCTGCATACCTTCTTGCTATGTGTATCGGGGATCATACATCCTTCTGGTATCTCCATATAAACTTCTTCAGACAATTCCCCGTGTAAGAAGGCGTTTTTTACGTCAAATTGTTGTAAGGGCCAATCAAAGTTTACAGCCAAAGATAACAATACTCTAACTGTGCTAATTTTTGCTACAGGAGCAAACGTTTCAGTATAATCTATTCCATATGCTTGTGTATACCCATTTGCTACTAATCTAGCTTTGAATCTCTCAACTGTACCATCTGCATTAAACTTCACTGTATACACCCATCTACATCCCACTTGTTTCTTTCCCACTAGACAATCCGCCAATTCCCATGTTTCATTTCTCTGCAAGGATCTCATCTTCTCATTCATAGCATCCTTCCACCTCGAGTCAGCTAAAGCTTCCTGCACACTGTTAGGAATAGATACACTAGATAATTGACTTAAAAAAGAGCTATTTGAGCTAGACAGATTTTGGTTAGAAATGTAATTACTCATAGGGTATCTGACCTTACTAGTGAGGTCAGGATCATAAGTAGGCTTAGGGATACCTCTAGTGACACGATCTGGTAGAATTCTTCTGACTATATTAGGTTCTTGAGGGGACGACTGGTGTGGTATATTGTCAGCATCAACTAGCAAACCTTCAATCTCGACATGGTCAAATCCTCCATGACGTACCTCTTCCTCATTATGTGATTGTTGATCATCAGATTGTTGCACACTCTCATCATCCCCTGGTACAACTTTGTAACTTCCTTTCTCCAATCTGACCTCCGTATCAACTTCTCGAGGAGCAAAAGTCTGAATTTCATCACAATTCTCCCCCTGAATTTCAGACTGAGGGGAAAAATATATCAATGTCTCATGAAAAACTACATATATAGTAGTAAACATTCGCTTGGTTTGTGGATGGTAGCACCGATATCCTTTCTGATGAGCAGCATAGCCAAGGAACACACACCTTTCAGCTCTAGGAGACAACTTACTTCTCTGATGCTTGTGCAAGTGAACATAAGCAACACAACCAAAAACTCTGGGTGTTAATTCAGCAATTCTAGGACTTACTACTGCATCCATAAGTGATTGAAGAGGTGTTTTATACTCAAGAGACCTAGACGGTGTTCTGTTGATAGTGTATACTGCACATGCGAGAGCTTCTCCCCAATATATTGCTGGCATCTGAGCTCCAATCAGTGCAGCTTGGACCACCACCAATAGATGACGGTTCTTTCGTTCTGCTATCCCGTTCTGTTGTGGGGTATTTGGGCAAGATCTCTGATGAACAATTCCTTTGGCTATCAAAAAATATTGAAGTTCTGAATGCATATACTCTCCTCCATTGTCACTGCGCAGTACCTGAACTTGTGCTTTGTACTGAGTCTCAATCATTTTGCAAAATTTCTGAAATAGTCCTCCAACTTCACTTTTAGACTTCATCATGCAAAGCCAAGTCATTCGAGTACAATCATCAATAAATGTTACAAACCATGTTGATCCACCCAACGTTGGAACCTTAGATGGACCCCATACATCAGAGTGAATAATCATAAAAGGAAGAGAACTTTTATTTGAAATTAAAGGAAAAGAAGTTCTGTGACTCTTTGCAAGCTCACAAACATCACAATACAAAGTTGAAGTGTCTATTTGATCAAATACATTCGAAAATAATTTTTTTATGTAACCAAAAGATGCATGTCCTAGACGTTTATGCCATAACCAAATATCCTCGCCTTTTCTCACTTCTTGAGACCCTTTTGTCGCTAGCACTTGACCAAGTCTCTCTGAATCTTTTCCTGTCAAATCCAGGTAATACAGCCTTCCTCATCTAATACCACAACTAATCGTCTTCCTCATTTGAATGTCCTTAAAAACACAAGAGTCAGGCCAAAAAATTACAACACATAATAGGGCTTTAGTGATTTGAGAGACTGACAATAGGTTATATTTTAGAGAAGGAACAACAAGAACAGTATCAAGGTTCAAATTGCTTGTAATAGAGACAGTTCCTTCTCCAATGATAGTGGATTTACTGCCATTGGCTGTGGAAATACTATTTTGTGAGGAAGGTTTAAGGTTTTTAATCTGTCTAGCATCAAAAGTCACATGATCGGAGCATGCAGAGTCAATTATCCATGCATTATTCAAAACAGTAGATGTGTTTATTAAGGCCTTACCATTGGGGTCATGACTACCTGTAGTTGTAGCAAGCACCATGCCTTTGTCATCCTCTTTCTCATTAGTAGTTACTGACGGAAGAGTTGGAATTTTTTTGAATTCTTCTTCGAAGCCCGGCTGTGATCCCACCACTCAGGATATCCTATGATTTCATAGTATCGTTCCTTGGTGTGTCCATCCTTATTACACTGAGTACACTTATAGTTACCCTTTTCAGAACCTTTTGGCTGCCTTGCTTGCTTCCTTGTCATCATAACCGTGGAATCTGAATTCATATCTTCTGTTTTCAGCGTTGTTCGCCGGACTGTCTCTCGCCGAATCAATGCATAGCACTCTTCTAAATCAGGTGCCACTTCCTTGCGCAAGATTTCTCCACGAACTTGCTCAAAATCATCATCCAGTCCAGCAAGGAATATATGTACCCTCAATCTCTCAATTGACTTCTGATATGACTTCACATCATCAGGGTCCTTCATGACTACTTTGTCACGATGGTCCAATTCCCTAAAAATCTCAACCAACTTCCCATAATATTCAGTTAGAGTTCTATTATTCTGTTTTGCAGTGAACGCCCTTTGATTCAGGACAAACACCTGTAGCTCATCACTTCCATCATAAAATGCCTTCGACAAAGCATTCCAAATATCAAGAGCAGTGGGTAAGCGAAGATACCTTTTCATGATTTCTGGCTTCATGGACATTAGCAGCCATCTTTTCACCTTTTGGTTTTCAGCATACCATTTTTCATATACCTCATCTTTTTCTGCTGGAGGCTTCCCCTTCCCGCGGATGTAGGACAATTTTTCCCTCTCTGCAATGTGCATCTCCATTAGTTGTGACCATACGTCATAGTTGGATTCATTGAGGATGATACCTACATTGAAGACACCTTCAGATTGAACCACCACTGGAATTGGTTTTGCAGCCATCTCTTCAGCGAAGATCTTCAAGGATTTAGAAGAAAAAAAAAGAGCCTAAGCTCTGGTACCAAAAGGAACAACAAAATAAATTTGTGATTTTCATTCATACCTGGTTCTGTACAGGATACTCTATTCTTATAGTATTTCACTGCTACAAATCAGGGGCTAAATAAGGGAGTCTACAAATTAGGAACTAAATTAAGGAAGTCCTAATTATGTAATATTTTGTACAGCTATACAAACCTATAATTTAGCTAATCAAATATCTCTATCTCAACATAAATTAGCCAGCTCCGTCCAACGAGAAATCTTACAGCGGTCTTCTTGAAGATACCACTCTAAAGCAAGGCCTGTAAGACTCTTGTGGAAAAAGCTAATGAGGAACCTATCATCTTTGGACCAAACAACCATCTTGGTTCCATTACTGATCAAATGAAACCGAAGGTTACCACTCCCGTCATATTTAGCAAAATCGAGAATCTTGAAACCTTTAGGGATTATGACATCGGTGGCAGGACACAGATCTTCTATTCTAAAATGTCCATAAGCGTTGGGGCCTTTGATTGCCTTAATTTGCTCATCCATTTTCTTCTTCCACTCTTCTTTCATCTCGTCTTTCTCAGTCATGACATGGCTATTTCCAGAGTAAGGCATTGTCGCCTGCCCTGGAATAGACATATGAGGTTGTTCCCAAGTAGGGCCATAGTAACTAGGAATTTCACCACAAGCGCCTTCCAAGGTGCGATACCCCTCCCCAATAGGCATGACTATCGGTATTGTTTGAGGTGCTTGCTCATGGATTCCTCTATTTCCACTGATTAAGTGGAGAGACTTCCTCAAATCTTGTAATATTGCTTCCATCCTTGCTTGATTCTCAGATATCTCATTCATTCTCCCTGTCATTTCATCAATTTCTCTGCCTAAGTTTCTCCTAGTCTCATGATTATTTGCAGTCATTCTGGTTTGAGATCTAGTATCGCGAACTCAGGTTTGATTGGTCTATTCTTTCCTAGACCGCGCAATGGTTCCTGAACCAGTTTGATTTATTAAAACAAAGACTAAGATGAAATGAATGATAAACATAAGATGAAATGGATGAGGTGCATAAAAAGCATAAGATGAAATGAATGAGATGCATGAGATGCATAAGGTGAAATGAATGAACTTTGAATTTTTCTTTTCTTTTTTTCTTTTTTTTTAAATGCTATAAATGCCTTGAAATGCAAGATGATGTATATTTTTTTTTCAAAAAAAGTTATGAATGACATGAAAATACATGATTTTTTTAATATTAAGAATGCTATGAAAATGCAATGGTATATTTTTTATTTTTTATTTTTTTGGAATGCAAGGAAATGACAAAAAAATATGCAAGATGAGGTATTTTTTGAATTTTTTTTTAAAAAGGAATGCAAGAATGAATGACATGAGAAATGGATAGTTCAGAAGAAAAAAAAATGAAAAATGCTCCCTTTGTGCCATAATCAGGTCAAACTTAAAAACTGGATTTCCTTAAAGTCACGACTCTAATTTTGATAGTCACTATGTTCAATCTATCAGTGCAAGATTTTTAGGACAGATCTAGACCTCTAAAAGTCACGGTCTCCAGATTGCCCTTATCTAGAAAGATAAGGATCCAATTCATGAATTAATCACAAGTAGGGATAAACCCTCTCAATATGATTAGTACATAATACTGGTAACAATTTGAGTGGTGTCCCAACTAATGTCAAGTGAGCATGAAGCCCCTCAATAATAAAAGTTGAGACCTCTCCTATTCCTTGGGTTTGCACAGACTCGGGTATAGAGCCCAAAAAGTGTATGAGGTAAGTGATAGTGATGTGTGTGAGGAAGTATACAAACTCATACAAAAACTTAAAAAGATAAGACTACTACTTAACCTGCAAAAGCATATATACAACAGCCAGCCAGTAATCATCTACCCTAGGGTTTCAACAATTAAGTACAAAAATATATACAAGTCAAAATATACATAAGATAATGCTACCAAATATTTACACCAAAGTATTAAACAAAAACTATTTACAAACAAATAAGAAAACAAAAACAAGGAAAAAAAGTAAAATAAATAAATAGAGATTATTAGAAATTTGCACAACTAACCACAACAGGCTTGACTCTCTAAGTCTCCCCAGTGGAGTCGCCATCTGTCGCGACCGGGATCGCGGCGAAATAGCAACTCACGATGATTTTAAAAATAAAATATGGAGCCGCCACCAATTTTATTTAAATTAGGAAAAAATAGAAAACCTTTCTTAGAAAACAGTATTTGAAAACCAGATCGGATTCGAGAGTCAGTTATGGATAGGGAAGGGTGGAAACTTAATCCCACAGCATCCCTATCACACCCGTCCTGAGACGGTACCTTAAGTTAGTTGTGCAAAAACATGATAATCTCAAATTTATTTATTTTACTCCTCTTAAAACATTTTTTTTAATTATTTTATTTATTTTTTAAGAAAACAACTAGATTGTAAAAATTTAATTTTGGCTTGACAGAATTGAAATTCTGCTCCTACGTACCCTCAGGTGCAATGAGGAACTCAAAGTCACATAGTTCTTTAGAAAATAAGTATGAGTTGATTGATTTTAATTTAAAAAAGATTTTTGAAAAAGATATCTTTGTTTGAAACATAATCACTTTTGCACAGGATTCAAGGTAACACCAGGCTACTCAATAAACTCATATGATCCAAACAACATTGAAGATAGCATCCGCTATTCAATCATCATCATTGGTCATTGCATTGATAAATTGTTTAAAGAAATTTTGTTTTTTATTTTTTTTCTCAACATGATTTAATTATTTTATTTTATATTTTTATTTTTATCATTTTTTGACATTTTTTATTTTTATTTTATTTTTTTTATTTTATCTTTTTTATTTTCGTTTTATCATAATTTTATCATTTAATTTTTTTGTATTTTTTATTTTTATTTATGCATAACAAGATACTTTTTTTAAAAATAAAATTACTAAAAATCTTTGACCTACTATAATGTAAAAGCAAACCAAATTTGAGTTAAACTTATCAGACCCAAACCCAAAATAATGTTTTTTATATCTTATTACTTTTCAATTGTCCAACTAGTCATACACGTGCCCATTCAAACATTTATTCGGTGGTGCATAAATAAGTTTAACTGCTAGTGCTATCAAATCAGGCAATAGAAGATAAAATGAACAATAAAGTTGTCCAAAGTTTACTTTTTCTATGATGCTAAAGTCTATGCCTTTTTATTTATTATTATTTTATTCAAATGTAACAAAAAAGAGCCAACCCACGTAGAAGTGGGTTGGTGCTGTTAAGTTTATTTTTTTTTTAAGATTAAAAAAATCACAAACTTTTTATTATTATTTTATTCAAATGTAACAAAAAAGGAGCCAACCCACGAAGAAGTGGGTTGGTGCTTTTAAGTTTATTTGTTTTTTTATTTTAAAATCACAAACTTTAAACTTATAAAAAAAACAATCAGAGAGTGAAATGTTACTTTGATAAACATGAAACATAAGGCTCCAGATAATTGAGAACAAAAATATATCAACATATAATGAGAACCAAAGAGGAAAAAGAGATTCCAACCTCTGGTGAGACATGGTGTCGTGGGGAGCTTCGAACGACGTGGAGCGGTGCAGTGTCAACTGGATCTGGTTGAATTGATGGGTTCTTATGGAAGAAGGTGGTGGGAGAGGATGATGAGGTTGAGAGTGTTGCTGGAGGTTATGGTGAGGAAGGTGAGTATAGAAGTTGTGATTTGTTAATGGTGATGGAAGAAAATGAAGGTGGTTGTTTGTGATTATGGAGGTGAGGGGAAGATGGTGATGAATAGGAAGCTGAGTATGGAAGTGGTTTGAGAGTGGAGGTCTGGATGGAGATGGCAGCAAGCAGCCTATGCGTGGGAAGAGAAAATGAAGAAAAAATGTTACCCCCTTGGTTGCCTTTGTGAATCAATGTATATGAGTCATATCATTTTTTCTTTGAGGGAAAACAACAAAAGCCAAACCCATTGCCCCCATGTGTGCCAACGTGAGTGCATATCTTTTTCTTTTAAAAGGCAGCCCAACAAAACCAAGATGCTGCCTCCCTGCTAACGTGAAAGTCCCTCTGTGCCGTGCATAGTAAGTGAGTTTGAATGGTGAACGTGAGTGAGTGGGGAGCAAAGGCTGTGCAATAATGCAAAAAAAAATGCAAAGAAAGCTTGTCCCCTCTGTAAAGGTGTTGTGTGTGCTGCAATGCATGCATTGTATGGCCAAGAAAGGAAAACTAAGATAGAGCAAGAAAAGGAAATTGTTTCCTTCCAAAAAGAAGAAAAAAAAAAACAACAGCAGCCTGCAACTTTTGTTTTTCTTTCGTTTCTTCCCCTTTTTTGTTTTTTTTTTAATTTTTATTTTTATTTTTTAAAAAAAAACAAAGTGGGCTTATTGTTTGGGCTAAGAAAAAAAAAGCTAGAAAAGTGAACCACAATTTTTTTAATTAAATTAATTATTTTTTGTGTTTTTTTTGCTTTTTTTATTTTAATTTTTAATTTTTGTTTTCGTCCCTTTTTTTTTGTCTGGTCAAAATTGAGTGTTCACAGTTGTTAAAATTAGCTATGGAATTGCTATAGAATTTTTCGTAGCTAATTACCTACGGAAATGAAGAAAGTCTCTGAACGACAATTTGTTATGGATTTACTTCGGATTAGCTACAAAAATTTTAAAATTAACTGCAAAATTTTTTTGTAGCTAATTAGCTACGAAAATTTGACTACGAACAAATCTGTAGCTAATTCGTAGCTAATCTGTAACTAATAAATTTATCTACGGATTAGCTACTGATTTTTCTGTAGCTAATCTATAAATTTCTTGTAGTTTTGTACAATTGGCTCATGGATATAGCTTGCTATTGTTTTATTGTGTGGTCCGTGGTCCATGCTCTAGATGGCCTCACTCGATTGATACGCTTCTTCCGTCTAACACAGGATAATTTGCCACAAGAATCGAACCAATATGACTCTTTAAGGGTCCGAAGTTGATGTAACTCCAACCAGGTACTTATTATGGCTCTTTTGGTGGATTAGGTCAATAGAACATTTTGTGTTGGAACATGATGCAAAATTATAGAAGCTTCAAGATGCTTCCAACAAGGATGTTTACAACAAGTGGCTAAAAGAAAGGCTCTATAGCTAGAACTCTCTAGACTACTCAATCTTAAAGCTAGGAATAGTAAAGATATTATAAACAAATATTAAATAAACAAGGTATCAGAATATAAAAGAATAATTTGAAAATTTTAGGCAGCCACACTGACTAAGACAGTGTCACCGACTAAAACATTGTCGGTTACAAAGGCTATAAATAGCTATTACATGTACTTACGTAAGTGTTGTGTGATGGAGGGTGACAAAAAATACTTGTATGTTATATCTTTCAACCCACCAAAATTACTCCTCCATGATAGAATTTCCCCCTTCAACTTCGAAGCAGATGTGCTATGTTTGTTGAAGATAGTTTTAAGTTTTAAAAAAAAATCTTTGCTATTTTCATGGGAAGTTTGTTTCAAATATGGTCCATTTTCTGGCTAAGTTCATCCCATATTCTTAGCAACAATTGCCTGCGAAAATCGTGTGCTCTCACATCCCACGTCTTGTTGCACGCTCGTTGAGCTCTGTGATGGGCAGAACTCTATTATAGGACTGTGTTGCTCTCTGTTTTGGGTCACTGAACCTGCTCCTCTCTTCAGTATACAAACACCATCGAGTTTGAGTGAGAAGGGTTTGGAAAGCCAAGGCAGAATAAAGGTTACGACGGCGACGTACTGACAATGGCGACAAGTCGACAAGCTTGGAAAAACATAACAACAATCGGGTTGGAGGTGTTCGGAAAAGATCTAGATGCAAGTAGGAACCTGATTGAAGAATATGAGTGAATCAAATAGCAATGACAGGAGGTTGATTTTCTTGATCCGTTTTAGCTTCCGTTGTTGATCTGAATATGTTGCTTGAGTTGTTTAATATGTTTAGATCGATTTTTAGTTTTACATTTAGTATCAGAGCCAGGTCATATGCCTCTGCCTTGCTTGCTCTTCTTATCTGTTATGAAGTTTGATTTTTTCAGAATATAGGTATTATGTTTTTGATGTTTTAATCCAAACTAAAAATCAGAAATTTGAATGAAATCAATTTTCTAAGCTTTCTGTGATTTGAAACGTTGTTTTTGACGTCAAAAATGGCCAAAAACCTTCGAGTTTTCCATTCGAGTTTGCTGGTCGCAACCGGGTTAGAATGACCCGGCTCAAGGTTGAAGACGAACAAAACGCAGGCTTCTGTGTCGTTTGGCTTCTATTATTATATATTTGACGACGTCTACATTAGTCACTCATTACTGAAGTGGTGCAGCGGTAGGCTACTTTTCTTCAAATACATGTGCCTCGTCCCGTGTTCGATTCTCAAAATGCCTTGTTTTTTGAATCCTTTTGAATTTAAAAAATAATAATAATAATGGTATGCTACAGGATAAAACTTGTGACCTCATAAGTTATTATTAATGAATCTACCTCTATGCCACCAACTTTTGTTTATGATAACTATGATGTTTTATTAAATATAAAGGTCTCTTAATATGCTAAATTCCATGAATCTTTTTTGCACATATACTGTTGTTTAAGAATGGTTTATGATCTGTTCAGTATTTTTAACGTGTTTGAATATTTGTTTATTTTGTATGTTTAATTTTAGTATTTACTTAAGCATGCAATATTAAGTTAAATAATTTATGCACATTAGAATTAATTATTAAAGAGCTTATATAGTTTCTTTCATTGAATAATTATATGCATATATTATTTATTTCTTGAAATTTGTATGTATGAATTTATGATTATTGTACATGCAAAATTATGTTAAATAATATTTATGCATTGTTATTCAATTTATTTGTATTATGTTATGCAAATATTTAGCTCTTTATTAAGAATTAATTAATGTTAAGTGATTGATATAATTTTAATTAATTAGGAAATAGCCACAACATCTTTAATTAATTAGGATTATATATTAAGTTTTAGAATCACATTAAAACATTACTTGTAATTAATCATATGTGATATAATAAGATCTACTCACAGAAATTTTGTTATATTTGTATGATTAATTAAGATAAAATATCAGATTATATTTTTTGATATGCCCACAGGAATTAAGAAAAGGAACATAATTTGATAGTTTTGTCATAAGGTTACAATATGAATCTAATTGAGTAGGACATTACCCCTAGACAAGTTTTATGTCTCTAGATCCATGAATTAAGACATGATTTACATTGGTAAAACATGATATTTATTTTATCTCAAATTATGAATAATGAGTATGTATGTTTGAACTTTGCCGTTATTTAACCTGCTAATATTTCTGATATCAAGTGCGATATTCCCGAATTAACGGGTGACAATTATAAGGTTTGGAAGGAGAGAATTCTTCTCCATTTGGGCTGGATGGATATTGATTATGCTATTAGGAAGAATGAACCACTGGGTATTACTGAAACCAGCCTTCCAGATGTCGTTGACCTTTATGAAAAATGGGAGAGATCTAACCGTCTCTCCGTAATGTTTATAAAGACTAAAATATCTGCTGGTATCTGTGGTTCTGTCGATCAGCATACTAAAGTCAAGGATCTTTTGAAAGCTATTGATGAACAATTTGTTACATCTGACAAGGCCCTTGCTGGCACTCTAATAATACAGTTCTCATCCATGAAGCTCATTGGGATAAGAGGAGTGCGTGATCACATCATGCGCATAAGGGATATAGCAGCTCAACTGAAAGCCTTGGAGGTTACCATGTCAGATTCTTTCCTAGTACACTACATTTTGTACTCTCTGCCACATCAAAATGGCCATTTCAAAATCTCTTATAACACACATAAGGATAAGTGATCAATTAATGAGCTATTGACTATGTGTGTTTAGGAAGAGGAAAGGTTGATGATGGAAGAGGGCGAAAATGTGAACTTGACTGTTCATGGAAAGAAAAAAAAGAATCATGCCAAAAATAAGGGCAACATTCCTCCTCAGCCAGTCATAAAGAAAGAGTCAAAGTATTTCTTCTACAAGAAGAAAGAGCACATGAAGAAAGACTAAATAAAGTTTAAGAACTGGCTCGACAAGAAAGGTACTCCATTTGCATTTGTCTGTTATGAATCTAATATGGTTAGTGTTAATAATAACACATGGTGGATTGATTCTGGTTCTACAATCTATATTTCTAATACCTTGCAGGGTATGGAAAACCTAAAGAAACCAGTGGGAAGTGAACAATACATCTATTCAAGTGAGAAGATGAGTTCACATGTGAAAGCCATTAGGATGTACAATTTGGTTTTAAGCAATAATTTTATTTTACATTTAGAAAAGACCTTTTATGTTCCTAGTTTTTCTAAGAATTTGATTTCTGTTTCAAGACTTGCATCTTTGGGTTTTTCTTTTAATTTTTCAAATTCTGGTTTTACTTTGTCTAATAAATTTAAAATTATTAGTTTTGGTATATTACTTGATGGTCTTTACTCAATTAATTTGCAAAATGACGCTGCTTATAATTTTATGCATGTTACTGTTGGTTTAAAACGATGTGTTGTGAATGAGGAATCCTCTATGTTGTAGCTCCAGAGATTGAGACACATCTCCATTGAGAGAATTAAGCGATAAGTAAATGAAGGGGTACTTAGTACTTTGGATTTTGCTGATTTTGAGACTTGTGTGGATTGCATTAAGGGTAAGCAAACTAACAAGTCTAAAAAAGGTGCAAAGAGGAGCTCAAACCTGTTAAAAATCATACATACAGATATTTGTTATCCAGACATGGACGCAAGTAGTCTGAAATACTTTATCACTTTTATAGATGATTATTCACGATATATGTATCTCTACTTGCTTTATTCTAAGGATGAAGCTTTGGACGCTTTTAAAGTTTTTAAGGCTGAAGTGGAGGAGCAATGTGGAAAACAAATTAAGATCGTGAGATCTGATAGAGGTGGAGAGTGCTATGGCAGATACACAGAGAATGGACAAGCACCTAGTCCATTTGCGAAGTTTCTTCAAGAACATGGGATTGTTGCCCAGTACACTATGCCTAGTTTTCCGGATCAGAATGGTGTGGCAGAAAGAAGAAATCGAACTTTAATGGATATGGTGAGAAGTATGGGGAGTAACACAAAACTTCCTCAATTCTTGTGGAATGAAGCACTAAAGACGACTGTGTATATATTAAACCGAGTTCCAACCAAAGCTGTCTCGAAGACGCCTTTTGAGTTATTCAAAGGTTGGAAACCAAGTTTGTGACATATACGTGTTTGTGGATGCCCGTCTGAAGTGAGAATTTCATTGGATATACTGAAAAATCTAAGGAGTATAGATTCTATTGTCCATCACACAACACTAGGATTGTGGAATCAAGAAATGCCAAGTTTCTTGAGAATGACTTGATCATGGGAGTGATCAGTTTCAGGACATTGCTTCTAAAAAGGATCACTATGAGACTCAACCTTCTGGATCAAATGATAGATTGATTGTCATTCATGCCCCTCAAGTACAAACGGGTGTTAGACGACCAGTAATTGAAGTTCCACAAGCTGCTGAAAATGATCTTGTAGATCAAGTTATTAATGAAGAACAATAAGATAATGCTGAATAACCTGTTGAACAACCAGTTGGACAACAAGTTCCTCAAGAAGATAATGAGGCAACATTACGAAGATCTACTAGAGTCAAAAGGTTAGGAATTCTTAGTGATTATGTAGTGTATCTGCAAGAATCTGACTATAACATTAGAGCCGAAAATGATCCCGAAACGTTTTCACAAGCCATGACTTCTAAGGAATCGAATTTATGGTACAATGCCATGAAAGATGAGATGGATTCTATGGCATCTAACTGAGTCTGGGATCTTGTTGAGTTTCCTAATGGTGTAAAAGCCATTGGATGTAAATAGGTCTTTAAAATAAAGAAAGACTTATAAGGCAACATTGAGAGACATAAGGCAAGATTTGTTGCCAAAGGGTTCACTCAAAGAGAAAGAATCGACTATACAGAGACATTTTCTCCTATATCCAAGAAAGATTCTCTCCAAGTAATTATGACATTAGTAGCTCATTTTGACTTTGAGTTACATCAAATGGATGTGGAAACAATGTTCCTCAATGGTGATCTAGAGGAAGAGGTTTACATGAAACAACCAGAAGGATTCTCCTCTAGTGATGGTGAGCACTTAGTTTGCAAGCTTAATAAATACATCTATGGATTGAAACAAGCCTCCCGCCAATGGTATTTAAAATTTCATGAGGTTATCACTTCATTCGGTTTTGAAGAGAACATCATGGATCAATGTATATACCAGAAGGTCAGTGGGAGTAAGATTTATTTTCTTGTGTTATACGTGGAAGATATTTTACTTGCGACTAATGATAAGGGCATGTTATATAAGGTGAAACAATTTCTCTCAAAGAACTTTGATATGCAGGATATGGGAGAGGCATTTTATGCCATCGGCATTAAGATCCATAGAGAAAGATCTCGAGGCATTTTGGGTTTGTCTCAAGAGACCTATATCAACAAAGTTTTAGAGAGATTTAACATGAAAGATTGTTCACCGAGTATAGCTCCCATTATGAAAGGTGACAAACTCGATTTGAGTCAATGCCAAAAAAATGATTTTGAGCGGGAACACATAAAAAATATTCCATATGCTTCAGTTGTTGGAAGCCTTATGTATGCTCAGGTTTGCACCAGACTTGATATTGCATATGCTGTTGGAGTTTTGGGAAGATATCAAAGTAACCCAAGTGTTGACCATTGGAAAGCTGCAAAGAAGGTGATGAGATATCTTCAAGGGACAAAGAACTTTATGCTTATGTACAGACAGACTGATAATTTGGAAGTGATTGGCTACTCCGATTCAAACTATGTTGGCTGCATTAATACTCGAAAATTAACATCTGGTTATGTTTTCATACTAGCTAGTGGAATTGTATCTTGGAGAAATGCAAAGTAGACCTTGACTGCTACTTCCACTATAGAGGCCGAGTTCGTTTCTTATTTTAAGGCTACCTCGCATAGTGTATGGTTGAAGAGTTTCATATCTGGGCTTAGAGTTGTGGACTCTATTTCTAGGCCATTGATGTTATATTGTGACAACACTGCTGCCGTATTTATGGCTAAGAACAACAAGAGTGGAAGTCGAAGTAAGCACATCGACATAAAATATTTAGCCATAAGAGAGCGTGTTAAGGAAAAGAAAGTGGTCATTGAACACGTCAGCACTAAGTTGATGATTGCCGATCCTTTGACTAAAGGCATGCCACCAAAGAATTTTAAGGATCTTGTAGTACGAATGGGACTTAGTTCCATGATATAATTTTCATTGTACGTACATTTATTACTTTCAATGAAACTCTTATTCAATTTGATGTTTTCTCATATATTTTGTGCACATAATTATTTATTTTGAGAAATATCATTTAGTTTTGACCTAGAATAAACATATGGTTTATTCATTAAGTTAAAGACTGGTATTGAGAGACTTGATATATTGTGATACATGGAAGATAATACTCGTTATTAGAGGACCTATCACCATGATTCATATATTTTGTTTCTTATTATGATTAATGATGAGTTAAATGGACCATGTGGGAGAATGATAGAATTTCCCCCTTCAACTTCAGAGCAGACGTGCTCTGTTTGTTGAAGATAGTTTTAAGTTTTTTTAAAAAAAATCTTTGCTATTTTCATGGGAAATTTGTTTCCAATATGGTCCATTTTCTGGCTAAGTTCAACCGATATTCTTAGCAACGGTTGCCTGTGAAAATTGTGTGCTCCCACGTCCCACGCCCTATTGCATGTCCGTTGAGCTCTGTGATGGGCAGAACTCTATAAAAGGACTATGTTGCTCTCTGTTTTGGGTCAATGAACTTGCTCCTCTCTTCAGTATACAAACACCATCGAGTTTGAGTGAAAAGAGTTTGGAAAGCCAAGGCAGAATACGGGTTACGATGGCGACGTGCCGACAATGGCGACAAGCTTGGAAGAACAGAATAGCAATTAGGTTGGAGGTGTTCGGGAAAGATCTAGATGCATGTAGGAACCTGATTGAAGAAGAAGAGTGAATCAAATAGCAATAGCGGGAGGTTAGTTTTCTTGATCTGTTTTAGCTTTCGCTATTGATCTGAATATGTTGCTTGAGTTGTTTTAGTTTTACACTCCAAATATTAATCTAGAATTACCAATTATTTCAACGTCCCAATTCCAACTTATCTCTCCTCCCTAAAATTCTACAATTGATATCAGAGCTACGTTCGATCACATACTAGGTGTAACTCAAAGTCCATTTATCCGTTGTGCCAATTAAAGTCAAACCAACTAAACCAAGCTAGCCACCATTAAAAAAAAATGGTCACTAAGGCTTGTAAGATCTCAAGGCTAACAAAATTGTCTGAGATCAAAATCAAGGTTCTAAAGTAAAGACCAACAACTAAATCAAGGTCATCAAGACCAACAACTATAACAAGGTCTCAAAGGTCAGCAAAGAAGCTGAAACCAACAACTACAAGAACAAGGAGTCCCTGTCAGAAGTATTCAGTAAGGTTGGCAAGGAGACTTGCAACTACTAAGGGTGGCAATATGGCAAAACTATCATCAAGGTGTGCAAACACCACTTTGAAGCTCAACAATAAGAGGAAGCTCTATAAACTAGCAACTAAGCAGCATTGAAGGAGGAGAACAAAGGCAACAATGCAACAAGGGAACCAAGGCAACAATGCAAGAGGAGAACTAATTAAGGCAACAAAAAGGTAGAGAACCAAGGCAGCAAAGCAAAGCCAGAGGAAATAATTTTTGCTAGAGTCGCTAAATTGTGCATCAAGGAGGAGTGTTGGAACATGATGCACAATTATAGAAGCTTCAATATATATACTTCCAGCAAGGATGTATACAACAAGTGGCTAAAAAAAAGGCTCTATAGCTAGAACTCTCTAGACTACTAAATCTGAAGGCTAAGAATAGTAAAGATCATTATAAACAAATATTAAATAAACAAAGTATCAGAATTTTAGAGAATAATCTGAAAAAATTTAGGCAACCACACCAACTAAGTGTCAGTTACAAAGACTATAAATAGCCATTACATGTACTTATTTAAGTGTGGTGTGATGAAGAGCGACAAAAAATACTTGTATCTATGTTATACCCTTCACCCACCAAAATTACTCCTCCAAATATTAATCTAAAATTACCAATTATTTCAACGTCCCAGTTCCAACTTATCTATCCTTCCTAAAATTCTGCATTCTGAAACAGGAAGTACAATCAGAATATGGCATACGGATATATGTATGATGCGTTTTCTCCCTCTAGTTTGCCAAATGAAACTAGCTTCCCAGTTCTCATTGTGTGTAAACAATTATAAAAACTCTTCTGAAGTCGAGTATAGGGTGAGATCCTGATGAATGCCAAAGATGGACAAGTCATATATACACTTAATCAAACAAGGAGCGGGCCATTCGTTTGATGGACATGCCACCCCATTCTCCTGCGTACCTTCCCTTGATGCCTATTTTCCTGGATTTTAGTGTTTGTAATCTTCATTTTTCCTCTCTTATCATGACTAATTGAGAAATTTTTACTTATTTTTATAGTAATACACCAAGTCTAAGAAAGCATAATATATGATGTAAAAATTGAAATGGAAATGTGAAATTAATTTTGAAATAAAGTTAAATTATTGAATATACATTACCCTTAAATGTGTAAAAATCTCTCTCATCCATCATAATCATATCTCAGTATCCACTAGTTCGTAGGACTGACATCGGTTGCCTTGTTATGTCTATCTATCTGATTTTTTTAGAACTCGTTTGAATGTGTTTTTTTTGTTATAAATAAAAAGATCTTATTTTTTTAAAAAAAGTATTTTTACTTATATTTAATATATTTGGATGCAATTTTTTTAAAAAATAAAAAAGTATTAAAAAATACAAATTGTATTATTTTTAGAAAATAAATTTTGATAATTTTTTTAAAAAAATTATTTTATATCATAAAAAATATTTAAAAAAAATAATATTATATATAAATATAAAATAATATTTACTTTTAAAAAAATAAAATCACATAAAAAAATTTATTTTAAAATTTCGTTTAAACTAACTTTTAGACAATTGTGTGGGAAAACTCCAACCATTGGGGCATGAAATCTCGAAGTTGAAGAACCCAGCCACCCAGGGGATATAAAACGAACAAATGATGCCCAAGTTGGCAAGAGAACTGAACAGTGATTGGTGAGACGTACATGGACTGATTTGTTACCGATATATATAAGTAGCTTTTCTTTAATTTACCTTCTCTGCTTTACTTTCACGCAAAGACTATTTTCAGAAACACAAAAGAAAGGGTAATGAGATTTGGGTGTGTGATCCGAGATGGGACCATGGTTTAGTCCCCACTGCTAATATATATGAAGAATTTGTGTTAAAATACATTGAACGCTGTATTTTTTTTTTTTTATTACCACAAGATTGTTGAATGGTGCTTCTCTGTTTGCACTTTATTTTCTGTTGGCTTAACTGTGTATAATTCTTTCTTTTAGCAATAATAAACCAAAATTAAAAGTAAAGTATGTTTTTACTGTGTCTAGTTTTCATACATTCCATGCAGGACTAAGCTACCGAGTTATGCAATCGAGACATAACACATCACCTTCGAAAGAGGAACCCATGACCATTGCCATTTGGGTTCGGCTGTAGTTATTGGGTAGTTACATGCTTGCCATAGATAAGTGAGACCTTACATAGAACTCTTGTAATACCCATGTATTTTTTAAATTTGAGTGAATTATCATGAAGTTTTAAAAAGTTAACTGTGAAATTTACTTTCAACAATAATGCATATCCATATTCCAGGCATGAGATATACATGAAAAAAGGTTAATTTTTTCTATTAATAAAACTTATGTCATTTAATTTAAATAAAATATCATTCTATGTATTGAATGTAATGGCTTAAAAAATTTAAATCGTTACTAAAAATTACTAAATTATGAACTGGAAAATAGCCATTTTATTTTATCTCATTTTCATTCCAATGAATTATCATTATGTGCATTAAATATATATTTTTTATTTATTAAAATATCTTATTATCGATAAATGAAGTAATCTCAACATATACGATCAAACATTTAAAAAGATAATATTTTCAATGATATTATTTTTATATACATAAATATATGAACGATCAAACATTTAAAAAGATAATATTTTCAATAATATTATTTTTATATACATAAATATAAAAATTGAACTCGATACCACATTTTTAAGAGACTTTTAAAACTTAAAAATTATAAAATAAATATAAATAAAATAAACTTTACCATCACAACAATTTTATTTACGCGTTAGATATGTACATCAAATATGATAAAAAAAAATTGATACACGTATTTTGGTTTTTTAGAAGACTTTCTTATACCTTTAGGTGTGAGACGGGGCACACACGCCTCATAACGTGTTGTTGACTATGAGGTGTTGCTAATGAAATTTAAATGCTTATATTAATTATAAGTAGAATTTATCACATAAAAGTAAGATAATTAACTAAACCGCCCCATTTAATTGAAATTGATATCTATGTGCCATTGCCAAAATGTACAAATAGTCAAATAATAATAATAATGGATGACAATTAGAAAAGGTTTATAGTAAGCAACTTTTGATTAATGTAAAATCCATTGGATATGTTACCCAAAAAAAATCCATTGGATATAACCAAATAAGTTAAATAAATTTAAGAAACTTATTAAAATTCTAATTAACATTATAGTAAACGGGTAATTGATAATTAATGAGAATATCAATATGAGAATAGATTTTTTTATATTTTTTACGGTGACAATGTTGACATGAGTCATACAGTAATATTATATAGTAATACAATAATGTTACATATATACATAAAAGGTTATCTTTACTAGTTGAGAATATCTTCTTTCTTAGTTGTCGATACTTTATTAATAATTTCAGTCTAAAGATAAATGGTAAATTAAATATAAAATGAAGGGGAAATTAATCATTGAATAAAATATATAATAAATAATGTCCAAATAAGGTGAAATCTAGGACAAAAGTGTAAATAGGAGGGAATATGGATGGCATTTCAGCGACCTAAGTTTTATATATATATATATATATTGACCCAGATTTTGCTCCCATCCCACCTTCTCAAATTCAGGCAAACCGTTGATATTCAGAGCAGCTGAAAACAATGGCGATGGCTTTCAAGATGGTACTGATCTTATATTTTACTTTGTTCTGTGTATTAGATTAGATTTATGTTGTAAGTTGATTAATAATTAACATTAAACAGGCGACTACTGGAATGTGGGTGACGGATGAGTGCAAGAACTCGTTCATGGAGATGAAGTGGAAGAAGGTGCACAGATACATAGTGTTCAAGATCGACGAAGGATCAAGGCTCCTCACCGTTGATAAACTTGGTGGCCCCGCTGAGGGCTATGATGATCTCGCCGCCTCCTTGCCCACCGATGATTGCCGATACGCCGTCTTCGACTTCGACTTCGTCACCGTTGATAACTGCCGCAAGAGCAAGATCTTCTTCATTGCATGGTCCCTCACTCCACTCTATCATTACTCATTTGCTCATACACTTACGAATTTGAATCCCTCAAGTTTTTTCTTTTAACAGAAAAAAAATATAAATACAAATAAAATTATCAGTGAAACGTGTGAAATTTTTTTTATAATATTTATTTATCTGTTTTATTCATTTAATCATTAAAAAAAATTGAGAGAATTTAAATTCTACTCACACTACATATTTTATTATTATTATTTCATGTACTTTTATAATTATCATTTTAACCCTATTCTTTTACACTTCAATGATTACTTATCTATCCTATTGTTGAGTCATGGTTTCCGCAAACAAACAAAAGTAGCCAACCCAGTGTCATTTTGTCTGTGTCAGGTGCGCTATATTAAAATTATTAATTATGACTGTAATAGCAAAAGATAGTGTAATAATGTGGTATTGAATTAAATTGGTAAGGGGAAATGACTTAGTAGTATTACACAGATGTGCAACTATAAGTGTGGGGGGTTGATTTGATTTTGATTTTGATTTTATGGACTAACTGATTTGAATTTGAATATTCAGGTCTCCAACAGCATCAAGGATAAGAGCAAAGATGCTATACGCAACTTCCAAGGATGGGCTGAGAAGAGCGCTGGATGGAATCCACTATGAACTCCAGGCCACCGATCCAACCGAGATGGGATTCGATATAATTAGAGACAGAGCAAAATAGACACAATTAAATACAAGTGCTAAGCTAATTAATCATTTTATCTGCAAATGTTACTCTCTATATCTCAACTCTTTATTGAGCAGCTCTACTGACATGTGCTCTTCTTTCTTCTCGTTTACTATGATAGCTTTATTATGTAGGTTTTTGGCTGGCGGCATCAACGTGATGTAATGTAATGTAATTGGGGTGTCTAATCTTTAATGATAAATAATAATAATAAGTTATTTGTAATGTGGTTACCCGGTGTATCATAAGTTAAAGCCTAAAGACAACAAACCTTTGGTTGTAATCTCTTTTAATCATGAAAACTATTAAAAGGATAGATTAGCATAACTTTTTACACGGAAAATAAATGTTGATGCGTTATTAATGCTTTTGCATGATCCTTACCTTTAACTATGATAATTGCCATTGCATTGTTTAGTCCAGTGGCACAACATTAGCAGCCCTTACAACGGTTGCCGGACTCATAATTCATAACAAACAAAACTTTAAATATATCTTTAAACTTGAGTTTTTATAAACTCCAAATTTATTTATAAGTAAAATATAAATTAGAAAATTCAAAAAGTATTAGTGCGATTTTTCATATATTAAAAATTGAGTTTAATAATAAAAAAATATAAGATTTTTATTTATTTAGGTAATATTTTTCACTATATAAGATAATTTATAAATCTACAAAATGAAGAATAAAATAATAATAATATCATATACATCCTTAACATTAAACACGACTTGACATTATTCGTCGATTGAGCATTTCCTCTTGACCTTTTCTTGTGGTCTTATTCTTAATTTCGACCTTTTAAACAACTAACAAAGTTGAAAAAAACTATTGGTGAGCAGAAATTTTTAGGATTTGGTTTCAAGTTACGTGCATGCACCATCGTTGTCCAATTTTCATGACAATACATTTTGGCAGTTTTTGTACGCTTTAATTCTGATGCTAGCTAATATGTGAGGTATCCAACTTCCCAATAGCAAATAACCTGTTATTAAGTATTTCAATATGCTTCCCGCCACATGGATGGATGAAGTTGAACACTGATGGAACATCAAAGGATAACCCAGGCAAGCGGATTGTGGAGGACTCATACGAGGGAAGTGTTTGAAGTTTCACATCATCTGTCTCAATCTTTTGGGTACAGTTTATATATTTGTTAGGTCACTCTATTTAATTACTTTTAAGTTAGAATCTCATATGGTATCAGAATCAAGATCTCATCTTCATTGTCTACTTCTATAGGTTTCTCTCGCCTACTTCGTTAGGCTTCTTCTGCCTACTTCGCTAGGTTCGCCTGTTCCATTCAGGCATCTGTGGAGGAGGGTGTTAAGAGTCTCACATCACCTACCTCAATCAGTTTAAATATCTGTTGAGTCACTCCACTTAATGTTAATTAGTTTTAAGTTGGAATCTCACAAGAAGGATGACAAGTTGGTGTATGGCTTTAGCTTCCATATTAGGTATTGCTCATCTTTTAAAGCTAAGTCATGAGGTATTCTAAATGGGTTAGAAATTGCATGGAGGATAGGAGTAAGAAGGATTATAGTGGAAAGTGATTCAGCTGCAATCATAACATTATGGAGGCATTTAACATGCTCCAATCAAGAATTGGAGCTTCCATGCTGCATCTAGAATATCAGAGATAGCAGGTTGCTTCCTGTTTCTTCTTATATATATTATATATATTTTTAAAAAAATATAAAAAAAATTGTTGTCGCATCATACTGACTCTACAAAATTTGACTAAACTTCATTCTGTCTATTTGAGTTAAAATGCTTAATGCACAAATTTTCTAATTATTCCTTCTTATTAGATATTTTCAAGCAATTGTGTTTATATATAGATGAAGAATGTGACAATGGCAAGAACCGAGGAAAATGTGGTAAATGAAGAAAAAGTAGATATAAGATGAATACCCAACAAATGGTTCTACGCTTAAAATAATTAAATTAAGAAACTACAACTTTCCTGTTAGCTGAATTTTGATCGATTCCATTTAAATCAATTCTGAATATTAGTAAAATTTCAACATTGAAAATCAATAAAATGCATCGTTCTATCTGGGTCAAACTAATTCAATCACATGTCAAACCAATCTGAAAACATATCAAAAGTTGCAATGTTGAAATCGATAGTGGTGTGGTTGCACGTTTGGGTTTTGACTAGCAGTCATAATGGATCGTGGTGGTCCTGCGTTCGTGGCCGCCGGTTATGGGTGGTTCAGGTATGGGGTGTGAATTTGCTTTGGGCTGTCAGCGGTGAAATGACTGTGCGGCTTGGGTTCGATGGTGATAGCAAGGCGGTTGGTGGAGGTAAGGAGCGGTGCTGGTTCATGAGGGGCTCGACGGTTTCGAACTTGACTAGTAGTGGTGGCATGGGGTTCCAATTGAGATTTGGTTCATGGGCTGACACAGGTGGTTGGTTTGGTAGTTGTTGTGTGAGGAATTGGAATTGTGGTTGGCCATAGAGGTTGGGAGTTTGTCTATGACTTGATAATTCTGAGTTGTAAGGGGGATTTCTGCCATGAGTGTTGTTGGGGTGGCTTTGAAGAAGAAAAAATAAAGTATTTGATAGAGAGAAAGAAAGAAAGGAAGAGATTGATGATTGAATACATTCTAATAAGATTTTGGGTTCAACACAAGAGTCATTGATTAATTATCCTACAAAATCAACGGTGCAAAGGATGTGGAGCATCCACGCTCCAAATTCTTTTTGGAGCATTTAAAATGTTTCCTAACATTACTAAGCAAAAATGATAAACCTATGGTAAAGCATAATAGATTAGTCTCAATCATTTTGTGATGGGATAGGAAGAATTGGAATATTGTTTTTTCCCACGCATTACGAGAGCCAAATGGGTGCGCAAACAAGGTAGCAAATTGGAGTTTGGAATAAGAATGTGCACTTCAAGAGCTCCATAAGCCACTTGTTCAGTTAGCATATTTACTTTTTGCTTATTTTATTGGGGTTTCTTTACCTCGCCTAGTTAAGGCTTTGTCTCTGGGTGCATCAATGCACCTCAAATCTTGATCATTGATATGGTAGAAAAAGGTAAAATGCCATAAACGATCAACAATCAAGAATAGAAACATGTTGAACAGGTAAAACCCAAACCCAAGCTCAACCACATCACTGCCTAGCTATCATCATCTTTAACAAACCACCACCAGCTGGCGTTGTCAGTGAACTCGCCAGAGGATGCAATAACCGTGAAAAGCAAAGCTAATTTGCTCCTCGAAGTTGGACTTGCCTTGCCATCGCCTCAGATCTAGCTAAGGACGATAGTCGCGAGTCTGGGATTCATGTGGGTCATGTGGCTATGACAGTGAGCGGTGGGACACGCGGGCTGCCATAGATCTAGCATGGTGGCAAGGCGAGTTAGAAGCGATGACAGAAGAGGTTGAGGGTGGAGTGGCTGGGAGGTAGAGGCTCGATGGGTGTGACCGGTTTGGTGGCTGAGATGGAGAGGGTCTGAGGGGGTTCGGGTTTGGTGGCTTCGTGGGTCTGGGTTTCGGGTTAGTGGTGAGTTTGAGGTGGATGGAGGTTGTTTTGGTTATGAGGGGTGACGCGAGGATGCGACGACCGTGCATGCAACTGTTGGGTCGCGCACGAAGGCAATTGTAGTAGTGTGGTAGCGAAGGTTGACTCATGGTGGTGGCTAGCCGACAAGGGAAGGCCACTGTGCCCTTTTTCTTTCTTTTTTATGTGGTTGTTATCTCAAATTTACGAATCTGAGATCCAATTTTCTTCTATTCAACCCCTCTGTTGTGTTCATCACTTTCCCCTTGGCCAGCCACCAGAACCGCACCACCACCAAAGGCTCCAACGCACCACCACACACTATTCGTCAAAATCTGCATAATAATAATTAAATAACCAATAAAATTGACTACTACAAGTTAAAGAAGAGTGCATGTGTGCACCCTGATAAGGGAAAGTGCATGTGTGCACCGTGGTAAGAGAGGATGCACACTAACATTCTCCCCGCATTCTCCACAAGTTAAGAGTACGTAGTGCTTTTGTTTTCTGGGCTATCGCACCATATGTATACCAAAATAAAGAATGAAGATTTCACCAACATAGTTTTTAGTATCGTGTATTCTTGAAACAAACGTTTGCCATTGATCAAACCATTTGCTTTCATTTAAGGTGGGGGGCAGGGACGAATCTAGTAGGTAAGTGGAGCATTTGTCTCTTAACTGATCCAATTTTTAATTAATAATATATGAAATTTTTTGTTTAATTTATATTTAGTATTTTAAAATTTTTATTTTAATCCTTATATTTTTTATATAAATGAAAAATTAGACAAACAACCTTTTGATATACAAAAGAAAATAAGAGTAAAGTCATTAAATTACATATAAATTCATATAGATAATAATTCATCCTATATAAATTTAACTTTAATGTTATCTTATCTAAATTTATGTATTCTAATGAAGAAAATAAAATTATTTTTATTTATTTAATATTTATTTTAGCCTCATAACACTTGTTTCATGGATTCCTCCTGGCCCCTGAAAATTTTAGTTGCGCCACCATCTCGTATATCTCGAGATTAAAAAAAAAATAATCTTGAAACAAACGTTACGCATATAAATTTCATTCATTAAGAACTAAACTGCGCACATGGATGGATTCGCTTGTCCTAGACTGGGCACTTAAATTAAAGTTTCTCTGTAGGCAGGGCCCTAATGAACTTTTTGACATGTCATTTACTTACTGACGGATCAACTCGAGCATGCACGCAAGCTTATCCACAATGAGACATTTTTTAGTATTCAAGTTATTTGTATTCGGTCACTCATATTATTAATTAATAAATAATTATTATAATTAATTAATAATATAATTTATTTAATATGTTCAACTTAAATACTCTAGATGTATAGAATAATTCCTCATCCACAATATAGGCTAGAACATAAATAAAAAGAGTTGTCAATAATTTTTACATAATCAATAAATAAACGAATGAACCTAAGATAAGAATTATTTTTGTGAGAACCTAAGATAAGATTTAGCCACACATATACAAACCCACCTCAACTACTCTCTCTCTCTCTCTCTCTCTCCTTTTTTTTCTTTTTTGGTAGAATCAATTATTCTCATTTTTATTTTCGAATCGCTCTTGCTCAATGATATATGAGAGAATGAGAGATAAGTCTCTTGATACTATTATCTATGTGACATGACTTATTATTTGTTAAGTGATAAAATTAAATGATTCTTTTTTCCCTTTCGCCTTATTTTAAATTTGTCAAAACATCTCCAGACAAAATAAAAATAAAAACTTGTCAAAACATCTTATGGTCCTTGTTTCTGATTGATGTTGTATAGTTATATATATGAAATTCACTTACTCGACTAAGCTGGTGAAAGCCAAAACAAAAAAGTTGTGCATAGCTTAGTGAAATCCGAATAATTAATGTAAAGAAAGAGAGCTTCCACTTCAACTCTGAATCTTTTACTTTGTAGACATTGTTAAAGTGTTACTATGGAAATGTTGGAAAGCAAGGCAATGTTGGAAAGAGAAGTGTCTTATTAAACAGAGACTTAGGAAAAACATGAACATGCACAACCTAAATGTAGATCATCATTTTCTTTTTTGCTCATTGAAATGTAGATCATCATAAGGCATTTACAAGAACGAACGACTAGCAATTTGAAAATAGGAAGAGAGGAAATGCAAAATATAAAACTCGAGGCAATAAGCGAGCCCACAGATGAAAAACTTGGGAAAGAGCCATATTATGATGGGCCACCTAAAAAGCTTGTAACACTTTGGACTTGGTATGTAACGTCCACTTAAGAGACAGGCGCTCACTTACATGAGAAGCGGGGGTATCGTTAGGATTAGTCCACTGTCCACATGTGAACGTGTGATTGTTGACCCCCAAAAAAAAAAACTTGTGATTTACAATTTAATTGTGGAAAAAGAAAATCCTACATTAGAAAACGGAGATCCGCTGTAGTATATCATTATAAGAAAAAGGATTTTTTTCCTCAGACAAAATGTTGTGAAGGATAAAATAGGAGATATATCTTCCCGGTTGTTCTTGGTACTTCAAGATGCTCTAGCAAATTAGCAATTATAGTGTTGTGTGCTAGCTAGCTGGCTAATGATTAGTACTAAAACTCTCTTTATGACGTTTGGTAACTACTAAAACTTACATATTCCAATCAACACCCAGCACTTCCAATTCACGGACGGGAGAAACAGCATTGCAATCCTTATCTCACACTCGATTCAACTTTAGACCATCCCAATTATCAACAATGAATGTACTCAAGTCACCATATATCCTATCTTCCTAACTAAAGATATGTCTCATTTTCATGTAAAAAAAAAAAAAGAAAAAGATATGTCTCATTTTCAGGAATCTTGATATATTCATCTTCAAACTTTATCCTCTTTTTTAATCACCAACCAAAGCACAATTGATCTATTTGGTGACTTTGTTGTCACACTAACAGATAAATTAGGCAACATAAACTACAAATTAGGATGATGTCAAGTTAACCCAAAGAAAAGAAAATTAAAAAAGGGATGAAATATTCGGTTGTAAATCCAAGGGAACCACCGAACAATGGTCAACTTGCCTGCCTCTGGACCAAAAGCCAAAATTCAGGGCAAGTTGGTTTCAATTTTAAGTAAGCCAGAATGATGGAGAAGCTGAACTGACCAGTGTATTCAATTTGGGCTAGGCTAATCTTAAGTGGGACCTAAAAGAAGCATTTATCCAACCCAGTGAAGGTCACCACCAATTTCGCACCTAAAACCAAACCTTTTTCTTTTGACTTACATTTCAGGAACTTTTGCTTTGATAAAAATAAGAATTATAATTCTAAGGTGTGACAGAATAAATGTTAATCTAATTTATTTATTTAAATGCTAAATTTGAACTTAATAACTGCCAATTAGTTTATCACTTAATTGGCACCAACTCATATTTCTTTTAAGGGTTAAGTATAAAGTTGATGTTAAAAACTCAATGATTTATCAGTCATTTTTCTCCGTTTCCTATCCAGGTATTTATACCTCTGATATAAAAGAAATTATAATAATAAATTAAATGATAGAATAATGTTATATTCTTTTTATAAATTTTTTAATAATTTTTTAATATTAAATAAAAAATAAATACTTCTAATATCTTTAAAATATAAAAAATATTTAATATTTTTTAATTAATAATTAAAAAATTAATAAGAGATTAAAACATTTTCCTAAATGATATAATAATTGCTAAAGTATAAGAATTTTATAGTGGCTTCGTTTATCTATGCTATAATCACGCCCAAAAATGGATATCAAACGCATGGATGACTGATAATTCAGAATTCTTCTTTATTGGAGTTGACTGATGATCTAAACTTGCCGTCAAATCGTACCGCTCCAACTACTGACAATTTAACTTTCCAGCTCAGATCAAAAGAGATGAAAAATAAAGATGACGTCAGTGTTCAACGACAGGTAGGGAATGCGTGTCTGGGACCCGCAATTACTGAAATGATCACATGTCCACCACGCGATGAATGCTTGTACTCCGCAATGGGCGTGGGCGTCTAATCTGCACTGTCCATCTCGGCACATGATGGTCCACTCAACGATGTTTGTAGCACGTTCTAAAATAAAATGTCAACCGTCCGATATAGGAGCATGGGGACAAATCTACCTGTCTCTGCTCGAACAGGTTCACTTAAACAAAAAAAATTATTCAAGAGTAAGCCTTATAAATAAGAGTGAAAAAATTTTAAATGAAAAAATATATTTTTTTCATTTATTAATGTATTAAATATATTTTTAAAATATCTAATAACTACTTTTAAAGTACTTATTAAAAGCTAACATGTATTGATATAAGTGAAAGAATTAGAATTTTTTAAACATGTGTTATTATATTTAATTTTGATATTTATGTATATAAAAATGATATTATTAAAAAAATTTCTATTTAGATATATGATGTATCTCGAAAAATTAATTTATCACATATTAAATAATGATACTCTAAGAAAAAAAATACTGATTAGCAAACACTATAAATAATAAAAATCTATACTATATATATTTCAAAGATAGTTTGAAGAAAAGTTCTGTCAAATGTCAACTTTTGGTAGATTTTTTTCACCAAAAGTTGCACATTTCTATTCTTAGTAACCTAATTATTTTTATTAAATTAAAACATAAATTATTTGTTAAATTTAAATTCATAATTAATTATCACTTATGTCATACAATTGTATTCCATCACAAAAAATAGCTTCTTAAGGAAGCTTATTATCATGTCATAGTTGAATTAATTTAATTTTTTTTTGTCTTTATTGTACATAGCTGTACAGCAAAAAAATAAAATCATTAAAGACGCTGATAGGAGAATGAGACGGTGCATTTGTTGGCATGTTTGAGTTTCAATACAATCCATTACCAATACAATTCATTCGTGACTATTCATTTCAAAACCCAAAATTGTCAGAAGCATTTCAGATGTCCACCACCTTTTCGCTGAATGTTCTTCTTCCAATTTTGAAAACTTAACTCCGTCACAACCTCACACGACTACTTCATCTTCTTTTCTTTTTTGCTTCCTTTTCTGGGTTTCCACAAAATCTCATCCATTGCTTGCATCTCAGACGACTTCTTCCATCATCTTCTTTGCTGCGTCTCGGGTAACAGTGATTAACATAACGAATCTTGGAATGAATTTCAATTTGTTTCTTAATTCATATTATTTCATATTCAACTTCTTATTAATTTTATCATCTTATATCATTATAATTATAATTCTCTGTTTTTGAATTAGTTTTTATTTTACTTATCAAGTTCTTTATTTTAAATTTCTCCATTTCATTTTTAACTTCCTTATCTTATTAACCAAATGCCCTTTCCCCTACCAGTTCATTATCTGCCTTCACCAAACGCCCAAACTCTTTAATGTACGCATTTTAAAGTCTCTTTCTTCCTTTTTCTTATTAGCTCTCTTTCAAAACACAACTCCAGCAAGGGTGATTTTTGGTTATAACAGAAGCAGGGGAGGTTTGGAAGGGTGGTGCAGTTGTTCGCTGGCAGTGCGGCAAGTCTAGTAAGGTTGGACATCAGTGGTGTGAATTTTGCAGGTGACTCACAACAACGAGTTTGGGGGGACTGGGTTCGTGCTTGGCTAGCAGTGGTAGTTGAGTCTGGGTCGTCGAATGTTTAATGGGGTTTGAGGTGATGAGGAGGTAACAGTGCTATCTCGTGGGGCTTGGTTTGCTATTGCCTTGGAGGATTGGTGTATTTTTCCTTTCTTTTTTTCTATATCTGATCTGCATGCTACTTAATTTCGACATTTTAATTTTACAGGATAATCAACCCTTAATATTTATTGAACCAAATTAGGATGATGATGAATATATCAAAAATTCTGCTTCTAGGTATTGAACATTGCCTTGAACGAAACTCTATTTGGATCTTTGCTTTGTACTTTCTATTTGAGAATTTCAATTTTATAAAATGAATCTGATTAAAAAAAAGCATTATTGGTGTAGTTCTAATTGTTGGTTGGTTTGTAGGGTCTCAGAGACTGGTAATAAGGGAATATGTTGAATTACTTTTGCAATTGGAGGTCAGAACAAATACTAATAGCAATGAAACTTTTAATTGTTATTTTTATTGGTTTTAGGTTTTGAATGTATGATTTGCTTTCTGGGTCATTTGATGAAGTTGGATTGGGAAGGTGGGAGCTTCTGGAGTCCAAAAAAAAAATCTTTCTTTTACAACCTTGCAGGTTTTTAAAGATTTAGTAGAAGAAATTAAAGAGGCTGAAGAAAAGAAATGGTGGAATAGGACAATAGACTATCATGGTATGTGAATTTTAAAGTGTTACGAGGAAGTGGTTAACTAAGATTTTAGTGTTTTATATCAATTTATATCACTTTGGAAGTACAAAATAGATTATAGAATTTATTTTCTTAATTTTATATTACTTATGACGTTTTTTTTTATGTGGAAAGTTGAAACAACTCAACGTCGTGCTTATGCTAAGTTTGAGTTTATGCTTTACTTGCTGCATTGACCTCAGGTTCTCTATTGCACTAACTAGCAAGAAAATTAACAACATTAATTAGATGCACGAATTAGACTGAGCAATATTGATTTTAAGTGCTCACTGCATAGTTATAGTAAAAAAATTATTTATTTTCAATTGATAGTTATTATTTATATGTTCTTTCCTTTTGATATTAAATTGGCTTAGGGTGACTGAGGAAGTGGTGAATGAAACTGAAAAGAAAGAATTTGAGTGATGAGAAGCTTACAGGTGAGGAAGATGCAATAAATTAAAATAAGGAAAGTCCTACTAATGAAGTTGAAGAAATGGAGCCCGAAGATAAGGTGAATGTCTAGCTTATTTAAGCTTTCTCCATTTATCCTAAATTTACTACTGCATCTTCTAATTGTTATAAGCATGGATTGGATGTTGACATAGTGCAAAGTCTTATATAAACATTGGTTTAGTGATTATGATTGATTAAATTAAGGTTGTTATGTTTTTAATGTTAAGTTTTCAGTCAAAATAATGAACAAAAATCTTATATTATTTTTTCTTTTCCTCTATATTCATTTTTTCTCCCATCTTTTTTTTTTCTCAGCTACTCCTGCTAAAGGTTCTATTTTTCTTCCACCCCAAAATCTAAAATGGATCATTTGGAGACCTTGATTTACTTTGAAGGTGGGATGGTGCAGCATCATCATCGAGAAATGAAATCAACAAAGCTTCGAAGATTTGCTTCAGGAACCTCCTTGATGCTCATTGATGTGCATCCTCAATGTGTTAGTGTATGCCCTAGAGGCTAATTTATTTTGATTGTACTAGCATACATTATATTATGCTATTTATTTAATATATGAGACATTTTATTTATTGTGTATTATTTATCATAAACATAATAAAGTCCTTAGAATAGTAAGTTTTATGCCATAGGACATCAAGTAGAGGATTTGATCGTGAAATCCTATTGGATAAAACCAGAACACTATTCGTAAATGACCCTAGTCAAGTATTATTATTAATCAGGATGACAATAATGCATTGAGACTAGTATGTGCGTAAACTGATGACCACATCTCATGGGTCATGGATATAAGATATCAAGTCTTCACATGGATTCATATTAGAGTAATGATGTATTAGATTGACCCGTCATGAGAACGCTACATGGATCATTATGTGAGTGTCATAAGCGTTTCTCATAGTGATAATGGTATATGTGGTCTTTTGACCTGAAATCATTACGATTCCTACATGAGAAGTTGTATGTTTTAATACCATCAAACGACATCTGTAACAAGGTGATTATAAAGTTAGTTATTAGACATACCACAAATCATGTGGAAGGATGTTAGTGACCTATATGAGATTTGTCCCTCCTACATAACAAGAGTGATATCTCTGGGTCTCCTAATTAAGTGAGACTACAAAATGCATGGTCATGCTCAAATGAGTCAATATGAGATATTGATCTTATTTGTTATTACTAAGTTTACTCGAGTATCAGGAAACAAAAGATTAGACTATACAAGGGTGACACGTTCCATGCCTTGTGTTCAATCTAGATATATGGGCAAAAAGACTAAAATGTACGGTAACATCGATCACAGAAAGGTTATGTCAAATCACTGACATTTTCATTACTTGGGTAGCAACAATGTGTTACTAGATACTACTCACTGCTTATAATATTAAAATTAGATTTTAATATTACTGTCAACATTATGAGAACCTGTAAGATCACACACATAGAACAGACTAAATTGGAGCATTTAGAATCTAAGTTGGACTGTGATTCAGTCGTGGGCCGAACTCATAATAGATGAGTCTAGGTTTGCACAGCTTACCTTGCTGCTGCTTTCACTCGCATAAGGCAACAACTATTATAAATAGCACTGCTAAGGGACTGTCAAGGCATGCATTATAAACCCTAGCCGCACTTGACAAAAACAGTGAATGAGATAGTGACAGGTTTCTCTTCTCTTCACAGCTAGCATTGTGTCAGAGACGTGGGACTCTTTTTTGCGGACGTTGGATGTTTGCGAGTCTGTTCGTGTGGATACCGCAGAGACATTATTACTGTTACGGTGTTGGTGATTCACGACACTTGATTTTATCATGCTTCAAGAGGTAAACTCTTTTAAAATACAGATTATGGTCTATTTCCCATGTATCCTTTGTGAGAATTTTTTTTAAAATTTCTCACTGTATGATGTATCCGCAATTCCCAACACAAGGCTCCTTATTTTAACTTTCAACTGCTTCAAACCGGTCCTTGTATTACCTTTCTGCTTCAAGCTCTCATTGCTCTTTTAGGTAAAAATTGAAAAAAAATGTATATCACTTCCCTATATTGTAGGTATTGCTACTTACGTCTCCTTTCTCTAGCACGCTTCAAGTGCTTCTGTCATTTTTTCTTCCAAATCTTTCTTTTAATCCACCCACCTCGTTAAGGTTTATTTCTTCTTATTATCAAAGCTAACGTCCATTGTACATTTTTTTCTTTTTTGGTTTGGGTTTTTATGTTTTTCAAACTCTAATTTTGGTTTTTCAGCCCTCTTGGAATGGTACATGTAATTATTATATACTATTGCTAATCAAATTATTGATATCTCCAATTTTGGTGATAACTTTATAGAATGTAGTTATTTGTGCCCTATTTTTGTGCGTTTTTGATTGCTTTGTCCTTGTTGTTATGTATTGTTAGAAGGCTTTAACCCCATTTTCATGTAAAATTAATGTTGAGGTCTTCCTTCTTATCAATTTTGTTAAAATTCTTCTTAATCTTTGATTGAATTGAGTTTGATTGCATTTGTATTTGACTGGTTGATTTCTCAATTACAGGATGGACCCAAAAGAACAAAAGGATGCTAGCCAAGGCCCTGCATTAGAAGAGGAATCACAAGAAAAGCTTCAGCAGCATATGTCACAACGCTTACATGTTCAAGTCACGATGTGTTGCTCTCTGCCTGTGCACCCTGATAACCCGAGGCATTCGCGCCACGACGTGGCTTGTAAATGTCGCGGTGGTGGTGACCTATATTTGTGTGCCGCAACCCAAGTTGTGTAATATCGCGGCGTGAAGCGCAAAATTTGTGGGCCTATAAATACTTTGTATGCAGATTTTAGAGGGGAGCTTTTTAGGACTTTTTTTTTACTTTTTTAGCTTTTGTTTCTCTGAGAACCTAGGAGATAAGACTTCATTTTCGGGCTGAAAGAGAGCTGAAGGAGCCAAGATTAGAGATTATCTTCATCTTGGAAGGAGATTCAAGCTTCAAGGCTTACCCCATTAGGCTTCTTCTTCTGTTCCTTCTCCTTTCTCTCTTCCCTTTATCTTGAATATGATTTTTTGCAATGCATTTCCGTATTTAATGAGTAGCTAAGTTGTGTTTAGGATATTCTTTGGATCCTCCTTTGGATATTGAATGATTTATACTCTTTTGAGATTATATAAATGATTTGGGTTTTGTTATATCATATGGTGCTTAATGTTCTTATTTGTTTCATCAACATTTAGGTGATTTGATGAAATCTAATAAGCCTAGACATAGGACTTTGGGTTTTAGATCATACGTATGGTAGATGCATGATCGATTTCATTCCAATGGCAAGATAGATTGATTCGTTAATGAGATAGACATATACCTCTTAGCCATGCATAGTCATAGTTAAGAATTAATACTTGTTGTTTGTTTTAGTTCTCTTGGACGCATAGTAAACTATGTAAGTGACATAGGATTAATCGACTTAGACATATGCTTTTAACTAAGTTAGTTTCTCAGGCTAACTTAATCTAATCATTTGTATTACTTAAAAGGATTGTATGTTATCAATTGAAGTAGAGAGTGAAAAAGGATTTCCTATTTTCTCAACTATATCTTTATCTTTTCTTTATACTTTGTAGTTTAATTAATCAACCTTTTTTCTAATTTACGTTGCTTGAATGGAATTAGTTAAGTTGTAGGTTAATATTTAGCTTTAGAAAGTAACCATAGTTCTCGTGGGAACGATTTCTACTCATCATTTTTATTACTTGAGCGACTCGTACACTTGCAGTTAGCAAAAGAGTTACCAACAAGGTTGGCAGCCCAACAAGTTTTTCAACTTTCTTGGAATCAGGAGTGCTAATTGGAAATGGTGGTTATTATAGAAATGTTTTCAGAATTACACCTCCCTTATGTTTCACCAAAGAAGATACAGGCTATCATTGGCCTCAAATTCTCTTTGTTGTTGACATTCGATAAACAATACTAATCTATATTACTTGGTGACAACAATTTCGGGCTCCTCCAGAAGCTGAAGCTTTGGTAGCACATATGTGTTTTAAGTAACATGACATTTGAATTTCCCCCTGTTATTTTAGATTTTGGATGTCTGGCTCACTTTGATTAACTTTTGTTCCACGATGATGAGGGTGGTGACATGTTAAATTTTTTAATCCACTATATCAAAAAAACTATTATGATGTGACTCTTACTTGGACTACTATTAGTTATCAATTTGTCAATATGTACATTGTTTTTTCCCTAATTTTTGATTTTTCAAATATATAGTCTGCTCGCTGTCTACAACCCAAGGTTCCATCTCCAACTTCATCTACTGCGTCTAAGGTAGAACCAATGGTTTCACCCATTAATGAAGGAACAACAATTCAGCAAATATACAGGAAACAACTAATAATAGTAAGGTTTTTTCTACTCCACAGTAGACAACACCGGGGCAAGTAACGACCACCAGGGCTGCAAACTGCTGATGTATCTGTGAACACCCAATTTTATCTGGGTCAGTAAAATCTTTTAATTCAACATTAAAAAAATAAAATAAAAATAAAATAAATAAAATAATTTAATTCCAGGATCCAAATCAAGTTCAATCCAATAAAAAAAATGTTCAAGTACATTTAACTACCTTGACCCACAGCAGCTTCAAAAATCCTTTCATTCAGCATCTTGCCTGGCGATGACTGTTCCTCGCCTCGCGATGGCACGCATGAAGGCTCGCCTTGCAACATGTCAAGCTCGCCAGGCAACAGATCAAGTAAGGAACATCTTTTTCTTTCTTCTAAGTTAAATCCAAACCTGTTTCAATCAAATTTTTTCCTTCCATTAGCCAATGAACACCAAAAACCTATCATACTCTTAAACAACTAAAACTTATCTAATTTCTACCTAAATTTTTTAATTCTAAAACTAGTTTAACCCAAAAACTTACTTGTGCTAGAGATTCAACAATTGGGGAAGATGACTTTGGAACAGTGTACAAGGGAAAGCTTATTAATGGATCTCCTGTGGCTATAAAGCATGTCAAGAAGCTATGGCATAATGTTCATCTTTTGACTGTTTCCCATGTTAAAGATTGCATGAATAAGAGAAAACTCCCATATTTTGCATTTGATATTTTAACTATTGGTTAGTCATTTAGTGTTAATGGTTTCGTTGCATTCTTGCTTCATATTATTATTTTCTAAATGCAATTTTTTTCTATGATAATGGAATAAAACAATAGAGAATCTCATGCTTTACATGGGAACCTCCCAATAATATTTTTGTTCAATTTAATTTATCTCTAAATATAATATTAGTTCTAAATATAATATTTTTAATATTAATACCATCACCCTATGGTTTAATATAATCTCTAAATCAAGTGTAAAATATCTCAGTTTCATGACTCTAAGATTTGTTTGAATTCTCAAGCTTATTGCTCTACTTTGAAAATTACACCTGGCAAGATTGCAAAAGGACTTCTGATAAGGGAAATGGTTCTGGAAAGGCTGAAATGTCATTCACCAAGTTCAACCAAGAGAAGATTGAGAAGGATTGATTGGAATCTGCTGGAATTTGATATTGTTTCTTTTGATCTTATTTGTTTCTTTGGAGAATGTTGTTGGACATGGAGCTAAATTTGTATTGATGTATGAATGTTACATTGTTTTTTGTTTGTTGTGTCTTGAGAGGGTCGTTTGGACATCTAAGGGGTTGTTGCCTTTTGAAAATTGTGATTTAAGGTTGTTTTTCTGAATGTTTGCCGACATTATGCTATCCATGTCTAAATGTGGGCCTTTATATTTGGTTTGGAGATTTTTCTTGATAATTTATTGCATTGTGTTAATTTTGGCTTCTAAGTTTTCGTTTTTCTGCCATTTGTTATATCTTTTGTTTATCTGATCTGTTGTATTATAATAGTCCGTAGAAGGTCATCGATTATGTTTCGGGTAAGATTACTAACTTCTCTTTATTTTTTTAATAGGTATTTTTTAAATGATTAAGTTCTCATTCTTGTCTTTAAACATGTAAATGCAGGTTGTATTATTTGAAGTGTAGTGTTGAAATCATTTAGTTTAGTATCGAGATTGATTATGTAGTACTATTTGTATTACTTTTTATCTGGATTGAAATCAATTGTATTAGTTTTAATAGAGATTGGATTTATGTCTTACTGTCTTTTATGTGAATTGAGTGTATTATTTTTTACAATTCTAATATTTTATCTTTTTCACTTGACTGATTTGAGCCTCTTTTAAATTAATTTATTTTAATTCTTAGTTGTTTAATAGAAATAAATATAATTATACATAATCAACTTAAACGAATATTTTAATGGATTTCTTAGTGAAATCAATAATAGTAAAAGTACTATGATATTAAATATTTTCCATTCATACTAATATACTTTTAATAGTTTATAGTCTCCTCAATTACTTTAATCAGTTTAGAACAATTACATATATTGTGATGCATGGTCATAACACCGATCGTCCTTAAGGCTTTGTATTCATCACCTATGATTCTAACAAAGTATTTGACAAAAGTACAATACAAGTTGAGTCCAATTAAATGGATAAAGTTATGATCTAAGTAGAGTTAGTAGCTTTCTTAATGATTGACCTATATGTTTTTTAAATAATTGATATAAGTACTTTGTGATTGTAAAATTCATTGCGATACAACATTGTATCATTTAAAAATCTTAGTGAATAATCAATGTGAAGAAAACTTTTAATAAAAATCAAATTAAAATAAAACATACGAAGAATACTAGAGGAATAAGCTGAAAATCTTTATAGCATTAGCAATGTAGTACTTAAAAGAAAATAACTTAATTAAATAAATATTAAATTTACATACATATTCAAATATGTTTAATTTTGTATATCATTTCAATTGTTAGATTTGTGTTTAAAATTAAGAAGTAATATAGTCCAATTTTAAATTTCAATGATCAATAATTATTGTAATTATTCATATTCGTGTTTTGCAATTTAAAAAATTATTAATTACTTATACATTTCTTAAAATAATTTTTTAAATTAAAATTCTACTTATTATGCACGGGTTCAAAATACTAAAATTTTTAAAAACAAAAGCAGATAATTTAAAAGGAAAGTTGATATAAAAATTTGATAAAAAATTTAAATTATTTTAATCGCTCGTTTACATGATAGCAAATCAACTTTAACATTAAAATCTTATATATTTACAGCCATCATATTTCTAAAAAGTATTCAGATAAAAAAATTAAAACTTATTTTATACAATTTAAATATGATAAATTATTATAATTAATATTGTTTTATACAGCGAGAGGTGGATCATATAGGTGTAGAAGAGACATAGGTAACTTGATGAGAAAGTAAACCTCTGACATCAATATTAAATGCAAACTAAGTTGTGATGTACGTAATAATATAAAAAGATGATGTAATAAACAAAGTAAATAAAAAATAAAAAATATAATCAAACTACGTCTAATTAAAGTTTAATATAATAATTCATTTCATAATATAAAACAAATATCATCAAATACTAAAAAAGAACAAAAAAATATTAAGGAAGATTTGTTTTAAAAAAAAAAGATGTCATGGTAGGTATTCTAAAGTTATTAAATTTAGACCGAATCAACAGGTTGAACTGATGAATTGGTAGGTGAGACAGTCTGAGTTGTTTTGGTGGATCGATTACGCATTTGAACCAATAAAAACTAATTGATCGAGTGTGGTGAGACTCGGTGACTCAGCTTTTTATGAAACTCATTTGAGCAAAGTTAGAAGGATTTAATCGCACCCCATGCACACCATCGCCATGACCCCAAATGCACCCACACCTAGTTGCGGCTCCTCTGCTTCACAACACGAGTTGAAGGTGTTGTCGAAGGAAGAACATACACAGTCGAAGGAGGAAAGAGGCTCATGTAGGTGTTGATTGGATGGATCTGGCGTAGTCTAGCAAAGATCGACAGCATCGGAGTGCTGGCTTCGTCATTGCCTTTGTTGCACCTTGGACACATCTTTTATAGTCTTTTTGAGTGTGTTATTCAGTGCTAAAGGATAAAGTGAAAATGTAGTATGACAATTAACAAAAGTATCGAGGGATGTTAGGGATTTTTATGGGTTTGGCTTGGGCTAGTCAGCCCAATTAAAGTAGACCTACAGGGTTTTATTTGAGTTACGAGGTAATGAGTCTAAGCTAAAAAACATAGAAATATATTACTAATTTTAATCTGGCCCAAACCCAAATATTTCTATGTTTAAAATTTTTTTATATTTTATATTTTATATATTTATTTTATACAATTTGACCGATTCAACCAATAACTTACTGGTTGAACCAATGACCCATTAATCCAATACCTCAGTTGAGTCAATAATCAAACCGCATTTAATAATTATGGTTTCTTCTATCCCTACATTCATAACCCTGAGAAATTCATAAAATCTAACAATATTGAATCTATTAGGGATAAAGAAAAATTGTTTAAAAAAATGCAAGAAATCACGCTTTCAACATTAATAGGTAAGTTCACGGGGGTTTGTGTAAAGTCGGTAAAGTGGGTTTTAATCTGTGATTCAACCAGTTTAACTCGCGTAAAATAGTGGGTTGGGTTATTTAAAAATTAACCCACAAAGATCTCGGACTAACTTGACCTGGGTCACTTAACCTGCAAATTAAATTGGTTTAAGTCGGGTTGATTCACGGGTTGTAAGATTAAAAAAAAAAGATAGAGGGGGGCATGCCACTAGACACAGAAACGTTTAACATGCATGTTGTTTGATAATATGGTGCATTTATGTTTTATTTATTTTATTTATCTTAAGGGTAGTTCAGTCTTTTACTTGTTGCATATATATTTTTACCTTTTTTTTCTATTCTTGTAATGTTGGCTGATTTACTTTTGCAATAAAAAACCCTAGCCACTTTTCTCTTCTTCCTTGTTCTTCTCCTCTTCCTCATATGCATTACTAATCTTTATATGGTATCAAGAGTAAGGATGATTCTGGCCACAGCTTTCGCGGATCAAACCTAGGTGATTTTTTTGGCGACCCATTTTGCAGCGTTTTGGAGCGCGACCCAGACGCCATTCCGTTCATTTCAACAACAACCTAGGTGATTTTTTGTTAGCAATTCATTCTTCCTTTTTGGGGTTCTCTCTGTTAGGGTTTTGTAGAAACCCATTTATAGAAATTGAGGTTTTCTTTTCTCTGTTTTGTAATTGTTTGTAATGGCTGGAGAAAATGATGTTTCTCTTCAATCCATTAGTGTGCAGTTGAATGGGCAGAATTATTCATATTGGAGTTATGTGTTGAAGAATTTTTTGAAAGGCAAGAGTATGTGGGGTTATGTTTCTGGAACCTCTGTTAAGCCAAAAGATAAAAAAGATGAGAAATATGCAACAGAGCTAGAAACCTAGGAGGTAAATAATTCGAAGATTATTACTTAGATCAACAACTCTGTTTCGTAGTCTATACGAATTCAACTAGCAAAATATGAAACAACCAAGGAGGTTTGGGATCATTTGAAAAAGTTGTATGCACAATCTAATTTTGCAAAACAATATCAGTTGGAGATAGATATTTGAGCTCTTCAACAAAACAACATGATCATACAGGAATTTTACTCTGCCATGAGCAATCTTTAGGACCAGTTAGCTCTTACTGAATCTGCTGAGTTATAAGCTTTTAAGTCGTACATTGACCGTAAAGAAGAATAGCGTCTGATTCAGTTTTTGATAGCTCTTCGAGATGATTTTGAAGGGCTTTGTGGAATAATTTTGCACCGTAATCCTCTTCCAACTATTAATTCGGTTGTTAATGAATTGTTAGCTGAAGAGATCCGACTGAAGTCTCAATCAGAAAAAGGGAATGTAGACAAAGGAATCCTCCCCAACCCATCTGTTTTTGTTGTTCCTTCTAACAAACGTAAATCTCATGGAAAGGTTGGTTACGATGAATGTAGTTTTTGCAAGCAGAAGGGCCATTAGAAAGCTCAATGTCCAAAATTATTGAATAAGTCGCAGTAAGCACAACAACCACCTCAATGGAGACCTCCCAGTCAGTTTAGCCAACGAAACTTCAAGCCTCCAACATCAAATGTTGTTGCAGTTGTTCCTCCGTCAACTGAGAGTACATCATTTTCTAGTCCTACAGTATCTGATCTTGCTAAGAAATTCTAGAAGTTTCTTGCCACACAACCACATGCCATGTCTGCCCAATCCAATATAGGTTTGCCTTCCTCTAACTCATCAGGTATATCTTCACCCATATGGATCCTTGACTCTGGAGCTTCTCATCATATGTCATCTGATTTTAAATCATTTGTGTCTTTACATCCTGACTCATCTGTGTCAGTCATGACTGCTGATGGCACTCCTCTGCTATTAGCAGGCACTAAGTCTGTTTCCACATCTCATTTGTCCATTTCAGATGTTTACTACATTCTTAATCTCACTTTGAGTCTTGTTTCTGTTAGTCAATTATGTGACTCTGATTACTTAGTTTTATTTTCTTCCACCTCTAGTTTTGTGCAAGATCTGCAATCCAGGAAGCTGATTGGGACAGGCCGTAGGCAGATGGGACTTTATATTCTAGATGAACTGAGAGTTCTAGATGTTGCAGCTTCTAGTGTTGACCTGTTGTCTTTTCGTCTGAATTCCTCGTCTTCTAGTTTTTATTTATGGCATTCTCGTCTTGGACATGTTTCTTCTTCTCGTCTGAAATACTTAGCTTCTACAAAGGCTTTAGAAAAGTTACAATCTAATGATATTTCTGACTGTTGTGGTTGCAAACTTGCTAAGTTTACTGGTTTGCCTTTTTCTAAAAGTATTTCAGTTTCTGTTGCACCTTTTGACTTAGTTCATTCTGATGTATGGGGACCATCACCAGTTGCTACCAAAGGTGGTTCTAGATATTATGTATTGTTCATTGATGATTGCACTCGTTATTGTTGGGTTTGTCTTATGAAACATCGTTATGAATTTTTGGGCATTTATCATATGTTTCGTGCTTTTGTTAAAACTCAACATAATGTTGTTATCAAGTGCTTTTGATGTGGTCTAGGTGGTCAATATACTTCTAATAAATTCTCTGAATTACTTGCTTCTGATGGGACTTTTCACTAAACTTCGTGTACTGACACTCCTGAACAAAATAGAGTTACTAAAAGGAAACATCGCCACATTGTTGAAACTGCTCGTTCCCTCCATATGTCTGCCTTTGTTTCAAGTGAGTTTTGGGGGGAAGCTGTCCTCACTGCAGTACATGTCATTAACAGAATTCCATCTTCTGTTACTTTAGGTTTGTCTCCCTTTGAGAAATTATATGGTTGTGTTCCTGATTATTTAGCCTTGAGAGTCTTTGGTTCTACTTGCTTTATTCTTCGTCCTCATGTAGAATATAGTAAGTTGTCTTCTCGTTCAGTGATTTGTGTTTTTCTTGGTTATGGTGATGGTCAGAAGGGTTATCGTTGCTATGATCCTGCAAATAAAAAACTTTATATCTCACGTCATGTTGTGTTTCTTGAGCATATTTCCTTTTATTCTATTCCTTCTAGTCAGCATGTCCTTACCAAATTTGATCTCACCCACATTGATCCTTTTCACACAGATTCTGACACCGCTCCTCTTCCTGTGACCCATAACCAAAATAATTCTGATGTTGAGCTTTGCAGAGTTGACACTAGTAGTTCTGTAAATCCAGATGCCTCTTCTGTCCCCACGCCTCCCCAAGAACCTTCTGTGATCGTGGATCCTCCTCCTCCTCCTCGTTATCCTTATCGTGATTGTAAGTCCACTAAATTGCCAAATTTTATTTATTCTACTTATTTCACTTCTTTTGCTTCCTTCTTATCTTCTATTCACAGTTTGTCTGAGCTCTTTTCTTATAAAGAGGCTGTTCTTAATCCCCTTTGGCAGCAGGCTATGGCAGAGGAACTTTCTGCTTTGTACAAGACAGATACTTGGGACCTTGTCTCTCTTCCGCCAGGAAAAACTGTAATTAGTTCTCGTTGGGTATATAAGATCAAAACCAAGTCCGATGGATCTGTTGAGAGATACAAAGCTCGCTTAGTTGCTAAAGGCTTTTCTCAACAATATGGTATGGATTATGAAGAAACTTTTGCTTCTGTTGCCAAAATGACTACTATTCGTACTCTTATTGCAATCGCATCTATCCACCAGTGGCATATTTCTCAAATGGATGTTAAAAATGCCTTCTTAAATGGTGATCTTCAAGAAGAGGTTTATATGGTTCCTCCACCAGGTGTTTCTCATAATCCAGGTGAAGTTTGTAAATTGCAGAAGGCTCTCTACGGGCTCAAACAAGCTCCCCGCGCTTGGTTTGAGAAGTTCTCCATTGTGATTACATCTCTTGGCTTACACTCTAACCCGCATGATTCTGCTTTGTTTCTCAGGTGCACTTCTCATGGTCGTATCATGCTCTCCTTATACGTTGATGACATAATCATTACTTGGGAATGATGTTGACGGGATTGTGGAGTTGAAACTCCAATTGGCCCATCAGTTTGAGATGAAAGACTTAGGTACTCTTCGTTACTTTTCGGGGATTGAAGTTACCTACTCTTCTAGAGGTTACCTCCTTTCTCAATCTAAGTACATTGACACCATTCTTGAACAAGCTCATCTCTCTGACACTAAAACAAATAATACTCCTTTTGAGCATAATGTTTGGTATACCTCTTTTGATGGTGTTCCTTTGTCAGATCCCACTTTGTATCGTACTCTTGTTGGCAGTTTGGTATATCTTACTATCATTAGACCTGATATTGCTTATGCAGTACATGTTGTTAGTCAGTTTGTTACTTCTCCTACTATAGTTCATTGGGCAGCTGTTCCTCGCATTCTTCATTATCTTCGGGGTACTCAATTTCAGAGTCTTCTTTTTCCTTTCATCATCTTCCTTAGAATTACGTGCTTACTCAGATGCTGATTGGGATGGTGACTCCACCGATCGTAAGTCTACCACAAGGTTTTGCATCTTTCTAGGAGATTCTCTCATTTCTTGGAAGAGTAAGAAGCAAGTTGTTGTCTCTCGCTCTTCTACCGAAGCTGAGTATCGTGTCATGGCTTCCACTACTGCCGAAATAGTTTGGTTGCGTTAGTTACTTGAGTCTATGGGTGTCACTTCCCTGGGACTCACTCCTATGTATTGTGATAATATATAAGCGTCATAAAATCACTTGTAACTCAGTCTTCCATGAATGCACCAAGCATATTAAGATTGACTGTCATTTCACTCGACACCACTTTCAGCATGGGACCATCACTTTACCCTTCGTATCTTTGTCCATGCAAATTGCTGACTTGTTTACAAAGTCATATTCCACTCCACGCTTTCGTTTCTTGATTAGCAAACTCTCGATGTTTCCTGTTGATGCATTGTGAGTTTGAGGGGGGATGTTAGATAATATGGTGCATTTATATTTTATTTATTTTATTTATCTTAAGGGTAGTTCAATCTTTTATTTGTTACATATATATTTTTACCTTTTTTTTCTATTCTTATAATGTTGGCTGATTTACTTTTATAAAATAGAGAACCCTAACCCCTTTTCTCTTCTCCCTTGTTCTTTTCCTCTTCCTTATATGCATTGCTAATCTTTATACATGTGATGTACCGACTTCCAACATAGTTGATTTAGCATAAAATTAAATCAATGGTTGATATTAATGACCTGTAACTTGAAGTATATGTCACATTTTATTTATCTATTTATTTATTTATTATTATAAATAACTCGTATATATAAGAAATTTTATAGATTTCAACTAGTAATATTTACAGACACACTCAAGTCCATACATAGAAAACTTAGACCACTTCTTTCTTCTTTTTTTTATCATGAATAATTATATATACAAAAAACTCTATATATCCAACAAGTATTATTTACACATTTTTTTGTCACAAATAATTAATTGTACATATAAAAATTTTATAAATTTTAACCGATAATATTTACACATATATCCAAACCCACAAATAAGAATTTTAGATTAAAAAAGTTTAAAAAAATAGATAACGGATCCTCGCCTTTTAGGTGATTACTCAAATTTATTAAATTATATTTATAATTTTTATTTTATCATAATGTAATACATTACCTAATATAACTCTCTCATATTCTCAAAAAAAAAAGTGTCGTGGTCCACTTATTATAGTGGATAAAAATCACTTGGTACACCGATACACCCACCATAGGTGGATGTACAGTAAACGTCTCCATCAGACGCGGGTTATGAAGAACGGATACGTGTCCATGTCAGACACATGGAAACACCCGTACGACACATGTGTCCTGTGTATCTGAATATGTCCGATTAAAAAGATTATTTTTTCAGTTTAGACACGTCTCGGACACACTCGAACACTTCTCAATCACGCTCAGACACTTTTCAGACACGCTCGGGCACTTCTCAGTCACGCTTTGACACGACTAGGACACGACTTGAACACGATTCATTAATATTTTATAAAAAAAAATTAGTTTCCATGACTAATGGTCAATTAGTAAGCCCGTAACCTACTCAGACCCAATCACATGACTGATGTCTCAAGTCACTATTTTCACATACCAGTATTTTAAATTTTATCTTTTCACACATTACTATTAAACTTTTAAGTATTATCTTTTCACACACCACTATTTTTATCTGTTCATTCTATCTCTGTTCGTATTAAGTTATCCACTTCATTGTCACCGAAGCTTACCTCACACTAATATTCCCTCTAGTTATTTTTTTTATGCACGTGTAATTGTACATGATTAGTTCTATTAGGAGAAGTTAGTTTAGGAGATTTTTTAGAATATACTAAAAGAAATTATGTTCTATATTTTTTAGGAGGGGCTTATTAGGTAGCAAATATTGACACATATGATATATATTAAAATATTATAAATCTTCAAGCTTATAGAAATGATATTAATGAATTATGAATCTTTTTCTTAAATTTTGAATATATATATTATATAATATTATATATATATATATATATATATATATATATATATATATATATCTTGTCGTGTCGTGTCCTATAATTTTTGAATTTGGTGTGTACCCGTATCCATGTTGTGTCCCTTGTCCGTGTCTGTGTCTGTACTTCATAGGACGCGGGTTAAAGGCAGAGAAGCCTGATATGATCCAAGTTAGATGTATATTATTTTTACGAATCGTCCTTGAGTTGATTTCGTGTTTTAAAGAATTAAACAATGAATGCTAAATAGTAACATGAACAGTAGCGTGAATAGTGTCGTGAACAGTGTCGTGAATAGTAAAAATAGAAAAGATAGAAAAAGACAAGAAATGAAAGGAAGAAGACGCCACACTATTGGAGAGTGATAAGTCAAGCGAAGATTCGCCACAAAGGTAAGGAAACCTTTGATAAGAACCAAGATGGGTCTTCCAAGAACCCCAAGAGAACTAAGCTCTCAAAACTCACAAAGGAGTGCAATAATATTCTCAAATTCAAAAGTGTCAAATGCAGTTAACATAAGCCTATTTATAAGCATTAGGTATGCGGCTAGGTCTAGCTAAAGGAGACAGGAAGTTAGCGCATTTTTAATCCTAACCCTTGAGCAAATGTGGCTCAGGCCCAATTAGAAGACAACACCTATCCCTATCTCTGCTATGCGCAAGTTAAGCCCAAACAATAGGCCCTTATTACAAAATTTTCCCAAAAAGAAAATAAGAACCAAAATTGAGAAAATTAAAAGGTTCAAATACATAATTAAATAAAATTGACTAAGGAGAAATCATGCTCCCACATTGGGCCCTTCATCAACTTGGATCATTTGGACCATCTTGAATGCTCCTTCTCCTGGAATGAGCTTGAGTGAGAGAAAGTGGTTGACTTCTTTATCCAAATCCTCCTTAGCCTTCTTAGCTCTTGACTTTATCATTGTGCCTCCAAGTTCTCGCAGTGCATCTTTGGGTATTGGGTCTGTTAAGCTGCCACTTGAGCTTTCTTGGTCTTCATCAAAGCTTCTCTCCTCTCAAGACTCTCCCTCTCTTTTTCTCCACCCATTCTCAAATCTCTCTCGAAATTGGTAGATGTGCATCGCTATTGTGAAGACCAACCATATTTCTCCACTCTTTCTTCTTCTCAAGCCAGGAACCAACCATCAACTATGAGTGAAGACCAACCGGCAAGAACCAACCGTCAACTGTGACGGCCATTGCTAATGTTCATCGTTGGCGTCGACGTCGAGCATTCGAGGCACCACCACTATTGAAGCCTTGAAGTGCGAACCTTCTGCATATCCGACGAACCAGTGCTGTCATGGACTCACGATGCTATGCCTCAATAATCAAACCAGATTCGCCATCTTTTGTTTTTAAGTTTTTTTATGTAATTTTCAATATTATTTCTTATAGATCCACCATTTTTTTTCTGTTTTTCATTTTTATTTTTTAATTTTGGTGAGTCAGCATATTTAACCTACAAACTCGGGTAATTTGAGCCGAGTTAGTGATTTTTTGACTCACTATTAAAGTGGACCAACTTGACTCGATTCATTTTTTGAGCAACTTATGGTGATGTGAGCTAAGTTAGTCCGTTTTGATATATCTAAGTTTAGTGAATTGAATTATCTTTAAATTTGCTAAAGTAGAAAACTTAATTAAAAAATATATAAAGATTAATTAAAAAATTATCTTAATTATTTTAATCGCTCTTGTATAGGATAGCTTATTAACTTTAACATATTTACGGCCATCAAATTTTATAAAAAGTATTTTGTACCATTTAAATATGATAAAATATTACAATTAATATTATTTTATACATCAGAGGTGCAACATTTAGGTAGGAGGTATATATAACCTGGTGGGAAATTAATCTTCTGATATCAATATAAAACTTAAACTTAAATCCATAGGTTAGTGTTTTTTCTTTTTTTGGGTACAACTGTTACTAAAGCAAGAAAAACTACGGCCTAACAAATAAAACCCTTATGGTATCTGCCTTCAGAGGGTTCAAAACAGCAATAGGAACATTCCAAGCAACAATAGCCTCATTTCCAGTAGCACCAATCTTAGCAAAATGGTGTGCCCAGTGATTTGCTTCTCTAAGGGTGTGTGTTAGCTGAAATACCCAGTCTCGTTGGATCAAAGATTTAATATCTATAATCAAACCATAATAGGTAAAAGTTCTATTTTATTCTTTAAAGATTTTGTAAAATTTCAATTTAGTTCCAAAAGTTTTATTTTTATTTTAATTTCATCCGTAACGTCTCAAAAAAAATTTAATGTTGCCTTATTGTAGACGCCGTCTATTTTCTAAATAACAATGACTGAAATGACGTTTACATGTTCGTTTTTATCCTACATGACTATTTTACACTTGACGTGGATCTCATGTGTTACCTAACATGAATCTCATGTGACACATGATGTGGATCTCACATGGCACTTGAGCAAATTGAAACTTTTGTTATTTATAAGAGACGTAAATAAAATAAAACAAAATCTTGTAGAATCAAATTGAAACTTTTATGAAGCGTAAGGAACGTAAATAAGATTTTACCTTCTTTAAAATCATAAACATCAATTATTTTTGTGATGGCAGGGAGAGAAACTTAGTTCTCGATTGTGGTGGTTCTGTTTGATGATTGTGGTAGGAAAGAAATTGTATGGGTGGATGGTAGTGGTTCTACTTGTGTTTGACTGTTGGTTCTAAGTTTTGGCGTTAATTCAACTTAAATTTGTGAGAAAATGGGGTTTGCTACCTCTTGTTATTTGAGTTTTAGTTGACTTTAATTTGTCATGTCATTGAAATTTTTAAATTGCTTAAAAAGTTATAAACAAAAAAAAAATTGAAACATATGTGACTAATTTCTACAATCCTAAAATTGACTATTGTTGTCTATGATTTTAAATAGACTAAAATCTTATTTACATCTTTTACGGTTTACGAAAGTTTTAATTTTGTCTTGAAAGTTTTAATTTTGTCTTAAAAATTTTAATTTTGTTCTATTTACGTTCCTCATATTCTACGAAAGTTTCAATTTGATCATGTATCGCGTGCATTCTACATTAAGTACTATGTGAGATCCATGTTAACTGTCACATGGGATTCACATCAAGTGTAAAATAGTCACGTGAAATAAAAATAGGCAACTAAAAATTGAGATTTCACAAAAATCGTAAGGACTAAAATAAAACTTTTGCCAACCATGATATTAAACTCAAGCATTCCTAAGAATCTGTTTCACAAGTAACCTGCCAATGGCCTAACTCCCATGCAAGAATGAATCCCTGCTTGATGGCCGCGAGCTATAGGCTTGAAGAATGTTAATAAAACCAATATGTCCCAAGAAGCGAGGGTTTTTATTGTTACTCCTCTTTCACTATTTTTTTTATATGCTTACAATGCATTTTATTAAAAAAAAATAGTTGAATCTAACACATTTATTAATTAACTAGTAAGTATCTCGTGGGTTATATTAATTTTTTAAAATCAGATAGAATCTAAATAAATATAGATTATAAGAGAAAAAATGTTTTAAATTAACAAAAAGATATAAATAATTAATTTATTTAGATATAATAAAAATATAGATTAAAAGAGAAAAATATTTAAGATTATAAAAGAGATATGCATAATTAATTAAAAAGATAATATGAATTTAAAATAAAAAAATATGTATCATTCTCAAAGAAAAAATAGCTTAAGAAATGAAACTATTCTCACAAGATTATATTCTGATTTATTGTACAAAAGTGAATAAAAGACATTTTAGAAAAATTAAAAAAAATAATTAAACAGCCGTAGCATTAGACACTTCCGAAAAGCTAGCCTTGGATCCAATAGGTTAGTGTTATTTGAACTACAAATTTATTGATCCATTGATATTTATTTAGAAAAAATTTGAATTCTTAAATATGTAATTTTAAGTTTGATCGTAAAATTTATGTGTATGAAAATAATATTATTAAAAATAATTTTTGCTTTGACATTTGACTTTACATTGAGATATTAGTTTTTTATTTATTAAGTGAAGGGATACTTTATGAAAAAAAAAGTATTACATTAAATTAGTATATTAATAATTTTATATAATATTTTCATATCTATCGGGCTGAAATTTTTCGGTCAGAAATAAAGGCCCAAAACAGACTTTAGAGTAAAGAAAGCTAATGTTCACATTGCATGCCGCGGCCCATTACTTCCTGTCGGTTGTTCTCTTTTTAGTCTTTTCCCAGCTTATACAAATCTAAGTAATCTGCTAATAATGTTTAATGTTTAAAATATACTAATAACGTTAAATAGTTAAATCGTCTGACCTTTTTTCCTTTTTCAAAGAGAAATAAAATCAAACTATATTACTCAATTTCTCAAAATATAATTATTGCAATAAATAATGTTATATGAATTAAGTTTAAAGGACAAACTATAATATTTTTTTTGATGTGGTACAAAATATAATAATATTAAACTTATTAAGTTATATATAAAATTTATATAATTTTAATATAGTATTAGTAATGTAAAAATGAAAAAAATTAACGTATAAAATATATTATTTTTTGTAATAAATATTATTTAAAATTAGAGCTACCTCCTGGAGATGGTGAAGAAGTGGGAACATCTGTCTGAGATACACTCACTTGAAACCATTTTTTGTTCCGGGTTTCATTAGCAAATAGAATAATTTTCATATTTTGTATTATAATCATATTATCTGGAAAAGAAAAAAAAATACTATTTTTTTAACAAAAAAAAAAACCTCATTTTTCTTATCTGAAAAAAGAACCCTCATATTCTGTTAAGCAATTCAGTATGATATATGTATCACAAAAAGGCAATTCAGTATGATGGTAGGAGTATCACAATCAAGATTCACTTAAATTGGCATTAAATATCATCATCTTGAAATTAAAACTTTACTTTTTTTCTTAGCTTTTCATTTTAATTGTTTTGCCTTTTCTCCTTGCAATTTTTATTTATTTTTAAAATTTATTATCAAGAATGAATTCCTGCGCACAACATATTAAAAAAGGAAGTCAAATAACAGAATATTCAGCTTTCACCTTATGTTTGTCGGTTGATGGAAGAAAAAAAAAAAGTCTGTTCGGTAGTGTAACTACCATGCTATGTGCCAATTTATATCATTTTCCCTTTCATAGAAGTTTTTCTTCCCTTCTTAAAAGGATTGGTGTTTAAAACCTTATTTGTCAAAGTAGATAAGAGTTAAAAATTGCATGACGAACTTTACTCTCATGAGTCGGTAATACATTAGTAGGTGAGGCTCCCCATTGGTATGCATGGAAACAAAGTGCATGAAGTAAATTGAATGGTAAGAAGATAACTCATAGCATATTCATGATATGGAATTTCCTTGCATATCTCTCCAATACTGCACATTAAAATGAAAATCAAAGTCAGGGTAAAAGACTCGATATATTTTCTTCTCTAGGACAAAATTTTACATATTTCCAATTAGTGATGGGTTAAGATATAAGTTGGGTGCGTCATTGGGTGTTCCCTCTTAATTTGTATATAAACGATCACAGCATGTTCTAGAAAAAATAATTTCAATGTATTACACAAATTATGAAAACTAACAACGGGAAATCATGTTCTAAAATTTGCTCAAACTACTTTAGAACAGCATAATCAATTAGACAAATATTTTGTTAGCTAGGATATTTTAACTAACCATACCAAAATTAAGGCACACATAAAAAATTATTATAGTTTACTAAAAAAATTAATAATTTTAAATTTTAAATTTATAATAAGCATCATTACACAGTATAAAAGGTCTCATAATAAAAAAATGTGGAGAAACTTTGCAATTTTTTTTAAAAAAAAAAAAAACTCAACATGAAGAAAGACAAACAAGTCTGCTAATAACAATCTATAATTAGCATTGAAAATTTTTGTTTAAACTTATGGTATTTTCTGACTTTAAAATATGGTAATTTTCACTTGTATTTGTATATATTTGTTTTGGTAAAAAAAAAAGTTTTAATGAAAGAGAAGTTATGTCATTCTAATTAAGGACAAACATGAGTCTTAATAAAAGCCAACCAATGCTTAGTTGGTTTAAGTGATTTAACATGTGTGTTTTTTTAAATAAAATACTGAGTTTGAATCTTGTGAATAAAAATAATTTGTGTTGAGAGAAATTATATTTTTAAAGTCTGATCTAATTCAATTTTAAATTAGTCAAAGTCTATGGCAACTTTTAGATACAAAGAATTTTTTTTTAAAAAAAATACTTTTATTAGATTATCTATTGATAAATAATCAATAATAAAAAGAATGCAAAATATTTCGATCGCACAGTTTGATTTTCCAGTTTGGGCCAATATTCTTCCACGGTTCTACGGGTTCATTTTCTTCCACGCATTCTTAGGCGAAAATTATAAGGGCTACATTTTAGATCTTATATTATATGGTCCTAAAAACCAATCTGTTTGCAATATTGTTTTTTTTTTAATAAGAAAAAAAGTTAAGACAATAAAGAGGACCATGTAATATCATTTGATGGTCTGAGATTTACAGCTTATCAATGATGATAACAGGTGATTAAATTAAACCCTTTCCATGAATCGCACGGTAATAGTTAAGGCATCCGCACTACGGAACCAAGTGTATAGAATCTCGTTCCTCCAATTTTGGCAACCACAGAAAGTGACCACTGGCGATCCACACTATGAAATTCCAAAACCATTCGTCAGCTTTTATTATTTTTAATATCCCATCCTCTCCCAATTTGTTTTCACTCCTTTTTTTCTTGTAATTTCATAGTCTAATACATTATAGTGAGATTAACAGTAACAGCGTTGATTAAATCCGAAGGGGAATTGGTGAACCAACCTGAAGCCTCACCTGACGTCGTTTTCATGCATTAGCATTAACAGCATCGGAAATAAGAGCAGGACAAAATTTAATTTTTATTTTTTATGTCTTTTATATTTATTTTATCAATTATATTATGTATGATTTTTTTTAAAAAAAGTATAATAAAAAATATTAATAAACATATTTCATAATTTAATTAGTGAAATGAATATAATTGACATAAATAAATAAAATTAAATTTTGTCTACAAGAGAAATATTAGTAATATACTTATTACATTATTTTTAATATTTATTTTATTATTAACACAAAATTAAGTATTGTTAACATTCTTTTCCTAATAATCTTTTTAAGTGTATGAAGTAAACTAATAATAAAATAAGTATTGAAATGAATATTAAAAAAATATTACTAATATTCTTTTTAAAAATAGAAAAAAAACACCATGACTAGACACATTTTTATTTGAAAAAAATTCTTACATAAATTTTTAATATATTTAAGTTAAATATATTAAATTAATTATAATTATAATTATAATTAATTATAATTATTAGATTAATTTTAATTTTAATTTTTACAATTAATAATAATTAAAATTATAATTAACTTAATGTACTCGAATATATTATATTTATACAAAAAAAATTCTCTTTTCTTTTTTGTGCTTAGCCCACACAAATTTAGGAGAGACTCGACCACTTAAATATGGCCATGAGATGCCTCACAAGAAATCCCGTAAGAGTAGAAAGAGAAAACAAGTGAGATCACATTGATAAGAATCGAATTCTTACTGTACTTTTTACAACAAGAGTAATATTATATTTTTTATAAATTGTTTTAATAATTTTTATAATATTAAATAAATATATAAAATAAATATATTTAATATCTTAAAAATATAAAAAAATATTTAATATTTTTTTATTTAATAATTAAGATAAATAATAAAAAAATTAAATAAAAAGATAAAACATTTATCTTCCAACAATACAATATTAACTACCGAGACAAAACTTCATCCGTAAACAGTTTCTCCTTTATTTCTTAGGTCTAGTGGCTATGGAGCTGACTCATCACTCATCAGAGCCTCAGCTACGGCAAATTCAAGTGATATCCACAGAGATACACACTTACACTTACTTTAAATCAGAATTAATAAAATTAATTAAAATTAATCCATTATTAAACTACAGCTATTTTATTTTTTTTACATTAAAAAAAAAATCCTCTGTCCGGCTGTTCCTGTCTCTGCGCGTGTGGACGTAAATCGTTATATTATATCACTCCCTAATTAGTTGCCACTTACTCAGACACTCACCACTCTGCTATTGGAATGGCAAAAATTATGGTGAATGCTACTCCTCCTCCCCCTCTACCCTTAATCTTTTGCATCTCCTTCATTTTCTTTAATTTATTCTCCCAAAGTGTAGCTTTTTCTGCGGATCAAGTTTCCAAAACCTTCATCTTAAGGATTGATTCTGAATCCAAGCCCTCTATTTTCCCTACCCACTACCACTGGTACACCTCTGAGTTCGCCGAACCCACCCGCATCCTCCATCTCTACGACACCGTTTTCCATGGCTTCTCTGCGTTACTTACCCAGGAACGAGTTGCTTCCCTCAGCCACCACCCCTCTGTGCTTTCCATCTTCGAGGACCGTCGGCGTCAGCTTCACACCACTCGCTCCCCTCAGTTTCTTGGCCTCAGAAACCAGCGTGGTCTTTGGTCCGAATCCGACTACGGCTCTGACGTAATTATCGGAGTGTTTGACACCGGGGTTTGGCCTGAGCGCCGGAGCTTCTCGGATTTAAATTTGGGCCCCGTTCCGCGGCGCTGGAAAGGGGTTTGCGAGACAGGGGTCAAATTCTCATCCCGTAACTGTAACAGGAAGTTGATCGGTGCTAGATTCTTCTCGAAAGGTCACGAGGCAGGTGCCACTTCCATGAACCCCATCAACGACACCATCGAATTCCGATCTCCTCGAGATGCCGACGGCCATGGAACCCACACAGCTTCCACTGCGGCGGGTCGCTACGCTTTCCAAGCCAGCATGGCCGGTTATGCTTATGGAGTCGCAAAGGGCGTGGCTCCGAAAGCCCGATTGGCTGTGTACAAGGTGTGCTGGAAAAATTCTGGTTGCTTCGATTCTGACATTCTCGCTGCATTCGATGCCGCCGTAGTCGACGGTGTTGATGTTATTTCTATATCAATTGGCGGTGGCGATGGTGTTGCCTCGCCATACTATCTGGACCCCATTGCAATCGGGTCTTACGGTGCAGTTGCCAGAGGTGTTTTTGTGTCTTCTTCGGGTGGAAACGATGGGCCTAGTGGAATGTCAGTAACCAACCTCGCTCCTTGGTTGACGACGGTGGGAGCAGGCACTATTGATCGGGATTTCCCTGCGGAGGTGGTGCTGGGCGATGGCCGCAGACTCTCGGGTGTGTCTCTTTACTCAGGAGCGCCATTGAAGGGGAAAATGTATCAGCTAATTTATCCTGGGAAATCAGGGATCCTGGCTGATTCACTGTGCATGGAAAATGCCCTGGATCCCAACATTGTGAAGGGCAAGATTGTGGTGTGCGATCGGGGAAGTAACCCTAGAGTTGCCAAAGGACTGGTGGTGAAGAAAGCTGGTGGCGTGGGAATGATTCTTGCAAATGGTATATCCAACGGGGAAGGTCTGGTTGGCGATGCTCATCTTCTTCCCGCGTGTGCCGTTGGAGCCGATGAAGGAGATGCCATCAAAGCATACATCTCATCCTCTTTGAATCCCACAGCCACCCTTGATTTCAAAGGCACTGTACTTGGAATTAAGCCGGCACCCGTTTTGGCCTCGTTCTCAGCCAGAGGACCCAACGGGTTGAACCCTCAGATACTCAAACCGGATTTGATCGCACCGGGAGTGAACATCCTTGCAGCCTGGAGCGATGCGGTTGGTCCTTCTGGTCTAGATTCGGATACGCGAAGAACAGAGTTCAACATTTTATCAGGGACTTCAATGGCTTGTCCTCATGTGAGTGGTGCAGCGGCGTTGCTGAAATCTGCGCATCCTGATTGGAGCCCAGCTGCCATTAGGTCAGCGATGATGACCACTGCGAACCTCGTTGACAACAGGAACCAGCCCATGATTGACCAAGCCACCGGCAAGGTTTCCACGCCCTATGATTTCGGCGCTGGACATCTCAATCTGGGTCTTGCCATGGATCCTGGTTTGGTCTACGATATCACCACCATTGATTACGTCAACTTCTTATGCGCTATCGGTTACGGGGCCAAGGTTATTCAGGTGATTACTCGATCGCCGCCGAATTGTCCGGCTAGGAAGCCGTTGCCAGAGAATCTGAATTACCCTTCGTTTGTTGCTCTGTTCCCGGTCTCGTCAAGAGGGTTTTCCAGAAAGACGTTCATCAGGACGGTGACCAATGTGGGCCCCTCAAACTCGGTTTACCGGGTGAGGGTGGAGTCGCAGCCGAAGGGTGTGACGGTGACAGTGAGGCCATCACAGCTTGTGTTCTCAGAGACAGTGAAGAAGCGTAGTTTCGTGGTGACGGTGACGGCGGATACCCGGAATCTGATGCTTGGTCAGTCCGGGGCAGTGTTCGGGTCGCTTTCATGGACCGATGGAAACCACGTGGTTCGGAGCCCCATAATCGTTACTCAAATTGAACCGTCATAAATAAAACTTGCGAAGCGATCATGCCGTTTTGGTCGATGTGGCTCGTCGACGTCGTGAATGGAAAATCCACAAACTAGAGAACGGAGATGCTTTATAGTCTTCTTTAAATATTGTAGGAATGGGTGTGTGTCTCTTCTCTTCTCCCTCTGTTAAAAATGGCAATGTCTGAGTTGGAGTAGGGGAAAAACCGCAAAACTCAAGGAGCTGGTTTTGAGGTTTAGTCTTTAGTGTGAAATATAGTTCCATATCTTGTTTTTTCTTTTGCCTTTACTTTAACTTCATCTTATATTTATTAAGACTTTGAGGTGTCTATTTATACTCAATATAACCAACTTAATTTATGTAAACTGATATGATATACATTTCTTTATCAATGCGATTGCCTACTTCGAGTTTGAATACTTTATTTATTTATGAGAGCAACAGAAAACAATGGTGGTCAGCAATGGCTTGGCAGGTGTGTTGGACGTTCGAAACTGGCAGGCAATGTAAGGTCTCACTTTTTGATTTATATTGTGAATTGTCTCTTGTGCCCTTTGACTTGTGTCTAATTTTGAGGAGTTTGCGTAAATGCCAATTTCAATTTTAAGTCAATTTTTTTTATGGCACTTTTTTATATTATTTTTTTTATACTACTTTTCATATAATTAATTATATTATTTTTTTATATTTAATCTTAATTATTAAAAAATATAATATGAAATAATATAAAATAAAAAATAATGTGAAAAACATCGTTTTTCTTTTAATTTAGGTCACTTACGAATACCATGCAGTGTGTTTGAGTCCTTCGTCAGGATGCAAGAATGATGTGTCGTTTATTTGGAGTTCATCATCCCCAGTTTTCCACTTCTTCCACTGTCTCTGTTGTCCCATTTCCTTCTCCCTGATTATATTCGCCTAGACGTTGAAAGCTCAGTGAAACATGTGTGGACAAGCACTTGTGTTTAGTATTGTATTTTTATTCCATAGTGATAAAAATAATAAATGACCGGTCACTTGTGTTCTATGAAGTGACCATCCTATCTCAATTGATATTTGATTATTTATAAGTTTGGTTTATCTTTATAAATGATCGAGTTGGGAGATTGTGCATCATCCTAACTCAATTGATATTTGAAAATTCAAAAACTTAGCTCATCTTCTTAAATGACCGAGTTAAAGAATTATAGATCATTTGAACTTAATACATAATAGGTCTATCATGGTTAAATTAAATCTTTATGTGCTAGATAAGCCCATTTTGAAACGTCACGCTCATAAATGTCAGGATCAACCTGATTGATGTCTGATCTGCAAGAGTCGATCGACCTATACCTGAATAGATAACGACTTGACAAATACGTGCTTAATACGACCTATCAACGGTTATCAACCGTTTGGTGTCATCATAATCAACGGTTGTTAACGATTTCACACCATAATGACCAAACATAATGTTCAAAATCCTAAATGGCCTGAACGGAAGGTATCCGGAGAGTTAGTCTTCTATATCTTTATATAAACTGAACTAATAGCTTAGGTCAGACATGTTCACTTTTCTCTACTTATACCTTCATCACTATCTCAACTCCAAGACTAATTGGTTGCAGTATCTTTACGGGTATTTCACCTCGTCTCTAGCCAATGAACTATCAGACAACCAACCTAGGACTCTTTGACAACCACCCCTCAAATAGAAAACGGAACAAGAAAATATATACAAACATTAGCTACAATAAATCATATTTAGTAATTTACTATCAGAATTATGATTGGCCTTGTCACATTTTCCAATATATTCTCCCCTCAAATGTATAATGTTCTCGTCATGAGGTGGTGGGTCTCTTTGGTGTATTAAATTTTTTTAATAAATTTGAAACATTTAAGTTTAAATATTAAATCAATTATAATATTAATTGATAGATAATTATTATGATTAATTAATAAATAATTTTAATTAACTTTATTTATTAATCACAATATTGGCCTAATTCACTCAATTTAAGTGTTTTAAGTTTATACAAAAAAATTTCTTGGCAAAATTACTCGGAGTTAGAGATGGTTGTATGGCCCAAGGTTGTATGGCCCAAGGAGACGGCAGGATGGGTACTTGCGAAGCTGTTTCAACACTTAAGTCAATCTGTTTAACCCGTAAAAAATGACAGGTTGAGTTGCATTATCCAATTCGTTTAACTTACTTCACTTAGGCTGCGTTTGGTGGACAGGATAAGGAGGACTTGATAGTATTAGCTAATACTATCAGTTTTTATAAGATGTTTGATGATTTAACCTGATAGTATAATAAAATCAAGTTAAGTATTTTTATCCTACTCTAATTGATAACAATATCATCTCCCCCACCCCATGATAAGACCTAATAGGATATATCTTCCCATCCTACCCCTCAACTTCATCCTCTAAGTCAAAGCCTCTCTTTCTCTGTCAAGAACTTCATCCCTACCACTTAGAACAACCACTGTCCCACTGCCGTGAAGCACCATCCGTGGCCAGGAACTAGCCATGACCATCGTGAAGCACCATTTCCTTCTCTGCAACCACGCGAATTGGGATGGTGGAAGAAGATGAATGCAAGAAGGCAACACCACCGGACTGATGCATCAAGGGCGGAGAATCACCACACCACTACTGGTGAAACCTTCACGGAAAGCTCGATATGCAACATAGGATTGAGAAGCAATCATCACCGGCAGCAAGAGTAGCCACCGTTGTCCATGACAACAAGAACCAGATATGCAATGTGGCGCCGTTTATTTGGTGATACTGAGCGAAAATAGGAATTATTGGAAGAGAGATTCTAGATTAGAATAAGAAGCGAAATATGGAAGAAAAAATGATGGACAACGAAAGAATGATTTCCTCAGTAGAAAATGATGGAAATATGGAGAGAGAAAATAAATCTGAAACTAGGAAGTAGGAATTGACAGAAATTCTGAAAGAGGGAAATGAGGAAATTTTGGAGACATCATAGTACGTTGTTTTTTTTTAATTAAAAGATATTATAATCATATTAAATAATTATTATATTATTTAAATTTTTATACTATTAGGTATCAAATATTTGATTGTATAAGAGTTAATAAGATCTTTTATATTATCAATTTTTATCTTATTATCTTATACTATTATATGTGTCAAACATAGTTTTAATTCACATATTGTTATGAGACGAGACGGGTTGATTGCTGAATCAATTCTTTTTTTTATTACTTTTTTACAAAAAATAGATCAATTTATCTTAACACATATTTTGTAAACCCGTAATTATTCGGGACAAATTGACCCATTTTACCATCTATAAGAGAGGAGGTGGTGGCAAATGTGACACTTTGAGAGGAGTTGACATTGCACTCCTAGTAATCATTGGGGAGGTTGTAGTGAGATTTTCGGTTAGAAGTATCGCAAATCCCGTAATGACATATGTCCATTATATTAACATGAGTATTAACCTACCGCTTATGTCACGTTGGGAGCACGTAAGTCAAGGAGGATTAGATTTTTTGGTTGGGGGAGGGGGGGGGGGATGCTGTTGCCAAGATTGATTGTGATCATGACCTTCCAAGCAAGGTCCGCCGTGCTCGGTGGTGCCTTTGAGGCTTTGCTGATTGATCAGCTAAGAACGGAAGGGTCATGAATGTTATGTTGAATCATGATTACTACATTCGGTATGGTCCATATAATATTAAAGATAGAAACATAATTCATATAAGTCATTAAGATTAAACAAGTGGCAAAGGGTTTAGGTAATTTGCATAAGGTTATAAATTCAAAACTCAATGCCTACAGAAGAAAAAAAAAAGAGACATCATCCATATTGAACTAGCTGTTTTCAAATCTTGATCTTGTCTAATTGTCTTCTTCAATGCTCTGGTTCCTATTTGATTTCCATGTCTCTGTACCTTTTTTACATGGTAACCTGACGTCTTTACTCTTTTAAGAGTTGAGGGGCATTATCATCATTATTATAAATATAAAATTGTGCTGCAGCGAAGAAAAGTATGAGAACCTAGGTCCACATAAAAATGAAGATCCCCTTAGCTCTAAATTATTTATTTCCTCCCCTCTTCTGGGCATGTACACTAGTGTATAGAATGTGAGGGTTGTATTAACGAGGATTTGCTCGACTTGTAGAATCCAACATCGTTAAAAAGGTATTGGGTTCTTGATGATCATTCATTGGTATGTCATTTATAAATATCAGCTTGTGACATATTTGGAATGGAAAAGAATGTGAAAGTTGAGGATGAGCCCACCTTGATATTGGGGACTTTGTATGATGAGGCAGAAGGACGTGCTTGTGACTGTATGATTGAAATTAACCTTCCATTAGCTCCAATGGGAAGCAAAAGTGGTTGACGGTGCCCACAAAATAATTTGATCTGATCCACCTTTTCACCAGGAGGGGAGACCTTGTGGGTCACAGAAGAACCTCCATGATTGAGTCTCTACGGATGAATCAAACAAATTTTGTAAACCTTTACCTTCAGTCCGATTCAGTCTTCCTCAGTTATTGAATCTATATATGCATAATAACAGTAGCATGAATAAGAAATTTAAAACATGTGAGGGATTTTCCGTTAGGTCATAGCTCAAATCCGCCCAGATTAGAATGAATACTTTAATAATGATCTTGAGTTGTGAATTAATTCGTGGCAAGCTACATGGAAGAAAAAATGGCCCCATCGGTATAAAAAATTGAAATTGCTGAGTATTTCCTTCAAGTATCGAGATTTTTACCAAAATTTTATTTTGAATGATGCGGCAATTTAAGTAAATAATACAACACCATCAATTAAATTTAAAAATAAAGCTATGAAAGGAAGGAATATTAAAAATAACCAAGCTATTTTTAATTAAGATTTTTATTATGAATAATCAAGGATAATCTTATTTTATATCATTATATATATTTCACAAGATGCATGGCGATATTCCGGAGTAGAACCTCAGGTGCATCATAGACAAGGCTGAAAATGGTTTAGCTATTAGAAGTTGCACCTGCATAAATGCATAAAAAATTTACAGCAGAAATCAATGAGACGGACTAATATCCTATATATGTCTAATTTATTATTCCTCTCATTTCTTAATAGGGAGATGTTAAGATTTAGATTTTTTATGTTTTTTTTTTTATAAGTAGTAAAATAAATAAGAGAGATAAATATAAAAAAATTTATTAGTAAAATTTAATTAAAATTTATGAAATTTTTTTATAACTGTTATATTTATTTCTTCTCTTCACTTAATCATTTAAAAATAATAATAAAATATATAAATATCGGAATCTATACAGAGTGCTATAGTTAGAACGTCTCACCTCTTTATTGGCTATCTAGCATTAAATAATATAAACAAAGACTTTTAAAGCAAAATAGGACCCACATGAAAATAAAATTTACAAAGGCAAAGTACTGTAACAAACATGCAGGAATTTATATCGGTGTAAGTAACAAATTGTTAGATTCACTTTTCATAATATCATTATCGTTTAGTTAAAAAATTTTAATACAAAAAAATAAAAAAAAATATTATCAAATTTTAATCAAAAATAAAAAAATATTATCAAATATCTTTAATTTTAAAAAATATAAATATATTTGACTAAATTACATTTTTATTTTATTAATATTTTCTCATTTATTTAATAAAAATATTAAGAGATAAAAATAAATTAAAAAATAATTAATACTCTCTTTTTTTAAAATAACAAATAAAATGAAACGAAATTCTTTAATCAAAATTACAAATTTTATCAAACTGGAAGGAGTAAATAATAATATTATCAAGTATCAACTTATCTCAGGCAGTTTTTTTTTCTTTTTTAATAAAAAAGAAGAAAAACAAGAGAATAGAAAAATGGTGTGGTGAGTGGTGACTGTGCTCTACTTCGTGTACTGTTTTAAGAATTAATTAATCGCAGAGAATATGGCAGTGGTAAAAGTCGTGCCAACACATGCCTCCTGTGCATGTCTTTGATCTTGCTGGACTAGCTCTGGATTAGAAATATCGGCACCACATCAATGAGAAGAGCAACAAATATAAGAATGAAAGTAGAGGCTGCAGAGAGAACAAGGAGGGAAAGAAATGAGAAGCTTCCTGAAAATAAGGGAAAGAACAAGCCATACTGTAAGGATTTGAGAAGCAGGAAATGAATGGCCCAGACATAGCACCAATCAGAGACGAGAATATCTGAGATTCTCATTATCAGAACCATATCTATGAGATAGTACTTAAGTCTAATTAGCGAGTAAAGTGCAAAGCAAATTTATATGGAGAGAATTTCTTGTGGTTGTGGCAGTGGTCAATGAGAAGTTTCTACCCACTGCAAGTTGCAATTGGAAAAAAAAAAAAAAAACAGGGAACGCGCGGAACAATCTAGGCATGTGGTACGGAATTTAGATTGTCTACAGCAGCTGCACCTCTAGCAGCGGGATTTAGATTGTCTCCAGCAGCTGCACCTCTAGCAGCTGTTAGAGCAAATTTCTATCATTTATTTTTTATTTAATGATTAATATTAATTTAATATAAAAAAATATTTTTAATATTAAAAAAATTAAAAAAAATCTTAACCGTTAGATGAAAATTGAGCCAGTGCGGTTGGAGACAATCCGGATCCGTACAGTACGTGAGGCTGATGTAGAATGGGAAGAAAAATGAAATGAATTAGTGCAACGTTTGTCGTTAGCGTAAAGCTTGAAGGAAGAAAAATAATGTTTGGCAAAAAAAATTTCCAATTGCTTCAACTGAATTTTTACCCAAACGTCTGTTGAATTGGAAGCAATAAATTTTTATTTTGTGTTAAAATTGTTATTCCAATTCACTTTTAAAATAAAATTATTTAAACATAAATTATGTTACTATAAATTTACTTTTAATTAAACTTAAATTTACAAATATATTTTTAATTAAACTTAAATTTATCAATTACAATTCAAACACACACTTAACATGCTGGATGACATTTTAGTAGTGAGGATCAAGTTGCAATGAATCGACAATAGCAGAGGCACGTGAAAGAGGTAAAAGAACGTACTATAAAATATATGCTCTGCTTCATAGATTTGGCCCACCGTAGTTTGTTTTTGGTTTTTAATTGAGTTTTGTCGGGATGAATTCCTACGAAGTCTTTGAATGACAGAAAATCAAATTTAGATATAACACTTTAAATTTGAAAAAATTTGATGAGAAATATGCACAACTATTCAAAGTCCCTTTAAGTTTAATTTGTCTAACCAATTCCGAAATATTAATGCAAAAGGACAATAATAAATTTTCTACATGATATGTAGCAGTTCTTTTTTAATATGTTAGACTAGTTTATAGTTGTAAAATATAGTATAACGCTTGTTTTACATATTTATCTATTTTTGTGACAAATTGAATTAGTTTAGACATTTAATTACAATTCAAAAGTTAAAAAGTAACTTAAAATAACTCAGATAATAGCATAAATTGATACTATAAAGAAAATAAATTTAGAGAGTTTGTTTCTAAGTCACAAATAAGTTAAGTAAGGTGTGATAAAAATTTGAGAATAATCGGAGTCAATTTGGTATTTTTAAACATACTAGTTGTGCTTTTAATACCGAATTGATTCCCAGCAGATATGAAAAAAATAAGATAATAGTGAAATAATAATTTTGATGAATCATAATATTTATTTTAAAGTTGTTGGAAATTAAAAAATTTGATTTAGCTAAATTTAAGTGTTTTTAATAAATCAAAAAGTATCAATGTTAAGGATAAGTGAAATAGTGGCATACGGGAGAGGCAGGCCATATACTTAATATTTCCTTAACCTTTCATCACTTTTTCACTCATCTTCTTGTAACAAAAACAGAATTCCACTATAGAGCAGATAAACAAGAAAGCAAAGAGGAGAAAACCAAGGGAGAATAAGAGGAAAAGAACAAGAAAGCTAAGGGCAAGGCAAAGGTTGAACAACCACCATCATAGAGAACTTGAGGTAGGGGATTCTAATCTAAATCTTCATCCCTCTTCTTTCATTTTCTTTATAGTTGAAGTTAGGTTACATACTTGTAAAAGATAGATTTGATGAGCAAATCTAGGTTTTGATCTTAGTTTACAATTCCAAGTGTTAAATTAGAATGTTTATGTCTTATTGGATGCATGAGAGCATAAATTGTCTTTGGACAAATGAGATAGTTCCTCAAGTTGGATGTAGATGACTAGGTTAGGGAGATTATGATTTTTGTCATTAATCCATATTTAAGAGGGTTAATAATTAAATTGATTGTTACAACATGATTAGGGGTTGTGGGTGATGTTATAAATCACTTAGAAACTATTTTTTTAAAAGTTGAATTTCAGTTATGTTCCAATGGAACAATAACTAATTCTGTATAATTCTGCACAATTTTCTGATATATAGTTAGCGCTCAAGCGTTGGTATCCTAACGCTCAGGCGCTGGTAACCTAGAGAGCTGATGCGCATAGTAGGGCATTCAGCGCTTAGGCGTTGAATTCTGAGCTCTCAAGTGCCCAGTGCTAAAATAGAATAGAGAACTTTCTCTACCAAGTCAGCGCTTAGGCGCTTGAGAACAAGCGCTTAGACGCTGGTTTCAGGGATGAAAACTTTATTTCTTGGACACTTTGAGTTTCCTAAATTGAGGGGATCATTAGTAGAGGTTATCTTAAGTGTATTAAGACACTTTTAGGGAAACTTCCCAAATGAATTAACCGTTTAGCATTTAAAACTAAGTAATGGTTTTTTTAAGCTTTTCTAGAATGAAGAATTGCTTGAAAACAAACGTTAGTTAAAAGTTGGTTCCTACACCTAGTTTATGTGGAGCTACAATACAACTATCTTTATTAAATAAGTGAGTTAAACTCTTTAATTAGTAGGTGATTGTGAGAGAAAAAGTGTCAGTATAATACTTTACCTAAGACAAAACAATGAGCTAAACTATTTGTCAAGTAACATGAGAAATATGATTAATCTTATGTAAGTGTGGTAAAGTGAGTCAAACTTTCTATCACGAGCCTTGGAATGAGTTAAGTCCTAAGTTAGGCATTGAAGCGAGTTAAGCAATTTGCCAAGTTTAGCTGATATTATACAGTTGTATGAGCAATTGTGTAGTATCAAGGTACTTTAGTTTTCTATACATTATATGGTCGTATGAGCGATAATATAATGTAATTTATTAATTGTATTTATAAACTATTTATGTTATTAAGTATCATGAAACACATGTTTAATTACTGAGAAATTTTATATTTTCACCCCTTTCTGTGTTTCCATGGTAAAAGCAAGTCAAGACTTTTTTTTGTAAAAAGGATAAGCTGATGAAGAAAGGACGACAAGACTAGATAGTTATTAGTTTTGTTGTATAGACAACTCTTACATATTTTATTTTGAGTTGTAGTTTTGTTATATATAAATATTATACCCTTAGAATTTTTGATGTATATACGTATGACCTATTTTTATCGCGGCTCTTTAAGAGTAATTTCTTAGCTATATGAAATTAAGAATATGGTAATAGTAAAAGTGACATGCTTAATACTTTATATATCTTTATATAAGTAGTTATATCGAGATAATGGTATTAAGGTGTTACATAATACAATATAGAACATGTTCTATATTGTATAACCTCACCAAAAAGTGCAGCCTTTGAGCCTTCATCAAAGGCTACACTTCAGTGTATTTTAGGGTACACTTTTAAAGGGTTACCATAGGCTAATTTGTTGTAGTGACACTTAGTTTGTCTTGCATTAACATAATACAACTAAGCCAATGACAACAATGATATTTTACAAAATTATAGTTCTCTACTATGCTTCTTGCACATAAAAGAAAAATAGATATGATTTGGAAGAAAGAATAAATTCAATAATACATTTAAGACTTGATGAAGAATGTCTTTATAATAGACATTGAGAGATCTCTTGAGAAGAGACACAACTCCTTCTAGATAAGGGTCACAACTCTCTTTTGGAAAGAGATACAATTTTTTATTTATAACAACTTTTCTATGAAAAGACACGACTCTTCTTGTATAACAACTTTCCATGACCAGTCACCATAAATAACAACATGCACATATAAACACATCTCTCCATGACACAGACATATCATTTTCATAATTTACTTCGTTGTGTCTTAGTTTGTTATTTTGGAAATCCTCTCACAATTTTTCACCATTTTCAAAATAAATTCAAATCCTTATCATCATGGAAATCACATGCTTTAGATAAAGGTATATTGTAATTTGAACACTTAGTAAGTCATAAGTTCACTAATTCGAAGTAGAATGGTAGATAAACTTTGAACCATCTAATCTATATGAACTAGCGTGCATAACTTATACATAAGATCTCGGCACCATTGATTATCATATTTAATATGACACATTTAACATGGTCTTGTGTCTTATATCCTTTTCATGAGTGCTTTAAGAGTCAAGCCCTTAACTCCAAGAAGCGGCCACACTTCACACTCATATAGGTAGACTCTATTAGAAGTGTCCCCATAATAAACACTTCAGCAAAGTTCAACCTTCCCTTTTTTACTTATAGGATCAAGTACTTTTAACCTTAGGATGTATATAACTTGTTAGGTACTTGCAACCACTCTAATGATGTACTTTTACTCATTGAACTCAAGACTTGATGTTACTTAAGTGTGAGTCGAGGTTTCACCATTGATGATCATTTATGATATGGGCTTAAGTTTTATCCCTATTAATGTTTTTCACACCAAATCCCTTGTCAATCCCTTCGTCAAAGGATCAACAAGATTTGTTTTGTCCTTATATAAATAACAAAAAAATTTCCATTTGTAATCAAATATAACTATGTCTAAATCCAATGTGCCTAGACTTTTCATTATACACTTGGTTATATGTCTTTACAAGTGTTGATTGGCTGTCATAATGTAGTGTGATTAGTGCCATTGGTTTTGGCCATATTGGTACTTCATGAAGCAAGTTTCTAAGCCACTCAGCTTCCTTGCCTGTCGTAGCTAGAGCTATAAACTCTGCAGTCATGGTAGAATCTTCAATGCATGTTTGTTTCTTAGATCTCCGAGAAACAACACCCCTACCAAGAGTGAAGACCCAACCGCTTGTTGAAGCATGATCTTCTGTATAACTTACCCAACTAGCATTTTAATACTTTATAAAATCGAAGGACTTCTGTTATAGATTAAACTATAATCAATTGTTCTTTTTAGGTATTTTAATACCCTTCGGACAACATGCTAGTGGTCCTCACTTAGATTGCTTGTAACGACTTAGTTTTCCAACAGCATAAGCAGTACCTGGTCGAGTACATGTCATAACATACATCAAACATCCAATTATTTTTGCATAATCTTGTTGTGCTACTAGACATCCATTATTTGGTACTAATATAATGTTCAAGTCAACAGGTGTGGCAATAGCAAGACAATCAAATTGATCAAATTTATTTAATACCTTTTTTATGTAATGACATTGTGATAGTCCTAAGCCACTACCATCTCTAGTTATTTTTATACCTAGGATCGCATCTGCTACTTCCATATCTTTCATGTCAAATTTACTAGACAAGATTCTCTTAGTGTTTTCTACTTCATCTAAATCAATGCCAAAGATTAGCAAATCATGAATATTTTTCCATTATGAAATTTATTGTATACATATTTGTCAGATTCATTTATTTTATATCCATTAGCAAGAACAACCTCATCAAATTTTTGATGTCATTGATTAGGGGCTTACTTAAGTCCGTATAAGGACTTAACTAGTTTACAAACTTTATTTTCTTGACATGGAATTACAAACCCTTCAGGTTGCTTCATATACACCTCCTCATCTAACTCTCCATTTAGGAATGTTGTTTTAACATCTATTTGATGAATGATAAACTTATAGATGGAAGTAAGTGCCAAAAGCACTCTAATTGTAACAATTCTTGCTACATGTGCATATGCATCGAAATAGTCAACTCTTTCTTTTTGTGTAAACCCCTTAGCAACTAGTTTTGCCTTAAATTTACCAATGGTTCCATCTACCTTCTTTTTTTAAAAAAAATTCACTTACAACCAATAAACTTTGAACTAGGTGGGAGATCTACTAATTTCCAAGTTTTATTCCCCATTATTGAGCCCATTTTATCTTGTATTGCTTCTTTCCAAAAAAACTGTATCTTGAGACTTCATTGCCTCTTCAAATGTTATTGGATCACTTTCCATATTATAGCATAATGGTGCATGACTCTCTATAGAGTCTCTTGTTCCTTCAACTAGGAACATAAAGAAATCTGGTCCATAAGTTTTTATCTTTCTAACTCTTTTACTTCTTCTAGGCTCAAAATTTTCTAATGTATCTTTATTTGATACATTATTCTCTGGATCATGTTCATCTCTATTAAAATGAACATTATCTTTGGGTCTTGGAATAGAGTTAAACCTATCTTCTTGAAAAATTACATCTATTGACTCAATTATTGTATTCATAGAGTATGAGTCATTGAACTCAATTACTAGGAATCTATATGCTTTGCTATTTTCAACATATCCCAAGAAGATACATTCAATTCCTTTCTTACCCAATTTCTTCTTTTTTGGTTCAGGAACTTTTACTATTGCTATACAACCCCAAGCTTTAAGATAGTTGAGATTTGGCTTTCTTTTCTTCTAGAGTTCATATGGGGTCATCTCGTTCCTTTTATTTGGAACTCTACTTAAAATATAACAAGTTGTCAATATAACTTCACCCAAATAGCCTTTTATTGTACCAGCATAGGATAACATTGCATTTACCATTTCTTCCAACGCCCTATTTTTCCTTTTAGCCACACCACTCTGTTATGGGGAATATAGTGCAATTGTTTAATGTATTATTCCAGTGGACTCAAAGAAATTTGGATTATAGTATTCTCCTCCTCTATCAAACTTTACATTTTTATTGAAAGTCTCATGTTGAAGTTCTACTTCAGCCTTCTAGATCTTAAACTTATCTAACACTTCATCTTTTGAATGCATTAAATATATATAATAGTACCTAGTGCAATCATCTATGAATGTTACAAAGTATTTCTTACCACTTATAGTATTCTAAATATGCAAATCACATATATCAGAATGTATTAAGTCTTCCACCTTAGAACTGCTTTCTACTCTTGGAAATGGAAGCCTAGTTATTTTTGTTAGCATTCAAGTTGTACATGTTTATAAGTTTCTACTTGATTTCAAAATCAAATCGGATTTTATCATATCATTTAATTTTCTAAAATTAACATGTCCTGAATGATTATGTCATAAATCAAAAGACTCAAGAATATAAGCAAAAATATCATTATTATTAATAACATTTAGTTTGAACATGTTCTCACAAAAATACCACTTTCCTACAAACATGCCTCCTCTAGTAAGAAAAAACTTGTCTCCCTCAAATACAGGCTTAAACCCATACTTATTAAGTAGAGGTACAAAAACTAAATTCTTTCTAACATCTGGTACATAGTATACATCAGTTAGAGTAAGCATTTTTCCATAAGTAAATTTTGGTTCCATAGTCTTTCTGCCCTTAACTTGAACAGTTGAAGCATTGTCCATGTATAAAACAACATTATCTTCTTCTTTGAGTGTCTTGAAGAGATCCTTATTCTTACACACTTTGTGTTGCACCCGAGTCAATCCACCAAGAATTAATATCTTCAATCATGTTGATCTTGGATTTGACAACAATTAGGCTCTCTTTTAAACTAAAACCCTTTTCTTTGTTGTTCTTTTTAATAAAACTGTCGCGACCGAGATCGCGGCGGGATAACGACTTAAATTACAAAATTTAAGGGAGTCGCCACCAATTTTATTTTTATTAGGAAAAATTGGAAAAACCAAAACATATGGTCTACGTTCAAAAACTCAAGTTCGAGAGTCTAATTATGCACAGGGAAGGGTGAGGATTTCACAAAGACTTAATACATAAACGAATCTTAAATCAGTTGTGTAATTTTTATAACTTTTAAAAATATTTATTTTACCCATTTATTAAAAGATAAACTAAATAAATAAATAAATTATAAAAATTTAATTTTGTATATATATATATATATATATAAATCAAATCATCGAGTTGTTACAACTTAAATGATTTTTTTTAAAAAAAAGCAAGATGAACAATTGTCTTAATTACCTAATCTCATTTTATTCTAAAAGAAAAGATGGAATAATAAAAAACATACACTAGCAATAAATAAATAAATAAATAAATAAATACAAACAAGCAATAGCTTAAACAAAAAACTCAAATAAATTCTAAGATGATTTTTTAGTTGCTATTATTTTTTAAATATGTTAAATTTAAGAATAAATTCACAAAATCTAAGCTATTGTTATTAGCCTATCCTACCTAACCAAAAATAAAACTTTGATCACAAAAGCCCAAACCAATATTCCCAAAATAACAAGACCTTGGCCCAAAGCCATCAACAACCCAAAAGGAAAAACAAAAAAAAAAAAACAAAATAGAACAAAAAAAGAAAAAAAAAGAAAAGAAAGTGAGAGGCGAGAATAGAGAAAGCAACAGAGATTAAGACTCGAAATAGGAAGAAAAGAAAACGTGAGAGGGGAATCCTCGGAATGAAATGAGCGGCGGACCAAGGCCGAGTGCGGCGGTGTGCGGCGGTCCCCTGCGGTGCAAACGTGCGAGATCCAGTGGAGAGGCAGGACGTGGTGAAGACAATGTCCTTGGGGCGGTCCAGATGGAACGGCGCCTGCGCGATGGCGACTGGTGGACGGGACTGGATATGGGTTTTCCTGGGAGTTGTTCTCGAGTGGTTGAGCTAGCGAGTGGAGGAAGAGTTGCTGTGAAAATGGAGATCGGGGCTCGTGGGTTCGAAAACGGCGGTGTGCGGCGGAGGTGATGGGCTGTGCATGGCTGGGAGCTTCGGGTGGTTACGGGGTAGAGCTTGGGCTTGGTGAGTGAAGGTCTGGTTGGTGGTTTGTGGTGGTGCGGTTGGAGCAAGAAAGAGAGGTGAAGGTGGAAATTTAGAGATTGTGATGAGGATGGAAAATGGGTGGAGATTAGAGGGTTGTCTTTGTTCTATGATTTGATGGTGGTTTCTTGGGTCTGGCAGATGAGAAGAAAGGTTACGTGGTGTTTGCAGGGAAAGATTTTTTTTCTCTATTTTTGTTGTTGTTTATTGGGTATATGGTGTTTTATTGGAGGTTGTTTTATGAAGCTTGGTGCCATGGTTGTGTGACTATGAGAGTGTGAGAACCAGAACGTGAAGAGAGAAAAAAAAGTAGCAACTCAAGTGTAAACAGTAAGCTCAAAATCAAAATGCATATGGAAGCAGAAAATTGTTACACCTCTAATTTTCAGAAAAAAAACGTTTACAAATTCCTCTCACTGAGTTTTCCCTTTTTACTCTTTTTTGAGATGAGTTGCTTCCAAGCGAGAAAAACATAAACAAAACTAGCCAAAAAAATTTCTAACCCCTTTTCTCTACGTTCTTTGCCCTTTATATAAGCACAAAAATTTCGGCTAAGTATGCATTGTGCAGATTTGTGTAGTCCTTTTCATTCCATTTTATTGATTGCTTCATTCTTCTTTTCTCTGTTTGCATCCCTTCCATTTCTTGTGTGTAGTCCCTTAATTCTCTTTTTTCATGGTTGACCTTGCATGGCTTGTAAGTGTTGCGGGAGTTTGAAATTGCTCCATTTTCCTGTGTTTCATCCTTTTGGCCCCTGTTTTCCCAATGGCAGCATATCCTTCTTTGGTGTTGCATCACATGCTTTTGTCTTTTCTTTTTGGCTCCTTGCCTGTATCTTGTCTTTGCTCTTTGGCTTGATATATGTTGCAACGCCACTTTCTTTTCTTTGTTTCAATTTTTTCTGGAAGCTTAAAACCAAATGGGCCAAAGTAGCCAAATGAATATACTTTCTATTGGGTTGTGTTTGTTCTGAATCAGAAATTAGAGAATTGAGTGTAAAATAAAAATAAAATAAGATAAAATAAATAAATGAAAAAATAATCTTTTATTATTTTTTATTTTTTTATTTTTTCTAAATTAAAAGTTTTAAGGACCCGGGCAAAATTGGGTGTTCACAAAAACGACATTCATTCTTGAAATGCTCAGGCTTTCCACAATAATAAGAACTACCTTTCCTTTTTGTTTTCCTTTTGTTGTCACTGTTGTTGTTACCATTGTTATTACCATTGCTACTTGTATGAGATTTTTTAATATCTTGAGGCCTTTTCTTTGAGGATTTATTGGTCTTTCTTTCCTCCGTCACATGAACTTTCTCATGAATAGATTTTTCTCTAGTATCATCTTGTCTACAGTACTCTTTTTCTAAATGAAGGTGATTACCTAATTGCTCAAGAGAGACGTCATCCTTTCTATGTTTAAGACTTCTCTTAAAGTCTTTCCATAAAGGAGGAAGTTTGTCTATAATTGAGGAGACGATAATGGCTTCCTCCATATGCATGTTATGTTGCTTGAAGTTATTCAAAATTCTTTCTATTTCAAGCATTTGTTCCATGACAGATATACTATCAATCATTTTATAATTATTAAAACGATTAACTAAAAATTTCTTACTTGTTGCATCTTCTATCATATATCTTACTTCCAACTTCTCCCAAAGTTCCTTTGCACTCCCTATGTTTTGGTAAACATCGTACAATGCTTCAGGCATGCCGTTGAGAATATGACCAGTGCATATGTAACCATCATTGTCCCATTTGAGCCTTCACGCCTCTCTCCCATAGTTTCTTATTCATTTTCTCCTGGTCTTATAGTAGTCAAAACGTATACCACTTTCAAAGTGGTAAGAAGGAAATGCATCTTTTTTTGCTGTCTTAGAAAGTTTCCTCCATCAAACCTTTTCAACTTCACAAAATTTGAAGTCATCTCCCTTAGTGAAGCCATTTTTTGCAGAATAAGAGAAGAGATTAAGTCTAAAGATTGTTATGGATAATGTCTTGTGAAGTCTTGGAATGACACAAAGATGAAGTATTGGTATAATACTATAACACTTTAAACTTGTAAAAATTAACAACTTTGATGTAGAATATGCGCAACCCGCGTGTTATAATACTTTCCTTTAGGCTTAATTTGCCATACTAATTCTGAAATATTAGATGCAAAAGGATAACAACTAATTTCCTGCATAATACAATAAAAAACACTTGGTTTGTCTTGCATTAACATAACCAAGCCAATGACAACAATGATGTTTTATAAAATGATAATTCTCTACTATGCGTCTTGCACATAGAAGAAAAGCAGAGATGCTTTGGAAGAATGAGTGAATTCAATCATACATTTGAGACTTTATGGAGAATGTCTTTATATAGACATTAAGAGACCCCGTGAGAAGAGACACAATTTTTTATAGAGAAGAGACACAATTTATTTTAGAGAAAGGTCACAACTCTCTCTTGAAAAAAGACACAATTTTTTTATATATAACATTTTTTTATGAAGAGACACAACTCTTCATGTATAACAATTTTCTATGACCAATCACTATGAATAACAACATGCATATATAGACACATCTCTTCATAGAAGAGACATATCTTTCTATGATTAGACACATCATTTTATAATTTTACTTGATTGTGTCTTGCTTTGTTATTTTAGAAATCCTCTCATAAACTTTGAGGAAGAGAGATTAACCTATTATTACAAAGTCTCTCGATATTCCACAAGCTTTAGCAAAAGTTTATTTATGACCTACTAACTTAGGACTGCATTGCAATACTGAAATTCGCTTGAGAGAAGATACATGTTAGCAGGTCCTAAATGGTTAATCATATTCCTTTTTGTACATTAATACGAGTGCTTTGGGTTTGATTAGCAATATATAAGGATCCGAATCTTCTCGTTGTTGAATAACAGGGGAGGGTCTACATCTCCAATAGAAAGGTCCTGTCACATAAGATGATCTAAACTGGTAATATAATAATAGTGTATCATTATGCAGAAAGATGCTGCTTGATGTTAGTGGAGATAAGAGGTAGATAAACACGAAGGCACAATAGTAAGATATTGACAATACCACAAAAATAAATAAATAATAGTGAGATATTGGAGATAAGTGGTTATGCAAATAATTGGTTTCATGAAAATAGCCCAACACTTTACCATTGGCATTTCCTAGTTGACGAAGAGGTCAAGGATATATTCGGTTGTGAATCACATCGTGTTCGTGGTCTTACCACTCACTCATTCCATTATATAGCCCCAAAAGCTACTCTAATACCTTTAGTTATTTATAAGGAATATATTTCATAAATTAATAACATCATTTGTTGTTTCTAATAAGGAATGCGCGCGAATTTCCAATGAGTTGAATACGTAGATAGAACAGCTTCTACACTGGCTTCGTTCACTAACATAACAAAATAATAGTCACACGATACTTGGTCGTTTAAGTATTCTATAAACAAGAAAAATCTCTTATTCCGTATCATTTAATGAATGGCACATCAATTATAGAATTGAACATATAATTTAAAGTGAAAAACAATGATTATCTATAAAATTGATGTAGCACTTATTAAATGATAGGTAACAAGAGAAATTTTTTACTCCAGGCGTCAAAATTTCTTACACCACTTCCACATAATCAGTTCCCCCCCCCTTACTTACTATATCCAAACATTTTTTCTTCTATAGTGAAGCAAAAAGTTCGCATTATAGCCCAACGTGAAGTGATTCTCAAGAAATAAAAGTAACACCTAAAAAAATAAATAAACTTAGTAATATTAATCTGAATAAAAGAGAATATTCTACTAATAGAATAATAATATCTAAATTAAAATTCCTAACCCTTAAATTTCACCTTATATTAAAGATCATTTACAATAATCATAAATATTACTCCCAGCCAAGGAACATTTCATTTATCCTAAATAGAGATGGCACAAGATTGCCTACATAAAATTGGGAAAGCGGAGACGCTGGGGAGCATGTGATGTGGGATTGTGATTTCTGAGTGAGACTTCCTTCAATTACAGGCGCACGGAAAGCCCATTTCTCCACACGTTATGGTTCAACAAATCGAAATAAGTCAAATAACTAACCCAGAGCCATGTATTCTTTTCTTTGGTTTGGCTTCAATACATTTTTGGATGAATTTACACGTTATACTAAATAAGCCCAACTCGTAGGCCTGGTCATTTTAAAGGGCCTAGGTTAAGTTTGGGATCATCTCATGTCAAAAGACTGGGAAAATTAGAGTAATAATAAGAACCAAAGGCCCAATTCTGTTTTTGGGCCCAAGTGCCCATAAAATAACAGTCTCATCATCTCATGAATCCAAAGGTTGATTGACTAAGGACGGTGGGAAGTATGGTAGTGAGCACACTCGAGTAAGTAAAACCGCCGTTCTAACCGAGTTTGTGCAGCTTAGTGACTCTCACTGATATCATCAACTTGGAGTTGAAGACACCAAGCTTGATTTTTCAGTACACTAAACATCCTTGTCATTTTAAACCACACAATTCCACACGGAATTGACAAAGCTTTGTGAAGCTCTGTGGGAAGGAGAATAAATAAATATTAGAGCGTGTAGAATTAAATGGGAGAGTTGTTAGTTGGTCTCTAGAGTAGTTAATGTTTTGCCAATATGAACCAAAACCCACATCACATCAACATCTAAGTAGTGATTGTAATGATATCAAAGTCGATTGATTGTGCTAGTTGGTAGAAGGGCTAAGACTAAATATTAAAATTGTCAAACTTAACCATGGCCTGGGCCCTGTGGGTAAGTTGTTATTTGTTAGGTCTTAACATATCTTGCTTCTCAAGCTGACTGCATGTGGCCAGCCTGAGGGAATTGGGATATACCTTGTAAAGTGAGATCCTGCCCAAGAAATTGAAACTAGTCTCTCTATAATCTCATCTCATCTCTCTTCTTTTTTTCGGCTAAAGTTTCATCTCATCTATTAGTTTGTGTGTGTGATTTCAGAGCGCTGCGTGAAAGTGAAGAAACTGAGAAAACAAATCCAATAATTGTAGCTTACCGTTTAATTTGTCATTATCGTTTAAGATCATCGTTGGTAAGTCTTGGAACTTTTAGTTTAATTGTAGGATAAAGGGCCCAACACCATGTGATGCCAATGTCATGTCTCAAAAATCATTCACCAAACTTCTAATTATGGCCAATACTATTTTGGAAGATTTCGGAAATTTGGAAATCTTAGGATTTTCTAAATGGATGTTTGGTAAAATATTCGCAGGAAAATTCATCCTTGCTACTTCTGTATCATGCAATGCAGGTATCATTCTCTAAAAAGCACTAGCAGAAATAGCCAAAAACATGGAATAGCTTCCAATTATATAAACACACTCAAAGCAACCCTCGGCCAGGCCAAGTACTTAATCCAAGACCACTAAATTAAAAGGGAAATGCTTCCATACAAAATGATTAAAAAAAAGCGGAAGTGCTGTGTGGTATGTACTGTACTAGGAGAAATTGAAGTTACAACCTTTAATTTGTCGTTTTTCTTCTTCTTTGTTTTTTTTAAATGTTTTTCCATATGTGTCGCTCCTTGGTTTTAGTAATTTTTTAACAGCACTGCTATATACTACGAAACTGAATTTCGTAAAATACACACGAAGAGACAAATACAGATAAAGGTTAAGTAATTGTAATTATTATTTATTTAAAAAATGTATTATTTACAAAACGCAAATCTTGCTCTCTCTTTGTAAACGTTTCACGAATCTCACTTCGTGGGATTTAGCATTTTCCATTTTTTAATCTGGTATTGTCTGTCATAATCACTAGAGAAGACTACGATGCATGTAAAGTCAACCTGTAATGAAATTAATAACACAGGCTTAATTTAATCTAAACACTGCACATAAAGACTTGAATGTATGAAGATGTTGCTGAAGAATTTGAATATAAATTAATACCCGAGGAAGAGAATCTGCAATGGCTTAAGCAACAATGTAACATCTGCTTCCCCTACTTTAACTCGCAATAATAACGATAATAACAATACTGTCTTCCAACCAAAAAAAAAAATTGACAATACTGTCTACTCATGAAGATGTCTTAATTAGTCTCGTAGGGTGTGTTTGGTATGCATCTATTGGAAGGAAGGGACATGAAAAAGAAAGGAAAGAACATGGTATTTTGAGCCATCTCTTGTTTGGTATATATAAAAGCAATGGAAAGGAAGGAAAAGGGAGGGATGGAGTTTTCATGGAGTCCACCATATTTCATCCCTCCCTTTTTGAGTGGATTGGGAAGGAAGGAAAGAAAATGGATTGGGTCTCACACATTTTCATCTATCTCAATATTATTAACATATATTTCTCTTCATTTTCTTGATAAAACCAAATAAAGAAAAGGAAACATTCATTCTTTTTCATTAAGTGAAATCAAACAAGAAAGTGATAATTTCTCTACTTCTTCCTTCCTTTCCTTTCTTTTCTTTTTTATCCTATTCCTTTCATTTATTTTCCTCCTTGATACCAAACAGACCCATAATGTCTTTGAAGTGTCAATTAAGAATGTTTGGTAAATCATATGGACAGCAAATCCAAGCCATGCATGTCACAAAATGGAATTGCAAATTCGTCGCCTTACCAGTTCACCACTTCACCCATTATTGACCATAAATGCACGGCTGCTCACAACTTCACTCTACCAATCATCTTATATGTATTCATTTTATAAAACCGCCTGTTCACTTCTTACCTTCTCTGTACCTTTTGTCCCCCAATTAACAAAAATAAGTGTGTTATCGAATAAACCGGAGAAGAATAAGTTTTTTCAGATCACATAACATGATATATTATTAATATAACTCAAACCCAAATCTTGCCTAAAACACTCCTTAAGAAATGCCAAATTTCCGTGGGACTAAAACCAATACTAAATGACCAAAAAGCAAAGAATTGGTGTAGTTCAGTAAAACTAGCAGTATCCAAAAGAATTCTCAAATTTTAAAGGACTTTTTCCATTTGTTATGGGACCACTTTATTTCATTAACTCTACATGTATCTGACCTGAGAAGATCCACAATATAAAATAGGTTATGAGTATATTGTTGGAAATTTAAATATCAATTTTAAGTTTCACATTGTTTAAGAGTGAATAAAGTGAGAACTTTATAAGTATATAAATACATAGGCAACATTTTTCATGCTCTTAAATGAGTTTGGAGCATGGATGCTCCATAATCTCTCACCTTTCATTTTGTAAAAAAATTAATTAAATTTGTAGAAAATTTAATCAACGGCTCTTGTAAATGACTTGTAACTTTTTTAACAGGTAAACAATCTCTTCCTCTCTTTTTTTTTCTCAGTCACCTCCCGCCACCCACGACGGAGAGTAGAAGAACATGGAATTGTACAGCAGAGACGATGTGCACGTTCAGGGTGCTTGGCTTGCGGTGAGACGATGACGGAGCTCGTGGATCTAGGCTGCAATGCACGACTAGGCGTTGTAGCTTTCGCGTGATGAGGTGGTCGCGGATCTACGTCGCGCACGTGCGTGTTTAGGGTGCTTGGCTTGTGATGAGACAACGACGGAGCTCGTGGATTTGGTCGGCGGTGTACAACTGGGCGTGGTGGCTTTCGGGTGACGAGGTATCTGCGTTGCGCACGTGCACGTTCAAGGTGCTTGGCTCACAGTGAGACGACGGCGAAGCTCGTTAATCTGGGCGACGGTGCACGATTGGACGCGGTGGCTTTCGCGTGAAGAGGTGGTTGCGAATCTGCGTTGCGCACGATGGTGGACGGCGCGCTGTGGTTAGACGACAGCGTTGGGCTTGCCGAGACCGAAGTTGGGTGGAGGACCACCAAATCTGGTGGTTTGTATGGTGGATAAGAAGGTGAACAGTGACAAAGGTTGGAGGGATAAAAAACAGTAACAATTTTTACCTATTATACTAAGTAAAATTGATGGGAGCATTGATGCTCAATACTTCATTAGGAGCATTATAAACGATTCCAAATACATAACTTAAATGTCTTAAGGTTTTGAGTTAAAATACAGCGTTTGATTTATTGATGTTGTTTTTCTTTAAATTCATTTATTTCAAATTTCTTCGGTATTTTGTGCTCTCTTTTTTTTTTTAATAAGTAGTATTAGAGTCTCTAATTTGGTCAGTTTAAGCGAGTATTTTTATCATAGTTGTTGGTGTTCTCATAATTATCCATCTCATTTGAGAAATAATTTCAACTTTGGAGCAAAATTGTTGACTACTACTTCGCTCAAGAGTGAGTGTTATTTGTATGTAGTATTTTTGTATGTAAACTCGCACTTGAAAGAGAAATTGTTAAAAATTTAAGTGTGAAATTGTTTAAAAATGAATAAAATGAGAATTTTATAAGTAATTAAATATATAAACTTAATATCGTAAAGTTTTAGATTAAAATATAATATCCGATTCATTATTGTTGTTCTCTTTAAATCCATTTGTTTAAAATTTTCTCGATATTTTGAGATCCCTTCATCTTAATGTATATGAGTTAAAGATAATGTTGGGAATACATGTTGGTGGACAGGTAGGGGTGAGACTGGTAAACAAGAATAAAGATAAGATGAGGTTTAGGTTAGTAAGAGAGCAGAGGAGAGGATACAATAATTCTAATTTTTATATAAATAAATAAAGAAGAAAGAAAAATTTTATGGCCTAGGTTCCGTTTGGTGAAAGGGATGGATAGTTGACTGAGAAAGGACTACACAGGATAGATGGGAGGATTTGGGATGATGTGTCTCACACCAATCACCATCACTTAAATCCAAGCAACCACTACCTAAAAATAAGGGAATCCATACCAGTCAGCCGCACACTATCATATCCTTTCCCTTCTCCACCCTGTTGTGCTCATGGCCTTTTTTATTTTCCCATCTCTTCCCTCTTCTTCTGCTGCTTATTTCAATCTCCTTCTCATGGTTTAATCACAGACATCTCACCAAACTTAGTGAACTTTCCCTACCAGCTACGTTTTAGCTATCTTGCGCCAAGTGCCAATTAACCTGCTTCTATATATATATATTTTTGTTGGGTCTTCATTATCCTGCTTCTGTGAATCAGTCATTGTCACAATTTGGTACACTGAGGCCCAGCTGTGGCCCAACTGATTTGAAGAGTTCCCCCAGCAAGAACTATAGTAATAAAGCATTTAAATTGAACACCCAAGTATTAAGTTATCAGAGATTAAATTTGCCAACCGTAACTCTATAATAATAAAGCAATAAAAACTTAAGGATATGGGGAAGTCATGACCTTTTCCTTGTTTGCAAATAAAATATGATATACTAGCCAACCAGAAAGAAAAGAAAAAATTTAAAATCAAATTGATTTGATCTAAAAGAACAAATTTCTAAAATAATTTCAAACAAAAACAATTCTTGCATTTAATATCAATCAGGCAGGGAAGGGTTGGGATGTAACACTCAGTCCCTGACAAGTGGCCAGGTTTGGCAACTAGCAACTTGTTCATTGCATCATATACTTGAACAATTTTCAATTCATTGTTCAAGCAGGTAAACGGAACTGAAACAAAACCAACTACTGGTATTTATTGAGCGTGGTTACCCAAATTGCCCAACTGAACCGAGCCCGGTCCCAGATAGTAGAAAAATTTGGTAGCTACCCAGCCAGAACCAGAGCCGGAGCCAGAACCAGAGATCCAAATGTAACTAAGCTAGTAGCGTAATATACCTTAGGTCTGACTCAGCTGGGCCTCACCGTGCCGTGCATGTCCAGGAGTTGGAAATAAAAGAAGCTACTATTACTTTTTGGGTTATTTCCATTTCATGATAATCATTCCCTGATATTGATATGCATTCAATTCCTCAATCTTTTTTTTTTTAAATGTGCAAGCTTATTGATTATCAACTTAGATCATGAACATAATCTCAAATTAACTTGATTATGGCTATTTTAAACAATAATCATGTGAGCAAGAGCAAGGTCTAGATTCAAACATCAAATTAAGCGTCAAGGTCACTAGAATATTACCAGTTAAAAATAGTGAAGAGGACTATACAGAAAAAAAAAAAAAAGTGAAGAGGAACCTCATTAACGGAAAAATAATAAAATAATTGATGTAATTTACATTTAATTCATAAGCTTGAATATAAATGAGGGTTGACTCACCTAGACAATCTTTCTATTTATAATAATATTATGATTTAAATTTGAATACATGATTCTCTTATTGATAGGATAAGTTGATAGTTTACTTAATTTTAAAATGAAAAAAAATTCTTTTTATTATAAATCTTTTTTTTATTAAGAAAATTTAGAAAAAATCTCCTTTTACTTCAAACTTTTCTAAAAACAATCCATAAACCTGAATTATCATTCGTTTTTTTACCTCAAATCCTAGAAAAGAAGCAAGATTAGACAAAAATAAAAGGAACTCGTAAACCGATGGTTCGTATGTTCAAAGGATTAATTATATACATGTCAAAAATAAAAAGAATTAATTATATAAAAAGAGAATAAACCTAAACAAAGACAAATCCCAATAAAGCTAGCGTTTAATCTTTATTTAGTGAGATTACATCACCTAATCCATGGCCTTTTCTACGTGGGTTCCATCATTATGTTATGTACGTATCAGAGAGAACAATTATCGTTTAAATCAATCAATTAACGAGGGACTTTTTGGAAAACCTAGATTGGGATAGAAAGAGAGTTGGAACTTGGAAATAGAAGGCATGCACATAAGAAAGAAAGAATTAAGAAGAGTTGAGTTGGGTGGTATTTATGGCGGGGGAGTGAACTGGGAAGGAGGAGAGGGGAGGGACCCAGAGGAGATTGACAATGACGATGACTGCAAGAGGACCCACCGCCGCAACACCGCACATGTGTGCTTACGTCCCACACCTACCAACCACCGGCCAAAACCAGAACATACAGGAACGAGTTGGTAGCGTGCAACGCCGTGGGGCACACCTCTCAGTTATAATTTTCGTTGTAATAATTTTTCAATTTGAATGTGTTATCTCTTTTTTTTTTTGGGGTGAAATGTTATATCATAATTTATTTATTGGTGTAATTGTATTGTTTCCCTAATAGCATCACTTTTGTTTTTTTTACTAGAGCACCTCATTTAAATTTGGTAATAATTGAAATAGTTAATGTATTCTTTTAAATGGCCTTCTCATTTAATAAATGAAAGATTAATCTTATGAGATATGATTAGATATTTAAATAAAAAAAAAAATTAATAATATTTTTTTATATACATAAATTTTAAAATTTAATATAAAATTAATTACATATTTAAAATATTTGAGTTATTTCAATTCAGATTAATGCAAACCGTTATTGTTTTTAAAGTTTAGCATCACCACACTTATTATTTTATGCGTAAGTCCATCGGTTGACAAGAAGTTACAAAAGGCACATTTAAATATATATTAAAAAAAAGTTACATCTAATTGTTTTTTTTTTTTTAACAATGGAATTAGTTTACTTAGTCAACTTTTCACTTATGATAAATGCATAACTTAAATACAAATTTAGGTTTCTCCAATTGTAAGTAATTTGTAATTTCACTTTAAACAGTTGCTATAATTAGTGGTTTGCTTCAATCTTAAAATATATAAATAAATAACTTTTCAACACTTTATGCTTTAAGAAAAGAAAAAATACTTTATTTCTCTATTACGATTAAAGATATACAATCTACAAAAAAAAAATTAAAACTTGTTCTTTGCAATTTAACTTAGAAAATGACCATAGTAGGAATTGAATGTATGATTAAATATTTAATTACATGTCACATACTTGTCCTTATTACTAAACTAATCCTTTAAGCTCCACCAGTTAAATTTCCTCTATCTGGTTTGTGAAATTTTTATGTAAACCCTCTGTCATGTAATATCAAATTATTAGATATGATAAAACTTAGATAATGTTCCATATATTTTGTGGTGTTGTTTTTTTAATAAAAATATAATATATGTATTATTTTTTACATTTCATATATAGAATTTTAAAAAGAAGGGTGAGGTGACTAAAAATTAATACACATATTATATTGTTATTAAAAAATAACACCACAAATACTTAAACAATTTTATCTATGTTTTATCCTATTAGATAATCCTAAATCAAACAAAAATTAGACATGAAATATAAAGGACAGTGAATCCGGTGGAATCCTGGTTAATAGTGAGTAATTTATGTGGAGAAGGAATTTGAGATGGGATAAGGAAATTGGGATGCTACTTAGACATTTGAATATTTCATCTCCAATGTTGTCTGTCTTAAGTTCTAACTTCATCATGTGCGTCTGTTCGCATATCTAACAACGGGGAAAAGGCCCTAAATATATAATCAATAAATTGGAAAATAGTATGCTTTAACTCAAAGTATTAATAAAAAGACAATGATAATTAGCTCATTGTAGCTCATTGTCTTGAGAGCTACGATTCACATCTCCCAGTATAAATGGCCATATTTCAATAAAAATGAATTCCCTAAACCAAAATAATGTACAACTTGCTTACTGCCCAACCCACTTTTAAGCAAGAAAGAGATAGATGGCTAACTCTCACCTTAATCTCCTCCCTATATCTTTGTTAATTTCGAAAGGAAGGTATCCCTACTTTTTGGAGGTGGTACCAGCCACTTCAAGAAACTTTGCCCAATCCCCTTTCCATATAACATGAGAAATAATGCAAGTTATTTTTTCCTCTAGTATGACTCCTTTATTTGCTTAATTAACATGTTTTAAGTTTCAAAATCCAAACCTTAATTTTATGAGTTTTATTAACATGTGCAATTTACACATATGTTAAGAATTAAAAATAATATTTATTACTCATCTTAATTACTTAAAAAAGAAAATATTACTCCATCCGTTTCTTTATATCTATTTTTTAAAAAATATTTATCTCAAATTATTTATCATTTGAGAATATTAAAAAATATTAATTAAATTAATTTTTTAACTTTATTTTCATGATTTATTATCTTATCTAAATTCAATAATTAAATATAATTTATAATTAATGAAATAAGATAAAGAGTAATTTACTCATATTAAATTATATATTTTTTATATTTGAGATTATTTAATAATATTTTTAATCTTTATACAAAAAATTTTAAAAATTAGATACAAAGAGATGGAGTGAGAAATACTTTTTAAATTTTTAAAAAATTAAATACTTGTAATTTTTATTTAATATTTTTTATTTTTAAAATCTTAACATATGTCTTAAGACACTCTAATTTAATTATTGTATTTCATTTTTATTTATACTAATATATATATATATATATATATATATATATATATAAAGTGTATTTGGTGAGAGGAGCAGTTATTGTAAGAGGTGAGATGAGTGAATATTGACCATTAGATTTTATATGAATGGTTAAGATTAGAACATAAATGCACGTAACTTTTTTAAGTAATCACATGACATTTAAGTAACTTTTAATCTTGACCATCCATGTATGGTTGTATGGCTAAGATTTACTCATTTCACCCTCTCACAATAAAAATTTCTCTCACTAAATATGTCTCCTATACATATATATATGATATGCTGCCACTTATCAAGTTTGTAAGATTGCGTTTGGTACACCTGATAGTATAAAGCATGATAATATAAGACAATAAGATAAGATATGATAGTATAAACAAGTTGATAAAGCTCTTATACTATCAAGCATTTGGTATTTAGTATAAATAAATTGATAGTTTATATAATTATTTACTATAACTATATTATCCTTAATATTTTTTACCATCACTTTTTATTTGTCAAATCATTAATGAAATAATAATAATAATAATGAATTTAATAATAATAATAATAATTACAAATTTAATAATAATAATAAATAATTAACAATTTAATAATATTAAAAATAAAAAATAGTGATGAAATTTTTTTTATCAAATTATATTATGAGATCATAAAAAAGATAATATTATACTATTAAAATAAAATAAAAATTTTAATTAAATTTAATTATTCTATTAAATAAACATATTAAATATCTAATAAAATTTAATAATATTAATTTATACTATCAAATTTTTTTATATAACGTATGAAACATAACTTAAATGTATTATCAGCATTTTGAGACCCAAAATGCTATGCGCACACATGTATATCCAGAAAAGTGTGTGGACAAAAGTACTTCTACCAAACAATCGCTTATGCCAGGCATTTTATCTATTATTTTGTAGTTTCCAAGGTCATCTCTTGATGGAGTGAGCTCTAGAAGTGAACCCAACAGGACCCACCCAAGTCAAGCATGTGATGTTGGTGGAGGTTGAACCAATGTAACAATTGAAAAGCAGTTTGTTGTAATTAAAATATGTTTAATTTTATTTAATTTATTTATAAAATTATGTTGTATATTATAAAAATATTATAATTATGTATAATGTAATATTTTTTATATTAATATATAATATGTGCATTTTAATATACATAATATATTTTTCATAAAGTAGAAATCAGAGAAGAATTGTACCCAAACAAATAAAAAAGAAAGAAAGACAGTAGAGGAACAATTAGTACCCACTGACTGACTGTCAGAGAAAGAAAGCAAATAGGCAAATAGATTAAGTATATTTTTAAGATAATCATAAAAATGTGATTATTTTAATAATTAATTATTATATAAATTTTTTTATTATAATTAATTATAATATAATTAATTTTATATTTAAATATATTAATTAAAAATTAATTTTAAGAAAAATAATTACTTTTTATATATTAAATTATTAAAATAAATATAAAATAATTAAAAAATTATTTTATTAATAATAAATAATATTTATATTATAAAATATAAAAAATAATTTAAAATTATAAATTGAAATTTTAATATTATAAAAAATAAATTTTTATAATATATTAAATTTAGTATAAAAATTAAAATTAATTTTACTAAATATATTATAACATGGTTAAAATAAATTTTTTATGAAATAAAAATTATTTAATTAAAAATTAAACTTAACCAAATATACACTAAAATCACTAAACTCTCCCACCCCGGGGCATTTATTGGCTGTTCTATATTTATCAATTTAAAAAAAAAAAAGAAATCTTGAGATTTAAGAGAAGTAAAATAAAAAATAAAAATAAAAATATCTCGTGGAAGCTTCTATTGTTTCTACCTAACACATTTGAAAATGAAAAAGGGTGGTGTTGATAGTTGAAAAGTGACGCTCCCCATTATATGCGAGAACTGAGAAGGGCCACAGTTTTTGTGATCTGGTTGCAAATAATCTATCACCCATTCTGTCCTTTCTGCTCATTGTTATCTAATATCTATATCTTTGCATTGCTTCTTAGAAAAATGTTATTCATTTCCTTCTACTTTAAGGGATTATTTTTTCAAATATTATTTATATTCTTAATAATTAATTTTATTTTATTTTCTGCTGCACCGCCACTTCTATTATGTTATTTTAACATTAATACTCGAAAATTTATCTTTAGATATATGTTTGAGAGTAAATTTCAATTTATTAGTTTTGAAAAAAATAAAAAAATTGGCAGTTAAAAAATCAATGACATTAAATTGGTCTTTAGATAATGTTTTTTGACATTGCATGACATTAATTTAGTCCTAGTAAAGTAATTTTAGATTATTTTGATATCAAAAAGTATCATTCAAAAATTAAATTAATGTAATAATTTTTAAAAATTAAATTAATGTACCAAAAACTTACCATGTACCAAAATAAAAGTTTACTTTATTTTTTTACGTCAATTTTTATGTTTTAAATATTAGAATTAGATTTTGCACAAATTACACCAGGTTAATAGGTTCTTACGCCAAAAAGATTAACCAATATATAAAATAATTGAAAAATATAAATTTATAGGACAAAAATAATGTACCAATATCACAATAGCTAATATTATTAGGTTGGAGTAAACATGGCATACGAATCCAAGCCATCCAGAACTAGTGAGTGAATGGTCATGACCCCCAGACGCCCAATCCAATCAAATTACTGATGACCCCATGACATGACCCTAAATTAATGTGGCAGATAAAATCTGGATGGTTGGCAGGATCATGCATTGTATTTTAGTTGCTACCAGCAGCTTTTAATTTGATTTGTCTCATTTACCTATTAGAAGTTCCTTAAATATCATCAATACGCAACCAGCTAGCTACTATCGAGAAAGAATACTTGCTGCAAGCAAGCATGATTTGAACCAGAAATGAGAAAGAAAAGACATTTCTGCAACCAGCATTATATTAGCTAAGTTAGCACAAAACATCTTAATACCAAATCTTATATATATTGATCGAAGGCTGCTTAATTAGTGAATGCAAACTCGAGGGTTGTTGGGTTTGATATTAACTTGATAAAACAATTACCAAATATGATAAAGCTAACCTTGATCTTCAGATCCTTTATTTTCTTTATAACTCATCAGTTTTACCTGTCTTCCATTTATTCAACTTAATTAATGTATATAGTAGTATATGCTATGAAGGTCTGCCCATCTATAGAACATATCACCAAATTTAGAAGAGCATAATAATATACAGTGGATTTATGTGAGGTAAAAGAAATAATGGCAAAAGCCAGGTAGTTTCATATCATGTATATTGTAGACTACATACCAAAGTTATGAATTTGGTTGGCTCATGACCTAAATAATTAAATGTTAGGAGGATGGTAGAATGATGCATGTGGTACTACGAGTAATGTTAGTTCATTCACGCAATTTAGGTAGCGTGTTAAGCATGGGTATGGAATATGTATGGAGGAGGCTATTAATGCGAGTGAGTGAGGGGAAATGTGGAAGATAAATATATTTAATTAGATTATTACCCACCGCCATTCCATCTTAATTTCTCCTAATCTCATAGCTTATCCATTCACTCTCTCTATATGAAATTATGAATAACTATTAAGTCTCTTTTTTTTTTTTCTTTTCATCCATTAAAGACAACCCCAAAAGCCTCCGAAAGTACAAAGCAATCTGAATAGTTTTCAATGAAAAATAGAGATAAAAAAAGTTCATATAAATAAGAAAGAGAATAGGGGATTTCTGGGGCATTTGTTCGATTGAAGGCTTGATGCATGTGAAGCTGCAGCTAAATAGTTGCCTATGCAAGCAGAAGCCCAGGATGTAAATAAATTAAATTAATTAATCAATTAGATGATGCAGGAGAAGATTAAATATGATAATGGGAATTCTCTCCAACATGATCATGTGATGAATTATTGAATCTTACAATAAAAACAGTTGTCATTCTAATTGGAAAGATCTAATCCTATAAATACTGAACTTTATACACTTACATATGAGGCACAATTCTTTTTTAATTATCTCCCATTAATATCGTTTTTTGCTGGTGGAAAAACAAGGAATCAATATTAGGCATTTTTCCAGATTTACAAAAAAGGAAAATTAACAGGAAAAAAAAACCAGGAAGAAGTACATGATCAAAATAACAAAAAAATGGAGGAAAACATTGGGCAATATTGTTGAACTGTACTAGTACTATATCTTTTTCATCAATAATTAATTATACAAATTAGAGAAGAAAAGAAGGTAAGAGAAATTCGAAAATTAATGAATTTCAAGCTCTCATTCCTCTCCCACTCTAGCTATTTCTGCTACTAGATGGTCACATTTCATTTCATTTGCAAGCTTCTGTAATCCAAAACAGTACTGGTTTTCAAGCCCAAGAAATCATAAGCAGTAGTAGTGGTGGTCCCACTACTAGTGTTGGCAATACTGTTACCACAGCTGCAATCCTTGCTATTCTGTAAACCCAAACTGCAAGCAAAGCAAAGGCTTGATCTCCCTATACTGTTGAATGGGGGAAGAGGGTGAATGTGATGGGGAGGACTAATGGTTAGTTCAAGGTTCAAGTCTGGGATGGGTCCTTTGGAATCTTTGTTATTATTCTCTCCAAACACGCTTGCGTTACTAGTGTCTTCCTCTTGTTTAACATTAGCAGCAGCAGATGAAGCAAAAGATATTGTTGTGGTTGTGGTGGCAGCAGGTGGAGGAGGTGGTTCTCGATTGTGATTGTGAGCAGTAGCAGGCTCGTTGAGAGGCCTGTGAGTTGCAGGGTCAATTCCTCTGCTCAGAAGCTTCCTTCTTATGTGAGTGTTCCAGTAATTCTTTATCTCATTGTCCGTTCTTCCAGGTAATCTTCCAGCTATTAGAGACCACCTACGTAGTAGTATAGTATAATTTTATTTTTTTATATATATATATATAATGATTGAAAATCCATGCCATTAATTTCTTGCACTCACTCATGATTCATCAAACAAATAATAATAAAAAAGAAAAAGAAACTAACTATGTTTGTTTGATTATGAGCGATCAATCGAGCTTACTTGTTACCAAGGAGACTATGGAGTTTGATGATGAGTTCATCTTCTTCTTCGGTGAAATTGCCTCGTTTGAGGTCAGGGCGGAGATAGTTGATCCACCGGAGACGGCAACTCTTGCCGCAACGGAGAAGGCCAGCGGCTTTGGGGAGAGAACGCCAGCATCCCTCACCATGAGCTCGAATATAAGCTATAAGCCGATCATCTTCTTCTTTGGTCCATGCACCTTTATTTGTGTGAGCTTTCTCACAGCAAGGGGACCTTCCCATACTTTCACTGCCAAAACTACTACTTAGTACTAACACTTTGAGTTGAGTTGAGTTGAGTTTTTTCCTTTTCTGCTTTTCCCTTTAGAATGAATGAATCAGAGATATATAATATATGGTGTTGGTGGGATTCTAATTGGGAAAGAAACGACCTGTTGTTCTGCTGTTTCTTGTGTTGCTGCAACTATAAGGCCGGCCCTGCCAGGAGGAGTTGGAGTGTGATTTTTATAGGCTTTTGACCCAATGGAAGAGGGAGAGAGAGAGAGAGAGAGAGAGAAGGACCAATTGTAATTGCTTCTAGATGTGAGTTGGTGAGACAGGTTAGAGAGGAGTGGCTGGTGGCTTTCTCTCTCTTTGATGATATTAGCATCATTGATATAATGAGTTAAAAGACATTAACTATGGGTAACCTTCAGGTAGGTGTAAAGTAGGATTTATTGAAGTTTGGGCAGGGCAAGACAAGATGTGATCTCTGCCCCCTTTTTAGAAAAAAGAAAAACAATTTATATCTCATACGCTTTACCCCCAATATAAAACTGAAGTTTCCCCATTTAATCTTGTGCTTAATAAAAAAATTCAGTTATTCTTTTTCAATAATTGCCGAATAAAATGTGAAGCTGTTGTTATGTAAAGACTAGGGCACCTCTGGATTTAATGACGTTAGAGATATAACTACTTCATTTAGAATTTATTTATTATATAAATGATCAATTGAATAAAAATTGGAGATTTTCTTTGTGTCTAACAAATTAAAGAGTGCTACCACAGATAGGCAGCGGGTAGAAAAGAAGAATTTGATTTGATTTAGTGTAAAGATTTTTTTTATCATTATCATATTTATGTATTGTTATGTTGTTAAAAATGTTTGGTAATACTAATAGAAAATTAATTTTGACGTGAAGTTAGTATGAAAAAAAATTATATTATTATTCAAATTAATGCATTATCATATCATTTAGTTAGTTTGACAATATAGCAAGATATGATTGGATAATAGTATAAAAAAAATTTAGATTGACAATGGATTGAAATTAATGAAAAACAAATTTTGATAGTAATAAATGCATAATTACATATGGAGAACCTACCAATACCATGACAAGTTTAATTCCCATATAACGCTCTCCTCACAGTAAAAACAAAGAATTGCATATAAAAGGTTATGGTGATTAATGGCATATTTGATTTTAGGTTATTTTTTCATATACTAATTTTATTATATTTAATAATTTAAATTTTACAATTTAATAATCCATTTTTAACTGCTTTATTATATGTTGTATTTTGTTTGACTCAGTGTAATATACCAAAAATAGATAAAAGTATTATTTTGTGTTGGGAGTGAAATTTAGGGCTTCATGATTTTTTTTAAAATTTAGTTATTTAAGTTAGTTAGTTGTAGTGAGTTTCCCTGAAAGTAATGTATCAGTAGTTTGGCTATTCATGTGCGAAAGCATAGAGATGGTAATGGTAGTTGTGGTTCTTTATTATATTGGTGCATTATCATTCATGAGAGAGAGAGAGAGAGGGAGGGACACGATTCTAGAAGAGTTATAGGTTGGGTTCAAGAAAGGATGATGACAGAAGAGAAGGGGAGAATAGGAAAAGATAAATGAGTGTGGTTGTGGTTGTGGTTGTATATGGGCTTTGGTTCACCTTCCACTTTTCGTTTATCTTTCCCCCAACCTTGTGGTGCAAGTTTAGGCAAGGCATGATCAGAAGGTTGGGATTGGAGGGGTTCATTCACCTTTTTGTTATCTTCTCCCCAGTTGCATATTAGTATTACAGTAGTTAATAATAGTTATCCACCACCACATATATATCCACTCTCTCTCTCCTTCTCAATGAATATCCAGTGGATGGTAATAGTTAATATCATGGGTACAAGTTGCTTTCAAGTAGGGAGAGCAAGAGAGACAAAAAAAATTCAGTCCACTTGGATAATTATTTGTGAGTGTTTCACCCACCTTTTCACTCTTTTTCTCTCAGTCCTTGCAATTCTAGTCCAACTCTTCGCTCAGTTACATGTTGAACTATGGCATGATTTACAGTACCACTCCCTCTTAACTAATGAAGGTGCACACACTTAAAACCCAACTACTTGTCGTTTTTTTTAAAAAAAACTGAGGTGTGCTTGCGAGATTCTCATTTACACACTGAAATATACAATTATACATTACCAATGTTACACTTGTAACAGCATCTGAGTTTCTTTGTATTTTATTTAAAAAAAAAAAAAAGAAAACTCGCCCTCCCTATTCGTTTTCAAAAGAAATGAACAACTCAACCGAGATCATGAGCATATATATTCTTATATTTGTTTTATGTCCTTTTAATCAGTGAGACAAACAACAATACCTAAATCTATTCATAGGGTACCCAGAAAGATGTAATGTGCGTGTAATACTAAAATTACCAATAATAAATGACGGATGAAACACATAACTACACACATCAATAAATTGACCATCACCCATGGTCGTTATCAGTTGGGTGCCATTATTACAAGTGATCAACCTACTGTGGTCTTCTTAACTAACCCAAAAAATAGGAACAACCTAAGGGCGTCTCTCCCCATTTAGTCTTGCATACAAATGCAAACACCCCCCACATGGGAAACTCCAAATATTTGAAAAAAAAAAGTGAAAAATGAAAGGAAAGGAGACTCAAATCAAAAGAGATTAGGAAGAGTCTGTGGCGTACGATTTGCATTTACATGATTGTTTCTGTATGGTGACAGCCAGCACAGCAACACGAGTATGTCATGTGCTTAGGTACATATGGGAGGCTGTCCTAAGAACCCTTACCTACCTCTTTGGCTGTCCTCCACGAGTGTCCCTAAACCTGAACCTTTTCCGCTATGTCTTCTTCAAAGACATGTATACGACTATTGGGTGGATAAAAGTTATTAAGCTATCATTCAAGATTCAAGAAACATGTTGCTGACAAATGACAATTATTTTTATGGAGTTCGGTAACATTATTGTCATTGACAGACACCGACTTCAGATACAAATCTATCTCAACCTCTGTCTCACGTTGTTCTTTAGGTCTTCCTTTTCTTTCCTTTTGCCTTTTTTCATTTGTTTCCTTTTTAATTAGGACAGATTGTCCACCAACCTGCGGATTATAATAGACGAGGCACTGCAGTCACAGAAACTCAGAAAGACCCATCTGAAGTCCATTAGCTTCTGTTGTGGAATCTTCTAACTAAAGAAGAAAGCATTCTAAGGACAAGATGACTCATCTCGTTTGAATTAGTTTTTTTTTTTTTGTGAATTCATTTGAATTAGTAATTGCCATAACAAGTACCAGCGCTGTCTTTCTTGATAGAAAAAAGCACCGTCCTCCACACCCCAATTACATATTTATACTAGGTGTTTGCATTATTATCGCGCAACCTTCTAAGGTACCTTCATAAGCTTCAGTTGATACATGCCCCTCCTCTTTACTAATATTAAATCTACTGGCTCTCCTTCTCCTTGGTTATATATGTACATCATATGTAAGTGTAATACAATTATCAATGATCCAATAGTACAGCACTTAAGCTCCTAGTGGTCAAAACTTGCCTCAGAAGAGTTCTCTCGACTAATACGGTACGGTATACCCAGGAGCATGTCACATAACTGAGGTAAAGATCTATAAACTGGCCCCACAGAGACAAACCATAAAACTCATATGGGGGTCATTAACCTAGGGTGCCGAGTAAGTTAACCAGATTTTGTTCCCAAGTTTTCCTTGTTCTCATTTCCTCGCACAAAACATAAATACAACAAATTAGCCTATTGAGCATGTCTAGTAGTCTACCCTCTTCTAATCTTCAGAGAACAGGAATGCGCAACTGGGACTACAGAAATTTGTATTTGCATATGATAATGATCGCCCTCAAATGGAGTATTCAGTTGGACTCTTAGGCTATCCATATGCTCAGAATGGCTGTTGCATTATTCTTATTGGCATTAAGAACAAATACGCAGATACTGAAACGGCAAAAAAATGAACCCAGTACTGCTCATTATGGGTCACATAACATCAAAGAGAGATCAACAAAGCCAAGTCTACTTCGTTCTTCTGCGAACTTCATACAAGTAACCGAGGATCACCACAGCAGCAGTAACTACAATTCCAACAGCACTATGAGCCAGTACAGTCCCATCGTTAGACGTTGCCTTTGAACTTGGCACAAACCCTAGCTCTGAAAGTTTTTTATGAGATTCAGCATAATCTTGAAAAAATGCATCCACATCCTGCCAGAGGAGCACGGTTTAGAAATATGAGGCAGCAGACAGATTCAAGCAATCCAATGATGCATCAATCTTATAGTCAAAACTTTGATGCAGATAGCTATTATATTATTCTTTTGCTCTTTCTTTTATGGAGTTTAAATAAATGCAGAAACTTTTCGTGGATGTCTTATTTAAGCTAGTATAGATAAAAGTTACGTGCTAATAGCACATATGTTTTCAGTTTGCTGTAAACGTTAGCTCCATCAGTGGATAGAAGGAAAAAAATACCAAGGTATGGTCAGAAATTGGCATAGTTAGAAAAACCAATAGGGAAAATAATGAAGAGAGAACTGATACAAGTAATCACATATTAAATAAGAAAGTTAATCTGTTAGTTTTGCCACCCAATTGGCACACAGGAGAATACCATTTTGAGTCCCAATTTTTATACACCATTCTTACACTATTTCCTTTTTGAATAATAAAACAAGAAAAACACATTTCTCAATACACACTCTATTCCTTTTTACCAAAACAAGTAAAGTGTAAAGTGGTGATGGGAAAAAATGGTGTGTGATGAACATTTTCCTACAATTTTATCTTCTGAAGCATCAGGGTAGCTGCAAAGAGCATAATAAACTCCAGAGCGTAATGCTTATCAGGCGGAAGAAAAAGAGTGCTACTAATCAACTGCTACTTAATGCAATGAGCTCAGGCCAAAAGATTGATCTAATAATTAATGGCAACTTGAGCTTCATGGCATTAAATGGTAAATAGACAGCTAATGAATGCTATTGAAAAACATGAATTGCCAGGAGACATCATCAAATAAACCACAAACAGGGATTATGTAATGGTCATTTGGATTAAGTAATCCGAAATACCTTCGCATACAGCTCAACATAATGACGAAATTCAGGATCCTCCAATAAAGCTGTGTCTGTTGGAAGTTTAAGCAGCCCCACAGAATCTTCTTTTAAAAGTTCCCTGATTTCAAAACGATGTTTAGCTGAAAATAAAAAGTCAAGCTCTAGAAATGTCCTCGTATGAAGCCAAATATGAGCAGTATTGCAAGCAGCTTAAGTCTTACACGAAGTACGAGTTATCTGATAGAGCCACTAAGGTCTATGAGAGGAAAAAGAAGAGGTGCGGTGTAGGGGATCAAAACCAAGAGAGAGAGGAGGAAGAAAATAACTAACTTGCATGATTGGAGCTGAGGTGCATGAGGAAAGGAATGTGGGAATGAGGTGAGGTCAGTTATAAAAGGTAGGAAAGAGAATAGTTGGGGAGGGTGGATTTAGACTCGGAATTGGGAGACCCTAGGCTTCTCGAAGTGCCTAGACTATCATTTTTTCTTTTTTTCCCATTGTAATACAGGTTCTGTATCTCTTTGATATTAGACCTGAGTTTCTTATTAATACAAAGAATATTCAGTTTTATTGTCTCCAAATATTTGGTACCTATCAATTTGGTATCAAAGCTCACATCCTGGAGCTTGAATGGTCGTCACGCGCAACGTAATGAAATCACGAGTGGAGAATTTGGAGTGAGGGGTTGGAAAATTGGAGAGGGCGATGGACGAGATTAAACAACTTCTCCAAAGAAGAAATCGGAGGCGCAAGGGACGGACCCGACGTCGGAGAACCCCGGACAGTGAAGAGGGTGATGGGGGCGGAGGTAGTCAGTCGGGTGGGTCTGTTGAGAAATGATCCAAAATATGGTAATTGTTTCAGCTATAATTTAGGAAAATCTAATTTGCCACCAGTCTGTTAGTTAGGTTGTTTATATGCATTTAAGTTGTATTCCTGATTTTTCTCTTCCAGTATTTGCACGTTAGTTCCCACTCTCAATTAGTGGGAGTTGGTTTTCTTTTCAGTTATGTAAAATGCCTATTTAAAGGCTTTATTTGTGATTCAATAAAATGTGGCAGACTATCTTATTCAACACTGTGTGTTTTTTTATAGCCATCGTCTTTTTTATTTCTCTTAAGTTCCAACAATTGGTATTCAGAGCAAGGTTCCTTTTTTTCAACCGGGGTGTCTGATAGAGTGAGTGAAACACGTGAGGAAAGATAAGTGAAACATCTATAGTTCCATTTAATGGCAGCAAGTGGGTCCTCAGCTTCCCAGCCGCTCATTCCCGTGTTCAATGGGGATAAATACCAGTTCTGGAGTGTCAAAATGAAGACACTATTCAAATCGCAAGATCTCTGGGAGCTTGTTGAGGAAGGTGTGCCCGAACCAGATGAAGCTGCTAGATTGAGAGAAAATAAGAAGAAGGATGCAAAAGCACTTTTCTTCCTTCAACAAGGTGTTCATGATGATATATTTCCTAGAATCATGGGGGCAACTACTTCTAAGGAAGCATGGCAAATCCTACAGAAGGAGTTTCAAGGTGATAGCAAAGTCATGACTGTCAAATTGCAGATGCTCAGACGTGAATTTGAGACTGCAATGATGAGGAGAAATGAATCAGTTCAAGATTTCCTTTCGAGAGTTTCAGCATTAGTGAGTCAAATGCGTATTTATGGTGAACAATGTAGTGATCAAACTGTTGTGGCTAAGGTGCTAAGGAGTTTAACACCTCAATATGATCACGTGGTAGCAGCTATTGAGGAGTCAAAGGATCTTACTACTTTCACCTTTGATGAGTTAATGGGTTCGTTGCAAGCCCATGAAACAAGAATTAATCGACCCACTGAACAAGATGTGGAGAAGGCATTTCACATAAAGCGGGAGTTTTCAACAGCACAAGGGTTCAAGCGTGGTGGTGAAACAACTTGGAGAGGAGGAAGAAGTGCAGGTCGAGGACGTGGAAGAGGTTGAGGCCAAGGTGTTCAATGTTTCAATTGCAGAGGCTATGGTCATATCCAAGCAAACTGCAGGTCAAGATAGAATCAAGCAAATTACATAGAGGAAGCTGAAAATGAAGAGGAAGAAGATGATGATCACAAGTTGTTCATGGCAATCGTGGAAGAGGACTTGGATAAGCAAAATATTTGGTTCCTGGACAGCGGGTGCTCAAACCATATGACATGTATCAAAACCCTGTTTGAAGAGTTGGATGAAAGCTACAAGAAAGAAGTAAGGCTTGGTGACAACAAACGAATTCAGATTGAAGGAAAAGGCACGGTTGCAATACAAAACAACAATGGTAAAATGAACTATCTTTGCAATGTATTCTTTGTCCCCATCTGTCTCAAAGTCTGTTAAGTGTTGGACAATTGATTGCAAGTGGATATATGGTGGTGTTTGATGATTCTGCATGCCTAATTAGAAGCAAGAAAACAGGTGACGAAGTGATAAAAGCTAGCATGACTAAGAACAAATTGTTTCCTGTGGACTTTTCCAATTTGGAAAGCTGTGTGATGATAGCAAAAGAAGATGAAGAAACAAGGCTCTGGCACAAGAGATATGGACATCTCAACTTCAAAAGCTTAAAGTTGCTGCAGCAAAAAGAAATGGTGAGAGGAATTCCAAAGCAAGAAACATTGGACGTTTGTGAAGCTTGCATCTATGGAAAGCAAAGTAAGAAGTCCTTTCCCACAGAGAAGGCATGGAGGGCATCAAGCAATCTAGAGCTGATCCATGCAGACCTGTGTGGACCAATGAAGACAAAAACATTTGGTGGAAGTCATTTTTTTATGCTCTTAATAGATGATCATAGTAGAATGAGTTGGGTGCATTTCCTGCAAAACAAAGCTGAAGCACTTGAAGCCTTCAAAAAATTTAAACTTCTAGTTGAAAAGCAAAGTGGCCAGCATATCAAGGTGGTGAGAACAGATCGAGGGGGAGAATTTACTTCACATGCATTCAACATTTTTTGTGAAGATCATGGCATTCACCGAGAACTTACAGCACCATACACCCCAGAACAAAATGGTGTAGCGGAGAGGAAAAATCGCACTGTGATAGAGATGGCACGAAGCATGATTCAAGAAAAGGGGCTGCCAACAAAATTTTGGGGAGAAGCAGTTGCTACAGCGGTATATCTCCTGAATATTTCACCAACAAAAGCAGTTCCAAATCAGACCCCATATGAAGTATGGACTGGTGTAAAACCTAGGGTAAGTCACTTAAAAGTTTTTGGCTGTGTTGCTTATACTTTAATTGCTTCACAAATTCGCAGCAAACTAGATAGAAAAGCCATAAAGTGTGTTTTTGTTGGATATTCAACTAGTTCCAAAGCCTATAAGTTGTACAATCCCACAAGTGGGAAGATCATTATTAGTAGAAATGTAATTTTTAATGAGGAAGGAGGATGGACTTGGAAAGAAGACAGCAAAGGAGGAATCCAACTTGAAGAATTAGCCATAGAAGATGAGCAATCTAATGATGAAGAAGAGCAAAATGATGGTGAGAATTTACTTCAAACTCCACCCAACACTCCAGGAAGCTCAAATGCATCTACATCAACAATGACTCCAAAAAGTTGTGAGACAGCCACTGATTCATCTGATGAGGTGGGGCCACAAGGTTACAGACCCTTAAGAGATATTTATGAGGCAACACAAGCCTTATTTGTAGCTGATCCCAACTGCTTTGAGGAAGCAATCACAAAAACTGAATGGAAGAAGGCTATGGAAGAAGAATTAAAGGCAATAGAAAAGAATGAAACATGGGAGCTGGTGGATTTGCCCAACAATAAGAAGGCCATTGGAGTAAAATGGATATTCAGAACCAAGTATAATGCAGATGGGAGCATACAAAAGCATAAAGCTAGGCTGGTGGCAAAGGGCTATGCACAACAATATGGAGTTGATTATGAAGATACATTTTCTCCAGTTGCTCGATTTGAAACAGTAAGAACCTTCTTAGCTGTTGCTGCACAATTAAATTGGAAAGTGTATCAATTTGATGTCAAATCAGCCTTTCTCAATGGTGAGCTAGAAGAAGAAGTCTATGTAATGCAGCCTGCTGGATTTGTAGTTCAAAATAAGGAAGAAAAGGTGTACAAGCTAAAAAAAGCTCTCTATGGGTTGAAACAAGCCCCTAGAGCATGGTATGGAAAAATCAACTCCTACTTCATTGATAATGGATTCAGCAGAAGCAAAAGTGAGCCTACACTCTATATTAAGAAGGAAGGTAAAGATATCCTGTTTGTAAGTCTTTATGTTGATGATATGATTTACATGGGCTCATCATCCGTCATTATTGGAAAATTTCAATCAAGCATGAAAAGGGAGTTTGAAATGTCAGATTTGGGTTTATTGCATTATTTCCTTGGAATAGAAGTGAAGCAGGCTGAAAATGGTATTTTCATCTCTCAAAGGAAGTATGCAACAGACTTATTAAAAAGGTTCCATATGATGGGGTGCAAGACTGCTGCTACACCAATGAATACAAATGAGAAATTGCTGCTGAATGATGGTACTGAAGAAGCTAACGTACAACAATACAGAAGCTTGGTAGGTGGTCTTATTTATTTAACTCACACTAGACCTGACATCTCTTATTCTATTGGAGTAATATCCAGGTTCATGCATACTCCTACAAAGCATCATTATGGAGCTGCAAAAAGAATTCTGAGATATGTAGCAGGAACTCTAGATTTTGGAATATGGTATAAGCAGGTGAAACAATGCAATCTGGTTGGATACACGGATAGTGACTGGGCAGGATGTATGGAGGATCGTAGAAGCACTACAAGGTATGCATTCTACTTTGGATCTGGTGTCATTTCATGGAGTTCAAAAAAACAAGCCACTGTCGCATTATCCTCTTCGAAGCTGAATTTATATTAAAGCAAAGAATCGCAACAAACATGTCAAGGAATTTGGCTAACCAAAATTCTAGAAGATCTTGGACAAGCAAGGAGAAGCAACTCAAATTTTTTGTGATAATAAAGCAACAATAGCTATGACCAAGAATCCTGTGTTTCACGACAGGACCAAGCACATTGATATAAGGGCACATTTTATTAGAGACTTGGTTCTGAAGGGAAGATAAACTTGCAATATTGCAGTAGTGAAGAACAAATTGCTGATATCCTCACAAAACCACTTGCACGAAGCAGACATGAGCAATGGAGGAATTTACTTGGTGTGTGTGATTTTGGATCAAAGGGGAGTGTTGAGAAATGATCCAAAATATGATAACTGTTTCAACTATAATTTAGGAAAATCTAATCTGCCACCAGTCTGCTAGTTAGGTTGTTTATATGCATTTAAGTTGTATTCCTGATTTTTCTCTTCCAGTATTTGCACGTTAGTTCCCACTCTCAATTAGTGGGAGTTGGTTTTCTTTTCAGTTATGTAAAATGCCTATTTAAAGGCTTTATTTGTGATTCAATAAATTGTGGCAGACTATCTTATTCAACACTGTGTGTTTTTTTATAGCCATCGTCTTTTTTATTTCTCTTAAGTTCCAACAGGGTCACGCTCACGATCAGTGAGTAGGGAGAGTAGCCAAACACCGATGTACGCAGTAGGAGGAAGGAAGCTTGAAATCCCTATGTTCAATGGGGATGATGCGTATGGATGGATTGTGAAGGTGGAGAGGTTCTTTAAGCTACAGTCGCTGCTGGAGAATGAGAAACTTGATGTGGTAGTGATGGCTTTAGAGGATCGTGCCTTAAACTGGTACCAGTGGTGGGAGGAACAAGCCACGCAGAGGAGTTGGGAGGAGTTCAAAAGGGCTGTTATACGCCGATTCCAGCCAGGGATGGTCCAAAACCCTTGGGGTCCCTTGTTGAGCATCAAACAGACGGGATCGGTGATGGAATATCGAGAAAAATTTGAGATGTTCATTGCGCCATTGAAGAAGGAGGAGTGGGTGATGCTGGAAAGTATTTTTCTGAATGGTCTCAAGGAGGAAATCCAGGCAGAGCTCAAGTTGTATGAGGCGAGCTCCTTGTCGGAGCTCATGGACAGAGCGTTGCTATTGGAGGAAAAAAATTGAGTGCTGCAGAAAGGGGGGCTTACACTGAGGGAGAAGGTGAATTGGAAGGATCGGGCCTACAGCTCCAAAACGCGGCCCATGGGGGAGGGTCATCGAGCCAACATTTTCGGGCATAAGCCCAACTATGGTAACCCAGGGACTAACAAACCCAAATCAGCAGAGGAGCCCAAAGGAGATAAGAATTTTGGAGCAGGGAGGAAGCTCAGTCAAGCCGAGCTTGAGGAGAGGAGCAGGAAGGGTCTTTGTTTCAAGTGTGGGGAAAAATGGGGAAAGGAGCATGTGTGTAAATTCAAGCATTTCCAGCTAGTGTTATGGGAAAGAGGTGAGGAGGATGAGGCAGGGAAGGAGTCAGAGGAAGAAGAGGAGCTTGAATTAGAGGCCAAGACACTCCAATTGTCTTTAAGGAGTAAAGAGGGCCTAACCTCCAATCAGTCCTTTAAAATTTGGGGCAAGATTGAGGAGAGGCCAGTGTTAGTCTTAGTAGATTCAGGAGCAACCAGCAATTTTATCTCTAAGGAGCTAGCAAGGGAACTGAAACTGGTAGTGAAGGATACTCCGGAATATATGGTGGAGGTTGGCACAGGGGAGAAGGTGAGAAATAAAGGGGTGTGTAAAAGGGTGAAATTCACGGTGTAAGGGGTGGAGTTTGAACAGAATTTTTTCCTGATGGATCTAGGAGGCACAGAGGTGGTATTAGGCATGGATTGGCTAGCTAGTTTGGGGGATATTGAGGCCAACTTCAGGAACCTGATTATTAAGTGGAGGAAGGGGGACAGCAAAGTGATCTTAAGGGGAGATCCATCCCTCTGCAAAACCCATGCTTCCTGGAAGACCATGATCAAAGCCCTGCAAGATGAAGGAACAGGTTATTATATAGAGTATCACCCACTCTATAAGGAGGAGGAGCATTCCCCAATTCCAGCAGCAGACATGGAGGACATTCTGGGAGCCTTCATTGATGTATTCCAGGAACCAAAGGGGTTACCCCCTAGGAGAGAACAAGATCATGCCATTACCCTGAAGGAAGGAGCTTAGATTCCTAATGTACGCCCATACAGGTATCCCTATTACCAGAAAAATGAGATAGAAAAAATCGTGAGGGAAATGTTACAAGCAGGCATCATTAGGCCTAGCACTAGCCCTTTTTCTAGCCCTGTTATTTTAGTTAAGAAAAAAGATGGAGGATGGAGGTTTTGCACTGATTATAGGGCTTTAAACAGAGTAACAATACCTGATAAATTTCCAATTCCGGTCATTGATGAGCTATTAGATGAGTTAGGGGGTGCAGTAATCTTTTCCAAACTGGACTTGAAATCAGGATATCATCAAATTCGCATGAGAGATGAAGATATCCCAAAAACAGCTTTTAGGACTCACGAAGGGCATTATGAATATATGGTTATGCCTTTCGGCCTTACTAATGCCCCTTCAACTTTTCAAACACTTATGAACCGAGTTCTAAGGCCCTATTTGAGGAAGTTTGTCCTTGTTTTCTTCGATGATATTTTAGTTTACAGCCGTGATGAGGGGAGTCATAAGAAGCACCTGAAGCTAGTGTTACAAGTGCTTAGGGACAATAGGCTGTTTGCTAACAAGAAGAAGTGCACCTTTAGCCAAGGGCAACTTGAATACTTGGGACATTTGATTTTAGGCAGAGGGGTTTCAGCTGACCCCAATAAGGTTAAAGATATGTTACAATGGCCAACTCCTACAGATGTGAAAGGATTAAGGGGATTCTTAGGTTTGACGGGCTATTACCGGAGGTTTGTGAGAAACTATGGGAAAATGGCTTGGCCACTGACACAATGTACTCAAGAAGGATAATTTCAAGTGGGATAGTGAAGCACAAACTGCCTTTGAACAACTCAAGCAAGCCATGACTACCTTACCCGTATTGGCAACCCTTGACTTTGAGAAAACATTTGTGTTAGAGACGGATGCATCAGGAAAAGGCATTGGGGCAGTCCTTATGCAAGAAGGCAGACTCGTGGCTTACATGAGTCAAACCTTGTCGAGAGAGGGCCCAGAGGAAGTCAGTTTATGAAAGGGAACTCATGGCAATTGTCCTAGCAGTCCAAAAATGGAGGCACTATCTGTTGGGCAGACATTTCAAGGTGCATACTGATCAGAAAAGTCTGAGATTCCTTGCAGAACAGAGGCTCATGGGTGAGGAGCAACAAAAATGGGTTTCCAAACTATTAGGGTTTGATTTTGAAATTAAATACAAACCAGGAAAGGAAAACAGTGCAGCCGATGCTTTATCAAGGCAAATGCAATGCTGGATTCTCACTACCATTCACTGTCCAGTATGGGAAGGGTTAGAAGAGGAGGTACAGGCAGATTCGAAATTGAAGGGAATTGTCCAAGACTTTCGGATTCACATCCAGGGTACCAAATGCAAAAGGGCAGGTTGTTCTATAAAGGAATGATGGTGATTCCTAAGGATTCTCCAAGGATTTCCACAATCCTCAAGGAGTTTCACGATTTAGCGGCAGGGGGGCATTCAGGGTTCCTTAGAACTTACAAGAGGATTTCCGAATGGGTTTTCTGGGAAGGCATGAAGAAGAGCATTCAGATGTATGTGCAAGCTTGTGAGGTGTGTCAAAGGAATAAATATGAGACTTTGAGCCCAGGGGGTTTATTGCAGCCTCTGCCCATTCCTACTCAGGTCTAGTCAGATATCTCAATGGACTTTATAGGGGGACTGCCAAGAGCGTATGGTTTGGATACGATTATGGTGGTGGTGGATCGTCTAACCAAATATGCCCATTTCATTCCATTAAGTCATCCATTCACGGCCAAGGACATAGCAACATCATTCATCAAGGAGATAGTTCGTCCCCATGGGTTCCCTTCCTCGATAGTTTCAGACCGGGACCGAGTTTTCCTTAGTTCCTTCTGGACTGAGCTATTTAAGCAAGCTGGAACAAAGCTGAAATTCAGTAGTGCTTATCACCCACAGTCGGATGGGCAAACCGAAGTAGTGAACAGGTGTTTGGAGGCTTATCTGAGGTGTCTTACAGGGGCAAAACCGTGGCAGTGGCCAAAATGGCTCAACTGGGCAGAATATTGGTACAACACCAACTATCATTCAGCCATTAAAACAACTCCTTTCCAAGCTCTATATGGAAGGGACCCTCCAGTTTTAATTAAAGGAAATGTGACGTTATCATCAGTAGAGGAGGTTAATAGGTTAACTGCCCAGAGGAATTATATGCTAGAAGAAATGAGCGAGCAATTGCTGAAAGCACAAAACAGAATGAGAGTTCAGGCCAATAAACATAGAAGAGAAGTGGAGTATCAGGTGGGAGACATGGTGTACTTGAAAATTCAACCGTATAAGCTCAAAAGCTTAGCTAAACGGGTAAATCAGAAATTAAGCCCCAGGTATTACGGTCCTTATGAAATTGTGAAGAAAATCAGCCCAGTTGCCTATCAGTTGAAGCTACCCGAAGAGAGCAAAGTGCATCCTGTTTTTCATGCTTCCCTGCTGAAAAAGTCCATTGCACCTACTACTTTCAGCCAGCCTTTACCTTCATTTATGGATGAAGAATGGGAATTAAAAGCCCAACCAGAAGAAGCTCGAGCTACACGTAGGAACAGCCAGGTAGAAGTTGAGGTCTTGGTCAAATGGCAAGGTTTACCCGAGTCTGAGAATTCTTGGGAGCTGGTGGATGACCTCAGGGAACACTTCCCTGGGTTCCTCCTTGAGGACAAGGAGAGTTTTGAGGGGGGGAGAGTTGATAGAGCCACTAAGGTCTATGAGAGGAAAAAGAAGAGGTGCGGTGTAGGGGATCAAAACCAAGAGAGAGAGGAGGAAGAAAATAACTAACTTGCATGATTGGAGCTGAGGTGCATGAGGAAAGGAACGTGGGAATGAGGTGAGGTCAGTTATAAAAGGTAGGAAAGAGAATAGTTGGGGAGGGTGGATTTAGACTGGGAATTGGGAGACCCTAGGCTTCTCGAAGTGCCTAGACTATCATTTTTTCTTTTTTTCCCATTGTAATACAGGTTCTGTATCTCTTTGATATCAGACCTGAGTTTCTTATTAATACAAAGAATATTCAGTTTTATTCTCTCCAAATATTTGGTACCTATCAATATCAAACTTCAGAGGATCCTCTGTCCAAGGGCCATCAAACCCTGATCTCTCTGGATGTGCTCTTCCCTTATAACAACAAAGAAAAGGAAACAAGAATGTCTAGCCATAAGCACGTAAAGTCATATATATATATATATATATATAGCAAATGCAAAAAGAAGAATTACCAGCGTATGTCCCCCAGACAGTGCAACAATATCCTTGTCAGAAAGACCCATACGATAAAAGATATCACGGAGATGAGGAACACCTACCAACAATATTGACGTATTTTTATGCTTTCATATGACACTTAACCTCGTTGGATTGTGTATAAGTAAGCTTAAACAGCAAACAGCACACCTTTCAAAGCTCTAGTAAGATATTTCCCCTCCCCAACTGAGGGGAAGAGTTGGAACACTAAACAAAAATTTGGGAAGCTCACCTTGTTTAGCATCAGGAAGCCGCCCTTCTTTGGGAGATATTTTTTAATCCTAAAAGAGATAGACAATTACATGAACTAACAAGCAGTGATTTCATACCAAGCAATATTATAAAAGTATGGCACAACATATCCTCCTTCCAGGAACAAAATCAATTGTGGGACCCCCAGTAACCTCAACTGCAACAACACCAGCAAGCTGGAACCACAAGGAGAAAGAAAACAATTTTTCTTCAGATTTACATAACCTATATGGCAGTTAGTTCAATTGTTTAGTTAGGAATGCATATCTTGTTTTACACCAGGCATGCCTTCTACACAATGACAATCCTCCCTCCCCTACCTCTCTGTTTCAAGAGAATCTCCGGACTCAAAATGCAATGAGCTTCATCAGTTTGGATGTGATATAAAAGTAAATCCAGTAAAATGTCTTGATTCTGATGAAAATTAACCGAGTAATTTTATAAAGGAAAAAATTTGAGTTTTTGCTGACATTTTGCAGACTTTAGCATTGTTATATAAGAAAAACTATCGGTTTTCAACCTCATTGTAGAAATCTTAGGCACCAAGGTTACATAAATGTCAAACACCAGTTACAAGAGAAACGGACCTTAACCAGGTAAATGCTTAAGCTGTTGAAACTCACCCCATTAACTAACACAGGAGCTTGTGCTTCAGCTGTACTCTAGTACATTTCTTAAGTATCAACCCTTAGGTGATATATACTCAGCATTTACTCCAGATTTAATATGATTACCCAGAGACCTCTTCTTGTCTTATCTTTTGGGTTTTTATTCCTTTGTGCTCAGGCGGAAAGGGACTGTGGGGTGCAAGAAACTGTCATTTAAATAATTGAGAAGCAGGAACTCAACAAAATTTGTTTAGGTGAAAAAGGTGCCATTGTAATTTTCAGATAGTAAAGGCATATGCTCTCAGATCACATAAAGCAACCAACCAAATAAATAGTTCAGAAAATGAAAGTCTACAAAAGAGCAAACAACATGACCCTATAGAATTAGAGAGAATTGGAGGAATTGTGTGTCTATTCACACACAAGATAGTGGTATTTATATACAGAAGTGATACATTGAATAAGTAAATACAAACACTAATTCCTATGAAGTAATGATTACAATATCTAGTAATCATCACTTATGAGTCAGCTATAAAAACATGTGAAGCATGTGAAACATGGCTTAATTCTAACACTCTCCCTCAAGTTGAAGCATATATGTCATATACGTCAAGTTTGTTACAAATAAAATCAACTCGAGTCCCTCTAAGGGACTTAGTAAATATATCAGCTAACTATTCGTTGGAGTTGACAAAGCTAGTGGTAATCTCGCCTGAAAGAACCTTTTCTCTGACAAAATGGCAGTCAATCTTTATATGTTTGGTCCTTTCATAAGAAAGTGGGTTAGAAGCAATATGTAAAGTAGCTTGATTGTCACAAATCAGATTTATTTCCTTGACGTCTCCCAATTTCAGTTGTTGAAGCAATTGCTTTAGCCACCTAAAGTTCACATGTTGCTGCTGCCATAGTGCGATACTCGGTCTCTGTACTGGATCTAGCAACTATGTTCTGCTTTTTACTCCGCCATAAGATTAAGTTACCTCTAACAAAGATACAATACCTTGAGGTTGATCTTCTATCTGATGGTGAACTCGCCCAATCAGCATCAGAATAGCCAACAACTTGAGCATTGCCTTTGTTTTCATAAAGTAACAATTTTCTTGATGCACTCTTTATGTATCTAAGAATGCGAACCACGGCATCCCAATGACCATCACAAGGAGCATCTAGAAATTGGCTTACCACACTTACAACAAAAGTAATGTCTGGTCTAGTTACTGTAAAGTAGTTAAGTTTACCAACTAGATGTCTATATTTGCCAGGGTCTGTTAGTGGTTCCCCCTAGCTCGGTAGTAGTTTGATGTTGGGATCCATCAGAGTATCACTAAGGCGACAATCTAACATACCTGTTTCTTCAAGTATGTCTAAAGCATAATATCTTTGCATGATGACAACTCCTGTATGAGACTGAGCAACTTCAATGCCCAGAAAATATTTTAGAGGGCTCAAATCTTTGCTCTGAAAATAGTTTGACAGATGTTGCTTTAAATTTTGGATACCAGTCTCATCATTCCCTGTGAGGACAATGTCATCTACATAAACAGCTAGGTAGATACAAAGGCCAGGTGAAGAGTGCCAGAAGAACACAGAGTGATTAGCCACACATTGAGTCATGCTGAATTGTTAGATGATAGAGATGAATCTCTCAAACCAGGTGCGAGGAGATTGTTTAAGTCTATAGAGAGATCGGCGTAGTCGTCAGACTAAGTTTGGTGCGTGAGCAGTAAATCCTGGTGGCCGTTGCATATAGACCTCTTCTTATTATTCACCATGCAAGAAGACATTCTTGATATCTAGCTGATGAAGGGGACAAGAGTGAAAAGCAGCCATGGCAAGAAAGAGGCGAACCAAAAAAATCTTAGCTACAGGAGAAAAGGTATCCCCATAATCAAGTACAACGGGGCAAATTGTCAATAAAAGTAATAAAATATTGATAACCCAATGTAGAAGTGACACGATTAGAATTCCAAATATCTTAATGGATTAAAGCAAAAGGAGCATTAGCTCATTTATTGACTCTTTCAAGAAATGAACTACGAACATGCTTTCCTAACTGACAAGACTCACACTCTAATGTTGACACTTTAGAAAGACTAGGTACCATAACATGTAATTTCTGTAGGCTAGGATGTCCTAAGCGTTGATGAACGATTTCAAGTGACTCAATGGCAGAATAAACAATAGGAGATGCTGGAACAATGAGGTGATACAAGTCTCGAGACTCACGTCCTACTCCAATCGTCTGTCTAGATACACTACCTAGTATTACTTTAGCCAATGGTTTTCAAACCAAAGTCCAAGGCATTGGTTAAGCTAATCGCATTCCCATTCTATCTTTAGATTCTGCACTGTTTGTACCTAGTTGTCCCTTTAATTTAATATCTATAAGCAAACTCACTCATACCCTACCTTATTTTGTTATATTTGCTCTGATACCATATAGAATTAGAGAGAATTGGAAGAATTGTGTATCTATTCACACACAAGTATATTGGTATTTATATACAGAAGTGATACATTGAATAAGTAAATACAAACACTAATTCCTATGAAGTGATGATTACAATATCTAGTAATCATCACTTATGAGTCAGCTATGAAAACATGTGAAGCATGTGAAACATGGCTTAATTCTAGCATGTGAAACATGACTTAATTCTAAAACACCCTTCAAACAAAATTGAAAGCCCATTATATAGGCCGCCATGGGTTGGGATGTTAAGCTCATCAAGCCTAAGGGGGGAAATGACCTGGTTAAGCCATCACATTCCATAATTTTCATCTAATAAATTCAGAACAAAAGTAGCTATTCATTATTTTGACACAAACAAATGATGGATGCATAGATTTTCATCAAAACTTAATGAAGACAATGTTCACCTGGTAAAGGTCTGCATATGTAATCTTAGGATGTTTTGCCTTCACTTCCTCTGTGACAACAAAAAATAAGACAACTCTCAGAAAGACAAGGAGACTGACTTATTCAAATGAGGATTCTATTTTTGGAAAAAATCATAAGAGGTAAAGAATTCGAATAGATTCTATTCTAACACAAGGATGACCTACAATTCTATGTAAATCCAAACTACTTGAACAAGACTTTTCCATAATTATTGTCTTACACAGATAAATCACACGACATATATGAAATATAATATGTATTATTGTTAATACTTGAACAAATATATATAAATATATATATATATATATATTAGAAAATCATGGAGCAAGACAAATTATATGGACAGAGATGTAATTTCTCCGCCAGTGCTTCAGATAAATTTCACATACATACACTCATGATTACAGGGGGAAAAAAGGAAGGTTACCGCAGAAATCAATAGCCTTCTTCAAGCCATTGTTGGAGCCATGTGAATACTCTTCCTCGTTCCTTATGGAGCCATTAGGTCCACCGGTCTTGGTGCTGGCATCGTCAGTGCCGGCATCGTGCCAGCTGCGAAAGAAAACAAACCGAGATTAAGCAAATTGAAATCGAAATGAACCTCTAACTAAATCTGAGACTGAGAGTGAAAGAAAGTTAGTTACGCCAAGCGAAGCATGATGGGAGCGCAGTTCCTGCTGGCGATGAGTGCACGCAGATGGCGACGAGCCTTGTCGATCTCCTTCAGGTACTCTGTGTCCACCACAGACATTGCCATTTTCACAACTCGATCACTTTCTTCGATTTTGCTTTGCTTTCTTGATAGGATAGAACAAAACAAAACAAAACAGAGCAGTAATGAATTTGGATTTTGATTGGTAGAGATAACAAATCAAAATCAAAACAAAACAAGGCTGCGATGAGATGCGAGCGAAGAAGGAGAAATACCACTACCTACCAGTAACATCTATTTATCAGTAATAGTATGAGATGACATGGATCACGAATCACGAATGGATAGCCCGCATGCTGCTCACATCATGCTCTTCTCCTCCTACATAAGATCACTACGTGTCAAAAGATTAAAGAATGAGTTCGTTTTTTCTTTTTTATTTTAAAATAAAAGAATTGAAAATTATAAAACCTTTATTTCTTTCGTCAATCTCCTCCTCCTCCTCTGTTCATGGGCGGAGGTAGGTAACTTGGGACTTAAAATTTGTCAATTCTTGGACTGGGGAGGAGTATGGTTTAATGGGATACTTGCTTTGTCAGTGACATTACTGCTTGTCCGTCAAGGCCACTAGGCCACACCCCTCACCCTCACCCTCACTGGATGGAAGGTAATCCTCCTCACTTATTGGACTCACAGAACAGGGAATGATGTGGCTCATTTAAATTAGCGCAACTGCTTCGCAAATAGCATTAGCAGGTTTGGCTGCACAACTCAGGGAATGACGTGGCAAAGACTTCCGAGCAAATCAAAAGCACGCTGTTTCCATTTGGTAATTGACGCTTAACAAACTAACAACTAGGGCCCAATCTAGGAAGCAAGGCAAATAGGAATGGCGCTGCATGCATTTCATCATCGCATTCTGTTTCACATGACGCTACGATTCAAGTCAAGCTGCAAACGGCATAATCGTCCTAGAGAAATGCTTAGACTTAAGTCCAAGTGAAACATGATATTAGATATATGTACACACTTCATAATATCATTATCAGAACGTCTTTAATCATATGATTTATGTTGTAGATCCAAACCAAATCATGTATGTCCTTTTGCTTTCAAGCCAGCGTTTTTATTTTTACAGACATGTGTACATGATTAACAAATAAACCAATCCACCTCCAGAAGAATTCAGGAAAGAAAAGAGAAAAAAAAAAAAAGGAAACCGGAAAAGTATAGAACCATGAAGAATTTTATCAACCAACTTATGAAGTTCTCCACTGCAGCTCTATCTGGATGCGACCATTCTTGGAGTCTATAAGATGATACTTCTCATTGATTCTCTTGTTAGCAACAACATCCGCAAGAATGATGTCAGCGTAACCCAGTGATTCCTAGAGCCGAAAGGAGAAGAAAACAATAAAACTCAATCACATCAAGTACCATGAAATGAAAAGGTAAATAACAAAACATTGGCACCTTTTTGGGGTAAAGCACTGCTGTTTTAGAAGAACACATCCATGCAAGACAGGAATTAAGCTCCCCCCCAAAAAAAAAAAAAAATTTGCATGTGCATATAAATGTTAATCTGTTTTAGCAATATTAGTATTCAGAAGCTGAACATGTGTAACTTGATAACATTTGTCCAATATTAGTATATATTACCACACGTTCACACAGCATAGAAAAGATCATGCCCCTGTCTCTCCCACAAAATCAAAATAATGTTCCTTTGATCTAATGAAGTCAATTTAATATACATTAATTATTAGAAACATGAAAACACCAATCATCTTGTATCATACCTTTTTATATTTGGATCTTAAGTCACTACAATTTTGTGCATATTCCACAAGTGTTTGAATCCCTTCCAACAATCTGAGGCTCCCTACTCTAACTTTTGCGGATGACACAGCAAAACTCTTTACAGGTTTAGTGATGAAGTTACGAATTATGTACCTTCGGACGCAGCAGGTTTCGTGATGAAGTGCTGACAACCTCTACATGTATTTTTTCATTAGTGGGAGGCTCCTCCACCATAAATTGGAACTCCTCTTCCCATCTTGGATCTCTGTTCTTTTTCACGTGCTGTAATAGTAAACATAGTATCAGTATCATACCGTACAAAAACCAAATTCAAACCGAACGTGACATACATGTATTATTTCAACCAGTGTTTGCCTCTGTCATCTGCATCCTATTATCTTCGTTTTCTTAATTATTATGAAAAGAAATTAATGAGTGTTAGATAAATAGGTTTATACCTTCGGTCTTTTTACTTTTAGTAGTTTCATTACTTTATTATTCCTTTGTACTTTGTACAGCTGTAGCTATTCTTTTACTCATATAATAAAATCAGAAGAAGGACCTAAAGGGTCACAACTTTCATCTCAATGGTTTCTACTTTCTCTCCTCTCTCCTTCCTCTCAACAGTTTACATGGTAACTAGAGCTAGGGAGGAGAAAACCATTGTTTTTACCCACTTGCCCATTGCAAGCGGTGAACATTAAAAGGAGCTAGGGAGACTTAAAAGGCTTTGATCGGCCAGAACCCAAGAGTCCAACCTTGTTCACCGCCGAACGCGCCTCCATGCGCTGCCTCCTTCCCTGCGCGTGGTCGTTATGCGCCGCCCTATCTTGAGCGCGTGATCAAAACACCCCACTTTGTTCGAGTTCTGGCCTTCTTCGAACCTCTTCTTAGTGGTTTTCTGGACTGTTCCAGCAACCTCCAGCCAGATCAAGTCACTTTCATTTCTCCCTAAAATCCTCTCTTGTTCGTATCTTTGTCACAGTCACTGTTACTGAAGCTGAAACTGAGGATATCCCATCTAAGACGGAGTTGGATGCTAAAAATGACACTTCTATGACGGAGTTGGATGCTGAAAATGACGAAGCTGAAATTGAGGATATCCCATCTAAGACGAAGTTGGATGCTAAAAATGACACTTCTATGAGTGAGGCTCCTATTTTCACTAGCTATGTCTCTTTTGGAATCACCACAAACAATGTTGGACGGTAGTGTTGGACGGTGGTGTTGGACGGTGGTCTATGTAGACGGTGTTCCCACGATTTTAGTGTAGATATTGTTTTTAGTGTTTTATTAATTTGCTGCTTATTTTCTAGGAGCTAGTTATTAATGTACAGCAGCTACCTCCATATATAATCTTCGTTGTACATTCTGTTTAGTAATAAGAAATAATATACAATTATTCACATACTCATATTTTGATATGGTATCAGAGAAGTTTCGATCCAGGACTGTCTCTGTTTTTTGCTGAGCTTTTTTTCGGTCAGCCTTAATTGCTAACCAATTTCTGTTTTTGGCCTTCATTGGCCCTTTTTCTTTTGGCCTTCATCGCCAAAACAGTGCATGAACAGTATTCAAACAGTATCGTACAATATCCGAACAGTACTACATAGTACCAAACAGTACGGCACAGTATCTAAATAGTGCCGACACAGTCCCAAACAGTACCGCACAGTATCCGAACAGTACCCAAAACAGTACCCCCGAACAGTAGTACCAAAAAAACCCAAACAGTCGGCCTTCATTGCCAACCAAGGCCTTCATAGTCATTCTTCCGTCCAAGTAAGGTCACGAGGCGTCTCAGAGACCTCTGACCGGCGTCTTTAATGGTTTTGCCTTGACTTTGTCACTCCAACAGTTTTGTTTTGTCTCTCACGATGTCAACAGAAAGTGAGGTTTCAAATGCCTTTCTACACAACCTTGAAAAGCTCTCAGGTACTTGTTCTTTGACTTATTCGGGTAAGTTACCTTTTTCCGTTGGATTCAATGTCTCGGGTACAATTTTTACCAACTCCTGGATTATGGATTCAGGAGCCACAGACCATATGACCAACAACCCCACTATATTTTCCACCTATTCTCCATGCCCAAGCAGTAAGAAAATATCCACAGCTGATGGTTCCTTGATCACTGTAGCCGGTATAGGAGAGGTCCAACTAAGCCCCCTAGTGACCTTAAAAAATGTCCTTCATGTCCCTAAATTGTCCACAAATTTGGTTTCTGTCCAGAAATTAATTAAAGATTTATCTTGCAAAGTGATTTTTTACAATGATCATTGTGTTTTTCAGGACAAGGATTCGGGAAAGATGATTGGACGTGCTAGGAAACAGGATGGCCTCTACCTCCTTGAAGCACCTTGTCAAGTAAACACGACCAAGAGCGGACTTGGAAACCTATATTCTTTTACCTCTAAACTTCTTTCAACTAAAAAAGACAAAGTTTGGCTTGTTCATCGTAGATTAGGTCATCCATCCTTTCTTATTATTAAGAGTCTTTTTCCTTCTTTGTGTAAAGGTCTTGATATTGAACAATTTCATTGTGAAATATGTGAACTTGCCAAACATAAGCTAGTCAGTTTTTCAATTAGTAATACAAGAAGTTCTATTTCTTTTTCTCTTATTCACAGTGATGTTTGGGGTCCCTCTTCCATTCCTACTATCTCTAGAGCAAGATGGTTTGTGTCTTTTATTGATGACTGTACACGTGTTACTTGGATTTTTTTGCTCAAACACAACTCTGATATTAGTACTGTTCTTCCAAATTTTTGTTTCATGATTAAAAATCAATTTGGGGGGGGGGCATTAAACGATTCAGGTTCGATAATGCTAAGGACTACTTCAATCAGACTCTTTTGCATTTTTTTCAAAAAGAATGAATAATCCATGAATCATCCTGTGTTCATACCCCACAACAAAATGGGTTAGCAGAGAGGAAAAACGGTCATCTTCTTGAAAAAACCCGAGCCTTATTGTTTTAGAGAAATGTCCCTAAGTCCTTCTGGGGGGAAGCTGTTCTGACTTCTACTTACTTATAAATCGCTTGCCCACTAAAGTCTTGGGGTTCAAGAGTCCTATGGATGTTCTCTCCACTTTTTATCATGATTTACACACTTTCAATAATCTTGTCCCTAAAATTTTTGGATGTGTATCTTTTGTCCATATTTACAGTCCAAACAGGGGGAAACTCGATCCAAGGGCTCTAAAGTGTATCTTTTTGAGCTATTCTTCGACCCAGAAAGGGTACAAGTGTTATCACCCTCCATCCAGAAAGTTCTATGTCTCCAGGGATGTTACATTCAATGAAGAAGAGTCCTATTTTTCTCATCCTTATCTTCAGGGGGAGAAGTCAATGAAGGAAGATAAGGAAGATTTCTTGCTTGACTTGTCCTTACTTCCTGTGTCTAAAGGTCCTTCTCATAACCTTTCTGTTGTCCCTAATCCTCCTCCTGATGTTACTGTTGAACCTGTGTCTGAACCTGTGTCCAAAACCATTCCTGACCCAGTGGCTGAGTCTGCTCTTGAGAATGTAAGGTATGGCAAAGGCAAGATGTTCACAAGAAGGAAGATGGTTGTTCCTGAACCTATGCAGGCCCAAGAGTCCAACTCGGAGCCTTCAAATGAGGTAATAGTATCTAACCCTTTATTGCAAGATGAATTTGAATTTCATATGGATAATAGTGAGCAAATTCTTCTGATAGCTATCAGGAAAGGAACCAGAGAGTGCACAAAACGGCCACTATACCCCCTTTCACACTTCTTGTCCTTTGATAATTTTTCACCATCTCATAAAGCCTTCCTTATAAGCCTAAATACCATTGCCATCCCTACCACTCTACCCGAGGCCTTGTCCAATGGAAAATGGAAACAAGCCATGAATGAGGAGATAGAGGCATTGGAAAAGAATAAAACCTGGGAGCTAGTGCAGTTACCAGCTGGAAAGAAAATTGTGGGTTGTAAATGAGTGTATACTGTGAAATATAGAGCAGATGGATCCATAGAGAGGTATAAGGCACGATTAGTTGCCAAAGGGTATACCCAAACTTATGGAATTAATTACCAGGAGACTTTTGTACCAATTGCAAAGATGAACACAGTTCGAGTATTATTGCCATTGGCAGCTAATTATGGTTGGGATTTGCAACAGTTTGATGTCAAGAATGCTTTCTTACATGGAGATCTCGAAGAAGAAGTCTACATGGAGGTCCCACCAGGATATGGGAGAAATTTGCATGCTAATACTGTGTGTAAGCTGAAAAAGGCCTTATATGGCCTCAAGCAATCACCACGAGCGTGGTTTGGAAGGTTTGCTAGAATTATGTTGGCTATGGGGTACAAACAAAGCCAAAGGGATCACACTGCTTTTGTTAAACACTCTCCTTCAGGGGGAGTCACAGCTCTCTTGGTATATGTTGATGACATAATAGTAACAGGAGATGATGTTAAGGAGAAACATATTTTGAGTCAGTGCTTAGCCAAGGAGCGGGAAATTAAAGCATTGGGAAAGTTAAAATACTTTCTTGGAATTGAGGTTGCTCATTCTAGGAAAGGTATATTCATCTCTCAACAAAAGTATGTTATGGATCTCCTAAAAGAAACGGGTCATACAGTATGCAAACCGACAAGTACTCCTATAGATCCCAATATGAAACTTGGACAGGTAGAGGAAGATGCTGCAGTTGATAGAGAAATGTATCAGCGTCTGGTGGGAAGACTTATTTATCTATCCCACACACGGCAAGATATAGCATATGCAGTTAGTGTGATCAGCCAATTTATGCACAGTTCAAAAGAATCTCATTTGCAAGCAGCATATCGAGTATTACAATATCTTAAGGGAACACTAGGAAAAGGCATTCTATTTAAGAGAAATGGAGGTGTGATACTTGAGGCATACACTGATGCAGATTATGCTAGATCACCAGTGGACAAAAGATCGACTACAGGATATTGCACTTTTCTTGATGGAAATCTGGTGACTTGGAGAAGTAAAAAATAAAATGTGGTAACACGATCTAGTGCAGAGGCAGAATTCAGAGCTATGGCTCAAGGTGTGTGTGAATTACTATGGTTAAAAATTATTCTTGAAGATCTAAAGATCAAGTGAGATGGTCCGATGAGACTTTATTGTGATAATAAGTCTACAATCAGCATAGCTCATAATCCGGTACAACATGATCGAACGAAGCATATTAAGGTTGACAGACATTTTATCAAAGAAAAACTAGAGAGTGGTTTAATTTGTACACCTTATGTGTCTACACAAGGTCGAACTCTTACGATGTACTCACAAAAGGGTTGAATAGTCCAACATTTCAAACTATTATATCTAAGTGGGAATGGAGAATGCATATTCACCACTTGAGGGGAGTGTTGGACGGTGGTGTTGGACGGTGGTCTATGTGGACGGTGTTTCCACGATTTTTAGTGTAGATATTGTTTTTAGTGTTTTATTAATTTGCTGCTTATTTTCTAGCAGCTAGTTATTAATGTACAGCAGTTGCCTCTATATATAATCTTCTTTGTACATTCTGTTTAGTAATGAGAAATAATATACAATTATTCACATACTCATATTTTGAGAAACAAGCTAGATGGATCCAACTACGATACATGGGCTTCAGACATTAAGCTATGGCTATTAGGTCAGGGATATATTGACCATTTGACAAAGAAAGCTGAGGATATCCTAGCAACTGAAAGACCTAGATGGGAGAAGATTGATGCTCAATTGTGTAGCTTGATGAAGTAAACCATTCACTCATCACTAAAACAAATCTTCTGCCCTCACATCTCATGCTACACAATATGGAAGCAGGCAAAGGAACTTTACACCAATGACATTCAACGTATGTACGCTATTTGTTCTGACCTTATGTCTTAAATAGCGCCCCGCAAACTTAAAGGACGTATGTCAACCTATTTAGGAAGAATTCAAGCTGTGCTTTCAGATTTCAACGAATTGTTACCTCTAACAAGTTCTCCAGAAAAAGAGTATGAACAAAGAAGCACCTTCTTTATGCTTCTAGCACTTTATGTTTTGCTATCAGAATATTCTCCAACTCAGGATCAAATTTTAGGAAGCATTGTTGTTCCTACTCTCTCACAAGCTTTTTCCAGCTTTCTTAGAGTTGTGGGGCCCTCTACATCATAGCCATCTGTTGAAGTACCAACACCTCCAATTTCTGAAACTTCAATTCTTGTCTCACAAGCTGATAACCAGGGACGCGATGGTAAAAATTCAGGAGGACGTATAGGCAATTGCACTCGTCCAAAGTGTGATCATTGCAAACGGATTGGTCACACTATGGACCACTGCTGGATCTTGCATGGGAAACCACCTCTAATTGCTAATGCTGCTCAGACAGTCACTCCTAACGCTTCTAAAGGTTCAAGTCACCGGTCAATAACTAGACCATGCCAACCTGATTATGAAGATTTTTTGAAGTGGTTTGAAGCTAGACAGTCCTCTACATCTGTGACCTTGGTTGCACACACTAGTAACTCTATTGCTTGCATCTCCCAATCACAATCCCTTGAACCTTGGGTACTAGATTCTGGTGCCTCAGCTCATATCTCTGGTAACAAACATTTGCTTTCTTCCCTTTCCTATCCAGCACACCTTCCCACTGTTACCTTAGTCCATGACTCTCAAACTCGAGCTAAAGCAATTAGGAAGGCTAATCTTTTGCCTTCATGATCTGTTGATAATGTTCTTTATGTTCCTGGCTACCATTATAATTTGATCTCAATTAGTTGTCTAACTCATACCCTTAATTGCTTAATCACCTTCACTAAAGACTTTGTTCTTGTGCAGGACCGGAGCTCAGGGAAGATGATTGGCGCAGGGCGTGAGTCACAAGGCCTTTACCGTCTCTCGATAACCTCCAATGTTTTTGCAGCCACAAAGTCACCCAATATTATTCATGCTCGTCTTGGACAGCCTAGTATTTTAAAACTTCAGAGGATGGTTCCCAATTTGTCAAAGTTGTCTTTTTTAGAGTGTGAATCTTGTCAATTAGGCAAACACACTCGTAGTTCCTTTCCTAGTCGAGTCTATAACCGAGTTGAATCTCTTTTTGCTTTAATTCACACTGATGTATGGTGACCTTGTCGTGTTGTCTCAACATTAGGATATCAATATTTTGTAACCTTTGTAGATGACTACTTAAGGTTTACTTGGTTATACTTAATGAAAAACAAATCAGAATTATTCTCCATTTTTCAAAGTTTTTGTTATGAAATCCAAACTTAATTTGGAGTTACCATTAGCACCTTAAGAAGTGACAATGTCCGTGAGTATTTTTCTACACAGTTTCAATCTTTTATGGCTTCTCAAGGAATTGTTCACCAATCCTCTTGTGCATGCACTCCTTAGCAAAATGGGGTTGCTGAAAGGAAAAATAGACACCTAATTGAGACAGCTCGTACACTCCTTATTCATGCTAAAGCACCATCTCGTTTTTGGGATGATGCAGCTCTTACTGCTGCTACCTCATCAACCGAATGCCATCATCGGTTCTCCAAAACAAAATTCCTCAATCACTAAAGTGTGTCTTCCTTGGATATCCTTGATCACAAAAATGATAAGATGTTTTTCTCCTAACCTCAGGAGATTTGTGATTTCTGCTAATGTTACTTTCTTTGAGTCAACCCTCTTTTTCCACTCAATCCCCTCTGATGAACCACCTATTTCTGAGGTACTCCTTATTCCTACTCTCATTACCCCTCTTGAATCTAAAATTGGTCCAACTCATCATATAGACCCAATACCTCCTTCACCACCACTGTTATTGACTTACCATCGTTGTCCACGGCAGGACCAACCTTCTAGACAAGCCACTATTGATGCTCCTGAGACTATTGAAGCTACAGTTGATGATTCACATCCTACTCCAACATTATCTCCCATTGCTCCGAACTTTCCAAGTGAGTCTGATCTTCCTATTGCTATACACAAAGGTATTCGTTCTTCCCGCAACCCTTTTCCTATTTATGTTGGCTTAAGCTACCATTGTTTATCTTCACCCCCTTATGCCTTTGTATCCTCCTTAGATTCTATGTCTCTCCCTAAGAATATAGGTAAAGCTCTTTCTCATCTAGGCTGGAGACAAACTATAATTGAGGAGATGTCAGCACTTCAAACCAGTGGAATTTGGGATTTGGTCCCCTTTCCAAAAGGCAAATCCGTTGTGGTTGTCGGTGGATTTATACTGTTAAAGTAGGTCTAGATGGTCATATTGATCAGTGTTATCAGTATCGTAAGAATCGCGATTCGATTCTTACGATTCACCATGAGTCTGCCTCCCAGCGATACAAATCATTTGTTGTATTGTTTCCGTCTCAAAATCGCACTGCAAATCGGTTGAATCGCAGTGGAATCGCAAGAATCGCGAATCTACAATGATTCGTGTGATTCTGGCAAAGACGGGTCGCGTAAGTAGAAATGGGTAGCCGAAGTTGTAGAACGGGTTGCATAAGAAGAAGCTTCAGAACGGGTCATGCAAGCAGAAGCAGCAGAACAAGTCGCGCAAGCAAAAGCTGCAGAACAATTCTCGCAAAACAGTTTGCACAAACGGGTCAAGTTTTGCGCAACCCAGTTCTGGAAACCCATTTTTTAGGTTTTTTTTTTGGCAAATTTTTTATAGGCTTGGAGGGAAAGTGCCGAATCTTTCCCTCCCATCAATCCCAAACAATAATATTAAAGAAACAATGACCTAATATTGGTCCCCACTCTTTGTCTCTCTCTCTTACATTTTGTCACTTTGCCTTTTACTCCTTTTCTCCCCCACGATTCTGCTTTCTTTGTCTCTTAAGTGCTACTGCTCAAGATTAGGTTGGTCCCCTTGGTCTCTTAAGTGCTGCCTCTCTCTCCCATATCTCTCTAATTTTTTATTAGTTTTTACTCTTTGTTGTTGTGTGCTATTTTTTGGTGGGGTGCAATGGGTCAAACTAAGAAAAAGAAGGAGGTTGATGTCACATGGAATTTATATTTCAATTTATTGGCTATGTAGTGAGTTATTTGACTTCTGTTGGAAACTGTTGGCAACATATGTAATTAGGTGTAATTAGTAGTACAACTGTTAGTCTCACATCATGTAAATTGTGTAATTAGTTATTACTTATTGTATATATATTCAGCCTCCGTTGTGTAGTTGAGACATGCGGTTTCATCATATGTCTCTCTTCCTTTCTCTATTTCAACATGGTATCTAGAGCCTAAAGAGAGGCAACCCTAGAACCGCGCATACCCGTTGAGTCCACTGCCCTCCGGTGAGAATTTTTCCGGCCAACCGTGTTTCCCTTCCGGTTTGCCGACCTTTTTCTCTTGCCGTGATGTCTTTCCAGCACCGTTTTCTCCCTGTTTGCCGCTGCCACCGCCGTCCGCCACCGTCTGCCGCCTCCTTTCCGGCCGCCGACCTCACCGCCGGAACCGCCTCCCTCCGACCAGGCCGGACCCCGGCTCGCCCCCTGGGGCGCGGCGTCACGCGCCCCACGAGCCGCTGTCTCGTGGCCGCCCAGCCACCGTCCGGCCTGTTTTCCGGCGCGTGACGATGCGTCCGGCCGCCTCTCCGACCGCCGTTCACCTCGTCTGACTCGTCTCGGCCTCCTCTACGCCGATCTGCCCTCAGATCCTTGTTTCCTTGCGTGGGATTTTTCAGGTATCTTGTGTTTTCCATTTTTGCCCCTAATATTCTGACCTATGGCAAGTTCTACCTCTCCAGATGGCTCTAAAGATCATCCCAAGGTTGAGCCCCCTATTTTCACAAGTTACCTCCATACCCCGCTCTCTGTGATAAATTAGATGGCAGAACAATTATGATACTGGGCTTCAGACATCAAGTTGTGGCTTGAAAGTCAAGGGTATGAAGACCACCTCACCACCGCTCTTAACTCTATACCTGCGGAGGAACAACCCCGGTGGAAGAAAATTGATAAACAGTTGTGCGTTGTAATCAAGTCCACCATTCACTCTTCTCTCAAGCAGATCTTTCGTGCGTAGACCACTTGTGCTTCTATTTGGGAACAAGCCAAGGTTCTTTACACTAATGACACTCAACGATTATATGGGGTTTGTCATAACCTCATGAGTATTATTGCTCCTCGTCAGTTTGATGGACCTATGTTTGCTTACTTGGGCAAGGTTCATGGTGCTCTGCATGATTTCAATGAGTTGTTACCCCCTGCTGCTACCCCTGCCCAAGAACTCGAGCAACGTAGCACCTTTTTCATGCTCATGGCCTTGTATGGGTTACCTCAGAATATTCTGCTAATCGTGATCAGATTTTGGGTTCGCCTACAGCTCCCACTCTCTCCTCGGCTTGGTCTTCTTTGCTTCGGTCCCCGCGAAGAGTTACGTCCTAGCTCCGGCTCCGGTTGATACCCGCCTAGTCTCCCAAAGTGCCAATCGAGGTCGTTCTCGCCCCGGCACCTCGGGTAGGCCTCGTCCAAAGTGTACATGCAGTAACGGGTTGGGTCATGCGAGGATCGTTGTTGGACCAAAAATAGCCGTCCTCCACGGCCGCCAATATTGCCCAGCCACCGTACGATTTACCGAGTCCTGCTCGCTCCATGACCCGACCCCATCGGCAGTCCATGCAGATTTTTCGAAATGGTTTGAGCAACAACGGGCTTCTAACTCTCGCATCTGTGAGCACACCGGTAATGCATTTGCTTGTCTCTCTCAATCTCCACCTTTAGGTCCTTGGGTACTTGACTCGGTGCATCCGACCATATCTCTCGGTGATAAACGTCTTTTCTCTAAATTTTCTAAGCTATTTACCTATAATTACTTTAGCAAATGGTTCCCAAACACAACCCGAAGGGATTAGTCTTGTCCATCCCTCCCTTCTCTGTCTGTTGATTCTGTTTCTTTATGTTCTGGTTGTCCTTTTAATTTACTTTCTATTAGTCGTTTGACCCGTTCTTTAGATTGTCGCATTAGTTTCACTAAAGACTGTCATTTTGTAGGACCGGAGTTCGGGACGGATGATTGGCGCCGGATGTGAGTCTAATGGCCTTTACCGACTCTTTGCCACCTCTCGTGTGTGTGCTGTTACCGATTCCCTCTCACCATCCATGCTCAGTTGGGTCACCCTAGTCTTGCCAAGTTACAACAAATGGTGCCTACCTTTTCTAAGTTATCTACTTTACCTTGTGAGTCGTGTCAACTTGGGAAACACACCCGTAGTTCGTTTCCCGATAGAGTGTGTCGTCGAGCTACGTCTCCTTTTGCTTTAGTACATTCTGATATTTGGGGTCCTAGACGTATTGAGTCTACTTTTGGGTCAAAATACTTTGTTACTTTCATTGATGATTATTCTCGGTGTACTTGGTTATTTTTAATGAAACACAAATTAGAGTTGTTTTCAATTTTTCAAACCTTTTATAATGAAATCAAAACTCAGTTTGGTGCTCCGATTCGTATATTGCGTAGTGACAATGCCCGTGAATTTTTGTCTCACAATTTTCAAACTTTTATGGCATCTAATGGCATTCTTCACCAAACATCTTGTCCCTATACTCTCAACAAAATGGGGTTCTTTGAGCGCAAAAATAGACATCTTATTGAAACAACTCGGACCCTTTTATATCATGGTCATGTTCCCTTTCGTTTTTGGGGCGATGCGATTCTCACTGCTTGCTATTTGATTAATCGTATGCCCCCTTCTGTTCTTGATAACTGGGTTCCCCATTTTGTTTTGTTCCTTCACCAACCCCTCCACTCTTTTCCACCTCGTGTCTTTGGGTCGATATGTTTTGTCCATGATATCACTCCCGGTCTTGACAAACTGTCTGCTCGCTCTATCAAATGTGTTTTTCTTGGTTACCATTGGTCTCAAAAGGGTTATCGGTGTTTTTTACCCACTCTTAAGCGTTATCTAGTCTCTGCTGATATCATATTCTTCGAGTCTGTTCCTTTCTTTGAGTCTCCTGACCTGCCTCTTCCACCCATCACTGAGGTCCTCCCTACCATTCCTCCTCTTGTCCCTGTTGCCCCTGCTCCATCACCACCTTCTCCTATTGGTGCCTTAGGCCCCTACCATCGGTTCTCCAGTTTATCGTCGTCGGCCACAACCACCACCACTACCACCACCATCATCAAAGGTTGTAGAAATTACCGAAGCTCCTTTGGACTCTCATCCCAAGCACCACCTCCTTACCGCCGGCCCAGACCGCCTCCTGCTTTCGACCTTCCCATTGCTCTTCGAAAAGGTATTAGATCTACCCGTAACCCTTCTCCTCACTATGTTAATCTCGATTACCATCGCCTTTCTTTATTGCATTATGCTTGTCTTTCCACCTTGTCTTGTGTCTATTCCTAAATCTCTAGGTGAAGCTTTATCTCATCCGGGTGGCGACAAGCAATGATTGATGAAATGTGTGCACTTCAGAGCAATGGTACTTGGGAACTTGTTACTCTTCCTCCCGGGAAGTCTGTTGTTGTTGATTGCCGGTGGATTTATACGGTCAAGGTTGGCCCTGATGGCACTCTTGATCGCCTAAAGGCTCGTTTGGTGGCAAAGGGGTATACCCAGATATTTGGTTTGGATTATGGCGACACTTTCTCCCCAGTGGCGAAGATGGCTTCTATTCGCCTTTTTCTGTCTATGGCCGTTATTTGCCATTGGTCCCTTCATCAACTGGATATCAAGAATGCTTTTCTTCATGGTGATCTGGAAGAAGAAGTCTACATGGAGCAACCACCAAGGTTTGTTGCTCAGGGGGAGTCTTCTGGCCTTATGTGTTGTCTACACAAGTCATTGTATGGTCTCAAACAATCTCCCCGGGCTTGGTTTGGTCGATTTTGTACCGTTGTGCAGCAGTTTGGTATGACTCGTAGTGAGGCTGACTACTCTGTCTTCTATCGCCATACAGTCCAAGGTTGTATCTATTTGATTGTATATGTAGACGACATTGTTATCACCGGCAGTGATCACCAAGGCATAACTCAGATAAAACAACATCTCTGTCATCACTTTCAGACCAAAGATCTTGGCAAACTTCGTTATTTCTTGGGGGAATTGAAGTGGACAATCAAGGATGGCATAGTAATCTCACAAAGGAAGTATGCTATGGACATTCTTGAGGAAACGGGGACTATTGAATGCAAAGCTTCGGTTGACACCCCTATGGATCCTAATGTTAGACTTTTACCGGATCGTGGGGAGCCACTTTCGAGATCAAGGAAGATATAGACGATTGGTTGGAAAACTTAACTATCTTTCTTGTTATCCGTCGGATATCTCCTTTGCGGTGAGTGTAGTGAGCCAATTTCTAAACTCACCTTGTGAAGGGCATTGGGATGCGGTGATTCGTATTCTCAGATATATTAAGGGAGCTCCAGGAAAAGGCCTTGTCTATGAAGACAAAGGACACACTCAGATTGTAGGATACTCAGATCTTCGATTGGGTAGGTTCTCCATTGATAGGAGATCTACAGTTGTGTGTATCCATTGGGGGTAATTTGATTTCCTGGAAAAGTAAGAAACAAAATGTGGTTGCAAGATCAAGTCGAAGCAGAATATCGAGCCATGGCTACTATTACTTGCGAGCTCATTTGGTTAAACAACCTTCTTAAAGAGCTTCGGTTTGGAAACGTTATGCAAAATGACTCTTATTTGTGATAATCAAGTTGCTTTGATATCGCTTCCAAAGATTTCATGAGAGGACCAAACACATGAGAGACATGTCACTTTATCGGAGAAAAGATCTTGTCGGAGACATCACCACTAGCTTTCTCAATTCAAATGATCAAGTGAGATGTTTTCACTAAGTCTTTGAGAGGACCTCGAATAAACTATATTTGTAAGAAAGCTTCGATACATATGACTTATATTCCACTTGAGGGGAGTGTTGAAGGCGTTGGTGAACATGACGTATGTAATTAGTAGTACAATGTTATTAGTCACATCATGTAAATTGTGTAATTAGTTATTACTTATTGTATATATATTCAGCCTCCGTTGTGTAGTTGAGACACGCGGTTTCATCATATGTCTCTCTTCCTTTCTCTATTTCAACAACTTCAAAATACTAATATCTAGATGTTTTTAATATTTCTTTATGTGAAAATATATTTTATGTTATTTTTAATTATTGGTCATGAATCGTACGATTCGATTCACGATTAGAAAAATAGGTATTCCGATTCACAATTCGAATCCCGATTTGACAACCTAGATATTGATCGCCTTAAAGCATGTTTGTTTACTAAAGGCTATACTCAGATTTTTGGTCTTGACTATGGGGATACATTCTCTCCTGTTGCCAAAGTGGCATTTGTTTGTTTTTTTTTTATCCATGGCTGCCATCCGTCATTGGCCTCTTCATCAACTAGATATAAAAAATGTCTTTCTTCATGGTGAGCTGCAGGAAGAAGTTTATATAGAGCAACTACCAGGCTTTGTTGCTCAAGGGTAGTGTTGTGGACATGTGTGTCATTTACGAAGATCTCTCTACGGCCTCAAACAATCTCCCTAAGCCTAGTTTGGTCGCTTCAATACTATGGTGCAACAATTTAGTATGACTCACAGTGAAGCAGATCATTCAGTGTTCTACCATCATTCTTCTCAAGGATGTATTTATCTAGTTGTATATGTTGATGACATTGTTATCACAAGCAGTGATCATCATGACATTCAGCGGCTTAAACAATTCCTTTTCAATCATTTTCAAACAAAAGACTTAGGCAAACTTAGGTATTTCTTGAGAATTGAAGTTGCTTAATCTAAGGATGGTATTTCTATCTCACAGCAAAAGTATGCTTTGGACATACTTGAGGAAACTGGCATGCTAAATGCTTAGCCTATTGATACCCCGATGGATCCTAATATCAAACTTCTAACAAATCAGGGAGAGCCCTTAGCTAATCCAGGCAGATATCGGAGACTTGTTGGAAAACTGAATTATCTCACAGTGACTCGACCTGATATCTCTTTTCCTGTGAGTGTTGTTAGTTAGTTTTTGAACTCTCCATGTGACAGCCATTAGGATGCTGTGGTTCGGAATTTAAGATATATTAAAGGAGCACTAGGAAAAGGACTCTTCTATGAGGATAAGGAGCACACTCAAGTGGTTGGTTATTCTGATGCTGACTGAGCAGGTTCACCTTCTGATAGACGTTCCACTTCAAGTTATTATGTACTTATTGGAGGTAACCTGATTTCTTGGAAAAGTAAGAAGTAGAGTGTGGTTGCTAGATCTAGTACTGAAGCTGAGTATAGGGCTATGACTGCAGCAACATGTGAGCTTGTCTGGTTAAAACAGTTACTCAAAGAACTTCAATTTGGAGATGTTGGACAAATGACCCTTGTCTATGATAACCAGGCCGCTTAACATATTGCCTCTAACCCAGTCTTTCATGAAAGAATTAAACATATTGAGATTAACTGTCATTTTATAAGAAAGAAGGTTTTTTTGGGTGACATTGTCACAACCTTTGTCAACTCAAATGATCAACTTGCAGACTTTCTCACAAAATCTCTTAGAGGACCCCGAATTAGTTATATATATAACAAGCTTGGATCATATGATATTTATGCTCCAACTTGAGGAGGAGTATTCGATAAATAGGTTTTTACCTTTGGTCTTTTTACTTTTAGTAGTTCCATTAATTTATTATTCCTTTGTACTTTGTATAGTTGTAGCTATTCTTTTACTCATATAGTAAAATCAAAAGGACCTAACAAGTCACAACTTTCATCTCAATGGTTTCTCCTTTCTCTCCTCTCTCCTTCCTTTCAACAGTTTACAAGGAGTTTGCTTCATAGGTAAAGAAGTGCAAAATTCACTTTCATCAAACAAACTACATCACCAGTTATTCTAATACAACATGAGAGTTTCCAAGTGCCCCCTTACGAAAGCAGCCTATCACAAGATCAAGTTGGAGCTGGAAGCCACAACATCCTCCCCTTCCTTTTCCTAACTAGCTTCTATTAATTAAGGGGATTAGTTGAATTATGGACAGGAGTGCAGGAACTCATTGGGGCCTATTAATATTGCGGCCTTTAAATCAGTTTTCCATATCTTGCACTCACAGGGGAAAAGGTATGGGGCATTTTATACTTATTCCAGAAGAAAGAAAACGGTAGAACTATAATACTTTTTTGGGATCCTGTACCTTAGTCTTTTTCTCCTCCCCTCTGAATATAAGCCGTACATGTGGATTTGTGTGGTACTTTCCTTCAACATCTTGAGCTTCATGGACTATAACTACAAGCAGACCTCCACCAGCAGGAGTGCCTTCAGGAGCGATTTGTAATGACTGTGTCTCTTCGAAACCCTTGGCCAAGTCTTCCTCCTTGAAGGGTTTATATGTCAATTCTAAAACAATCTGCCCACGGGACTTATCATTTTGGACATCATTGGGATCCATGTTTTTCAGGAGCTCAAGAGTAAAAACTTTAGGCTCTTCAGGGGGAAGTTCTTTCAAAGGGATCACATTCATACCCATCTTGTCATGCTTCCCAACCTATGCAAAGATACAAAAACAACATTCAATTTAGATGCATAACAAGAAACTAGAAGATAAAACTTTTAGATAAAGAGACATACCTGCTCCCAGTCATAAACATGAAGCTCTAAGGTCTGGGACTCAGGATCTTTAACAACCAAATTAAATTCCTCATTCCATTCAGGGTTCAAGTTCTTGTGCTTCACAGTAGTCTTTTTCGATGGCAGGTTATCCCCAGTAAGCTTTAGCTTCACATAAGGGTCAGATGCACCAAGAAGATCTTTCTTCTTTAACTTCATTGCTTTCAGAACCTTCACATTTAAAATTCCAACAGGCCTCTTCATGGCTCTAAGATTCCCAATAGAGTTTGCAAGAAAAAACAGAAAGGAGTTAAAAACAACTACAAACATGTAATGAAAAATATTCTAGAAAATTGCAGAAGCATACTTTGTTGGATCTATAATTTGAACTTCCAGGGTTTTGGGCCATAGATACATATTCGCAACCTGATCTTTGATAAGCTCCTGAAAACAACGCTCTTTAAAGTAGTTTCAAAGCCATAAATCTTTCAATCAACTCATAATAGCTAAGGACAAAAGCAAAAACATCAACACGTTGCAAGGGAAAATTTTGTGTTTCTACATTATTAGTCATCAATCACAAAAGCACACCCCATACAAAGAATATTATGCAATATGTGCTGCATAATATTACCACTGGTTTTCCATTTTCTCACTTTATTCTGTAATGACAAATCTTCATAAGAGAAGGTAGAATTGGCCAATTACCAAAGTCTACACTAGGAGACCCAAGCAAGGGATAAAGATGTATGAAAAAAGAAATATGGAGGGCAGGAATGGAAATTTGGGTGGGGGACAGAAGGGACCAACCAGAAGCTCGTTAGTATGGAAAATGGGCATGATGGAGAGGAGGTGGAGAAAGAAAATCATAACAAACTAGCCAGGTGCACAGGGCGATTGGAGAGCGTGAAGATTTGAGAATCATACCAGTACGAGGGGGGATATTTGGGGAGGAACCTTATAATAGAGAGAATAAAGAACTGAAGACAAAAAAATGAGGTCATGTACCTGAACAAACCTGTAGAGGCCAGGAATAGACATAAGATCAGCCCCTATAAGCTTTAGCCCAAAGTCAACATGTGGCTGCAAGATACAAGACACCAAAACAAAAGAGAGAGAAGATAAGTACCATACTACCATTTATAAAAGCAGAAATGCAGCATGCAATTCTCTTAAGTGCTATGACAACAACAACAACAAATGAGTCTTACAAGAACATTTACAAGTAGATGTCAATCTTGGGCATATAATATCCTCAACATTCAAAATAGAAATAAATAACAAGTTAATTATATATAAGAGAAAAAAAGGTTGGAAGTTCAGCATCAACAAAGTTTATCATAAAATGGCAATGATAACCAAGATTTGTGGTAGTAGGCTGCCTAATACCACAAATCACTTAACATCATTATATAAAGAAGAAACCCACCCAAAAAAAGGTACAATCACCACTACATTTTGAGTGCTCAGATAGCTAAAGGGGTAGGAAAACAAAGGATACTGGAACAAGATCCCTCTGTTGGCAAAAGCTCAATGTTTGATCAATGATCATCACTTTAGTAGTCCTAGAGTCTGGCAAAACATTTTTTAAGTCTCCTTTCGGTTTTAAAATATTTAAAATATCAATGACTCTTATGGGTTGTTTTGGTATACCAAGTGCAAGGGTTGTCTATGTCACTCAAGTTATGCGGAAATATGAAGATAGTTGAGATTTTCAGATATTAGTGGTCCTTAAATACCGAGTCTGGTGTTTCTCACAAAGAAAAATACTGGTCTAGTAAACTACATTCTTAAAATTTTCAAGACTAATATGGTGACAAAATGGCAATTCAAATGTACGTGAAACAAAAGAAGACAGAGGTATATCCAGAATTTAACCATTTTCAATAGGGAGATCCTGCATTATATTTGTATATCACTAGGTCAAAATGAAGGAAATATACTAGTTCCTCCTTCCCATTAAGAACTGAATTTCCTATCATCCAGTAGTTGGTTCCTATCAACATTAATGCCAACCAGCAGCTACTCCTTTTGGTGTTAGAATCTGCACTTAAACATGGATAAAGTTGACCATGGCCATTACAAAGCTATCCAATACTCTCCTGCTTGTGCCTTATATATGCAGAATGCTTTACATGTATTCAAGTGGTCAGTAGGTAGGGAAAGTAATACACTTAACTATCACAAACCTTTTCCATGAGAGACACATAGATGTTGGCAAAGCAAGGAAAGCTTGGAACCAAAGGTTTCAAAGTAATACGAGGTGCAAGAAAAACTTGCAAATCCACCACCTGAAAAGATCTAAACTCTTAGCATCAAGAACCATCAATCCCTTCCTCCCGCCCTGCTCCTCTTCTCACTCACTCTCTCTCTCACACACAAAACACAAGAAAAAATTACCTGAATGGTTGCTTTCAACCCAAATTTCTTAACCGCAATAGTGACATTAGGATTTCCAGCCCATTTTACAGAAGGCTCCATAATTAACTCCTTCTCATCAGTCACATAAACTTTCATTCCTATTGAGAAGAAAATATGCATTTAACAAAAAGTATTCCGAAAATTCATATGAAATCACAAATAAGTTATCAAGAAATAAATCAATCATATGCATAAAACAGCACAGAAGCAACTTTCCATTTTGAGCAGAGATTAAAGATCATTCTGACAAAAATGATTAATTTATACCAGGTGCCTCAAACGCATAATGAGAAAAATCCAAAACAGGATCTTATGGTAAAATGCATCATATAATAGATCAAGTTTTCTTCAAACTCTAAACGAAATCCATATTCCAACTTGTCTGTTCAAGTCCAAGGAAAGTAGGACCATGATAGATGTCAGTTTCAAACCTTAATATTTAAGAAATGCATATTTATTTAAGACCAATAAAACCCGTGATATTAGAGCTATAGTCAGAAAATTGAAGTGGCAAATGAGCCATATCTGAAGATTCGATGTATTCTCCAAGATGCTATGTTGCTCTTTCTAACATCACCCAATCAATTTTTAGTTTGTTATCTTTCCCAAAAAGCATAACACAACACCCACGTATAAATTTTGATATATATATCCCCATACAAACAATAGAAACCTGGTGAAAATTAGATATTAACACAGTTTACACAATATCGGCAATATCTTCATTATCTGAGCAAACAACTAAAAGGTTCTTAACCAAGAATGTATCATGTCCAGATCAACTAACCTTGAAAAGTTGGCGGCAGGGACCCCAATGTGAGCACTTCAAACTCAACAGAATCAATTTTATATTTTGGGATCTGCTCGGCAATTATCGGTTTGACAATGTTCTTTGCAGTCTTGCATATTGCCTAAAAAAGAAAATAAAGCACATACTCAAACAAACAGAAAGTAAAAAGTGAAATGTAAATTGAGAAGGGTTAAGATATATAAAAAATATATACCTTGTCAAGGTAAGGCCACATATATTCAATAAGCTTGTTAAGCCAGTCAACCTTCAAAAAAGCACAAACAAATAATAGTGCAGCTGTCAAAACAAAAGGAAAAGAAAAAAGACTCATGGTGCATGATAGCAAAGAGATGGATATCAAATGTAGTTGTTGCTTACCCGATCAAAGTCTGGATTTTTTATCCAAAGTGGAATCTCAGGAATCATTCGTTGCAAAGTTTCTGAGTCTTGCTCCACCAGAGGCTGGATTTCAGGATCCTGTCCAAGCCAGCAGGGAGTCAGTACTTAAACAACTGCACACAAAAATGTTGAAATTTCAAATATTCACGAGACAAGTCACATTTAATTTTCTTTTGTGATTACCTTTTCATGTATATATATATATATATATATATATATATATTTATTATGATGCAACTTTACCTCATCTAAACATCTTTCTATTTAAAGTTCCGCACACAAATAGTGATCCAGATCACATAGTGAAGCTGTTTAGTCATAGTTTTTAATCTAAAAATGCACATAAGAAGCGGAGCATTCTATTCTCATCTGTGATCCTAATTTACAAGAAAGAACTATTAGAAAGCATTGCTTAGGTCACAATCAACCAAAATGAACAAACAAAATCGGCCTAGTTGCATAATTATTATGAAGAGAAGAGAACAGTTCATGTGCATTGCATGGGTGGAACTGGAATATAAAACAAGATAGTGTGTAATGTAACACGTACCTTAACATCGGCGGGTTGAAAGTAAATGAAGAGAAAATAGCCAGCAACAAGACCAAACGAAATTCCAATTCCAAAGCCAAAAATCCCCAATATAGTACCGAAGAAACCCATCTCAAATCTGTTTCCAATGCCCGGAAACCAAACGTACTCAGATCACGATCGATGTCTCTCTCTCCTTCTACCAAAACCAATTCTCGAAAGCGTCACTTCCAACGTCCTCGAGCTCTCCTCGGATCACCGTTCCTCCGTTAAAACGTGTAATGCAAACGAATTTTGAAAACAAAAACATATTTCTGAGGAGAGAGGTGAACGAAACAAACTCAAGCAATTGAGCAGTGACGGACGAAGAACGCAAATTATCACGTTATTCTTATTATTACTACACTTTTTGTTCGTTTGTGCGTTTTGCACACAATTTTCACACCCATTAATGATTATATAAATTGATTAACAGATTAATTATTTTTTTATTGAAATTAACAGATTAATTATTATATGTCGATAATTTGATAATCAATTATAATAAAAGAACTAATAGTCTATTATTAAACAATAATCAAATGTGATAATTAATTTAGTTGAAAAAGTCTTTTAAAGTTAATAGTTAATTGCGAAGATTTGGGATGCTTCACTTACTGTATGTAAAATTATATAGTGTTTCAAATTTTTTAAAAAAAAATTTTATCTGGTGTAAAGTGTAAAATTGATATATAAATTTTGGTGTAAAAGTCACACGTTTTGACTAAACCTATTTTTTATACTTTTTCTAAAATAAATTATGAGTAATTTATTTTTTATGAAAGATTTTCTTAAAAAATTTGACATGTGACATTTAAAATATTTAATATTTTGTCATATGTAATTTTATGTTGCAATTTCTTTTCACATATGATCTAATGTAGCAATATGAGATATGTGAAAAAAAATGTCATATTTACAAAAATTATTTAATAAATAAATTAAAGAAATACAATACACAAAAAATACAAAAAAAATTATTTTTTTTGTCTAGAGAAACAATGCGCTGAGAATTGATACAATTACACTTATTTTTGTCTAAACATCATCTATACGTTGAGAATCAATGCTTAATAACGATGGTTGTTGAAGTTGTAGATGACCTTTTGGGTCAACATAAAAGATTATGATGATAAACTCGAGATCCAACGACTTAGACAGAAGATGATGTGTAGTTGTCATTGGAGTTCTACCGTGGTTGTTGTCAAGTTTATGTTCTCGATGGAGATTCTACTGTGGACATACATCTATGTCAAAAAGAAAGAGAAGAAAAACAACAACATCAATGAACATAATTTAAATGTGAATTTTCTTTATAATTAAATGATATTTATGTACAACTAACTAATTAATTACTTCAATCAATTAATATATTAATTATTATTCATTATATTCTATAAATCTCTACCAAAATAATTTTTTAAAAATATTACTATTTAAATTTAAATAATTTAAATAATAATATAATTAAATCTTTTAAATTTTGAAAATCACCGTTAATAAATGTTATTTATTTACTATCAAACAATTTATATACAATTAAGTAGTTGTCTAAACCAATTAATTTGTTAATTTTCCATTATCTACCACTAATAAGATTTACATTTAAATAAATATCTCAAATAATAAAATAAAAAAATTCAAATTTGCATCCTAATTGAATATCATTTATGTACATTTATTAATTATTCATTATCTTCTATGAATAATAGTATCATTCAAGTAATAATAATAATATAATTATAACTGAAAAAAAAAATATACTTAAATTTTTTAAATAAGTGTAATTTGAAATCAATCAATATAATATAATGATATAATATAATCAATAATCAATAATATCTAAAAAAATATGCATAACCTAAAATTATGTCATATGTCACTCTTAACAAGTAAGACTTGTTCTAATTTTCTATCGTGTCAAATAATCCTCTTATTTGCATGTCATTTTGTTTGCAATACAACACTGATATATTTGCACACGTGGATGATACATATTTACATACTGAAAACCCAATAAATTAGAATACTGATGTAAATTCCTTAAAAAATATTAAAAATTTCATAGACAAAGAAATAACAAAAAATGCAAAAATAAAAAAAAGATAAAAAAGTAAAAAAAAATATTAAAATTTATGTTTTTTTTTAAGTTTAATAAGATTTCATCACACATTTTCATTTTTGATACTATACTTGTTTAAAATATATGAGCTTCTCTCCCCCATAAGTGTATTTTCAATTGAACTATAAATTATTTATCACTTGACTTACTAATTTTGAATTACATAAACATAAATTAAATTAATTTATATATAATTTCAATAAAGTTAATTTTTTTTTATTTTTTGTAAAATCATTGATTAAATTATGTATTTAAAGACAAATATTTTTGTTTATATTATAAATATTTTTAGGCACATAGGTTGTTTTATAACATTTTATATTTAAATTATTTAGTATTTATATTGAAGTGAAATTCTAACATAAAAATATTATGTATTTTTAAATTAAACTTATAATTTTTTAATTAATTATTACATATATTTTATTTAATAAAATTATTTTTTATTTAAATTATATTTATTTTTATCATTAAATTCTTAATTTACCTATGTATCGCACAAGTACAAAATTTAGTATATAAAGTGAAAATCCATTTATGAAATCTTTAAAAGATATAATGCTATGTGACAAACTTAAATGATGACATTTATTAATTTTTACTAATGTTGGGGAAAGCTGAGTGAGATTAAATCTATCCCTCTATTAATTATAAAACAATAATGTAAAAAAAATTAAAAATTAAATTTGTTAGTTAACATATATATTTTAAAAATCAATCCTATATGTTAGCATATATCTCTCTAAAACTAACTTCCTTTGTCAGCATATATCTCTCAAAAATAAATTATACTATCATATTTATTAGCAAGTAAAATATAAATTTATTTATATTTAAGGACAATCCTATCATGAGAGTTGAGGAAATTAATATGACAAAAGCATATTATTTGAATAATTGCCTTATTTATATTTTTTATTATTTTTATTTTACCCTTTTCACGATTAAGGTTAAACAGTTTTTGTTAATGTTAAGATTAAAAGGTTTTTTAAACTATTTTAGAGACAAAATATATCTTTACATGTTATTAGGATATTCTTTAAAAATATTCATAAAATATATACCTAATATTAATAATTCCATAACATATATTTAAAATATATCTGTGCTACATTTCTATAAGATATATTTTAAAAAAATATCTTAACAATTCTAATAATAAAAATATATAAAGTACAAAGGAATAACTAAAAGGTTATAAGATTCATAAAAATATATTTATTATATCTTTGAAAAAAAAAAAAAAACAATGCTTATTATAATAGGCAACAATTACTTACATATAATTTATATAATAAATTATAAAATATTGAAACAATATACACTCACGTGGCAAGCTTAATAACAACATATATAAGTTTCACAAAAGCATATGAATGTTAAGTGAAAATAAATTTCACCATTAATAATTGTAAAATAATTAATGTGATTAAAATAATATTAAAAGTTAAATTTCTCTCTTTCTGGCCAATAACAACAATTAAAATTTAAATTATTTCAAGTTTCTCCAAGTAATGATTGAAACAAATTTTAAAATATAATACTAAGCTATAATAAACATGAATAATGTTATTTTGTAAGTTATAATAATAATAAAAATATCATAATCTATCAAAGAATAAAAAATATATATATATATATATATATATACACGTCAAAAAATAATTTAAAATTTAAAATCTCAAAAGTTCAGTTAATATATGTTAAGTATAAAATTTGTAATATTGGTCAATATTTTTAAAGTGTTATATTTAATTATTTATAATAAATATCCTTTCATAAACATAAAAATCAACATGTCCAAAAAAAAAAAAAAATTATTGTATTAATTACTTAATAATAATAATAGTAATAATAATAATAATAATAATAATAATAATAATAATAATATAAAGAGATAGTCAATAAATGAAATACTACAATGATATATAGTTGGGTCAAACTAAAACACTAACATGTATATACTTTAAAATATAGTGAAATGCTAAAAGGATATGCAATAATCAGACAAGTTACAATAATAACATGTGTAAAATTCTTTCCTTAAAAACAAAATACTCAGATATCCCTATAACCTTTAGGTGTAATACTAATCCTATTAGTATTATCAACAATTTTCTTATATAAAACTTTCATGATTATTTATATTATAAATCATTATATATTATTGTTGATATTTTATTTCTTTAATAATTATGTGCATGCATAGGTGTAAATTTCTAGTCATAGTTAAAGAGAGAGACCCACAAAGGGTGGGTAGAGGTTGCTTCTTAGGAAGAGAACGCAAGTTCGAATATTAAAGAAGTAATTCTTGTGGGAAATTGCATAGTCATTATTCTCTCATGGTTAAATAAAAATTAGTTTCATATGTTATTTAAATACGTCGAACTTATAAGAATATCTTGTGGATAAGCGCACTGTTATAGGTTCGAATTCCAATTATGTCAATTTCTTAGGTCAGGCCACAAAAAATATTATTTTGAATCATATATTTCTAGCAGAGAATATTATTGTGAATCACATATCCCAATGTGGATGATATGCCCATGATCAAGCTGAGAAGGTAGATTAGTTCAAGTATGTACAAGTTGATTCGGATACTACCTAATTGTAATACAAAAAAAAAAAGTTAACAAAGTTGTTACAAATAGACTTTGACTAATCAAGTAATTGATGACCATAAATAAGTGATAAAAAATTTAAATGTATATGTATTACATATATAACACTGATACTTTAAAATGGTCATCGTATCAAAATCTAATATCTATTTTATTGAATACTCTAATATTTTTAAATATCTTTTATCTATATACTTTTTATTATTTTTTGAATTTTTATCATATTAATATATTAACGTCCTGTTATATCCATGTTTTCTAGTGTAATACTTTAATAAATATTGAAAGGTTATTTGTAATATTTAAGATTTTTCTTTTCATATATTATAATTATATAATACCTTTTAGTATAAGGACTAGTTCATGTACTGAATTTGAATTTTTCAATGAGAATAATATGAGAATAATATTTTTATCTAATAAAAAAGTGATATATAAAGACTAAATAATTATACAATCGTTAAATTTAAAAATAAAATATGATTAAATTTAATTTAGATGACTGTAAAATTATTAAAAGTCAAAGTGTATAATTTTTTTCATAGAATAGTGGGTAGCAAATGAAATCATATCCAGTGCGTTATGCCTTCTATTTACATATACATGAAAAATCATCACTTAACGTATTGAATAGTGATTTTGCACTAGACTATTTATGCGCTAAAATTTTGTGTGTATCAATATAAGCTTGTATAACATTATAATAAGTATTTAAAACACATTTATTAAAAATTTAAAATATTAAATAAGAAAAATTTATAATATACTAATTTTTTTATTTAATATTTTTTTATTTTAAATTCTTTAGAATACTTACTAACTACACCTTTTTTAATAAATGATTATTATATTGAATTCACTAAAAATAATATATAAAGAGCAAAATTATATATACTTTTAAATTAAGTTTACAATTTTATTCAATAAAATTTAAATCAAATTTTAAGAGTAAATTGTAAAACTTTTTCTTACACTCTCGCAATTGATTATCCAACGTGGCAGCTAAAATATTGTTATTATTGCATTCCATAAAGTGTAAAGCACGTGAAGGTGTTGGGTAGGGGTGCACATGGGTCGGGTTGGGTCGGGTTTGGGGAGAAAAAATGTCCAAACTAATTAAACGAAGTCGGGTCGGTTCGGGTCGGTTTGAGGGAATTTTTTTAATATGACCCGACCCGACCCGATGGCAATCGGTTTGGTTCGGGTCGGGTAATCGGGTTGAGCGAATTTTAAACAAAAATTTTTTTTTTCTATTTTTGGGTGATCGGGTTGGTCGGGTTGGGTAGTCGGGTTGGTCGGGTGGGTATTCGGGTTGGTCGGGTTGGGTGGGTTGGGTGGTCGGGTTGGTCGGGTTGTGAACATTTCCTAATAGAAATTACTATCGGGTCATCTGGTCGGGTCATATGAAACCCGCCACCCGAACCGACATATGAATGGGTTGGTTGTTTCAACCCGACGGGCCTGATGACCCGACCCGACCCAGATATTTTATGTTGGGTTGGGTCGGGTTTCTCGGGTGCTCGGGTCGGGTTCGACCCATGTGCAGCCCTAGTGTTGGGAGTCGAGCTTTTGTAAGTAGGTCATGTTACGACAAATAACTATAAGTATATAACCGTAAAGTTGACTGGCCGGCCAGTGCTAACTTTGAGAGAGAATGGTTGCTATAATCATTTAGTTTATGGGTCTAAATAAATTGAATTATTTGTAAATTATTTAAATTAAATTTGTTAAATATTTAATTAAATTTATTTAATTAATTAATTAATTAAATTTAAATTTAAATTTAAATTTAAACTTAATAATATAAATGAATTGAGTTTAAATTTTATAGTTTCGATATTAAAAATTTGTGAATAACTAAATTTTTATATATATATATATATATAATGTAAATATAAATTAATCATAGTTAATAAGAAAATAAAACTATACAATTGTTTAAATTATTTATTTTAATAAATATTTATAAAAGTTAATAATAAATATATACAATTATTAACGAACTCTATTTTTGTGTACAAAGGAAGAAAATAATTTTATTATGGAAATATGTTAAACATTTTTAAGTAATAAAACTTATTTTTTTTTTTTTAAATGATGGAAGACTATGAATTTTTTATCATTTTATATAATGAATTATGAAAAAGTCTTTATTTCTATTTTTAATTCATCTTTTACTACAAAGATGTTTATTAATTATTAGCTTATTAAAATTTTTAAAAATAAAAAATACTTTAAGAATATATTTGATGAAATGAAAAAAAAAATTAAGTCATAAACGAGCCGAACCTAAACTTTTATATTTTTAAATAAATTGAGTTCAAACTTTAAGTTTGACTCATTTAAAAAAAAAGGAACTAAGCTTCAAAAGCCTATTTTTTTTCACAAGTTAAGCCTAAGTTTCAAGTGTTTAGTTTGACTCGACTCGTTTACACTCTTACATATAGTCATACTCTAATGCCTAATGCTATTTGGTATCTATCTATACTATTTTAATTAATTAATAATTGATGAGTTTGTATTGCCTTCACCTCTCATCTATTTGACTACTATAAAATCATGAAAGAAGTTACACTCACTTCTCCTGGAGTTAGCAATAATTACACACAATATTTCTCTTATTTGCGTCCCTATATTGGCCTCCCTTATGATCATCGATGACTCATATCATTTTAAGTTATGTTTAATTTGATAAATTTACCCTCTCAATCTAAAATACAATTTTTTAGAAGTAAAAAAATCCTTATTTCATATAAATCCCTATGTTAACACAATGAAATCTCTTGTTAACATATTAAACCACCCACAAACCAAGCCCAAGACCAATTACTTTGGAAAATTATGAGTTTCACATACATTACTCAAACCCCAAAACAGAAACTTGACTAGCCTCAAATAGAGAATTTACATTATCTTACACAAAATAAGCAAGTCAGAAAATGGATCCCCTGCTTCATCTTTCAAAATACCAACCACTATCCCAAATTTTCTAAGCCACGACATCAATACAAAACATCTACGCAATACTTGAAACAACAATCGCTAAACCACACATCCCACCCACACAACCTTTGGTGCTAGCCCATGTAAGTCATAACCCATAAGTCCAACCCAAATTGACCAACACTCAAAATAAAACATTCAAAAATCAACCTCATTCTTTTGTTCCTAAAAAATAGACCAAGAAGCACAACAATGAATGCATTCAAAACACCCAAACCTAAGATTACTCCCCAAATTTAACCTTAATCTTTTTCAAAGCTTAAATAGATTCATTTGAACTAGTGCATGGGTGATGGAGTGCTGGGGTCTCATTGACAAAGGTTGAGAACAATGCTTTTTTGTTTTGGCTTAGGTAGCAACTGTTTATTGCTATTTGGTGCAGGGGGTTTGATGGAGGGCATGGTGATGGTGTAGTGGAGTTGTGTGGTGGCATGTTGGGGGGATAGTTAATGGTGGCTAGGTGTAGATAAGGGTGGCTTGCGACATGGAGGTATCGTAGATTTGGGACAATATGGCTCAGAGCGTGGCAGGGTGTGGGGTAATGATGTTTGGGTCTAGGTTGATGTGGGTCTTATTTCATTTTATTTTGTAAAGGGATTGACTTGTGTTAGGAGGCATGGAACGAAAAGCTCATTAGCAAGGTAAAGTTGTCCTTTTAACCATAAAAATCACATATTACCCATGTGCATAGTCATATGTTACATTCTTAACGACCCATAAAGAACAAGGGAAGTGAGTATAATAAGTATATATAACTTAAAGGAGGTCGGTAAATTTTCTCAATTAAGGGAGTATCATGTGTAGTTTACTCCTATCCTTAAGATAGGTGAGTGTAATTTCCCTTAAAATCAACTCAGTGTAGCAATTAGGTTGGCAACTCCTTTCACCTATGAGCTTCAAGATCAATACTGTTGCAAATGTGTGTGAAGATGGAACCTTTGCCATTGGTGCATTCATTTGAGATAAGAAGGCTAATATTGTCACAGCAGCATGTTAGAACTTGGACCAGAAGCTTGAAGTGGCTGTAGCATAGGTGATGGGTATCTGTAAAGGTCTTTAGATGACACTGGTTGTGTATCTTCGACATTGTGGTGGAGTCGGATAGTGGAGTGTGTTCAGCTCATGAACTCTACTTATCATTGTCTAACATATCTTGTTCTTAAAATACCAAATTGTATGGTGCCTGTCCAGGATTTTTTTTTTTTGTATTCAAGTTAGGAGGGATGGAAACTAGGGGTGCTCATGTTCTAGCTTAATATGATAAATTGGCCTTGTCTGAAAATATTTTGGTTGGATTGGATTCTTAAAATTACACCTAATATATTTTTTTGAGACGGGTTAACTCGATCTTATATAATATATTGAAACTTATAATTTTATGAAAATTACTAATAAATTATAAAATTTATTGATTTAAATTAATATTTTTTTGTATTAATATAAATTGTTTTAATATATATTGTAAACTATATTATATTTTTTATTTCAAACTTTTAAAATTTTATAATTTAGTCATATATAATATTTAAATTTATACATTTTATCTAAATATCAAATTAATTCAATTTCAACCTAATTACCTATTAAGTTATGATCAAGTCGAATTTAAATTTAAAAATTTATCTTAATAAAAATATCAGATTAAATTCTGACTAAATTAAATTAAACCATACTAAACCAATAAGTACCTATAATGGGAATCGAGTAGGTCACTCATTAGTTGTAATGTATTAAATTCAGGGTGAGTGAGGGATGAGAATCAAGTAGCTTACTTTTTAGCTGCAACGTCAATGTCTTTAATTCAAGGTGAGCGAGGGCAGGTAGCTCACTCATTAGCGGTATAATTCAGGATGAATACCGAGTGGAGGATGCACCACCAAAAACTAACAAACTAGCTTATCTGTTTTTTTTTTTTTTAATCAAAGAAACTTGCTTAACTTGATGTTATCTTTTTCATTATTAGCTAACGGAATTTTCCGTTGTAACGTTTAAATAAAATAAATTATTGTAAAATCATTTATGATAAACTAGGGCATTGCCCTGTGCCAATAAATTCATATTTTTTATTGTAAAAATTTTCCATGAATATATTTGTCAAAACGACGTCGAGGACTAAAGCGTGCGCCACCGCGCCACCTTGCCACTGTGCCAGCGAGCGAGTTCACTCACCGTTGTTAAATTAAAGTGTTCCACACGACGGAAAAATATAAAAATTGGCAAACGAAGTTACGTATATAAATAAAAGGGTGGCAAAAGTGTTTCTCCGTTGTGTGTGTCTCCCTTTATTCTTCCTTAGCTAGGGTTTTCATGCAACCCTTTATTCTCTCTGTAGACTAGACTATATACAATTCCAGGTACCAGACCCGGAGATTCTCAATTCATTGTACTCCTCGTTCGAAAATCTCATTGAATATCTTATTCAATGCTTCAATTAATAATTTAAGGATTCGTGGCGGTACCAAATTGGGGGTTGTTCTTTTGATCGTTCATAATCGGGTAGGGTTTTCGCTGATTCAATAAATCTTCAATCTTTCCGTTGTAGAAGACAGATGCCAGGGATTAATCGAGGGAGAGTGTGATTGCAGAGACAAATTGAGGGGTGGGTGAGTTTTTGTATGGAAACTCGGAGCCGGAAGCGGGCGGAGGCTTCCTCAGCTGCCCCTTCATCGTCATCATCTGGTCCCACCACTCGTTCCAGCAAGCGTGCTCGTCTTTCTTCTTCTTCTTCTTCGTCTTCTTCTTCTTCTTCTTCTTCTTCGAACCCAAACCCCACGCCTGCTGTTAACACTCGTTCCCGTTCATCCAGGACTTATAACAACTCTGCTCTGATGGACCCCACCAACGAATCATCTGGGTCGCGCCGTGATCGCCGTGGCAAGAATTTGGATAGGGACAATTCCGATAAAGGGAAGGAGAAAGAACATGATGTTAGGATTAGGGATAGGGATAAGGATAGGGACAGAGATGGAGAGCGAGGGTTGGGGTTAAACATGGAAAGCGGAGGAGGTGCTGGTACTGGGGCTGGGGATGACGATGATAACGACAGTGAGGGTGGCGTTGGAATATTGCATCAGAATTTGACATCTGCGAGTAGTGCCCTTCAAGGGCTTCTTCGGAAACTTGGTGCTGGTTTGGATGATCTGCTTCCATCATCCGCCATGGGTTCTGCATCAACATCTCATCAGAGTGGCCGGCTGAAGAAGATTTTATCTGGGTTGCGGGCCGATGGGGAAGAAGGTAAGCAGGTTGAGGCATTGACGCAGCTTTGTGAAATGCTTTCCATTGGCACTGAAGAATCGCTTAGCACATTCTCCGTTGATTCGTTTGTTCCTGTGCTCGTGGGGTTACTTAATCACGACAGCAATCCCGATATCATGCTTCTCGCAGCTAGGGCGCTAACCCATCTCTGTGATGTGCTCCCTTCATCTTGTGCTGCTGTTGTGCATTATGGTGCAGTGTCAATCTTCTGCGCAAGATTGCTTACCATAGAGTATATGGACTTAGCTGAGCAGGTTGTTTCCTAAGTCAATCGCTTTTATATGATTAATGTATGTATGTATGTATTGGTAATTCGGAACAAACTTTTTAGAAATATGTGTTACGAGGTTCCTAAGTTATTATGTTGGTTTCTTTCAATTTTTCATCAAAGGGCATGCATTTGTTTAAGTAAATTTAACGATGACCTATCTGTCTGGAAATGAGATTCTTATTATTTGGTAGACCTTATGCTATTCTGCTTGGTCCTGAATTCTGATACTGATTGTTGACATGAACAGTCTCTTCAAGCACTAAAGAAGATTTCTCATGAGCACCCAACTGCCTGTCTTCGTGCTGGTGCTCTTATGGCCGTACTTTCTTATTTGGACTTCTTCTCAACAGGAGTTCAGGTACTCATCAATGAAATCCCTACATCTAGATTATGATTATAATTTTAAACTGTCATAATTCATTTGGCATTTTGTATCCTTAGTGAGCAAGCCTATATTGACATAATTATACGTTTCAGCGGGTGGCATTGTCTACTGCTGCAAATATGTGCAAGAAGCTTCCTTCTGATGCAGCTGACTTTGTGATGGAAGCTGTTCCTCTTTTGACAAACCTCCTTCAGTATCATGATTCCAAGGTAAGATCATATTTTGTTGTCATACTTGTCATATAATGGAAACTGCATTTTCCTTGTTACTCTCTTAGTTTTAAGGAAATTTTGTTTGCGAAATAATGATCCCTAAATCCGATATCGTCAGTTATTTAGTTTTGTCTTCACCATATTCAATTTTAATTTTTGTAGGTCCTGGAGCATGCGTCTGTTTGTCTGACTCGAATAGCTGAGGCTTTTGCATCATCTCCAGACAAATTAGATGAGTTGTGCAATCATGGACTGGTAACACAAGCTGCTTCCCTCATTTCTACCAGCAGTTCTGGAGGTGGACAGGCTTCTCTCAGCACACCAACATATACTGTAAGTGTAGTCTTTGCTTTTAAATCTGATGTTTTAACCTTCGGTGGTTGTAACTTTTATTTCATTCATTGGCATATGCAGGGTTTAATCCGACTTCTTTCCACATGTGCAAGTGGGTCCCCTCTCGGAGCTAAAACTTTACTTCTCCTTGGAATTAGTGGCATTCTTAAAGATATACTATCTGGCTCTGGAGTCTCTTCTAATGCCTCTGTTTCACCTGCATTAAGTAGGCCAGCAGAACAGGTATAGTGTACTTTGGAGTTCTTTTGGTCAATTATATGTAGGTTTATCTCTTTATGGTTCATTTGATAGGTTATGAAATTAAACTCATCGTTTTAATGCTTGAAATTTTTCGGTTCTCTTACTTTTGTGAAGAGATGAAGTTATTCTAATTTTCTGTTCTAATATATAGATATTTGAGATTGTGAACCTGGCAAATGAGCTTCTACCCCCATTGCCACAAGGAACCATTTCCCTTCCAGTCAGCTCCAACTTGTTTGTGAAAGGCTCTGTTGTGAAAAAGTCTCCTGCTAGCAGTTCTGGGATACAAGAAGACACCAATGGAAATATTCGTGAGATATCGTCTCGTGAGAAATTATTAAATGATCAGCCTGAGCTACTTCAGCAATTTGAGATGGATCTCCTCCCAGTTTTAATGCAGGTTTAATGTTGAAATTTGCTGTGTAAATTATTTATTATTTATTTTTAAAAAATTTGGTGCTGCTTGCTTGCTCCTTTCCTTCCTCATTCCTACACTTCCGTGACTGATTAATAGTATTGGTGTGCTTTTGAAACAGATATATGGTTCCAGTGTCAATTGTCCTGTTCGCCACAAATGTCTTTCTGTCATTGGAAAATTGATGTATTTCAGCACAGCTGAGATGATCAAGTCTTTGTTGAGCGTGACAAATATATCAAGGTATCTAGAACTTTAATTGGGTTGCTATTGCTCAATATTCTCAATAGAAAACTTATGCATTGTCACTTTGATGATATAGTTTCTTAGCTGGTGTGTTAGCATGGAAAGATCCGCATGTTTTGGTTCCTGCCTTGCAAATTGCAGAAATTCTTATGGAAAAGCTTCCTGCCACTTTCTCTAAGATGTTTGTCAGAGAAGGTGTGGTCCATGCAGTTGACCAACTTATTTTGGCTGGAAATTCAACCAATGTCTGTACACAAGCATCATCGGCTGAGAAGGATAATGATTCTATATCTGGAACATCATCTCGCTCTGGGCGTTATCGCCTACGCAGTGGTAACTCAAATTCTGATGCAAATCCTTTGGATGATTTGAAGAGTCCAGTTTTGGTAAATGTTGGTTTGCCACCAAGTTCTGTGGAAATTCCAACAATTAATTCAAGTATCCGTGTATCTGTTAGCTCAGCCGCTAGAGCCTTTAAAGATAAGTACTTTCCTTCAGATCCCGGGGATGTTGAAGTGGGTGTTAGTGATGACCTTTTGCATCTGAAAAATCTTTGCATGAAGTTGAACACTGGTGTTGATGACCAAAGAACTAAAGCAAAGGGAAAAGTTAAAGCTTCTGGATTTGGTCTGGATGATAATTTTGCTAATATGGAAGAGTATTTGATTGGGGTGATATCTGACATGCTAAAGGAACTTGGCAAGGGAGATAGTGTATCTACTTTTGAATTTATTGGTAGTGGTGTTGTTGCAGCTTTGCTGAATTTTTTTTCTTGTGGGTATTTCTCTAAAGATCGAATCTCGGAAGCCAACCTACCCAAGCTTCGCCAACAAGCACTTACAAGGTTTAAGTCATTTGTGGCTGTTGCACTACCTTCCAGTACTGATAATGGGGTTGTTGCTCCTATGACTGTCTTGGTTCAGAAGCTTCAAAATGCTTTGTCCTCCTTGGAGCGATTCCCTGTTGTGCTCAGTCATTCATCTCGGTCATCTAGTGGAAGTGCACGTCTCTCCTCTGGACTAAGTGCATTATCTCAGCCTTTCAAGTTGCGTCTCTGTCGAGCCCAGGGTGAAAAGTCACTTAGGGATTATTCATCCAATGTTGTACTGATTGATCCATTAGCAAGTTTAGCAGCCATTGAGGAATTTCTCTGGCCTCGAGTTCAGCGTGGTGACTCTGGTCAAAAGTCTACTGTACCTGCTGGGAATTCTGAATCTGGAACATCTCCTGCAGGAGCAGGTGTTTCATCTCCTTCCACGTATACTCCCTCCGCTACGCGTCGTCATTCTACTAGATCCAGATCATCTGTTAATATAGGAGATACACCTAGAAAAGAAATATCTCAAGATAAGAGCATGAGCTTGTCTAAGGGCAAGGGCAAAGCTGTATTAAAGCCTGCACAGGAGGAGGCAAGAGGACCCCAAACAAGGAATGCTGCACGCAGAAGAGCAGCTCTTGATAAAGATACTCAAATGAAACCCACAAGTGGACACTCTACTTCTGAGGTGTGCTGCTAAATTCTAGGAATGAGTTCATGATAATAGATTTTTTTTTAAATCCAAATTGGCTAATAACATTGAATTATTTCATATTTGTTGGATTTTGTTTGTGCTTATGCTTATGCTTATGCTATTCCTTCTGTTCTTCTTTGCTCATCCTTGTTTTACTTTGACCACATGTGGAGGAGGTGGATGGGGGTGGAAGATCTGGCCATGTATATTGACATTTTTTTTAATAACTTTCAAAGTGAAATATAATGGAGGGATACTTAACAGTCCCATTTTAAGACACCTGAAGGATGCTGTATTTCATTTTGCATGACCGCCGTAAGAAGAGTTTTTGCAATGTCGAGTTTTCAGACAATAGTATGTTTGCTCCTGAAATCGCTTTGTTAATTTCTGTAGCTGTGGAGGCACTAGATTTTGTTGTTAGATCCTGCAAATGATTTACCTCTGCCATTTCATTTTGTAAATCGATGTTGGTTATAATTACCTAAATTATATACATCCCTTGTCTGATAAACTTACCATTAGTGTTCTTGTGAGCATTTTGTTTAGTTGTTGCTTTTTTCCATGATTGACTTCTCTATATGTTGAAATGAAGCTGCTGTCAGAATGTTGTGTGAAAGTTTAATTGATGCATTTAATTGATGGTAGCTTTTACTAGTTTGGATAAAAATGATGCTTTTAATTGATGTGTCTCCTGTAGTATCTTATTTTTAGTGGTGGCATTTTGTGTTAAGTCCTTTCTATCCTTTGACATATTTTCCATTGCTTTTGTGGGCTAGGATGAAGAGTTGGATATATCTCCTGTTGAGATTGATGAGGCTTTGGTGATTGAAGATGATGATATTTCTGATGATGATGATGATGATGACCATGAAGATGTACGTTTCTTCTTCTTCTGCTAAGATTTTCTCTTACTGTCAGTGCATGTTTGGGGATGTTAATTATTTTGTATACCAGGTTTTTCTTTTACTGTAAAAGCTGTGGTATGATTATAATTTGTGATTATTTATTATTATTATACATAAAACAGCTTCTTCTTTCTTTCTAAAAGCTAAAATTTCTGCATTTTGATTATGTGATTTTAGATTATTTCAAAAGATTTGGGAGATAAATACTTTTGCTCTCAACTAATTGCTAAATCACTTTTCCAATCATTTCATATTTTTTGGTAATCTATATCTATCTATCTATCTATCTATCTATCTATCTATCTATCTATCTATCTATCTATATATGTATTCTATATATATAGTAAAATTGACTTGAGTTTGATAGATGCATTAACTTGAATTTAATAAATATGATTAATATTATTTATGTTATCAATATATACATGCATATAGACTTGAATTCAATAAATACTATTGATGATCCTTTAAGTAATGTTTTTATATTATTTAATTAAACAAGAAAAATAAGTAAGGAAAAATAATAAGAAATGATATTCTCATTCTTTAAGACATTAAAAATTTATGTAAAGATTTGTTTTTTTTTTCTTTTTCTTTTTGGTCTTCGACGGGTATCCCCACACCCTTGGATATGAGACTAATCCCGTTAGTGTACCAGTGTTATTAATGGTGGTTCATGGCGGAAAGCCAAAAATCCGCCATACAAATATGGCAGATGGTGTTACCGCCAATGGCGGAAGCCATGGCGGCTATATTAAAAAAATATATATATATACAAAAAATACTAAAAAAAAACTAAAAACATATATCAAGAACAATAAAATTAAAAATATATTCTAAGAAATAAAATTCATCAAAAGTATAGTTGTTATATATAATTTGAACTATATAGGATTTACATTTACTTGGCATATATGCTATGTTTTTCTTGAATTTGACTTTGATTATGACATTATGTTACTTATAATAATCAAAGTCAAATTCAAAGCATAATCAAACTATCCAAGTCATAAGTCAAAAGACACAAAACATAAGGTTTAGGTCACTAAAAACTAAAAAGTAGTCAAGTACTAGCAGGCAGCAGCCAGCAAGTAACAACAAAATGACAAATTGACACAAATCTAGAATCTATTCCTCCTCCTCCTCAACGTAGTCATCACTCTCATTGTCTTCTAGTGTGGCATATCCCTCTTCTTCTCCTTCCGATTCCTCAAAATCATTTTCTTCCAACTCTTCTTCTGATTCCTCAAGATTGTCTTCAAATTCTATTTCTTCATCTTCAACTACCACCCCTTTCCCTTTTGAGGTTGAAGTTGCAGCTGCTGAACCTTTCTTTGAAGCTCTTGCAGCTGCTGCACCACTTGAGCTTTTCTTTCTTTTTCTTGTTTGCAGCCTAGTATTTGTTGTACACTCTCCAACCCCTGAAGCCTTATAAACAGTTTGCCAATCTAAAGTGTCATCACCTCCAAATACCAACTCATTCCTAGCATCATTTTCATCATCTATCTCTCCAATTAGCCACTCATTACACTCATCAATGTCATTGAGTGAGATTGGGTCAATCTCACCCCTAAGATTGTAACGTTGATGGAGTGCCTGATTATATTTCACATACACTAAGTTATGCAATCTTTGATGCTCAAGCCTATTTCTCTTCTTTGTATGAATCTGCACATTAACATAATGAAAAAAAAATTAATTGTAACTACTAACTACACAATAGAGTACTAGGCTAGAATGCTAGACAAAAGTGAAAGAATGACAATTACATGCTCAAAGACACTCCAGCTACGCTCGCAGCCAGATGCACTACATGTCAAGCTTAAAATCTTAATGGCTAGTTGCTGCATATGTGGAGCTGATTGTCCATACATACGCCACCATGGAGCTACAAAGTACAAAGACATAAATTATAAGCTTAGGGCCTAAAATTGTAGGAGTTAGAAGAATTTATATGACTACAAGTCTAGTGCTTATTCTTAGTTTCTCACCTGGTGCAAGGGTCTTCCTATGTGATATTGTAAAAGGATCTCCAAAGAGGGCGGTGGCTTGCTTGTAGCTTGGTAGCTCAAGTAAGATTTTTTGTTGCACCTCTAGGCTTGGTACCAACCTCCTAATGCAGTCATACAAGCCATTTGTGACCTCCAAATTGAACTCAATTGAAGGATTGTCATAGAAGAAGGTCAGGTTCAAGAAGTGAGCAGCTGCATGTAGTGGGCGGTGAAGTTGGCATGTCCATCTATTATCAATGATGGCAAATACATATTTGTATTTGCTTTCATTATTTTTGAATGACTTCATGATTAGCTTTGTCCATTGCTTCATGAATATAGACCATGCATGGTTTTCTTTCACTGTCAACAAGCATAAGAACTCGAACAAGTGGAGCCATAACTTTGAGAGTATATACCACATGGTTCCAAAAAGAAGGCCTCAATACACATTCAGTTGCCTTCTTTCCTTTGGCATCCTTAACTTGTTAGTCATCCATTCATCTGAGGTGAACATTTTTCTAAGGTTGACTTTTTCTTTATGAACCCTTTCCAAAGAAAGAAAGGATGTAGCAAAGCATGTAACTGCATGTCTTACTAATTCTCTCTTATTTGTGAAGTTTCTCAACATGCTTAGGGTACTTGAATGGCTATAGATGAAGCCAACAAGTGTGATTGCCCTTTGGATTGTCTTCTTTACTAGAGGAAGCTTCCCAATGTCTTCTAACATTAAATCTATGCAATGGGCAGCACAAGGAGTCCAAAAAAGATGTTTCTCTTTTCTTCCAACATCTTGCTAGCTAAAACATAATTGCTTCCATTATCAGTTATGATTTGAACCACATTCTCCTCTCCAATCTCATCCACAAGACTATCCAATAACTCAAACAACTTTTCACCTGTCTTCACAAACTCAGAACCATCAATAGATCTCACAAACTTTGTCCCAGCCGGAGAGTTCACCAAGAAATTAATCAAGCCTCTTTGTTTCCTATCAGTCCATGCATCTCACATAATGGAGCAACCAAATTTTGCCCATTGAACATAATGACCCTTAAACAAATTTTCTGTGTATGCAAGTTCTTTGTTGAGGCACACCACTCTAGCTTCATGAAAAGTCATCGGCTTCAAACCCGGACCATAGGCTCCAATAGCTTCAATCATATGGTTAAAGCTTTTGTAGTTGACAGCATTGAATGGAATTCCAACTTGGTACATCCATCGAGCTATATATTGAATGACTCTAGCTCGTGCTTCTTTGTCATAAGACTCCCTTATGCTAGCTTGCCTCAGTTTTTCCTTTTTCCTTCGTTCAATGGCAGTTTCAGGTTTTTGGCAATACATATCCAATGGCCCTTTCATGGTAGTCTTCTTTTTCCTCTCACTGGCAGTGGCAGTAGTTGGTATATCATCTTCATCTCTTAGCCCTTCTTCTTCTTCACTCTCACCAAAAGTCAAATTTTCAAGGTCAAGAGCCCTCAAAACATCAATTTCCATTTCAGCACTATCAGACTTTTTTTTACCACTAAAATGCGCCCACAACTCTTCTCTAATTTCTTTGGGACACTTTGGGCAAGCTTTGACATTGCCTTTCTTTCCCATGAGATGATATTTTAATCTAGTGATGCCTCCCTTGGTAATTTTGTCGCAAAAATTGCAAACCAAATCATTGGTCTCTTTCTCCACTAATGGATGACAATACTTCCAGCCTGGATCAGTCCTATTAGTAGTTGCCATCACCCTAAATAAGGTAAAGATGTAGAATAGAGATTAAAATCAGTAGGAAAATTACAGAGCATGCACAAACAGAGCCTACTGGGTAAGGAAAAGAATGGAGTGGATGATGGGTAAGAAAAACAACACGCACGGTGGGTGAGGGGGGGGGGAATGAAAAACAGCATCCTTTGGGTGATGGCTGTTAATGGGTGGGTGCGAAACTGATGGAAAGAAACAGAGAAAAAATAAACAGAAACAAAAACCTTAACTACTTGGAGATTTGGAGAAGAAAGAAACAGAGATGGAGGTGTGGCGTGCCGTGTGTGAAATAGAGACACGCCGCCGGAGAAGATAGAGTTGCGGCGGTGACTGGCCGGTGAATACGATCGGCACTGCTGGAGTGCGATGGAAGAACAGAGGCTCGATGGTGATTAGTGGTGAGATATCAGAAACAAAAACCACCCAAACCACCTAAAATACCCCTATTTTTAAAACGAAAAAACCCAAAGTACCCTCCAATCCGCCATTTGACTGTGGCGTCCGCCATACAGCCACACCGCCATCTCCATGGCGGCCGCAATGTGCAACCCGCAATGCCATTTGTTTTCTATGGCATTTTGTCCGATTTCCGCCCCGCCATGGCCACCTTTTGATAACACTGTAGGGTACCGAGGCTGCCCATACCAGCAGTGAGTTTTTGCGGGCTAGAATGGGAAGGGAATGTGAGGGAAACTATATCCCTTTAATGCAAGTAAAGAATTATAATAAATTTTGTTAAGTTTAAAATTTTTTGATTGAATATTAACACAAATTTGAAGCACATATTATGACTCAATTATTTTGAGAGAGTAGGCAGATATAATTTATTTTGTTATGTTTACTGGTTTAAGGTTTTTTCATTATTTCTATATATATTGATGCTATTAACATGATAAAAGAAAAATATAATATCCAGGAAGATTTTTTTTTAAAAGTTTAATACTTTAATATTTTAAGTAAATTTTAATATTCTATTTATTAATATGTATAATAATCTAAATAAGATCAATCTGTTTAGTATTGTTATTTGTAAGAACTATGCTATTTCATACAAGAAACTTTTTCACGAATGCACTACGAATTGACTTGGACCAATAGAATTAAAGACAAAAAAGGAAGACATGTGAGAGAAAAAAGTGAAGTGGAAACAACCGTTCCAGATAAACATTCGTAGAAAATTCATGAATTCCAATTCGTGATACTTAGCATTTCTGTATTCATAAACATTGAATGATTAATATTATAAAAATGTTATATATTACAAACTCGTGCATCACACGGGTATGAAAACTAGTCTAATACATAAAAGCGATTCTTGTCATACAATCCAAACAAAACTTTTTGTCTAAAAAATCGTTTATGAATTAACATATCCAAACATAAATTAATTTTCTCATAATTGATTTTTTTTTAAATCGATTATACACATAATCGAAATTTAATATTATATTTTTTCGCAGCTAATTCAAACATACAGTTACTCTTTTATCAGTATCTCATTTAAACAGTTAGAGTTCTGTCAGTGTCTTCTTTGCTCTTCTGACCTGTCTGTTTCCTTTTTTTTTCAGATTTAATGTGGCTTTTGATATGTTAAATTTCTGTATGCATTTGGATTTTGTTATTTTCTCTACTTCCATTGCTGCTGTTCTTCTATCTTTTTTTTTTGTTTTAGATTTTATCAAACAGAAATGCTATTGTCGTAGTTATAAATTTTAACAATCATCATTATCATCATCATCATCATCAGTTATTGTTACCAAGATTGAAAACTATCATTTAGTTCATTGCATCCATTCTCAAAATTGAGTTTTATCAAACAGAAATGCTATTGTTGTATTTTATTATATAATTTAATAATCACCATATAATCATCGTTAGTTATTGTTTACCAAGATTGAACACTATTATTTAGTTCAGCTGCATCCATATTGTGCTTGATTTAGTTTTTTTGATGCAGGTGCTGAGGGATGATCCTCTTTCTGGTTGCTTGCCTGACAAAGTTCATGATGTGAAATTGGGTGACTCAGCTGAGGAGAGTACTGTTGCTCCAGCAACGAGTGATAGCCAGACTAATGCGGCCTCAGGTTCTAGCAGCAAAGCTGGTACGGTCAGGGGATCTGACTCTGCTGATTTTAGGAGTGGCTATTCTTCTAGCTCAAGGGGTGCAATGTCATTTGCTGCAGCTGCTATGGCTGGACTTGGATATGCTAATAGCAGAGGTTTCAGGGGTGGCCGAGATAGGCAAGGGCGCCTGTTGTTTGGTAGTTCTAATGATCCTCCAAAGTTGATTTTTACTGCTGGTGGGAAGCAGCTTAATAGGCATTTGACTATATATCAGGCAATTCAAAGACAGCTTGTGCTAGATGAAGATGATGATGAGAGGTTTGCTGGCAATGACTATGTATCCAGTGATGGAAGCAGTTTGTGGGGGGATATTTACACTATCACTTATCAGAGGTCGGAAAACCAGACCGATAGGGCCGCTACTGGAGGATCAAGTTCAAATACTTCAAAATCTGCCAAATCTGGGTCTGCCTCAAATTCCAGTTCTGAAGCCAAGTTGCACCAGACATCTGTTCTAGACAGTATATTGCAGGGAGAATTGCCCTGTGATCTGGAGAAATCTAATCCTACTTACAATATATTGGCACTATTGCGTGTGCTGGAGGGTTTGAACCAACTTGCGCCTCGTTTGAGGGCCCAGGTGGTTTCTGATAGCTTTGCTGAGGGAAAAATCTTGGATTTAGATGGGCTAGGTGTTACAACTGGTGCTAGGGTGCTTCAGGAGGAATTCATAAGCAGCAAGCTTACTCCAAAATTAGCTAGGCAAATACAGGATGCCCTTGCACTATGCAGTGGGAGTCTTCCCATGTGGTGTTATCAGTTGACTAAAGCATGCCCTTTCTTGTTTCCTTTTGAGACCCGACGACAGTACTTTTATTCAACTGCCTTTGGGTTATCTCGTGCACTGTATCGACTTCAGCAGCAGCAGGGTGCTGATGGACATGGATCAACAAATGAAAGAGAGGTGAGAGTTGGGAGATTGCAGCGCCAAAAGGTTCGTGTCTCTCGAAATCGCGTTTTGGATTCTGCTGCAAAAGTAATGGAGATGTATTCTAGCCAAAAAGCTGTACTTGAAGTAGAATATTTTGGTGAAGTTGGCACTGGCCTGGGTCCCACTCTTGAGTTTTATACACTTCTAAGTCACGACTTACAAAAAGTTGGACTACAAATGTGGAGATCATATTCTTCAGAGAAACATCAAATGGAAATTGATGGAGATGAAAAGAAAATGAAAAGCAGTGAAGGCTCTGGGCCTAATTTGGCTGGAAATGGAGAACTTGTTCAAGCTCCTCTGGGGTTGTTTCCTCGGCCTTGGCCTACAAATGCTGATGCATCAGAGGGTAGCCATTTTTCAAAAGTGGTTGAGTATTTTCGGTTGCTAGGCCGTGTTATGGCTAAAGCTCTTCAAGATGGACGACTATTGGATCTACCATTGTCAGTGGCATTTTATAAGCTTGTTCTTGGTCAAGTAAGTTGCTGTGTAATATTGATGTCTTAACCATTTTCATGTGTATAGTTAATCTGATAGCCGATTTATTCTAGTCTGTATATTCAATCTTTAATTTGTTGTAGGATCTTGATTTGCACGACATTCTTTTCATTGATGCTGAGCTTGGGAAGACTTTGCAAGAGTTGAATGCCCTTGTTTGTCGGAAACATTATATAGAATCTATTGGTGGTAGCTATACTGATACAATTGCTAACTTACATTTTCGTGGCGCCCCAATTGAAGATCTCTGCTTGGATTTTACACTTCCTGGTTATCCTGAATACATCTTGAAACCAGGAGATGAAATTGTATGCAGTTAAACCTTGGGCCAATCAATATTTTTGGCTTCTTGTGTTATGATTTTTTTTTAAAAAAAACTTCCTGCCAACTTTTCAGGTTGATATCAACAATTTGGAGGAGTACATATCCTTGGTGGTTGACGCAACTGTCAAGACTGGAATCATGCGTCAAATGGAAGCATTTAGAGCAGGGTTTAACCAGGTTGTTTGCTGATCTTAATTAGTTCATTTAACTTAGAGTTTGCACCTTGTTTGGTGATGCTGAGTAAGCTGTTTTTCTTAAATGTGAAGGAGGTTTTCTTTTTTTTTTTTTTTTTTCTTTCAAAAGTATCTGGTATTAACGTTGTCATCTTTGTTTATGTACGTTGCTGGTACTTGTCTCCCACCCCTTTCCTCTTATTTCTCCTCTCCCAAACAATTTTAATGAAATGTAAACTTTAATGGGGTTTAATTTGTTTATATTGAGCTCTCATCCTTCTGCTTTAGTTGCTGAGTTGTTGAATTAGACCTTTTGAGTTTACCTGACACGACATTAATTTCGTGACATGTCATTGAGATTCTTAAGGGGTTTTTTGTTCCACTAAATGTTATTAGGTGTTTTAGTGATCGCTTAAACGGTAAAGTACTTATCTAGCCTCAATCTCATGTTTGAATATTTCAGTTGGGAGATTATAAAATGTATGTTCCTGTTCTTTTACTCATGTTGGCTCTCAATCGCCAACCCTACTTTCCCTGCACAAAAAGAAATTGTAATATTCAGCCATTGGATATCAAATTTTGACATTCTGAAGACATTGTTTGTGAAATGAGTGCTTGATGATGGTTCTGCTAGCCTCTTTTATGTGGATGAGAGGATCAGGATAATAGTTAGGAAAAGTAGTTAGAAATTTTGTTCATTTTATTGAGTTCAAAACTAAACTTCTGTCACTTGCACTGTTCAATTTAGGTTTTTGACATCTCATCTTTACAAATTTTTACTCCCCAAGAACTGGACTATTTGCTTTGCGGCCGCAGAGAGTTGTGGGAGGTAATTTTTACCCAATTATATTATTGCTTATAATAATGGTTAAAATCTTACCACGGGGCATCGTAATCATAAGTTTTTTGTTTAAAAAAAAATCTGCAGGCAGAGACTCTTGCTGATCATATAAAATTCGATCATGGGTACACTGCAAAGAGCCTTGCCATTGTTAATGTATGATTCTTTTCCTTATAAGGACTATTGTGTATTATGGAAAATTTGGGTTAGTTATATTCGACGCTTATCATGTTGGGTGCTATTTTCAGTTACTTGAAATTATGGGAGAGTTCACACCGGAGCAGCAGCGTGCCTTCTGTCAATTTGTTACTGGTGCACCTAGGCTGCCACCTGGTGGGCTGGCAGTTCTAAATCCAAAACTAACGATTGTGAGGAAGGTATTAGAAATAGATTTTTATAACATCATGTGTTATAGCTTATTCGTGGCTTAATGTAATTTTGTACTTGATATCTTTATCTTTTAATTTATGTATGTTAATACTTGTTACCTCTATTTATACCTTTGTTTTTACCTGTCCGGGTGCAGCTTTCGTCAACTACTGCTAATGCTTCATCCAACGTGAATGGGCCTTCAGAATCAGCAGATGATGACTTGCCTAGTGTGATGACATGTGCTAATTACCTGAAGCTTCCTCCTTACTCTACCAAGGTACTGTTACAAAGCATAAAATTGTTGGTTAAATTATCATTCATGTCCAAGCGTATTGATTACTTCTGCTATGTACTGATCTTTGATGTCAAATTTCAAACAGGAAATTATGTACAAGAAGCTACTTTATGCAATCAGTGAAGGCCGGGGATCCTTTGATTTATCATGAGTTTCTGGAACTAACCAACCTAACCCTATATGTTAATAGATGAATCAGGGTTTATTCTCGAGGCTCAGTTATTTTTTGGTTGCATGTACTGTCCTCTTCACTTCTCAAATAATGGTCTTATTTTGGGCGCTCAATGCAAAGTTGTGGCATAGTTCAGGTGAGTTGACCTTTTTTGTCATTATGGTTGGATCTCTATCTGTTCTGATATATGAATATGACTAGATCAGTCATATTCTCTCTGCCGCGGCATGTGAACAATTTGTTGGTTATTTCTTCCAAAGTAACTCTCATTCTTCCTTTTTTTTGACAAACTAATATGAATTTCTTCCATAAATGGCAGTATTTTCAAGGTGTAAAGGAATTTGCGGAGCTCTTTTTTTAGTTTTAGCTGTCAGAACGTGTAAATAAAATAGGAATTTGAAATTTTGATTTTCTTTTTTCAAAATTTTCCATTATTCTGTTTGTAAGTCAAATTATTGGCAGTTAGCATGTACGAAAAGATGGCAAAGGGAAGAGAAATAATTTGAAATATTTTGCTTTATGATGTCATTATATTTCTCCTAGTTCTGTCATGTGGAGCTCCATTATGGTAAAATTGTCAAATTCGCAAGCAGAAATTCTACGCGGATGTTAATTATATGATTTGACGCCGTATATTATTGATTTCCCTATGTGTAGGGCTAACTGAGTGCATGACTATTAGTAGGGGTGTTGGGTGGTGAGTTGGTGGGTTTTGAAGCATTTTTTAACTCGATTTGCTTATTAGAGCAATGAGTTGGGATAATAATTTTTTTTCTCAACTTGATTTATTTAAGAGTGGATTGAGTTGAGTTGAACATGTAAGTTTGATATATGTTTAAAAAATTTCTTGAAAGAAAGGTTAAAATATGAAATTAAAAATTTGGTATATATAATATGTATTATATAAACATAATAAGTCACAATAACTTATAATTGATTTTATACAAAAATAATAAGTCTTAAATAAATTAAATATATATAAGTGTATAATAAATTATTTTTTTTATTAATTTAAGTTTGGAATAAATTTAATTAGTAAGTCTCAATATTTATAAATAATAAATTATTTTAATCAAATGAAATCAATGTCATTACATATATAATGTGAATTGACATAATTATTGATTTCATTATTTATTTTTCAAGATGTTATAATTCTTGAAATATAAAGTTAGAGATTTTGATTTTTTATTTGATATATTGTGAATTTGGGAATTAGTAGTCGAAATAGTGATGGGTGAAATCGAATGTACTATGTTTGTGTAAGAGTATTTTTGTCTTTTGTTAGGCTTTAAAGTGGAACAATGTCATTTTACTATATGAGTTTGTCATTTTACTATATGAGTTTTTTTTTTCGGTGGTAGTTTAGTCATGACTACAAACTATGGTTAAATGACTTTTTAATCGTGACTAAATTTGTTTTTATTTTTAAAAAAGTGGGTGGATTGGGTACGTGTGAGTTGGACATTTTTAAACTCATTACTTGATTTACAGACTGTGAGTAATGATATTTTTTAATCTGACCCAACCAGTGAACTTGACCTTACTCGTATTTTATGGGTTAGATTGAGTCGAAATTCGCTAGTTTATGAGTTGACCTGACTAGGCTTGGTAATTTCTATCCACTTCGCAAGTATCCAACCCGCATAGGGCAAGTTTAAAACCTGTTCCGCTATGGGGTAAGGTGAGTGCAGATTTTAATCAATACACCTCGTTTTGTGCCTTGCATATTAATATATATTATGTTTAATTTAACTATTAATTAAGTTAATTATATTAACTAACTTTCACTAATTTATCATTTATCTTGAAAATATTTTTTAGTTTATGTGAGATAAATGATTAATTTTAAGATTATGATTAAATATTATATATATTTAATGTAAAATATTAATAGATGTAGGACAAGATGAGGCGAGACAGGTGCATGTTTTAATATTTTTCTTACGGAATAGGTATACTTTTTAATCTTAAGGGTGTAAGATGAGATCAGATTGTACAAAAACTCGTTCTTACTTGTCCCATTGCCAACCATAAACCTAACCTACTTGACACCCTAACTATTTAGACAAAAGTGTTATATGATTGTTTACAAAGTGATAAATTTAGTGCTTGCTTGTTTTGGCCTTTTTCATCCTAAGACAGGATTTCTACATGAAACAATATTGTTTGGTCGTATTTGAAAGCTTGGAACAATATTTTAAAATTATTTAAATTTAACTTATATCTACTACTGATATAAAAAAGCTGTCAAGTACTTCTTATATTTTGGTGCATTTTTTTCAAAAATAATCCATGTTATTATATTTTAATTTTTTTAAAAATTAAACCTGGACCATTTCATTATTTTTTTTAAAATATAACAACATAATAAAACTCAAAGAATTGTTGTCTGTAACACCCACCGTAGGGTATCACATTTAAGACTAAAACTTATATAACTTACTCAAGTTGTAAAAGAATTAATCTTGTAACGATACTGATTGTAAAATTTTATTTGCGAATAATATAAAATTAGATAAATAAATAAAATCATACAATACATAACTGAATAATACTCACTTATAATATACATAAATATAAAACTCAGTTCACAAATGATTTACATACATAAGATTGTACTTCAAAAAGTAAATATGTACAATTGTTACTTCAAAATATTAAACTAACCAAAGTTAAAACTTCTAGTGAGAAAGTTTCTCAGAAGAATCTTCCTCAGTCTCCTCTGAATACAAAGGCCCCGGGTTCTGCGCAGACCTAGGAATAGGGGTACGCGCAGACGACACCATAGAGTTCTCTCTAGGAGTGTAAGAAGGAATACCCCACAAATCCCTCATGGGCATTGAGAACTCTAAATGTAAAGAGACGGTAGCAGACAAAATAGGGTTCCCATTACGGGACCCACTAAAGGTTAGGGTCAGCTCCCCAAGATAAACAACATGATCCCTCTCCAAGTCTATAGTCCAAGCATCAATACCCTCATAGAATTGTACACACATAAACCCGATGATGTCTCGTCGATACGCCATAACGTATAACGGATAAACTATCCCAAACAAAATCTGGGCGATCCTGACTTATCTTCTACACCGTCTTTATTTAATATAAACATACAACATAACTGACATAACATGAAGAGGTGAGATCCCCTACATCAATACCAGTACGACAATATAGGAATAACCGTAAACATACATATATAACATTGACAGGTAAAATTATATTATCATATCACAGATAAAATAACAGATAAATATAATTGTCACATCAATATGCTGACTCAATATGCATATGTACACAGACCAATTCCTACTCCATGGAGCTAATCACAATTTCAGAGAGAATGATTCAGAAGATTTGTTTGTATCTCGTTAGCCTCAAATAAAGTGCTAAAACAGAATTTCAGCGTACGCAACATGGCTTATACAAGACAGTCTACGCCAGATTGTGATTAAAGGATAGTGTTTTGTCGAGATCGTCAGTGCATTGCACAGTACACCACGACCCAGTGGTACTACCAACTGTCCACTTGTGGAATCCTCGCCCTAACACCTCCATCGATCAACCAATGATTAACACTACACATATCGCACCCGCACTAAGGTATATTTCATCTCCTATGCAACTCGCCTTTACCAATAAGACTGACACATTTTTCGATGCATAATTTATGATCCAATACACATACATACATTCATATCACAGTTTTTCATAAAAACACGTCATCATTTGGCGAAACTATTTTCTAACATATCTGGGTCCACTATGTTGGCCCAACAGCAAATCGCTGTTATTTTTAATCGCATTTTCACAATCGCGTAACATTTTTGTTATGTTTTCAAATCGCGTAAGTATTTTTCAACGTTTTTTCAACAGCATAAATATTCTTATATGTTTTCTAAATCGCGTAGAGATTTTTTAACGTTTTCTTAATCGCGTAGTGATTTTAAATCATTTTCTCAATTGCATAGCTCAAAAAATCATTATTTCGGAAACGCGAAAGATTTTATCACTATTTTTCAATCGCATAAATTATTTCTTGACTTTCTAAAATAAACTTTTAACACTTTTATATTTAATATACAAATAACCTTATTTAAAATACTTTCTTACTTAAAATTCCTTTAAGTAATATTTTCTACTATTCCTTATAAAAATTCATATTTCTTTGATTTAATCCAACTTTATATATCAAAGTCTATCAACGCGCTTCAAAATCCAAATGGGTGAGCTATACATCAGTAAACCTAAGTTTTTAAATTTATTCCCATCATAGTCGAAATCTACTTCCCAAATTATTCTAAAAATTTGTTCATCTCATTTTTATACCTCAAAATCCACTAATTTAAATTCTTGTTACTTAATCCTCTAAGACTACACTTAAGAAATTATTTTTGATCTAGATTTCCAATTCTTGGCATGTTGGCCGAAAATCAATTAGTGTTTCATCACAAAATATTAGTTCATTTCCTATTTCCTTTTCTTTGAAAAACCCTTAATTCATTTACTTATTACCAAATCATCTAAATTCATGCTTGATACAATATTTTTGATTGGTTTGCTCCAAAATAAGTGTGGAGGCCGTGAGCCTCTAGGTTTTTCGGAACCAAAATCTCTTTTCTTTTCATATGATTCACATCATATGTTACATATAAATTATCATGCTTCAACTATCACATATTCATGCATACTATTAAAACAATAAAAGCATATTAATCAAAACAATCACAAAGCATGAAAACTTAGACATACAAGTGAATAAATCCTTATATGAATTTTTCACTAACAACCAATTTTATCCCTCATCATCACACATGATTGATGAGGTTAATCTCACTCTTACCTTAAGAGAAGATCAATCAAGTCCTTGCTTGTTCTCTTGAAGATTTCGTACACTAAGAACTCAAACCCTAGAAATCTTTAAATCATACCAAAGTTACAAACAAGACTTGAAAACAAGAAAACCATGGATCAAACACGGTTTAGAACTTTAAAATCACACTTAGAAACAAAAATCAAGAACTTTACCTTGAAAGCTTGAGAACCCTAGCTTAAAATAAAGGTAGAAGATTGATGATTTAACTTAAACTCTTAACATGAAAGAGTCTTAGAATGACATGTAGGTTTAGAAAACAAGGTTAGATGGAATTAAGAGAGATTGGATGATGGTTTGGAGGGGTGTAGCCGTGAGCTTTAGGAAGAAAAGGTTGAGAGGTTTTCTTTGTTCATGGAAGAGAGAGAATAGAGAGAATGATACTTGGTCACAAAGTATGATAAACTTGAAATGGAAATATCCCAATACAAGCTCCTAGCCGTTGAGTGTATGCATGTGGGGGTTCAAAGACTTAATCAACAAGTTTAGGAAATATCACATGGTGTTGGTCACTAACATATCATGGTTTGGTCACCTTGGTTCCTATTAGTTCAAGCCTAAGAGTCATTGCATGAATCACAAAATGGTGAATGTCCTAGAACCTTTCTTGGCCGTGAAACACTAAACAAAAAAGCTAACCAAGTTTTGTTCACAAAGTCTCTTAGTTTAACTAGTTTGTTTCCTATTGGTTCAAGACAAGTCTAGTCATTAATATTGACTAGCTTTCATTAGTTACTCTTAAGTAACTAGCTCTCTAATTGGCTCACCAAAGTGAGTCATCAAAAATGCTCTAGAAAAATAACCAAGACTTTTTCAAAGACTATTATCCAATGGACAGAAGTTACTGAAACTATTACTCAATGGACAGAAGCTATTGCTCACAAACTAGTAGTTATTGTCTAATGAATAATAAAACGCGAAAAATTTTTATTTGACAAATAAATTCTAAAAATTATAAAATTGAGAACTGTGTCTTTCGGTTTCGGGTTTAGTAAGTTCCCCCGGTCCCAATAAATCGTCAAAGATTTTTCTCGACTCAAAAAATTTTATTTTCCCGGTACCGAATAAAACACACAAAGTCAAAAAACAATCACATAACAGTCAAAAATTAAGTACGGCACATAAATCACAAAACTGTAAAATCTCATATTACTGATAAACATGAAATTTTGGGGTGTTACACTGTCAATTTTTCTTATATTTGTTCTTCATTTAACACATCTCTCCACCTGCTTTATCATTTTCCTGTCTTTTTTTTAGGACTGCACACGGGTCAGGTTAGGTCGAGTTTAGGGAAAATAAAAATTTAAACCAATTAGTTGAGGTCAGATTACATTGAATCGAGTTTAATTTTTTTTTTGGTAACCCGAACCGAACCAACCCGATTACAATCGGGTTAGTTCGAGTCGAGTTGTCGAGTTGTTAAAAATAAAATATTAAATAGAATAGAGGGTTACTCCAGCAGGTTACCTCAGGTCCTCAACCTACACGACCACACCCACCAGTTTCTCCACCGCCTCAGCCACCACCAAAAAGACCCCAAGCATGAACTCGGAGCCAAATCGCCACCCTTGCTAGCCAAGAACTAACTGGGAGCCTCGCAACCAACCAGACCTACATATCACCACACATGGCCACCACCAACTGCGACCTAACCAACCCGCGAGGTCGTAATGGAGCTCCGATGCTGGTTCGCAGAGATGGAGTTACACATACCATAGATCTGGTCTTGAGAGATCTACACGAAGGGGTCGCTACTCGCATGTTGGTTTTTCAACCGTGGGAGACGAGTTCGAAGAACAGGCCTAACCAACCGGCGAGGTCGCGACATAGCTATGGTGAACGGATCTACACGAGGTTCGAAGAGATGGAGTCACATAGATTATAGATCTCGCCTGGATAGATCTACACGAGGTTCAACAAACAGATCTACAACAAGAGGTTTGAGTAGAGGCAGCAAGGGGAGGCTTGACGAGGCAGCAACAATTGATGGCTAGGCCTGGGAGGAAACGCGAGGAGAGGACGAAAGGATTTCACCGTTTCAATTTGGGGGAGGGTTTCAATTTGGGTTATTGCAGTTTGTAGAGAAACTGAGAAAGAAAGGAAGAGAAATTGAGAAAATGAGCTATGCTGCTTGGATAAGAAAGAAGAACGAAGGTAATATGTCAAAACGACGTTGTTTCTATCGGGTGATCGGGTTGGTTTCTTGAACTCGTTATCTGAACCAATAAATAGATGAGTTGATTGGGTCCTATCCAAACAGACCTGTTGACCGGAACCAACCCATATATTTTATATTGTGTTAAGTCAAATTGGTCAGATTATCATGTCTATGGGTCCGGTTGTGCAATCTTACTTTTTTTTTCTCTATAATTTCTCTCTTATTGTATTTTTTTTTTCGAATTTTGTTCTCCAATCTTTTCGGCACGTATGAATGTGTCCTTTTTTTTTAATGTCTAATAAGTATAAATAATTCAAAAAGCAGTTTCACATTTAGTCCTAACATGAATGAATATAAACATATCATATGTAGAAGTCAGTCAATAAGTAATTTCAGCTAGGTACTAATTTTGTTGCCTCTTTAAAATATCATTCTTCAAGTCAGTATGCGATCGTAAAGACACTGAACCTATATAAAGCATTGGCGTCTTAAAATAACTTGTTTAAATTACAAACAAATTAATGAGATATTTCAAAATCTTTAGGTCTTCCACACCCATGCTTCTTAAATAATAACTGTTCAATCAATTAATTCATAAAAGAATAATAATGTGATCTACTTTTTTAAAATGTTGTTTTGTAAATTGAGAAATATTTAATAGATAATTCGTGTACAAAGTTATTTACATTGTTCTTTGAAATTTATTTTAATTATAAAACATTCAGTTGGAGCAAGTTAATGCATTCACACTATTGTATCTATAAGAAAAACGAGTCTAATATCTATAGATTAAAATCAAGCTTTGGTAATTTTATGAATTTGGATTTATAGTTAGAAATTATTTTGAAAGTTTTGAAAATATGTCACTAGTATAAACATTTTCCATTTTCTGGCGATTAATCAAATCCAAACTCTTGTAAGAATTGTCACGGATAATGTCCGATTCCAAAGTGTATTATTGCTTTAGTTTATTTGTTGGGCTGAGTCTTGACCGATATGTTATCATATATATATATATATACACACACACACACGCTATAATAAAGAAAACAGTCCTATAAAAATATTTCTATCTCTATACCTTAATAAAGAAAACATGGAGTTTATTTTTTTCACCTTTTGTTTCAAAATTTTTACAAAAACCTATTTTTATTTATCTAATAATTTCGTAAAATATATGAGGTTATAAAATTATCAAGTTAAATTTTTTAAAAATCACATCTAATATTCTCTCTTTATATTTTTCTTATTCTTTCTTTCACTTTCTCTCTTTATACATAATCTAAAAAAACAAAAAAAAAATAAAATTACACACACCCGTGTGTAATTCTTCTAAATAAAGTCCTGCTACACGGCCCGGATTACAAAGCCCGAAGGTTCCCAACTCTAATAATAACAACGTTTTCATATTTTTAACAAAAATATTAAATTTCAATTACATAATCCATGTTACGGGTTGTTTCAAACTAGGGACGGATCCAAGCATAAAAGTGAGGAAAAGCTCAATTACATAAATTTTTTTTAATTTTATATATATATATTTGTATTTTTTATTTTTTTATATATATAAAAATAATCCATACTTAAAATAATATTAATAATATTACGGGTTGATCCAAACAACTATTTCTCCGAGCTATGAAACGTTTTCCATACTTCTATTGATCGAAAGATGAAATAAAAGAGGTAGTTTTTAATCTTACTATTTATCTCAAAGGTTTTGAAAATATATCATTATCTAATTCAATTTTATTAAATAACAAACTAAAAAACATGTTGAGAATAAGTTGTAAATTATTTTTTAAATAAATACTATATTCTCATTTTTCGAATGTCACCAAAAACCTTCATTACTAATTCACTCTTAATCAAATTGTGATTGCTACTTAGCATATTATCCTAGACATAACTTTTAACATTATAAGCAATTAACCAAAATGGATTTCCCCCTGCCCCCCCCCCTCAAATTTGGTACAATATTGTAAGAAAAGCTGATGGTTATTAATCATTGTTTATCACTGGCATGTTAAAACAGAAGCAGTTCTCTCTCTCTCTCTCTTCTTTTTCAATTGATTGTGAAGGGACAACTGTTGATATATAATATGGACGTATTAAGGTTGGTGTATTATTTATGTTTTTAATTAAAAAAAGTGAGTAGATATTACTATATTTATTACTTTGTTAATTTCAGTTAACAAATTAGTTAGTTAGATCAGCTTGTTAGTTAACTTTCTGTTAGATTAGTTACTCTAACTAAGTTAGTTACTCTGGTATATAAATTGAAGCTTGGTGATGTAATAGTGACCTTCTTATTTTTTATCAATACAAGTTTCTATTCAAAATTCTTCTTATCTTTCTCTCTGTAAACTTCTTAATATGGTATTAGAGATTTTTGAGTTTTCCGCATTCTCTATTTTTTTTTCGATCTTTCTTCGTTCTCACCATGGATGAAGTTGCAAATCCCTTCTTTCTTCATCATTCTAATAGCCCTGGTCTTGTTCTTGTATCTCAGGTCCTCACTGGAGATAATTACAATTCATAGAGCCATGCAATGAAGATGGCTCTCTCAGTAAAGAACAAGCTTGGGTTCATCAATGGCTCCATCGCATGTCCAGCTGATAATGATCTGAATTTGCTTCACTCTTGGATTCGTAATAATGACATGGTCATTTCTTGGATTCTTAATGCAGTCTCCAAAGAAATCAGTGCCAGTATCATCTACTCAACTTCTGCTCATGAGATTTGGTTAGATCTCAAGGATCGTTTTCAACAACAAAATGGTCTGAGAATTTTTCAACTTAAACGAGAATTGATGAATCTTCATCAAGATTCTTTGTCCGTAAGCCAATTTTTCACCAAGATGAAGTATATTTTTGATGAGTTGAACGATTATAAGCCTTTAACTTCTTGCACATATGGTGGCATTCGTCCTTTGCTAGAATATATTCAATCTGAACATGTTTTGCAATTTCTAATGGGATTGAATGATGAATTTGCTTCTGTGTGTGGGCAAATCTTTTTAATGGATCCTCTTCCTTCTATCAACAAAGTTCTTGCTCTTGTGCTTTAAGATGAAAGACAGTGCAATATTGGTTCCTATCTAATGACTTTTGAATCTCAAATGGCTTTTGCTGTTAATGTTGCTCAATCTAAAGGAAAACTAGTGAAGAAAGATCGCCCTGTGTGTACTCATTGTGGTATTGTTGGTCACACTATGGATAAATGCTACAAACTACACGGTTATCCTCCAGGCCACAAGTTTCACAAATCACATTCTGGTTCTTCTAAGCCTGTGAATTAGATTTTTGTTAGTGATTCCACACCTACTGAAACTAATGGTTTTCTTGCCCAATATCATCAATTGTTGGCAATGATCTCAATTGTCACAAGCAACTAAGCTTATTGTGGAGCAATCTGAGTCTCCTTCATCTGTTCCTCCAGCAAGTATCATCTTGTCCACTAATTTGTCTCCTTCCCTGTCTAATTCACAATTTTTAGGTTTTAGATTTAGGTGCTTCATGTCATATTTCCTTCAGTTTACACAATTTCATTTCCCTTCAACCTGTCACAAATGTTTCTGTTACTTTGCCTAATCAAACCCAGATTATGGTTCCTTTTGTAGGATCTGTAAGATTGAGTCAAAAATTAATTCTCACTAATGTGTTTTACATTCCTAAGTTTAGAGTTAATCTCTTATCAGTGAGTGTTTTTTTGAAAGAAAATCCTTGTTCAATTTCTTTCTTTCCTGATTCTTTCTTAATACAGGACATCAACACAATGAAGATGATTGGCAAGGGTGATATGATTGAAGGTCTCTATGTTTTCAAGACTGCTTCACAATCACTCTAATCACTTCCAAGTGTTACATCTCTTTTACAGACTTCTAGTTCTTGTAACATTCCTAATTATTGTACTTCAAATTGCATGTTTTTCAATTCTTGTACATTACCTAATCATACTTGGCATTTTCGATTAGGCCATCCTTCTCATCATAGGCTGCAATTGTTGCATAATAAAATTGACTTGCCAAATGCTTGTAATATATGTCCTCTTGCTAGACAAAAAAGGTTACCTTTTACTTTTCATCACTCTGTCAGTTCTGCTCTATTTGACTTAGTTCATTGTGACATATGGGGTCCTTTTTATAAGCCAACTTATAATGGCCATAGATATTTCTTAACCTTGGTAGATGATCATACTAGATACACTTGGACTTCCTTATTGAAATATAAATCAGAAGCTACCAGGTTAATCAAGAGTTTTGTTGTTATGATAAACACTCAGTTTGGAAAACTTATAAAATGCATCAGAAGTGACAATGCTAAAGAACTCCAACTAAGTGAGTATCTTGCTGAAAAAGGCATTCTACATCAATTTTCTTGCGTTGAAAGACCTGAGCAAAACTTAATGGTGGAAAGGAAACATCAACACTTGCTTAATATAGCAAGAGCTTTATATTTCCAATCAAAGGTTCCTTTATGTTTTTGGGGAGATTGTATTAATACAGCAACTTTTCTTATTAATAGGCTACTTGCTCTATTACTGGATAATCATTCCCCTTTCTCTAAACTTTATGATAAGGATCCTGATTATCATTCCTTGCGAATTTTGTAAGCCTATGTTACTGTTCTACTCTTCCATTCACTAGAAATAAATTTTCTCCTAGAGCTCATCCATGTGTTTTCATATGTTACCCTACTGGTTACAAGGCATATAAAATTTATAATCTTGAAACCAGAAAAATTCAAATTTCTAGAGATGTTATCTTCAATGAAGATACTTTTCCTTTCTATTCCACTCCTCATATGCTCCAGATCTGGATCCTTTTTATAATCAGGTTCTTCCTTAAACTATACCTGCTACTGATGTGATTTTTAATCCTTCCACTGATACAGTTATCCACTCAGCAGACATTGTTCCTTGTACTTCTTCTTCTTCTCTTTTAGGTTCTGATTCCATATCTGTAGAATATGCATCTACTGTCTCACCACATGCTCCTTCTGTTTCACTCAGGAAATCCACTCGGATTTCCAAAACTCCCTCATATTTGTCATCTTACAAATGTCATCAGTTAACTTCTTCATACTCTATACCTCCACCTACTTCATATAGTAACCTTAGTCTTGTATTCAAACACTTCATTTATCAAATCTCCACAGTATATGAACCTCAGTTTTTCCATCAAGCTGTCAAAATTCCAGAATGGTAGCAGGCTATGTCTGAGGAGTTGTAAGCAATGGAATATAATAAGACATGGACAATTGTCTCTTTACCACAAAATAAACAACCAATTGGTTGTAAATGGATATATAAGGTCAAATATAATCCTGATGGCAGTGTGGCTAGATATAAAGCTAGGTTGGTTGCTCAAGGATTTACTCAACAAGCAAGTATAGATTATGTTGAGACCTTCTCACTAGTGACCAAACTCATTACAATCAGGGTTCTCTTGGCCTTAGCAGTAATTAAGAAATGACATTTGGTGCAATTAGATATTAATAATGTCTTTCTTAATGGAGACTTGTTTGAAGAAGTATACATAAAATTACCACCTGGATATACTCCTCAAGGGGAAAGTTCTAATCAGAATTCAATTTGTAGATTGAATAAATTCATTTATGGTCTTAAGCAAGCTTCAAGACAATGGTTTACAAAATTTATTATTGTTTTACTCGCTCATGACTTCACTCAATCTAAAAATGATTACTCTTTGTTCAGCAAGGGATCTGGTTCTTCTATGATTTTTCTCTTGGTTTATGTCGATGATATCATCTTAGCAGGTTCAGATTCAAAATCTATTGATGTTGTTAAGTGTTTGTTAAAGTCTGCATTTAAGCTTAAAGACCTTGGTAGTTTGAAATATTTCCTTGGGTTTAAAATTGCTCAATCTGCTAAGGGTATTCATCTCTTTCACAGGAAATATATTCTATCTCTGTTAGAGGATATTGGTTTTATAGATTGCAAACCTGCATCTTTACCCATGGATCCTAACCTGAAACTTAGCATGGATGATGGAACTCATTTACCTGATGATTCCCAATACAAAAGGCTCATAGGTAGACTACTATATTTGACACTATCTCGGCCTGACATTGCTTATAGTGTCAATAAGCTGAGTCAGTTTATGTCTAAACCAAAGACTACTCATTTGCAAGTTATTCATTGATAACTTCATAATGTGTAGTTATTTGTGCCCCATATCTGAGCTATAAAGAGTGCTAAAGTCCTTATATTTGTGCATATTTAGAAGGTTTTGTGCTTATAATTGTTATATTCAATTCTGATACCTTTCTTGTATGTAATTGAACAAACTGTACATATTATTTGATTAATTAAGTGGATTTGTAACTCTTACTGATTTGGTATTTTCTCTATATTAGGAAGGGCTCCAAACAAGATGATATGTAGAGCATTTGAGCCAGAATAGGAAGAGGAAGCCAAATTTGCATCTCAGCAGACAACACCGCGATGCTGAGTAACGTACGCCAATACCTTGAAAAGTCAGAGAGCTGTGCAAACTGAGCGCCGCGGCGCAAGGAAATCAATGTCGCGGCGTCCCTGACCTAATTTAGTACGCGCCGCGGCGTAGGCATGTTAATGCCACGACATGAATATGTTTTTCTCAGTCTATAAATAGATTTTAGCATATTTTATAGGGGAGCTCCGTGGGAGCCTTGCTGAGTTTAGAGAGGCTGCAGCCTGAACTTCATTTCTGGGTAGATTGGAGGCCTAGGGAGGCTAGGTTGGATGCCATCTTCCTCATGGAAAGAGATTCAAGCTTTAAGGATGACATCCATGGATTCCTTCCTCTTTTTCCTTTATTTCTCTTCTCTTCCTTATCTCTTGAGCATGATTTTTGTCTGTAAATTCGTGTTCAATGGATTAGCAGCTGTATTTAGGAAATACTTTGGATCTTTATATGAATATTGATGTTTATGTTATCTTTTGAGTTTCTATTGATGTTTGGTTTTGTTCTTCCATACCTATGCTTAATGTTTGCTCTTATTTGGTCAATAATTGCATGATCTTAGTTGATGCAAATGAACTAGACATAAGAATTTGTGGATATGGATATAGTATAGTAGATGCATGTTCGACAAGTTCAATTAGCTTGGATGAGTTGATTCGCTAACTGGATAGAAATATATCTTTTAGCCATGTATTAGCGTGTGTTTGAGAATAGATCGTTCATTAGTGGAGTTTATACTAGTTCTCATGAAAACATAAGAAACATAGTGGATTAGGTAAATGACACCAGGGTTGATCGACCTAGACATAAGCTTTTGACTAAATCAGATTCTCAAGCTAACCTAACTAATCATTGATGTTGCTTATAAGGATTGCATATCATTAGTATGAAGTAGAAGGTGAAAAAGGATTTCCCAGATATCTAAACGCTTATCTTTATTGCTTTTATAGTTTAGATTTAGTTTATTTGCTTTTCACTATTTTATATGTTCTTGGATAGAATTTAGCTAAGTTATTGATTGTTACTTAGTAATGGAAGTCAAATATCCTCGTGGGAACGAACTTATACTCCTTATTTGTATTACTTGAATGACTCGTACACTTGTGGTACACAAATGGTCTAACATTCATCACCTTCTCAGATATCTAAAGGACACACTTGGTTATGACATTTTATTTCCATCGAATTCTTCTTTCACTGTCACTGCATTTGCTGATGTAGATTGGGGTTCTTGCGTGGACACCAGGAAATCAACTACTGGTTATTGCCTCTTTGTTGGTGATTCATTGGTCTCTTGGAAGTCTAAGAAACAGGTCACTGTGTCAAGGTCATCAACAGAGGCTGAATACAGGGCAATGGTTGCTGTGACTAGTGAGATTGTTTGGATGGTTCAGCTTTTACAGGATTTTGCCATACCAACTGGTTCAGTCCATTTATTATGTGACAATCAAGCAGCTGTTCACATAGCCTAAAATCCAACTTTCCATGAAAGAACTAAACACATTGACATTGATTGCCATTTCATAAGAGAGAAGGTGGTTTTTGGCCTTATCAAATTGATTCACGTGAAAACCAGTAATCAATTGGCATATTTGTTTACCAAAGCTTTGCCTTCTGCTCAGTTCCTCAACATGATTCACAAGCTGGGACTTCTTGATATCTACTTCCCACCTTGAGGGGGAGTATTACTATATTTATTACTTTGTTAATTTCAGTTAGCAAATTAATTAGTTAAATCAACTTGTTAGTTAGCTTTCTGTTAGATTAGTTACTCTAGTTAAGTTAGTTACTCTAGTATATAAACTGAAGCTTGGTGATGTAATAGTGACCTTCTGATTTTTGATCAATACAAGTTTCTATTCATAATTCTTCTTCTCTTTCTCTCTATAAACTTCCTAATAGCAGAAGCCATTTACAGATCCAATAATTCTTCCTGTAGTAAAAAATGAGTTAGAAGTTGATGGTCCAACCTATTGAGCGAAAGCTTCATTACAAGATCACAAGAAAATAAACAATAGTTAAAAAAAACTATCACAAGAAGATGATGATATTTGCATACCTAATTTTTAAAGTTTATAGAATTCAAATTGGATATGGTGTGTATTTTTTTTAAAAAAATACGAATTAAAGAGTGCGAAAATAACACTCTTAATTATAAATATGTATTTTGAAAATAAAAAGAATCTATTTATTATTTAGTGCTTTTATTTTGATATTATATGAGCGAGAAAAATAAGAGATAGTGATAAGGATGTGAAGCTGATGGCGAATACGGAACAAAACTGATTTTCTTGTAATCTTTTTTATATATATTTTGAATGTAAACAGAACAATCAGAATGAAGTTGTGAAATGTAGGCATTGAATTCAGGAATCATTTGCTACAAGAACCCAACGACATTTTGAGCTTCTGGACTCTAGTTGCCCAATCAAACCACCAAATTAGCCGCCAAACTCTAGTGGGAACACCTCACTTGGATAGCAAGTGCCTTCTCCAAACCTCGGCAAACATCCTTGCCTTTCTTGCTGAAGTTCATTGCAACCGAGCAAGCTTCTTTTCCTAAGCATTGCTGCTCAAAGTCACACCAAAAATGTAATCAGCTTCCTAATTGTTATAGATAGCACAAGATATACGTGTATATATATATATATATATATATATATATATTAAAGATAAAAAAAAAAAAAAAAAAGAGTTGGTATGTCTGCAAAGAAATGAGAGCTATACTAATACTATACCTGCTCAACAATCTGCTTGGTGGCTGCCACATTGCAGTTGCCCAAAGCAAAGCTTCCACAAAAACCCGAAGGATTACCAAAGCTTGCAAACTCAACAGCTACAATCTTTTTGTGGTTTGGACACTTGAGTGAAGCTTCTGGCATAGCAGTTTCCACAACAGAATGGAGTCTCCTGTCCTTAGTTGCAAATGAATTGACATTGGGTGGATAGTTCTCTGTAATGAAACTGCAGATTGTATCTCTGTCAACAGTTAGGATCTCAATCTGTCCTGGATTTGCATTCTCCTCCTCCAATACAACAAGCAAATTGTCTCTTGGGTTGAGGAAAGATCTTGGTATGTGGTACCTGATACAAATAACAAATTTTAAATGTACAAACAGAAAGTGAAAAACTTGAGTTAGTTTGTTTTTTCATTTCAAGGGCAAGGCCAACAAAACAATCAATGATTTACTTACTCTGACTGAGTAGGCTTTCCAAGAGGGGAGAGGTAGTTCATCCAGTGACGACCAATGCTATTACCATTAACCCAAATCATTCCCTTCCCCATACCAGTCATCCGGATGGCAATGGGATCCCTTCCCTCTGGGGTGGCAAATCTTGTCTGTAAAACGAATCAAAAGAATTTACAAGTGTTTGCTTGAGTCTTTGTCAGAAATATTGCTTGAGTCTTTGTCAGAAATAAATCTATTACAATATCTGCTGCTCCTGTTGAATAACTGGATTCATATGTTATATTTCTCAAAGCATTACCTTGTACCAGGACACAGCCGGTCCAGGTCCAACAGCTGGCCTCCAATTTACCCTCTTTGAACCCTGCTCAGTGAAAATCTTAAGCTTCTCACCTTTGAGACCAATCTGCAAAATGGCACCAATTCAGTTACTATAGACATGCCATGCCATCTTTCATTCATGTTTCTTTTCAGATACACAGCAGTATCTTTTTGACAGACAGATTAATAGTTAATACCTTATGACCCCAACCGTTGGCAGTGAGATCGATTGTTCCAGTGTTGAGACCAAGGATGGTTATGGACTTGGGTCCGGCGAACCTGTGTTCCATATATGCTCCACTGTCCTGTATATTTACCATTCCAAGGGATATAACAATGTTATTGTCCTCGTCAAAACTTAGCAAGTTCTTCAAATTTGGAACAAGGAAAATGTTGAGCCTCTTACTGGTAGTCCAACTGTGCTAGCCAAGATGGATATACGGTTGTTCCCAACCTTGAAGTTTACGGGTTTCTGGAATTCAAAAGATTTCTCCTCATGGGTGCCATGATTAGATCCTTACAACCATCCAGAAAATTAAAATAATATTAATACCCAGCCTCTCACTTATCATAGAAATTTATCTATATACATTTGAACCTACTTCCATTTAGAAGGCTAATGAAATATTATTGAAATTTGTGTGCTTACCAATGTATTTTCCATTAACAAATGCAAGCAATGAATGTCCAAGACTCATAATACGAAGAACGGGGGCCACCCCATCCTTCCTTGGCAAGTCTTCTGGACTCAAGTTGAAGCTGCAGTAAACATTTCATAAGTCCGACCAAGAGGCAGCAGTTGCATAAAATACCCCAACATTTGGAAAATTATATGATGGTGAAATGCAAGAAAACTTAAAATAATTGAATCCTCAGCTCAGCTGCTCAATAGTGGCAGGAAGATAAACTCACCTAGTGGTGTACCATGCATAATCTGTGGTGTCTTTAAGCAATCCGTAAAGCTCTGCAGGAATTTTCTGGTTGGGTGGCAGTTGCTTGGTAGATGGGATGCTCTCAGAAAACACCTCCCATTTATTATTGTTTGCAAGAGTTGACCTCCTGAAGTTCCTTGCATTATGTTGTGAAACAATCTGATAATTGTGGAGGCAATGCGAAATAGTTAATTATAATGAGTAAGTAAGGATTAAGCCAGCTGCCAGCCTAAGAATGTGAATTCTGTGCTTGTAAATATAAGATTAAGGAATAAACAAGTTACATTTTGAGTGTTGTAGACCACAGTCTTGCAATCGGGGAGGATGCTAATGGAATGTGGCGGCAAAAAGTAGTCTGAACCTCTGAAATTAATGGTGGCTGCTATTTTGGAGTGGTTGTTAGTGATGAAAGCAGCACATATATCAGTTCCAGGCTTCTCATAGACTCTAACCTGCATAATAATGGCAGCTCAGCTTAATCTGTCTGTCTGTGTTGTGACACTGATTAGATTTCTTTCTTAACAACATCAATCTTCTTGTGGGAATGGGAATTTTGAAAAAGCTGTGTGTCAGATGCTTACCTCGTGAAATTCGTTTAGCTTTTGGAAACTGGCATGACCGGAGAGTAGAGCCTTCTTGCATAGGTTCAGAGCCCTGTGAGCGTCCCTCAGGTGACTCCATTTTGGTTCTCTTTGCAGACCGAATTCATCAAGAGGTGCTTCATCGTAGTATCGGGTTGTGGTAAATGCAGAGCTTGTTCTGCCAAAATTTGTTCCACCATGGTACTACAACAGAAAGAGTTGCAGATTGAGTTAGAAAAAACTGTGAGCATAAGTTACAGTTACATTAATAGGAAGTTTGGATGATGAGGTGGGTCAGCACCATGTAGTAGTTGACCAAGTTCCCATTCTTAGAGAAGAAGCGGGTAACTGAGAAGGCAATATCTTCAGCAGATCTCTGGGATGGTGGATCACCAAATACTCTGTACCTGTAATTGCAAATTACCAACAAATGTATTAGATATATATATATATATATATATATATATATATATATATATATATATGTATGTATATCTTGCTCTTGCCTTATTTATGTGCATGTGCAGCTAGGACTGACTCATAAATTTAAAATTGTTATGTTCACTAACAATAAGCATAAAGCAAGGCCGAAGATGGATTATATTTATACTTACTGAGCAGTCCAGTTCTCGGTCCATAGGGAAGGCTTGTATGGTTTGTTTGGGCCTGTGAAGGTATCACCACAGTGCCTTCCATTGCATGCATTGATCTGTCAAATGAAGTCAGGTCAGACTCAGAGGTAATATACACACACGCCTACCTCACTGTGGAAGTGGAACAAAACAAATTCATAAACTTACCACTGGATCGGGGGCATCCTTCTGCTTGCACATGATCCATGGAACTCCAATATCAGTTGCCACTGCCATCTTTGCGGCCCACTGGACATAGCTGTCTCCATCATTGTCATAAGCAAGTTGGATATGGTTGTACTCGTTCTCAATCTGTAGTCATTCATTAATTAAATAACATATCAGGAGTTTATATATCGAATCGAATACTGAGGGAGCACTTGTGTAGAAGGAATTTCATGTGCAAAATCAAAACCTGTGCCAAGATGATGGGGCCTCCTTGGGAAGCAAAGAGCTTCTCATCTTTCATCAGTTGTATGATCTTTGTCACGTATGCTTGCATGTGGCGCTTCAAATTCAAATTAGAAAGGAAAGGATTATTTCAGTTCAGTAGTAGAGTAGTCTTAAATTATAGATTCCATTTCCCGAAAGGAAAGGCTAGCAAGTTTTATATGGATGGAGAACAGAACGTGGTACGTTGATTACCTTAAAGGGTTCATTGTTAGAGCGGAATATGATGCCAGGGACCTCTCTTAGCCAATATGGAAGTCCTCTGATATATGAACATGACATGGTAGGATTGAGAGTATTATCAATTTATCAGAGAAATAAAGAGAATAATAATAAAGGAGCAGAAAGGGTAATGTTAAAAAGTTGTATTAGTTAGTTTATTGCTGAAAAATGATTGTTAACTCTGCACAAATCTAGAGATAAACCAACCTAAACCTAACAGTGCAGAATCTTTATGGTATTTTGTGATGTGAGTGTCACTCAAACATGAATGGGAGAGAAAATCATATATTTGAAACAATAATGTTATGTTAATGAATGGATCCCATCCCATACCCATGATTCCATTCAGCTTGGATGAAAGGCCCAACCCTGAGGGTTGCATACATTCCTTTCTGTTGAATGAGCTTAATGAACTTGACAAGATCATAGTTGCCTTCGAAGTTGAACTGCATAACAAATGAAAAGAAAACCAAGTTAAACAGACTGGGACTGGGACGTACGTGAGGGTTTAAAATTGCATGCTGGTTCCTGCCGTGTCCTGTCCCATGTGGTGTGGTCCCAGAAAATTAAGAGACAAATATCCTCAATAATTTAATTTTTACCTTGCCTTGCTCTGGTTCATGAGCGTTCCAAAACACGTAAGTTTGAATGACGTTCAAACCTCCATGTCTTGCCTTATCAAGAAGGTCTGGCCACATCTGCACACCGCATTCATATATATATATTTATAACAATAACAATAGTAATAGGTGGAGGTGGGAGTGGAAATGAAAGTATGCATATGGTAAATAAATTAATAGGTATAGGTTACGTACATCTGGGGTGCTTCGTGTGTAATGGATGGAACCGGAGAAGAGGAGCTGGCGTTTTCCATTGATAAAGAGTGACCTACCATCGTAAGTCACATTCTGCACGCCGATAGGAACATGATGCGTATGCTTACTCACCGCATGGACATTGGGACGGGCATGGGCATGGGCAGCAGCAACGGAGGATGAAACAATGATGGAAAGTAGAGTAATCAGAACAACGGTGCGAGTAGACACCGTCATGTTGACGACCGGACCTTCTTCTTCTTCTTCTTCAAGAGTTAAAGCGACGAAGGGAAGGGTGGTGGTTCAACTGAGCCTAGACAGGGATCCCTCCTTCTCTGATGGAGGAGGTGCCCAGAAGCTGGTTTCCAAATTCCATGCTCCACGCTCATATAGGGGGAGCCAACATACACACGTATGGCCCTAGAGAAAACCTCGGCTTCCCCACTTTGAATTCTGTTACGAATCATTGGTCTAGCTTGTTTTGTCCCACATGTCTCTCTCTCTTTCTTTAACTCTGCTACTCCTACGTAGTACCTTTGACTTCTTTGTTGCCTTCTCTCCCTCCTGTTCTAACTGCACACCCTATTTTTGGCCATAACATTAACATGGCAACAGCTTGACGTGCATATCGCAGACGGACCATCATCTTCATTCATTTCGTCTTTCTTTTTTTGGGCTAATAATATTTTAAATTTGGCGCACTGGGACTGGGTTGTTCCTCTTCCTCAGGGTGGCACTAACTAATATAATACATAAGCCTTATTTATAAAATTACTACATTTGAAACAAAATCTATTCTGGGCTATTCAATTTAAGATGCTCTTTAAATGGAATGATTTTTTTTTTTTATGCGGGCTTTGGGAATTGATGGTTCAAATTTATATTCATTTATTTAAATACATGTAATTTTTTTAAATGATAAATAAATAATAACTAATTTAGTTGATAAAGTTCTTTACAGGTGATATTTCACCTTTATTCCTTTGGAATCACATGAAAAAATAATAATAATCCAATTAAAAACTTCCAAATTTAAGGGAATACTAAAAAAATGCATTATGACATAATTTTTTAGTAATTTTTTTTTTGTCTGTAAGTTTTTACTAATATTTTATTTTATGGTTGAAGGTATGGAGTATGGGCAACTGACAATCCAGTCCAATGATTTGTTTGAAGAGAGAGGTTTATGGAGTGGATTAAACCCATTAATTAATAGCAAATGAAACCCAGTCCAGTCCAGTTTGCTATGGAATTGGGCTTCAAGAAAGATGACGTCATCAATTGCTATGAATTGAATTCCCTCCTTGACCCCAAAAAAAAAACAAGACAAAATCCCTCCAAAATATTGAATATTGAGTATTGAGTATTGAGTGTCTCCCTCCATAATCAAAATCAGCAATGCACTGAGGAGTGGACTAGACGCTTTTCGAGTTTTAACATTTAAAGCTCGCATCTTGACGATACGATACCTAGGTAGCAGTAGCAGTGTAGCACTAGCCAAAAAAACCCTCTCTCGTTTGGTCTCTTGCGAATTGCGATGTCAAGGCAGCAAGACCAAGACGACCTGGATCTGCTACTTTCCCTTCAGGATAGGGTTCCTGAAACCCCTCCTGCTTCTCCCTCACCAGGTACACGTGGCTATAATGATTCTATGCTTTTGCAAGCAATTCCTTTCTGATCTCTGTATCTATGTAATTCCTCAACTCAACTCAAATTGCAGGTTGCCTATCCGATTCCGATGAGCAAAGGGAGAAGCCTGATATGTCCGTATTCAGAAGTGCTGTTCAGGATTGCCTTCACTATGATCTCCCTAAACCTAAAACTAAAAACAAACCTGTTAAGACTAATGATGCCGAGGTTGACAAGTTTTCAGGTCTTCGAATAAGGTTCCTCACTTTTGATTTTGCTGTGGATCTTCGTTTCAGTAGTGTACATAAACGTCATTTTTTGTTTTTCATTATCTGTTTTACTGTATTTGTTTTTGTCCAGGAACCAATTGCTAACCTCTGCCGAGCTTAGGGAATGTTTTTCAGACATTCGATTTGTTCGGTTATCAGTTATCAAGTAATCTTCTTCACCTCCTCTTCTACTTCTACTGTGTAATCACGCTTGTTGGCCTTCCAAAACAAATTTGGGGTTACTCTAATCTAAAATTTACCTTTTAATTTGCTTTCGCTATGCAATGTTATTGACTTTTGCTTGATACATTAGATTAGATTGGAATTAATGTATGTATCATTATTCAGGAATTTGTTGATCGGGGATACTTTTTCTGGAAGTTGGGTGACTGTTGGAGTATTGATCGAGAAGGGGAGTCCAAAGACAAGTTCAACAGGGAAGAGCTATTGTATATGGAAAATTGGGTGTTTGGATGAAATTACTGTTTCTCTTTTCTTGTTTGGTGATGCTTATCACAAGAACTTGCAAGAGCAGGCTGGAACCGTCTTTGCACTCTTTAATTGTGCTGTCCGCAAGGATACCATGGTATTCAGATTCAATTCTTATGCCTTGGTTTCTTTTTTTTTTTTTTCCATCAAGGTTTGCCAAAAGTTCAGCAATTTTTTTTTATTGTTTTTGCAGGGCAATGGTTTTTCTTTGAGTATATATTCCCCTAGTCAAATTTTGAAGATGGGCACCTCTGTTGATTATGGAGTTTGCAAAGGGAGAAGAACTGATGGAATGGCTTGTACGCTGGTCATAAATAAGTATGAAAACAAATAACTATTTCGAATTACTTGGATATGATGGCCTGTGAAATTGCAATAAGCTTCTTTCTTTAATCTCTGAACCTGGTCCAATATGTTAAGTGCTCATTGTTGCAGATATATGATCGCAGTTTTTATAGACACTTTTTCAAATGCTCCCTTCATTGAATATACCTGATTTTTTTTTTGGGGTGGGGGGGGGGGGTACAGAATGTGCCTGATTCAAATTTGTAGTTTGGCACTGCTTGGGTCAATCTTAATTATGAGTGCTTACATCTGATTTTTCACTTTTTTCTGTGACAAATAGAACAAGAGAGGAAGAAGGGTAAATGGCCTTCAGGTACTGATAGGCATTTAAGAACTCGAGATACCTTAGACTGGCAGTCTGGCACATTTGAAGAAGAACTAGAGATACCTTAAGGGTAAAGAAGAAGTGAGATAGTGCAAGGTGTGGTTGCAAAATGTGTTTTGAAAGTTTGCAAGACACATTTGAAGGATAAAACTCTCTCGGGTGCACTTTAGAAAATGAAGTGCTGAGTGGGGAAATCAATAGTTTAGATATTTATAAAGTACAGTCACTTGGATACGAATCTATGGATTTGTAAGAATCCACTTTGCTGAATTCACATTTGAAAACCATGAGCACTGTTAGTTGTAACCTGGATCCATGTGCTTGTCATGCTTAGATGCCTTTTAAGCTGTTTTTCTTGAGTATACCACATTTAATAATAGATAAGTAGCCCAGAAAACTGTGTGATAAACAGTACTCATAATGATAAAGGAAAATCTTATATTGTTCTTTTTATGAAAAACCAAAACTAGACATTGAATGGGAAAACTTAATCTTGTTTTTAGGTGTCAGTTCCTCATGGGAATATGAATAGCATTGTATACATTCTATTATATATTTTAAAAATTTCCTTGATGTCCTAAGAGTATCATTCTGTTTTTTTCTCCCCCAATTAATACTTTTCCTTGTAAGCTATGTTTCTTTTCGTTTTAATTTGTTTTCCACCTGACAGTATCGTATTATTTTTCATATGCTGATTGATTGACTTCATAACTGTTGATCTGTGTCATTTCAGACGTCATGGGACATATTGTAAATATCACAAATCAGTAAGCAGCAATTAATCCTTCCACGTTTTCTTGTCATTATTCTTTTGTAACAAGGACATCATTTCACTAACTACGTATAATTTCCTGTAGAAAGCATCAGAGAAATATTCCACAATGCGAACTGAACTCAAGGGAGGGTTAGTGTTTCGAGTTTCAAATATCTTATAGTTAGCCTTTGTTTGTGCTGAACTTGTTGGATAGATTTGTTTGATTTCATCTCAGATGTGATATAAACATGTGATTTTGTTAGCAGAAACTTAAGAACGGCATTTAAGCCTAGGGATTATCTCAAGTCAGAAGGAATTTACTTAGTTGACCCTCTTGCTGATAAAACAAACTTGAAAAAGTCTCAGCCAGTGAAATTGTTGTCTGTGGATGGTCTCAGAAAGGCATTGAGGTTTGTCATTATTAGCATGGGCTCAGTACCTGCTGAGTGCTGAGCTACATTGCAAGGAAATCTGAGTTTTATCTTTTCCTCCTTTTGAATTCTTTTGGTGCCAAGTATTAATATTTTAATCTCCATACCAGCAATGCAGGAAAAGTAACAACGAATACACATTCGCAAGGGATTAGATTTCTTTCTGAGGTCACAGGTGACTAGATTATCCTGTAACTTTAATGGCAATAATTCATGTATTCATGCAATGGTATTCTTAGCTGGCTTTTACTACTATTTACAGGCAAGTTGGGTCCAAAACCGATGAATAAAGGACCTAGGACTCCAAATGAACAAAGCAACTGCACAGAGAAGAGGTGAGTTGCAAATAAGATTCCAAGTCTAATGTTAATTGCATCTTATGGATGGCATTGGTAGAGGCATAGCATACCTGTTTCACTTACATGTTATTGGTTGTCTTCAGGAAATCATCTTTTGTGAATGTAGGATCCTCTGCAGTCATAAGAAACCAACACTTCGATGCAAAAAGAATAAAAACAGATGGGCAAGTTTTGGTCAATAAATCCACGAGTACAGGAAAGATGATTGAATTAGATCTTGTTAGTTCGGATGAGGACATCTGAAACTCCTGCATTGCTTCGGGTTCTGTTGCTGAGTATTGATATTGGGCAAAATGTGCTATATGAGTAGAAAATGAAGGATTCTTCAGGATGGCATCGTCAGCATGTGCTGGTAAAATGGTGTACATCAGTGCCCATACTTGGAAGATTTGTCTCTTCTGCAAATATACCGAATTCTCTCACAATCAAGAGTTCATTTCACTCAAGCTAAGTTGGTCATTGGGATACCAAATTTGATTAAATTATTGTCTTCATTGTTATCATTTTTGGGGGCTTGGGGTTAAACTATCAAATGAAACTGATACATTCTTTCGGAAATTTATTACGGAAAATTGAAGTCTCAGTTGATAATGCAGTGGAGTTTTATGTGCTGGCGGATGGGTTTACTTAAAAATAAAGTATATTAAGCTTGATTCTTGGCAGGTGAAGTAAGGTGTAATATGATTTTTTTTTTTGGGGGTAAATAGTTTATGGGAACATAAGGTTGTTTATTCAATTCTAAGGCTAGCAGATGCTACAAATTTAATGAGGATTTGATTGACTGATCAATGAAAATTTACCGACAGGAAACAAACCTATGATTTTCTTTGTTGACATTTGCAGTTGAGTTAGCCTTAATATGGTATGAAAATGTTGATTTAGTGCTGATCTGATCCTATGTTAAAATCCTAGAATATCTGCATCTATTGATTAATTACACATCGTTTCATATATGCCAGTAGTCCCAGCAATTTAAAGTTACGTAAATCTTAGTGTTAACGGTTAACCCTTACTATTGTATGTTCTTTATCTATTTCAAATAAATAAATAAATAAATCAAGTGAGGGATGTTCGCCTGTTTTGACCTTAATAAGCTATGATTTTCTGTTATTATCGATTTCAGCAAATAGTCAAGAAACGTACAAGGGAATGGGATTTACTTATATTTAATGTAAATAAAAAAAATTTATATTCAATTTTACACATTTTATTTTATTATGATTTTGTAGTTACGATAAGAGATAAATAGTAGTCATAGGATCATAATAAAATAAATAATATAAGATTAGATATAAGTCTTTTTTATTTATACTAAATATAAATATGAAAGAAATTCATTTATATTTAATATAAATAAAAAAGATTTATATCTAATTTTATATCATTTATTTTATTATAATTATGTAATTACGATAAGAGATAAATGTTACTGGATCAAAGTATAGATTTCTTCGTCATTATATAATACTCACAAAGGAAATAAAGGTAGCAATTATTGCAGAATACAATTAATATTCCAATAGATATATTATGCTTCAACTCCCATTTTTATAATTGCAACATGCATTATATGTGCAACTTTACGAGCAATCATTACCACCCAGGAACATAGAAATCAAAATTAGTGATGCCATTTCAAGCTAATTAAGTCCAGCCACGCTACATGGAGTGTCTTAATTCTTAATGAAGGAACCAACAGCATGAATGCTATGTTGTGAAATGTGTATTTTCAAAAGAATAAGTCTTACATTAGTTAGAAGTAAGTCTTTTGAAGAATTTATATTTTAACTTGTGTTTTGGACTTTGTAAGAAACAAATTAGGTGGTGAGCTCGCGCGCACAAGATTGGATTGAAAAGCTCATGGCTAGTGCTCCCCCTACGCGTGATATCATGAAGCTCAGATCTTTTGTTAAATATTTAATTAATTTTTTGAGCTTATCAGGAAAATAAGATTTTTGAAAAAATCAAAACTGACTTGGTCGTATCTGACTTGGTCTTCTCAAACGGGCAGAAACGAGCAGATTTGTTTTAACGTACTAATTAGTTTCAACAGACAAATCCGTTTTTACAACAGTCATATTTCTAACGTTATTATTCCAACATCATTAATTTAACAAACTTAACGTTGCTTTCTGTTTCTAAACGGCTCTTTCTTGCCTTCTATAAATACTGTTTTCTGACTGTGGTTTTTGAGACATCATTTTTCTTCTACTCTCTTCTCTGCTTCTACACTCTCTTCTCCTTCTACGTCTGGGTTACTTTATATTAAAATCTCTTGCAGTTCTTGAATCCCTGTCAAACAGGAAGAGTCTGCTGTACCCTGGAGGATTTTCGTTTGTACTGAAATAATCATTGAGGCCAGTGCTTACAACGCTATAGACTTCACATTATTTGGTTGTTTCATTTCAGGTACAATTAACTAACAATCTCAAGGATTATGGAACCACAACACGTCGCTCCCTCAGCCAACAACGGGTCCGACAATGCTACCCCACAAAACCCACCTCCTGTTGTTGCCGCAGTTACATACGCCATGCCATTCCCAGATGTCTCCAAAATCGAAATGTTCGGAGGACAGAATTTCAAAAGATGACAGGAGCGTGTCTACTCTGTTCTAGACATGCATGGCGTCGCTATTGCACTCACGGATCAAATGCCTGACACATCTGTTGATCAGAAAAAACTTGACTATTGGACTTATGCCAATAAGGTATGTAGGCATACAATTCTAACCACATTATCTAACGAATTGTTCGATGTCTACTGCTCATACAAGGAAAGCAACAGAATTTGAGAGTCTATGATTCTCAAATACACTGCTGAGGACGCTGGCAAACAAAAGTTCATCATTGGAAACTACTACCGATGGGAGATGACAGATGAAATTGATATCAAGACTCAAATCAACCAATACCACAAGCTATTAGAAGAATTGAAGGCTGAGAACATCACCTTACCTGATGAATTCGTAGCAGGATTGCTCATTGAAAAACTACCGCAAACTTAGAAGGACTACAAACAACAACTCAAGCATAAAAACAAACAACTGTGTCTACTGCTCATACAAGGAAAGCAACAAAATTTGGGAGTCTACGATTCTCAAATACACTGTTGAGGATGCTGGCAAACAAAAGTTAGTCATTAGAAACTACTACCGATAGGAGATGACAGATGAAATTGATATCAAGACTCAAATCAACCAATACCACAAGCTATTAGAAGAATTGAAGGCTGAGAACATCACCTTACCTGATGAATTCGTAGCAGGATTGCTCATTGAAAAACTACCGCAAACTTGGAAGGACTACAAACAACAACTCAAGCATAAAAACAAACAGCTGTCCCTTGCTGATCTAATCACCTACGTAATCATTGAGGACACGAACAGAAATGAGATCAAAGCTGCAAGCATTGACTTCAAGGGCAAATATGGTACAAGTCAATAAGAAAAGGTACGAACATAAACCTAACAAAAGGACTGATTATAATAAACCAAACTACGTGCCAAGAGTGAATAATCTCACTTTCAAAAATAGTGGAGGAAACTGTTATGTTTGTGGCAAGTCAGGTTATCAGGCGGCTCAATGCAGACATAGGAAGAGAAATGACAATCCTCCTAAGGCAAATTTGGTCGAAGGAGATGATATAATTGTTGCGGTCATTGCTCAAGCCTTATTAATGGCTAATGTGAACGATTGGGTGGTAGACTCTGGGGCTACCAAACATATCTGTGCAAACAGAAATATGTTTACCTTCTACAATTCTGTAGGGGATAGAGAAGAACAAGTTTATCTTGGTGATTCCCGAACCGCCAAAGTTCTTGGGAAAGGAAAAGTTTTTCTGAAACTCATATCTGGCAAGACCTTAGCTCTCAACGAAGTGCTTCATGTACCTAGCATAAGGGCGAATTTAATTTCTGTGGCCTTGCTAGGAAAGGTTGGGGTTAAGGTATCTTTTGAGTCTGACAAAATAGTGATGACCAAAAATAATGTCCTTGTAGGGAAGGGTTATTGTAATCAAGGCCTGTTTGTACTCAATATTGTTAAAATTAATGAAAATGCTACTTCTTCTACGTATATGATTGACTCTATTGATATGTGGCATGCTAGATTAGGATATGTTAGTGTTGTTTATATTAAGAAAATGCAATATCTTGGATTAATTTCTGGTTTTAGTGATACATGCCTAAATAAATGTGAAATATGTGCTGAATAAAAAATAACTAAAAAATCATGTTTATCCGTAGAAAAAAAAACTGAAGTTCTTGAATTAATTCATTCTGATTTAGGAGACTTAAAACAAACTATAACTAAAGGTGATAAAAAATATTATGTAACTGTTATTGATGATTTTTCTAGGTATACTAAAGTATATTTACTTAGAAATAAAGATGAGGCTTTTGATATGTTTCTAGTATATAAAGCAGAAGTAGAGAATCAATTAAATAAAAGAATTAAAAGAGTTAGATCAGATAGAGGTGGTGAATACACTTTATTTAATGACTTTTGTGAAAAAGAAGGAATAATTCATGAAATCACACCCCCTTACTCTCCTCAATCCAATGGTGTAGCTGAAAGGAAAAATAAGACTTTAAAAGAAATGATGAATGCCCTTTTAATTAGTTCTAATGCACCTGATAACCTTTGGGGTGAAGCCTTATTAACTGCATGTCACTTGCAAAATAGAATTTCCTATAAGAAAGCAGGTAAAACACCATATGAGTTATGGAAGGGTTATAAGCCTAACTTAAAATATTTAAAAGTGTGGGGGTGTTTAGCTAATGTGATGTTACCTGAACCTAAAAAGAGGAAAATAGGCTCTAAGACTTCTGATTGTATATTTATTGGGTATGCTGATCATAGTGCTACATATAGATTTTTAGTTTTAAAAAGTGATGTGCTTGATTGTAAGCCTATAATTGAGACAAAAAATGCTGAATTTTTTGAACATGTTTTCCCCTTAAAATTAGAAAATATTTCTGAAGCTCCAGTACAAAATTTATCTGATGATTTATATGAGGATTTGAGAAGAAGTAAAAGACAAAGAAAAAAAACTTCTTTTGGAAATGATTTTTACACATATCTTGTTGATGATAACCCTTTAACTGTTTCTGAAGCTTTTTCTTCACCTATTGCACCTTTTTGGAAAGAAGCCATTAATTCTGAAAGTAATTCAATTACAAAATGTAATACTTGGGTTTTAGTAGATTTACCTCCTGGAGCAAAACTAATTGGTTGCAAATGAATTTTTAAAAGGAAATATAACCCCGACGGATCAATTGAAAAATATAAAGCTAGATTAGTAGCAAAAGGTTTTACTCAAAAACAAAATGTTGACTTTTTTGATACCTTTGCTCCTGTAACTAGAATTTCTTCTATTCGAGTTTTGATTGCTTTAGCCTCTGTACATAATTTGGTTATTCACCAAATGGATGTTAAAACAACCTTTTTAAATGGTGATTTAGAAGAAGAAATTTACATGGTACAACCTGAGGAGTGTGTAGTTCTTGGACAAGAAAATAAAGTATGTAAACTTCTCACATCTTTATATAGTCTAAAACAAGTACCTAAATAGTGGCATGAAAAGTTTGATCAAACTTTAATTTGTGATAGTTTTTCTTCTGTTGAAATTGATAAATGTGTATATATAAAATTAGTAAATGATGAATGTGTGATTATTTGTCGATATGTGGATGACATGCTAATTTTTGGTACTAGCCATAACATAGTGCATCAAACAAAATGTTTTCTTGCATCTAAATTTGACATGAAAGACATGGGTGAAACTAGTGTAATTCTGAGTGTTAAAGTCATAAGGAAGTGTGATAGTATAATACTATCACAAGAACATTATGTTGCAAAACTTCTAAAGAAGTTTGGACATTTTGATGTCAAACCTGTGAGTACCCTTTATGATGCTAACACTCAGTTAAAGAAAAACAGAGGTGAATTTGATGAATTTCATAGATTATTGCGAGTCTGTTGCATTTGATGAATTTCACTCGACTTAACATAGCGTATGTTGTATGCAGATTGAGTAAATATACACATAATCCTAATAATGATCATTGGGCCGCTTTGGCTAGACTAATGAAATATTTGAGAGGTACCATGAATTATGATATTGTTTATAGTGGATTTCCTGCTGTATTAGAAGGATACAATGATGCTAATTGGATCTCAGATTCAGATGAGATTAAATCCACTAGTGGCTATGTGTTCACCTTTGGCGGTGGTGCGGTGACTTGGAGATCATCCAAACAAACAATAATTGCAAAATCCACCATGGAATCAAAGTTTATTGCTCTGGATAAAACCGGTAATAAGGCCGAGTGGTTGAGAAATTTCTTAGAAAATATTTCATTAGGAATAAAACCAACCCCTTCTGTGTCTGTGCATTGTGACAACAAGGCGACAATATCTATTGCAAGTAATAAAACCTTTAATGGTAAGAACAGACACATTAGGTTGAGACATGAAGTGATAAAGCAGTAGCTGAAAGATGGAATTATATCCATTAATTATGTGAAGTCAGAAGTGAACTTGACCGATCCTCTGACTAAGCCTTTGGGAAAGAACTTAATATATACCACATCGAGGGGAATGAGACTTAAGCCAATTTGAAACTAATAGTGATAGTAACCCGACTTTTATGAGTGGAGATCCCATGAAAAAGTTCATATGGGTAACAACAAGTCACTTGTTAGTATTGCTAGCACTGTATTTGTCCCTTCCTATGGTGTGAGAAGCATGAGAAGTGCTAGATTGCATTTATTGTAAGGATAAGCTAAATGTTTTTAATGAATTTCATATCTCTTATGAGTGGGGTATAAAGTGCAGTATACACTTGATGAAATCACTTATATGAGTGTGGAGTGATGCCGCTCCTATGAGATAATGGCATAGTCTCTAGAGCACTCATTGTAACACCCCAAATTTCCGTATCTCTTAAACAAGATAATTTTTGAGTTAAAGATTTTCTTGTTTAGTAATTTCATCTTTGTAAAATTATTTTGAATATTCCGTCGTGCGTATTTGATCGTTTTGAGTGATTTACTTGGCGTCAAGAAAATAAAAATTTTGGTAGGAGAAAACTTTACGTAATTTAATTTTTACCGTTAGGTAATTATTTTACGTAATCTGATTTGATATTTGTGCATTTTATAATATTTGTGATTTTTGTGGATGATTATGAATTTTTTTTACTGTATGTGGGCCTAGGTGGCTATACGTGGGCCCAGGTGGGTCCCACAAAGTGAAAAATTTTTCTACGTATAGAAAAATTTGTACTGTTTAGACGGAGATAGGGGATCTTACTAAACCTGAATCCGGAAACAGTTTTTAAAATTTTATTGATCTTGTGTTTTGTTGTATTTAATTATCGGATGATAAAAATACAAGTAAAAATATTATTTGTAGGATACAAAAATAAATATTATCTTTGCGTAGTCAACAAAGAGAGCTTGACTTGATTTATACCCTTGGATGAGAATACTTAGTAAATATTAACCATTGATTTAATCAAAGGTTAAGAAACAAACTTAATAAAGAAGCTTGGATAATAACCATTGATTTAATCAATGGTGTGAGAATGCTTAGTTAGGAAGGCTTTGATATCAACCATAGATGTAATCAAAGGTGTAGAATTGGTCTTGAAAAAAATGACAAAGACCATTTATAACCATTGGATTTAGATTAAATCAAAGGTGGAGATTTAATCTTAAAAAAGTAACAAAGCACCATTTATGACCATTTGGATGAAGAATTAATCAATGGTGGAAATTTGGTCTTTTAAAGTAGCAAAGACTAATTAGGACCCTTGGATTAAAAGTTAGAAGGAGCAATCTTGACCCTTAATTTTGGAGACACATCTAAAGGCTAGAATTTAAAGGAGAAAAATCCAATGGCGTAGATTCAGTTTTCTAAAATTAAAAATTTACCTAAATCCTAACCATTGAATTAATCAATGGCTAGAAATGCTTCAAATGGTGGCAAATAATGAAGACAACTTTATTGAATGCATTATGAAGAGAAGGTGATGGTTTTGGAGTGTTTAGAAGACAAAGAGACAGAACTTTATGTCATTTTTGCATGTCTTGGTCAAGTTAGACATCATAATGGCTACATTTTTAATTTTTGCACTCAAGAAGAATGCAAGAAGGGGGGGCACGGTTTTGGTCTGATTTTGAGAGCTTTGAAGACCATTATTAGCTATCTTGGTCATTATTGATCATTCTTGATCATCTTTGTCTCCTCCAAAAGCAAAAACTCATCAAACTTTTCTCTCCACCTCTCCTCCAAGCAAGTTTTGGCCATGACCATCAAGAACACCCTCCATCACTCAAAAATTTCATCCAACTTGATTTTCTAAACCTAAACACCATTCTAAGAACATCTCTAGTTATGAGTTTTTCCAAAATCATTCATCTTGATCTTCAAATCCAAGCTTCAAGTTTCTATCAAAAATAAAAAATTTCATCTTTGTGCTTCAAGAGAAACCATTCGGTTATCTACCCTAAAATCACCATCCAAGCTCTTTTAATTTCATCCAACCTTGGATCTTGAATCTCCATGATGTTCTAAGCAACTTTCATGTTGAAGATTTCTTCTAAATCATTCATCTTCAAGGAGTTTCTTCAAGATCAAAGTTATGGGGTATTTATGGTGAAGTGTAAGGAAACTTCATTTTCTTCTCTCTTTTTCATGATCTAAGCCATGTTTGATCCATGGTTCCTCTTAATCAAGCTTGATATGTTAATTAACTTGTGTTTTGTTTTGTATTTGAGAAGCCCTTGGTGGTGAAGGACTTGGAAAAAGAAACAAATCAAGAAGCTTTGGAGGATCTTCAAGAGGTAAGAGGGAGATCCATCTCACCAACCAAGCATGGTGGTGAGAGATGGTATTTTATTTGATGGATGTGGAATTCATGTGAGGATTCATATCCATGGTCATGTAATTAATTTGTGGGTGTTTATGAGCTTTGATTAATTTTCTATGCTTGATATGCTTTGCAATGATTTATAGCTTTGATGATATGCTTGATATGCTATACATGCTTTTATGGCTTTAATGGTATGCTTATATTATTTATGATGAAATATATATGTATATGCTATGACTTGATGGTGGAAAGGAAATTGATTTTTGGCTCCAATAGCTGAGGAAAGCTACTGATTTTGATGCCCTTGATTAGGGTTCATGTTGAAAATTTTCAAGAACAAAAGAATTGATTTTTGAGTACTTAGAACATGGTGGATTTCGAACAAGACACCTCAAAATAGGTGTTCACAAATTAATATTTTCATGAAAGATGAAAATGGATGATTTGAAGAGTATGGAAAATAAACAAAGGATTTGTTTTTCAAGAGAACAAGAATATGATTTTTGGAGGAATTTTTATTGATTTATTTTGTGTAAAAAGTTTCTAAGTGTTTAACTAAACATGAGATTTATATGAAAATAGCAATGATGATTTTAAGGATTTGCAAAGAAAGTGAAAAAGGATTTGTAAAGAAAGTGAAAATGGATTTGCAAAGAAAGTGAAAAATTGAAAATGAATAAATGATTTGATTTTCAAAGACTATGAGTCTTAAGTTTTTGTAAAGGATTTTTAATGGTTTTGTTTGTGTAAAACCATATCAATTTAGAAGAAAAGTATTTGATGGCAATGACCAAAGACTCTACGATTTTTGGAGGTTGGAATAATTTTGATTTTTATGAACAAAGTGAATTTCAAAGTGGAAACGTAACTGGATTTAATACAAGGATTTTGGAAAGGGAATCAGAGCGTTTATCACTTGAGAAAATCAAGTTTTTGTAAACGAAAATGTTTTCGAACTTCAATTTATTTTGAAGAAGGTTGTGTTTGGAAATGATTTGGGAAAAATGGAGAATACAATGGTGTTTTAAAAATTTACTAACGTATAACATATTTTCAAGTTTAGAAATACGTTAGAAAAATGTTAAGTTTTGAAACGTTGATTTACATCAATAGAAAAGTGATTTTTGTGAAGTATATTTTGAAGAATTTGAGTAAAGAAGCTGTGGAAAAATATTTTCTTGAGTAAGAAAATATATTGAATGAAATATAAAGTTATATTATTTTGAGAAAAGTTGAAAAGGAATTTTTTTTGAAGGTTAAGAAATATTTTCTGTAATGAAATTGTGATGAAAAACGTTTTACGTATCTTAAAAACGTGATTTTTAAGCTACGCAATTTTGAACAATGAGTTAAAAATGATATTGATTTATTTAAGTCCAAAATAATGTTTGGAATATTGAGGAATATTTTATGTGATTTGGAAAGTGCTTTAAATATTTTGAGAATGGTGAAAAATGATTTACGTGACGTAAAAGAATGATTTTTAAGTTACGCGATTTTGAAACAGTGGAAAAATACTATGCGATTTGAGAAATGTATGTTTTTACGCGATTGAGAAAAACATTAAAAAATTAGTACGTGGTTTAAAAGTCAATGAAGAGTTACAACATTTTGAAAGCGTATGTGAAATGTTACGAAATTTTGTAAACGTAAACTTAATGAGTGTTTGATATTGTAAAAACGTAATAAAAGCGTTTTGGAATTTTAAAACGTAACAAAAATGTTACGGTATTGTGAAAATATAAAAGAAGTGTTATGGTATTGTGAAAACATGTGAGAAAAGTTTTTGGATTGTGAAAAGCGTAATGTGAAATGTTACTGTATTGTGAAAATACGGTAAAAGTGTTTTACAACTATGAAAGCGTGATAACATGATTTTATTTATTGAAAGTACAAGATTATGATTCTTGTTGAACCGGTGTCCATACACTTGTTTGTGAGAAAATGACATATTTGATTGGATTTGGTGCATTATACATGCATTGGAATGGTCCGATAAAATTTGGATATGGTGATTCTTTTGGAGAAACACACCTCTTGAGTGGGTGCGATATGCGTAGTGTAGGTCACTTGTTGACCTTGGGGCATCGGGGTGCGGGTTGCCTACATGAGTGGTTGGTCGCGCTTCTTCCCGTAGGTTAGACCGATGCAACACACCGATGATCCAGGACCGAAACTATTCTTAATCAAGATCGATAAAGACGTCGTGTATATGCTAGATGTGCAAAATCAAAATGAGGATTATAGCACGTGGTCGAGGCATGTGTGCGCGCAGATCTTTTCGATCATTTCTCCGACCTGAGTTTTAGCTCCATGGAGTAGGAAATCGAGTCTTGTGTACATGCATAATCGAACATTTATATCGTGTGATATATTAATTGAGGAATATTTATGACAATTGTTTTGAATACTTGGATGATGATGATGATAATTAGGACATTATCGTAATTGTTGTTTATAATAATTGAATTGATAAATGATTTGATGATGATAGTTGATTAATATTAAATATATTATTGGAAGTTTGATATGATATCCCTGTAAAATATTCTTTGCTTGTGTTATCTCGTCTTTTGCCATGTTGGTATTGGTGTAGGTGATCTCACCTCTTTGTTATGTTGTCTTCTTTTGTATCTGTATTGTTAAAATTAAAACAAGTAGAAAGAATGAGTTGTCTTAGACATAATAGCAGGCGATGGACACTCGAGAGATTGATGAAAACATTGAAGAGTGGTGTCTCAAGTTCGAAGGTGTTCGAGTAGACAAGGAGTAGAGTTCGATCAACAATTGGATACAAGATAAGGAATGAGTATGTTAAGTTTTAACGTTATTGTTGTACCGTCTTTATTAAGTAGGACCCGTCATAAGTCTGCCACATCGTTAAAAAAAAAAAGTTACTGTTAATTTTATATTTCTCTTTAAATTGTGAAATATTAATTGGTGTCAATGTTGTATATGAATTAGTTTAAATATATTTTCGGTAATACTTATGGATTACGGTAAGTTTATATTTCAAAGAAGAAAGAATTTTTTTTTTTTTTTAAAACCCACGTTTTTAACTCAAACCTTTTATGAAAACATTTTCAGATTATGAGTCGGAAGTCAGACATGTGATACCCTAGGGAGGGTGTTACACTCATGAACAACTAGGTATGCGCATGGCCGAAAAGTGCAAAACAGCGTTAACATAAGAGATAAGTGAGGGTGTAAATGTGATCAAATAGAATTCTAATTTACACGAAAAATGTTTTGGTTCATAGAAGTTTAAACTTCACTAATTACATTATAAGTTAAAGTCTTATTTATCTAGGTCTAGTTCATAGTGCAGAAGACACTAGATTCGAAACGTTTGCACTGATGATGTAACCCAGATTCTGTTTTTATTTATTGTTTTAATATTCTTTTAAAATATGTGAGGGATTGTTGTGAAATGTGTATTTTCAAAAGAATAAGTCCCACATTGGTTAGAAGTAAGTCTTTTGAAGAGTTTATATTTCAACTTGTGTTTTGGGCTTTGTAAAAAATAAATTAGTAGTAGGCTCGCACGCATAAGATTGGACTGAAAAGCTCATGGCTAGTGCAAATCATCGATTTGCCCCCCTGCGCGTGATATCATGAAGCCCAGATCTTTTGTCAATATTTAATTAATTTTTTAAGCTTACCAAGAAAATGAGATTTTTGAAGAAATCAAAACTGACTTGGTTGTATCTGACTTGGTCTTCTCAAACGGGCAGATTTGTTTTAACGTACTAATTAGTTTCAATAGACAAATCCATTTTTACAACAGTTATATTTCTAACGTTATTATTCCAACGTCATTAATTTAACAAACTTAACGTTGTTTTCTGTTTCTAAACGGCTCTTTCTTGCTTTCTATAAATACTATTTTTTGACTGTGGTTTTTGACACACCATTTTTCTTCTACTCTCTTCTTTGCTTCTACACTCTCTTCTTCTTCTTCTACGTCTGGGTTACTTTCTATTAAAATCTCTTGCAGTTCTTGAATCCCTGTCAAACAGGAAAGAGTACATTGTACTGCTGGAGGATTTTCGTTTATCTTGAAATAACCCGAGAGAAAGATCTTAGCTTAGCACACTACGAACTTCACATTATTTGGCTGTTTCATTTCAGGTATAATTAACTAACATGCTTATAGTTGGTGTTATTGCAGAATGAATAAAGCATAACCCGTCAATATTCTTAAAGCAAAATAATTATTTTACTTGGTTCCAAAGATGTAGTTGAGTAGGCCATAGTACCTTCTCATTTCTGAAGGTAGATTCACAGTTTTTAACTTTGTATACGAAGACTTGTGGGTACGAGACGACTACTTATAATTATGATTCGGAGGTATTAAAATAATTAAACTTAACTCTATTCTAAAAGTTAATTTAAAGAGGATAATTGTTAAGACATCTACGGATGACCTAATATTAGAATTGAAATATATTTAGATACCATATTAGAATAAATAGACCTATATTGAAAAAAGAATTGTCCAAATCATTATAAGAAATACTTTACTTATATACTCACTCAATATGGGACTTAACATGAGGCTTGAACTGCTTTTAGTTTTAATTTTTTTTTCCTTTCTTTTCCTTCATTTTATTAAATTAAGTTAATATGGTCAAGGAGATAAAAAAAAAAAAAAACATAATCCATACTAGTGTTATAGAAAGGGAATTTCCCTTCTTAATATCCACTTTTTATTTGTTTAAATCTTTAAATATTTCTTAACTATATTTGAAAGATGAAAACAAAATCGCCATTTCCAATTTAAAAAATATAAAAAATTATTACATAGAATTTTTACTTTAAAATGATTTTATAAACTTTTTATGTACATATTACAATTTTCAAATTAATTTTTCGTTCAAATTCTAAATCATAATATGAAATTTTTTAGATTTAAATATGTTTTTGATCCTTGAAAATATAACACATTTTTATTTTGATTCCTTTTTAATTTATTTTTTCTTAATTGGTTTTGACCCAAGTTTTAATTTTTATTTTATTTTAGTTCTTATCGTTAGTAAACCTCCGTTAAGTGCTTACATGACAAATAAAGACTCATTAATAATAGGGATTAAAATCATTTTTTTTTAAAAAAACTTGGACCAAAACAAAAAAAAAACATGAAAGAGAAACTAAAACAAAAAAAATGTTATATTTTCAGAGACAAAAAACATATTTAAGTCACTTTTTATTATATAGTTTTGTAAAATTAATTCATTTCTACTTTGGTCTGCGCTTAGGACAATTTTTTTTCCTAACCTAGTCATTTAGGTGGTAGATGACATGTAAAAATTTAATTTGAGATGACATATATAATTATAAAACATTAAATATATCAAAGTAGATTGCAGTTTTTGAGTGGACGGAGACTTATCCTGTATAGTTAGACATCTAATCCTAATAAACCCTTCAATCACATGTCACTAAAGAATAAACTTATACTAATAACCGCTTGACACATAAGTCCAACAAGGTGCAATAGACCTAAAATAAATAGATTACTTTTAATCTATTCTTTCTCCCGTATGAATCAACCATTAATCTATTTTTAAAAAACTCAAAACATCAATTAGTAGCATCTCACAATATAAAATATTCTTATTGTACACTATTAAGATCATTTAGTAATGAACTTTATCTATGAAATTTGACCTGAAAATACTTTTATTAATCAATCATTCAATCAATATATCAATCACCAATTAATCAATCAATATAATTAATAATTAATATATAAAAAAGAGTTTTAATTTGTAAAATTATGACATGTGTCATATCTAAATTGTGACACTAATATCATTTGTATTTGAATTTAAATTATGTTATTATCTTATTAACAAACAAATATAAGAAATTATAAATTATTTGATAATTCTTTCTATGTTGAAAAAGTATGTGAACAAGTGTTAAATATGATAACGGATGAATATCAACAAAATTAAATGAATTCAAATTCTGTTTTATTTTATCATCAATAGTTTGAATATTTACAAAATATCTTATTGGATTACTGTTTTAAGTTTGTGGATTCAAAGTATTAACAAATCTTGCAAATCCGTAGGAATTTGAAAATATAATGGCAATTTTTTTTAAATATCCTATCGAGTTATTGTTTTTCGGTTGTGGATTCAACATATTAACAAAAGTAGCACACCCGTAGGAATTTTTTAAATTTTTTTTATAATCTATTGCATTGTACGGATGCTAATCTAATTATATTAAAAAAAAGGCTAGATTAGTATGAAAAGAGTTAGTTACAATAAGGTGTGTTAAGTAAAATCTGAAAAAAAAAAAACTGAGGATTTTATTTTAAGACGAGTAGAGAGGTCATTTTCAGAATCATGTTTCATTCACCAATCACTTTGGTTGGTCGTGTATCCTTTCAAGTTTACAATCATTCCCTTGATATATATTATAGATGATTTTGTAATGGTTCTTATTCAGATTCCATATGTTTTAAAATAAAAATCATGCTATGACTTTAGAAATTACAGTAGTTTCTGAACTTCCATTTGCCGTAGTTGTTGGTTCGGATGCAGCCGTCCGAGCTAACATCGTTGTACAACTTCAGTAGACAATTTTGACTTACGCCTTTTATTAAGGGGAGCCGTTTAACATACTCATAAATGCCACTGTAACAACAATTTTTATATTTTTTTCTTTATAGCAAAGATTGCTCCCCAAAAATTGACATGCAATCATTGATTTATTTATTTTTTAACGTTTTTAAGTTATGATGGAGAAGAAAATAATGGGTGATTAAGGGAGAAAATAAATAGTAATTTTTGTGTAAATAATGATGATTAATAACTTAAACTTAAATCATCACATAATAAACTTAAATTATCATTTGACATTAATTATAAGTCACTAAATCATGAATTAATATACATGAAAATTAATAAGTGGTGACCAAAGAAAAATAAATGATAATTTCTATGTAAGTAGTGATGATTAATAATTTATTTACAACATAATAAATTTAAATTACCATTTAGTACCAATCATGAGTCATCAAATCATGAATTAATATATATAAAAGTTACTAAGTAGTGATTAAAGAAAAAATAAATAGTAATTCATATATAAGTAGTGGTGATGAATGGTTTAAATTTAAATTAACATTTTTTACTATTCATATGTTACCAGATCATAAATAAAATTAATTTACTAATAACTAAATAAATAATGAACATAAAAAAAATAAATAATAATTTTTGTACAAATTATGGTGATTAATTGTTTGAACTTAGTTGATACATTTAAAAACATACATATTGTAAGTACCAAATAATTATTTTAGATTATTGATCTATTTTATATCAGAATCAATGACTCTGGATGCTTAGAGCATTGGATACTTCCAATTGTGTATTATAAAACTTTATTAACAAATTAAACTTTTCCTTTATTAAGGTCCACTGCTAGTGCCATACATAAATTTCATTCAAAATGTTGAGATAATCGTTTATTTCTGTTTGTTTCTGCATCGCTTTATCTTTCACATACTAAATATGAAGATTTAGGTTTAACAAAAAAAAAAAGATTTAGTGATTCATCTCCATCATAAAGTTTCCTTAATGGACTAGAGGAAGCCCATTGTATTTGACGTTATAGAAGCTGTTTTTTTGGTAAAGTCACAGAGAAATCCAAAGAGAAAAAAAGTGAAATTGTCCAACTGCAACTAACCAAAACAGGTTGTACCTAACATGAGATAAGGTAGAAGATTATATCGTTCCGACCAACAAAAAATAACATTATATCGTTCTCATTTCGCTTCAAACAGTACAACGACAATGCCAGACAACGTCGCATAATTGAAGTTGAAAGGTAATACTTACGGTGCGTTTGGTAATGATTGATTACTCCTAAAAATGCTCTTTTTTTTGGGTAAATGTTATTTTGAGATAAATTAAGATGTTTGAGTAAATTTATTAAAGTGATAAAAAAAACTCTATAGTTAAAAAGTTTTTTTTTTCATAAGTAAGATTTTGACCATTTTCTTCAAAAGTTTTTCTTTCAAAAGTTGAATATATTATGCTTTTATAGAAATAATTTTAAATATAAAATATTATATAATATAAATAAGTCATTTGATATCATTTTTAGTAATTTATTATATAAAAGTAATTTTTCAAACAATTCAAATTAAACAAATTATCTTAAAATTAATTTTTTAGTTGATATATTTAAAAATAAAACTAATTTTATTATAGAAGGAGGATTAACTTACAGGTGTAAGTTTTTTTTTTTCTTTACACTCATTTTTAGCTGTTAGATCCAATTTCATCTAATGGTTATTTTTAATGGAGTAATTTCAACCATTAAATAAAAATGAAACTAACGGTTAAAAATAAGTGTAAAAAAAATAGATTTACACTGGTGTAAGCTGATCCCCCTCTTTATTATAATGATCATAATAATAATCAATTATACTATAATTAATTATTAAAATAAATTTTTTTCACAACTAATTCAAACATACTCTCAGATTTTGAATTTGTGAGGCCCATAAATGAATTAGATTTTTGTTTTTATCATATAAAAATTTAGCAGCAAGTGTCATTATCGCATCCCAGAATTTAAATTTAATTAACACTTATAAAAGTACTTAATTTTGACTAAAATCAAATCCTAACCATCTTTTTTAATGCAATTCACCCTTATCAATCGTGCTAACCATTGTTAGTTGAATCAGATTTTGATTGTGTTAAACTTGGATTTCATTTAACCGAGTAACTAATAAATTAAACAAAATTAAAGGAACAATTTCATTTATCACACTTGCTAACTTCAACTGTTGGGTTGCCGTTGTTGTTGCTGAGCGGCTGCCATTAATAGAACTATAATTTTGTTACTTTAACTACTTACATTCGTCTTTATTAAATGGTGGAACTTTGATGATTTTGGTTTATGCAGACTTGAAAACAAAACTATAAATAAATTTTAAAGATATGCTCACGAAGGAGCCTGACGTGTAAAACTATTGATTCCATTTCATCAATATGGTTGCCATAATTCTCTATCCATGTAATACCACTGCCACTGGCGAACATCCGGGTTTTGTCCCTCACTTTTCGCGGCAATTCTCTCTCCTTCTCTTCTCCCATGCATGCTTATGCTTAATCCTCCACGCCCTCAACATCTATATTCTGTGTTCTTTCTATCAACATTTTCTGAGTCTTGTTAGTGCAGTAGGTAAGTATGCCAGATGCAATTTGGCGCCAACTTCGTCCAAAAAAGATCCCTGCTTATATCATTCAACTGTCTGCTATCGTCTATCTTTTTGCTTTATTCAACATAGCCTTTCAATTTTAATATTATATAATGAGCTATGCTATTTCACACGACAATATTCTATACGAATGTTTCACGAATAAAAATGAACCAATAAGAAGTGACTTAAGTAATAAGAATACATTATTCTTAATGAGAGCTTCGTAAAAAATTTATGAACCTCAATTTATAAAATCTAACATTTCTATTATATAATATATGTGTTCCGTACAAGCTCATAGATAGAGCCTATAAAAGTGGTATGCTTAGTCTTTCTTGATGTAATGTGATCTTACCTTTGACATTGTGATATTGAAGTGGTTAAGAAATGTTTTAATAAGAACATGTCACTTGACCATCTTTTTTAACCAATTAGTTTTAGAGATGAGTTTCGGGTGTCATCTCCTTTATGTTTATACTTTAGGTCCACTGTAAAAAGAGTACGATCCAATTCAATAAAAATAAGAATATAAATAAAGAAAGGATTCCTTATTTAGAATAAGAATATAAATAAAGAGATGATTTTTTATTTATAGGAGATAGAATTTATATGAATAAAAAAATACAATCAATTATAATTAAAATAATATTTTTAATAATATAAAAATTAAATTTTAAAATAATACAAAAATAAATCTAATTTAATCTTAAGATATTTTTTAGATATTTTTACAGGTTTATTGAATGAACAACCAGCATATATATTTGTGGAAGTTGTTCTTGTACAAATTCATGGAGGAACTGAATCCATAGCTGTTTTGGGATTGGACAGTTGATTTGATTGATATAGCAAAAGGCAATGAAGACAGTTGAGAGGAGGTATATTTTGGTGGGAATTAGAATGGATAGCCATAGCAGACAGCTGCTCAACTGGGCTCTTGTTAAAGTTGCTGAACCAGGGGATTGTGTTATTGCACTCCATGTGGTTACAAGTCCAGGTAACCAACTTCTCAACTTTTACACATATTAGCACCATATCTACTTTTTTTCTGAAACATACAATTTTTCCTACTTATTATCATCGTTGTAACTTGAATGCAGATTTTGTTTCCAAAAGCAAGCCCTTGTTAGATAGTTATTTAGAGGTTTATCAAGGGTTATGTGATATGAAAAAGGTACACTACATATACACTTACACACCTAGTTGTTATTTTCTTATTCATGGGCGGGATTGGTAATTGGATTTCAGGTAGGTCTCTCTGGTCAGATCTTGACAGGAACTTCCATTCGAAACATTCTCGTCAGAGAGGCAAAAAACCGTGCTGCTCTGGCTCTAGTGCTCGGGTATGTGGGGCTTGTATTTGTTTATTTTTATTTTTTTTTCTCTGCTCTTCTGATTATTCTAAAACAGATTTCATTTTCAGGGGTCGAGCTTCAACTTCCACAGCTAAATATTGCGCCAAACAACTACCACCCACCACCAATGTTGTAGCTATCCAAGGTTCAAGAATTGTCTTCAGAAGGTGCACCAATAAACAACTACCAGGTTGGGTATATCATTTGTGTGTCTTCAATTAGATTTGTAGAAAATGTCGTCCCCATCCCAGTGACGCATGTTTCCAATTATGATAGGTGGTCTTATTGAAGATCCAAGACCAAGTCTTACCAGCATAATAATCCAGTCTGAATTTGGTGACTCCGAGTCCGAGGTGGAGATCAGTGAGAAATCAACTTGCGAATTGAAGGAAGAAGCATTTAAAGGAGCATTAAGGTGCAAGAAAGTCTCCTCCTTAAGATCAACTTCGCAGTTGGCAGGTGAGCAGAAGCTTGGGTGGCCACTTCTCCGCAGAGCCTATTCAGAAATACCACAAACCTGTCATGCAAGGGACATGTCTGTAGTGCAATGGGTAATGAGCTTACCAGATCGTTCACCACCTCACCCTTGGTCTATTTCATCCCAAAGGGGCATCAATGACATTGAGGATGAGATTGAGAGCTATAAAAAAGTTTCAGCTCTTAATCCCAAGGGCCTGCAGGGGATATTAAACATTAACACATTCAATTGCAAGTGGTTCAGCCTTGAGGTTCTTAAGTCTTGCACTTGTCAATTCTCTTCAGGTTGGAGTTGGACCACTGCTGCTTACAGTTACAGTTACTGTTTCATGTTCTTTCTATGTTTTAAGTTTAATCTTGTATTCTGTCACAGCAAATCTGATTGGGAAAGGAGGGAGCAATCATGTGTACAAAGGAATTCTCCCTGATGGGAAGCCAATCGCAGTCAAAGTTTTGCAGTCATCAAAAGAAGAAGCCTTGAAAGATTTTGCCCTTGAGGTGGAAATCATATCCTCATTGAAGCACAAAAGCATCACCCCTCTACTTGGGATTTGCATTGAGGACAGTGCTTTAATCTCTGTTTATGATTATTTCCCCAAAGGAAGTTTAGAGGAAAATCTACACGGTAAAGCTTTAGTTTTCGCTTTCCACCTAACATTAAAATTACTCGAAAATGGATATGAACATGATGCTGATATGAAATTAAAAATGGAAATAGGCAAGAACAAGGATGGATCTTTCTTGTCATGGGAAGTCAGATTTAATGTAGCTGTTAGGTTGCTGAAGCACTCAATTACCTACACAACGAAACTCAGAAGCCTGTTATACATAGACATGTCAAGTCTTCAAACATTCTTCTTTCCCAATCCCATGGGTTTGAACCACGAGTACTCGTAAGTTTGATACTATTAGTATTGAAAAGAACATTTTGTAGATTGATAATAGTAGTATGAAAAAGAAGTAACATTATGTTTGAAATTTATGATTTATGATGTGACTCATTATTGTCCTTATGTGGCTGGCAGTTATCTGATTTTGGACTTGCAATACGGGGACCAACAACTTCATCTTTTCTGACACAAGACGACTTAGTAGGAACATTTGGTTATCTTGCTCCTGAATACTTCATGTATGGAAAGGTCAGTGACAAGATAGACGTCTATGCCTTCGGTGTAGTGCTACTTGAACAAATATCAGGAAGGCAGCCAATCAGCTCCGAGACTTGCAAAGGACAGGAGAGCTTGGTCATGTGGGTAAGACTAACTAACTCCACTTTTAAATGAGTTTTGATTGTGTAAATGATAAGAATGTAGATCTATGAATTTATATAACGATAAAAGTTTATGTTTATTTTTTTATGTTTATTACATTTATTTTATTAATTAAGTTATGATATGTATATATTTTTTAAAAAAAAAAATAAAAAAAATATTAATAAACACATATTATAAATAATTAATAGAATGAATATAATCAACGTAAAAAAAGAACTTGAGTTTTTTCCTGTATATAAACACTGATTCCATTTTCAGGCAAAGCCAATACTAGATAGTGGGGATGTTAAAGGCTTATTGGATCCAAACTAACAAGGGAAGTTTGATGCGGTCCAAATGCAAAAAATGGTTCTGGCAGCATCTCTATGCATTACACGGGCTGCTCGGCTTCGTCCTACATTGAACCAGGTAATAATAATACATTAGAAGTGATATACTTGAGCTGTTAAATTCATAGTAGATGTCACCTTTCCAGATATATTTTAAGAAACTTTAGCTCCTAAAGTATATCACTTCCATTATGTACAGATACTGAAGATCCTAAAAGGAGATGAGAAAATTGAAAATTTCCTTGTGAACACTTGAAAGAACAATGGAGCAGATCATCTAGTTTCAATTAGCTTCTTTCAATTTTTTTAAAAATATTTTTAAATAGCTTCTTTCAATTTTATGACACCTATATTAGTACGCAATTAGTTCGTACTTGGACAGTTGATGAAAAATATGCGCCCATAAACCATTAAGAGGTGGTTTGTAAATTTAGAGAGATATGCTTTCCATTTGAAGTTTTCCCTTCGATAATATACTAATTAGCGATTTAAGTTTTTTTTTTTTAAATAAAAGATTTAGTGTGATGATAGTGGTCCATGACTTGGAGAACAAAACGGGGGATCTGGACTAAAAAATTTAATTGTATATAAGACATGATGTGAGTATTTCTATCATTTGTATTATGTCTACGTAATCATATATCATAAATAAGATTTTCCGGAAAAAAAAAAAACATGAAGTCGTCTCATAGGAAAGATACTCAAATGGAAGTAGTATTTGACAAAACTGAAAACGATAAGGGAAGAATTTGCGAATACTACATAGAAAAAAGGAAAATTACAAGAAGTTATCTCCTACTATAAACGAAGCTTACTACGAGCAAACTACAAAGATTTGATACGACTAGGAGTCGTATAAAGAGTTAATAATTAAAAAAACTATGATGGTACTTTTATTACACACAAGATAGAATATATAATGCATGCAATGTAAATGTTAGTTCTCAGACTAAGATAGCAACATTTTAAAAGTCATATTCCCATAGACATTTTTCACTTCTGAATACTTACATTAAAGTGTTCAAGCTGCGTGGTTCAATCATTTCTCCCTTGCTCCTCCAAACCCTAGAAGTTTGGGGATTCTCTTCCATTCTTTCTAGTAAAGGTGTTCAAATATTAGATTGGATAAGTTTTGAAAAAAAAAATCATCTGATTCAATCTAATTGATTTTCTTATTTTATTATTTGATCGGTTTTGATTTAAAATACAAATCTGATCTAATTCAATTCAATCTAAATCGGTTTGAATTGAATTAATTTTTTGATTTTTTGTTATTATTTTTTATACATAAATTTATCAAATTCGTCAAAATATGAAAATTCAAATTTATTAAAATACATCAAATACAAGTCTAAACTAATTCATTAAAGTACGATAAATATAAGTTCAAACTAATTATCAAAATATAAATCTAAATTATAAATACAAGTTCAAATTAATTGTTAATCTTACAATAAATGTCTAAATTCAAAAGATATAATTAAATTTGATTTGAAGAATAGTAAAAAAGTTCAAAATAAATATAAGTTATATATGAATTTTTTATGTAAAATATTATTTTAAAATATATATATAAGATTTCAGTTTAGTTTGGATTGAATTGGTTCCACAATCTTATCTAATTCAATTAGTTCTTTCAGTTTTTTTTTTCAATTTTTTTTGTTTATTTGATTTTAGTTTTTTGACTCAATTTTTTCAATTTTGATACCACTACTTTCTATGACCATGTGAAGTAGTAACTCATCACTATTTATAAATTAGCTTTATGATTGCTTGTTATTATGGTTAATTTGATGGTTAATTATTGTCCATAATTTATTAATGATTTGCTCTATATGAGTTCACGTTTTGGTGAACTAAGAGCCAATTTCTGAATGGTTGACGTGGATACCTAACACCGCAATGAAAGAACGAATGCAGTATTGCCATATTCATTAATAAACCTCAAATGGCTCTTTAATTATGTTGTCCAATTCCTGAGCCAACGTTTATTTTTAAAAGAAATCTTTAAAAAACCATGGAAAAGAACATCACCTTATTGATAGGGGGTTTGTAGATCTAGGCATGTGAAGTTTTATTATGCAAAGATCAAAATTTATCAACGTAATAGGGACTACTGACTAGGGTGAAATTATGAGTGCTATAATACAAAATGGGATCAAGATAAATGTTGATGGTTCGATCTTTCACCATGTCTCTAGTTCTGGACCAGAATTTCAGATACCACCCAACATGGAGCAATCTTGTCCGATTAGGGCAGATCCCGACATCGGACTCATGTGACTTGAATTCTAACGGTTTCAACAGATTGAAAGTCAAATCTCTCCATAAATCCCCTATTCTTAAGAATGAACATAAATGACAATTATGATGATAATTATTCATCAATGCCCAATTCAAAAGGAGGATTTCCCTCTCATCTTGCTCAACCATAAAGTATTATTACACTCTTATAAATAGTAAGCTGCTTTGCCAAAGAGGAAACCACCATTTCAAACCCACCCGAAACGTTTTCAGGTTATCTACATGAACTCGTTCTGAACATAATCAGAAATGCAGAGGGGTTTTTTGTGGCTAGCTTCATAGCTAATCTAGGCTTCTGTTTTATAACTTTAATTAGCCGAGTTGTGAGGTATGGTCATGGGACTGAACTGCATATAACCTGGGTTTTCGTCAGGTGATTCTCGAAGCTGATTCGAAGGTAGTTTTACAGCTGATTCACTCTCATTTGCAGCCTTGGCATCCCTGCTTCTCTTTGGCGCTGGCTTTATTGGAATGGATGGCAAATGACTAGACCGTTCTTGTGCAGCATGTTTACAAGGAAGCTAATATGTGCACTGACACACTTTAGTGAAAGAAGGACATTAGTACCCGTTGGGATATCGCTTCCTTCCTAGTTTGCCTTCTTTCCTTTCTATTTACTTTCATGCTGATTGTAATGTGTTTGTCTTGCTTGTGTAGTTGTTTGTTAGTTTAGGTGTTCTGCCCCGATGTTTACCATAATAATAATAATACAAAATGGGATCTGAGCTCTATTAATGCTCTTGCTCTTTTAATTTATTGAAGAAAGACGTATGCATATGTCTCCATACAAAAACTACAAAAACTAGTGAGATGGATTCACCCCGTGCTCTAAAAAGCATGTCCTATAATGAACTTTGTAGCTGGCATTGGTTCTCCCATCTCCAATGTTACTGCCTATTGCTGAGAGTTATGATTTTGATGCTGATGCCTAGTCTTTGCAACAATTAATGCTTTGCCCTCACCTCACCTTTGTTGCAAGTCTAACCACAGAACTGCCTTCCGATTCATCCCAAGTAAAGAATACAAGTGAATTCCGAATCTAATTTCATGATTGCTCGCACTGACTGAAAATAAACTCATGTTATAATATACCATGTGAACTTTGTCACGATGCTATACTTAAGTTCTCTCGATGGTTTAAAATGGTACTGTGTAGGGCAAAGCATATATGTCAGCATCAGGTAAATATTGGGCATATGGTTGGATACCTTGATAGATGCCAGTGCCACTGGCACTGCTAACATGTTTAGTTTGAGTTCCTTCACTCCTAGGCAGATTCTTCTTGGAAAGCCACTCTTCATCTTCAAAGTCAGTTTGGACCATTTGCAAGGGAGGAGGGACCCAATTCACAATCAACTTTCTGTACTCTGATTCCATCTCCAACATGCCACTTTCAGAAGAAAAAGTCGATAGAGATGTTTCAAAGTTCGCATTTGGAGTAAATTCACTGTTTCCCATAAGGCAACCACCTAAATATGTGTCACATTTAGAGTCCGTTTTATGAGGGGTGTTAACCGTAATCTGGGACTGGGAGGGAGA